>OZ004710.1:45423865-46653769 GCA_963924515.1 Vespertilio murinus
AGTTTCAAATGGTTTTGCCTAGTTTTCCCGCTGAATTCTAGAAAAAATTCTCCAAGCAAAATAAACTTGTCAAATCAAAACATAATTATCAATGGAAAAAGAATATTAATGCAATTTATTTATTCACTCATTCATATATATATACATATATATATATATATATATATATATATATATATATAATATTTGACAAAATGACATAATGACAGATATTGTGTGCTAGGTGCTAGAGATAAAATGGTGGGGGGAAAATCAAACATGATCCATGCTTCCATATGGCTTATGAACTAGTGGGGAAGACAGACACCATAGAATCACATACAAAAACATATGACTATTCTCTGAAGGAGAGGTACATCTGCTATGAAATCATTCAATGGGAGGAAATTAGTGAGTCGGTGAGGTAATGGGAAAACTGAGCCGAGTGAGGTCTTAAGGAAGAGTAGAAAGAAGTAGGGGACCATAGGAAGAGCCCATGCAAAATTCTTGAAGTCACTTTAGAAGATAGTTTGGCAGTTTCTTACAAAACTAAACACAACTAAACATACTCTTACCACTCTTTAGTGTTTACCCACAGGAGTCGAAACTTAAGTCCATACAAAAAGCTGCACATAGATGTTTATACAAGTTATATTCATAATTGCCAAAATTTTAAAGCATCCAAGATATCCTTTAATGGGTGAATGGATAAACCGTGTTATGTCCAGACAATGAAATGTTTTCAATGCTAAAAAGAAATGAGCCAATGAAAAGACTGAAGGAACCTTAAAGGCACATTACTAAGTGAAAGAAGCCAATCTGAAAAGACTACATACTGTATGAATCCAACTTTTTGACATTCTGGAAACGGCAAAACTATGGAGACAGTAAATCAGTGGTTGCTAGATGTTAGGGTGTTGGAACAGGGAGAGAACAGGATTTTTAGGCCAGTGAAACTATTCCATAAGATATTATAATGCTGAATACATGACATTACAAATTTGTCAAAACCCATAGAATGTACAACGCCAAGAGTGAAGCTAATGTAAAGTATGGACTAGATGATAATGATGTGTCAATTCAGAATCCTCATTTGTAATGAATATGCCACCTGGTGTAGGATGTTGACAAGGGGAGGATGTGTATGTGTGGTGGTAGAGGGATAAATGGGAACTCTGTACTTTCTGTTCAATTTTGCTGTGAACCTAAAAAGGCTCTAAAAAATTAAAGTCTGTGTAAAACTAAAATAAACACACAGATACACAATCCTTGAGATGGGAGAAAATTTGATATTGCTGCAAAGACCACTGACTGCAAAAACCTGAGAAAGACATGCTCTCAGGGTAGAGAAAATAAAAATAAAATTAGGAGAGAAAGCATGTAAGGAAATAAATTCAATTTCAGTCCTTGGATAAATGGTTCATCTCTATCATCTCCTCTTATATATATGAGCTTGGAAATATGCATTAGGGTGTGCATGTGCACACAAAAACATGGGCACACACACACATGCATCATACCACTCTCCATAGTGGGTTGCCAGACCAATTCAAACATAAATGATCAGAAAGGGACCAACAGAGAATCTATGTTTAAAAATTGCAAAAAATCTAGATGGACTTCAGATGTTTTCTCAAATAAGTTATATGTAATCATGTAAAAGGAGAACAAAGAATGGGTACTCGGAAAACCTCAGAAACTAATGAGTGATACCAGTATTGTGATGATAAAGATAGGATGGTGAGGGATGGCAAGCCTTCTTCTACCATAACAGAAAGTCAATAGATAATATCTAAATTGATAAGTATAAGCATATTATTTATAGATAAGGAGAAAACTACTAGACAAAACAGTTAAAAGGGGTTGCCACTGGTGAACAACACTGAGGACAGAGATGGGGAATGAGATGGCAACTACTTATAACAAGCCCTTTAATTACGCATAGAAATTCGTGCAAGTGATTCAGCCCTTGTAGCCTCGGCTTAGTCCAGAAGGTCACAGCTGCCCAGTCTAATTAGTATATTATGCTTTTATTATTATAAATTATTGTAGATAGCATTTTGATACAAGATCCACTTAAGAAAATTAT
Source organism: Vespertilio murinus (assembly GCA_963924515.1). Lineage (NCBI taxonomy): Eukaryota > Metazoa > Chordata > Mammalia > Chiroptera > Vespertilionidae > Vespertilio > Vespertilio murinus. The sequence goes on from OZ004710.1 coordinate 45,425,934, forward strand.
GAAAGAAGAGGAAGAAGGAAAAATCAAGCTGGAAGAGTACTGGAGCAAAAGGATGAAACAATTATGAATAATGTTCACAAAAGAACCAGCAATACTAAACAGAATAAAACATTTGAAAATCAAAGTTATGAATACGATTGGTAGTGAAAGGAGTTTAGAGATAGGAAAGGCAGTTATAAGGGAAAGAGGTTAGTAGGATTGAGGACAACAAATGAAACAATATATGATAATTATAGAGCAGGTAACAGATATGGAAGACAAAAGAGAGCAGAGCAGTGAAGTGATGTGCCAAAGATCACAGAGAAGTCAAGATTAGTACCCAGCTCTACCTTTTATAATTTCTTTGAAATAAACATGCTTATTTAGCAGAGTTACAAATTGCAAGAATTCAATATCTAGCCAGGAATTACTTCACTTTGTCAAGGATGTTATTAATTTAAAAGTTTGGGGTTTTGAATTTTGTTTTGTTTTTAATGTAGATCTATTTTCTTTTTTTTCTTCAAATATATATTTTTTAAATTATGGTATTACATATGTGTCCTTATACCTCATTAACCGCCCCCCCCCCACTCATGCCCTCACCCCCTAGTGTCTGTGTCCATTGGTTAGACTTTAGACATATATGCATGCATATAAGTCCTTTGGTTGATCTCTCCCCCTTAACCCACCCTCCCCTACCTTCCCTCCGAGGTTTGAGCAGACCTATTTTCTAATAGGAAGTTTACCTTGATTATGTGCAAGAACAGAAAATGCTAACAAATATTATGATGACATTTGAATAGATCGCTACATCTAAAACTAGTTTAGATCAACACAGCAATAATGGGACAAAAAGAAAAAGCATTTCTGAAAGGAGGAAAAAAGGAATTTTTAAAAATGGGACACATTCTCCTCTATCTCATATACTTTCTCTAATATTTCACCCATTTAAATATACAGCTAGCAGAGACGGCATCAGAAAAATACTTACCTTATACATAAATTCTCAAACTATCCTAACCAGTTGCCAATTTTCCCTCATATACTAAAGTGGAAGGTTGATGAGAAGGGTCATGGGGGGTGGGGTGGGGTTATATATGTTATCCAAAGATTAACTGGCATGAAGTATGGTAGCAACCATACTTAGGTAAAAACTGCTGTTTGAATTTTAACCCTGCTATTCTGGCTTCTACACTCACTTATTTCCTTAAACAATAGGGTAGTTACCTCAGCTTCCAGATTGAGACCTGGAAGCTAAGGCAATTTTCCTATGCCTGTGGATCAGAACCACAGGAGATTAATTCCCTTTGACTCAGTAGCTCCAGGAGTTGAAACTGCAGATAACCTTTAGAGATTAACTTTGCTCAGTTCTGTTTCTGTACTATCTGCTTTCGAAAGATAGGTCCACATTCCAACATTCAGCAGGATGTGGCTGGGAATGACCCTGAGGACTGTTCCCAGCATTTAGAATTTAGAACAAAGAAAATTTTTTTCTGTTTAGACCAGCCATGGGCAAACTATGGCTGGCCCGCAGACTGGATCCAGCCTGTTTGGCTGTTCTATCCAGCCCAAGGAGCCGAAAGAGCAGAGGGTTCTCTTGCTCTCCCCTCCGCTCATTCACCAGCAGCCCAAGATGAGAGTGCCAGCATGGTCAGGTTGCTTTTGTTCCAGCCCTCCAGTCCAATTTAAGAACCCATTGTGGCCCTCAAGTCAAAAAGTTTGCCCACCTCTGGTTTAGACCTTTAAAATAACTGCCTACACCTGGAACAGTGCAGTCGTGAGTATGGACTCCAACTGCATGTGATACTCTCGTGGCTGTCCTGGCCAGTTCAATAAATCCTTGCCTGCTCTTTTTTAATCAGTTAGCAGCCTCCAGTGGTCTTATTTTGACTCCAGGGTTCAATCACACAACAGGCAATAATCCTACCAATTCAGGGTACTAATCCACTCAAAGGAACAAGAGAAAAATGGAAAAAAATATTTTTGTGTTCATTAAAAGCAATCAACTCAAATTTTAAAGAACCAGGAAGAATGTGGCAGACAGGACAGTGAAGCAGCGATCTGGAATATAAATTGTGATGTGGCATACCCCTTTGCATATTAATTCTAACCACTTAACTATCATCCATATGGCCATTAAAAATACATAAAGGGTCAGTAGCTAAGTATGTTTTTTCAATACAGCAGGGACAAAAAGTCAATGCAGCAAACTTCTTGGGGACAAAACTACTTTATTCATCCTACCCTGAAGGCTGAGCCAGATCAGAGTAAGCCTAAGAAGCTGAATGACAGTTCATCTGCATTTAAAAGAACTATTGTAATATGAGAATTATTCCAGAATACCCCTATCAGACTTCACTTGTAAATGATACTTAGCAACCTTCCTACTAAAAATGATGAATACTAAAACGATGTCAAGGTACAAATATATAGAATCCCTCAAGATTGCCTAGGCTCACCGCAAATGTTTCAGAAAGTACATCCCTGAATAAATTTAGTCACTATATATTAAAATCATTCCTACGTTATCATTTCCACAAAATAAAATTTCCACATTGAATAAAGGCCTTTACGATGTGTCATGGGCAGAATATTACAATAAAAAATTAATCTGTGATTTGTAAATTTTAAAGAATGAGAATACAATCTGCTTGATGGCCATGGTCATTCAATAGACAATTTGAAAACATATTGTTCCTTCTCTATGCCTAGAAATGGCAGAGAACTGCTAGCTAGAACTTCATCTCATAGCATGGAAAATGAGCTTCTCATAAGATCCAGTAGATGGTTACTTTGTAAAAGTTTATTAAAATAAGGATTAATTACAAGTAAAAATTAACTTCAACATGTTAATATCACTTACAACATAGAAATATACATTTATTCATCAATCTTTTTATGTAGAGCTAAGGTCTTTTCTTTTAATACTAGAGGCCTGGTGCAAGAAATTTGTGCATGGGGGGGGGGTTATCCTTCAGCCCAGCCTGCACCCTATCCAATCTGGGACCCCTCAAGGAATGCCAGGTGGGATTGGGCCTAAACGGGCAGTTGGACATCCCTCTCACAATCCAGGACTCCTGGCTCCCAACTGCTCTCCTGCCTACCTTCCTGATTGCCCCTAACCGCTTCTGCCTGCCAGCTTGATCACCCTCTAACCACTCCCATGCCAGCTTGATTGATGTCAAACTGCTCCCCTGCCAGCCTGTTTTCCCCCAACTTCCCTCCTCTGCCGGCCTGGTCACCCCTAACTGCACTTCCCCTGCAGGTTTGATAGCACCCAACTGCCCTCCCTTTCAGGCCTGGTCCCTCCCAACTGCCTTCCCCTGCTGGCCATTTTATGGTGGCCATCTTGTGTCCACATGGGGGCAGCCATCTTGGGTGTTGGGGTGATGGGATGGTAAATCTGCATATTATTATTTTATTAGATAGGACAGAGGCCTGGTGCATGGGTGGGGGCCAGTTGGTTTGCCCTGAAGGGTGTCCCAGATCAGGGTGGGGGTTCCCTTAGGGGGTGGGGCGGCCTGAGCGAGGGGCATGTGGTGGTTTACCTAAGAGGAGGCCCTAGTATCTGGAATTTATTTAACTTCTACAATTGAAACTTTGTAGCCTGGAGTGGAGCCAAGCCTCCTGTTCGCTCTGGGGTGGTAGCCATTTCTGTTGGAATTTATATATCTTCTATAATTGAAACTTTGTAGCCTATAGTGAAAGCCTGAGCCATCCAGGGCTGCAGAAGCTTGGCTTCCTCCATCGCCTGGGAAAACCCTAGCCTCCTGCTCTTCCATCTCAGTGGCTGCTGCCATTTCTGTTGGAATTTATTTACCTTCTATAATTGAAACTTTGTACCCTTGAGTGGGAGCCTGGGCCAGCCAAGGTGTGTGGAAAGCTTGGCTTCCTCCATTGCCAGGGAAACCCAAGCCTCCCTCCTGCTCTCTGTGGCTGCAGCTATCTTGGTTGGGGTTAATTTGCACACTCACTCTGATTGGCTGGTGGGTGTAGCTGGTGAGTGTGGCTTGTTGGTGTAGCAGAGTGATGGTTAATTTGCATATTACTCTTTTATTATATAGAATAGGCTCCTTAGCTGAAGTTCATAGCAGTCTTCCTTTCATAAGCCACACCCTCAATGTATTTGCTATGGTTTGCATTTTCTTTAGAAGAATCTAAAGATACCTGCATAGCCATAGATAGGGATCTTCCTAGATTTCTGTTATTTTTCCTAGGTTTTAGCTGTCACACCTAGATTCAATTCAATGGCAATCTTTTTAGCTGCTTTATCAACTCATGACAAAGACTTCTATTTCATTTTCAAAGAAGGATCTTATTCTCACACTCACATTTCATCAATTTCATAATGTTTAATTAAATCATATCATTACAATGGCAATTATAGTGAGGATTACAGGTTTGGGAACAAATACAATAGACTCTTTGATAAGACCACAACTCAACACGCAGGAACAGAAGGTAGTTTATAAATTATTAGAAACCAATGCATTAATGATAGTCAACATTTGCCCCAATGAGTAAATTGTCGAAGTTTGGAAATTGTATGTCACCATTTACAGGTTATAAATATGAAAGGAATTTTTATTAATTACTGTTATATTAAGCCCCTTTGAAATATACCCTTCACTCAAAAGGCCATATAAGCAAATATACCCTTCACTCAAAAGGCCATATAAGCAGTCCCAAGATTAAGAAACTCACTTTCCCTATCCTATGTGCCTATCCTCAACTCCAGAAGCCCCTCTGTCACTGTCTTGAAAGCAGTCATGAGTAGAGATGTGAGAGAGATGGGTTCATGAGTGAATAAAGGCAAGACTAAGAGTATAGAAACAGTTTAGTGCCAATTATTCCCAAGGGTGAACCTTAAATCAGGGTTGCTTATATGATTACCTTCTCCCCAAAACCCTCTTTTCTCACTGTCTGCTTTAGTCAGTTTCCTATGCTATCTGTTAGATATTTTAGCAACCATCTTTTGAAAACAATGATAAATTCAGACATTATTTTAGCACACCTTAGTTCATCTAATACTTAGGAGAGAGAAGTTGTATGACAGAAAGAGTAAGAGAAAAGGGGAGATGAGGTAGGTAACTTTGGAACAGTGATGGATAGGGAAGATTTGGAAGAAGAGCTACAGAGGGAGGGCTGACGCCTAAAGGAAGGGCACCTTTATTTGGAAAAGGGGTAGTACAGAAAGGGATTTGGGGAATCCCAAAGATAAAATTTATCAATTTCAAAATATTGCCTAGGATCAGCCCTATACTAGAAAAGAGGAAGGAACTCTCTCTTCATTGTTCCTATATTACATGTGATGTGACTTCCCCAAGAGCCCAGCCTCATACTATTAATAAAATCAGTCATCTACAATGTACATAGAGTATGAAAAAAGGGGAGTTACCCCTGCACCTAACCTCCTTATATAACATGTTCCCAAAGAATGCTCTCTGATACATAAAAAAAGAAAATGTTTTGACAAACACTTTTTTTAAATACAGCATGTTCCTGGTATTCATAGTAATAAAGAATACTCACAGAGCAAAATTTTAAATATAGAAGACATACAGAGAAAGAGAACCAAAGTTACAATTTGCAAGAAAGAAGTGGTTATTAAATCACTGTGTCATCGTGATATGCTACAGCAAAATGTCAACCTTTACTAACCTTTGACCCCTTTAAATCATAATCTCAGGTACTCCAAGGGTTCTGTTACACCTCGCCCAAGGATTCTGTGTGCACCTCTACCCCAATTAGATTAAAATGAGGAGGATATGTTATTTTCTGTCTATTCCTGCCAGTCATAACGTTGTAGGTTTTTATTTCAGCTTGCATTAGAAAAGCATGTAGCTTTTGGAATATATTTTTCATTCTAAGCACATACACCCAGTGGGTGTTTATACACTCCTCTAAGAAATCATGTCCCCCAAAATAGGAGGCAGCCAATTGATATAATTGATGTTTCTCTCTCCCCTTTCCCTTTCTTTTAAATCAATAAAAATATGTATATAATATGCCCCTGGCAGAGCATATATGTATATACTCAGCCCAGACTGCATCCTCTCCAATCTGGGACCCCTTAGGGGATGGCCGGCTGCTGGTTTAGGCCTAATCCCTATAAACTGGCAGTCAGACATCCCTCTCACAATCTGGGACTGCTGGCTCCCAACTGCTTACCTGCCTGCCCTCCTGATTGCCCCTAACTGCTTCTGCCTGCCATCCTGATAGCCCCTAACCACTCCCTTGCTGGCCCAATTGCCCCCAACTACCCTTTCCTGCAGGCCTGGTCTCTCCCCAACTGCCCTCCCCTGCAGCCTGGTTGACCTTAACTGCCCTCCCCTGCAGGCCTGATCGACCACAACTGCCCTCCTTTGCTGGCCATCTTGTGGTGGCCATCTTTGACCACATGGGGGTGGCCATTTGTGCCAGGGTGTGAAGGTCAATTTGCATATTGCCTCTTTATTATATAGGATGGTGGTGTTCTAAAAAATTAGGAACATTTTATTTTGTTTACTAAAATAAAATCTACTTATAAATATTTTTTAAATATATTTTATTGATTTTACACAGGAATTGAGAGGGATATAGAGTTAGAAACGTCAATGAGAGAGAAACATCGACCAGCTGCCTCTTGCATACCCCCCACTGGGAATGTGCCCGCAACCAAGGTACATGCCCTTGACCGGAATCGAACCTGGGACCTTTCAGTCCGCAGGCCGACACTCTATCCACTGAGCCAAACCGGTTTTGGCTATAAATATTTTTATAATAATTTAATTGATCCAACCTATATTGAAATGCTGAAACTGAGCATTCTATAATTCATGAATTCATAGTTAACTCTTTTGTTTTGAATTCTGATTGCACTTCCCCATGGTGAAAGTTGAGGAGCAGAGGGAAGCAGTAGTTAGTGACTCAGTTCATAGCCTATTTTAACCCAAATTATTAATCTCTCCTGTCTCTAAACCCCAGCCATTTGTATGACACTAATTAAATACTGATGTATATACAAGGCTTAATTTTCCTATAATATTGTAAATTCCTTTCATACCAATCACCTGTATTTCATAACTCTTTATTCTTCAGCTCTAAATAGAATATTAGGAAACTGAAGTGTACCAAATAAAGAAATAATGTCTATGGGAAAATGTGTCCCAGTATTTTACTATAAAGCAAAAAGGAGGAGGGTTTAGTAGCAGCAGAGAAAGTTCATGGCCATCATCAACCCCAACATTTTGGCAATAAAGTCAGAGGGAAGGGCAAGTGGGAGAGAGACTGGAGAAGTGAATTGTTTACAGTACCATCACATTTATGGAGGTCACTGAGAAAAAAACACAACAGATACTATTCTACTCGTGATTGGGCTGCCAAGTCCCAAGGTACCATCAGTGTGAAAGGAAAAGGTCAGGCAATATTTTTGGCTCTAACATAGCAGGGCAGCCCCTGGCCTTTGATATGGCCATGTATTTATAACCCAGAGAGTTCCTGTCCTCCGATTTGGTAGTAATATTCTTCATGTTTTGAGGGCTCAAAAGGAATTTTGCAAGAATCACAAATCTCTCATGAGAAAGTTGTCCAGCAAAGGATGATTCATGTCCTAAAGACCTATTTTGCAACCCAACAAGGAGCTTGAAAAATTTTCCCAGCCTATACCTTGTAAAATGGTGTCCCATTTCTATAACTACGAACCACTACATAGAAAATAACAATTCACTTTCAGGAAAGCATGTGATAGGTAATACCTCTCTCAAGAAATAATAAGAAAAACATTCCAAGTTTGGACTAATTATCTTTGTCCTTGACCAGACCAAACACTGAATAACTGCTACGTACCCTAACGGAGTTTACTTTTACTTTTAAGGGGGCAGCTAAACCTTAAACCCTGCATGTATTTTTAAAGTTTTACATTCAAATAAATATAGTCATTAATATTAACAATAACATATTTCATTCACGTTACACATCAGGTTTTGTATAAAAACTAGATTTAAACACAGACTAACACAATTCTTTCATATGCTGGGTTTGTGAAATCCTTTGTAAATGGACAAATTTTCATTTCTCTAGCTCTTATCTTGAATTCATTTGGACTCCTGTAATAACAAAAGCTTTATAAGCTCTAGCAATAAAACTAAGTTGACAGTATCTCTTAATACAAAGTTCACTTGTTTAAGTGAATTATTGTAAGTAGTAGACTCGAGTTCAAATCATAACTCTAGACTACTTTGCCATGGCTATGAGCAATGTATCTCTCTTACTTTATCACAGGAGATTCATGTGTGAAAATAGAAACAACCAAATCATGACAACACTTTAGTAAGGATAATTTTACCTAGTTTTGTATATCATAAATCTTGCTATTTCTTTAGGAATATTCTGGGGACTGTAATTCAGTCCAGACACAACACATTCAGTTTGACATCAGAGGCCTTGTGTGCTAAGTAAGCTACCAGACCTTTAGAGAAGTTGTATTTGGGTTGGGCGGGAAAGGGGTGAAGGCAAAAATTTTAGACATAGAGGCACAGATCTACAGAAGAATAGTTGTGAGCAAGGACCAATTAAGTCAATGAAAAACTGTAAGTTAGCAAAGTACATACTAGTTACCGTACATGTTTAATTTCACAAGTTCAAAGCTATCAAATTAAAGCATGCCAAAAGGTATCAGAATAGATGGCTTTATATTTACACTACAACAGGCCAATTACCACAAAGTTTTGACAAAAGATTTTAAACTACGTAATAATTCCAATTATAAAATGTCTAGAGTAAAGTCTGATAACATCACTCCCTGATCAAGAAAGGGGACGAGATTAAGAAGTACAAACTGCCCATTAGGCTAGCTCTTCATTCCTCAAATTTGCCCTAGCTTCCTAGCCTTGGAAGTTGGTGTACTGTTCTTCCTTTCTCTCTCTAGCACTGTTTAAGGAAAACTCCCAACACTTTAAACTCTCTTCTATTGCCAATCTTTCTATGAAGTCAGCCCTAGTACTCCCAGCACTTTTTACCTCTCAAGTAGCACTTATCACATTCCACCTTGCACCAATTTTGTACACATCAGAGTCTCCAATGCTGTGTTCCTAGGGGGCAGGGACTATTTCTCTTAATACCCTAGTAATGCTTAGTAAAGTCCTGGGATGGTTTTCTCCAAAATGTTTATTAAATGAGATCAAGTACTAAACAAGAATTTCAGAGCTAGAACTTTTCCAGCTGAATAGTGTGTCAGTAGTAAATTAACTGTATATAGCTCTAAAGTAGATGTTTGTGGACAACTCCTATTCAACTTCTCAAGCTCAATTATTTCTCAACCAACTTAATCCAACAATGATGAAATATGTTAGGATGCATTTATTGGACTCTGAATAAGGTTTGTGATAGGAAGAAAAAAATAAAATATAAAATTTGAAGTATATTTTAACAGAAAAAACATGATAGTTCATTTTTAAATTTTAAATATAGTCTGTTACTTCTAATAAGAAGGTAGTATGCTATTACAAAATGGCATGCATTTTGGAATCAGAATCAGTTAATCTCTCTGTGAGTCATTCTCTTTATTTGTAAAATGAGGAAATAACTATATTTACCATATACATTTATGATAAAAATTAAGTAAGATAGTGATGTAAAGCTCCCAGAAAAATGCCTGAAACATTATAGGCACTCAATGTTAGTTCCCTCTCTTCACTTTTGAGTTAGTGAAAGATGCTTCATATGATCATCCATATTCTGTTACAAAGCAAATTTAGTCATGGCCTTCACTTCAAGACATGATATTTTTTAATCAATGACCCTTAAAAAAATACAAGCCTTTACCGAGCTCTCAACTTATATATATATGATTATCCCTCTGCTGAGAATGTCCTCCTTTATAACCTTATTAAACTATTCTTCATTCTCCAAGACCCAGGGTCAAATGTGACCTCTGTGAAGTCCTCCTCTACATACCCAGCACAGTATGTGGCATTTCAAGAGCACTCTGCTGACCCCTGTTATTATAGGACTTGACTTTACACTTGTATGTCCTTTTCCCAATAGGCCACAAACTCCTCGAGAGTAAGATCTATGTATAGTTGTATTTGCACCTTCAGCATGATGCCTCATTCATAATGAGAATTTGGCATGTGGAATGATTTCACACTGTAAAGAACATTTATAATAAGAATAACTGGGAACATGGTCATGCATGCCACAGAATGAACTGGCTCTCAGAAGGGGAATGAGTTGATCATGGCACTTTCAATGAGGTAATATAGATTTTAAGAAGTTATGTGAAGAAATAGAAGGAAAGTACTTAGAATTCACTGAAAAGAGGGGAAAAAAAGATGAGGTTATTTCCAGCAGAGAGGGCAATGCAGCTAATACCTTCACTTAAATAAAGGCAAATAGAAAGACGAAAAGAAGATAAAATTAAGTAGCCTAACTTGATCCTGTCAAATTGAGTGAGTAGTCACTGACTTTCACTGGTCAAACAGGGAAGTTAGCCTTGATTCAACTGAACCAGAAAAATTATAAAGGTCAGTCAGTGACTAATATTATAGTAATATAGTCTGGTGATAAGTGAAGCAAGAGTAAACCTTATCTTGAAAAAGTAAACTATAAATACTGTGTGTGTGTGTGTGTGTGTGTGTGTGTGTGTGTGTGTCTTGATTGCTCTATATGCATGTCTGTCTTGCTTGCTGTGTGTGTGTGTATGTTCAGGGGAGTGACATCACGTTAATTTTTATTTTCCCTGAAAAAAAAAAAGATTATTAAAACAAACACTGCCATAAAGAATTCCAGGTTTTGGATGGATCTAAGAAAAATGAATCAACTTTTTGCTGTTTTTAGTAGAACTGCATCATAGTTTGGAAATGTGTTTCACCAAACAATGGCAGTGTATAGAACTTAGATGTCAAAATAGTTGGAAATGTTTGGCCTCAACTACATTCACATAGCATTTGAAAAGGCACATGATTGTCTGCAATTGTATGTGGAGAAGAGCAGATAGAGAAATGTTTGAGATGGGAGGCAAGAAGCTGTTACTTTGGGCAGTCAACCAATCAAGAGGCAAAAGTTGCCTGATAATTCTCTACCGTGGATTCTAAAATCTGTACAGATGAGTTAAAAGTGACTAGCATCTAAACTTGAGGTATTGTGGAATCAGCAGGTGGAAAAATATAAATAGGAAGAGAATTTTTTTTTAGAGGGCAGAAATGAGATAAGTGATAAAATGTATAGTTTACCACTACAAAATTATAAACAGTATTTTCCAGCAGATTTCCTGTAGAGGGAAGAAAGGAAATGAAAATAACATTGGTAGGAGTCAATGAAATAAACAATGCTTCCTTGAAGACAGGGATGATCTGGCCCCATCTTAATATAGAGGAAAGAATAGAATGGAGAATAAACAATGGCTAAGGAGCCATAGGAATTTTTATCCTAAAACAAAAAGTCACAGGATGCCAGGCAAGGTTTCAAAATCTTGGCACTACTGACATTTGGAATGAAATAATTCTTGGTCATGGGGGACTGTCTTGCACACCGTATGATATTCAGCAGCATCCCTGCCCTCTACTCACCAGATACCAATAGCACTCTTCCCCATTTCTGACAACCAAACATGACTCCAGACATTATCAAATATCCCCTACGACCGTGGTCAGCAAACTGCGGCTTGCGAGCCATATGTGGCTCTTTGGCCCCCTGAGTGTGGCTCTTCCACAAAATACCACAGCCTGGGCGAGTACATTTTGAAGAAGTGGTATTAGAAGAAGTTTAAGTTTAAAAAATTTGGCTCTCAAAAGAAATTTCAATCGTTGTACTGTTGATATTTGGCTCTGCTTACTAAAGAGTTTGCTGACCATTGTCCTAGGAGGTTAAACTGCCCCCCAAAGAGAACCACTGCTGTAAGGAATAAAAGAACATATTTTGAGGTCAGAGGAATACTCCATTCTTCTTTATATGTGTCCAAAACACAAAACTCTTTGGGTTATATGAGGTAAAAAAAACTCAAGAAGGACATCAGTAACCAGAATCATACTTGGAGACAATATGAATCTGTAAGAATAGACATTTTTAAGAACACTTATCTTAATTATGAGCTTTCCCAGTCATTTTACTGTTTTTATTGGTTTTAGAGAGACATTAAGAAGGGAGAGAGGGAGAGAGAAACATCAATCAGTTGACTCTAACACAAGCCCTGACCAGGAATCAAACCTGCAACCTGGGCACGTGTCCTGACTGGGAATCGAACCGGTGAACTTTAGGTGCACGGGACAACACTCAATCAACTGAGCCTTACCAGTTAGGGCCTCAATTATGTTTATATCATTATGAAGCTTAAGATAGCCTTTACCTTATTTCATATTTATTGTACATACTAGGTAGTTCAATGAAAAGAACCTACATAGAAATTTTAACTCATTAAGATTAGTGATCGTAAGTGTGAAATCACTGAATTTCTGGCATATACTGGTATATTCATAATCTACTTTACTCCAAATTTCTAAAGTTAAAGTCCTTCTTTTCCTTTTGGGAGGGATGGGTGGTTAAGGCTGAGGAACTAGAACTCAAATCACATTAATGCATTTCCGTATTTCTTGGCATTAAACCTATAGTTTAGGGCTCTATTACTTGTCACACATCAACACAAAAAGAGTTTGTCACAACACTTTCAGCAGCCTAATTTAAAAAGATAGCGCTTGGCTGAGTATGTCACACTTTTATAGCAGCCAGTCTTTAGGCAAAGCAGGCACAGGAAGCAGCAGGAGAAGGTAGGTGGTTCTTGGCACTCCCTTAAACAAGAAATAATGCATATTGTGTATTTGTATAATGGGAGATCAGCATTAGTTTTTCCAAAGCAGTTTTACTTCATACAAAACTTCACAAGCAAACAGAAGGGGAATGGGGAGGGGAAGTGAGAAACTAAAAAATGAAGCAGGCAGCACGGCTTGCAATGTTCAAAAGCAACTCTCTTCATGGCTAATATACAAAGAACAAATAAGAATTGCATGCAATATGCAACAGTAGTAATAGGTCTTGTATTGACCATGAAATTATTTAACAGAGGCCAAACTGTCAGACTGTTTTTTTAAAATTATTTTTATAATATATTTTTATTTATTTCAGAGAGGAAGGGAAAGGGAGAGAGAAACAGAAGCATCCATGATGAGAATCATTGATCGACTGTTTCCTGCACATCCCATACTGGGCATTGAACCCACAACCCAAGCATGTGCCCTGACTGGAAATTGAACCCCGACCTCCTGGTTCATAGGTCAACGGTCAACCACTGAGCCATACCGGCTAGGCCAGACTGATATTTTTAAGAATGATGTTCGTGTATCCTTAAAATCTACAGCCATATCACTTTTATCCTCATGGTCTTTGCTAACAATGGTTACATATCTGACCCACTGCTTTCAGGCAATGATTCAGAGAATTTTAACTTTTATCAGTGGCATTAAAATGAATTGTCCTGAACTCTGTCTTCTAACTTATATGTAAGCATACTGCAAAAGCTAGGCCAGGTCCAACCATCACCAGTCTAGAGAACCACTAGGTCTTCAGGTCAAATTAAAGTTACTCTGAAGTTTAGGGTCTTAGGTGCTTTAGAAAAATCATGGTTTAAAACAAGGGATTTTATAGTCACACTGGTCTTGAACTCCAAATTCACCACTGTATATCCCAGGGGTGGGCAAACTTTTTGACTTGAGGGCCACATGGGTTCTTAAACTGGACCAAAGGGCCGGAACAAAAGCAATCTGACCATGTTGGCACTCTCATCTTGGGCTGCTGGTGAAGGAGGGGAGGGGAGAGCAAGAGAACCCTCCGCTCTTTCGGCTCCGAGGGCCGGATAGAACAGCCAAACGGGCCTGCAGGCCATAGTTTGCCGATGGCATGTATATGCTCAGGCAAGTGACGTATGTGCTCTGAGCCTTTCTCCTTACCTAAAAAATAACAGTTGTGAAAATCAAATGAGTTACTATCAATGTATGACAATGTCTATCATCATTCCTGAGCATCCTGCACATTCTTGTTGGGGATGCCAAAATGGAAAGGCCCTGACAACACTTTTCCCATTTCTCATTGCTTTGTTTGTAGCAAGAAACCCTGGATGGAGTAATGATATCTCCCCTCCGCAGACACAGAGCAGGCTTGTGTCTGATTACTATAAAAGTGATAAATCTGCCAGGCCGGTGTGGCTCAGTGGTTGATCATTAACCTATGACCCAGGAAGTAATGGTTCAATACCTGGACAGGGCACATGCCCGGGTTGTGGGCTCAATTCCCAGTGGGGGAAGGGGGACATGCAGGAAGCAGCCAATCAATAATTCTCTCTCATCACTGATGTTTCTCTTTCTCACTCTCCCTTCCTCTCTGAAATCAATAAAAATATATATTTTTAAATAAGAGGTAAATCCTCTAAGCTCAGTGTTCCTCTCCTGTAATGCAACTCACTACCTGTGCAGGAATCCATCCTGATCCATTTCATGGGATTCAAGACCATAGTGCACTAGTTTGTCATAATGACATTCTGGCTATTGCTTTTGCAAAGAATAATAAACTGTGTTTTGTCTCTAATCCAGGAGTCTTGTATCTTCTACAACCATCCAGAAAACAGCAATAGGTGGGTAAGCAAGATTAAAATCCAGACCATACATAGTTCTTGACAAATATATGCGAGGCACTAAGAATAGCAACCAGTACACATAAGGTTGTTCATTGAGAATCACCTCTGGGCAGGCTTGAGTACTGTACTTGGTCAGTGAATCAAGGCAAACCACCCAGAAATTAGACTGACCTAGGACAGACCCAGCATTCTCTAGGGTCCTGCATACAAAGCATGGTTAAAACATGGATGTGAACTTCATTGAACTGAGCTAACTCAGACTCTCAAAACAGGACAGTAACATGAACTAGGATTTTCACCCATTAGCATTCAGCATTAAACAGTTATCTTGCCGAAACCGGTTTGGCTCAGTGGATAGAGCGTCGGCCTGCAGACTGAAAGGTCCCGGGTTCAATTCCGGTCAAGGGCATGTGCCTTGGTTTCGGGCACATCCCCAATGCAGGGGGGGGGGGGGGGAGGGTGTGCAAGAGGTAGCTGATCGATAATTCTCTCTCATCGATGTTTCCAACTCTCTATCCCTCTCCCTCTCTGTAAAAAATTAATAAAAATATTAAAAAAACAGTTATCTTTCATGTTTGTTAACTTTCCATCTAACTGAAACCCAGATGTCATGTATTTATGTTAGCGCAGATTCATTACTGCTGTCAACAACCTTTGATTCCCAGTACATTAGAACTGAATGGAACCTGGAAGACTGTTATTTCAATTCCCTTTTTATACACAACTGACATCCAGAAAGAAGACAAATGACTTACCTAGAGATACATTTTCAAAGTAGTCACCTTACTCTCTACATAATCTCTTTAAATTGTCAGGAACTAACTCTTTTTTATTTTTTATTATTTTTAATATAATTTATTGATATTTTACAGAGAAGAAGGAAGGGAGATAGAGAGCTAGAAACGTCGATGAGAGAGAAACATCGACCAGCCATCTCTTGCACACCCCCAACCAGGGTTGTGCCCACAGCCAGTGTACATGCCTTTGACCGGAATTGAACCCGGGACCTTTCGGTCCGCAGACTGACGCTCTACCACTGAGCCAAACCGGTTTCAGCTAACTCTTTTTTTAAAAAAAAATAAGAGGTAATAGGATCAGTTAGATATCCTACTTGTCTATTTCAACTCTGTATATAGCATATGAAATACTCTTAGATTCTATAAAATAAAATGAGGACTCTTGAAAACATTAAATAATGGTACTAAGATCAAAATGTAGTTTCTATTCATTTCTGGCAACATGGTTGGCGACGGGTATGGATGGAAGATGCTTTTAAATACATTTCAGTCACATTCAGTAATTGATTTCACATGCAATGGCCACCCTTCTGCATGTTATTTCTGTGGCCAGGCAATAGCATTCACCATTAATAATATTTGCTGAAACCAGTAAAAACCACAAGGAATCAGATGATCTTCAGAGTCAGAAACACACAAATGCTAACAATATTTAAAGGAAGGGAGTCAAAAGCAGTAATTTGTAGCATAACATAACTTGATCCACAGTTAGCTATAACAGAGCTGGTAGAAGAGTGTGGAAAATCAGGCCTGAGTCCTGCACAATTCTGACTTTAAAGTATAACTACTGCCTCAATTCCATTTTATACAGAGATACAGACACTTAAAAACTTAGTATTTGGCCTCAGACCTACTCAACTTACATAAAAATCGAGCCCTTAGATCTCTCAAAAATTCATAAGACCATCTGAAATGGTTTCACAAATCAAGTATAGGCTTTACTGAGAAAGCCGAAGAATTTAGAGATTAGAGAACATGGGTTGGCCCTGCTTTGATAAAACAAATGCATGAAAAGCCAAACCACCAGCATGGATATAATATCCAGGCCATGTTTTTTGCACTGTAAAATTATTCTTCCCTTTAATAGCTTGTTTAAAGATCATTAGCTTCTCAACCAAAGGGGAGGAAAACTGTAATCTAATGCACTGCCAATGAAAAACAAGCTGTGAGGTCAGCCTAAGAAAAGATTGTTTCTTCTCACAAATGCTTTATGTATACACTGACTCTTCTAGAAAACATTGATTTTTGTAATGTACTCAGCTGCAGAGAATATTATTAGATTAAATGCTTCTGCCAAATTTATTTTAACCCATCTTAACTTGCTATTATGTTCTGGCCTTATATCATGGGCAATGTATATTTAAAAAATTGAAGTTATGTCACTAACTTCCCAAAAATGCAGTCTTATCCATCACAGTCTGTAACCATGTGAAGCGCGTGGAACAATAATATCAAGAAAATTACTGGGAAGAATGCAGAAAGGGAGGTGCCTAAACTAAGAGGAAGTAATGAACAGAGTGAACCGGTAGCTTAGGTCCTCAAGGACACAGGCCTCTACATTTGAGGATTAAAATAACTTAAAAACACATGTAGACAGGTTTATGACAACATGTTCCATAGATATACGCCTTTTCCCCCCAGAATCCATGACAAATGGAAATACCTATTCTAAATGATACTTAAACTCTGTCCTGTGCCTTGCTAAATTCCCCATCAGGTTTCAGAACAAAATCCATCTGGTTTAAGTGCAATAGCTAGCCCACTGGCACCTTTGTGTGCATTAGAAAAGGTGTCCCCCTGAAAACATAGTTTTGTGACTGGGCACATGATTTGGTAAGTGTTATGACCTCTATGGTATCTCACACTTGAGTTGGGCCCCACCATACACAGTGGCCCTGTTCTCTAGCACACATATACTTTATTAAAGTTCAAAATATAAGTGTAAAGTCTATGTAAAGCCTTACTTTCTATATACAGAATTTTTCTAAACAGCTTCAGCAAGCACAAAATATCAAATGTTCAATAGCATATTATCAGTGATTGATTTCAAATCACATAAAACACGACCTCCTTAGCTTTCGCTCTCCTGAACAAAACAAGGGGAATAAAGGCCATCTGTCCAGCTTCAACAATTATCACTCATCTTCTGTTTAGAAGGAAATTACCTATCTGATTGGGTCAGTAAAAGGACAGCCTAGAAATTGCAGAGTGGAGATGGATTACTAAAAAGTTGAAAAATTATAAGCCTATCACCTCCCAGCACAATAACAGCACTAAAGTGCTCTCTGGAAGACAGTGGTTATACAATTTCTTTAGTAAATCTGCGTGGAGAGTAGGCCACTTGCCCAAGTTAATTCTCATACTTACCCACTCCACCCATACCGACCTCTTAGTGTAGCCTGGTTTTCAGTTTTAACCTCACAAGTGTTTAAATAAGGAACAATTCAGAGTTCCTCATCCAGATTCAGCAACCTAGAGTGTATTAAAAGGACTAAAAACAAAGATACCTCAAGTACCAAAAGGGCATTTGTACTGAAATAAAAACTAGAGCTGGTAACATAAACTGTGTGTGTGTGTGTGTGTGTGTGTGTGTGTGTGTGTGTCAAGGACACAGTTCCTTCAACATTGATCTACAGCATTTCTCTGGGAGGAAAATTCTTACACATAAACCCCACCCCATTTGACAAACTGCAAATGAAAAATGCATGATTACCCAACCAGAAAGTGGAGCCCGAATTTCCTATGGCACATAGCAGGTATTCTAAGGAGAATCTCCACACTTATATAGTCAACCTTTCCAGACACTTCTACAGAATTAAAGATAGAATAGCATTTAACTGGATGTGATACTTTATGGTAGCCCTTTATACAGAATAATTTTGACTATGATTTCACCATTAATTTAAAACTGTATTTGTTAAAGGAGCTCAGTGGCATGTACATTAATTAGGCACATGTTAGATTAAAATCTAATTCTTTTTAGGTCATTGGGGATATTTAATTATGAATTGAGTGTTAGATGATGCCAATAAATATATTAATTTTTAAAGATGCAATGGTGACATAGTGGTTACATTTTTTTAAAGTCAGTAATTTTTAGAGATACACACTAAGTACCTAGGAGTAAAAGGACATGATATCTTGGATCTGCATTACATACTTTAGCAAGAAACAAATAAAGGATGGATGAAGCAAATGTTGACAAGGTAACTGTGTTTATTCTTGTGTTATTATTTATTAATTATTGTATTATTTTCTATGCGTACAACTGTATACCTACTTTCGCCTCATCCTGTATGTGGGTAATAGATATGTGGTGGTTCATTAGACTATCCTTTCAACTCTATAGTATATTTGAAATTTTCATGTTTTATATACTTAATCAGCCCTTATTACAAAGAAAATAGAAACTTGATTTTATCTATTACTTTTTTAAAATATATATTTTATTGATTTCAGAGAGGAAGGGAGAGGGAAAGAGAGATAGAAACATCAATGATGAGAGATACGTAATTATTGCTTGGCTGCCTCCTTCACACCCACTACTGAGGATAGAGCCCAAAACCCTGAAACCCAGGCATGTGCCCTTGACTGGAATTGAAGTCAGAACCCTTCTGTCTGCAGGTCAATGCTCTATCCACTGAACCAAACTGGGTAGGGCCCCTCTTTCACTTTTTGGTGGGTAAGAGCAACTAACAAGTCAAGGAAGGATAAAAATTCCTTATAATTTTGAGATCTTAACCAGAGCTTATGGGTAGCTATCACAGAACAAGAAATAAGAAATTTTTTAAAGATTGTGCCCAATGTCTTTTCTCCCTTGGGTGAGCACCAGGATTGCCAGGTGATTGACTCAGTAGCCTTTGGGAAACAATTCAATCCTAATGAAGTTGTGGATTCTACCAAGGCTGCCTAAATAGCCACCTAGAAGCTTGTCACTTGAAGTAGGCACCACACCTGTCAGAGCTCTAACAGAAGGAGAAACTGGCAGCCAATTTGCTGCCAGTTTAGTAGCAAGGTAGCTTCCTGTCCCTAAAGCAATACAGAAAAGACTTCAGTAAGCTAAAACTTGGGCAAATGTTAAAAATTTTTGTTTTCTACACTTCTTTTGTGAGAAAGGCACCAATACTCTTTCCCCCAGGCTGCTTCACCTAAGCAAGCAAAAATCGGGATTTGGTTGAGTTGTCTGTCCAAGTATAGCCAGAGTAAACCATTTAGGTTGAAACTGATGAGGCCTGATCAGGTAAATAAGTTTTAAATTAGTACGAGTTGATTTCTTTCTATTACTTAACATTAATAATAAATAGCTATGTGAAAATATGTCTGGACCTTGCTTTGCATGCATTTTTTGGGTAATCTTCCACATGAGTGTTTTCTACAAGATGCCAACTTGGATAGCAAATATATAGTCATAGTTTAAGTCACCTGGCCATCAACTTAGTTTCTTCAGGCTTGAGGCAAAAATAAAGTATCAAATAGCCAAAATCTAACAAAAGGAACTGGTCTTTTCTGCATGG
Source organism: Vespertilio murinus (assembly GCA_963924515.1). Lineage (NCBI taxonomy): Eukaryota > Metazoa > Chordata > Mammalia > Chiroptera > Vespertilionidae > Vespertilio > Vespertilio murinus. The sequence goes on from OZ004710.1 coordinate 45,445,826, forward strand.
CAGACTGAATATAGGAATAGGAGAAAGTTGGGTCTTGCATAACAATCTCTATGGTACTAGAGATAACCAGTAACATTTAGGCAAACTTGCTGGTTCATGTAAATTCACATATATTATGTATATACTCAGAGCATCCTGCTATTTACAGTGTTTTTTGAGACCAAGTTACAAAAGAATATGATTTCACTTCAGTGACATGTTACTACTGAGAGCTAGGTGGATTACAATTATAATTGTTCCAAAAAGTAACCAAAAAAAGAGAGAGAGATTGATTGAATAATTTACTCCTTCAGAGTACCTGAAGCATAATGACTCAGTGTTATTGATAACTTTGACAATAAAAGTGCTAGCTTTTAAACTTATCTCTAGATCAGACCCCTTAACACAGTGACTCAGTTTCCTTATTTGTACAACAGCAGCATAATTCCTGACAAGAGAGGTGTCGTAAATATATAATTTTAAATGCTTCTAAATAAAAGAAAATAGTAACCTGTTTTTTATTTTATTTTAAAAAGTACAGTGGCAAAATATTTACACTCACATTTTATATTCATTCAATAGAAAAAAATTATTAGTAAAAGGACAGATAGAATGCATAATGCTCTAAATGGACAAAATAATTGTGGAGAGAATAAGAAATCAATTAATGTATAACCAACCATATTATGCTACTTTATCCTATACTACAGACCCAATGCATGAAAATTCATGCAATAGTAGACCTTCCTTCCCCTGGCTGCCAGCACCGGCTTACCTCTGGCACCCAAGACCCGGGCTGCTTCCCTCCTCCAGCCGCCTGCAGGCACCTGGGACCTGGCTAGTTTCCCTCCCGGGCCCGGCTTCCTCAGGAAGGATGTCCAGAATGATGTAATTAGCATATTACCCTTTTATTATTATAGATAATAAAAGCCTAATATGCTAAGTGTCCAGTTGGCTTTTCAACCAATTAAAGCATAATATGCTAATGACATGCTAAGGCTGCTCAACTGCTCCCTATGATGTGCACTGACCACCAGGGGGCAGACAGTCAACCAGTCACTATGACATGCACTGGGAAGATGCTTTGACCAGTAGATGAGCTTGCTGCTGAGCCCAGCTGATAGGGACTGAAAGAAACAGGCTGCACATGCCCTGGAGCCCTCCTGCAGTCCCTCCTCAGCTGGCCAACTTCCCGCATCCCTCCTTGGCCATGATCATGCACCAATGGGGTTCCTGGGCCTGGCCTGTGCCCTCTCACAATCAGGGACGCTCTAGGGAATGCCAGAGAGCTGGTTTCGGCCCCATCCCACAAGCCAGACCTAGGGACCCCACTGGTGCATGAATTCGTGGCCCTAGTATAATTGTAATGATAGAACTATCATATTGCAAGAAATTCATTGTCCATCCAACCACAATACATTTGACTCAGGTAATATAAGGGGTTAACAATAATGCTCTATATATTTGCATATCAATATACAATTTCCTAATGCTTTCTCAGTCAATTACTGTCTTTTAGCTAAACCACTTTGTGAAGCAAATCAGGCAGACATTATCTCAGGACTGGCAACTATTAATCAAAAGGTTCAAACTTCTAGTGTTAAATGGCTCATCAGAGGTTACAAGCAAATAAAAGACTTGACAAACACTGGAACTCAGGTCCTTTGGCCCTCTATTCAGTACTCTTTGCCAATAATATAAAGTCTCCTACTAATAACAATAAAATCTTACTTGGATCATCATCCATTTTGGTACTGGTTCTCTGCATGGAAGTTCAGGCTCTGATATCAGAATAGTCAAACAAACAAGGGAGTAAGGGTGTTCTATCAGCCAAGAAGTTTCTTGAATTTTAAAATTAGAGAAATGACACAAAACAATGTATAGAACAAGTTTACTTGATGAAGTATGTACACTAAGCTTTAAAAAAAAAGGCACATAAAAGTAAACACTTATTTTTAAGCCTCTTTTCAACAATTTACACTCTCAAAATGTCTGGCCTACAGAGAAAGAATTCCCAACAAATAATAATTTACTGAGTAGTTTTACACCCAAGTGCTGTCCTGCAAAGTTTTCAAAAAAAGGCGTATAGCAAAACTCTTGCCAGAGGCACTTTAAAATTTTTACAGATACAAGATCAGCATATAACATTCAGACTCAAAATAGTTAGGAGCTCAAAATAAAGAAAACCTTCAGTAAGGTGAAGTAATCAGTGAGTGGTTAGTGGGAGAAAAGCAGCATTTTGAGGCAGGATCTGAGCTGTGAACCACAGGTGAGATTTCTAAAGGAGGACCTGAGTGAGCATTTCAGATGTGTTGAAGATGTTCAGGGTGGGTGGCAGGACAGGCCATGAAATGATAGGAGAAAAGTGAGATGCAGAAAAACATGTGGAATAAATGGATGAACTGGGATCAGAATCCAGGTCTCCAATTACAAACATCCAATTGTTTTACACTATTCTACTCTTCCTAATTGGTCTTCTTGCCTCCATTCCAACACTCCTCCAAGAAATACTCCATTGTAGTGTTTCCTTCTGAAACACAGTTCTGATTGAGTCAATCTCCTGCTTAAATCTCTTAAATGACTTGCTATGGCTTTCACAAAAAAAGCTGAACCTCTAACATGACATACAAATATGCATCATGATCTGTACTCTGTTTTCTAGTAGGCCAACCATGTGTACCCTTTGTTTCAGCCATTAACACCTGCCCACAGTTCCTTTATTGGACATGCTACTGTTTCTTTGTTTGCATATGTTGTTCTTTCAAGTTAAAATGTCTTTCCCTTGCCTTTTTCAATTAATGGCCTATTATTCAAACCTTGGTGCAAATGTCACCTACTATATTAGCCTTTACTTACCACACCCCAGCATCCATTGAGATTTAGATGCCTCCCCATGAGATGATTTCACATCATCCTCCTATTCATATTCAAATAATTCCTTATCACACAGCTCTTTAATCCATTAGTTAACTTCTCTGTCTCCATTCCTCTTCCTCTCCTTATATCACTAGCCCTAAGAATAATGCCTAGCACACCATATATGCTCAGTAAATGTTTGTTACATAAATTAAATAAAATTCAAAATTTATCAATTAAAATCAGACAGAATTTAGCCAATTAAAAACCAATAACCAAATACTCAGAAAGTTATTTAATAACCAAAAAATTAACTTGTTACTTCAGGTTACTAATTTAACTCTACTATCAAAGGAACCAAAGATTTCAGGAATCATACAGAAACACAAAGTCGAAACACAAAACACCACAGAATAATAAGCCACTCTACTCTGTGTGTGTATGAGGGGTGTTAGTTCTATCTTAAAACTAGCCTCTCTTAATGGTTAGATCTCTGCCTTAAACATGTGGGATTCAATCATACCCCTTCTAGAGCTCTAATTATCGATTTGACAAAATACAGTCCATGGTTGACATCAAGATACTAATTAATCAAAGACTCATGCTATTGGATGAGATGATACAATCTGGGCCTCACCAGATAGTTACATGAAATACAAAGTTCTACTACTAATGCATTATTCAGTATATGATGAATCCCAAATAAGACTGTCTTCATTAAAAAGAATCAAAATAAAGGGATCATTATAAGGAGGCACAGATAAGGGTTTTGTTAAATTTGACTGAATTAATCTTAAACAGAAGTCTTGAAATGTCTCCCTGAAAAAATTCTCACTAATACCCATCAGAAGCTGAGGATATAAAGAAAAGCATAGTTCTTCAGTATAGAAAACATGCCTCCCTTCTCCAGTTTCCAGAACAATGAGGAACTAAAATGAAAACAACAGACTCTTAATCCTCAAACTTTATGAATCAACTACAGGATAGCTATTGAGTTAATTTTTCTACTTAGTGGAAACTTTCACCTTAGCTAATGCTATATTGACATTGTGTAATTAATTTCTTTTTATCTCTAGGTGAATTATCTTCAGTATCAATCAGTCCTGTAGTCAGTGCTATTTCCCAGTAACTTCAAGTGGAATCAACTGGCATTTCCTGTTTCCTTCTCCCTCCTTCTCTCCCACCCCTCCCTCCCCTCTCCCTCCTCCTCCCTCCCCCTCCCTTCTCCCCCCTCCTCCAGTAACCCAATACAATAGTTCTTATTCTTCCATAGGTGACAGATGCCTTTGAGAAACTGATGGGGCCCAGAAAACTGCATGTACCTACTTACCTACACTGAATTTTTTTTTTCCAGAAAATTTCAGTTTAAGAACTGCTGTCCCTCACAATCACCTATTTATAATTTCTATTATAATTTCTATTAACATATGGCTCTCTTTTATAATACCACATGCAGACAAACACACGCACACAATTAAGGACTATTATACTGATTAAAAACATAATACCCAAAACAATAAAACTTAGTCTAGATAAAACTTTATCTTACTAGCAATATTTTAAGAATTTCATGTTAAGTTTTATCTAAAAGGCCTTTGAAGAAAATCTTGAACACTTCAATAAGACAGCTCAAAATAAGGAGTAAGGCATTTATCAAAAGAAGTTTACTAAGTCTTGTTGTTTGGTCAAGTTGCTTGTCTCAAAATAGTGCTGAAATATCTTCCTAAATTTGCATTTCTGAACTCTGACACATCTGCTCGTAAAATCATGTAAGGCCCAAATGTTATATTTGAGAAAAAAAAAAGAAAAAATCTCACTGATATTTACACTTGGATTTAAATACTTGTTCTACTACATCAAGCTATGCTCAACAGGAAACAGTGTCAGCTAGGAACTGAAAGTGACACCACCTCATAACTATCTAGTTACCTTGTGGAAGCAAGTAAAACATAAAAGATAACACAGGACAAATGGTCAAAGAGAAGAGAAGAATATAATCAAGGTGTTATTTACCAACAGGCAGAGATAAGTGCTTGCTCTTGGGAGCATACTTCCTAAAACTGAAAGAGGTTCTTGCTGGTTGCACCAAACTATTAGTGGAAACTATCAAATCACATTTATTTTTGCTTAAACTTTTAATCACTGTTTAAACCACAGTTTTGTGCTGGGTCAAAATTAAAAGGAAATATGACCAATTTTTTTTTTTTTACCACAAATTGATAAATTTCAAAATCACAACATCAGAATTTTTAAATACATTAAACTTTGGTGATACACTCACAAAACTTTTCCAACTTTCATGAGGGTGAGGGTGCCCATTGAGCCCAGATAGATAATTCACACAGACTTTGTGACTCAGTTTCTTCACTTGTAGTTACTGGGGTAACAAGACACATCAAGTTACTAAATTCTCAATTTGCCTCAAGTTAGGGTGGAATTGGTGAGACTTTCAAGTTGTCATTTTTTTCTACCCAACCGGGTCCTTTCCCACATAATGTAAGGTTGTATATTTCCTAAAACTGTAACACTTTTACCACTGTTTCCCAGTGTAAAAGGCAAATAAGTGGCAAGAGAAGTTATAGCAGGTACACACCAAATTGGCCAGATGCTTCATTCAGTTAAGTCACCCTCTCTTTCCTAATTATAATCAAGGTGTTGGTTAAAGCTGAAAACTAGATGAGCAACATGTGGCTCGTGCTTCCGAGCTAGACTAACAACTTTAAGACAGGAGTATCTGCTGGATTTGTGCAGGCAAACCGTTTCCCCTCATGCCACCCGAATTAGAAAGTTTACCAAAAAAAGAGGAACCCGTTTTACTGATGAGTAGAGGGAACTCTAGTATTTCCCAATGCAATACCGGGCCCATAGATTTCATTCCTCTGCACATGAAGTCAGTGGCAGGAAGTGGACTGCCACTGGTTCACACACTCAGGACGGTGGGACGTGGGCTGACTGCCTCTGAGAGTTCTGGATCAACTAAGTGGAAGTGCTGGCTGCCTCCGCCTATCACACAGCACAGTTGGTGGTAGCTTACCCAGCCTCCCACTCCCACGCTCCCCCCACTCTTCCAAAGAAGTGTTTCTTGGGAGAGCACATGGAGAGGCGGGCGGGGGGAGGGGGGTCACATAGGCGTCTCTTAGATTTCTGGTAAAGTGGAAAGACTGGGGGTGGGGGAGGCTGCTATGTTGTGCTTTTTGTTTCGTGGGATTTTTTATTTAGTAAGTCTGTGGGTGGGCTCCCAAGTATTTGAACTGCGGGGAAGCTCGGTTTCCTAGCCCGGACCCGGACCCTAAAAGGAACCTTAGAGGCAAAACCCAGCAACTGACAGGAGTGGGAAGGGAACGGAATCGCTCAAAGAAGATTTGCGCCCACAAGTTAAACAACACACCCTGTCCAGTACTCGAGGTCTCCCCAAGTTGGGGTGGGGCCTTTCTCCTTCCCAGACTGACACGAGTGAGAAAGGGGTTAAGTGGAGAAGGGGTGCTCTTCCGCCCCCACGCCATCTCCGCGCCTCGGCGTGGCCGCTCGGAGCAGCTCCCCGAGTTGCACTACGAGGTCGCGGTCACCCTTGGGAGGGGGCCCCGGGTGCCCCCGCGCTCAAAGGCAGGAGGATCCCGGGGCTCTCGCTGTCCCCAAGGCCGGCGGGGGCTGCGGGAGCACTCACCAATTTGGGTTTGTTTTTCGTCTCCTCTTCGTTGGCGGCCCGGCTTCCCACGCTTCGCTTGTTGCTTCGGCCCCCACTGGGTTCCTCGCCGCCGCCTCCCGCTCCCGACGCCGCCGCCCCGGGCTGCTCCATCTTTTTCCGGCCCTGTCACCTGCGCCCTGTAACCCCTGAGGAAGCCCCTGGGGTGGTCCCGCGGCCCCGCACAGATTCGGGAGCACCTCTCCCCGGGAGGGCTTGTATCTGTCTAGGGAGCAGCAGATTTCAGGCCCTCGGGACTCCGGGATCCCAGGCGCCCCTGACGCCACACGCCGTTGCCACTACTAGGCGCCGGGGCAAGCCCTGCCCCTGAGCAGCTGCAATTACCACTACCGCCGCCGCCCTCAGGGCGGTGTTTAGGGTGGAGAAGTGCGTGCCTATCACTTTAAGAGGCCTCCACACACGTGATTCATCAAAGTGCCTGCAGTCAGCGCCTGGGCGCAGAGAACTGCTTCCTACTCCCTGTGCCAGCTGGCGGGCCACTGCCACTGAGCATGCCCGGCGCGGTGACCTGAGCCCAAGGAGAGGACTCTAAGCTGTGGTTAAGCACTGATTTCATGTCCAAGGGGCCTTGCGTGGGAAATGGGAGGGAACTAGTCCAGAGAGCGGAGGTGTAGCCCATTTTAGAGATGGGGAAACCGAGGTCTGGGAGGATTCATGTGTGAGTTTCACTGCAGAATCTACCTGAGTAGCAGCTTTCACCGGTGTGGGCCAGAGAACCTTCCCTGGGCAGCGACCTTGCTGGGTGAAGGGGGTGTCCTTCTATGCCCTGTGGGAGGGGTTGATTGGCAAGGCAACAGGCATCCCTTAGACTCAGAGCACTAGTTAAGTATACAATTTTACCTATATGTTCCCAAAAATTCTAGCACTTCTTAGTTGGGATTCAGGAATCTGTATTTTAACAACTCCACCCGGTGATTCTCATCATGAGAGAAGTTTTGGAAACACTGGCCTAGAGGGTCAAAGTGGAAAGAGTAGGTGCTTTCTATTGCCATGATTGCATGGCGCCAAAATAATCATCTTTCTTTATTCCCTTGCTGCTGGGTAGTAGAAGCTGCAGGCACCTGGCACTTAACCCCCAGTGGATGTAAGGCTTTTAAATCACAGCACCTATAGAGAGCGAACAATTGGATTGAGTGCTATTCCCAGTTTCCTGAACTATTTTAGGTGTAGGGTTGTTGTGGGGAGTGAAAAGGGTCACGTGTGTCCAAACTTTGTTTAAAATGTAAACCTCTCTAGACAAATGGTCGGTGTTTTTGTGCAGCAGCAGCAGGGCATTGCCAGTATTGTTAGTCATTAAACCTTGAGTTGTCAGGAAGAGGCCCACGCAATATTTTTCCATCCTTTTTTAACAGAGCTCTTTAATAAAAATAATGTTCTACTGAGAACATTCAAGGAGCAGAGCAGGGTTTGAATGAACCACCGTCATAGAATGAAAGTACATATGCTAGGGAAGCTCCATGAAATGTTAAGTTCATATACCAAGTCTAAGCATGTCCTTATGCCTGTCACTCCGATATCTCCAGGCTATGACTCCTTTTGCCCTTCTCCCCTTCCACCTAAATTCAACTCTGCTGAATCTATTTTTTATGAAAATATTTATTGAGTTCATTAGAATAAATTGGACTTAGCTATAGGCTGATGAGGCAATTAACTTGGACAGTAGAGTGAAGAGAAAGTTAGATATCAACAGTTTTAATCACAGCACTGCCATTAACTATCTTCTAAATCATGCTGATGGTAAACTACACAGGGACAGCATAAAAGAGGGAATGCAAGCTCCCAAAGAGGGTGGACAGGGAGCCCTATGTTAAATTTGCTTTGTTGACATTCCTCTTTGACTTAAATTTTGATGTATATTTTGAATTTGACGTACTACACATGTGTGTGCATGCACACGCATGATTTAAATTTCTTAAATATCTCCCCCACTGAAAAGTTGCATGAAAATGAATGCTGCAAAAAGATGTGACCTGTTTGTCCAATGCTTTTACGTAATTCCTGTTTGAGAGATATAGATATAGGCAGTTGCTGGGAGGTTTTCAAGCTCAAATGTTGCCCCCCCGGGCCAGTTTGGCTCAGTGGATAGAACATCAGCCCTTGGACTGAAGGGTTTTGGATTCGATTTTGGTCAAGGACACATAACTCAGTTGCAGGCTCGATCCCTGGCCCTGGTTGGGGTGTGTGTGTGAAGCAACCAATTGATGTGTCTCTCTCACATTGATGTTTCTCTCTGTCTCTCCCCCCTCTTCCTTTCTCTCTAAAAATCAATGGAAAAATATCCTCAGGTGAGATTAATAAAACAAAAACAGATGCTCAGTAATCTACTCAGTAAGACCTTTACTGAACTCCTTAGAGTATACCAGGTGATATAAAGAGTGCGGTGGGTTGTACAGATAAAGCAGACATTGTTTTTGCCCCTTTGAGCCTTCCGCCTACCGGGAGAGGCAGACTGTTACAGAGTCACACTTCAGCACAACAAGTAGGAACTGGGAGCCCAGGTGCACAGGAGGGAAGTACCCACTGGAATGTCAGAGGCTCCAGAACACCTTCCCAAAGAGAATGATATTTGAGCTGAGTCTTCGAGGTGTAAAGTCAGTAAGTATTTATTGACAGCCTACTGAGTGTTAAGTACTGTGGGAGGTTTTGTGGGTATGCTGGTGAACAAGACAGAGTTAGTTTGCTCTTACGGAACTGTCTGGCTATTGGGAGGGGTATTAAGCAAAAATATATTGAGTTATTACGAAGCAAAGAAGGTGAATGAAGAACATTTTAGGCAAACAAAATAGCAATAGCATGTGCAGAGATCCTGTGGTTAAGAAATTGGGGCATGGGGGTTGCTGTTAGCAAGAGAAGCAAAGTACATAAGCATAAGCAGCATCCAGATCATGAAGGTCCCTACCTGTAGGTCTCTTTGGTGTGGTTTTAAAAGGGATGAAGCCGTTGTAGTACAAAGACTTCTGTTTGGAGGGTGAAAAAAGACATAAAAATGGATTGTCATTATTTTGCATCTAGGATTGGGCTTCACCACTCTCACTCAGGCCAGGCAAAACAACATTTAAAATCAAGTTAAAGATACATGTAAAGCATACATAATCTTCATTGGGAAAATGAAAGACTCTGACCCTGATATGGCTTACACTTGACTTTATGGTGGTTGTCTCAGTCCCGTCTGAATTCTTGATGTTTGTTATTCAGCATTTTGCTCTAGTTAATTACAAACAAACACCCTTCCTTCGGGCATCAGGGTCATTGGCCTCTATTGGAAGTTGACACACAAAGGAGCCACTGCTCTCCTGCAAGAACACTGTGTCCACTGATTAGAACCAGGCACCACACCAAGCGCACTCTCGAAGCTGCTCTGACTGCAGCTGCATTTCTTGATTTTTACCTTTCTGAGACACAAGTAAGCTCGTGGATGGAAAGACAACTTTTCTAGGATGCTGACGAAAGAAGGAGGTTACCACCATCAGTTGGGATATCAAACATGTATGTTAGAGCTACTGATCTTATTGTCTCTCTGTCTGGCCTCTCATGAGTCTAGCACCCAGTGAACACTAAAAAGCCAGCCCTGAGAGAAAAGAATGATAAAAGGCTGCTAGGCTCTAGTTATTTTCAAATTGATCTTAGACCATCCATTAACCTGGAGGTTTCTAATGATCCTTCCCCTGGCTTTCTGTGTCTCCCTTCTGCTGCGTGTTCTCATCTGAACAACCTGGGCCATTAATAGAGAAATTGAAGGAAATAGGGATTAAACAAATATGAGAAATAACCACCTTCAAGGTCATGGAAAAATATTTATGAATGAAAGGCTGCCTAAAATCAACAAGTATTTATTAAGTATACTATATAGCCAGCACCACACTAGATGTCCAGCAGATTAAAAAAAAAAAGTACCAGACATTCTGCAATATTGTTACATGTGTCTTCCTAAAAAAATATCTTGTTCAGCAAAATTGCACACTAAAAATAACAGGACTTCTGGGGGAAATATGGTCAGGAAAGGTCATTTAAATCCAATGCAACTAATCAGAGCACTAATGAAACCAATAACTATCCTAATAAACACACTCATGAGATTATATCTCCACTGGCTTTTGTATCTACCATCACAGTCATCAATGCTCAGTAATCTTCTTGCTTCCTCTTTCCCAATGTGGGTCCTCAAAGGCAGTCACTTTGAATAGATGTCATTTTCATCAGAAATTACAATCTAACTGAGGAGGACCTAACTTTTAAAAAATGCATAGTGAAAAGTCTTCACAGCTTCATTATCAATACAGCTTCATCAGATAGTTTAATGTTGTGGAAATTTTAGTTGTGGAAGCCACTAAACCAGTCACACTAAAGGGGCAGAGTCTTTATGCAGAATTATTCTCTTTTTCTAAAAGTCTTCATATATTGCCAAGACTTCTCCTTAATTGTGAGAAAGCTTGCTCCTGATCACTGCAAAACTAAAAACGATAAGAAAATTCATCGATGAACCAACCAGCTGAACTTATTTTGATGTCATTCTTCTATTTACCAATCGCTAATGTGCTATTTGTGGTACATAAACACTTACAGTGGGGAGGACTGTAAAATGTAAAATCTCTGCCATCCGTAGGTACCAAATCTAGTCCAGAAAACAAATAAGAAAACAAATGTGGGGGACAGTAAGAGGGAATTAGTTGACTAACTCGGAGGTACTGACTCTAAATTGAGGAAGTTTTCAAGGAAGAAGTAAAACTTGAGTTCATGAGCTATGAAGCAGAAATCAGACTTGAATGGGCAAAGCAAAGAAAGGAAGTAAGGAAAAGACAACGCATGGAATGGCCTGGAGACAATACTGAAGGATAATGTTGAGAAACCCCGGGGCTTGACTAGAATGGTGAGAACATAGATGTTGAATAATAGTAGGAAACATGGTTATCCCCATAGCATTTTCCTGCTATGTGATCAAATTTGAATGTAATACACAGCAGTAGTCACTGATAAGGATCTTTAACAGGAATGTTATAAAATAAAGAAGTTATTTAAGGAGCTGGTCTGTCAGAATAACTTGTCTCTGCAGAAGATTGTCAAGCTTATTCTTCCTTAGTACAGGTTATTTTTTTCTAAATAAAACTCTTCATAGAATCCCAATATACACAACAGATACAAATCAAGCTGACCTGTTTGAAATTAGCATGGAGCAGAAACCATAGCCTGGCTCATGTCCACTGAGCTTCTTTCTCATCATTTGAGGCCACACTGCTGAACTTGAGCTAAAACTAGATAAAGTCCTACTGAACAGGTCATGAGGATTGGAACTGGAGTGACCCCAAAGGAAATGAGGCAAAAGAAATAAATCCAAGAGATTTGTAAACACACACACACACATGCGTGCACACACAGAGTTATATCCAGGAAACAAACCAGGGATGGAGAGAATTACTAAAATGAAAAGAATTACTAAAATGTTGGCCCAAGGAAATTAAAACCTAGTGGTAAACTGGGAGATATTATCTCAACAGGTGCTTGTCACTGGCAGGCAGTCAGACCTAATTAGGGCAGGACAAGGAAGCTAAGAGGTTTCTGTAGTCACCAACAGGACAAATCCGGATAGGCAGGTAAAACAGAAGGAATTGAGTAACAGTAGGCAATGGGCAGGCAGACAGCTAATCTCTGAAGTGCAGCAATGGATGTCCTAGCAGGCAGGCATAGAACAGAATCCAGACAGTCTGCTGGCAAACAATAGGCAGAGGTTGAAGCAAGCAGTACATAACAGGAATCTACTCTTGGGGATTGGGATTAAGAAACCAATTAGCAATCCTGTATGAGATCTGGCAAGACCGTGCTAAACAAGGCAGGACACCAGTCTTAAAGGAATCGGCCTATCAGATGAAATCCATGAAGAAAGGCAGATATGGGCAAAGAAAAATGTTACTCAAGACAGTTATTTCAAATGGTCTGTGAGATCAGAGTAGAACCAAAAGCAATAGATCCACGTGATGCTGACTAAGCCACTGAAATACCGAAATTCTGCTCCTTAAATCCTCACTAATTAGGAGCAGGACTGGTGCCAGTGGGGAAAAGTGAACAACAAGGAAACACAATAATGGTTACTTACCTGCAGGTAAAAGTTAATGTGTTCAGTTGTGACAATTACAGGGTTTGAGAAGCAGGCTGTCAGTCAACTAAAACACAACCCTACAAAAATTAACCCAAGAGACAATAATGTCCATTTATCCTTTGGGTGAAAGTGTTGAGACTGATAGAGACCATGCCTCCTATGGTTTTATACAGTATGCTGACAACCAAATCTTTCCATTTTATCTGGACAATATGCTTCTAACAAAGAATAGCCTTCCTTGTACTACATTAACCAAAGCCCGAAGTGATTTTCAAGAGTGATTTGACAGATTATAAATGGTAATTGTCCAATCTATATATTACTAAGAAATAGGTACAGTAATAAACAGTGAGATAAACATTTTTTAATTTGCTTGTTAAAGTATGTGGATCAAAGAAACACACATGGGTATTTATAGGGATGCTATTTATTTTATGAAGTTGAGGGTATTTTATAATCAGTATAAGCAGTCTTTATGAAGATGAGTATAGTTCAAAAGTGGACTACAATTATGCAATTCAAATCTATTGTCTCTTGGATTTGTGGTTTATGTTTGTTTTCTGACCTTTACAAAATATAATTAATTGCATGACAATTAAGGAACATGTGTTTGACATCTGCAAAAAATAAAAACAGGTTTTCTTATCTGGTCATCAATAATTATGCAAACCAGGCTGGTGACTCAGTGTTTGAGTGTTGAGCTAGGAACCAGAAGGTCGCAGTTCAATTCCCAGTAAGTGTACATGACTGGGTTGTGGGCTCAATCCCCCTTGGTGGGTATGCAAGAGGCAGCTGATCAATGATTCTCTCTCATCATTGAAGTTCCTATTTCTCCTTCTTTCCTCTCTGAAATCAATAAAAGTATATTTTAAAGAAATAGGCAAGTCTTAGAAATAGGTTTATTTTTGTTTTATATATTCTCCCTTATAAATTCTAATGGCTTTATTGAGATATAATTCACATATGATACAATTCACCTTTTAATGTGTACACTTCATCAGTTTTTTGGATATTCACAGAGTTGCACAACCATCACTGCAATAAATTTTAGAATATTTCCTCACACCAAAAAAAAAAAAAAAATCTCTTCCTTAGCCATCATCCCTTCCCCAGCCCTAGGCAACCACTAATCCACTTTATGTCTGTAGATTTCCCTATTCTGGGCATTTCACTTAAATGAAATCATACAATATATGGTGTTTTGTCACTGGCTATTATTCAGAATAATATTTCCAAGTTTTATCCATCCCACATTAATTTTTATTTATTTATCTATTATTACCTCTTTATTTCTTGGACACAAGTCAGTTATTTAAGCTACCTCCCTGCTATATAGACAGTGACAAACATATACCTACTTACAATTCCAAAAAGTTGATATTTTCATGTGAACTCCAATCTTGTCCCTCCTCTCCTGGCAAAAACAGGAGATTTAGGGTTTGATTTTACTATACAATAATATAGTAGAGGAATTTCTTTCTGACCTAGGCCTGATGTCTGATGCTTTGTGAAGATAACTACAACTACCATATTAAGCCAAGTATACATTATGTACCAGAACAACTCTTGAAAATTTATACTAATTAATTAGTTCAACACAGAAACCAATTACATTATATTATATGTTACCTAATACAGTAGCAAAGAATATATAGGTCTTGTCTTAGTTTTAAGCCTTCCATTCCCACATGGAATGTAATTTTTAGGAGCTAAAAATTAATCTACATTGGTATCAGATTTATTCAGAAGGCCTTTGAAATTTGCACATGGATTTTTTTCCCATTTTTTCTTTTAAGCCTTATCCGAGGATCGGTTTTTAAAGAGAAAGGAAGGGGGAAGAGGATGTTTTTTTTTATTGAATTTAGAGAGAGAGGAAGGGAGAAAGAGAAGAGAAACATTGATATGAAAGAGAAACACAGATTGGGTGCTTCCTGTACTCACCCTGACCAGAGATTGAACCCACAACCCAAGTATGTGCCTGACCAGGAATGGAATCTGAAACTTTTTTGGTGTATTGAATGACTCTTCAACCAACTGAGCCATGGGGCCAGGGCTGTGAATGAATTTTTAAGAAATATTTTGGGAAAGACTTTTGGTCACTAGAGCTGGTATTTAATTTTATTTTACTTGTTTTTTCAAATAGCTCAGTAACGTGGGCCTTCTGCTGCCTTCAAAACATAAAGGCCAAAGTGAGCTGTCACTTCCTCAGTACTGGCAGCTTTATCTCACACGTGTTATTATACAAAGGCAGACCTACCTCTAAACACTATGAACTAACCCTGATTTGCTTGAAAATGTTTATCCTTTAATCCCTAACCATGTTGTTGCTTCATGCCAGGGGTGGGGAACCTTTTTTCTGCCTAGGACCATTTGGATATTTTTAACATTACTCATGGGCCATACACAATTATCAACTTAAAAATTAGCCTGCTACATTTTATCAAGCATTTAATTAACTCACCCCTAATGCCTTTGCAGGGCCAGACCAAATGATTTCATTGGCCTTATAATGGCCTGCTGGTGGGATGTTCCCCAACCCTGCTTTGACTTCATTGGCATTCAAAGTCAAAGATACACAGGGCTGAGCTTAGTCACAAATCTATAGAATAAAACTTTTCCACTGCAGGCACAGCCTCATTGTATGGCCCTATGATGATTATATAACTCTTATTAGAGGAGTGCTTTTTTCCTTATCAATGATTAAATATCATCTAGGACTATAAAGTAAATTATATTGTAGCTACCATATTAGAACTTACACATATAATTTGAGTTAATATTATATTAACAAATTTTGAGTAGTAACTATGTCCAGGCCATGGTGCTAAGGCTAGGTGAACAATACAGTATTCATGGACATGTTCGTATATACTACTATATACATTAAAATGATAAATTAAGGATTATCTATATGTATTTGCATGCTTTGTGTATGCATTTTAATATGTAAGGATATAGCTAGGCAATCCTTTACTTACTGTAATTTGCATCTTATAAACCTTTCACATTAGAGCAAGCTTCCAGCATACAAATAAAATTATGTCAGTCAGTCTACTTTCTGGTACATTTAGAGTACTGCCTCTCCAGGCTCTTTGCTTCAACTTGGCTCTTTGGACCTAGCAAAAGAGGTGAATTGGTTGCTTCTGGTCGTTTTAGGGAAACTTGAGGCACCTGACATTAATTCTGTCCTACCAGAGAGAAGAACAAGCAGCCCCAAGGAGAGATAAGATTAAGGGGAGGGGATACATTTGTGTTTCAAAGTTATCTGAGTGGGTGCATGAAAGAAATAGACATTTCCTATAAGCCAGGCCCTTGAGATTTTAGCAGGGAGTATGGCTTATTCTACATTCACAGCCCTCAACTCTGCATGGAATTTCTAAAGCCAACATAAATGCATGAAGGTAGAAGAAGGGTGCTATATTTAAATCTGAGTGAGAAGGTTTGTGAACTAGTCATCTTAATGTGGATCTACTCTGCTAAGAGGCTATGTGGTTATCAGTAACACAAAGTCTGTAAGGAGAGGAAACTAGGCTTGGTAGAGACTCAGTATTTAAAGTCAAGGACCTAGAGGAACCAATTCATCTGCAACAGTGTGGCTTGGCAGGGTCCACTGCAATGCAAGCTATAGTCGGTGTTTGAGTATCTAGTGGGTAAGGTGGGCCACGGTAGTGAGGGGTCCATGCAACAAATGCCTATGTTTATCATCATGAAAATCAGATCCATGAGCACACACCACAGGCCCAACAGAGAAGTAGTTCTCATCCTGTTTTCCACTGAAACTCACCTGGTGGATGAAGAGTCTCTGTTCAACTCTCTGCTTATCCTCAAATCTCTACTCACTATATAATTTGGAACATGTTGCTTAATTCCACTGTGCCTCATCTTTAAAATAGTACCTACTTCATGGTGCTGAAATGGGGATTGAATGAGATGGCACATGCCAAATGATGAACTCAGGGCCTGCTCCAGAAAGCACTGAATACAGTTCAGCTATTATTGTGAGGGGAAGCACACATATGTTTACTCACATTTACAAGACTGTGTAACCTTGGCCAAGTAACTTTACTATGCCTTAGTTTCCTCATAAATAAAATTGAATTAAGGATAATATCTCCACTATAGGTTGCTTTGAGAGTGTGATTAATTAATGCATATAAGATGCTTACTATAGTGCCTGGCACATAGTAAATAATCAATAAATATTAACTATAATTCTTCTTCAATGTATGTGTAATTCCCTGAACATTTTATTGAGGTATAATTGACATATAACAAACTACTTATATTTAAATATACAATTTTACAAAATCTGTATCCAAAATAGTCAAATTCAAAGAAGCAAAGAATAGAATAGTAGATGCCAGGGGCTGGAAGAAGGTAGGAAAGGGGAATTGCTAATCAAGTATGAAATTTAAGTTATGCAAGATTAATAAGAACATTGAAATGGACAGTGATTCCAGTTGAAATGATTTTGAGTCCATGTAACTGCTCTGTTGACTTCACATGTCCTGATCAGTTGGGATCAGGGGATCAGGGGATGGAACATTAATGATACAATGAATTATAATGGAAGAACCACTTTATTATTTTATAAATGTCATTTCAGTTCTGATTTTAACAAATTTGAGTAAACCATTTTGACTCCTATGCAAAAAATGAAAGATTATTAGGTTCTAGAGATCTGCTATACAATATCCTACATATATATCATAGTGTATCATACACTTAAAAATCTGTTGGGAGAGTGGATCTCATGTTAAGTGTTCTTACTAAAATAAAATAACATTTAATTGAAACTGGTTTGGCTCAGTGAACAGAGCGTCAACCTTCGGACTGAAAGGTCCCAGGTTCCATTCTGGTCAAGGGCATGTACCTTGGTTGCGGGCACATCCCCAGTAGGGCGTGTACAAGAGGCAGCTGATCCATGTTTCTAGCTCTTTATCCCTCTTCCTTCCTCTCTGTAAAAATTCAATAAAATATATTTTAAAAATAAAGTAATATTTTAAAATATATATGTATATAACCTTATGCAACTATCACCTCAATCAAGAAAATGAACATATCCATCAGCACCAAAAAGTTCCTTTTACTTCTATGTAGCTTCTTCCTTCTACCCTAGCTTTGTCCCTAAGCAAACACTCATTGACTTTCTGTCACTATAGATTAGTTTCCATTTTAGACAGTTATATATAAATAGAATCATGTGGTATGTACTATTTTATTTGGCTTATTTTATTCAGAATATTTATTTTGAGATTAATCTATGTCATTGTACTTTTATTGCTGAGTAGTCCATTGTATGAATGAATATACCACAGTTTGTGTACTAAAATATAAGTCTTTGTGTATACATAGGCTTTTGTTTCTTTTGAGAGACTACCTAGGAGTGGAAGTTACTGGGCCATAGGTAGATGAATATTTAACTTAAGAAACTACCAAAATTGTGGTGCATCAATGTAATAGAACCACTAAGTAATGGTTGAATAATTAATATACAAAAAAGCATAAACAAAACTCCAAATAATTAAACTGAATGAACAAATCTGACAGGAAATAGTACATATAATATGGTTACGTTTTTATAATGTTCTTGAGAATACAAAATAATCTGCAGTGACAGAGAGGAATCAGTGGATGTCTGACTATCAGGGAAGGGAGACTCGGGGTTAGAGGGAGGGATTAAAGAGGGATGAGGGGATCTGCTGGGGCTGAGGTATATGTTAATTATCTTAATTGTGGGGGTAGTTTCACAAGTATGTGATTAAATCATAGGTATCAAATTGTACTTTTATTTATTTACTAGTGGCCTGGTGCATGAATTCATGCACATTGAAAGGAAATTAATTAGAAGAAAAATTGGAGCGGTAATTACGTTAGTGCAAAAAATTACATGTCAAAATAGTATATATAATATAGTATTATAAAATTGAAACATGCATGTGATTGGTGCCAACAAGAGCTTTATATATATCTCTCATACAAGACTCAACATTTATTTTTAATTGCCAATGTGGACAGGTGGTTGGACCGGGATATGGTAGGCCACTTAGACTTTTATATAGAGAGAATATTTTTTAATCTTTATTGTTGAAAGTATTACATATGTTCCCTTTTCCCCCATTGACCCTTTCTAGATATATACAATTTATTTTCTGACAACAATGCCTCAACAGATCTGTTAAAAAATGTTATGAATAAAAATATTTTTTAGATATAAAAAAAACTTGCCAAACTGTTTTCCAAAGAAGTTATATCAGATCATATTCCCAACAGCAATTTATAAAAGTTTTAGTTGTTCTACATTCTTGGCAATACTTGTTAAGGCCATTCTTTAAAAATTTTAGCTACTCTGGTATCTCATGGTTTTAACTTATATTTCCCTAATGACTACTGATGTTGAGCATCTTTTCACATGTTTATTTCAAATTTAAATATATTTTGGAAGTGTCTGCTTAAATGTTCATTTTAATTGGATTGATGGTTTTCTCATTATTGTATTATGAATGCAAATCCTTTATCAGATATATGCTTTGCGAATATATTCTTCTAACCCATGACTTGTCTTCTCATTCTCTTAACTGTGCTTTGAAAAGCAGAAGATTTTAGTTTTGATGAATTCCAATTTGCTAATTTTTACTTTATGGGCCGTACTATATACTAGGTATGCTATCTAAGAAATTTGTGACTTTCTCAAGTTCCCAAAAATTTTCTGCTATGTTTCCTTTCATAAGTGTTATAGTTTTGGATTCAATTGGTTTTTCCATTTAGACAATGATGTCTTCAGCAAATAATGACAGCTTTACCTGATCTTTTGCCATCTGTATGTATTTAATTTATTTATCATGCTGAACAGCAAAAGTTAGAATGACTAGTAATAATGTTGAATAAAAGTAGCTAGAGTATTGAATTTTGTCAATTTTCTGAGTTCAAAATTTAGTAGAAAGCTCTAGTAACCAAGACTTTGTGCTACTCTCATTAAAATAAACCAGATATACACCAATCACTTATCGTTGATTGATTTTGGACAAGGAAGCTATTTAATGGGATATAGTATTTTCAACAAGTGGTACTGAGTCAACTGGGTATACACATGAAGAAGAATGAAATTGGATCCCTACCTCACTTCATATGTAAAAACTAACTCAAAATGGATTAAACATCTAAGTGGAAAAATTAAATATATGAAACTCATAGAAATAAACATAGCTGTAAAAATTTCTGACTTTGGTTTCTTATGTATAATACCAAAAGGACAAGCAACCAAAAAAAATTAAACTTTATTAAAATTAAATACTTTTGTGCTTCAAAGAACACCATGCAAAAGTGAAAAGATAACCAACAGAAAATATTTGCAGCCAAAAAGGGTTTGGCTCAGTGGATAGAGTTTGTCCACCTGTGGACTGAAAGGTCTCGGTTCGATTCCAGTCAAACGCATGTACCTTGGTTGTGGGCACATCCCCAGTAGGGGGTGTGCAGGAGGCAGCTGATCGATGTTTCTAACTCTCTATCCCTCTCCCTTCCTCTGTAAAAATCAATAAAATATATTTTTTTAAAGAAAATATTTGCAAATCATATATCTGATAAGGATTAGTACTTAGAATATATAAAGAGCTCTTAGAACTCAACAATGAAAAGACAAACAATCCAATGTAAAAAAAAGGAATGATTTTAATAAACATTTCTCAAAAAAGACATGGAAATGGACAATAAGAACATGAAAAGATGCTCAGTATCATTAGCCATTAAGGATATACAAATCAAACCCACAATGAGATATCACTTTATACTCACTATGATGGCTATAATTGAGAAAATGGAAAATAAGAAATGTTGGCAAGAATGTGGAGAAATTGGAACTCTCATACAGAGCTGGTAAGAATGTAAAATGGTTTGAAAAAGAATTTTTCAAAAGAATGCTTTGAAAAACAGCTTGACATTTTTTCAAAAAGTTAAACAGTTTCCATATGACTCAGCAATTTCACTTTATGTGTGTGTGTGTGTGTGTGTGTCTGTGTGTGTGGAAATTTCAATCTTATATACCCAAGAGAATGGAAAACATGCCCTCACAAAAATATTTATGCAAATATTCATAACACCATTATTCTTAACAGTCAAAAGATTAAAATAACCCAAATTTTCATCAAATTATGAATGGATAAACGAAATGTGTTAGATCCATACAATGGATATTATTCAGCCACAATGAGTGAAGAACTCATTCATTTTACCATGGGGATGAACCTTGAAAGCACTATGCTAAGTGAAAGAAGCCTGTCACAAGAAAGTCTGCTGCAATGAATGTGGTTGGCCTGGGGCTGAGGAGGCCGCCAACATGCCAAAGTCCAAGATCTCCATCCTGGGCTACTGATCTATGGGGAAATCCTCAATGACAGTTCAGTTTGTCGGAGGCCAATTTGTTGACTCCCACCATCCAGCCATAAAGAACATTTTTACAAAATTGATCACAGTAAATGGACAAGAATATCATCTTCAACTTGTAGACATGGCTGGGCAAGATGAATATCCCATCTTTCCTCAGACGTATTCCATAGATATTAATGTTATACTCTTGTGTATTCTGTTACGTCAATCAAAAGTTTTTAAGTGATTAAAGTTATCCATGGCAAGTTGTTGGATGTGGTGGGGAAAGTGCAAATACCTGTTATGTTGGTTGAGAATAAGAAAGACCTGCATATAGAAAGGGCGATCAGTTAAGAAGAAGGGACAGCATTAGCAGAATCTTGAAAGGCAGCTTTTTTGGAATCTTCTGCTAAAGAGTATCAAACTGCTGTTGATGTTTTCTGAAGGATAATTTTGGAGGCAGAAAATATTGATGGGGCCGCTTTCCAAGGAAAGTCTTCTTGCTTGGTGATATAATTTCGCTGCACGACTCGAGGACCCTGGGACCCGTCCTGCCTGTAGATGCAAACTGCCCGTCATCCTTGAAGATAAGCTCTGCTTCATATTTTCTTGTTAACCTGAAAATTTATTTGGATCAGAGCTTTTTCCCACCTGCCTCCCTTTCAGATTATGTTGAACTCTGTCCACCTGAGTTCACTTCCACTTTCAAATTTTAAGTAATTGGCCCTGGCCGTTTTGGCTCAGTGGATAGAAGGGTCTGGCCTGTGGACTGAAGGGTCCTGGTCTGATTCCAGTCAAGGGCATGTACCTTGGTTGCAGGCTCCTCCCTTGCCTGGGCCCTGGTCCGGGCTCCAATATAAGGCAACCAATCAATGTGTTCCTCTCCCATCAATGTTTCTCTCTGTTTTTCCCTCTCTCTCCCACTCTCTCTAAAAACCAATGAAATAATATCCTCAGGTGAGGATTAACAACAACAAATTTTAAGCATTCATATTTTCAATTTACATATTGTATTTCTTAATAATATTATGACCTAGAATTTTATCAGCATGAATTTTTAAGTGTAGTTTGATGTTTAAAATGTAATAATCAAAAATGCATTTTGTTACGCTACTATTAACTAGGCTTCCATATATCAGTGTTTATTTCATTGTGTTAAATGATACTTGTAATAAAATAGCAGCAGACCTTTAAAAAAAGTCACATGTATGATTCCATTTACATGAAATGTCCAGAATAAACAAATCCACCGAGACAAAAGGAGATTAGTGCTCCCCAAGGGCTTGGGGAAGGAGGATGGAGAGTAGTGACTCCTAGTGGGTATGAGGTGTATGTATGTATGTATGTAGGTAGGTAGGTAGGTAGGTAGGTATTGGTATCTTTTCAGTACTCATTTTATTTTATTTTTTTTTACTTTATTTTTATTGATATGAGATTTATTTTTCAGATTGTGGAAATATCCTGGAATTATAGAGTGGTGATGGTTACACAATTGTGTGAATATACTCATAACCACTGAATTGTATACTTTAAAAAGGTTGTGGCATGTAAATTATATCTCAATTTATAAAAATACTTTTTGTATAATGAAGAGCCATGGAAAGCAGAGATAGTGTTTCCTTCCAGAGATTGCTGCCCATTATAAATAATAAATTCAGAATTCCTTTTTACAATGCACCCCCCTGCTTAGGCAGGTTTCTTCTAGGCCTCCTTGCATCACCCTGTGGGAACTGGGGCTCAGGCAACTGGTACAAATGCTAACACTCTATTAACTGCTCCTGCTGATACTAATAAACTGTTTTTGGTCTCTGACCTTAGGGTCTTGTATCTTTTGCCACCATCTATCATATTGTGACTGGCAAACTTATTAACTTGTACATAAGGTAAAATATTAGATTCTTCATTTACAATGGCCATAAAACTTAGTTCAACTTTCTCATTTTACACACTTCAAAGCTAAATCACATATCCATGTATTTCATTTCAGGAAAGTCTAGAAAGAAAAAATAAATATGAAGTAAAAATTGGTTTATTTATGGAATGGGCTTATCAAACCTTGACAAGTTTGTCCTTAAGTTGTTAGCATTTGTCATGCCATATGTCTTCTTGTGTGTTACACCCATATTAGAGTGCCATTTTAAATATGCAATTCCAAAGCATATTCTCTGACTTTTTCTTGGTGATATTTGTTGACCTAAAACCTTCTTTTTGTACTCCTAACAGCATCTTTGAAGGACTAATGAGAAAGAGAACTGTAATGAAGATTATTGGTATATATAGAGATTTGTGATCAATTTGCCATTGATTATCAGAAAAAAAATGGTGTTCTTATGAAGAATAATTTAGGATACTTCTTGAAGTGTATCATAATTTCATGATAACTTTTATAAGATAGATATATGCTAAGTGATAGAGTACTTGATAATGAGTTTGGTTATTTCACTACTTTGGTACCCTGGTTCTTATATATCATTAGGGATTGTTCTAGTTCTTGGCAAACAATACATGTATAGTTTGATTTTTTAAATGTCCTTAGATTTCAGAGTTCTTATATATAGTCTTACATTCAATGATGGCTTATCTTATAGTATCCTATCAAGACTGAATTTTAATTTGTATAACACACTCTGCAAGGTCATGGGCATTATACTATGACAAAAAATAACATTTCCGCTGACTTTTTTCTATAAGCAGCATTTTATAAAGTTTTTTTTTTTAATTTAGGCAAAAAATCTAAATAGATGAATAAATTAAGTCAAAAATAATAAGCTCTAATACTTTATGCAGTATTATTAATTAGGCAATATTCTAGGGCTTAATATATTCCTTTATCTTGGTTGGGTCACCATGGGTCTGACTGAATTTGCTCCTTCAACATTTCATTTCCTCTATAATAATGTTAGCACATTTTATTGTTCTTGTTTATATTGTTTCCCTTCCTCCAAACCGCAAACTCCTCAGGATAAGAAATGTGTATCCTAGCCGAAACCGGTTTGACTCAGTGGTAGAGCGTCGGTCTGCAGACTGAAAGGTCCCAGGTTCGATTCCGGTCAAGGGCATGTACATTGGTTGCGGGCACATCCCCGGTGGAGGGTGTGCAAGAGGCTGCTGGTCGATGTTTCTCTCTCATCGACATTTCTAGCTCTCTATCTCTCTCCCTTCCTCTCTGTAAAATATCAATAAAATATATTTAAAAAATAAAGAAATGTGTATCCTTTGTCTTTCAGGCCCTAGCACCTATACCAGTGCTTGGCACAGAGTAAGTATTTGGAAAAAAAATATTGATTCCCCTGACAGATCAGACCTTTAGAAAGGGAGCTCACAGTCAACTAGATTTTGGCAAAAAATTCAACTTTTAAGTTTATATTAGATGATATATACTTACAGGGACCTTTCTTTGTATTAATGTAACCACAATCTGAAATAATAACTGTTATACTCTGAATTGTATCCCCACAAAATTTATATGTTGAAACTCTAACCCACAGCATCTCAGAATGTGACTATCTGAAGATAGGGCCATTAAAGAGGTAATTTAGTTAAAATGAGGTCATTAGTGTAGGTCCTAATCCAGGGGTGGGCAAACTTTTTGACTGGAGGGCCACAATGGGTTCTTAAACTGGACAGGAAGGCTGGAACAAAAGCAACCTGACCATGCTGGCACTCTCATCTTGGGCTGCTGGTGAAGGAGCGAGGGGAGAGCAAGAGGACCCTCTGCTCTTTTGGCTCCATGGGCCAGATAGAACAGCCGAACGGGCAGGATCCGGCCCGCGGGTCATAGTTTGTCCGCAACTGCCCTAATCCAATGATCCCCGCTTTTATAAAAAGAAATTAGGACAGGGACACACAGAAGACCATGTGAAGATAGAGAGAGAAGATGGCTATCTGCAAGCTGAGAAGAGAAGCTTGAGAAGAAACCAACCCTGCTACTTTGATCTTAGACTTCTACCCTCCAGAACTGTGAGACAGTAAATTTCCATTTACACCACTGATTCTGTGGCAGCCTTAGACACTCATATAGTAGATGGCAAATAATATAATAACTAACATATTGTTTTGGTAAATATGAAAATTTGAAAAGAAAACTCATGTTCCTGTGGGAATATTTATACACACTCCATTAGAGCCATAAAATATGTAACTTCAGAGTGACCCAGTATTTATTTTTCTCTAATATTTTTTACCTAATTTTGCACTTGCACTGACAATTCTTTATTCTCTAGTTCTCCTCTTTAGGTTTCATAGTTCTTTTTTGTTGTTAATCCTCACCTGAGGATATTTTTTCCCATTGATTTTTAGAGAGAGTGGAAGAGAAAGGAAAAGACAGAGAATAATATCAATGTGAGAGGGACACATTGGTTGGTTGCCTCACACGTCCCAGCCAGGGCTGGGTATCAAGCCTGCAACCAAGGTATCTTCCCTTAACCAGAATCAAACCTGCAGGCCACGGGTAAACACTATTCACTGAGCCAAATCAGCTGGGGCCATAATTGTTTGTTGTTGCTGTTGTTGTTGTTGTTGTTCTTCTTCTTCTTCTTCTTTTTTTTTTTTTACAATATACTCCCACAGCTCCTGGATGGAATCACAGTAGAAGTGACAATTTATTACCCCATCACACCTCTTATACTTTCTAAAGCACTTTCTAACTTCTGTGTAACCATGGGCTATCATCTACTTCTCACACGTTACTGACTTACTAGCACAAGATGTGAGCCATGAACATATCTTAGAAAACTATGAATGATAGATGGAAATAGTGAATACACAAAAGGAGTTAGTTCTCTAATGAAATCTTGTCATTCTTCATGTTTAATTTTGTAATCAGAATTGACAATTTTACCACCAGAAAAGGCCTAATATAGTAGTCTTTGCGAAGGAGACAATGGTTTTTATAATGTGACTTTTCTGGGAAAATTACAAGGAATGAATAAAAATATTCATAGCTATTCTCAAAATGAAGTAATATGTTCCAACATTTTGAAGTTAGCATATTTTTAGCACCATATACCCAATTCTGGAGAGCCATGTACAGAGTTGCTTTGACAAAATAACTAAACACATTAGCTGATTTCTCAGAAGAATATTTATAGCCATAGCAAAATACTCATATGTCATCAAATTTAGCTTAAGAATACATCATTGGGATTCCATAAATACAGAGATGAATTAATTCTCAAACTTACAGGTGAATGTTCATAACAGCTTTATTTGGATAGCTAAAAACCAGAAACAATATCTATCAAGAGGTGAATGAATAAACTAATTTTTGTATATGCATTCCATGGACAACTATGAAAGAACTATGGACCCACACAATATGGATAAATCTTAAAATGATTATACTGAGTGACAGAAGCCAAACCAAAGGAGTACATTTTGTATTATTCCATTTATTTAGAATACTAGAGAATGTCAGCTAGTCACTAGTGTCAAAAGCAAATCTGTGGTTTCTGTAGTAGGGAAGGGGTGTGGGGAAAGGCAGAAAGATATGGGAAAAAAAACATTTTGGGGTAAGGGATATGTTTATGACTTTGTGGTGATGGCTTCCAAGGAGTATAAATATTTTAAAACTTGTCACCCTAGCCGGTTTGGCTCAGTGGATATAGCGTTTGCCTGCGGACCAAAGGGTCCCAGGTTTGATTCCAGTCAAGGGCACATACCTTGGTTGTAGGCTCCTCCCTGGCCCAGGCCCTGGTAGAGGCGTGTGCAAGAAGCAACCAACAGTAGTGTTTCTCTTACAACGATGTTTCTCTCTGTCCCTCTGTCTTCAACTCTCTCTAAAAGATCAATGGGAAAATAACCTTGGATGAGGATTAACAACAACAACAACAACAACAAAAATTGTCAAATTGTATACTTTAAATATGTGCAATTCATTGTATCAATTATACAAACAATACAAAACTAATAAATTCCATTTGTAAAATAAAGTTGCCCAGCATTACAGATTCTACCTTATCTCCTGTGTTCTGAGGAACCTAAATTATTTCCTTCATAACCAACAGAGGAAAGGCATAGCATTTCCAGGCATTGAGCAAGGTTTAGGAGCTGGACATTGGAGCTAAAAGTTGCAGTTGACCCCTACCCCAAGACTGGTTAGTTAGGGAGATAAAACCTGAAACAAAAAGAAACTCTAGGAAAAAGAGAGACATCTGTTCTAAATGAAATAATATTGGCAACATGTTCATAATGTAAATAGCTGAATGATGGGATTTGAGATTTATTATGGAAAGCGTGTTTATTAGTTTAGCAAATGAGTTAACAAAAGAACTAAATATGTTTAAAAGTCATTGCCTACTGGCAATGGAACTGTGGCAGCAAGAAAGGTCAGCCACTCTTATTAAATTTGTACCCAGTTTGTGTATTGCTTTGTTAAAAATTAAAACAATTTTGCAGAAAGCCAACATCAGTCATAAGTAAAAAAGTGTTTTCCATTGTGTGAAGCTACTGAGTTATATAAATCAGTTAATGACTCATGAAGTAAATTTAGCCATTTTAATAATCACTTTTGAAAGCTGAAGTTTTTTTTTTAATTTCTGATTTATTCACATTTTTACAATTTTGGTAGAAGAAAAGAATTCTAAATTTAGAGATTATAAGTACTCAGATACTTGAAAGATATTAGGCTTTTATTTAAGATGTATAATTTTGGTAAGGCTTTATGAGATGAAAAGAATTGTTGACAAGTTCCTTATACATATATATCAAATAGCTTGTACTTTTAGTTGAAGAGTATTTTTACTATATTCTATATTATTCTTTTCTTTTCTTGCATAATGCGAAGAAAAATTTCAGAACAGGAGAAAATTCAAAAAAGGGAAAATAATATCTTTATACTTTCTCTCTATTATTGTACTTTGGGGAAAACTTTGGCCACCATAAGAGAAATTTTTTTTAAAGTCTTAAAGTCTATAAATTTGAGAAACTTGAGAGTCTGAGGATTCAGAAAAAGTGTTCTGAATTCATAGTACATTTGAGCGAATTGCTCCAAATAGTACCCTATCCAACTAAAGAAATTGGTTGCTGATAAACCTAAGAAGAAAGAGACATAAGAAATGCCATATTGAATCAAATCAGTGACTTCAAGATACCAAGGAATATTTTGGTGGAAGAATGCTGTGTATTTCCTCCAAAGTAATAGCCTCAAAATATGTTTCAAAACAGCCCGATATCCTAAAATATCCTTTCTTGTATCATTAATGATTGGCAATCAGTGAATTTTACTAAATCTTTTTAAAATATATTTTTATTGATTTCAGAGAAGAAGGGAGAGGGGGAGAGACACAGAAACATCAACGACAAGAGAGAATTATAGATCAACTGCCTCCTACACGTTCCCTACTAGGGATAGAGCCCTCAACCCGTGCATGTGCCCTGACTGGGAATCAAACTGTGACCTCCTGGTTCATAGGAAGGCTCAACCATTGAGCCACACAGGCTGCACAATTTTTCTAAATCTTGCTTTGACGTATTTGTAGTGGAGGCTGCACAGGATAGTGTTAAGGCCACAAACTGCAGTCAAACAAACTTGGGTTGGGATCTTAAATCTCAGACTAGTAATTTCTATGAACTTCATTCTTGTCATCTGTAAAATGTAGATAACTAAAGTAGCTTTTCAGAAATTTATTGTGAGTATTCAATGAGAGGATTCATATAAATCATTTAGCATAGAACCTGACAATCTATACATAATAACTCATGGTTAGTTTGAATTTTCAGCCTGTATGCTTTCTTAGTGTTTTCCATCATTAGTATCAAGTCCATTCTGTTAATTAAAATAAAATAATTCTTCATAATAAGGGCTTATCTTTAAAAAGCTATTGAAATAGTTGATCACCTACATACATGGTATGATTTTAAGAGTATCAGGAAGATTCCAACCTCTTTATTCTCCCTCTCCTGACATAAATACAATGTACTCTTCTATCCACTTTAATCCCACCAATAAAGCTCATTTCTTTATTGAATTTGGTCTAAATTCAAATCACAATTCAGGATTGTCAAGATGGATATTTTTGTAAATTTCAACAATAGATTGAATGTGGAATCTAAGGCTGATTTTGATTCTCTGGGAAGGAAAGACTAGGAAAGCCACTGAATGGAGGAGAGTGAGGCAAAAATAGTAACTATCATATAAATAGAACTTTCCCCTCCTTTCTGTCATGGGTAGGGAAGTTAATGAAGTGCAATTTCCCCAACAGGCCTGCTGATAAGAATCACCTAGGTCATACAAATATACAATGGAATATTACTCGGCCATAAAAAAGAATGAAATCTTACATTGTGATGGCAAGGATGGACCTAGAGGGTATTATGCTAGGTTAAATAACTCAGAGAAAGACAAATACTATATTAATTCACTTATATGTGGAATCTAAAGAACAAAATAAACTAACAAAATTGAAACTGGCTCATAGATACAGAGAACAGACTGATGGTTAGTAGAAGGGAAGTAGAATGAGAAAAAAAAGCTGAAGGGATTGAGAAGAACAGAATGGTAGCTCCAAAGTAGTTGTAGTTACAGCATAAAAAATATAGTCAGTAATATTGTAATAACTTGTATGGTGCCAGGCAGGTAGTGGAATTTTCAGGAAAAATATACTTTGTAAAGTATATGATTGTCTAACCACTATGCTGTACACTTGAAACTAATGCCAAATAATATTGAATATAGATTGTAATTGAAAAAATAGAATTTCACTGTTAAAAAATAAAATAATTTACTCAATAAAAACCATTATTTTGAGAAATCTTGCAAGAAAGAAAGAAAGAAAGAAAGAAAGAAAGAAAGAAAGAAAGAAAGAGAGAAAGAAAGAAAGAGAAAAAGAAACACCTGGGTTGTTTGTTAAACAAAACAAACTCCCAGGATATGACTTGGGATTTGGTAATTGTAGGGTGGAGTTAAGGAATCTGAAGGATCCATTAGCATCCAGGGAATTCTTAAGAGTTGACATGTATGAAAAAATCTGGAGAGCTCTGGAGCCCATACACTGGAATCAGAAAACATATCATAATTATGGTATTCAAATCACAACTCCTACCCCCTTAAGGATGACTGATCCTGAAGTTAATTAACCATCTTCAACCTCCGTTTTCATCTCCATAAAATGTTTAGGGATTAAATATATTCATGTGTACAAGACATTCGTCTCATAGTAGGCACTGAAAAGGCAGTTGGTGTTGTTATTATTACATGTCTTTAGTTTCAATTCATTTATATATGAATTCCTTAGAGTCTCCTGGCAAGGTGCCAAATGGTTAATAGTTTTATAGAATTTTTATTCACTTTCTAGTATATTCTTATCTTTGAAGCCAGAGTTAGAGAAATTAGCATTGTTATTGTGATTAGCTGTCATGAGTCACCTTTTACTCATATGCCTTACATTTTTGGAAATCAAGAATTTGGAGTATATGAGGATTGCCATTCAAAGCCTTCCCTATAGGCTCTGATGTCACCTGTACCTGGAAAGTTGATTTTCTTCAGAGTTACAGGGTTTTCCAACTTCAGCCTTCTGAATTATAAATTGAAAAGGCCCAATAACACTCCATTTTGAGTTAAAGCAATGCTTCAAGAGAGCTTTAGAGATTGACTTCCAGGTAAGAAGGGGCAGAGTGTCCAAGAGAAACAGAAATGGACAGAGAAAGGCAATGCAGGGCAAATGTCAAAGACATCCTGACAATAAATAAGAAAAGATGGTGACAAAAGAGACAGAAAGATAGATGGTGCCAGATAGAGGAAGGAAAAAGGTGAGGAGACACAGAAAGAGAAAGATTGAGAAAGCTATAAGAAAGAGCTAGACATAGAGATAGAGACAGACAAGCAAAAACAGAAATAGAGAGACCAAGATAAGTGTTAAGATGAAAGCTTCTTCTTTATTAATAAAAGTAGGGTTAGTTTAGGGAATTTCCCAAAAAGTTGAGAAAGGGGAAATCCATTCATTCAACACAATTTTAAAGTAATTACTAAGGAAAAAGGTACTCCTAGGCCTTGTGTGGAAGTACAAGCCTTCAGTCCCCTAAGGAAAAGGAAGAGTGTGATAAAGCAGAAGCTGATAAGGGTCACTAACAAATGCGAAGTGCTCCTTAGTCCAGGGAAGGAAAGAATACAGTCAGCTGGTGGCTGGGAGTGGGGGGTTGTCGCATTGGAACTAGAGCTGAGGGATGAATAGGATTTAACAGAAGGAAAGGGGAGAAATTTTCAAATAGGAAGCACATTAGCAAAAACTTTGAGCAAGGGAAACAAGGCAAATGCTCAGGAAAGAAGGAATGGTAGATTTTGGCACAGAGTTTAGATTATAAGTGGAGGAATGGTGGGAGAAAATTTTTTAAAAAATCATTTTGTGTGCAACAGGAGTGGTTGAAGGTAAGCCTGAAAGGCAAGTGAGGGTTTTTGGATGAGGGAGGAATAAGTTTGTGGGTGGGAAAAATTCGGAGGAGGAGGATTAAAACCTGGAAGTGAAGATGTGCAGGAGACTGTTTCAGGTGTGTCCTATCTACTGTCTCCTGAGCATCTCTTCCTCTCTGTCCCCCAGTGTCCTAGTCATTACTGCTCAGATCAGTAATTGTCTAAAGTCTTGATTAAAGGCAGAGGATAAATTCAAGGGGGAACTTGAAGACAGCCTGTAGCTTTCTAATCTGGAGAATGGTGATGTTATTAACAGGAATTGGTTTGGAGAAGATAGGTTTAGTTTTTGATTTGTAGTTTTAGAGATGCTAGTGCAACATTTCAATGATGTCCAGGAGGTGATTGCATTGTGCATCTAGACTTTTGGAAAGAGTTTGATGCTATAAAGCCTGGAAGTGAATTTTGATGCGTTTCAGGAGATTGACATCTCAGGGCTCTGTGGGAAGAGTACTTTTAACCTTAAGTTCTTTTTTACTTAGCCTTTGGAACCAGGTGTTAAGATGTCATGCTTCTCAGTAGAAGATTTAAATTAACTTCGCCCTTCTGTGTGACTGTCACTTCCACCCCTAAAACACCCTCTGAGACCCAGAGGGAAAGGAGAGGGGGAATAGACAGTCATGATATCTAGGCAGTGGCATGCAATGAAGTGCTCTCTTTTTCCAGGAGAGCATGGCACCTCCCTGCCTAGATGGGTTACTCCAACTGATGAGCACAGAATAATTAGTAGATAGTGTGAGAAAAAGTGTGGCACTGTGAGATGGCTGTGTCTGTTCATGCTGTCCTATTTTGTTCTTGCAGCAAAGAAGAGAGTATTCTGATGACTTTAAAAAAAAATTTCTCACCTGAGTATATGTGTGTTTGTTTTCCATTGACTTTTAGAGAAAGAGAGAGAAAAGGGGAGAAAACATTAGAGATAGAAACATCAATTTGAGAGAGAAACATAGTTTGGCTACCTCCCATATGTGCCCCAAGTGGGAATTAAACCCACAACTTGGGCATGATCCCTGACCAGGAATTGAACCCGAGACCTTTGGGTGCACAGGATGATGCTCCAACCTACTGAGCTACTTGGCCAGGGAGTATTCTGATGATTTTTACAGAACAGATAGGACTATTTAAAATGACTGAAGACAGAACCGTACTGTCTCCACATGGATACTTCTTCTTTAGTCCTCAGCCCTTCATAATCTGGGGCTGAGGGTGGGAGTGGGGTCGGTGGGGGAGACCAGATTCAGAAACACTTGCCTATCTCAGCACCTGTCATCACCTGTTTTTCACCATGGTATCCTTTAATTTCCTCCTTTTCTATTTCACAATATTGCAAACCTTTGCTTTTTTCTGTACCCAAGACGTGTAGAGTATTTACCCTTACTGTATTCAGTGTAAAGTATCCCTTATGTACTTAAAAATATGTGTAACGTTGTTCTTTGAAACCTGTAGACGCCAATAATGGGGAACAGGTGGCTGGATCTTCTGCAAATAATCTCTTTCTCTCTGCAGACTGCTGGATACCTTGAAGCAGTTGATCTAGCACAGTGAATCTCAACTGTTAAAATACTATAACTAAATGACCTCGGAGAGATTTTCAAGCTTAAAGATGCCTTGGACCACTTTATAATTTCTTTGGTTTGGGGATTGGGACTAAAGGTGGGACCCTTGTATGTTTAACAAGGATCCCGAGTGATTCTTATTCATATTAAGGGTGTTACCAGCAAATTGAATTATTCCCATCCTGTTAGATCCTACAGCCTTAGGTATTATTCCTTAATTTTATTAGCAATCATCAATAACTTTAGTGAGCATGAGATTCACAAAGAGAAACATGTTAATGTGCATATTCTCAGGTCCATCCCATAGCTACTCTATCAGAATCTCTGAGAACAGAGCCCTGGAATCTGCAATTTTATAAACACCACAGTAACTTGCAGTGCTCTAATGAATAAACCACACTTTGAGAAACACTGATCAAAGTCTGGGAAGTTAAAGTTCACCTCTGTTGGCAGGAGAGACATGGTTTGGGGCACAGCAGAAAGAGGAGGTAAATTTGATCAGCTGTTCACTGCAGTTCAGTGGACCAAAAAGGTCATGGTTGGAGTCTCAGTGTCTGTAATGTACTTAGCTGTGGTTACAGCCTAGGCAAATGAGGCCAGATGGCAACTGGAGATGACTCTAATTAATTAAACTTGGTCTAAGGTCAGGCCACCAATGGGCCCACACAAGTTCTTTTTTTAGTTGGGGATGTGGATGAGAGGAATAGGAAAGATCTGAAATATAAGAACTTTTCCTTTGACTTCTCACACCCCTCTTCTTGTTTATTTCTCTCTGGGCTTAAGTAGTTTCCTTTTAACAGTATCAGAATTGACTCCTGGATATTATTCATTGTTACATTATGTTAGGAATGCATTTGAAATGCAAGAACAAGGTGTATGGTGTAGACACTGTTTGAAATTGTACTTAAGATTTTTTTAAGTGAGGGAGGAATATTTTTTCAGTGATAGTTGGAAAATGAAGGAAATGTTTATATTGGTCATCCTGTGTATTTTGAGAAACCATGTCATTATCTTGTAGCAACTGTCCTTCAACTGAGAAAAACCATGTAAGGCAGGGCTGGTTGCTTTTCTGTTAATGCGATAGCCAGAGGGCATAACTCCTGTTGGCAGTTTAAACCAAGTTTAAGATTTCCTACTCTAGTTTTCTGTTATTATTTAAGGCTTTGACTATTTTTCTTTATTGATTAAGGTATTGCATATGAGTCCTTACATCCTCATTGCCCCCCTCCAACCCCACTCATGCCCTCACCCCCCTAGAGTCTGTATACATTGGTTAGGCATATATGCAGGCATACAAGTCCTTTAGTTGATCTTTCCCCCTTACCCCCACCCTCCTCTGCCGTCCCTCTGAGGTTTGATGGTCTGATCCATGCTTCTATGTCTTTGGATCTGTTTTTACTCATCAGTTTATGTTGTTCCCTATATTCCACAAATGAATGAGAGCATGTGATATTTATCTTTCTCTGACTTGCTTATTTCACTCAGCATAATGTTCTCCAGGTCCATCCATGCTATTGTAAATGGTAAGAATTCCTTCTTTTCTTTACCGCAGCATAGCCTTCCATTGTATAGATGTACCACGGTTTTTAATCCAATCATCTGCTGATAGGCAGTTAGGCTATTTTGAAATTTTAGCTATGTTAAATTTTGTGCTGCTATGAACATAAGGGTGTGCATATCCTTTCTGATTGGTGTTTCTAGTTTCTTGGGATATATTTCTAGAAGTAGAATTACTGGGTGAAATGGAAGTTCCATTTTTACGTTTTTGAGGAATCTCCATACTGTTCTCCACAGTGGCTGCACCAGTCTGCATTCCCACCAGCAGTGAAGGAGGGTTCCTTTTTCTCTGCATCCATGCCAGCATGAGTTGTTTGTTGATTTGTTGATGATAGCCATTCTGACAGGTATGAGATGGTACCTCATTGTCGTTTTTATTTGCATCTCTCAAATGATTAGTGACTTTGAGCATGTTTTCATATGCCTTTTGGCCTTCCTTCCATCCTCTTTCGAAAAGTATCTACTTAGATCTGTTGCCCATTTTTTGATTGTGTTGTTTATCTTCTTTTTGTTAAGTTGTATGAGTTCCCTGTAAATGTTGGAGATTACACCCTTAATGGTGATAACATTGGCAAATATGTTCCCCCATGCAGTGGGCTTTCTTGTTGTTTTGTTGATGGTTTCTCTTGCTGTACAAAATATTTTTATTTTGATGTAGTCCTATTTGTTTATTTTCTCTTTAGTTTCCATTGCTTGCCCTAGAAGCTGTATCATGAAGATATTGTTTCAGTATATGTCTGAGATTTTGCTGACTATGGATACCTCTAATATTTTTATGGTTTCCATTCTTATGTTTAAGTCCTTTATACATTTTAAGTTTATTTTTGTGTATGGTGTAAGTTGGTGGTCTAGTTTCATTTTTTTGCATGTAACTATCCAATTTTTCTAACTCCATTTATTGAAGAGACTATCTTGACTCCATTTATGCTGATGCCTTCTTTGCCAAATATTAATTGAGCATGGTGGTTTGGGTCAATATCTGGGTTCTCTATTCTATTCTATTGGTCTATATGTCTATTCTTGTGGCAGTACTGGACTGTTTTGAGAACAGTGGCTTTGTAATACAGTTTGAAATCTGGTATTGAGATCCCACCTACTTTGTTCTTCTTTCTCAGGATTGCTGTGGCTATTTTGAGTCTTTGTTTTCCAGATGAATTTTTGGAGAGTTCTTTCTAGGTCTGTGAAATATGCCCTTGGTATTTTAATCGGGAGTGCGTTGAATCTATAGAGTGCTTTGGGTAGTTTGGACATTTTAATGATGTTGATTCTACCAATCCATGAACATGGTATGTTCTTCCATCTGTTCATGCCTTCCTCTATCTCTTTTTTTAGTGTCTTGTAGGTTTCCTTGTATAGGTCTTTTACCTCCTTAGTTAACTTTATTCCTAGGTATCTTAATTTTTTGTGTGTGATGGTAAATGGGATTGCTTTTATAGTCTCTCTTTCTGTAAGTTCACTATTGGTGTATAGAAATGCCATCAATTTCTTGGCATTAATTTTGTATCCTGCTACATTGCAAAATTCATTTATTAAATCTATTAGTTTTTTGGTGGAGTTGTTTGGGTTTTTTATGTACAATATCATGTCATCTGCAAATAAGGATAACTTTACTTCTTTTCCAATTGGATACCTTTTATTTCTTCTTGTTTAATTGATATAGCTAGCACTTCCTATACTCTGTTGAATAGGAGTGGTGAACCTGAGCATCCCTGACTTGTTCCTTTTCTTATGGGACATTGTTTTATTTTTTGCCCATTGAGTATCATGTTGGCTGTGGGTTTGTCATATATGGCTTTTATTATGTTGATGTATAATCAACATACTTCACCTTGCTGAGAGTTTTTATCAAGAAAGGGTGTTGGATCTTCTCAAATGCTTTTTCTGCATCTATTGATATGACTATGTGATTTTTATTTCTCAGTTTGTTTATGTGATGTATCACGTTTATTGATTTGCAGATATTGAACCATCCTTGCATCCCAGGGATAAATCCCCCTTGGTCATGGTGTATGATCTTTCTGATGTAATGCTGGATCTGATTTGCTAGAATTTTGTTGAGGATTTTGGCATGTATGTTCATGTGGGATATTGGCCTGTAGTTGCCTTTCATTGTGTTGTCTTTATCTGGTTTGGGTATTAGGGTGATTCTGGCTTCATAGAAGGAGCTTGGAAGTGTTCCTTCCTCTTGAATATTTTTTGAATAGTCTGAGGAGGATAGGTTTTAGTTCTTCCTTGAATATTTAAGCCTTTTACTATTAATTATTGCTGAGAGTATTGTTTCCTCTTCCAATCAAATTGACGGTAAGCTTCCTGTCGGTAGATGCCTAATCTCAGACCTTTTTAATAGTCCTCTATCTAGCACAGGATGGTGTATATAGCAGGCTCTCAATAAAGATTTAATTGATGTGAGAGAAATGAAAAGATTGTACAAGTCTACTCCACTGTGCTTAGTTGACTGTATTCTGAGTCATAGAGAAGCATAGGATAAGAGATGGTATGATTTTGGCAAACCTTCCCAGGTACTTGCTATTTATATTATGCCCCGCTAAGATGTAATATTTAGAGTTGATTATAGCTGAATTGTTATTAGCACAATGGATGGAAGACTAAGAAATCAGACAGGTAAGTAACCCATTTTTTAAAAAACATATTTCATTAATTTTTTACAGAGAGGAAGGGAGAAGGATAGATAGTTAGAAACATCGATGAGAGAGATACATCAACCAGCTGCCTCTTGCACACCCCCCATCGGGGATGTGCCCACAACCAATGTACATTCCCTTGACCGGAATCGAACCTGGGACCTTTCAGTCTGCAGACTGATGCTCTATCCACTGAGCCAAACCGGTTTCGGCTAAGTAACCCATATTAAAGTGTGAGGGCTTTGTTGTGAAAGCAGAGAAAGTCCCTTATAAATGACCTAATATTTGCATTTTAAAGAGAACATTTTGTGAGACTATTTATTGAGGAGTGTTTAGAAGAGAAGAGACTGATGGCAGGCAAACTAGATAGAATATTTATAATCCTTACAGTAATTATAAACCAAAACTAAGACAGTAGAAATGGGAATTGATATACAAAATTGAAGTTACTAATTATAGGTCTCTAGAAGACATTCAAAATATAACAGGGAGGTAGAATCAACATATACTGAATGTGTGAATTTAAAGGGAAAGACTTCTCAACTATTATTTTTAGGTTTCTTTTTTGGGTGACCAGATAGCTCATCAAGATAGGTGATACAGGAGGAGATGATGGTTAAATACTTATCCAAACTCTGATATATCTGATAACCAAAGCAAATTTAAGTACATTTTGCCAGTTGTAAAGGTAACTCCTATAAGTAGTGATATTTATAATAAACTTACTATTTTCAGAAAATTTCTAAGAAGGTAGAGATAATAGTACCTTGCCTTTACACAACACTATGTTTATTGTCCTTTAATATTTTTCAGAACACTGTTAGAAAATATGCTAGAGAGATCAAAGATGGCGATGTAGGTAAACACTCCTGAACTGCTGCCGTGCACAACAATCTCAAAACTTCAACTAAAAAACGGAATGGCTATCACCCAAAGCCAAGGGAGGGCTGACTGAGTGAAAGCTCTATAACTAGACTGAAAGATAAAGGAGCATTTCAGGGCATAAGTGCTGAAAAACTGAGGTAGGGTGGCGCAGATGCGATACAGGCTGGTGGCGGATCCTGGCTGGCAGAGGGCATTGCTTTCTTCAACCCGAAGAGAGACAAGCTCCCTATCTCTCTGAAATCCAGTTTCTGTTTCTGGAGAGAAGCTAGATTGTCTGCCATCAGATCGAAAAGTGACGGTGGCTTGCTTGCAGAGATGTGAGCAAGAATAATTGTTTACTATGCTGTGGTGCCAGACATGGGGAGATGGGGGGACGCAGGGACAGGGGTAGAAGAGGCAGGTGATGGGCAGCCATCGCTGTTGGCCACACCCCAGCCTAGTGACTCCCTGAGACTCCTCCCTGAGACTCTGCCCTGCAAAACCTACAAACAAACCCAAGCTCCAAGCAGCTGCTTTTGCGTATGAATGGCGCTCTCTATTGCAGTTTAACCTAGCAAACTAGCAACAACCTGGTGCAGACAGCCCCAAGCAGGGAGAGAGGACTGTGGTTCTCACTGTAGCTCCTGCAGTGTGGCCTCAGACAGTAGCTGAACTGCACCCCATTGGAGATCCAGAAGCCAGTGTTCCTGGTGGTCACTTTCAACCCCTCACACCCATAAGTGACACATTAGGGAGACAGAATCAGTGAGCACCAAATCCCCACTGAAACAAAATGTGTCTCCAGCACAGCAGTTCTTCCTTTATAGACACAGTGGGTACTCACAGACAATTGGCCTGGAGACAATTCCTCCCACTGTACCAACATCAATCAAGGCTTAATTACATCAAGACTTTGCACTCATCCCACAAAGGGATATACCAAAAGTGACCACCTCAGGCGATTGGAGACTCTGAACTACTGGCTGCTTTAGGTCACCTACCACACAAAGCCACTCCATAAACACAGGGAGGCAGCCAAAATGAGGAGACACAGAAACATGTCATGAATGGGAGAGATGGAGGAAAGTAAACTACTGGATGACACACAGTTCAGAATCATATTTTATAAAATTACTCAAGAATCTTCTAAAAATCTTTGAGAAACTTGATGAGACTTCCAAGAAGCTTTGTGAGACCTTCAAGGACCTTAATAAGAATACCAAAAAATGGAAAAGGACCAGTCAGAAATTAAGCATACAATATCTGAAATAAAAAATATACAGAAACTCAACTATAGATCAACGTACCCCAAGAATCAAACCAAATATCTGGAATATAAGGAAGAAAAAATCACCCAACCAGAGAGGCAGAAAGAAAGAAAGAAAGAAAGAAAGAAAGAAAGAAAGAAAGAAAGAAAGGAAGGAAGGAAGAAAGAAGAATGCCAAGGTGTGAGGATAGTGTAGGGAGCCTCCAGGATGGCTTGCAGCATACCAGCATCCATATTTTGGTGGTGCCAGAAGAAGAGAGCAAAGCGAGCAGAATATTGAAGGCCTATTGGAAGAAATAATGACAGAAAACTTTCCCTACCTGGTGAAAGAAATAGACTTACAAGTTCAGGAAGCTCACAGAACCCCAGACAAGAGGAATCCAAAGAGGACCACACCAAGACACATCATAATTAAAATGCCAAGGGCAAAGGACAAAGAGAGAATCTTACAAGCATCAAGAGAAAAACAGCTAGATACCTACAAGGGTGTACCCATACAACTATCAGCTGATTTCTCAACAGAAACTATGCAGGTCAGAAGGGAGTGACAAGAAATATTCAAAATGATGAACAACAAGAATCTACAAACAAGATTACTCTACCCAGAAAAGCTATCATTCAGAATTGAAGGTCAGATAAAGAGCTTCACAGCAAGAAAAAGTTAAAGGTGTTCATCAAAACCAAACAAGGATTACATGAAATCCCGAAGGGTATTCTTTAAGAAGAGGAAGACGAAGAAAAGGGTAAAGGTAAAAATTATGAACAATAAAAAGACATCAAATACATACCTACTAACAAGTGAATCTAAAAATCAAGTGAAGCCGAAACCAGTTTGGCTCAATAGATAGAGCGTTGGCCTGCAGACTGAAAGGTCCCAGGTTCAATTCCAGTCAAGGACATGTACCTTGGTTGCAGGCACATCCCCAGTAGGGGGTGTGCAGGAAGCAGCTGGTCGATGTGTCTCTCTCATCGATGTTTCTAACTCTCTATCCCTCTCCCTTCCTCTCTGTGAAAAATCAATAAATTATATTTTTTTAAATAAAAAATAAAAATCAAGTGAAGAACATGAAGAACAAAATGGACTAGTGAATATAATAGAATCAGGGACATAGAAAGGGATTGGACTAACAATTCTCAGGGGGAAGAGGGTCTGAGGGGTGTGGAAAGAGATTGGGCAAAAATCTTATACCTATGGATGAAGACAAAGGTGAGGGTAAGGGCATGGGGTGGAGTTGGGAATCAGGTGGAGGGTAGCTATGGGGGGGGAGAGGAACACGTGTAATAATCTGAACAATAAAGATTTATTATTTTTTAAAGAAAATATCCTATCTAATAAAAGAGTAATATGCAAATTACCCATCACTCTGCTTCATCCACAAGCCACACCCAACAGTCAATCAGGAGCAAGTATGCAAATTAACCCAACCAATATGACTGCAGCCATGGAGCAAGCAGGAGGCTTGGCTCCTCTCAAGGCCACAAAGTTTCAATTGTAGAAGATAAATAAATCCCAGATATCAGGGCCTCTGCTTTGGCCACTGGGGGGATGTGGCTGGCCTGTAATCCACCACAGGCCCCTCACTCAGGCCGCCCCACACCCCAAGGGAACCCCTACCCTGATCCAGGACACCCTTCAGGGCAAACCAGCTGGCCCCCAATCATGCACCAGGCCTCTATCCTATCTAATAAAATAGCAATATGCAAATTGACCATCACTCCAACATATATAATATGGCTGCTCCCATGTGGTCAAAGATGGCTACCTCCATGTGGACACAAGATGGCCAGCAGGGGAGGTCAGTTGGGAGGGGCCAGGCCTATAAGAGAAGGCAGTTGGGGTGATCAAGCCTCCAGGGGAGGGAAGTTATGGGTGACCAGGCTGCCAGAGGAGGGAAGTTGGAGGAGACTGGGCCTGCAGGGAAGGGCAGTTGGGGGGGGGGGGCGTCCCAGGCCTGCAGGAGAGAGCAATTGGGGGATCAGGCCTGCAGAGGAGGGTAATTAGGGGTGACCAGGCTAGCAGGGGAGCAGTTAGGCATCAATCAGTCTGGCAGGAGAGTTTCTAGGGGGTGATCAGGATGGCAGGAAGAAGCAGTTAGGGGCAATCAGGAAGGCAGGCAGGCAAGCAGTTGGGAGTCAGCAGTCCTGGATTGTGAGAGGGATATCTGACTGCTTGTTTAGGCCTAATCCTACCTAAAGGGGCAGTCAGACATCCCTCGAGGAGTCCCATATTGGAGAGGGTGCAGGCTGGGCTGAGGAACATACATCCCCTGCACGAATTTCATGCACTGGGCTTTTAGTGTGTGTGTGTGTGTGTGTGTGTGTGTGTGTGTGTGTTTTGATGGTGAATATATATATAATCACCATCAAAACACCTACATTACAGTCACCATAGTAATGTTTTGTTTGTCTGTTTCCTATTTCAGTCCAGTTCAAAATTCGGTAAGGAGAAAATGATGAATGAAAAGAATCAGAAGGAAAGAAATGTGCCACCAGAGACATTTAGCAGATGTTATTTTAATGTGTCTGACATAGCTCTGCATAGTTTTACACCTTTATGAGTTTATTGTGATAATGGTGGCAGGGAGATGTATGCTCCATACACTGCTAAGTAATAATACAATTTTGAGTTTTACTTGATACTTCCATTAAATTCTTTACACAAAGTCTATGCTCTTTCAATCCAGCCTAAAGAGTACTCACCTAAAAAGCCCTAGCAGTAGCAAAGGGAATCAAAACTACCCCAATTCTTTTTCATCTTAATGTCTTCTCTTTAGCTTGGCCAAGTCTTGATAAAGGGCAGAATGAGCTGGCACTTGTCCTTACCCCGTGAACCCATATAACAGTAATAATTGATGTCCAAAGTCAAGTATCAATGACTGGAAAAGGTTGGTGGTGCTTAAACTCCTGCACTTGATTGTATAAACCTGGAGCCCATGTTTGGACAAAGTAACTATAGAACATTTGGGCTCAGGTCCAGTTTAAGAACCCATGTGGCCCTCAAGTCAAAAAGTTTGCCCACCCCTGCTTTAGATCCATTGCATTCAGAAGATAGTAGTAATACCTCAAATGTTCTAAACTGGACCGGAAGGCTGGAACAAAAGCAACCTGACTGTGCTGGCGCTCTCATCTTGGGCTGC
This sequence comes from Vespertilio murinus, assembly GCA_963924515.1. Taxonomy (NCBI): domain Eukaryota; kingdom Metazoa; phylum Chordata; class Mammalia; order Chiroptera; family Vespertilionidae; genus Vespertilio; species Vespertilio murinus. The sequence continues at coordinate 45,488,238 of OZ004710.1, forward strand.
TGGTGAAGGAGCGCAGGGGAGAGCAAGAGAACCCTCCGCTCTTTCGGCTCCTCGGGCCAGATAGAACAGCCGAACGGGCCGGCTCGTGGGCCATAGTCTGCCCACTGCTGACCTAAAGGATGGCACTTAAAAGACAGAAAAGCTTCTTTGCCCTAGCTGATTTGGCTCAATGGACAGAGCATTGGCCTGTGGACTTAAAGGTTCTGGGTTCAATTCCCAGTCAAGAGCATGCACCTCAGTTGTAGTCTCAATCCCCAGCCCTAGTCAGAGTGTGTGCAGGAATCAAGCAATTGATGTATCTCTCTCATGTTGATGTTTCTCTCTGTGTCTCCTCACCTCCCTTCCACTCTCTCTAAAAATCAATGGAAAAAGTCCCTCCAGTGAGAATTAAAACATATACACAAACACAAAAAGAAAGAAAAAAAAGAAAGAAAAAAGAAAAGCTGCTGTTGTCAAAGATATATTGCTGCTATTCTTAAATAATAGAAGACTGCTTCTAATACATCAGAGGATACTGGTATAATGGGAGAAAAGCATGTATTTGTGGAATAACTAGGTTCTTTTTAAAATTTCTTTATTGATTAAGGTATCACATATTTGTCCTCAACCCCCCATTCCAATCCCCCACCCCTCCCCACTTATGCCCCCACCCCCCTATTGTCCTTGACCACTGGTTAGGCTCATATGTATGCACACAAGTCCTTTGGTTGATCTCTCCCTTTTATCCCCACCCTCCATTTGAGGTCCAACAGTCCAACCCATGGCTCCTTATCTCTGGGTCTGTTTTTGTTCATCAGTCTATGTTGTTCACCATTTCCCCTAGATGAGTGAGATCATGTCCTCCTGGAAATATACTTATAAGAATCGAAAATAAGACAAGCAATAATGGTTATGCTGAAAGGCAAATGAATCAGCCTGTAGTAAGTTTCTTTCTGGGCCAAGAGTTCTTTTGAGAACCAATTTCAATGTCAAACAGTTCCTTATGTGTATATGTCAGCAATGATATTTCAGTTCTGGATGAATGGTGGTAATACAGGTCCAACCTTCTCTAGTTTGGTCCTGGGAAACCTGCAGTGATACACAGCTGCTGACTGCTATTATGGCAAGGTGTCATCAGAGTCTCCCATCTCTGGACTGCTTCTCTTCTGTCTTCATGGTTGGAATAGTCCTGTCAATTTCTCTCTGTTGCCAGAATCCACATGATCTCAGAGTTGTTTTCTGAAAATATACAAACATATTCTCAACCAAAAGTCAATAAAGGAATATTTCTATAAATTTGACTTGGAATTATTTTTCATTTTTTGCCAAATTATTTTCCTCTGGCTTGTTTTGACACCATGTGTGTTTTTCATGGGTGTCTTGCTGATAGCGTTACAGTTAATTTTCTAAAGTACAAATTTTCTAGATGTAATTGAATTTCAGAACATTTTTCCTTACATGATATTCTTCTACTTTCCCCCTTTTTTAATTTAAATATTAGGAGGCTTTTGAAAATTTTATAATGTAGTATCGATAGCTTTTAAATTTTAATTTTTTGCACTATAATATGACTGCTTTAGGTTCATTTCCTGTTGTGAAATTTTATCAGGAGATGAACTACCTAAACATTTTATTTAACACTTTAGAAATAGGTTTTTGTCCATTGCAATTAATTTTTCCAGAATATTAACTTATTTTAATTAGCCAATTAAAATTAGCCTAAAAACTTGTCTACTATTTTATTCTCAAATTTATTACTCTAAAACAATCTTATTTTGCCGTGTAAATATTAGTGGAAAGGATTATTTGCCTTCTTGAGTAGGCACTGAGCATTCCTGATGGTAGACTGGATTTAGATATCAAAAACCCACTTCCCCACACCATAGGTACAAGACAACTCAAACAAGTCTTGTTGTAGTGAGAGGGCACTACCTTCTGTCAGCCAAGTCTCTGTCTTTTACCGGGGTCCCGATTTAAGCTGGGCATGGGAAGTTAAGCAGCAGGGGCAGGCGATTCTCACAGCAGAGGTGAGGGTTCAGGCCCCTGCAAAGTTTGGGAGGTTGAGGGTCTGCGCCCCACCTCAGTTGACCCCCAAGTTCTCTACTGATGGCCCCTCTTTGACTGTGCCTGTCTCAGGTTATTCCTTCTCTGAGGAATCTTACCCGTCTCTGGCTAACCAGCTATCGTCTGGGGCCAAGCAGGGTGATGTAAGGTTCAGTTCTGTCTCCTTAGTAGCCTGTGCCCCCGTGGCCTCCATATCCAGCTCCTGCCTTAGGATCCCCTCACCTGCTGGTGTGGTCTTGAGGTAAAAAAATATGAATTAGGAAGTTGTTGACTAGTCGTGAGCTGTATCAGCATTTAAAATTAAACACTGAAAAATAAAAGATTTCTTTACAAAATTTATTTTTTTGAGGCTGCGCTGGTAAGTAAGTTTGTAAAACAGTCTTTGAAATAAAGTTAGACACTGGGATAGTACTTGCTTAATTACTATGTCATGTCCTAGAAACCTAGGCATCAAAATGTTGAATCAAAACAACAATGCGATACCACCTCACACCTGTCAGAATGGCCAACATTAACAAATCAACAAACGATAAGTGTTGGCGAGGTTGTGGAGAAAAAGGAACCCTCGTGCACTGCTGGTGGGAATGCAGACTGGTACAACCACTGTGGAGAACAGTATGGAGTTTCCTCAAAAAACTGAAAATGGAACTCCCATTTGACCCAGTAATCCCACTTCTAGGAATATATCCCAAGAAAATAGGAGCACCAATCAGAAAGGATATATGCACCCCTATGTTCAAAGCAGCACAATTTACAATAGCTAGGATTTGGAAACAGCCTAGGTGTCCATCAGCAGATGATTGGATCAAAAAACTATGGTACATCTACACAATGGAATACTATGCTGCCATAAAAAAGAAGGAATTCTCATCATTTGCAACAACCTGGATGGAATTGGAGAATATCATGCTGAGTGAAATAAGCCAGTCAATGAAAGAGAAACACCACATGACTTCACTCATTTATGAATAATAAAGAACATTATAAACTGATGAACCATAAGTTAAATATAGTGACAGTAAAGCAACAAGCAGACTGTCTAATTACAGCGGGGAGGGGAGGGAAATATGAGGGTAATAAGAGATCAACCGAAGGACTTGTACACATGCATATAAGTATAACCAATGGACACAAAACTCTGGGGAGGGAGGGAATGTTTTTTTTTTGGGGGGGGGCAATGGTAATATATGTACACAGATAATAATTTAATAAAAAAACTTAAAAAAATAAAATTATTATTAAAGCAATAATGCCTTAAGAGAAGTATAACAGAAAGGAAAAGAATAAGAAATGAAACTAAACTCATAGAAATACCGTATTTGCCGGCGTATAAGATGATTTTTTGGCCCTGAAAAATATGCCTCCAAGTGGGGGGTAGTCTTATATGGCGAGTATATAACAAACTCTGTATTTTGAGTGGAAATATTAGGGGGTTGTCTTATACGCTGGCAAATACGGTATTTTCAGGGCCAAAAAATCGTCTTATACACCGGCAAATACGGTAGGCTCTAATTGCTTTTCATTATATTTAAAGGCTCCAGAGTGCCATCTGATATGTCTACTAGAAGGGACAATACATAAAAAATATGAATAATTTTCATTTATTTGTACACTTTAAACTTCAAATATGGAAATCAGCCCATTTGCAAATGAGCATGTCTACAACTTCAGAATCAACCAACCGGACTGTCAACCCACTTTGAAAGAGTCTAACTGTTTGAAAGTCCTATTATTTGTCCTTGTAAGAAGAATAAGACCCAAAGTAGTTTAAAAAGAAAGTTGTGAGATATTCAAGCTTTAAGAATTTCACAAGTTCAAGAGATAAAAGAGAGTGTTAAACATTGTTTTTTTAAAAAAAATATTGTGTATGTAGGAAGTATTTATTCTATTTTTTAAAAAAATATCTGAATTTGATGGAAGGAAACGATTTGGGTTGTGAACACACAATATAATATATGGGTAATGTATTATAGAATTGTACAACTGGAACCTATATAATTTTGTTAACCACTGTCATCCCAATAAATTCAATAACAAAGAAAAAGTCAGAATCAATCATTAATTTATTTGACAAGCAATGATTGAATATCTTATATATGTCATTTGGTGATGGTCTACTTACTATACATGTTAAAAATGAGAAACAGGTCCCATCTGGTGGCTCTGTTGGTTGGAGAATCATCCCAATATGCTAAGGTCGCAAGTTTGAACCCTGGTCAGAGCACATACAAGAATCAACCAAGGAATGCATAAATAAGTGGAACCACAATTCAAAGGAGACACCATGACAGGAATAGGTGAGATTTTAGGACAAATATTGTCTCTAAGCATTTCTCATATCCTACCATATTGGTGAGTACATACATAAAGACCCTGCCCCACATGGTAGAAAATAGAGACCTAGAAATGTATTCCCAGTTTTTCCCCTCCATTCTTAGATAATGAAGTCAATAAAACATAATTTTAATTGAGAATTTTATAGATCTGAATAAAAGCTTGCGTGTTTTTTAAAATTCCTGTAATGGTTGGCCTTTAAATATTCTTATGACAAAGCCCATTAATGGATACTTCCTTAGTATAATCCCTAGGAACCATTAGCTGTTGCATTACATTTTTTTATAGACTTAATTTTTTAGAAACATTGAGTGGAATGTACAGATTTTTCCAATCTACCCTCTGCTCCCACACACGCATAGCCTCCCCTACTATCAACATCCTATGCTAGAGCAGCACATTTGTTACAGCTGATGGCCTGACATTGACACATCATTATCACCTAAAGTCCATAGTCTACCTTAGAATTCACTCTGGGTATTGTGCATTCTGTAGATTTTGACAAAAGTATAGTGCCATGTATTACCCATTGTAGTTTCTTATAGAATAGTTTCACTGCCCTAAAAATTCTCTGTTTCTCCTACATCACTCCATTTTCCTACCCCCAGGTAAATGTTGATCTCTTTACTCTCTCCATACTTTTACCGTTTTCAGAATGTCATCCTATATAATAAAAGCCTAATATGCTAAGTGTTCAGTCATCCATTCAACCAATCAAAGCGTAGTATGCTAATTATATGCTAAGGCCACTCAACTGCTCCCTATGACATGCACTGACCACCAGGGGGTCAGACATTCAATTGGTCGACCAGTTGCTATAACTTGCACTGAGGGGTCCCGGATTTCAATAGGGCACAGGCCAGGCCGAGGGACCCCAGTGGATCCTCAGTGGAGGGATGCCAGGGAGGCATGCAGGAGATTGGCCAGCACGGGAGGGATTGTAGGAAGGGCTCCAGGGTGTGTCTGGCCAGTCTCACTCAATTCCAATCAGCCAGACCCCAGCAGCAAGCTAACCTACTGGTTGGAGCATCAGCCCCCAGGTGCATGTCATAGAAAGTGGTTGAGAGGCCTTAGCATGTCATTAGCATATTACACTTTGATTGGTTGAATGGATGACTGGATAATCAGAAATTTAGCATATTAGGCTTTTATTATATAGGACAGTGTTTCCCAAACTTTTGATATTCATGTACCCCTTCTATAATTTTCGTAATGCTGAGTACCCCTAGTCAAAAAAAAGGATGTATTTTAATAACAATCAAAATATATTTATTTTTTTTGGTACATACACAAAATAATAATAAAGAAAAAATAAAATTATTCATAATAAGATATAAATAAAAGTTATATTATAAATAACATATATTTGCACACCAGACTATCTCACCCCTCACAAGACTGTCTTGACTTGACTCATGAGAACGTAGAATTAGGTGCAGCTAAGCATGGTGAAGTGCATACCCCCACCAAACTCTTCCCGTACCCCTGGAGGTACACGTACCACACTTTGGGAAACACTGATATAGGACATTCTATTCCTTAACTACTTTTGCTAAACATCCATGGTATTTTTCATTTTATTTTATGACAAGGACAATGAAATACTAAGTATATCCTTAATTGTATTTCATGATACCAAAATAAAGTTGAAAATATTTGTTTGCTCTAAAAGTTGAAAACATTTATGTGTATGTATGTGTATATTATTTTGTGTATGTGCTGTGATCACAAAGATTAGGTATAGGTCATGTGATATATCATTATATCTTTTGAGTAATTCTTCACTTTTGCAAAAACACTTAATACTTTGCTCAGCGTTTAACCACAGCTGAATACAGAGGAGACAATCTCAGTGAACTGTCCATGTTGGACATGTAAGGGTTTTGTTTGTTTTTTCCCTCTCAAGAGGTAATAACTAATTCAGAATCTTTCAGGGTATGCAAGCAGTTTAATTTTCTTCAATGTGCATTACTTATGTACAGAGATGTTAAATTGTATCTGTCACTGTTCATCTGTTACCTGATGATAACATTTGCTTTGTTCCCCAGGAGTGTTTTATAATTCCCCCCTCATCTTAAATAGCACTAACATTCATTACTCTTCTGGTTCTTAATAAATTAATAAAACTGAAACCCCACTGGACATACAAAGGGCTATGGCACCTCCCTAGTAGCCTTCATACACACTGAAATTTGGTCATTCATTCTTACTATTAGCTTTCCACCTCTTAAACACTTTCTAATCCATACTAGAGGCCTGATGAATGAAAATTCATGCACAGAAGTGGGGGTCGCTCAGCCTGGCCTGCCCCCTTTTACATACTGGGAGCCCTCAGGAGCAGGAGGTGACCTGGTGATCAGGGGAAGGCAACACTCCATCACACCTCTGCTGCTGCCACTGCCAGCAGCATAAGCCTTGGCTAGCCCTGTTTACCTGAGCCTTAGGCAGCTCTGAGTGGCTGAGCAGCTGCCATCTGAGGCTTGCCTGTGCCTCAAGACGGCCCTGGGCGGCTGGAGGGCTAAGGGTACTGGGGTCTGTGGAGGTAGGTGCAAAGCAAGGCCATCTTGTGGCTGTGGACGCTGCCATCTTTGAGGGTGGAGCAGTCAATTAGCATATTCCCTCTTTATTAAATAGAGTGTATAGTAACACATGTTCACCCTTTCATTACTAAATTTAATATGTAAGCACCAAAGGATGTGAGAATAATATTGTTTTCATAGATGCAAACACTTTTTTCCCTAGAGGTTAGCCATTTATCTAGTAAAATATCATATGAGATACTTATCTGACTTTTTCCATTAAAAATAGTTTGTTCATTTTTCCAGCTCTGCACATGTATTTGCAATCGTTGCTTTAATTGGCTAAATGTATCTGACATATTCATCATTGAAGAAGTATTTATATTGCTCTTTATGATATAAATGTTTGACTCATTTTTTTCAGGTCACAATAGTTTAGAAAACTAGATCAGAATTTAAAGTATACATCTTTGTATACTTTACTTAATTTCTCAGAGATTATACTACAACATTCCTAAAAATACAAAAACAAATAAAGCATTATTTCCTAAACAAAGGTTTACAAAAATAATGAATTAATATGACAGGGTAGTTAAAATTTTGGTGACCTTAGCATTGTAATGCTTAGAGCTAGGCGGCAGACCATTAAGTAATCATTATCTATCTTAAGGAGAACAGTAGTAGGTCTTCTTTCTGTTCAGATAGATGCAACAAACCTTCCTTTATTATAATGTCTAGGTACCAATTATAGAGGAACTGCCAGAGTTGAAACTTGTTCAAAGTTAGGAACAATGCTACACCCACATACTTTCTCAGCCACCTTTCAGTAACCTGCCTGTTTCAAACCTCGGTAGCTTCAGCTCCCATTGTTAGATTTCACTTTTTTTCCCCCCTGAAAGATACTTGGGAAAGGCGAAATTGGATACAAAATCATTACAATTTAATGGTATTTCTGCATTGCCTATAGGTTTAATATTTTGACTTGTTTCTCTCATGTACACAGTTATAAATCCAAACAATATTTTTTAATCAGTCTTGGAAGAGAAATATCTCATCACAACCTGTTAAGCTTTATTTGTGAAAATGTAATGACACGTTTAAGGAAGGAGGAAGAGAAACTTACAATACCCAGATTTTCATGAAAATTAATCTGACCTATTGTTAAATTCAAATTCCAAGTCTGAGTTTGAAACAAACTTTCTATGGCATTATAGCTAATTTGCAATGACTATATAAATAGCTTTTTTGAAAAATTTTGTATTACACCAAATACAAAATGCTTTCATTTCCAAAACCCTGAAAAACTATTTGTGATGACACTGAATAAACAAAAATCCTTTTAAAAGAATGGTCCATTGCTACAATCAAGTCAATTGCAGCCTACCTTTCCCAGAGATATTTTGCATATTGGGTCATATAACAGTTTTAGTCCTGGTAGCTGTCTATTTTGGGAGCTCACCTACAATCTGGTGACACTATGGAAAAAGTATGAAATTAGAACTGTAACATGAATTAAAAAGGCAAACATCCAGAGTTTAAAAGATTATATTTGTACTTAGCTACTTTTCATTTTTAAAGGTACTTTTCAAGCACTAATTAATCTGCTTAAAACCCCTGTGAACATGGCTGGACTAGAAGAAAAGAGAAAGGTAAAAAGTTTCTAATGGAGTTATATTTTTCCATAGCTCATCTCCAGGCAGAATATTCTAAATAGACACCAATTCAATTCCTCTTATCTGAACAGTCAGGCAGTTCAATAGATTAAGAAAATCAGTTTAATAAAAAAAAGAAAACCAGTTTTGCCCAATACCCTTAGGGATAACCCAAAACATTGTCCCACAGTAAGCCAAAATGTCAGAACTGAGAAATCAAGGATGCCCATAACTACCCTGGTTATTCGTACATCTTCAGGATTGGTGATGGACTGATACAAACCTAAATACACTAGTTCTGACTACAATTGGACAGATTGCTAAAAAAAAAAAATAACCAGTTGACTCACCATGTCTAATTCCTTTCAGGTCAATAATTCATTTCTGACTATGGCAGTTTTGATCAAACCTTCGAGGTTAGGGCATGCATGTGAATGTCACTGACTGCCACTGGCAGAGGCCTGAAGCATAAACAAAAGAGAAAGCCAAATAGAAGGGAAAGTGATAACAAACAAATTCTTAAGATGTCAGGCATAATTTCTACCAATGGCCTACAGAGCAGGGAGATAAATGCACTAGCTGTTAACACAACAGAATGAGTAAGAATAAATTCAAGGAGCAGGTTATGCTGGAAAACTACAGGTAGATCACCACATATAATAGCCAATTTATGGTAAAACCATGTCAGAAACCAGGATATGGATTTAGACACTCTATGATCTATACAGAACACAAATATATGATCTATACAGAACACAAGTATTTATCTGTAAATTATCTATACAGAACACTCTATGATCTATACAGAACCGAAGAAATATGTGGAATCCAAGTATGACATTGTGATAAGGATCAACAGTATAACTGCACACACACACACACACACACACACACACACACACACACACAGAGAACTTACACAGACATACATGCACACACTCCTAACCCCACATCTCTGTTTTATATGTTTGTATTGCATTATCACTTTCTAACATACATCAAAATTGACTTATTATGTACTCTCTCCCTATAGAATGGAAACTACTAAGGTAGAAAATATTGTCTTATGTTCATTAATGTATACCTAACATATACAGTAGTATCTGGAACAAAATAGACTCTCCAAAAATATTTTCTGACTGGATGAATGAGGTGTGTGAGGTTTATGAACTACATAAGGAATATTCCAGAGTAGATGATGGAGGATACAAAGCCCATGTAGATTAGCCACTGCTTCTATAGTCACATAGAAATTCTTAAAGTACCAGTTCTCTATGGCTGCTGCTTATTAGACAGAGTAGAGACCAGTATAGCTGAAGTGAAGTGAGAAAGGGGGAGAGCAACAGGAAAGGGTTTCAAAGAGAATGCTGAAGGGCTAGGGGTAATATTTCATGGGGACCTATTGCCTATTGTAAGTATGTTGGCTTTTACTCAAAGTGAGATGAGATTATTTTGAAAGGTTTTGAGGAAAGGGAGCGATTTGCTATGATATATATTTTAACAGAATCGTGGGACATTGTATGAAGAGTAAACCTATGAGTAAAAAGACCAAAGGCTGGAGACCAGTAAAGACACTACTACAGTAATTCAAAACATAGATGATGGATGGTGGCTTGGGCCTAAGAGGTAGCACTGGAGGCTCTGAGAACTGGCCTGATTGAGGCTTATCTGAAAGTATAGCCAATGAGATTTCTTGATGGGTTGAATATGGCACTTGAGAGAAGAATGTGCTAAGGATGACACCAACCAATGTGTTTGGTGTCATGAGGAAATGGAGGGATGGAGCTCTATTTACTAAGATGGAAAAGACTTGATAGGTTGGAAGATTGAGGATGTTAAAAAATATGTAGGAGATTTCAATATGTTTTCAGATGATATGTTTCTCTCATGAGGCAGAGTGATGGCAGTGGTAGATGATAGTCATGTCACTGTTGGTTATGTAGTCAAGTAAAAAAAGCTGTAGGTAGGAATTTGGGGTTGTTGTTTTTATTTCTGAGATTAAATATGATGCAGTACAAAGAATATTCAGAATATCTATCAAGGAAGAAATAGGTTTTTATTGATGAACAGTAGATTGATGAACACATTGAAATAAGTTCATTTAGTATTTTTTTTAATATATATTTTATTGATATTTTACAGAGAGGAAGGGAGAGAATAGAGAGTTAGAAACGTCGATGAGACAGAAATGTCGACCAGCTGCTTCTTGCACACTCCCTACCGGGGATGTGCCCGCAACCAATGTACATGCCCTTGACCAGAATCGAACCTGGGACCTTTCAGTCCGCAGACCAACGCTCTACCACTGAGCCAAACCGGTTTCGGCTCATTTAGTATTTTTTAAAATAAATCTTTATTGTTCATATTATTACAAATGTTCCTCATTCCCCCCCCTCCATTGCTCCCCTCAACCAAGTTTCCATCCCATCCTCTGCCCTTTCCCCATCCCCCATTGTCCTCATCCATAGGTGCAGTTTATGTTTAGTTTCTTCCCACCCCTCCCCCCCCCAATCCCCATTTCCCCAAGAATCATCAGTCCACTCCCCTTCCATACCTCTGATTCTATTATATTCACCAGTCAATATTGTTCATCATGATTTTTACTTCCCTTGGTTTTTAGATTCACTTGTTGACAGCTATGTATTTGTTGTTCATCATTTTTATCTTTATTTTCTTCCTCTTCCTAAAGAACCCCGTTTAGCAATTCATATAATTCTGGCTTGGCAGTGATGAACTCCTTTAGCTTAAATTTATTTGTGAAGCTCTTTATCTGGCCTTTGATTCTGAGTGATAGCTTTGCTGGGTAGAATATTTTTGGCTGTAGGTTCTTGTTATTCATCACCTTGAATATTTCTTGCCATTCCCGTCTGGCCTACATGGTTTCTGTTGAGAAATCAGCTGACAATCGTATGGGTGCTCCTTTATAGGTAACTACTGCTTTTGTCTTGCTGCTTTTAATATTCTCTCTTTGCCTGTTGCTCTTGGAACTTTAATTATGATGTGTCTTGGAGTGGTCTTCTTTGGATTCCTTTAGTTTGGGGTTCTGTGTTCTTCCTGGACTTGTAAGTCTATTTCTCTCACCAGGTGGGGGAAGTTTTCTGTCACTATTTCTTCCAATATGGTTTCGGTATCTTGCTCTCTGTCATCTTCTGGGACCCTCATAATTCTGATGTTGGTTCGCTTGAAGTTGTCCCAGAGGTTTCTTACACTATCTTCAACTTTCTGGATTCTCTTGTCTTCTTGTTTCTGCAGATGAGAGTCCTCTGGCTCTTTGTGTTCCAAATCTTTGACTTGATTCTTGCAATGTTCCATTCTGTTTTTAGGACTCCACATAATATTTTTTTATTTCAGAGAATGTATTCTTTATTTCTAGGTGATCCTTTATCATTTTTTGTTGATCCTTCATTATTTCTTGTTGATCCTTTATTATTTCTAGTTGATCCCTTTTCATATCTTCATAGGTCTCATTTATTTTATCAGCCTTTTCTAGGAGATTCTTGAACAACCTTATAAGCATGGTTTTGAACTCTATATCCAGTCGCTTTTTGTTCTCCATTTCTTTCATTTATGATCTGTATCCTTGTCTTGGCATTTTTGCTGCTTCCCTGAGTTGGTAGGTTGGGAGGATCAACTGTGTCTATGCCAGGAGACAGCCTTATTCCACTAGACTTGGAAACCTGCAAAAGCCTCTGTGTTCAACTTGGATGGGGCGGAGTTTCAGGGTGGAGCCTACAGCCTTGGCTTCTGGTTATCCCTGCCCTCTGAGGTTCCTGAGTCTCAGTGTACCTCAGTGTTCTTTGGTATTCGCTGCAAGCACCTCTGAGAGAAAGGTGCCCTAGAGTTTTGCCTGCTACCAGACAGTCTAGTCTCTCCCCCAACGAGCCCGCAACTGGGGTTCAGTGCAGTTGGAAGTGGGGGTAAGAGCAGTCCAGAGCCTATGTCTCCTTCCCACTAGGGCAATCCCATGGCCCAATCAACCATCTGTCTTCTGTGCGAAATGTGCGTGACTCAGGAGCTCTGCCTTTCACTGCTCCCATCTGCTTCCGCCTTACAGTCCAGATTCCCTCTGTATGAGGCTGGGGGCCGAGGGTCTTGCCCAGGACTGGGGTTCAGTGCAGTCAGAACTGGGGTTCAGCACAGTCCTGAGCTTTTGTCTCCTTCCAGCTAGGGTAATCCAACAGCTCAGTGAACAGTCTGTGCTCTGCGCGCAAATGTGCGGGACTCGGGGGCTCTGCCTTTTGCTGCTCCCCTGAGCTTCTGCCTTTCAGCCCAGATTCCCTCTGTATGAGGCTGGGGGCCGAGGTTCTCGCCTGGAACTTGGGTTCAGTGCAGTCGGATTTGGGGTTCAGCACAGTCTGGAGCTTTCATCTCCTTCCCGCTAGGGAATGCCAGCCAGGCACTCATCCACCCCCTCCTCTTTGGCTTCGTTCTCTCCCCTCATGCGCACCATGTCTCTCTGTACCTTAGGCTTTTACAGCTCCTCTGATTGTCCTTCTGGTTTTCTCTTTTCTTCTAGTTGTAGAATTTCCAGTCAGTCAACTTTCCTGTAGTTCTGGATAATGTCCACTTTATATTTTAGTTGTGTTTTTTGAAATTGTTGAGTGAGGCTGTAGTTAGGCAGTTACCTCTGCCGCCATCTTGGGGTTTTGTTTTGTTTTCCATTTAGTATTTTATTGTGATAATTAACCAAGAAAAATTATGTAATTTTTGGTGCTCATTTTTCCTCTTAAGTTGACTGAAACCAATAAATTATAGGATCAAGTGTGTGTGTGCACAAGGGGGAATCAGTAGTCAAAACAAGATCAGGGGAACAATCAGCTACACCATATTCAACTAAAACAGGTTTCACAGGCCTAGCTTGGTAGCTTGGTTGATTGGAATGTCATTTCATACACCTAAAGGTCGCGGGTTTGATTTCTGATCAGGGCACATATGGGAGGCAACCAATAATTTTTTTTCTCACACATGGATGTTTCTCTCTCTCTCTCTCTCTCTCTCAAAAAAAAAAAAGTCAATAAAATAGGTTATACACACCTCAAAAATTTCCTGAATGTCAAATTTTAAGCAATATATTGCTGATTTTACTCTTGTAAAAAATATGTACAATCTCAGTATGACTAATATTAAAACATTTGTTAAGCAAAAAAATAAAATTAATGGAGATACACCCATATCCTTTGATCCAGAATTCCACTTCTACTAATTTATCTTGAGGTACTATTAAGAGTGTGCACAAAGATTTACACTGCAAAGAGTTTCTTATGGCTTTGTTATAAAAACAAAAATTGAAGACCATTTAAATATCCAGATCTAGAGGATCTAAATAAGTTATGCACACTCATAAAATGGATTACTATGCAGCCAATTCAAAGAATGTTGTTCAAGTGTATTTGGCATAGAAAAACCTGCTTGACATGTTAAGTGATAAAAACAAGTTAGAAAACAATATTACATACCTTCCCACTTGAAGGGTGGTGGAGTAACTTACTATTTGTGGACAGAAAAATTCTGCAAGTGTATACTACAAAACAGTAACTGATTATCACTGGTCGGATTATAGGCAATATTTATGGACATTTCTATTTCTAAAATAAACCTGTGATGCTTTTATAATAAAATTGTTCAAATGCATGGAAGAACAAAGATTACAACAGGCTACAGTATTTGTGTTTTAGAAATATGCATGAGTCATTTTTTTTTCTGGAGACGCACCCTTACTCATGCATCATAGGATAAACCTTTAACCGCATATTATTCCTGGCACTCCCTGGCGTACAGTGTTTCTAATTGAGGTTAGTATAAATAATGAGACACCAAATGAAATAGTTAAAACACTTGCAAAGAGCCCTTCAAATGTGAGAAATGTTGCTAAATACTCACATGTCTATAAGATTACTTTCAGGGTTTTACCAATTACAGTAACAATTTAAATAAATAGCAATTAGTCTGAATTCTCACAGACCCTTATGTGCTTTTTAGTTTGCTATACTGAAAGCGACTAGGGAGAACATTCTCAATAGGAACAGGAGAACATATAACCAGTATCTAATTTTCCCATTACAGATCCACTTTTTTTCTCTATATGGCAAGGCAAATAATGCCTCTATGGCCAATGCTAGATGATGCAGGGTCAGGAGGGACAGAAACAATGGGAATAATGAAAATCCACTGGTAATCCAGAAACCCAATTTTACCTAATAGTTGCAACCACCTCCTGGAGAGAACCCTTTGGTAGAGCTGCTATGAGAAGCATAATTAAGTGGTTTGACTTCATCTGCTTTCAGTTATTCTTTACAGGTGCTACTGAACAGTGAAATGGTCAAAAGGCTAGCCTGGACACTGGATAATCAGCCTCAAAATAGTTGAGTTGACTGCAGTGAGGATCACCTATTAAATATCTGCTTAACTAAATTCTATGAGGATATGTCAGGAAACCAGATCTTCATATGAAGGGTTTCCACGTATGCATTAGCTATCTTGGTTAACATGAATTATGATGGGTATCATCTTAGAAATTCTCTATACTGTGGTGATTTTCATTGGTGGCAGTGATAGGATATTTATTGTCAGACACAGCTAATCAACTGCAGGCTCCTTTGCTAAATATGGCCAACAGGCTGCTTATGAGTCAGGACTCTGGCAGACAGCCTTGCTTTTAGACCAATGAGAATGTTATTGACTCACTCCCATGCCTTTTGGGAGAGCATATAACCACTGCCAGTATCCAAATCATTTTTTTATTATTGCTTAAAATTCATGTTTTAGTAAACAGCATTTTGAAAGTATTGTTATGGTGAACATTTTGTGGTCTATGTTAAGCATTTGATTTTCAAGAATTGTTGAAAATAAATGTTTTTAGAGTGCAATTATTTTTAAGTATTACACAATAAACCTTAATATTTGTAACTAAAACTGTATCTGTGTTTGATTAGTAATTAAACCCTCAAATGGTTATGAAGTAATTTCCTTTTATAAGACTGTACTTTAGGATAAGTCACTTGATACATGCTACTATTCTGAGTTTCAATTATGACTCCATGTGATTATTCATATAGCTCTCTATATTGGTAGTGAAAGTGATTTCCATTTACGATAGTAGTTTAAAACAAAGTACACTGTAAACTATGTGATATTTGTAAATAAAACTATCTGCACATTAATATTAATTATATTTCTATAGCAATTTTGCGAGTACTCTTCATTTATAGCGGTCATTTTGAGAAAATATTTTTAATCATTTTAATATCAACTGTTATTTCTTGATCTTGTCCTATGATTGTATGTCTTTTTGCCCATATTGTGAGCAAAAGGGCCAATGAACTAGAGTTATATAACATGACTTGTTTAAGCCACTTGAATATTCTGGACTACTCCCTAACTTTGCTTAAAACTAAAGAAACACTTTTCAATTTAATTAAAGGTAACATTCACCAAATTCTACCTAACTAAAAAAACACAAGTCTCTAAATTTCTGTTTTACTGAAAATTTGCATTAACTCTAGCCCAATTTACTTTTGGGAAATACGGTGGCATGACTGGATGAATTGTAAAATTGATTTATATTGAGCACTTGCTATGTGTCTGATGTGATAATAAGTGCTTTATATGTATTGACATGTGGAATACTTGCAAAAAACCATGGGGGGGTGATACTATTATATCTCTAATTTATTACAGATGGAAAACTAAGATTAAGTAATTTGTCTAAATTCACTTAGAGTTCATAAGTGGTAGGGCTCAGATTTAAACCCAAGTAATTGAGCTCTGGAGTCAAGCTTTGTAATTCCCGGTGCTAGATGGCTTCACTTAGGTTTCTGTTCCCTAAAGTACGGCGTAGGCTGTGTATGACTGCAAATTTAGATACTCTGGGATCATCTTTCAACTTTCATCTCAGTTCATTTGCCAAGTGTCTATTGCATTCAAACAGGCTCACAGAAATTCTATTTAGTACATAAATTTTGAATCCATGTGTTTATCAACTTGATTTCTCCGTCAATTAATCATTCCTGTCTTTTTATTTTAACCTTCCCTATTTGATGCCTTCAGTTCTCCATGGACATAGATTTGAGTTAAACAAACAATAAGGAACTAATTATAATACATTGCATTTGCAAAGCTCTTTCACATGCTTGCTCTCATTTTGTCCTCAGAAGTTTATTTGTTATTTTTTTAATTATAAAAGCTTCTTAAGTGTGGCAGGAGTCCTAGAGTTATAATAACTAGGAAAGTTGAAATTGATATCTTCCCAAAGCACTAAGACTCCTCCTTGAGTTTTGGAAGAATAAGAAGAACCATCTTCGAAGGGAATTATTGTTGTGGTAAACTGATGTGATCAGGAAAAGAAATGGTCGGTGTTGCGGGAAGGGGTGGTTGAGTGAAGCACACATGGATGTGTGCTGTGCTGCCAGCTCAGGATTGAGGGGTGGTGCTGGCCCTGTCAGAAAGCAAGTCAAATAAAAAAGTCCCATAATTCAAGTCATCACAAGAACTTGAAAGCACAAGGCAGTGCTATTTGTGGCTTAGTAATACGCTGATATACAAGTAAGGGCAGAAATGATTGTTGCAATGGAATGGAAAAGCAGCTAGGGCTATAACACTGTGGCTGACATCCAGAAGTATGACAGAAAGTAGTTTCCACTAGGGAACAGGTTTGGAGGAGCAGAGGCCGAGATGACAAGTGCCATAAAGGGGAGGAAAACCATTACCATCATCATAAACCATGTGAGCTACTCCTTGATCCTGCTCCACTCCCTTGAATTGGAAATGGGAATGGATTCTAGAGATGCAGCTATTGGAAGCTGAGAGATTGATAGAATTTTACTGTTGGATGTTCTTCTCCCCAGTTTCATACAGAGTCTAAAGAAACTAAGGTGACACACATGTTATAGATATTTACAATTATTTTTCTATCACTACCCAAACCAATCTAGACAAATCCTTATTCAATTGATCACATCAAAATAAGTTTATATTAATTTAAAACATCCAAAATAAAGGTATTTTAGTTATGAATTTTATACACTAAAAAGGTAATGTCAAAATTCGTTAAGCACACAATGATGATGTCATACATAAAAAGAGAAATGTCCAGAAACAGAATTAGAAAAGCTTGACATACCATCATTAGCCTCTAACTATAAAGTAGATTACAAATATGAAAATAGGGGGTACAAGAATATTCATTGTATTATAATATGTAATATTAAGAAATTGGAAACCTAAATGTCCTTCAAGAGACAATTGGCTAAGTTTTATTATGCTAATATCTACAATGGACCATCATAAAACCCTTTACAAATATGGTGTCTCTATGAAATGGTATATAAAGATGATCAAGTTATGTTATGAAGTGAAAATAAATCATAGTAATATGGTTAAGATAATGCTACTTTTTAAAAGTCAAAACTACATATAATGTATGTATACACATTCTCTATGTAAATGCATAGCAAAATGACTGTCAAAAGTGGTTACCTCAGCTCAGCCACCATGGCACTCAGTGGTTGAGCATTGACCTATGAACCAGGAGGTCACGGTTTGATTCTAGTCAGGGCACATGCCCAGGTTGCAGACTTGATCCCCAGTGTGGGGTATGCAGCAGGCAGCTGACCAGTGATTCTCTCTTATCATTGTTTCTCTCTCTCCCTCTCCCTTCTCCTCTGAAATCAATAAAAATATATTTAAGAATAAAATAAAATATAAAAACCAAACAAATAAAAGTGATTACCTCAGGAAGAGGAAATAAGAAACTCTCCCCTTTTTACTCTCTCCATATCCAAATAGTTTGCATTTTACACGTGTGTGCTTGTGTTTTATTTTTGTATATTGAGAAACACAAATTTTAAAATTATAGACAACTTGAGAAGAGGAATAACCATAGACAAAACAAAAACTATCCCAAAATTTTTCCCAGGAAATTGTCTGGGCCTTGGCAGGTTGACAGGCCATCTCCCATACAACATAGTCTACTCAGATCGTCAAAAATAATTAAAATCTTCTGGAGTGAACTAAAGTTTTTGTTTGCTTTTGGGGGATGAGTTTCTTGCATGTTTTGTGGCTTCCCAACATCTGACCTCCTTTTTAGGTTTGAGGAATTCTCACAGAGTATTGGGACAAGGAAGGATTTACTTGCCTTCTACTATAGAAACTAAAAGGTCACATACACACTCTCTCTACCTCCAAACCCTAATTTATAGACACAGGACCTAGGTTAAACCTGTCGGCTTCTCCTACTGGGATGAGGAAGTGAAGCCAAAGAGGCAAGAACAGAGCAGACGGCTGGCAGTGGCTATCAATATCCAATGATAGCAAGCCTAGTGGTGTGTTCACTAGACTATTCCAATGACATGATGTCAACTATATTTCTGACTCTATGGTTCCTATTTCATACTGATCCTAGGCCTTCAACCTTCCTATGAATTCTATAAATATCCATAATTCTTTCAATAAACTCCACCTTTGTTTATATTAACAAATGTCATTTTCTGCTGTTTGAAATTAATACCCCTTAACTGTACACCTACTCAATCTATTTTATAGTCAACATAATTTTGGTCCCAAAACGTGAAAAAATATGCCAAATTCAAAATAGGGATGAAAAATAACTATATAAAATGTGGGGAGTTGCCCTGAATGCAGGCATGGGTGTAGGACACAGCTCTCATGTGCCCCCCTTTCCACCTAAGTGGAAAATTATTACCCCTAGGAATGCTGCTAAATGCAGATGTCTTTGCTTTAGGAGCTGCGAGATAAGAGGAAGATAGGTGGTTGCAAAGTTCAGGTGGTCGTAAAGGTCAGGTGGTCATAAAGGCCAGGTGGTTGTAATAGGTCAGGTGCTGAAGAACTTATCTGTCCAGGAAGTCATCAGGTTAGGAGAAAGGGTCACCTTCAAGATTGCCTGAAATAAACGGCCACCTGCATGATTGCCTGAAATAAATATTTCCTCCTTCAGAATTGTATTTAAAGGTTGGAAAAATAAAATTTGTGGCTGCAGACCTTGGGTCTGAGCCCTCCCGACGCCCTTCTGTTCTTGTCTATCTTTTTCTTATTCTCACCTCCTCAATCAGGTACTGTTCGTTGCCAGCAGGTTCCGGAAATAAAATATTGTTAGATCAGATTTGATATTATATGGAAATAACAACCTACCGTATTAGTTATACAGGGCTTATTTCAAGATAAGCTACCCTGTTTCCCCGAAAATAAAAGTGTCTTATATTAATTTTGCTCCCAAAGATGCGCTAGGTCTTATTTTCAGGGGATGTCTTATGTTTCCATGAAGTAGACCTTATTTTCGGAGGTTGTCTTATTTTCGGGGAAACACAGTATTTACATGTAACATCAATAGATTGAAATAAATTAGTATCTCCACATGTGTTTTAGGTAAAATTTAATATCCACTTCTTCAACTTAAGAATAATTCATAATTAAGTGCCTACTATGAACCAGATACTGACCCAGGCACTGTGTCAGTATCTGGTTCATACTTCTGGAGCCTATGGTCTAATTAAAAGAAAGGCAAATTAACATAATCCTATATAATAAAGATGTAATATGCAAATGATCATTACACCGTGAATTGTAATGACTGACCATGTAATGACCGAATTATGGATCAGCAGGAGGGTGGGGCAGCAAACTACAAGCAGGCAGTGGAGAGCTACAGGAGGGGGCAAGGCAGCAAGCTATAAGGGCGGTGGGGGAACAAAGGGAGCTACAGGAGGGCGGAACAGCAGGTGGAGAGCTAGCTATAGGAGGGCAGCAACAAGCTAGTGGCTACAAGCAGACAGCAGAGAGCTACTGGAGGGGGCAGGGCAGCATGCTATGGAGGATGGGGGGAAGAGGGGCGGGAGGAGCTATAGGAGGGTGGACAGTGGAGGGAGAGCTGCTGGAGAGCAGCAACAAGATACTGCATAGTTCATGCACAGGGCTACTAGTGAAAATATAATATTATGGGAAGGAAAATGGCAGAAGAACAGGTAGGCAGGTTCTGAGCCTTGTCCCGAAGAAGAAAGAGAGAGCAGCCGAGGGTCACGCTGGGAGTACTTATCAGCAAGCAAAGAGACAGGCAAACACCAGGGGAAACTGGGGGTCTGCTGATTAGGGTGCCCCTGACAGTTAAGCACTCACAGCTGGGTCCCTTCCAGGAGCTACCTACAGGCGCAGACAGGGGAAATCTCGGCATCTTGATGGGAAGAGGTTTGTGTCAGAGGCCGGAATATCCACAGCCACAATGACCACCAAGCAGCTGTGAGCCCCAGAACTCTGACCACAGTCAGCGCGAACACTTGGACTCAAAGGAGCGCTCCACCCCAAAGCAAAAAGGTCAGATTTTGCAGAGATCCAGTGAGTCCCTGAAGATAGGCCCACGGCACGCACCAGGCGCACAGAGGCTGTAGAACTGGGCTGGGGTTTAAAATAAACCTCCGGGATATGGGCTTGTGGTGCCCCTGACTGTGGGCAGGGCTCCAAAGTGGGGGGATATCTAAGGAGCAACACAATGAGACTCTGAGGCACATCCGGAAAGTTACAGGGGAGTGCAGTCAGCTCGGTCCTGCTCACTACCCCCACCCCTCCATAGATCAGGGACACAGAGAGGGGAAAAAGCTAGAAAACCTTCAGAGCCCTGGAAGTCAAAACAGAAACACTGCCACCTGAGGCTAAATCACATATGGACTCTAGATCTGCTTAAAGGTCAGGACCTGATTACAACACTGAGGAGCAGTGAAACACAGGGAACTGCAATCACTGCCCAGACTGGGAACAGGCGAGCCAGACAGAAAAACAGAGGAAGTGGATGACCTTCATTACTGCAAATATTGTTTAATTTTTTATTTTAATTTTTTAATTGTTTAATTTTTGTTTGTTATTTACATTAGTTGCAATGTTTACTCAAGTAATTATTTTTTTCGACTTTGCTCCCTTCATTTTACCCTTTTTATTTAATTCATTTTATATGTAATCAACATTATCACTACTACTATTTTACCTTCCTTTTTTATCTTATTTTCTTTTGTTTATTTTTATTATTATTTAAAAAAAAAATATATATATATATATATATATATATATATATATATTATTGATATTTTACAGAGAGGAAGGGAGAGAGATAGAGAGCTAGAAACGTTGATGAGAGAGAAACATCGACCAGCTGCCTCCTGCACACCCCCCACTGGGGATGTGCCTGCAACCAATGTACATGCCCTTGACAGGAATTGAACCCGGGACCTTTCAGTCTGCAGACCAACGCTCTAACACAGAGCCAAACCGGTTTTGGCTATTATTATGTTTTAAGTGTCATATTATTTAGATTTTTTCTCTCCCTCCCCCCTTTGGGATTACTATTCTACAGACTATTTATACCTTTCCTTCTCAAACGCTCTATTCTATCTCAACCCTACCTTTATGGCATCACTCTCTTCCTAACCCTTTCCCTTTGGTGTCCTACTTATCTTAACCATTTACTGCTCTAGATTTTCCATACTCTTTCTGTTTACCCCCTCCTCAAATTTCACCCAACCTATGTATATCTAATTCCCAACCCCCAGTACCAAGCCCATTCACACCTAACTTGTCCCTGTTCTAAAAAAAAAAAAAAAATCCTTCTCTCTACCCCTTTGTAGTTGTATGTTTAATGCTAACTATATTGAAGTTTTATGCTTTTTTATAAGATTGGTTTGCTTATTCTTTTTATTTTATTGTATGTTTTTTTTAATTTATTTTTTTTTAAATTTATTTTATTAAGGTATTTTCTGCGTACATAGTTTACCATTGCCCCCCCCTCCCATTTATGCCCTCCCTCCCCAGAGTTCTGTGTTCATTGGATGTACTTATGTTCATGCATACCAGTCCCTCGGTTGTTCTCCTATCTCCCCCCAGGTCTCCTTCCCCTCCCCGCTGTCATTTGACAATCTGCTTGTTTTATGGTGACCATCTCAGGACCCCATGTATAAAATCTGCTCCTCATTTGGCAGTCTGCTTGTTTTATGGTGACTATCAAAGGACCATATGAATAGAGTCCGCTCCTCCTCTGGTTTTCACCGCCCCTTCCCCTGGGTCCCACTGCTTCCCCTGGGACACATGGCTCACCCGGGACACCCTTCCCCTTTGGGGGGTACGGCTTACCCGGGGCACATGGTCCCCTGGGACACTCGGCTCACCCGGGGCACTCGGCCCCCTGGGACACTCCGCTCACCCGGGGCACTCTGCCCCATGGGACACTCGGCTCACCCGGGGCACTCGGCCCCTTGGGACACACGGCTCACCCGGGACACCCTTCCCCTTTGGGGGGTACAGCTTACCCGGGGCACACGGCCCTCTGGGACACTCGGCTCACCCGGGGCACTCGGCCCCCTGGGACACTCGGCTCACCCGGGACACCCTTACCCTTTGGGGGGTACGGCTTACCCGGGGCACACGGCCCTCTGTGACACTCGGCTCGCCCGGGGCACTCGGCCCCCTGGGACACTCGGCTCGCCCGGGGCACTCGGCCCCCTGGGACACTCGGCTCACCCGGGGCACTCGGCCCCCTGGGACACTCGGCCCCCTGGGACACTCCGCTCACCCGAGGCACTCGGCCCCCTGGGACACTCTGCTCACCCGGGTCACACGGCCCCCTGGGACACTCGGCTCACCCGGGGCACTCAGCCCCCTGGGACACTCGGCTCACCTGGGGCACTTGGCCCCCTTGGACACACGGCTCACCCGGGATCCCCTTCCCCTTTGGGGGGTACGGCTTACCCGGGGCACACTGCCCCCTGGGACACTCAGCTCACCCGGGGCACTCGGCCCCCGGGGACACTCGGCTCACCCGGGGCACTCGGCCCCCTGGGACACTCGGCTCACCCGGGGCACATGGCCCCTCTAGGGTGTTGGGGTCGCATATTGGAGGTGCCACGCTAGCTCCTTGCTAGCATGGCGGGCAGGCTGGGACAGCTGCAGTTGGGCTGAGATGGTTGCAGGCGGGGGGACCACCTTCAAAGGTGTCTCGTTCGGTGTGGGAGCGGAGCAGCTGCAGACATGGAGGCTAAGTTCTGAGGTCGCCCACTCCCTGAGCCCAAGGCGTGGTGGGCTCTGTTCTTGGTGGATTTCCTTTATTCTCGGAGGCAGTGGTGGGTGGCAGTGCCAGATGCAATATTGACGGTCGCTCCTGTGGTTCAATTACCACTCTAGTTTTAAAGTTCACATGGCTGGGGTGGTGAGAGCTTCGGCTTGGCCATGTGGCATCGGAGGATGGGCTCGCCTGGGTGGGTAATGGAAGGCACCGTGCCATTTCCTCACCAGCGCGCACCATCTCCCTCCCAGCATGGTGGGTGTGCTGGGAAGATTGTGGGCGGGCTGTGATGGCTGCATGGGGAGAGTCCGCCCTCAATGGTGTCCTCTTTGTTGCAGATGTGGAGCTGCTGTGGATGCAGAGGCTAATTTCTGAAGCCACACTCTCTATGAGCCCGGTGTGTAGTGAGCTCTGATTTCGGTGGATTCCCATTCTTGGGGGCGGCAGTGGGTGCGGCAGCGATGGTAGCTCCTGTGGCTCAATTTCCCCTGTAGTTTTAAAATCCTCATGGTGGTAGTGTCTGATGCTTTGGCCTGGCCTTGTGGCAGCGGAGAGAGGATTCTCCGGGTCTGCCAACGGAAGGCGCAGCACCAGCACAGCGCGCGCGAAGGCCTGGCAGAGCAGGCCGCGGGCGGTGGCGGAGAGTCCCCTTGATGTCTTAGTCTTTCAGACTTAGTGGAATGCTTCCCCTGAGCCAGGACAAGCAGCACCACCACAAATATTGGCCAGCTCAGTGCTGCCCCTCTACAGGTGACAGTAGGGGCATCCTCACCTCGGTAGGCCTTTGCTCTTGGAGGTCTTAACCAGTGGATATTGTATGTTTTTGATAGCTGGGTTCTAGTCACCTTAATTGGAGGATATTAATATTGCAAACACATTACTGTTCAGTGCCTTGTGTGTTGTACCTGGTTGTGCTGTATTTTGTGACTTTAAATCAAAGCAAAAGAGAAAGAACTACATAACCAGACATCCTATAAGAGAGATCATGGGGAGGCAAAGAAACAACCCGAATATGAAAGAAAATCAGGCATCACCAGAAAAGGAAAAAAACGAGTTAGAGGCAAGCAACCTACCAGAGAAGAATTCAGAGTAATGATCATAAGATGGATAAAAAGAATGGAAGACAAATTTGTCAATATGAGTAAGACTCAAGAGGAAATGAAGAACCAAGAGGAAATGAAGGTGAACCAAGAAGAAATGAAGAATGACATTGCTACTATGAAGAACTCAATAGAAAGCATCAAGAGTAGACTAGAAGAAGCAGGGGACTGCATCAGTGAGCTAGAAGACAAGATGGAAAAAAATACCCAAATATAGCAGCTGCTACAAAAATAAAAATAAAAAAACAGGAGGAGAGCCTACGGGAGCTTTGGGACAATACAAAACAAAACAATATTAGAATAATAGTGGTTCCAGAAGGAAAGGAAACTGAGCAAGATATGGAAAAATGTTTCAAGAAATAATGATAGAAAACTTTCCTGAGAGAGAGAAGAAAAAACCCACGATGCTGATAGAGTCCCAAACAAAATGAATCCCAAAAGACTGACACCTAGGCATATTATAATTAAATTGGAAAACACCAATGACAAAACAAGAATCTTCAAAGCAGCCAGAGAGAGACAGAAAGTTACATATAAAGGAACCCCCATCAGACTAGTAAATGATTTCTCAACAGAAACTCATCAGTCCAGAAGGGAATGGGATGAAATATACAAAGTCATGCAAAGAAAGGGTCTGAATCCAAGAATACTGTACCCAGCAAGGCTATCAATCAAAATTGAAGGTGAAATCAGGAGCTTCACAGACAAAAAAGACTAAAGGAATTTATCTCCACCAAACAACCAATGTAAGAAATGATAAAGGCTCTACAATAAAAATAAAGAAATAGGAAGCGAAGAAGGAACACAGGGATATAGAATAAAAATGGTATCAAATACCTACCTATCAATAATAACTTTAAATGTAAATGGTTTAAATGCTCCAATCAAAAGACATATGGTAACAGAGTGGATAAGAAAGCAAGACACATACATCTGCTGTCTATAAGAAACCCACTTCAGGAAAAAAGACACAGACAGAATGAGGGTGAAGGGATGGAAAAAGGTTTTCCAGGCGAACGGAAAAGACAAAAAAGCTGGGGTAGCAATACTTATATCTGAAAAATTATATCTCAAAGTGAAGGAAATAACAAGAGATAATGAAGGCCACTTCATAATACTAAAGGGAGCAATCCAACAAGAAGAAATAACCCTGGTAAACATGTAAAACAATACGGGAGCACACAAATACATAAAAAAACTGCTGGAGGACATTAAGGGAGAGATTAATAGCAATACAATCATAGTAGGAGATTTTAATAGCCCACTGTCACAATCGACATATCATCAAAACAAAATATCAGCAAAGAAACATCAATCCTAAATGACATACTAGACCAGAAGGAATTAATCGATATTTTCAGAACATTTCACCCAAAAGCTACAGAATATACATTCTTCTCAAGTGCACATGGGTCATTTTTAAAGATAGACCACATGTTGGGACATAGTCAAAGTCTCTTCAAATTCAAGAAGATAGAAATCATATCAAGCATCTTCTCAGATCATAGTGTCATAAAACTGGAAATCAACTACAATAAAAATAATCCAACAAAATCAAACAGATGGAAACTGAATAGCATGCTATTGAACAAAGACTGGGTTACCAGAGAAATCAAGGAAGAAATAAAAAACATAATGGCAACTAATTACAATGAAAACACAACAATTCAAAATCTATGGGACACAGCAAAAGCTGTTTTGATAGGGAAGTTCATATCTCTACAAGCCTATTGCAAAAAAACAAGAAAGAATGGTAACAAATTATCTAACCCTACAACTCAAACAGTTAGAAAAAGAACAGCAAGAAAGACCCAGTGTAAGCAGCAGGAAGGAAATAATAAAAATCAGAGTGGAGATTAACGACATAGAGACCAAGGAAACAATACATAAGATCAACAAAACCAAGAGCTGGTTCTTTGAAAGGATAAACAAGATTGATGAACCTCTAGCCAGGCTAAGCAAAAAACAAGGAGAGAGGACCCAAATAAACAAAATGAGAAATAAAAGAGGTTAAATAACAACAAACCCCGCCGAAATACAAAGGATTGTTACAAAATACTATGAACAACTCTATTCCAACAAACTGGACAACCTGGAGGAAATGGACATATTCCTAGAAAAATACAACCTTCCAAAACTCAATGAGGAGGAATCTAAAATTCTCAATAGATCAGTGACTTGGGAAGAAATTGAAGCAGTCATCAAAAAGCTTCCAGCAAACAAAAGCCCAGGGCCCGATGGCTTCCTAGGAGAGTTTTACCAAACATTCAAGGAAGAACTAAAACCTATCCTCCTCAGACTATTCCCAAAAATTCAAGAGGAAGGAAGACTGCCAAACTCCTTTTATGAAGCCAACATCACCCTAATACCAAAACCAGATAAAGACAACACAATGAAAGAGAATTACAGGCCAATATCCCTCATGAACATAAATGCCAAAATCCTCAACAAAATTCTAGCAAATCGGCTCCAACAGAAAATCAGAAAGATCATACACCATGACCAAGTAGGATTTATTCCCGGAATGCAAGGATGGTACAATATCCACAAATCAATAAACGTGGTACATCGCATAAACAAATTGAGAGATAAAAATCATATAGTCATATCAATCAATGCAGAAAAGGCAATTGATAAAATCCAACACCCTTTCCTGATAAAAACTCTCAACAAGGTGGGAGTACAGGGATCACACCTCAACATAATAAGAGCTATATATGATAAATCCACAGCCAACATCATGCTCATTGGGAAAAACTAAAGCCATTCCTGCTAAAACCAGGAACATGACAGGGATGCCCACTTTCACCACTCCTCTTTGACATAGTATTGGAAGTACTTGCCATTGAAATTAGAGAAGAAGAAGAAATAAAAGGCATCCAAGTTGGAAAAGAAGAAGTAAAATTGTCCCTTTTTGCAGATGACATGATATTGTACATAAAAACCCAAAAGACTCCATAAAAAAATTAATAGACTTAATAAATGAATTTGGCAATGTAGCAGGATACAAAATCAACACCAAGAGATCAATGGCATTTATATACACCAATAGTGAACTTATAGAAACAGAGATAAAAAAGCAATCACATTTACCATCGCACCAAAAAAATTAAGATACCTAGGAATAAACTTAACTAAGGAGGTAAAAGACATATATACAGAAAACTACATGACACTAAAAAAAAAAGAAATAGAGGAAGATGTAAACAGATGGAAGAACATACCATGTTCATGGATTGGTAGAATCAACATCATCAAAATTGCCATACTTACCAAAGCAATTTATAAGTTCAGTGCACTCCCCATTAAAATACCAACAGCATACTTCATAGACCTAAAAGAACTCTACAAAAATTCATTTGGAACAATAAAAGACCCTGAATATCCTCAGCAATCTTGAGAAAGAATAGTAAAGTAGGAGGGATCTCAATACCAGATTTCAAGCTTTATTGCACAGCAACTGTTCTCAAAACAGCCTGGTACTGGCACAAGAACAGACCTATAGATCAATAGAATAGATTAGAGAATCCAGATATTAACCCAAATCACTATATTCAATTAATATTTGACAAAGGAAGCATGAGCATACAATGGAGTCAATACAGTCACTTCAATAAATGGTGTTGGGAAAACTGGACAGATACATGCAAAAGAATGAAACTAGATCACCAACTTACACCATACACAAAAATAAACTCAAAATGGATACAGGACTTAAACATAAGACAGGAAACTATAAAAATACTAGAGATATCCACAGGCAGCAAAATCTCAGACATATGCCTAAAGAACTTTTTCACTGATCATGCCCCTAGGGCAATGGAAGCTAAAGAGAAAATGAAAAAATGGGACTACATCAAAATAAAAAGGTTTTTTTTACAGCAAAAGAAAACTTCAAGAAAACCCACTGTATGGGAGAACATTTTTGGAAATGATATCACTGATAAAGGGTTAATCTCCAACATCTACAGACAGCTTATACAACTCAATAAAAGGAAAATAAATAAGCCAATTAAAAAATGGGAAATAGACCTAAATAGATTCCTCTCAAAAAAAGACAGAAGGGGGAGACACTGCTGCTGGAAATGAGGGAAGCCAGACCTTGCTCAGCCCCGGGGCCCAGGGACTGGGCCAGCCAGCCAGCCATGGGAACCAGGGAGCTGATATGGGACCTTCGCTGGGCCTTCGGCGCCTGCCCACAACCAACCCAAGGAGCTGGCGCAGCATCTCCCGGCCTGCAGCAGGCTTGCCCTGGTCTCCGCACACACCTTACTGGTGGGGAGCTGGCGCAGCGCCTTCCTTTTGCGACACCCTGCGAGTCCTTGCCTCGCTGCCACCCACAACCGGCTCGGCCCAGTCTCTGCGCGCTGTGCTAGCAAAGAGATGGCGAGGTGTCTCCCGGCCCGCTGCCGACTCGGCCCGGCCTCCGCCCACCTTGCTGGTGGGGAGATGGAGCAGCACCTTCCCTTTGCGCCCCAGCGAGTCTTTCCGCCGCTACCGCCAGTAGCCGGCTCCAAAGCTTCCGCCACTACTGCCATGTGGATTTTAATACTACAGGGGAAATTGAGACACAGGAGCTACCTTCACTGCCACACCCGCCGCCACACCCGCGAATGGGAATCCACCGAAATCAGAGCTCACTACGCCTTGGGCTCAGAGTGTGTGTGACTTCAGAACTTAGCCTCTGCATCCACAGCAGCTCTGCTTACGCACCAAAGGAGACACCATTTAGGGGGAACTCTCCGCCCGCAGCCATCTCAGCCCACCCACAACCTTCCGAGCACACCCGCCGTGCTGGTGAGGAGCCCTCCGTTAGCGGCACCGACGAATCCTCCCTCAGCCACGGCATGGCCGAGCCGAAGCTCCTGCCACTGCCTCCATGTGATCTTTAAAACTACAATGGAAATTGAACCACAGGAGCGACTGTCAATGCCACATGGGCCACTGCCACCCGCTGCCGCTGCCGCGAATAAAGGAAATCCACCGAGAACAGAGCTCACTACGCCTCGGGCTCAGGGAGTGGGCGGCCTCAGAACTTAGCCTCCGCATCCGCAGCTGCTCTGCTTCCGCACGGAACGAGACAATTTTGAGGGTGGTCTACCCGCCTGCAGCCATCTCATCCTGCCTGCAACCGTCCCAGCCTGCCTGCCGTGCTAGCAAGGAGCTAGCGTGGCCCCTCCAATATGTGACCCCAGCACCTCAGAGGGGCCGTGTGCCCTGGGTGAGCCATATGTCCCAGGGGGCCTTGTGCCCCAGGTGAGCCGTGTGTCCCAGAGGGCCCTGTGCCCCGGGTGAGCCGTGTCCCCCAAAGGGGCAGGGTGTCCCAGGTGAGCCGTGTGTCCCAGGGGAAGCAGTGGGACCCAGCGTGAGGGGCGGAGAGAACCAGAGGAGGAGCGGGGTCTATTCGTGTGGTCCTGAGATAGTCACCATAAAACAAGCAGATTGTCAAATGACAGTAGGGAGGGGAAGGAGATCTGGGGGGAGATAAGAGAACAACCGAAGGACTGGTATGCATGAATATAATAACTACAACCAACGAACACAGAACTCTGGGGAGGGAGGGCATGAATGGTACCTGAGGGTGGGGGGCAATGGTAAGAGATGTACACATATAATACCTTAATTAAAAAAATTTGAAAAAAAAAAGAATACAGAAGGAAGGCTAAGAGGCACATTAAAACATGCTCAAAGTCACTAATTATCCGAGAGATGCAAATCAAAACAACAATGTGATACCATCTCACACCTGTCAGAATGGCCAACATCAACAAATCAACAAACGACAAATGTTGGCGAGGTTGCAGAGAAAAAGGAACCCTCATATACTCCTGGTGGGATTATAGGTTGGTGCAGTCACTGTGGAGAACATTATGGAGCTTCCTTAAAAAACTGAAAATGGAACTCCCTTTTGACCCAGTAATCCCACTAGTACAAATATACCCCAAGAAACTAGAAACACCAATCAGAAAGGATATATGCACCCCTATGTTCATAGCAGCACAATTTACAATAGCTAGGATTTGGAAACAGCCTAGGTGCCCGTCAGCAGTTGAATGGATCACAAAACTATAGTACATCTATACGATGGAATACTATGCTGCCATAAAAAGAAAGAATTCTCATCATTAGTAGCAACCTGGATGGAATTGGTGAACATTATGCTGAGTGAAATAAGCCAGTCAATGAAAGAGAAATACCACATGACCTCAGTCATTTATGGATAATAAAAAACATTATAAACTAATGAATAGAAAGATAGATATAGTGACAGTAAAACAACAAGCAAACTGTCAAATGATAGCGGGGAGGGTAGTGAGATCTGGGGGAGACAAGAGATCAAGCCAAAGGACTGGTATGCATGCATATAAGTACAACCAATGGACACAAAACTCTGGTTAGGTAGGGCATGTATGGGAGGTGGGGGGAGCAATGGTAAGCTATGTACACATATAATACCTTAAGAAATTTAAAAAAAACAATAAAAAAGGAAAATATAATGTTAAGTGCTTCAGTAAAGCTTTGCATACATTAGTAACTCTTAGCACAGTCAAAAGGTTCAAGAAAAATTCTCGTGTGTGTAATTTTCGCTGTGTCTCGTGAGGTTGGTCTTAAAAAAGAGATGGGGCACCTTATTCCTTGACATTGCAAAAGATGAAAGAAGAATAGATAAAAATGAAGATATATTATTTCTGGAAACTGAGAGAGGATATCAAAGATGGCTGCCAATGGGAAGGCAGGGTACAAGACTGTGTGTGAGTGAGAGAACGAATGGCGAGTGTGGATGTACCAGGCTTGTCTATTTGTGAGTTTGTAACAGATATATTCAAAGGGACTGTTGGGACTACCAGACCAGGCTCCCCTGACCAGGCAGCTTCCATTGCTACTGAAATCTCTCCAGGAGTGACCGGCTCTGCCACATAGAGTGCGCCATCTAGAGGGGAGTGTGGCTGTGATCAGAAGTCTAGCTTTACCTTCAACTGGGAAGAATATGCAGAGACCCTAAAACCACAATACTCAAGGACTGGCTGTGAACCCACGAACAATGGGTCTCAAGCAGCCCAAATACATGGTCTCAGAAGAGCTCTGCACCTCCTCACAGAAAGGTTAAACACCCAGAGAAAGTCAACATAAGAGGAAGAGTCCTACATAACCAGACACCTGGAAAGGAGAGATCATGGGGAAACAAAGAAACAGCCCACATATGAAAGAAAAGGAGGCATCACCAGAAAAGGAAGTAAATGAAGTGGAGGCAACAAACATGTAATAAAAAGAATTCAGAGAAATGGTCATAAGGTCACTGAAAAGTTTGAAAGATAAATTTTACAGTATGTGTAAGAACCAAGAGGAAATGAAAAAGAACCAAGAAGAAATGAAATATGACATTACTGCAATAAAGAACTTAATAGAAAGCATCAACAGTAGACTAGAAGAAGTGGAGCAACGTATCAGTGAGCTAGAAGAGTAGGTAGGAAAAAATACCCAAGCAGAGCAGCATCTAGAAAAAAAATAAAAACTTTAAAAAAGGAAGAGAGCCTAAGGGAACTTTAGGAAAATATGAAACATAACAACATCTGCATAATAGGGGTGCCAGAAGGAGTAAGGAATAGAAAACCTGTTTGAAAAAATAATGACAGAAAACTTCCCTGATATAGGGAAGAAAAAACTCACACAAGTCCAATAAGCTCACAAAGCCCCAAACACAATGGACCCCAAAAGACTGATGCCAAGGCACAGTATAATTAAATTGTCAAACAGCAATGACAAAGAATCTTAAAAGTGGCCAAAGAGAGACAGAAAGTTACCTACAAAAGATCCCCCATCAGACTAGCAACTGATTTCTCCAACAGAAACACATCATGCCAGAAGGGAATGGAATGAAATATAAAAAGTCATGCAAAGCAAGGATCTCAACCCAAGAATACAGTACCCAGCAAGGATATCAATCAAAATTGAGGGTGAAATAAGGAGCTTCACAGACAAAAAAGGACCAGAGGCGTTTATTACCACCAAACTAGCAATGCAAGAAATGCTAAAGGGTCTGCTGCAAAAAGGAGAACTAGGAACACAGGCATAAAGAATAAAAATGGTGACAAACAAGTACATATCAATAATAACTTTAAATGTAAATGGATTAAATGCTCCAATCAAAAGACATAGGGTAGCTGAGTGAATAAGAAAACATGATCCATATATCTGTTGTCTACAGGAAACCCACATCAGAAAAAAGGACTCACACAGACTGATGGTAAAAAGATGGAAAAAGGTTTTTCAGGTGAATGGAAATGAAAAAAAGCTGGGGTAGCAATACTTTTATCTGACAAATTTGATCTCAAGTGAAGGACATAACAAGAGATAAGGTAGGCCACTTCATATTACTAAAGGGAGCATTCCAATAAGAAGATATAACTCTGGTAAACATATATGCACCCAATACAGGAGCACCCAAATACATAAAAAGAAGCTTCTAGAGGATATCAAGGGAGAGATGCACAGCAATACAATCATAGTTGGGGACTTTAATACCCCACTAAAACCATTGGACAAAGCCTGTAAACAAAAAATCAGCAAAGAAACAGCAATCCTAAATGACACACTAGATCAGATGCAATTAATTGACATATTCAGAACATTTCACCCCAAACCAAAGAATATACATTCTTCTCAAGTGCACATGGGTCATTTTCTAAGATAGATCATATATTGGGAAATGTGCAAAGTCTCTTCAAATTCAAGAGAAATGAAATCATATCAAGCATCTTCTCAGATCACAATGTCATAAAACTAGAAATCAACTACAATAAAAACTGTCAAAGACATCAAATACCTGGAGGCTAAATAGCATGCTATTAAACAATGACTGGGTTGCCAAAGAGATCAAAGAAGAAATAAAAAGCATCATGGCAATAAACAACAATGAAAACACAATAATCCAAAATCTATGGGACACAGTGAAAGCAGTCCCGAGAGGGAAGTTCATAGCTCTACGGGCCTATCTCAAAAAACAATAAATAGTGATCATAAATTATCTAATCCTACAACTCAAAAGAGTTCAAAAGAGAGCAACAAGAAAGCCCAGTTTAAGCAGAAAGAAATAATAAAGATCAGAGCAGAGATAAACCACAGAGACCAAAAATAAATGAATAAATAAATAAACCACAACCAACACAAAAGATAAAAAACAACAACCAAGAGCTGATTTTTTTTGAAAGGATAAACAAGATTGATGAACCTCTAGCCAGGCTCAACAAGAATCAAAGAGAGAGGACCCATATAAACAAAATCAAAAAAGAAAAAAGTAAAGTAACAACCAATCCTACAGAAGTATAACTGATTAAGAAAAAAATGCTATGAACAGCTCTGTTGCAACAAAATGGACAACCTAGATGAAATGGACATATTCTTAGAAAAATACAAGCTCTCAAACCTCAACCAAGGAGAATGAAAAAACCTGAATAAGCCGATAACTACCAAAGAAATTGAAACTGCAATCAAATATCTTCCAATAGTCAAAAGCCTGGGCCATATGGCTTTACAGGGGAGTTCAACCAAATATTCAAAGAAGAACTAAAACCTATCCTCCTCAGATTATCCCCAAAAAAATTCAAGAGGAAGGCACACTTCCAATGTCTTTCTGTGAAGCCAGCATTACATTAATCCCAAAACCAGATAAAGACACCACAAAAAAAAAAAAGAAGAACTAATGGCCAATATCCTTAATGAACACAGATGCTAAAATCCTCAACAAAATTCTAACAAATGTGATTCAGCAATACATTAGAAATATCATACACTATTACCAAGTGGGATTTATTCTGGGGATGCAAGTACAATATCCACAAATCAATAAATGTGATACATCACATAAACAAACTGAGAGACAAAAATCACATAATCATGTCAATTGATGCAGAAAAAGCATTTGACACAATCTGACACCTTTTCTTGATAAAAACTCTCAGCAAGGTGAAGTATGTTGAAAATACTTCAACATAATAAAAGCCATTTATGACAAACCTACAGCCAACATCATACTCAATGGGCAAAAACTAACCCTATTTCTCCTAAGAAAAGGAACAAGACAAGGATGCCCACTTTCACCACTCCTATTCGACATAATACTAGAAGTACTAGCCATAGCAATCAGATAAGAAGAAGAAATAAAAGGCATCTAAATTGGAAAAGAAGAAGTAAAACTGTCTTTATTCACAGATGACATGATTCTATACAGAGAAAACCCCAAAGACTCCATAAAAAAAACTGCTAGACCTAATAAATAAGTTTGGCAATGTAGCAGGATACAAAATTAACACCCAGAAATCTATGTCCTTTTTATACACCAATAATGAACTCACAGAAAATGAAATTAAAAAAAAACAATTGCATTTACCATTGCAGCAAAAATATTAAGATACCTAGGAATATACTTAACTAAGGACACAAAATACCTATACTTGGAAAACGACAGGAAATTGAAAAAAGACATAGAGGAATATGTTAACAAATGGAAGAACATACCATGTTCATGGATTGGTAGAATCAACATAATTAAAATGTCCATACTTCCTAAAGCAATCTATAGATTCAATGCATTCCCTATTAAAATACCAATGGCATATTCGAAAGATATAGAACAAACTCTCCAAAAATTCATCTTGAATAAAAAAAGACCCTGAACAGCCACAGCTATCATGAGAAAGAAGAACAAAGTTGGAGGGATCACAATACCAGATATCAAGCTTATTATCAAGCCACAGTTCTCAAAACTGCCTGGTACTGGCACAAAAACAGACATATAGACCAAAGGAACAGAATAGAGGACCCAAAAATTGACCCAAGCCATTAGAGTCAATTAATATTTAACAAAGGAGGCAAGAGCATACAATGGAGTCAAATGGTGCTGGGAAATTGTTCAGATACATGCAAAAAATGAAACTAGATTACCAACTTACACAAAAGCACTCAAAATGGCTAAAGGACTTGAATGTGAGATGGTAAACCATAGATGTCCTACAGGGCACCATAGGCAGCAAAATTGCAGACATATGTCATAGCAGTATCTTTACAGACACAGATCCTAGGGTAAGGGAGACTAAGGAGAAAATGAACAAATGGGACTACATCAAAGTAAAAAGCGTCTGTATAGCAAAAGAAGCCATCAACAAGAAAGCCCACTGCATGGGAGAACATATTTGCCAATGCTATCTCCAATAAAGGTTTAATATACAACATTTATAGAGAATTCATACAACTTATCAAAAGTAAGATAAACAATAGAATCAAAAAACGGGCAAAGGCCCTAAACAGACACTTTTTGAAAGAGGACATTCAGAAAACCAGGAGACATATGAAGACTTATTCAAAGTCACTAATCATCTGAGAGATGCAAATCAAAACAACAATGAGGTAATACCTTACACCTGTCAGAATAGCTATCATCAACAAATGACAAGTGCTAGCAAGGATGTGGAGAGAAAGGAACCCTCTTCACTGCTGGTGGGAATGCAGACTGGTGCAGCTACTGTGGAAAACAGTATGGTGCTTCCTCAAAAAGTTAAAAATGGAACTGCCATTTGACCCAATAATACCACTTCTAGGAATATATCCCAAGAAAACAGAAACACCATTCAGAAAGGATATATGCACCCCTATGTTCATAGCAGCAC
This sequence comes from Vespertilio murinus, assembly GCA_963924515.1. Lineage (NCBI taxonomy): Eukaryota > Metazoa > Chordata > Mammalia > Chiroptera > Vespertilionidae > Vespertilio > Vespertilio murinus. The sequence goes on from OZ004710.1 coordinate 45,524,601, forward strand.
AATTTACAATAGCTAAGATTTGGAAACAGCGTAAATGCCCATCAACTAATTAGTGGATTAGAAAACTATCCTACGTGTACACAATGGAATTCTATGCTGATATAAAAAAGAAGGAATTCTTACCATTTGTAGCAGCATCGGTGGACCTGGAGAGCATTATGCTAAGTGAAATAAGCCAGGTAGTGAAAGAAAAGCACCACATAATCTCATTTATGGATAATAAAGAACATTATAACCTAATGAACAAAAAGGTAGCTACAGAGGCAGAGAAGCATTGAACAGACTGTCAAATTACAGTGGGGATGTTGTGGAGGGTTGGAAGGGGGGAGGTAAGAGTTCAACCAATGGACTTGTATGCAGGCATATAAGCATAACCAATAGGGGTGGTGGTGAATGTATGTCCTGGCGGCAGGAGGGGGGGGGGGTGTTGTAGGAGAGGCCAGGGGAAGATCAATTGGGGGAAAAATGAGACATGTACTCCAATAAAAATAAATAAACTGAGAGCAACAACAACAACAAAAGCTATATTATGTGTGGGAAGAGGAGCTAGAGAAGCAAATTGGATCAATTAAAAATTGCCCTTCCAACTTTATTTATTTTCTATGGCCAGTCCCATAACCTAAGGCACTATAATCTCTGGTCTAGACTAGTGCAAGTGTTGCCTTCTTTTTGTTTGTACACTTTGCCCTTTCCAATTTATTCTTTGCATATCTAAAATAAATGAGCTTTAAGAACATAAACCAAATTATACCACTCCACCCTAAATCTCTCCAGTGGCCATCTGTTACTCTTGTAATAAAACAAGATCTTGTCTCATCTGGCCCCACCCGCTTCTACAACCCCATTCATATCATGTTCCCTGTTCCTCACTAGGCTGTGACCATGCTTTTCTTTTTGTGCTTGAACACCCTAAATCCTTTCCTGCCTTTGCTCATTTGGACTGCTGTTCCTTCCCCACACAAACTTTTCTCTAACTTATATTGACCATGTGCTTTATTTGTCTCATTTTCATCTTTCAGGTTTTACCCAAATGCCATTTCCTCACAAGGACTATAATTGACCATTATTTCCCATTTACTTCTTGTCACCAGTTTATTTTCATTATCATACAACTGTATATCTCTTTTTTAGTTATTTTCCTGCTTCTCCATTAGGATGTAAGCACACTGCATGCAGAGACCTTGTCTTTCTTGATCACCTCCATGTCCCTCTAACTCAGACTAGTGGTTGGCACATAGTAGGATCTCTATACATATTTCTTAAATTGATTAATCTCTGCATAGAAAAAAAACCCTAAAACACTTTGTAAATAATGCTAAAATGCAAATATCAAACTAGAAAAATATGTGCAATATATAGGCTACATATAATATCTAAATGGTAGATATCTGTACAATACATACATACAGCTGCTATGTATTAATAAGTAAAAGAATAACATCCAAATCAAGTATGCACAAATGATATGAACAAAAAATTCATGGAAGAAGTACAATGAACAAAAAATTCATGGAAGAAGTACAGATGTAAATGTCTTCAACCTGTTAATTGTAAAAATAGAATTTTTATAAAGTAGATATTTTAATCTAATTTAAACCTATTACATTGGCAAATATTGATATAATTATTAATATCTAGTGTTGACAATCTCATATACTTTTATACTAGTAAAAGTATAGATTGGCATAATATTTATGGAAGGCAATTTGGTATTTTCTTTGAAATTTAAATGATGCATACCCTTTGATCCAGCATTTCTACTTTCAGAATTTTTTCCTACAGAAATAAAAAATAAGTGCTATTTAAACCTTGAGCAGATTCAAGGTGGTTTTCTTTCATTGTTTGCATCAGTAAGAGTCTGCTTCACTATATTATAGTAATTTACACAGTATAATAATGTGTTGATATTATGCAGCATTGCTACATTCAAGCAATGGTTTGTAAGGATGCAGAATATAACCTTGAACTTTATTCTTGTGATTTTTCTTCCTTTCTTTTACTTTCTGAACTTCCTGACCCTTGTCCTTGTCAGTCACAGTCACCTGCCTGACTTGGAGGTAAATAAGCATAGTTATTGTAAGAATTAAAAGGGAAACAATTAATATACACTCTTTGTTGTTTTATTTCATCTTGGGGTTTTTTTTGCTTCCAAACAAGTATGTGGAGAAATAAAAGGGAAGACCCTCTGGAAAACAGAATATAGAGTTGGTGATGTTCAAAGCTTACAAAAAATATTAGAAGAAAGGACCCTCTCTACCCACTCTACCCTAGTTGTGGGAAGAGATTACAATGTAGGAGTGAGTGTGTTTGCAGGAAGTAAAGCAAAAGCCTTGAAGGCGGTCATAAACTAGAGGCAAAAAGACCAGGCCTAGGGTGATATAGATGACATCAAGGAATTAACATCGAGGGGTACACAAAACTTTATTGGTAGCCTCCATCCAGGAGCCAAATGAAGGCTAACTTGATACCAGAAAACATTAATCACCAATCAAGAGAGCATATAACCATGCCAAGGAGCCATGTCATCTTTTAGCTGTGAGGTACAACTTTTCTTTAAAATCAGCCAGTGATCCTTACTGCTGCTCATCCAGCACGAGTAGGATGTGAGCTTTTCTGGGTCCCATCCCAAATGTGCCTTGTGAATGTTCTCCTTGGCAATAGCTCAAGACTCTGGTAAGTCCCTGAACACAGGGGGGTGATGGTGGGGAAACTCCTGTCACTGCTTCTTCAATGGACTGGACAATGTGTGGAGAAATCTTTTGTGATATGGATATATATCAAATGGTTAACAGTCAATAAGAGAGAGTGGAGAGATTTTGTTTTCACTTTTTGTTGTTACTATATTTCTGAATTGTTTTGAAATTCTTTATAAGTATACCCTATTCATATACTGAAAAGGCCATTCTTAAAAAGAACAGAAAAATCTACATATAATGCCAATGTTGCATTTGACTTGATAAGAAAAATAAATTAGGCAACCCTTCAAATCACTTAATGTGTATCAACTATTTATTAATGTTTGTGCATATGGAATGTCCAGTTACTTGGGGGTCAGAAAACCTTAAAAACTAGCCAGGATTCAGTGGGAAACTATGTATGCCAAAAGATGTTTACCAAATATATTTTAGCACATCTTTCTCAGCTCCCATCCTTAAGACTTTTTTGTTATTACTCTGTTTTTTTACATGTTTTTATAGGAGGCATTTTGAGGACTTCTGCATCCACCCATGAAAGATGTATCCTGTGGGACTTGCCTTCCTGCCATAAACAACTAGAAAGAAGCACAAAATATATGAAACAACTGTTTTCAGCTATTGGGCAATAGACTGTGCAGTATTTTGATCCTCAAGAAGAGGGAAATAAATGAAGTGAGCCTTATAATGACCTTGACTTTATGGTGAAGACACATTTTAGACAGTAGCACAAGGAAAAGGAATCTCACTGAGCTGAGGGGGTCAGAATCCAGGGAGGCCAATGCAACTAGAATTTCTGAGTACTGTCAAGGTCACTACTGGGATAAATAGTTCCAGAAATCTACATAGGTGTCTCCTTAAATCTTAGGCTAAAACCAGTCTATGAATATGTAGAGTGAAATTCCATAAGATTAGGCAAAGAAAAACTCTGGGAAAGAACCATTATTGTAAGCCAAGCAGTTTCAAGAGTCAAGATATGGCCAGGCATCATTTTTGTTCCAACATGGATAGACATTGTTGAATGTCTAGAGTGTTTAGTAGTGCTCTCAGAAGCTCATACCTTATAGTAGAACTAAAAGAAGCTTAAAAACAAGCTTCAAATGAATTAAAAATTTTCATGTTGCCTAACACCGTGGTTGACAAACTAGGGCTTGTGAGTCACGTGCGGCTCTTTAGTCCCTTGAGTATGCCTCTTCCACAAAATACCATGGCCTGGGTGAGTCTATTTTGAAGAAGTGGTGTTAGAAATTCAACTTTAAAATATTTGGCTCTCAAAAGAAATTTCAATCGTTGTACTGTTGATATTTGGCTCTGTTGACTAATGAGCTTGCTGACCACTGGCCTAACAGAATAAAGTCCTATACTGTATAACAGAATACTACAAAATCCATAACTCAGCAACCTGAAATTAAAAATGTCCAGTATTCAGTAAAATAATTACTAGACATGTGAAGAAGCGGGAAAATGTGACCCATAAGCAGGAAAACAGATGCTGAAATAAGAGAAAATAGAATTTGCAAACAAGGACGTTGAAACATCTATAATATTTATGTTCCATATACTTAAGGACATACAGGAAAAAATAAACATAATGAAAAGAGAAATGGAAGATGTAAAAAAGACCAAATGGAACTTCTAGAGATTTAAAATACAATATCTGAAATGAAAATTCATTGGGTAGAATTAACAGCATTAGATCAGTAAAATTGAAGACATAGTAATAGAAACTATGCAAACTGAAGCACAGAGAGAAAAAGACTAAAAGAAGTGACCATGTCAAGCAGTGACAATATCAAGCAGTCTAGAATACTTTTAATTGGAGTCCTAAATGCTTGAAGAGGGAGGAATACATTTTTTTAAAGAAATAATGGCCATTTTCCAAAATTGATGAAAATTATAGATTTACACATCCAAGAAGCTCAATAATCTCAAAACAGGATAAAGTGTCCATTTGTGTCTATTTGTTTTATTGTTCCCTAAATCCTGAGTTATGAACTGAATTGTATTCAGTTCTTTTAAAAAATATTTTTATTGATTTCAGAGAAAAGAAGGGAGAGGGAGAGAAAGATAGAAACAACAATGGTGAAAGTGAATTATACTGAGTGGCCAGATTATTATGACCTCTGAACGCATAATAATCTGACCACTCAGTATATATATATATATATATATATATATATATATATATATATATAGAGAGAGAGAGAGAGAGAGAGAGAGAGACCCAGTATATGTATATATATATATATATATATATATATATATATATAGAGAGAGAGAGAGAGAGAGAGAGAGAGAGAGAGAGAGAGAGACCCAGTGCATGAATTCGTTGATGGTTGGGGTCCAGCCAGCCTGGCCAGGGGGAGGGGACATGGGTAGTTGGCCTGCCTGCCTGCTGGTCAAACTCCTGGTCGAGGGAACAATTTGTGTAAATAGGATATACACTGAGTGGCCAGATTATTATGCGTTCAGAGATCATAATAATCTGGACACTCAGTGTATAGATATGCTGCCTCCTGCACTTCCTCCTCTCCACTGGGGATTGAGCCCAAAACCTGGGCATGTGCCCTGATCTGAAATGGAACTGTGACCTCCTAATTAATGGGTCAATGCTCAACCACTGAGCCACACTGGCTGGGCTGTAGCTGTATTATTTTAGCTTGTTTGATTGATTGCCAACTGGACAAAGGGAATGATAATGTCCATGTTGACAAAAGAGAGGAGGTGTATATTACTATATTTCCCCCTCACTTTGTATACCTTGGAATTTTCTACTAGGTATATATTACTATAATTCGCCCCCTTTGTATACCTTAGAACTTTCTACTACTAGAGATTTCTCTGCAATCTCTACTTGTCACTGTGAATTCTTTGGGCCCTATCAACAACTTTGTGTTTTAGGTTTCTTTTTTTAAAAAAATGTTTTTACTTATTTTAGAGAGATGGGAAAGGAGAAGGATAGAGAGACAGAAACATCTAGGAGACAGAAACATCAATCAGCTGCCTCTTATATGCCCCCTACTGGGAATTGAACCTTCAACTTGGGCTGGACCAGGAATTGAACCTGCGACCTCTAGTTTCATAATTGAAGCTTAACTACTGGGCCACCTTGGCCAGGCTCTAGGGTTTTTTGTTTGTTTGTTTGTTTGTTTAATGCTATTTCTGTTATGATGACTATTCTAAACCAATTGGAACGTTTTAAATTATAAGGTCTGTATGTTATAATTATTTCTATCCCCCAAGTTCCTATTTAGCAGTTTGCACATAAGTCAATCAATAAATATAGATTTATTGGTTAACTAGAGGCGCAGTGCATGAATTTGTGCATGGATGGGTTCCCTTGGCCTGGCTGGCAATTGGGGCCAATCGGGGTTGTCTATCCCAGTCCAGATCAGGGATAATGGGGACCAGCCAGCTGGAGAGGGACCACAGGAGGTTGGCTGGCTGACCATGGAGGGACCACGGGAGAGTTCCAGGGCATGACCAGCCCTTTCACCCAGTTCTGATCAGCCAGGCCCCAGCAGCAAGCTAACCTACCAGTTGGAGAGTCTGCCCCCTGGTAGTCAGTGAACATTATAGACTTGGTCGAGAGGTCTACCGAATGGTCAACTAATAGGTTGGACACTTACCATATTATGTTTTTATTATGTAGGACTAGAGGCCCAGTGCATGAATTTGTGCATGGATGCTGTCCCTAGGCCTTGCCTGTGATCAAAATGCTAGCATCTGGTGTGGAAGGACAGGTCCCAGGTGACCTCTGTGTCCTGGACAGCACCTGGGCCCCCAGGCCTCCGTGTGCCTCCATCTGCCTGAGTCATGGAGCCCAAGTCCCCAGGCAGAGATGTGGTGAGCATGGTCAGAGGCCACAGGGTAGGCCTCTGGGCCGCCCAATGGCACTGCAAGGAAGCAAGGCGGGCAGCACCTTCTCTTTTGACCAGCTACACAGACTGGCTCCTGTGCAAATCCACAAGGAACCCAAATAGCCCCTGTAGTCCCAGCAACTGCAGCCCAGCTCACCTGGAAGAGGCTGCACAGGTACAGGGAAAGCTCCTTGTGGATGTCTGGCACCTGAGAGAAGGTGCTTCTCCAGTGTGTGAGCGCTGGCATCCCAGGGGAGTGAGAGTGAGCTCAGCAGACAACACGAATTCTTACCTCACCTCCAAACCCATCACCCCCTTCCCCAGGTAGCTGGTAAGAGGTTTCAGCCCCACATTATAGAGAGCGATACAAGGACCGCCCCAGGGGACAATTTGCATTTTAGGCTTTTATTATATAGTATTATATAATATTATATTATATATTATTAGTATTAGTCCAATGGTCTTCAAATTCTAGCATGCATCAGAATCACATGGAGGGTTGTTAAATCATACATTGCTGGGCTCTATCCCTAGAGTTTATAATTTATTAAGTTTGAGTGGGGCTTGATAATTTGCATTTCTAACAAGTTTTCAGGTGATTATTATATTGCTGGTCCCTAAACCACATATTGAAAATTACTGGATTAAACTATATTTGTGATTTTAACTGATGAGAGACTACATATACAATGTAGTTCAAGTTTCTTCTTAAATCCTACCTCTTCCATATAGCAATTATTTTTCCCTCAGAATAGCAGCTCCTCTTTTTAACATGTATTTCATATACTGTTTACCGTATTTGCAGGCGTATAAGATGATTTTTTGGCCCTGAAAAATACGTATTTGCCGGCGTATAAGACGACTGGGCGTATAAGACGACTCCCTAACATTTCCACTAAAAATACAGAGTTTGTTATATACTCGCCATATAAGACTACCCCCCACTTGGAGGCATATTTTTCAGGGCCAAAGGGTCGTCTTATACGCCGGCAAATACGGTACATCTCTTACAATATTTATTATAGTAGTTTTATTTGGTTTTTTTTTCTGTAATGTGCTTATCTTGAATACTAGATTATCTGCAGAACTAGCTCTTTAAAAGCTGAACATACCAATCAATAAATTGATATTTTTCAAACATGTATTATCATGTGTATATGTTTATATTGAAAAACTAGATTGATGATTTTTATAGAAACGACTAGAGCCATTTGACACCAGAAGTTTGCACCTTTTGACTAATAGCTGCCAGTCCTGAGATCATGTCTGCCTGATTTGCTTCACAAAGTGGTTTAGCTAAAAGACAGTAATTGACTGAGAAAGCATTAGGAAATTGTATATTGATATGCAAATATATAGAGCGTTATTGTTAACAGCTTATACTACCTAAGTCAAATGTATTGTGGTTGGATGACCAATGGATTTCTTGCAATATGATAGTTATATCATTATTATTATATAGAGGCCCAGTGCATGAATTCATGCACTAGTGGGTTCCTTTGGCCTGGCCTGCAGGATTGGGCCAAAACCAACTCTCCAACATCCCCCAAGGGGCCCCATATTGCAAGATGGTGGAGGCCAGGCAAGGGACCCCAACAGTGCATAATCAGGGCTGAGGAGGAATGCAGGAGGCTGGCCAGCTGGGGAGGGACTGCAGGTGGGATCCAGGGCATGTCCAGCCCATCTCACTCAATTCTGATCGGCCAGACCCCAGCAGCAAGCTAACCTACTGGTCAACTGTCTGCCTCCTGTGCACGTAATAGTGAGTGGTTGAGCAACCTTAGCATATCATTAGCATATTACACTTTGATTAGTTGAACAGACAACTAGACACTTAGTATATTAGGCTTTTATTTTATAGAATTAGGTGATGGGAACAGAGACAGAACTAAAACACTTCAATTACTACTACTTTATATGCACCAAATCAATGTAATGTTAGGGTAGGATTTATATCCCTGATTTAAGATTAACTCCAATAAGAAGTGTCTAATTGTTGTTTACTTTTTGTCCTAATAATTGTTAGTGGCATATTCTAACTGCTGGTAAAGGTCAAATATTGCCCCCAACCACTCTATCTTATAGAAGAATCAATTCTAACAAGGGTAAAGAACTCGTAAGAGTTGAGATTTTGCTGTGAACAAAATAAAAATAAAATTTCAAGTTTCAGCCCTGGCCGGTTTGGCTCAATAGAGTGTTGGCCTGTGGACTGAAGAGTCCAGATTTAATTCTGGTCAAGGACACATAAACTCAGTTGCAAGCTCCATCCCTACCCCTGGTTGAGGTTTGTGGGAGGCAATCAAGTGATGTGTCTCTTTCACATAGTTGTTTCTATCTCTCTGTCTCTCCCTCCCCCTTCCACTCTCTCTAAAAATCAATGGAAAAATATCCTCAGGTAAGGATTTACAACATCAAAAAAGTTCAAACTTCAGGTGTGCTCATATGTGGGAATTGTGGAGCTTTCTTCATGTCGTGACCTGCCCATACTCTTTTTTTATATACATCCAAGTGAACATAAGCTCAGTGTTTAGGTCAGAGGAAGTAGTTTAAGCAAGCTCTACTTCATGTTTTTCTAAGAAGATTTTCTCTTTGTCCTTCCTCTCATTATAAGAGTGTAAGACCTGAAAGTGGAGGGAAAGGAGGGATCAAGCCAGGGAGTGGTTCCTGGAAAAAGAGCTAGGAAGCCACTCTTCTGACTTCTAGTTTAGGCCTTAGGTTAGGATGGAAGTCAGGTAAATAGTCACTTTCATTCACTTATGGTCTGCCCAGTTTAACCTGAGACCACATAAAGATCTGAGCCATAGCTCTAGTTACAATGAAATGTCTCTTTGTCCATTGTCTCCTGTGTGTTCCTTATACTCCTTAGAAACCTTATAAAGGAGCAAGTTGTCTGATGGAAACTGAATATATGAAGATTTGGGACCCCACTCATCTCTTCCCATTTGTGTTATGACTAACATACATGACATATGTCATATTCAATTATATAGGGGCTAGAGGCCCAGTGCACAAAATTTGTGCATGGGCAGGGGGGTTCCCCTCAGCCTGCACCCTCTCCAATCCAGGATCCTGTAGGAGATGCCCGACTGCCAGTTTAGGCCTGATCATGAGGATCAGGCCTAAACCAGCATTTGGACATCCCTCTCACAATCTAGGACCACTGGCTCCTAACTGCTCACCTGCCTGCCTGCCTCATTGCCCCTAACTGCTCCTGCTGCCATCCTTATTACCCCTATCCACCTCTGCCTAATGGCCTAATCACCCCTAACTGCCCCCCCCCATGGCCTGGTCACCCTCAATGCTTAACCCTGCCAGCCTGGTCGCCCCCAACTGGCTCCCTGCTGGCCTGGTCACCCCCAACTGCCTCCCACTGCCAACCTGGTCGCCCCATGTAGCCTGCTGTTCAATCATTACTGTGATCCTGGATAATTTGCATATTCCTCTATTATTAGTATAGATGAATTACGTTTCATGCAAATTATCTAATTATAATACCTTAATTATTTTAGAAAATGAAATACCACTATATTAATTGAACAGGTAAGTTGTTTGTAAGATTCATTTCACGTAGGTGTGTTTTTTGTTTTTTTTAAATATCGCCTGAGGACATGCTTTTATTAACTTTAGAGACAGGGGAAGGAAGAGAGAGAGAAAGGGAAACATCAATGTGAGAGAGAAACAGCCTCTCATAGGCATCTCAACCAGGAATGGAACCAGCAATCTGGGTATAGGCCCTGACTGGGATTCAAACCTGAGATCTATCTATGGGAGAACTCTCCAACCAACTTAGCCACACTGGCCAGTGCACATTTTATCTTTTAAAAGAAATTTTGACTGTTATGCTATTTCTATTACAAAGCCAGAGTTTTGCAATAGACATAACCATCATAAAAAGGTGGATTATTTTTACTAGTTCACTCATAGTTCACTCATTGTTTTATTCTTCTGAGGATGAGGTTCTTCTTAAAAGTCTGATCTTCATTTCTATAAATTCTCTATCAGTTAACATGTTGTGTATTATGAAGAGTTAATTTATCATTAGCGACAGCCTATCAATAAAACCATTTTCACAGGCAAGTCTAAATGATCCTATATTATTGTAAAAGAGCACAGTTAGAATAAATTATAATTACATTTCATTTATACTGAAATGAAAGGTCATTTCCTCAGGTCTTTACTTACACTGAACTATTAAATGCATATTCCAATAAGCTACATTCAACTTTTTTAATATACCATCTTTATTGGTTTCTTTCTATCCTCCATTTCATTTACTGACCTGCATTTCTGTTTATGCCAGCATCCTCTAATAATGCCATGACTTGCTCAGCACAATCCTACCACTGCTGGCAACTGACCAAGCTTATACAATATGTTTTCACATAAAAGCTCTTCTTCCTTATTGCAGACTGTTATGTGAACTATTTTAGTAGGGATTTTATAATGCTGCTTTGTAGTTGAATGAAAATTAAGGCTCCAATTTCAAATTAGCTTGTACAAACTCATTATCTATCATTCTGACCAGAAAAGCAGTAGGCCTTATATCATTTGAATAATATGCTAATGGGAAAGGTATGTCACTTATCCTGAGTCTTAATATCATATTTATATTTGAACACAGTCTAATTATATTTAATAAAATGTAGGGGTATATAAAAAGCACAAATCAGTTATCAAGATTCATTTCTTAAATTATGATAGCATCACAAGCTGCCATGTAATTTACTAAATATAAATACTACTGTTATTTAACCTAAAGCATTTAAATGAGCTCATCATCATGTATTTTGAGGGAAAAATATTTCTAAGGGTTTAAAAATGCTTACTGATGAATTTGGAGTTTTTAAGTTGTGAAAATTCAAGTGTGCTTATGGTTTTATCATTCTTTCTAATAAAAATACTGAAATGCAATTGATCTTTCATGGATCTAAATATAATAAGCAATCACTTCCCTAAAACAGACAACTATTGTGAAGTGAATGAGATCTGTAACCCTTGTTCCCTGATAACATCCATAAAATAATATAGTATCTTCTTTTGTAATGTGTTTGCTAAGCATAAATTGAAAATAGCTGAATGACAACCACAGTGCTAGGTAATTTTCCCAAATGTTGAATTTTAGAATCTGTGACTATACAATAAATATTATATAGTATTTATTTTTCCTGCCAGAAAAAGCGAGATCTGCATTAGCACCGGGTCATAAATCCAGAAATGCATCTTTTTGCAATCGGCGTGTGTGCACGCTAAGTGAAAATTTCTTAACAACTGTTCACTATTGATCACTCACTGGTGTCAGACTTGAGAGGTAGTTAGGGAGTACTGGTAAATATCACCTCCCACACACTCTCTTCTGACAACTGGAATGTAATCCCAGTAGGATGAAAAAGAAGCATATGTGTCTACTGTGATGATAGTAAAATTAATGCTTGAAGGAGTAACTCAGTCTTTCTGTCACTTGGCCCTGCCAATTATGTTGTTGCTCCATTTCTTTTCTTTTTTTTAATTATTTTTTATTGATTATGGTATCACATAATTGTCCTCACCCCCCCCCCCATTCCCATCCCAAACCCTTCCCTACATATGCCCTCACCCACCCCTCCATTGTCCATGGCCACTGGCCAGGCCCATATGCATGCACATAAGTCCTTTGGTTGATCTCTTCCCCTTACCTCCACCCTCCTCTGTTGTTGATCCATTTCTATTGACAAGTAGAATGCCTATGTGCATTCCATATTGCAGATGCTGATTAAGATTTTAAAAAAGGAGCAATTCTGGATGATGATGTGCTCCAAGATGTGAGCATGGGAGTGAGTGGCTAAAGGTCAACATACAAGTATCCTTAACTTCATATACATCCTTAACTTCCTATGTAATAATCTATTTTTGTAATAAACATGATTGGGTATGTGGTAGGCAGAATTCTAAGATGAGCACAATGACTAACTCCTTTATAATCTCCTCCCCTTAAGTCTGAATGGAACCTATGCATGTGTGACATAACTCCTATTATTATGTCATAATTTGCAGTAAAGGGGATTTTGCAGATGTAAATGACTGAGATCAGGAACTTCTAAAATGAACTGGACTCTACATAGAGAAAAAATTTGAAGCCTGACATGGATTTGATGAAGAGAGGTTCAGCCATTGCTGAATTTAAAGATCCATGCAACCAGTGATGTGAGCTCTAAAATAGGTAAGGAACCTTGGATTTCAGTCATACAGACACAAGGAAGTGAGTTATGCCACAATCATGTGAAGCTGAAAGAGGATCCTGAGATTCAGATGATAACAGAGCCTAGCAGACACCATGATTTTAGCCTTTGAAGACCCTGTGTGTAGAACTAAGCCATGTGGTACCTACAGAACTGTGACCTCATAAATAAGTGTTGTTTTCAGCCACTATATTGTTCTATAGCATTAGAAGACTAATATAAATACACATTACATATAATGAAATGCACCCATTTTAAGTTTCTACAAACTTAAATGCCACAATGAAGACATAGAGCATTAATATAATGTCCCCAATTCCCCTATACTCCTTTACCATCAATCTGAACCCCAGCAGGTAACCATTTGCCTGATTTCTGGCACTATGTGTTAGGGTAAATATTGACTCTCCCTCTTCAATCTATTATCTATCTGTCTGTCTAATCTCCTTATGTTAGAGAAATTAATGTCTTTATATTTTTCTACACCTCTACATGTTTTACATAATAACCCTCTGAGTACATGGAATAGTTTCTCAAAATACTTGTTAGCTTGCCAATTAAAAATATATATATATATATATATATATATATATATATATGTATGTGCTGCCCTAATTGGTTGCTAGGTGGTTAGAGCATCATTCCGCAGACGAAGGGTCCTGAGTTCGATTCTGTTCAAGGGCATGTTCCTTAGTTGCAGGCTCAATTCCAGGCCCTGGCTGGGGGCACGTGCAATAGGTAACCATTCAATGTGTCTCTCTCACATTGATGTTTCTCTCTGTCTCTCCCCCTCCCTTCCACTCTCTAAAAGTCAATGGAAAAATATCCTCCAGTCAAGATTAACCAAAAAGTGTGTGTGTGTGTGTGTGTGTGTGTGTGTGTGTGTGTGTGTGTATTTGCTGGGGCTCTGTGTCAAGGTATGTTCTAGGCACTGGGGATATCCTAATAAATCAATTTTTTAAAGTCTAGTCGTTGGGTAGCATATACTCCAAAAATTCCAGGAGGTTGGTTATTTATTTATTGTTTATTTGTTTGGTGGTTGATTGGCTTCCTGGCTGTGAGTACTCTAAACTTCACTGCTGGAACCATGTAGCCTCTATTTATATTAGCCTCACCTCAGGTATTTGAATAAAACTGTCTAAATAGACCAAGGCGCAAGTGCTCAGAATTAAATATCAAGTTTGTTTTGCTGCATGGTTCCATGAATTTGTATATGAGATAAAGTAAGTCTTTATCTTAAATCTTTGTCCAGCATTTAGTCCTTCTAATTCTACAGTCCAGTTATTTTTAGGAACGTGGTTCTCAACTGTAGATGAACATGAGAAACATTTGAGAAGACATTAAAAGGCAATGATGCCTACCTATTCCCACTACATTTGGCTTGGTCCTGGGCATTGATGTGTGTTAAACACCCTTATGTGTCTAATAATGCTAATTCGCAGCCAAGCTGTGCAAGTGCTCCTCTGGTCCTTTCATGGAGGAGTGTCCTGCTGTTTGAACCTGGTGGGGTTCTGCTTTCTATTGCCCAGCATATGGGTTCTCTACCTAATCTTACCCCTTTTGTGATGACCACTGAATCCATGTGTTGGAAATAGCTTGTAAGAAGGAAAGAACCCAGACCCTTGAATCCCTGAATGAAAGGTCTCCCCCCAAATACTGCCTTGGACTATTGTAGAGACTACTAGCTTTCTACTCAATATCTGTTTCCTCCTTCATCCTTACAAAGAGAATTTCTAGACACTTGAGAATGTCAGTGTGTTAAGATAAAAATAGTGTATTCTTTAGTCCCTGGTATCCTTCACAGGTCGAATGGCTATAAGCAGACATGTAAGCAGAAGTAGTCAGGACTTTTTGAAAGTCTCTTTTAAAGAGTTAGCTGTGTCCTTCCCCACTTTATCTTTTTTTCCTATGCAAAGGCAGATGTATTGGTTGGAGTTTCAGCAACCATTATGAAACCACACAGATGAAGGCCACTCATCCCAGGGATGATAAGTGAAGGCAACAAGGGAGATTGGTCCTCTGATGACATAGAAAGTTGTCATGTAAGCCCTGGTATAAAAATCTCCATATATTTAATTACATAAAAGAAAAATCCCCTCATGTAGGCCAATAGTTTTAGGTCTGTAATACTACCGTGTTTCCCCCAAAATAAAACATCCTCCAAAAATAAGACCTACTTACAGGTTTCCTTCTGAGTGAAATATGAGGCATTCCCCCGAAAATAAGGCCCCCAGGATTCACAGTTTGTCTGGTTTGTGTTGACAACTACCGTACTACCGTACCGTATACAGGTAATAAATTTCCTTTATTTTCATTTAACAATAAATGTGTACCATATTCTTCTTCATGGAAAAATAAGACATCCCCTGAAAATAAGACCTAGTGCATATTTGGGAGCAAAAATTAATATAAGACACTGTCTTATTTTTGGGGAAACAGGGTAATAGCAGAATATAATTCCTAATCCATATATTCCTAATGTAATACTTCTTGTGTTTTCAAGGATCTTATTTATTATTACCCGCTGGCTCTTCCTGGCATTACCTGTTCATGTATCTGTAGTCCCTTCTGTTGCTTGTTTTTTGGATCTGTTATTTCCTCATGAATCAGTCCTGTCTCCTGATCCTTGGTCAACTCCAATTTGGTCTGTCTTGCTTTCAAAAGAAACCTGTCACATTTGATCAAGGCTAGAGTGAGTATATGACAATCACTTCAAGGCAGACTCTAAAATGCTTCCCTATTAATGTAGTAAATGCAGCAACTTGATTCTCTCAGCATGTTTTCTATATCTACTTTTCCCAGTCCCAAATTTAGATGGTTTTACCAGCTCCATTTTCAGGTGAAAGTGAAAGAAATAGTAATCTAGATTATATGATGGACAACACCCTAAAAAATTCATCATTCAAGGAATGGAGGAGATTGGATAGTGTGACCTATGATTTATAGGTGGGAAGACATCACTTGTCATCTCTAGGAAGATCTGTTATACTTAGTGTTTTTGCTCTCATGTTGTGAAGTATATCGTTTTTCAGGTCAGGAAAATCTCACATTCATATTGAAGCTGTTTCTTTCTTTTGTGTATCCTTGAAAGTAGGAAAGTAATAAGAGATGCTCACATATAACTCAAGGGCCAGTAACTTTTGTTCTCAATATGGGAGGTTGAAAGTGAAAATGTGAGCCTGTTGTGTCGAGCATGGTGTTATTGTTTGAAGAACATCACCTGATGAAAGCAGTGATGAAGGGAGAAGATACACAAACAACTAGGAAAGCTACTAATTTATGTGGCTTCCAATTTGCCCATTATCACCTTTAGAAAATCAATTGAAGATGGGTAGTTCTGTGTATTCTTTCATTCCAATGAAAAAAATAAAATAGTAGCATCACCTACTAAAAATTCAGAATAAGAAAAGTGAATATGCTGAAACCGGTTTGGCTCAGTGGTAGAGCGTCAGTCTGCGGACTGAAAGGTCCCGGGTTCGATTCCGGTCAAGGGCATGTACCTTGGTTGCGGGCACATCCCCGGAAGGGGGTGTGCAAGAGGCAGCTGGCCGATGTTTCTCTCTCATCGACGTTTCTGGCTCTCTATCTCTCTCCCTTCCTCTCTGTAAAATATCAATAATATATATATATATATATATATATATATATATATATATATATATATATATATAAAAGTGAATATGTTTTTCTAAGGTAGACATATTTCCTCCAGGCTACTAAAGTTGTTCTGTCTGGATGATCTTGCATTTCTGGTGTAACTTGATAAGCTCTACCTCTTAAAGATGAGTTGATAACAATGAACCAGTCTGTGCAATGGGTCTATATGTTTAAAATCCAATTAATAATTATTTTCACTTGATTTCTCTTTTTATTTCCTTTTAAATAGTTTTTTTTAAATTCTAACATAACTGATAGTTCTCCAAAAGTCTAACTTAGGATTACTCAAACTCTGTTAGAAAAATAGAATAATTTAGTTGGAGACATTATAAGAGAAAGTGAAGTCATGGACAAATGAAAAACACAAATTCTGTTCTCAAATTATTTTAATCATTAGCTTGACCTCCTTAACCATCAAATTCTTTGTTCTTTAAAAATTTGGTGATAAAATGCTAAACTGATTAATACTTATATTCTTTAGTCTGCACACCAATTCCCAGACATTTCTTTGAACTTTAGGGGAACATCTGCACTTAGTGTGTCAAGAAGACCTGAATGTCCTATAGATCTTCAGCACAATTGTGACCAATAAGGAGGAGGTAGTGGTGAGTAAAGAGAAAAAGGGAGATGGCATGTTATCTTATTCTGGCTTCCAATATCATCCATCACTACTGGGACAGTATCTAGGTAATTCATCTGTTAATGGTAAATAAAAAATAAAGTGTGGTCAAAGTAGAGCCTAGGGTCCAGAGCTAGGATGTCAGCCAGGAGACTAGAGCTGAGGAAGGTTGAGGTCTAATAAAAATAAAGAGTAAAGGAAGTCACAGATTCTGGGGAGTGAAGGTCAAGAAATATATTCAAAACCTCAATTTGCTCTGCATGGAACTGAAGATGGAGCTGACATAAACCTGGAGACTTTTACAAGTCAGCTTTAATGTTGACACCATGTATATCTGCAATAAAATTTTGAGGATTTAAAGCACCAATACCTTTATATTTAGATAGTCTCCTTGATTTCTGGGAAATTTCACCCGGTAGTAGTGTCATACTCTTCATAACTTCCACCACTAAATTTCATGATCCCATTTTTGTGGGTCATTAGGGAAAGAAAGAGAAAGGTGAATGGGTGAGGGCAGGACCAGGGGCAGTCACCAAGCTCTGGCCTTGACTCCTACAGGAATTGGCTGTCAATGCCAATACCAGTTTCCAAAGGACTGGAGATGGCTCTGACTTACACAGTATGGCAGCAGCTGAGTAGCAATCCTTCCATTTCTAGGAACTCATCCTATTGAAATAATCAAAGATGTGCCCCAAGGGAAAACTTTCAGTATGTTCTTCTCAATGTTGTTTTATTATAGAGGGAAAAAAAGCTAAATGCTCAACAAGAAGGGAAGAGTTATGTAGGTACAGGGGCATACACAAATATAAGAGAATATATATGTGAGCATAAAATAATATTTTAGAGAAATAACTGTATTTATTGACAAGGTAAAACTAACTTTAAAAGAAGATTACATAAAAGTATAACACATAAAAGTAGCAATTTCCCCCCACTTTCTACTCCCATTATCCTGCATTGTTTTCACTAATACTACTTACCACATGGCATAATCAATATTAACTTCTTTATTTTTTATTTTCTGGATTCTTTCCCCCTCATTAGAATGTAAACTCTATAAGGGCAGGGACTTTGTTTTGTTCACCATTATATTCTCCACTCCTAAAAGAATGTCTGATGTACAGTGGGTGCGCAATAAATATTGAATGAATGGCTGAATAATTACAGTATGTGTTGTAGATCAGCAAAAGGATAGCACAGAAGAATGGCTCAAACATAGTCTGGATGATGATTTGGAAAGACTTCCTGGAGAAGATGTCCCCTGAATCTATATTAAAGCATGTACAAGAGCAAGACTTAAGGAAGTGTCCTATTGTCTACTTTACCCTCCACTGGCTCCTGATGCTTGGTCTTTCTCCTCTAATCCTGTCCATATTACAACTTTCCCTCTTTAGTTTACTTCCTGCTCCAAAAAACTTTTGCCCAAATATAGGAAGTTATGTTTTTGGCCATTATGGCATGCCATGATGATGAAAGTTGCATAGATTTCTTATAGTTTAAAATTATAGAAAATAGATTGAATTCATGTGGTTTCAAATAAATTTGAATTGGATAAAATGTTTTAATAAACTAAACCCATCCAATGAGTATTATAAAGTATGATAAAATATTTCAGTGCCACTAAAACAAACAGGGAATATAAGAGAACCACATTAAGAAATGAAAATAAAATTTCATTTAAAAGAGGCCATTGGCTATCATTTTACACAACAAAGAAAACAAAAGGAAAGTATTTAATTTTGGTTATTAAATTAAGATACAATAAAATATATAGTAACAGACAACATTTCTTTATAAATTAAATTATAAAAATTTAGTCTTCACTTATAAATATTATATTTCAAAAATTACACTCTGCTCATAAACTAATCAATATATGCCCCAATCTTTATTAAAGGGTTAGATTTATAAATGTTGCATTATATTGAACACATATAATTAAATATAAATGTCACAAATGAAACACGTGGAATGTGGGCTAAATGCATTTACATTCCAGGTATTGCTTTGCCAATATTAAAATTTTGTTATCAGCATTGAAATTAGTCATAGGCCATTTAATTATTTAAAAGAATTATAATATCATCAAGGCTAATTAGATAGGTAGGAAAATCAATTATATAAGACGTGTGTAAAGTTTTAAAATAAAGAAGCAGTTGGTATGTATTCTGTACAAATGTACCTGATTCTTAGCCAAGACAAAAGTATCAAGGTAATGTCTTCCAAGAACTATGTGAAATAAAATTACATGATATCTAGCTGTAGTAATGTTGACATAGCAAAGAGAGTTTAATCTTTTGGAGTAGAAGACAAACATATTCACAAGCATGTAGCACTTTATGTGAGTAGACCTTATGAAGTGCAATATGAAAAAGATGAAAAACTGATGGGAGTTCTCAAATGAAATAGCCTCTATTTCTACAGCCTATACCCAGAAGAGCAAAAAATCCTCTTTTATATTGATATATTCAGCATCTGAGTGAACATATTGTATTAGAAATATGATAATTTTATATAATAGAATTATAAACCTTTGAGTTGAAGGGGACCTTGAAGATCATCAGGTTGAACCCTTCAGCTTGCTGAGACAGAGCACAAACTCTGTGATTTTGCCAAGGCCACAGGCAGAACTTGGACTAGAATCTAGATTTTTCTCTCTCCTGATCCAAAACTCATTCCCCTGTAACATATTGCTTCACATTTGAGGCAAAAGTATAATTTTACACAGCACTCCAGCTTTTTAGAAGTCAAGTAAAGCATAAAGATGACAATTTCCAGAATGCCAAACACAAAGTACTCCCCTTACACTGATGGGCAATGAGGCATGATTATTTTTTAAAAAATTTATCCTTCATAAGGCCATTGCATCAATTCTTCCCCTGTTCTCCCAAATCAAGCAAAGCAAACACCTTCCTAATTTTGATCTGGACAATCTGATGGGGAACAGAACACATGTTCACTGAAACCCTTTCAATTTTAGTCAACGAAATTATTTTGTAGCTTTCAAAAAGCAATTACTTTAACCATTTTAAAGATCAATATTTAGATCAACTCACCTGCATCCAAATTCATTGGGAAGATGACAACATGACTGGAACAACTCCACTTTGATTCATTTTAGTGGTAATACACAATCATGCCTGAGGCTTAATCTTGTCCTATGTCCAGAAGGTCCTTGATAGTCCTCTGAAATTCATCTATTCATCTATCCAAGTTTATCAACATGTTTTCATGTTTTTCCAGTTCCATTTAGAGAAGGTAGCTGGAGACTGGGATGGCAGGACACAGGCTTTATTGGAGGGAAGAGTACCCCTGCCAGCTGCTTCCACAGGGAGAGGGGCAGAAGAGAGCCAGGGCTGGGGTACAAGCACCTTTAAGGATAGAGGACGGGGCTTAGCGCACTCAGCACATGCTGATTGGTGATTAGGGACCTAGGGACTTAGGAATCAGGGGCTTAGGGTATTTATCATGTGCTGATTGGTGGTTCAAAGATCAGGAATGTCTGGCCGCAGGTGGGGTTTAAATTTGTCCATCAACTGGAGAAAGGGAGGATCTATCATTCCAGGCTTCTGGTAATATTTTTTTTTAAAAAAAGAGAGAGTCTTGGCAAAGTCAGTGGGCAAAGGTCAGTTTTCCATAGCTACTTCCAACTGTGAGGGGACATCGTCTCTTAGGGGCGTCTACCTGGGGTCTCAAAGATTATGGTGTTCGGTTCTGAATTCAGTGCCAGATAGATCTCTCCCACCTTCTGGTTGGCGAACGGCTGCATTCTGTTCTGCAAGAGACTAGTAAAACAGTGTATGAGACAGGTGCCAAAGAGCAAAATAAAGAGTATAAATACCAGTAGGCCTAATAGTAGGGGGAGCCATGGAGTAAGTGAGCAAAAAGCAGGTAGCGTTTTTCCATGCTGGATGAGGGGTGCAGCAGCATGATTTCCCCAAGAGACTGGTTGGTGAAGTCTTGAGAGAGATCCTGTTGAGTCACTTGGGAGGTAAAAGCTGGGAGGTAAAAGCTGGTCCTGAGGCTGCCACGGCATCACTTGTCTGGTTTTGCTGCTTTTCTGGGCCTAAAGCTGAAATACAACCTGGGGGGTAAGATTCTTGGGGAGGTAAAAAGGTGGGGCTCTTTGGTATAGCCTGGATTCCAGTCAGGATCATGGGCAGAAGGTCTGGCGAGGAGCTGCGAATTTCTAGAGAGAGAGAGAGTTTAGTTAGATGGTCTTTAAGGAAGCCATTGCTCTTCTGGATCTTACCTGATGAATGTGGGTTTAGGGTATGTGCAGTGTCCAGGAGATGCCAGAGATTATGTGTGTTATCAAGTTCTCAGCCACAACCTCAGCAGTTTCCTTGCAGGTAGGGAAGGCCTCTGCCCACCCTGTCAGGGTATTTACCATGGTGAGAAGATATTTGGTCCTGTGAGGAGGCATATGGGTGAAGTCTACCTGCCAGTCCTGCCTTGGGAGGTGTCCCCTTCATTTGATGGGTAGGAAAGTTGGGTGCATTCCTCCCTAGGGTGAGGCAGCTACACACGTGGAGCAGGAGGAGCAGGCACTCATGACTGCCTCTCACAGTGTGGGCGAGGTGAAGGGGGATGAAGGCCATCTCCAGGGTCCACACGAGTGTTACAATCATGTAGGAGGCTTTCCAACATTCCTGGGGTCTAGACACAAGCTTCCATCCACAGAGTTAAATCAGGATTAGAGAGAGAAATCTGAGACTCCCACCCCAGGTTGAGTGAGGGCCTCTGAAAACTTCGGGGGAGGAATGCTTTGCTGCAGTTTGGGTGGAGGCAGCAGGAAGGAGAGTGGCTGGGTTCAGTGTTAGGGAGACATCAGGACTCTCGAGGAACAGGAGATAGAGTTCCTGTATTCGAGAGGGGGCAAGGAGAGATAAGGATCAGTGTGACAGAAGATCCTGTAGTCTATGGGTGGAGACCTGAAGTGTTGCTGGAGGCAGATCTTCTGGGCCTCCTTGATGAGAACAGCAGCTGCAGCCAGAGCCCATAGGCAGGGCTACCGTTCCCAAACTGTGGGATCAGCTGTTAGGACAGGTAGGCTATGGGGGTGAAGGCCCTAGGGGCTGGGTGAGGACCCCCATGGAGAGAGACAGACACCAGAGGGGTGTCCCGGAGTTAGAGAAAGCTTGGCGAACGAGGGAGGGTGAGGAGACCTGGTATAAGGGCTTAGCTAGGAGAGAAAAAAATGAGATCCAATGATTGAGAAATCCTACCAGTGGAGGCCAGCTGTATGCCTCTGAGATGTGTCCAGGAAGGGGCTGCAGAGAAGGAGATCATCTACATACTGGAGGAGATTTAGAAAAGGCAGGGGGAGGAGGGAATGCTGAGAGGCAGAGGGCCCATCACTTTTCCAGGGGCAGTTTTGACCTCATGCCAGGTGGGCAGTGGTTAAGCTCCCTAAGGCAGTTCCAACTCCTGCTGTGAGGTCAAGGGTTAGAAGCAGAGGGATGATCTGGACTCCTCTTTTGTGTCAGATATGATTGATATGGGAACAGGTAAAGACTGATTATTGAGGCTGCATCTACATTGGGTGAGAGATAGATGAGAGTACAGGTTCCTGTCCAGCTGATGGGGAGACAGATGTATGAGTTTTCCGCACAGAGGAAGAAAAATCCCTGATGATGGAGACAAGCTGATAGGTATAAGGAGAAGAGATGGACTAAAGGGTATGAGATTCCTTTTTCTAGTTCGCACTAGAAGCTAAGAGAGTAGTCACCATGGTGCTACCAATAAGAGGTGACAGATGAGTGATTGAGACTGTGTTGCAATGAAAGTGGGAGGGAAAAGGGGAAGGAAAGTAGTAGTGAAAGCCAGGGACTTGGATGGTTGGATAAGAGGTTAGAAACTGTGAATATTCTGGTTTAGCTTAAGAAGTATCCAGCAACCTTGTCCTGTCAGGCTTGGAGACTGAAGCTTCACTTTCTTGCTTAGAAAAGGGGCAGCGGGCAGGAGAGGAAGCAGGCTCCGTAGTGGATCCCAGGCTAGCCAGGCCTCTAACTGCTTGAGTTCCAAAGAGCACATTCTTCCTACAGATAGAGGAGATAAGGAGATAAGGTGTTTACAGTTCCAGGAATGGCTCGGACTTGTGGGTTGAGAAAGTGACACTGAGGTAGCTGACTGAGGTTTGGGAAAACTGGGTTTTATGAGGGGATGCACGGTAGCCCTGGCTGGGCACAAAGGTAGAATGAGAAGAGAGTGAAGGGAAATTTGAGGTGGCTAATGGCTGTGAAACTGATCTGTCAATCCCCATAATAGAGACTGAGGAGGGGACAAGTGTCCCAGCAAATTTAGAGAGGGCAGAATGAGTGGCCCTAGTGTCAATTAAAAAGGAGATTGGCTTACCTGCCACCACAGTCGTTACCCAAGGCTCTGTCCTGGTGATGTAAATCTGTGGGGCCCTGTCAGGGCCTGGGAAGCTTCTTAGGTGGCCAGTCCCAGGAGGTCTTGGAAATCCCAACCAGATCCAGAGGGTGGCCATGCTGGACTGGCTGAGGCCAGACTTCAGGGCCAGATGACAGTCTGATTTCCAGTGGCCTTCCCACCGCACCTTGTGCAGGGCCCAGGCAGGGATCTCGAGTTTGAGCAGGACTTGGCTCAGTGTCCTTCCTTGCTGCATTTGAAGCATGGGCCCAGATGAGGCATAACCCCTGACTTACCGAGGGAGGACTGGCACTTTGTTTGGGGTTCATGAGAGTGGCAGTTAGGAGCTGGAAGGCCTCCTAATGGGCCTCAGCCTTGGCTTGATCTCGTCTTGTTGTTGGATTTGGGTCTCCTTGTCTTTATTATTAAAGACATGAAAGGTCAGGTTAACGAGGTCTTTTGAGGGGATTGGGGACCTGAAGTTGCAGTGTATGTCAGGGACTAAAGGTGGTCAGTCAGTGGAAAAAGAAACCTGAGATGCCTCTCAATTTGTGAGGCTGGGCATTGAGAATGGAATGTAGACTCAGGAGCAGGAAGAGAAGGAGGGGGAGGGTGGAGGTGGGTGGCCGAAGCAGGTGGGGCCTGTGGAGGCAGGACTTACTGGTTTAAAATGGCGGCATCTACCTAAGACCACATGGTTGGAGAGGGGCGGTTCTTGTCACACCAAGATGGCGGCAGCCCCATGGAAATCACATTTAGCTGTGTGGAGCTCAGGTTCTCAGGATTAGAATTCTCAGAAACTGGGAAGAAGGCAGCTGCTAGTTCAATTTGAGAAAGATCAGAGAGTGAGAAGGGAATGGCTAGCACTTGTGAATTTGTTTGCTAGAGGCCACAGGAGTAGAGATTAGGCAGAGAGCACAGGGGAAGATGGGGGAGAGCGTAGAGGGAGAGAAGCCAGGAAAGGTGGCTGCAAGAGAGCAGGCACAGGAGAGGGCGGGGGAGGAGTACCGGGGAAAGCAGGTGCAGTTAGAATTCTCAGGTAGGAATTATCCACCCTACAAGGGCGGGGCCAGGAGGAGCTGCGCAGCAGGGAGGGGCCTGCAAACGCTGCTTCTGCTTTCTGGCTCCATGGCCACCACAGCTAAAGGAAAAAAGAAGAAAAAAATGAAGACTACACCTGGAGTCCACCAAGGACTCCCACACTCCGGCGCCGGCACTGACCTGGGAAAAAGTGCTTAGTTAGAGAGGGACAGGTTTAAGGTTGTAAGGAGGTGGCAGGAGTCAGCCACATGGAGAGAAAAGATAGTTAAAGTGAGGTGGGGAGAGCAGGGTGAGAGGGGGAGGGGAAGCCTGTTCATAAGGAAACTCTGAGGCTTTCTTGTCCGGTGGCAAAATTATCTAGATCAGGATATTGGAATGCCGTTTTATGAGGCGGTTTGGAGGAGGATATTGGAATCAAAAGTGCCATTTTAACTTTTTTTTAAATAAAAATCTGTATTGTTCATATTATTATAAATGTTCCTCATTTTTCCCCCTCTCCATTGCTCCCCTCCACCAAGTTTCCATCCAACCTTCTGCCCTTTCCCCACCCCCCATTGTCCTCATCCATAGGTGCAGTTTATGTTCAGTCTCTTCCCACTACCCCCCCACTCCCCATTTACCTGAGAATCATCAGTCCACTCCCCTTCCATACCTCTGATTCTATTATATTCACCAGTTGATATTGTTCATCATGATTTTTTCTTCCCTTGTTTTTTAGATTCACTTGTTGATAGTTACATATTTGTTGTTCATAATTTTTAAGGTATTATATATGTACATAGCTTACCATTGGCCCCCCTCCCCCCACCTTCCATTCATGCCCTCCCTCCCCAGAGTTCTGTGTCCATTGGTTGTACTTATATGCATGCATACCAGTCCTTCGGTTGATCTCTTATCTCCCCCCAGGTCTCCTTCCCCTCCCCGCTGTCATTTGACAGTCTGCTTGTTTTATGGTGCCTATCTCAGGACCACACGAATAGAATCCGCTCCTCCTCTGGTTCACACCGCCCCCCTAGCCCCCACCGCTTCCCCGGGGCACAGGGCTCTCCCAGGACACACGGTCCCCCTGGGGCACACGGCTCTCCCTGGACACACGGTGACCTTGGGGCACACAACCCCCTGGGACACACGACCCCCTGGGACACACGGCTCACCCAGGGCACACGGCCCCCTGGTAAAGTGCCATTTTAAATGAGCTTTTTGCTTTGAAGTAGTCAGATTGGAATAGGAAGTCGAGGAGGTTTGGATTGGGGGGTTCCCATGACGGAGAAATAAAAAGGGCCACCAAAAAGTTGGGGAGAGGATGAGGGGTTTCCCTCTCCTCTCTCAAAACCAAATGTAGTCAAGAGGATAAGAGAAGGTCCCAAGGTCATCACCCCAAAACCTTTCCCATAGAGTAGAACAGAGTTTTCCCATCCAGGTGCCTGGGCTTTCTTAGAATGTGAACTTAGAATGTAAAACGAGTAGATGAGAAAACTCTAAGGCCCTTCCAGGTCAAGGGAACCAGGGTGGGAAGGGGGGAGATTCCTGAGGCCTACCTGTAAGAAAGCGACGAGATTCCCAAGTGTCCTGGTATGGCAGGGTTCCAGAGATGTTCTGAATGGGCCAATCAACTCAGGTCCTGCCACCGAGCAGGGCCAGAGGATTTTCCATGTTCACCCGGGTCTGAGGCACCATCATGATAGATTAAATAGAGAAGTAGCCGAAGACCGAGATGGCAGGACACACACAGGCTTTATTGGAGGGAAGAGTACCCCTGCCAGCTGCTTCCACAGGGAGAGGGGCAGAAGAGAGCCAGAGCTGGGGTACAAGCACCTTAAAGGATATGGGATGGTGCTTAGGGCACTCAGCACACGCTGATTGTGATTAGGGACCTAGGGACTTAGGAATCAGGGGCTTAGAGTATTTGGCAGGTGCTGATTGGTGGTTCAGTTCAGAGCTCAGGAATGTCTGGCTGCAGGTGGGGTTTACGTCTGTCCATTAACTGGAGGAAGAGAGGATCTATCACTCTTTACTCATATTTCTGTTTCCTTGATATATCTTCATATACTGGCTTTTCAAAATACACTAATTTCTTTTTTCTTAGCTTGATGACCTTCCCATTTACCATACAAAATGTTCTCAAGAGTAAAAAACAACAAAGTCAATTAAAGATACAGTTGCAGGTAGGTTATCATTGCTCATGCTAAGATGGGCACTTTAAGATTTTTTGAAAATAAATAAGACATCCTAAAATGTATTTCAGTATGTTTCTAAGAGTTTTTCTCTTTATGCAGTCAGGAAAAAAGCAGTACAGGGACAGGCTTTGCCCGGAAGCTTTAGAGATAATCACTTCAAAGTTGTTGTAATGGGTTGAATTATGTATCCCCAATAATTCATATGTTGAAACCTTAACTCACAGGACCTCAGAATGTGGCTTTATTGGAAAATAGGGTCATTGCAGTTGGGATTAGCGAGGATGAGGCCAGTAGGTGGGCCCTAATCCAGTATGACTGTGTCCTTATAAAAAGGGGAAATTTGGACAGAGACAGACATGCATAGAAGGAAGACAACGTGAAGACACAAAGAGAGAAGACAGTCATCTGTGCGCCAGGGGACAACCCTGGAATAGATCCTTTACTCACAGCACTCAGAAGGAACCAACCCTTCTGACACCTTGACCTTGAATTTCTAGCCTCCAGAACTGTGTGTGACACAATTTCTCTTGTTCAAGCAACTCAGTTTGTGGTACTTTGTTACAGCAGCCTTACCAAACTAACACAGTTGCCTATCTGAAGTTTCACAAAAACAAATACCAGAAAAAGTCACTTAAATAGACATTACAATGATTAATCAGCAATTATAAAACAGACTTTACAGAAGTGACATATGATATGACCTTATGGGACTTTAACTAAGAGAGATTCCCTAATATGACTGGAAAATGCAGTTAAATAAAACCTCATTTCTTAACCAATCTGATTTTATAATTCAACACAGGTTTGAAAATCCCTTTAAAAAGCCATACACTAGAGTTATAGTGGTAAACAAAAATCAGCTGTGGTCTATGCTCATGAGGTTTAAAGTCATGTGGAGTGTGTGTATGAAAATAAACTGGAAAATAAAGGAAGTGAAATTCAAACCCAGATTTTTCTACTTGCAAAATTCAGTTTGTTCCACTAACATATTTTTCAGAATGAAGGGGAAGAGAAAAGGAGAAAGTATGCACCTATGTAATCCATACAGTGCTACATATGTATACTTGGGATTGTACAGTCAGTACATGTATATCTGAGGTAAAGTACTACATCTAGGAATTGGACTCAGTCCAAAGACACAATTATATCTGAATACTGATTTTTTTAACTTATCATCTAAAAACCATTCTCGCTTCTTAGCACCTGCTTTCTGTCAATGGCACACATAGAGTTTACTACCCCAGACTTTTCGAATAGACCATAGAGTGATTCCTAAGACATAGATTATGTACATCTTTTCCCCTTCAACTGTGAGTAAATGGCACTTTCCAAGGTTGATGTTGGTAAACGTAACAAGGTAGCTTCAGAAACATGATTTGTCTGCACCTGGAGATTAGCTCTGTGGCCCAAAGATCAACTCATATTGCCTAAATCCACAAGCAACATTTCAGAATGACAAAATATTGACAATACAAAATAAAAATCTCATAGTGGATGGAATGCTCATGTTGATATGACCAAAGTGTTCTCTCCCCAGAGGATAGCTTGAGGAGCAAGCAAAGAATATTAGTGGGATAAAAATTTATGTGTAATGACAATTAGCTCTGAAGAACCAATGTATTTATTTCTGGAACAGGAATATTGAACTGCTAAGGGCCT
Organism: Vespertilio murinus; assembly: GCA_963924515.1. Classification (NCBI taxonomy): domain Eukaryota; kingdom Metazoa; phylum Chordata; class Mammalia; order Chiroptera; family Vespertilionidae; genus Vespertilio; species Vespertilio murinus. The sequence continues at coordinate 45,552,897 of OZ004710.1, forward strand.
AAAGTGCTCTTGGCCTTCACACTCTCTCCCCAGGGCAATGCTAGGATGAGTAGGATGAGTATTGCCTAGGCCTTTGTCATTCTTCTTCTAAATTCCTGTCTGCCAACATGTTCTTCCATGGACCAACTCTTTCTTTAAATGTATATTTCAAGATAGGCAAACACAAGCTAAAGAAATACTTTGTCTTGATCTAGTCTGGGGGCCATTCTCTTTCTTTAGTTTGTGTTTGCCAATCTATAATGGTCCCTGAGGCCTTGATTTTATAGTTTTAACTCTTAGAGGATAAAACAATTGTCAAGTTTTTAGGAGATATCTTACTGTTGGCTATACACACTTCCCTCTTTCTCTCATGTACTTTATATAGTATGCAAAAAGCTTAACTCATTTTTTAGACATGGGTTCTCTCTTTTGTAGTTTTTGCTTTCTGTGTTTGTTAAACCCTCTTGGCTATTTTTAGAGTATACTATAACACTAATAGAAAATTTTAAGTCTTGAATGCTAGGAGCTTCACCATATTTTTATACTGAGAAGAAGAGAAAAAGACTTCCAGATGGAAACTGATTTCAAGTGGAGAGTAAAACATAGCTCATATTAAATAAAAATAAATATTAATTATGACATGTTTAAAAATTTCCACCTTTTGCTCATGTGCAAATAATTAATAAGTTTGTATAGTCAAATTTATTTTTGAAGTATTTTAAAATTGATTTCAGATAAAGAGGGAGAGAGATTGAAACACCAACGATGAGAGAGAATAATTGATCAGCTGCCTTCTGCATGCCCCACCCTGGGGATTGAGTTCACAACCTGGAAATTGAATCAGTGACCTCTAGTATGCATGGGTTGATGCTCCACCACTGAGCCACACTTGCTGGCTCAAATTTAATATTACCAGTGTTCTCTGCTTTGTTTCGTGAAATAGGTTGATTCCTGGAAAGTTCATCATAAAATGCAATACTAAGAGCTCTAGACGTGAAGTCAGCAATCCTGAGGTCTCTCTGTTCTTCCTGTAGGCACTGTACAGAGGGTCACAGAAAAGTGACCTCAGTAAAGAGGCTCATAATAAGAGGAAGTACTTTGAAGAGAATTAGTTGGAACTTTTTAGAAAAGAAAAGATAATGACTTTCTTGTGATAGTGTACAAGCTGTATATCAACAACGCCAAACTTACTGAAAATTCTAGCATTATCTAGATTTTCTTTTTCATTTAAAAACCTGTCCATATTTTGTTATGTATTCATTCCTATAAGCTGTCACTTCCATGCAGACAACCCTCAAATCGATTCCAACCCTAACTTTTACCTTGAGCTACAGAATGGCATTCTCATCTGCCTGTTGATCATCTCTGCTTGGATGTTTATACAAAGTGGGGCAAAGGTAGATTTACAGTTGCAAGTACATGAAACAGAGTTTATTCTTGTATTACTATTTATTATTGTATTTGAAATATGGTAGAAATCATATTTTGATAAAGCCTGCTGTTTGAATTCTAATTCTGCTAAGTCTGATTAAAACACAGGGTACTTACCTCAGCTTCCAGGTGGAGACCTGGAGGCTAAGGCAATTATCCCGTGCCTGAGACCAAAACCAGGAAATTGATTCCCACTGACTCAGTAGCTTCAGGGATAGAAACTGTAGATAACCTTTAGAGACTACCGCTGAGCTCTGCTTTTGTTTTGTGTTAATCCTTAGCGCAAGGTAGGACTACATTCCAATGTCCAACAGGATGTGACTGGGAACCAACCCTGTGGGCTGTCCCCAGTCTTTAGAATTTAGCCTTTAAAATTAAAACAAAAGAAAATTCCTGTGGTTTGAGCTTTTAAAAGGGCTAGCTACATCTATAGCAGTTGCAGTCCTATAGAGTCTACCTGCTTGTAGTGCTCTTGCCGCTGTCCTGGCCAGTTTTTTTTCTTTATTTTTTTATTTCAATAAATCTTTGCCTGCTTTTTAAAATAAATCATCAGCCTCCGGTGGTCTTGTTTTGAACCCAGAATTCGACCCCACAACAGTATTCTTTTCCTTATGAAAAAATGTAAATATATTTTGCCCCACCCTATATACACCACACATTTAGCATCATTAAAGAAGTCATCATCTTCTGCATCAAACTGATATCGAATTTTTGTGCTGGAACCCGGATTCTTTGTCCACCAGAATCAAAGAATGAATTCACGGACAGAAAGTGGTATAGCAAAGATGGAGATTTATTGAAGAACAGGTACAGACTCCCACATGGGGAGAGGGAAGAATCCCACAGAATGGAATCCCAAGTAGGGAGGGGGAAGAGTCCCACAGAACTGACTCCCACATAGGGAAGAGGGAAAAGGGTTCCACAGAACTGACTCACATATAGGTAGGGGGAAAAGTCCCACTGGGTTCCCCTTCCTTATGGCTTACATAGGCTACAGATCCTGGTACCTTGATATCTCCTCTGATTGGTCACTATTCCTCTAGACTGGTTACTATAGTAACTCCTGGGCTCAAAGGTTGAACCTCCCATGGCACATGTGAGGTTCTCCCCACCCCACCCTTCCTTATAGTTTCCCTTTGGGCTTTCTTCTTCTCCTTCTGAAAGAAGGGCTTCCTTATCATTATTTTGTAAATATAGAGCTTTCTTGGATACTTCCAGTTCCCTTGTCTTATGGAAATATACCTGTTTCTGTCTCCTTGTCTTATGGAGATGTGACTGTACCAGGCTTCCTTGTGTTATAGAAATGTACTTTCAGTCTTCAGCCCAGTCCTTTCCATGAACCCCAATTCTAAAAAATCCCTAAGCCTGCCTGTGTTTCCCCAAATTCCTGCTTCAGTCTCCCCTCTGATTAGGAAATCCCAACTGCAATTGGGGACAGGGCATGCCACGTCTTTCTGGCTGCTTCCTGCTGGCAAAGGGTCATAGTTTGGGGTGGTAGTCAAGGTCCCATCGGAAGTGGGTTGCTAAGGGTCCATGGAAGATGGATGTAGTAGGGTCTCCATTTGCTGTTCCATGTGGAGGACCAGTTGCAGCTTTAGGGCTTCTAAATGGGAGGATATGAAACATAACAAGCAATGGTTAAAGATAAATAATAATAAAACAGTATACACACACAGACACACACACACACACACACACACACACACACACACATACACGTATAAACCAAAGCCTGAGGAAGTAGTTTTGGTTGGTGGTAGTGGTAGCATAGGTTGTCTTATAGACCAAGATTTAACACACTTTACTCTGAATTGGGATGCTTATAATATACTTAGTGGTTAGGGATTTGGGGAGCCAGTATGGTTTAAGAAATGTACTGTACCAGGGTTACAGAGAGGGGCTATAAGTAGGAGTATCTTGTAGTATTTCTGGGTCCTGGTAAAGAGAGAGTTCTCCTCCAAATACCAGCCTAAGGTTTAGATGACACTTATAAAAATACAGAATAAAAATTGTTAAAACATTAAAGTACTAAGTATTTAGGAATACCAGAGTATGTTACCTATCTGGCACTCATTGCTTTCCCAGAATCTCTTTGAAAGAGAAGTTTCAGATCCTTTAGAGGCTCACATGAGTAGAAATCTGGTGATTTAGCTGGTGGCAATGCAGCTTCATCCTCCCCTGGTGCTGGCATTCAAAGCTCACTGGAGATGGACAAATTTAGGAGTTGACACTGCTGGCCTGTGGGGAGACTAAAAGACGGTGTCTGTAAAAGAGCCTTTTGGGCTGCTTAAAGGTCTTGCCCAAATAAATGAGGGCTATTCCCCTCATTTAAGAAAATACTACTCTGGAGCAGTATTGTCTATGTTAGCTGATGGCTTTGATTCTGAACTAATCCTCCCCTCTATTAGGCTCTTGTATCCCTAATATGGGGTATTATAAGGACTATGTCAAGATTTCAATAAACCTTGGGTTTAGAACCTAGAGTCCTTCTAGAGTCTCAGAGTCAAGGGGACAGTGTTTCTGATGTGAATGTGAGGCTTTTTCGCAGGGTCAGGAAGGCATGGGAAAGGAACAACTTACCCCAGCTGCACCCTAAAGGCTGAGAAAAAGTTTTCTTTCTTTTCTTTCTTTTTTTTTTTAAATAAATCTTTATTGCTCAGATTATTACAATTGTTTCTCCTTTTTCTCCCCCATAGCTCCCTTCCACCTGATTCCCACCCCACCCTCTGCCCTTACCCCCTCCCCCCACTATTGTCCTCATCCATAGGTTATACAATTTTAATCCAGTCTCTTTCTGCACCCCACACCCCTTTCACCCTGATAATTATCTATCCACTCCCTTTCTTTGCCCCTAATTCTATTATATTCACCAGTTTATTCTATTCCTCAGATTTTTAATTCACTTGATCTTCTTCCTCTTCTTAAGTAATACCTTTCAGCATTTCATATAATACTGGTTTGGTAGTGATGAACTCCTTTAGCTTTTTCTTATCTGTGAAGCTCTTTATCTGCCCTTCAATTCTGAATGATAACTTTGCTGGATACAGTAATCTTGGTTGTAGGTTCTCGCTATTCATCACTTTGAATATTTCTTGCCACTCCCTTCTGGCCTGCTGGTTTCTGTTGAGAAATCAGCTGATAGTCTTATGGGTGCTCCCTTATAGGTAACTAACTGCTTTTCTCTTGCTGCTTGTAAGATCTTCTTTTTGTCTTTTACCCTTGGCATATTGATGATGATGTGTCTCCAAGTATTTTTATTTGGATTCCTCTTGTTTGGGGTTCTGTAGGCTTCCTGTACTTGTAAGTCTGTTTCTTTCACCAGGTGAGGGAAGTTTTCTGATATTATTTCTTCAAATATGTTTTCAGTATTTTGCACTCCCGCTTCTTCTGGCACCCCCATAATTCTGATGTTGGTGCGTTTGCAGTTGTCCCAGAGGCTCCTTATACTATCTTCAACTTTCTGGATCCTCTTTTCTTCTTCCTTCTCCAAAGGAGTGTCTTTTGGCTCTTTGATCTGATTCTTGTGTTCTTCCATTCTGCTGTTGGATCTCTGCATAATATTTTCCAATTTAGTCATTTTATGTATACTTTTTAGTTGAGTCTCATGAAGTTTATCGAGCTTTTCTAGGATATTCTTGCATAACCTTAGAACCGTAGTTCTGAACTCTATATCCTCCATCTCTTTTGTTTGAGATCTATTTCCTTGTCTCAGCATTATCACTATTTTTCAGAGTTGGTAGGATGGCTTTGTGTGTTTGGTGTCCTATATAGCACAGTGGGTCAGCCTCCTCAGTTACCTGAAGTAGACACTCTTGGTGATCCCCTTTGTGGACTGCATGCACAGCCTTGTTGTAGCTAAGTCTTTATTGTTGTGAATTGACCTTCAGGCCAATTGGATGTGGGTATCAGCTGTGTCTACTCTGGGATAACTTCTGTATTGGAGACAGTCTTATAGGATCAGACTTGAAAAACTGCAGAAGCCTCTGCTCAGCTTGGATGGGGTGAAGTCTCAGGGCTGTACTGACAGTCTTGGCTTCCTCCCTGCCCTTGTGCACTCGCCTGAGTTTCCGCCTGACCATCCCAGTTTCCCCAAGCAAGAGCGTGGGTGCCCCAGGGGCTCGCCTGGACTTGGGCTGGTCTCTGTCGTCTGGAGCTTCTGACTCCTTCTGCTACAGAGAGGCAGCGGTCAGACCTCAGAGCCTTCTCATTCACGCGTGCACGACTGTAGACCCTGCCTGCTGCAGCTCGGGTCCCTGGTCTCCCAGTCTCTGAGTCTCTGGGTGCCTTTCTCTACAGTCCAGACTCCACCCGTATGAGCCTGGGAACACGGAATTTCGGCCGGGGTTGGGTTCAGTACAGTTGGAAAGGGTTCCGTGCAATCGGGGAATTCCTCCCCTCCCGCCAGGCAGGCATTCAGAGGCCGCACTTCCTCTCCGCGCGAGCGTCTCCCTACCTCAGAGCTTTTCGGCTCCCAGTCTGATCCGTGAGCCTCTCTCTTTCTTTCTAGTTGTAGCTATTCCACTCCGCCAGCTTCCCTGAGGTTTTGGTGAAGTCCTTTTTGATTTTAGTTGTTTTTTTAATTAAATTGTTGATAAGGCGGCAGCTTAGGAGACTGCCTAGGCCGCCATCTTGGTTCCGGTACTGGAGCAACTTCTTTTCTTTCTTTTCTTTCTTTTTTCTTTCTTTTCTTCTTTTTTCTTTCTTTTCTTTCTTTTCTTTCTTTTTTCTTTCTTTTCTTTTCTTGTTTTTCTTTTCTTTTCTTTCTTTCTTTCTTTCTTTCTTTCTTTCTTTCTTTCTTCTTTCTTTCTTTCTTTCTTTCTTTCTTTCTTTCTTTCTTTCTTTCTTTCTCTTCCCAGACCTGCCTTAAAGGCTACAGCCTCTGAGGATGATTTGCCAGGGCTTGGGGGGAGTACAGGGAAGGTGGCTCCAGCATCAAGCAAGAAATTAATTTCCTTGTCCTCCCCTACTGTCTGGCTTACCCTAGGCTCCTGGGTAGGGGTGGCAGTCCTCTGAGGAGCAGGATTGAGAGACCCCAAGCCCCATCAGTCCTATTGGGCCAACTGGTCATCAGCCCCGCCCCAAGGGATCTCAGTCTCCAGGGGCAGTCCGACTCCCAATGGTTTCCTTCACAGGCAGGACAGGGCTTCAAGAGTCACCACTCCCCTTAGGGCAACTCCAGGGCATAAGTCCAACCTGTCTACAGTTGTAGCAGGTGACTGGGACTGATTGCTTGCCTCCAGGCTCTGACTGGGGGTCCTTGCCTTGCCTAGTAAGAGCCTTGGCTTTATTCTGGTTTCCCTTGTTTCTCCTTTCCCCCCATTCTGGTCCCTATTATAGAACACAGAGGTGGGCCCTAGCCAGTTTGGCTCAGTGGACGGAGCGTTGGCCTGTAGACTCAAAGGTCCCAGGTTCGATTCCAGTCAAGGGCATGTACCTTGGTTGCGGGGCACATTGCCAATAGGGGATGTGCAGGAGGCAGCTGATTGACGTTTCTCTCTCATCGATGTTTCTAACTCTCTATCCCTCCCCCTTCCTCTGTAAAAAATCAATAAAATACATATTTTTTAAAAGAACACAGAGGTGGTAACTTTCAGGAGATTTTTAAAGTACTCTTGGGACCAATGACCAATTCTTGCAACCTCCTGTTATCTGAGATAGCTTGAGTGATAAATTTGTCCTTCAAAATTAGTTTTCCCAATTCTGAATCTGGGGTAATGTTGGTCCGCTTAACCAAAAGCCTTCTTGAGCCTTCCAAAAAGGCTGATGGGTTTATTATCCCCTTGATTAATGGTAATTAATTTAGAGTAGTTAACAGGTTTTGTTTTATTACATTTGAGGCCTTCTATAGTACAGGAAAAAATCAGGTGTTATTTCCTTAAGGTTTGTGAGTCAAACTTATCACAGTTCTTGAAGGTACATTTTTGTGGACTATTTTATATAGTGTAGAGAACATGTTTCTGCTTCCTATCTAAAAGAAGAAAGAAAAGGACGTCCTGCTTCCACTGTGTACCTTTGCCAGTGAGACACCTCCTCTTCTGGACAAAGGTGATCATGGAGAGAAAACCTTACTTGTAAAATCTGGAGTGAATAGCCCTTACTGCATATGGTTGCAGATCAGACTATGGGCAGACTAATGGCACCGACCACTGCCCAAGCTCACACAGAGATTGTGGTTTCTTCCATGTCTCATGGGGGAAGTATGTATAACCCATGTCTTGCTCTCAGGCCCCTTTGTCTGTGATTAGAAAGGGCCTGAGTTGGCTTTAATGTTTTGAAGTACCCACTGAACTGGATAGGTTGGAGTGCCTGACTGACCTGAATTTCCGAGGAGTCTACTCTAGGATGAGGGCTTAAGAGAGTTCATACAGTACCTGGAACCCTTGTTTGACCAATATCCAGTGATCCAGGTAAAGCACCAATAACTCAGGCCTCCACCCCTTGTATGCCCTCATTACTAAAGGATTCATTCTCTCTGATTTTATATTTGAAGCTTCCTGCTCACTGGCTTAACTTTTAGTTTTATTGACCCTTAATTTCTGCTGTTTTATTTTCAAACCTTAAAAATGTCACCTTCCTTTAAACTGGGCAACCAACTTGGTTGCTTCACCTGCTGGGAGAGAGACATGCTAGTTGACTTTGCAGGGAATTACAAAGGCACACCTTCCTAATTTTTATAAGAAAGGGGTGTCATAATTTCCTGAAGTTTTTACAAAATACCTTTCAGTTCAGCTATGACCTACTTAGAAGCCTGCAGTTTAAAGTCAGAGTTTTTTCCATGGGTTTTCTAAAGACTTAAATGCACCAAAGTAAGGCAGTGGCTGTCCAATGACCAAATTCAAAAGTGTCATGTTTCTAGATTTGTTTAAAATGCCATTGATAAAACCTCTACTGAGACGACAACCTTCTAGTACAACAAACAATTTGTATGTAACATGTGGCACATAGCTTATTGCAGAGGGCACATTAAAGCATTGAAAACAGCCGAAAATGGTTTGCCTCAGTGGATAGAGCCTCTGCCTGCGGACTGAAGGGTCCCAGGTTCGACTCTGGTCAAGGGCATGTAACTTGGTTGTGGGCACATTCCCAGTGGGGGATGTGCAGGAGGCAGTTGATTGATGTTTCTCTCTCATCGATGTTTCTAACTCTCTATCCCTCTCTCTTCCTCTCTGTAAAAAATCAATTATATATATATATATATATATATATATATATATATATATATTTTTTTTTTTTAAAGCATTGTAAACAATTTATAAATCCTAATGTTAGAAATAAGGTGAGCCCCCAAAGTCAGGGATTCCAGTAGAATACAAAACACTTGGGAGCCAAGCAGCAAGGCAAACATATTTACTTATATGTAGAAGGGTGCACACACATGGTCTGGAAGTGTGTGCACACCAAGCAGACTGCTTGGGTTTATAATACCTTATGCCTGTAACCTGTCCTTTACTCTCGATTAGAGCTCAGGTGCACAGCCTTTCTTAATTGGCTACTTCAAAGGGAGGGATTGGCCTTTGCTGTTTCAAGATGGCGGCCCCCAGGGGAGCTGCAAACCATGTGGCAAACATGGCAGCTATCTAAACTGTTCTTTGACAGAAAAAAATTACTTGTTTATTCTCGCAATTCCGCCTTTTTCTTTATTTAAACTCTTTTCTTCAAACCCAGCTGACATCCATTGACATTCCTGCTCTGCAGTGTTCAGGGCTGGGCAAACTACGGCCTGCTGGCCGGATCCGGTGAATAAAACTATTGAATAATAAAAAAAAAGACCATACCTTTTTATGTAATGATGTTTACTTTGAATTTATATTAGTTCACACAAACACTCCATTCATGCTTTTGTTCCAGCCCTCTGGTCCAGTTTAAAAACCCATTGTGGCCCTCGAGTCAAAAAGTTTGCCAGTCCTTGGTCTAGGAGGAAACTAATTTGCTGTTTGGTCAATGCTGTTTCAATTAACCCTTGGATAAGACATGGGATGTGACATATCACTTTAGCTCCTAGAATAAGTTTAAATTTTCTCTGTTGACTAATGAGTTTGCCAACTACTGCTCTAGTGCATCAGAGAAAACACCTGGATTCCAGGCTCCAGACCATTGCTCTAGTGCCGTGTTCGGCAAACTGCAGCTCGCGAGCCACAGCGGCTCTTTGGCCCCTTCCAGTGCCTTAGGTTCAGTGATTGTCCGTCTTCTGTGTTGTCAGGGATGAATGCACAGCACTGGCCCCAAAATTACATATCTTCCTTCTCTACCTCTTCTCCCAAGGCACCCTGCTGCTGGCATCTAGCTGTTCACTATCCCTTTAGCTATATCTCGAACCAAGCCTTTGCTGGTTCTAGAAAATATAACTAATCCACCACATTCTTATTCACAGTGGGCCACCAATACAGGACTCAAACCCTATAGCAATCTGATTTCTAGCCTTAAACTCATTGGCACTCCTCCTAGAACCCCAATGTGTGTATATGGGGATCAAAGGAACCAACTAGACTCTCTTTCTTCTTCCTAGTCTGTCTGTCCATTGAAAAAGGTTTGTGATATGCCAATGTGAAAGGGATAGCCAATTGTATCAGAGTGCAAAGTCCACTCCATTTGATGGGCAAGGCCACAAGTCAGGGTTCCCCATGACACCACCAGACATCAGCACAGGGTACCGACAGTGCAGCATGATGGGCTTCTGAGGATACTAGGCCATTTACACATCTGGATACACTCCTCATAAACTCTGAGCACTGTTCCCCTCCTTCAGAGGCAGGAGGTATAGTTTACGTTAGAGGACAGGCCGGATTGTTGTCCTAGCTCTTTACCTCTGTTGAATGGGAACAATAGGGCGAGAGTCTTACAGGAAGCGTTTCCCCAGTGGTTTCCTCCTGGTACAAGGCAAGCACACATTCCATCCTGTTACTGTCTGAGGTCCAACCGAATGGAAATGAGACCACTTGGGCCTCTAGCCTTCCTGCCATACAAGCATAACAGTCAAGGTCCTTCCCAGGAGGGATCCAACTTGCTTTTATTTAGGGCTTGTACAGAATATTTAATTCATTCCACCCAGACATTCCTTCCCTTATATCCTACTTCTATTTGCATGGTAGTGGCAGTGACCTAGAGGATTTTATCCTGTGACATCTACTCCTAAATCTAGTCCTAGCTAATATTTTGACCTAAAGGCTGAAATATCCAAGTCATTCAAGTTATCTATAACTGATAACTGGGTAAACATGATCCAGATTGTACACATGTCTCTAGCCCACATTGTAAACACCTGCAATTTGCCAGATTCCTTAATCAAATAGAACCCAGTAAATGATAGTTATTAAGACAGCTCATAGTTTTTAGCATCACTTTCAAAGGGATATATCCTGGTATGGCTGTTCAAGTTGAGGTGTATCCGCCCTTAACCCTTGTGTGATGGGTCCAAACTCGCTCTGCAGTCCAAACAGCAGTCTCTGTAATAAGAAATATAGGTAAGGTCCTTCCCAGGAGGGATCCAACTTGCTTCCCTCCCAAATCTTGGTTAGAACAAATGTAGTCTTCCGGCCAATGGCGATACACTGGAAATTCAAGAGGGCCTTGGGTCAGGAGGCCTTCTAACCTGAGAGAGATTAAAGTAGAAGAGATACCCAATACACAGTTCTTAAGAAATTGGTCCCTAGTTTCCACTGTAGGAAGATCTTGAGGCATTCCAGGGCCCATCGGAATCACCTAGAGCCAACTAACTCTAGGAAAAAAAAAAAAAAAAAACCCACAAAACTTTTCTTAAAATTCAAACCCTAGGAAGGTCGTCAAACTTGATTTTACCAAAATATTATATATTAAAGTATATTAGAAAGGAACATGGGCCAGCAAATTTCAGTTCCTATGATTAAAAGATTATCTTTTTATTAAATACCTGATAAAAATAACAATTATTTTACTAGAAAAGACCTAATCAAAATAAGGCTTATTTTCTAACTTCATTTGTCCTTGGCTATGGACATTAATTGGATTTCTCCCATCAGTATTACTGAGAACATTGGCATAAGCTATTTACCCTCTATTTAGGGAGGCAAAATGCAAATCATTGACTCTTTTTTAAAAATATATATTTTATTGATATTTTACAGAGAGGAAGAGAGAGAGATAGAGAGCTGGAAACATCGATGAGAGAGAAACATCGACCAGCTGCCTCTTGCACACCCCCTACCAGGGATGTGCCCGCAAACAATGTACATGCCCTTGACTGGAATCGAACCTGGGACCTTTCAGTCCACAGGCCGACGTTCTATCCACTGAGCCAAACCAGTTTCGGCAAATCATTGACTCTTAAAGTGTCCTTGATTTAGGAAAGACAGCTTTCTAGATGGTTGCAAACTGCTCTTTTAATATTTCAGTTTCCCTGCTATGTACTGGATTACTGGCCTTTATCATTTAATAAATTTCCTTTTAACATTTATTTTTTATAAACTTCTTATAATTTACATAGACATTATTACAACTTTCAAAAACATTTTTAAACCAGCTTCTTTTTCCTTCAAAATGCATAACCATGCCTCAGTCCTTTCATTAAGCATCTCCATTCCAATATTCTTTCTTTCTGTCACACCATCAGCAACTGCTATGGGGTCAAACCCTAGGTTCAAAATAAGAGCACTGGCCGAAACTGGTTTGGCTCAGTGGATAGAGCGTTGGCATAGGGACTGAAAGGTCCTGGGTTCGATTCTGGTCAAGGGCATGTACCTTGGTTGCGGGCACATCCCCAGTAGGGGCTGTGCAAGAGGCAGCTGATTGATGATTCTCTCTTATCGATGTTTCTAACTCTCTATCCCTTTCTCTTCCTCTCTGTAAAAAAATAAATAAAAATATATTTAAAAAAAACAAAAAAAAAACAAAATAAAAATAAGACCACTGGAGACTGATGATTGATTTTTCAAAAAAGCAGGCAAGGATTAATTGAACTGGCCAGGACGACAACTAGAGCACCACACACAGGTGGAGTCCACAAGACCGCACTGTTCCAGGTGTAGGCTGTCCTTTTAAAGGTCTAAACCACACAAAAAATTTTTTTGTTCTGAATTCTCAATTTGAAATGCTGGGAACAGCCCACAGGTTTGTTCCCAGCCACATCCTGCTGGACATGGAATGTGGCCCTATCTTACAAAAGCAGATAGTACAGAAGTGGAGCTCAGTGGTTAATCTCTAAAGGTTATCTGCAGTTTCTACTCCTGAAGCTACTAAGTCAGTGGGAATCATAGGCACAGGAAAATTGCCTTAGCCTCCAGGTCTTAATCTGGAAGCTGAGGCAACTACCCTATTGTTTCAGCAAGTAAGAGAGTAGTGAAGCCAGAATAGCAGGGTTAAAATTCAAACAGCAGTTTTTTGCCTAAGTATGGTTGCCACCATACTTCATTCCCCACTGCTTTTATGTGCATGAGTCAAATCATGGACTCATCTCACTTCCTTTAATGGCATTTGCTGTTCTGTTCCTGCTCTCCAGTCCCCTAGCACATCTAGCCTTACTTAGCCCTGGACTTTCTCACTGGCTAGCAAAAATGTTCTTACAGTTACCAAGGCCCTTAGTACCACAGTCCCCATTAGTACTGTCCTCACTGAAGTCCAGTTCCCCTCCTTCAGGCATCAAGTCTCTTCCTGGCCTGCATGGAGCCCAGGCTAGGGATCTCACGAGTGAGGCCACTGGTTGCCAGGATCCAGGCAGTTTTCTGGTGCAGGAGCTGGGGTTTCCAGGATCCAGGCAGTTTTCTGGTGCAGGAGCTGGGGTGGTGTAGCCAGGTCTGGGTGCTATCTATTTAAACAGCTGTGGATGTGCTCAGGGTAACAGTGTAGCATCCCTTTCAGGTTGGGGTGAGTCCTTGGGCAGTGAAATTCTTTACCCACATTGAGTCTCCGGGCTGGAAGGGGTGTACAGGGTCTGTGGTGGGCACTGGTAGAATAAGCTTATGAGTGGCTCTCTGAGTAAATTGTAGAGCCTGTAAGGACTTGAGCAAGGGAATGGTTATGAATTCCAGTTTTCAATTTCTCCTTGACGCTGGGAAGGATGGAGGGAGGTCTAACATACATGATCTCAACAGGGGGGAACCCCTCCTGGTAGAGGGTACAACTGGCCCATAAGAGGACGAAGGGCAGGAGGTTGGTCCAGTTTTCACAAGTTTCTAGGACAAATTTAGTTAAAGTTTTTATTTCTTTTTAAAAAAATCTTTATTGTTTAGATTATTACAAGTGTTCCTTCTCCCCCCGCCCCCCGCTTAGCTCCCCTTCACCTGATTCCCCACCCCACTCCACGCCTTTACCCCCGCCACTGTCTTCATTCATAGGTGTAAGATTTTTATCCAATCTCTTCCCGCGCCCCTCAGACCCCTTTCCCCCTGAAAATTGTTAGTCCAATCTCTTTCTATGTCCTGATTCTATTATATTCACCAGTCCATTTTGTTCTTCAAATTTTTTTTTATTCGCTTGATTTTTAGATTCGATTGTTGGTAGGTATGTATTTGATGCCTTCATATTGTTCATAATTTTTTACCTTTACTTTTTTCTTCTTCTTCCTCTTCTTAAAGAATACCCTTCAACATTTCATGTAATCCTGGTTTGGTGTTGATGAACTCCTTTAACTTTTTCTTGTCTGTGAAGCTCTTTATCTGACCTTCAATTCTGAATGATAGCTTTGCTAGGTAGAGTAATCTTGGTTGTAGGTTCTTGTTGTTCATCATTTTGAATATTTCTTGCCACTCCTCTCTGGCCTGCAGTTTCGGTTGAAAAATCAGCTGACAGCCGTGTGGGTACTCCCTTATAGGTAACTAGTTGTTTTTCTCTTCCTTCTTGTAAGATTTTCTCTTTGTCTTTTGCTCTGGGAATTTTAATTATGATGTGTCTTGGTGTGTTCCTCTTTGGATTCCTCCTGTTTGGGGCACTGTGTGCTTCCTAAACTTGTAGGTCTATTTCTTTCACCAGGCATGGAAAGTTTTCTGTCATTATTTCTTGCATTAAGCCTTAAATATTCTGCTCGCTCTCTTATTCTGGCACCCCAAAAATCCTGATGTTGGTATGCTTTAAGCCATCCTGGAGGCTCCTTACACTATCCTCACACTTTTGGATTCTTCTTTGGATACAGGAGTTCTGGTATAATATAAAACACTCAGGAGCTAGGAGGCAAGGCAAACATATTTACTTATATGTAGAAGGGTGCACACACATGGTCTGGAAGTGCATGCACACCAAGCAGGTGGGCTACTTGGGTTTATAATTTCTTATGCATGTGACCTGTCCTTTTCTCTTGTTTGGAGCTCAGGTGCACAGCCTTTCTCGATTGGTTACTTCAAAGGGAGGGGTTGGCCTTTGCTGTTTCAAGATGGCGGCCCCCAGGGGAGCTGCAAACTATGTGGCAAACATGGCAGCTGTCTAAATTGTTCTTTGACCAAAAAGATGACTTGTTTATTTTCACACTAATAAGAGAAATATAAAACCCCAGAATGTCACTGGCAGACGCATAGAATTGTCACACTTGCCTTTTTCCCTGACTGAAAATTCCCTTTGAACTTGGTTCTGCATGAGTTTTTTTTCCCCCTGAAGTATACTAAAACCTTTATGACATTCAAAGTAAATGTATTTTTAAAATAAATCTTTATTGTTCATATTATTACAAATGTTCTTCATTTTTTCCCCTCCATTGCTCCCCTCCACCAGGTTTCCATCCCACCCTTTCCCCGTCCTCCATTTTCCTCATCCATAGGTGCAGTTTATGTTCAGGCTCTTCCCACACCACCCACTCCCCTTTCCCCTGAGAATCATCAGTTCACTCTCCTGCCATACCTCTGATCCTATATTCACCAGTTAATATTGTTCATCAGATTTTTTAATTCCCTTGGTTTTTAGATTCATTTGCTGATAGTTATGTATTTGTTATTCATAATTTTACCTTTATTTTCTTCCTCTTCCTAAAGAACCCCCTTCAGCAATTCATATAATTCTGGTTTGGCTCCTTTAGCTTTTTTATATTTGTGAAGCTCTTTATCTGGCCTTCGACTCTGAGTCATACCTTTGCTGAGTAGAGTATTTTGGCTGTAGTTCTTGTTATTCATCACCTTGAATATCTCTTGCCATTCCCGTCTGGCCTGCATGGTTTCTGTTGAGAAATCAGCTGACAGTCGTATGGGTGCTCCTTTATAGGTAACTACCTGCTTTTCTCTTGCTGCTTTTAATATTCTCTCTTTGTCTTTTGCTCTTGGAATTTTAATTATGATGTGTCTTGGTGTGATCCTCTTTGGATTCCTTTTGTTTGGGGTTCTTTGTGCTTCCTGGACTTGTAAGTCTATTTTTTTCACCAGGTGGGGGAAGTTTTCTAATAAAGCAAAGCGGTGGGAAACCCCTAGGATTGGATGAAAAGTAAAATGATGGACACATACTTAGGTGAGTGCAGGTACAATTAACATGATAAAGAAGGAATTTGAGGAATCTGTCATGGCGTCCACCACATTATTTGTGTCCCAGGGGCTCCAGAAAAAGGAAAGTTATAAGTTACCCAGACATCTCATAGATATGTTATCTTAGAGGCAAAAGGCAAATGGGCTCAGTAAAGAAGATCTAAGTTGATCTTTGTCAGGGAAAATATTGGCCTAGGACATGACTACCCACTATAACCTGTTTGTAGTTTAAATATTTAATTTCCAACCCATCTTTTGTGGTTATTTTAGGTCTCTGAGTTTGCAAGACTTCCATGCAGGCCTCCCCTGAGCTTGTCAGATTAGCTTGTGGCTCCTTTTGCTCACACATGATAAATCCATGAAAATTCTAAAGACAGTGAGGCAGCATTTTGTGTATATGACATTTTTGGACAAAAGGAGAAAGTGGGGAGGATAGGGTCTTAGATTTCAAAATGAGAATGGGCAATTTTCAGGTAGTTGAGGAAGAGCAGAACACAGTAGGCAGGACAATCCTTGCTGGTCAACTCAGAAACAATGGGCCTCAGGGGGTATCTAGCTAACAGGCCCCTGCCTGAAGCCCTCTTGTTTACCATACTTAATTCAGATTAGGCTAAGGTTGCTGGAAAACAAAATAGTTTCACTTAAAAAAAGAGATGTTGACAGGAAGCCAGGAAGGCTGGTCAACAACCTTAATTGCTCTAACCTTTAGTTGAGATATTGTTAAGCTGAAGCAGCCTCCACCTTATTTTGTCCCTTATAAGTTTCTGTTATTTTCCTGCTTGTAAATTTCTGTTTATGTTGCTTAAGATGTTTTCCCCAAAACCTCAATAAAAGGGGATGGCAGGGCCAGAGCAGAAGTAGTTCTACCACTAGAGTTGGACTACCACCTGGCCCCCCATATCGCCAAATTGAATTTCTTCAAGTCTCTTCATTTGTGTGCGGGCTTCTCCAGAACCTGAACCCTGAATTGGAACTCTTTCTACTCTGGCTGTGAAAGAGATTCTCATACATAAGGTAGCATCCTAAAATCTTCTTACTGAAGCAGGTTTTCTGTCTGAATCTCTGGGGCAGGAAAGAAGGGAGAGTCAAAGCTTCCTTCTGAGTCTTCTGTTTTGTTCTTTTTTTAAAATATATTTTTATTGATTACATAGAGGATGGAAGAGGGACAGAAACATCAATGATAAGAGAGAATCATTGATTGGCTGCCTCCTGCATACATCCCACTGGAGACTGAGCCCAAAATCTGGGCATGTGCCCTGACCATCGAACTGTGACCTCCCAGTTCTATATGTGGACACTCAACCACTGACTCACACCAGCTGGATTTTTGTTTCTTAACAGTTTAAAATAAATATCTCAAAAAGATATTTATTGGTGGCAAAATATAATTTAAGTAATAGACCAGCTCTGGAATGAGAATGTCCAAAAGACGTATTAGGCCTGGTTTCTGGGCCACACATATGACCAGCATTGTGCCGGGTAGACTCTTAGTGACAGAGTTAGACCTAGAGATCTGGAAGGTGTAAACAGCTGTTGCACCAGGTGAAGCACATTTGCATTCAGCGTTTCTGTGTAAGGATCAGACCGGAGTGCTCCTATTTGTGAAAGCTGAGCATAATGCAACATCATTTGATTTTTAAAAAAATAAAAATTGTCATATTAAATTGCCTTTAGAAGGCTTTTTTAAATGATGATTTTCATGGATAATAAAGCCATTAAGTACCCCAAAGGAGTAACCTTATCATATACATGGCATTTTAATTTTAATGTATAAGTCAATGTATAATTGATTTAATTAAGGAAGCTGGAGATAGTTCTTTCACAACATGACACACTTTATATTTGTAAATATTTCAGCTGCCAAGAATTTTGCTATGAGGATGAATCTTAAATAAGTTTTTTAATAACTGTAGACTGACTGATTCGATGTTAAGTATAGATCAGAAGATGCTGGAATGAGTTTCTTAGGTCTGAAACTATTTTATTTTCTCTCCATTACGTTTCTTCCACTAGACATGCTTTTTAGGCAATTACATTAGCTGAATTAACTTTCTGTTGCTCTAAAAAGGCTGTGTTTTATGTTTCTTTTGCAAAGACAGCAGCTCTATTACTCTGGGACGATATCTACACTAATGAAAGATAAATATACAAATTGACCACACCTCTGTGATGCCATCAGCCAATCAGGAATGAGAATGTAAATCAACCCAACAAAGATGGTGGGTTGATTTGCATACATGGATGTGGAGTAGCCAGGCAGGGCAGGATGACTGCTATAAGGGGGAGGGAGAAAGAGGAGGGAGCTACAGGAATGGTGCTTGGCCAGAAGTGAGGTCTTGCAGGCTCCTGGGCAGCCAGGAGTGAAGCCAGGGGAAAGAAGGCCTATTCTTGCATGAATCTTCATGCAACTGGCCTCTAGTAGTAACAATAAAACATTGATGGGTCTGTGTGGCTTAGTTGATTGAGTGACGTACTGTGCACTGGGGTGTCACAGGTTTGATTCTGAAGTAAGCTTGTGTTGGGGTTGTGGGCTCAATCACCAATAGGGGGAGTGCAAGAGGCAGTGGATCCATGTGTCACTCTCACAATGATGTCTCTCTCTCTTCCTCTCCCTTCCTCTTTCTCTAAAATAAATAAATACATATTTTTAAAAATGTTACTTGAGTAAATTTTAAAGGACATTTTTGACAATTTTGGACAAACACCAGTAAAATTTGACTTACCAGTCATACTATTTCATTCATATTTCACACTTTACCTAGAGTATATGCTTTTTGAAGGCAAGGTCATGTTTGATTCATCATAATTCTTGGCACAGTTGGTATTCAATAAATACTGATTAAATGAATGTGCTATTACATGATAGTTTTGCTGCTGTAATGAAGACCGACAATTCACTTATTTAGTATTCTTCATATTTCACCTCTGAAATATTTATAACCTATTCTCCTTCCTCTAACTCTTTAAGTATTAATGCCCAAATGGAAATTTATATGACCTAAGTCTAAAGCCATCAAATTTGGATTAAATATTAGTCATCTGTTACAGTGAATTATTTTCTTAAAATCTTTATTTTAGACAATATGTTTTTACTGAGCACAAAAATATAATTAGTATATATCATATAATTTGAAGTATCAATTATTTTTAAACAAAATATACTTCTCTTCTAGAACTTCTCTTTTTTAAATTTTTAAATTTGATTTCAGGGAGAAGTGAGAGAGAATTAGAAACACCAATGATGAGAGAGAATCATTGATTGGCTGCCTTCTGCATTCTCCCCTACTGGGGATGGAGTCCTGCCCAGGAATCCAACCATGACCTCCTGGTTCATAGATTGACACTCAACCACTGAGCAACACTAGCTGGGCTAGAACTTCTTTAGTAGAAGCATAGAGCTTACAGCTGGGGGGGGAATGAGTCATCTAGTGAATTCATAGGCTTAAAAGCAATCTTGAGGAATTATCTAGGATATTTCTTTGACACACCAATCTCTTCAAACAGTTCAGACTAGTTTGTTTTAAAATTATGTTAAGAAATTCCCTTGCTGAGCAAGTTCCTTTGGTAATCTAAAGTTTATCAGAAGTTCTTTATGTGTCATGTAAAACCTTTCTGAAAAAATGTAAATTTATTTCTTCTTTTTATAATTAGTGATGCTAGAAAAGAAAATGTTCAAGATCCCTTGTAAAACACTTAATATCATTGATTGGAAACACTGAAATTATCTTCAACCTTCTTGGCTTTAGTGGGTTTACCTTCACTTGTATTCCTAACTCTCTACCTTGTTTTTCTGTTCTCACTGCCTAGAAAACTCTCTTCCATGCTTCCAGTTTATTATTCACCATTTTTTCATTTATTCCAAATTAGTTATTAGCATTTGTAGTCACTGCTTAAAATAAAAAAAATTGGAAAATTCTTTATGAAGAGTTTGCAATCTAATATGACAAAAATTGAATAATAACATAAGGTAAGGATTGGCAAACCACAATCCATGGCCCAAATCCAGCCTGTCTCCATTATAATAAAGTTTTATTGGAACACAGTCAAGCTCATTCATTTGCATAGTGTCCCCCCAAAATGTATACACATTTGGACAGCTGATAGCTCAATTTTTGAAAATGAAATGTATTTTAATAAAAACTGCCTTTATAATTATTCAAAGTGTGTGTATACATATTTGGGGGACACCCTATATTTTCAATGGCTACTTTTGGTCTACAACAGCAAAGTAGAGGAGTTGTGATTGAAACTATATGGCCTGAAAAGCCAAAAATTTTTAGTATCTGACCCTTCATGGAAACAGTTTGCTGACCTTTGATTTAAGGCAGTAAATGATTAAAGGTTAATTGAGTGGTCAAAATTTACTAGCTACAAGCAGGAAGTATTAGAGGCCTGCACTAAATAGTGCATCTCATTCTGTGTAAGAAAAGACCAGGGTTTTTGTTTGTTTGTTTTTTGCCACCAATCCATCCTGGACCTTTTAAAAATACAATAAAAATTAATCACTAACAAATGAAACAAAGATATACAAAATACAGCCAAAAGCTTTTAGCAATAGTTAAGCCAATATAAAATTACTTTATCAAGTTGCAATAAAAGATCTTAGTTGTGTCCTGGGCCAGTGTGTCTCAGTGGTTGAGCATTTTCCTGTGAACCAGGAGGTCATTTTTCAAGTCCTGGTCAGGGCACATGCCCAGGTTGCATGCTCAATCCCTAGTGGGGGGCCTACAGGAGGCAGCCAATCAATGATTTTCTATCATTGATGTTTCTCTCTCTTTCCTATTTTCTTTCTCTCTCTGAAATAAATAAAAACATATATTTTAAAAATTTAGCCATTTCATATATATATATGTATATATATATATATATATATATATATATATATATATATATATGTATATATACACACACACACACACACATATATATATATATATATTCTAGTTGCTTTTAGTTTTGGTGTGTATCTCATCATGGGCCCATAACAAACCATTCACATAAGGGCACCAGTTTAAGGATTATACTTTGAGTAAATGTCTGACTAAACCAACCTCTTTTGTTTGAGAACTAAATTAATACAAAATTTGCAATTAGGTCATGGTCAATAACACTTCCTGGCCTGTATCTCTTTAAGGTAACTTTTTGTATTTCTGATCTGATACATTGTGTTGATATAATTTAGGTCTGGATAGGCAATTTTCATTCTTTTATTTTTAACAAATTAACAATAGACTCATTCTAGCCAAGCTAACAGGACAGTATTTTATTTTATTTTATTTTATTTTATTTTATTTTATTTTATTTTATTTTTTAGTGAAAATAATTGTAAGGCATGTCTTAATGAACAGTGCATTTTTCCCTTTGTCAATAAACTTATACAAGAAGTTGTCTTATTCTATATTGTGATTCTGGTGGTGGTTATACAAACATATGTATTTGTAAAAACTCCTAAAACTATGCCCTTAAAAGGAGGGATTTTTACAGTATAGAAATTATCCCAGAATAATGCTGATTTTAAACAATGCAAATTATAGGGCACCTTTCACTGGAGTTTCTCATTCAGTGGGTGGAGAGTGCTGGCACCCATGGGGCTAGAAATATGTGAAGTCTGTTGGCTGCAAGCACCTGCAGTGTCTCCACATGAACCACACCTTGCCTTAGGAAATAGAAATATTTAAGTCCAGAGCTCAAGTTTCCCCCTCCCTGGGAAAGTGCTGTTGGACAAAGCCGGTTTAGCTTTTGAGATTTTTTAGCCCTTTTTTGCTCAAGCCTTGCTTTCCTTATTCAATTAGCATGCAGTCAACTCTTGGAAGCCTGTGAGTCATTTTGACCAGATAAGGTGGCTTTGCATATTTCTGTTCTGATCTGTTGGTAAACTTTCCTCATTCATGACCAAGTTCATGTGATAGAGGTAGAGGTTGCCAAGAAACATCAGATTGTAGACTGCAAATTAGGTGGAGGAAGAAGGCATAGGGTGCCATAACTGGGAATTTTTCATGGAAGAGAAGGGATTAATCTCGCTACCTATGGTTAGGATTTGTATTCCAGATGGGAAACTTGAGGCATGCCACTTAAGCTATTCAGGCTGGACAAGAGGATTACTGTTGGGATATGTGTGGGTTAAAGTGAGGAGAACAGATTTATCCCATCAACAATGAGAAGCCATTACAAGTTTTTCATAAGGGATATGTAATCCTTGTTCAAAATCCAACTAAAATTCCACTTTCTCAAAGCTATACTTAAAGTTATATTGTATAAGACTTGATACCATTCTATTTACTGTGCATGCTCTTTGTTTTTCTGACTAAACTGTGAACTCTGATGAGCAGGAAATCTCTTGTCCTGGAGTGGGCAGTTCTTACTGAATTAGTCAGAAAGCATTCCTTATCCCTTTAATCCACTGCATTTTTATAGGTTGGTGTTTTCACCACTATAAGATGTTCTCTCTTTCTTGAATATTTAAACTGAACCTTGTAAGACTATGAAGTACAGTTAGAAGGCAACCTAATTAATAGTTCCTAGATAATTTACTCTAGTTCATACAAGCCATTGTCATGCTTTTTTAAATTATTTTTTTTTAAATAGAGATACCGTGGTGACTCATGTTTATCTAGAGTTTATATGATCTTGATCCTTGGTGGGGATTGAGATGCCTGCTGTGAAACAATCTTTGGAAGCCTACCATGAAATGCTCTCTAAATGTGGAAACTATGTTATGAAGGACTGACACCCTGTGAAACAGAGTTGATTCCTTGTGATGTTTATAGCAAGATTTGTAATTTTTTCACAACTTGTTCTGCAGCTTTGTCATGTCTCAGTGGTTACTCTTGGTTGCCAACCTTAAGCTGTAAGCAGAAAATTTTGTGGTAACAATGTTTGATGGGTTGCCTTTAAGTTTGCAGAGAAATAAATAATCTACCAAAGACTTTCTCTCCTTTAATGAAAACAGGGAATGGAGAGGAAGTTCTTAGAGTTTCCCCATGTCAGAAGTTTCCTACTCTTACATCCTTCCATTCCCAAGACTGTTAAGTGAGCCTCCTCAGTATGTACACAACACCCTACGCTTATCCTTTCAAAGCACTATTTCTACATGGTACTGACATTGTGGACTATTCTACATTATGTAAGGTTTTTCCATGGTGGGAACTGATTCTCAGTCATTTCTGGATTACCAAAGGTTAGTAGAGCCTCTGCCTCATGGTGGCTAGTTAATGAATATTTGTTGAACTAAGACTAATCCTATAGAATAAAAGAGTAGTATGCAAATTAACTGTCACTCCAAGATACAAGATGGCTGCCCTTATGTGGTCAAAGATGGCTACCCCCATGTTGACACAAGATGGCTGCCACAAGATGACTAACAGGGGAGGGCAGTTGTGGGCAGTTAGGGGTGACCAGGCCAGCAGAGGAGGGCAGTTGGGATAGACCAAGCCAGCAAGGGAGAACAGTTGCAGGGGACCAGGCCTGCAGGGGAGGACAGTTAGGGGGGGCAGGCTAGCAGGGTAGGGCAGTTAGGGGGGGACCAGGCATGCAGGGGAGGACAGTTAGGAGGGACAAGGCCATTAGGAGGGGGCAGTTGGAAGTGACCAGGCCAGCAGGGGAGGACAGTGAAGGGTGACCAGGCCATCAGGGGAGTGCAGTTGGGGGCAATCGAGCCAGCAGGGGAGAAGTTAGGTGTTGATCAGGTTGACTGGGGAGTGGTTAGGGGCTGATCATGCTTGCAGGCAGAAGCTGGTAGGGGCAATCAGGCAGAGGCAGGTGAATGGTTTGGAGCTAGCAGTCCTGGATTATGAGAGGGTTGTCCAACTGCCTGTTTAGGCCCAATTCCAGTGGGATCGGGCATAAATGAGCAGTTGGAGATTCCTCAAAGGGTCCCAGATTGAAGACGGTGCAGGCTGGGTTGAGGGACACCGCCCCCATGCATGAATTTTGTGCACCAGTCCTCTAGGATACTAATATCTAACATGGAGGTCAATTACTCTGAACCAAGCACTGTTTTAAGGACTTGGCACGAGTTAATTCATTTAAATCTCCCTACAATCTTATTCAAATTATACAAATCAGAAAAATAACAATGAAGCTAAGTATCAGGTGTGTTCAAGATGGTGAAACTGGTGAGTAGCAAAAGCAGGGTTCAAACCTATGACTTCAAAGCCTTAATCACTATGCCATATATATGTTTGTGAAGTCATCTGCCTATTTATTTTATTTTTTTAGTTAAGAATTCTGAAGTAGTGTGTGTTTTTTTTAATTAAATTTTTTGTTGTTGAAAGTATTACAGATCTGCCCATTTTTAAATCAGATTTGTGTGTGTGTTAAGTTGCATTTTTAATATATATGTTATTAACCCCTTATTGAATATATAATTTGCAAACATCGTCTTCCATTTAGCAGGTTGTTAAAGAATATGTTCTTTGTTCATTATCCTATTGATGGACATTTAGGTTATTTTCTTTTTCTTCTTTCTTTCTTCCTTTTTTTTTTTTTTTTTTGTACTATAGAGAATACCGTAGGACATGTTTGAAAATGCATATTTCCCCAGAGTTGATGAGAAGGAACTGCTAGCGCAGAGGATGCATGCATTTTTACTGTAATAGACGTGGCCAAATTGTCTTCACAAGTGTCTATGACAGTGAAACCAGTAGTTTCTCCACACAAAAGACAACTTGAATAAATGGAGATATATGCCATGGTCCTAGATGAAAAGGCCCAATTTTCTGGTGATGGCAGTTCTCATCAAATTAATCTATAAGTCCTATATAGTTCCAGTTAAAGCCCACCAGAAATGTGTGATAGAGTTTGACATGTTGATTCCAATTTTTTAAGAGGTAGAGAAAATAAGGGAGAAGAGTTGAGAAATTTTGGGGAGAAAAGTAATAAAAATAGAAGGAATGATACTGTTACCATGAGTAGTGGAGGGAGATATTGGAAAAGAGATGACAGGGGCAGAGAATAAATAAATGCTACCAAATCAAACAATTCTCATTATATATATATATATATATATATATATATATATATATATATATATAACAAATTAAATCTGTATAATATAATTTTAGCTTTAATACTATTAAAATATGTAAAATTTGAATATGCATATAAACAATGACTATCTCCCTGGCTTGTTTAGCTCAGTGGATAGAGTGTCAGCATGTGGACTTAAGGGTCCCGGCTTCAATTCGGGTCAAGGGCATATGCCTGAGTTGCAGGCTGGATCCCCAGAGGGGAATGTGCAGGAGGCAGCCAATCAGTGATTATCTCCCATCAATGATATTTCTGTCTCTCTCCTTCTCCATTCTTCTCTAAAATCAATAAAAATAAACAAATAAATAAATATAAAATAAACAATGACTAGAAGGAAATCTGGCTAAGTGAAAACATTGATTTGGTTAGCTGATGTGATTATGGACAATTCTTGTTTTGAAATACAGAATTTTAATATATTTTTCTATAACGTATACAAGTATAAACATGATCAAGAACCTTCAAGAAGATCTTTTATTATTTTTAATATTATTCCATCTTCTTCCTACACAATATTACCTATGACAATTCAAGTTTCGTTGATTCAGATGTCATTGATATCATTGATTCAGACGCCATTGATTCTTGTTCCATTAGCTCAATGTTTTACTTTCTGGGAGCTGTTGAGAGTTTTTTCTTTATTTTTGTTTTGAAATTTCACCACAATATGACTGGGTGTGGGTCTTATTCATACATCCTGCCTGACACCTGATGGGCCTTTTAAATCTAATGTCTTTCTTCAGTTCTGGAATATGTTCTTTTATTATTGCTTTGTCTATTCCTTCCTATCTATTTTTTTCTATCTTCTTTTTCATTTGGCCCTGAGAGTATATGAATGCTGTAATTTCCATATATATATACTCTATCTCCCATCCTTTCTTCCTTATTGTCCTCCTGCATTGCATTCTGAGAGACACATTAGTGTTATTGAGGGGGAGCTAGTGACTAGAAGAGGATAGTCTAGCTGAAACTGGTTTGGCTCAGTGGATAGAGCGTCGGCCTGTGGACTGAAAAGTCGTGGGTTCGATTCTGGTCAAGGGCATGTACCTTGGTTATAGGCACATCCCCAGTGGGGGGTGTGCAAGAGGCAGCTGATCGGTGATTCTCTCTCATTGATGTTTCTAACTCTCTATCCCTCTCTCTTCTTCTCTGTAAAAGAAAAATAAATAAATATATTTTTAAAAAGAGGATAGTCTAAGGAAGGTGTCTGGGGTATTGCTAAATTTATGTTTCTTGATCTCAGGCTGGTTACATTTCTTGATCTTGGGCATTTGTTTAATGAAGCATTATACTTCTGATGTATGCACTTATTTCAATAAAGAATTTTTAAAAAAATAATAACTTGAAAAGTTTTGGGGCCTGAAAAAGATGAAATTGCCATCTGTGAAATGAAGCAAGCTGTAGGTAGAGTAGGTCTGGGGAGATCAGGGGTTTGGGTTTGAACATGTTAAGTTTGAGCTGTCTCTTAGGTATGCAGGAAGGGATGTCAATTATTGTGTTCAATCCTTCTAATAGGTTGTCTGCTATAACAAAATACCACAGACTGGGTGGCTTAAAAACAACAGAAATTTATTTCTCACAATTCTGGAGACTGGAAGTCTGAGACCAGAGTACCAGCATAGTTGGGTAAGAGCTGTTAACCTAAAAATAAAAGACCAAATTGAAAGGCAACAAGTATTTATTTGAGATAAAAAAAATTGCTATTCTGAAAACACTGATTCAGGCAGAAGCCCATATGGTATTCCAATTTGGAGACAAAAGCAAGGGGTATTTATAAGAAATGGAAGTGGGAAGAATGATATCAATAGAAGGGAAGCATTTCTATTGGTGCAGATAGCTAACTGTGATTTTAACTCTCAACAATGTTTTTAATTTTCAGTCTAGTAGTCATACCTACCTGCTTATCCTTGGAAACAGTTCTTCAGGACTCAAGGTTGTTTCAGGCTCAGTCCAAAGGTTATTTTACCCTGTTTTAACTTTTCTACAGTTTGAGACATGCAAGGTAGCTCCTCTGGGATGACAGCTCTGACTCCAATGTCTTAGTGCATATAATTTAAAAAATATATATATTTTATTGATATTTTACAGAGAGGAAGGGAGAGAGATAGAGAGCTAGAAACATCAATGAGAGAGAAACATCTACCAGCTGCCTCTTGCACACCCCCTACTGGGGATGTGCCCGCAACCAATGTACATGCCCTTGGCCGGAATTGAACCCAGGACCTTTCAGTCCACAGTCCGACGCTCTACCACTGAGCCAAACCGGTTTTGGCAATGTGCATATAATTTTTACAGAGTTCTCTTTCCCAGTCATGGAAGGGGCATTACACGGTGGTCAAATGTCCTGGCTGTTCATTCTGCAGGACTCAAATCTATTATCATTTGGTAGCCCATGCTCTGCAATCTTTGTGCTAAAAGTACTCCTGAAGCCCAACTCACTAGGAACCTCTCCTGTGCATCTCCTCCCTCCGTCCGTCCGTCTGTCCGTCCGTCCCTCCTTCCCTCCCTCCCATCTTTCCTTTCAGTTTTTTGTTTTTTTTAATTTGATCCCACCTGACTTCTATCTTTTGGGAATTTATTTTTTCAACCCTCAAGTGCACCTGCTCTTATTTCTCAGTGTGTCGTAACTAGTCAATTGCCTCATTTACTTTTTATAAAAATATGTTTTTTATTCATTTCAGAGAGGAAGGGAGTGAGAGAGATGGAAACATTAATGATGAGAGAGAATCATTGATTGGGTGCTCCCTGCATGCCCCACACTGGGGATCTAGCCCACAACCTGGGCATGTGACCTGACCAGGAACTGAACCATGATCTTCTGGTTCATAGTCCACACCGGGCATCTCACTCACTTTTTAAAGCCTCTTCCCTTACCTATAAAATGTGGCAATGCCTGCTTAATTCATGGATTTAGAGAAGCAAATGAAGTTATATAAAGTAAGGCCCTTTGTAAATTATATACTCTATAGAAATGTCTATTTTATGTTAGCTCTTACTTTTAATGTTTTAAAGAGTAAGTAAATTCATTAGTTGGACATATGGACTCTGTACTGTCTTCTAAATGTGATTGTTTCAGGGATTTTAGACAGTCTGCATTTTAGTGGTGTCCTACTTGACATCTCCAGCTATGAGAAGTGGTACCAAGGATATTTAGACCAATTTCTTACCTTAAGTTCTTTTCTGTCAAATGACACATTGAGTTTAAAACAGTGCACCTCCTTATTACCCTTTTATAAATGTTTCTGAGTCTTCTCCCATAAACTATTAGCTGCTTAAGGATGAGGATCAAATCTCACTCATTGTGGTATCCTTAGTGTCTTACAAAGCATTTGGCACATAGTAGGCATTCATTTAATGTTTACTTTTGAACAATCGATTGGACTTTAGCAATGTTTGCACAGACTTGAAGAATATTATTGGTGTGATAAAAGTGTTGCTTAAAAACCTTCTAACAAGTTTTATTGACACATTTATGTCACCTGTAGTGTGGAAATTTGCTTTAGGCAGAAAAATTGCCTTATTAGGACTAAATACAGCACAGTTGTCTACAATCTAAATATATATGTCTACAATCTAATTATAACTTGAGAAGCTGAAAAAGCTTTACTTACTGATTGCTGCTATTTATTGACATTGTCTCCAATGTCACAGTGACCCTGAAAATCTCACACCTGGGAACTGGAACACATATGCTGGTCTGACTCCAACACTAGAGCTCTTAACTCAATTGCTTTGCCTCTAATTTGTTTTAAGCCAAGCAGGTAAGAGATATCAGCAGGGAGCCGCCATGCAATTTCAGTTTTCTGTTGTTGGGGAATAGTATTTACCTTTTTTTTCGTTCTTTTTATTCACTTGTTTTTCTGGGGCCTAGTGATAAAAGTGGTTCTTGATCCTCTTAGTCTGTTTCATGGGGACATTATTTATTTATTTTTTTGTTATTCTCATTCACACTGAGGATCTGAAAGGGCTAACCAGTTTTAATTCCTATTTTTTCCACATGGGGAAGAGATATTTTTCCATGGGACTACTTCTAATTTTAGCATTGTTTATGCAATGACTTTGAAAGTATGTTTTCAAATTGCTGTTAGGCTCTTTGTGTAGCCCTGTAGCCTAAGCAACAATCAAGATTAAATGTTAATACAGTTAGTGAGAGAAAAGAGCCTGATATGGAAAAATTAAACTAATATTTATAGAGTGCCTACTACGTGCCAGTATAGTTATAGGCCTTAGGGAAACATAGTCATGAACAAAACTTATGGAAAAAGTAAAGACAAAAAAAGGCATATTATAATAAAAACAAACTCAATGCATTTTAAAATTCCTCAATAGCCCTGGCTGGTGTTACCCACTTGTTAACATCAGCCTGTGCACTGAAGGGTTGCAGATTTGATTCCTGGTTAAGGGCACATACATACTTGGGTTGCAGGTTCAGTCTCCAGTCCGGTTGAGGCACGTGTTGAACGCAACCTCTATCTCTCCCTTCCCCCACTTTCACTCACTCAAAATTTAAAAATACAATGAAAAAAAATCCTCAGGTGAGGATTAACAACAACAAAAATTTCCTCAATGGTATAATGTTTTTTTTGAAATAGGCTATATACATTTGTAGGTTTAATATCTGCAACAGAATTATTTTATCTTAAATAATTATAAATCAAACTTGCCCATATTTTTTATTTTTAAATTAACGATTAATTTAAAGCCATTTGGACACTAAATACTTCTTGTAGAGAGCTGTCTGGGAAGGCACAGGGACATTCTTTTTAAGCTGAGCCTGAGGGCACTGGCAGAATGTAGTTATCAGCACCAATTTCTTATCTTTATCCATGTGCTTGGAATGAGGAACAAAAAGGACCTTGACCCACCCAGGTCTTGATATGCTAAATCTTGTACCAAAAAATGTGGAGCTTAACCAGATCTTGATGAATAGGATCTGGGCACTCCGGAAACTCCTTTTGACCTTAAAATCCTTTTTGGAAACGAATAAATATGCTGTGTTGTTTGAGGTGAGTGTGACTGTCTATCAGAGGACAGGAAGCCACCTGGCACCCAGCTTGAATCTATTTCTGATTCTTGTCGCTTTCTTTCTCTAATTTCTTAATCCCCAGCTCCTTCACTCAGGAACCGGTCTTTCTCCCTTTCCGTGAAGGACTCGGAACACCACACCACGCACTTCTGCCTCAGTGAGGACTTCTGTTTAAAATTCACTTGACATTTTTCTGGAGTTACACGCTGTTTGCTATAAAAAGGAGACTATAATATTTATCCTATGTTGGTGAGATCTAATATCATAAAGCTAAGCAAACCACTTTTTAATACTTTGGCAGGAATTTTAATAATTTCACAGCAAGAGTAAACACAGCCTATTTTGGGAGACAGGATTGAAAATTCCTTAGCAAACTTTAACTCTCATCAACTTTTTTCTATGTACCCTGGAGGAAAGTGAATATAGAGTGTCCTTTCCTCCTGATATATTGGTGATGGCACCGGCCTTGTCAAAGAATGGCTCTGCACAGCCGTGTCTAGTAGCTTTGGAGCAGAATCCCTCTGACCTACCTCCTTTTATTTTCCTAGTCACACCCTGCTGCCATCGAACACTTGATACTCCCTTTTAACTTCTCCTTGTCTGCTAACCTCACATCAATTTTAAAGCTCCTGGCAACAGGGTCAAATCTTAAAATTTAAAAACCATGTGTGTTTTTTTTTTTTAATTTTAGCTTCCCCTTTAACACATGCCACATTGGTAAACACATAGTAAGAACTCAATTACTTTCGGATTCATTCATTCAGTCACGGTATGGGGATTACAAGCAGTGGAATGAGCACTGAACTAGAAGTCAGGTGAACTTGATTCAAAACTGAGCTCCACTAGCTACTTGCTATCTGACCTTAAACTTTTCAGAATCTGTCAGAGTTGCAGTTTCTTCTTTAAAACAAAGGTGCCTCAACTACATGATTTTTTTTCAAATCCCTTTCAATTCTATGATCCGGTAATCCACAGGAGTGAATAAGAGTCCTCTGTTTCCAGTTCTCCATCAATACCTTATACCGTGTTTCCCCGAAAATAAGACCCACTTACAGGTTTCCTTCGGAGTGAAATATAAGGCATCCCCCCCAAAATAAGGCCCCCAGGCTCTGTCTCAGAATGAAAATTAATTTACCGTAAACTGGTCGCTAGGGCCGCCCCGACTGTCCTCTAGCAACCAGTGACCTTACGCGCAGTCCTGATGTCACTGCTGTGTGAATGGAGAGAAATCAGTGTGGAAACTTTGTGAAACCTAAACTGCAAGAAGCTGCGACTTGGGTGAAGAATCCATGGGAGAAAATCACTGACAGTTGCATTGCAAATCCACTGCGAGCAGGCTACCTTGACAACAAGTACTCATTTAAATAAATGACAGTGCTATTGCTAAACATGAGATATGGTCCGCTGATTCTGAAAGAAATGGAGTCACAAGAAATTCACCAGGAAATTCAGGAATTGGATTGTTATGATGACGTTCCAGAAGATGATGACATTATTGTCATTGAATAAATGAGTAAATTCTTGATACTGTAGGATTCACAGTTTGTCTGGTTTGTGTTGACAACTACCGTACTACTGTACCATACACAGGTAATAAATTTCCTTTATTTTCATTTAACAATAAATGTGTACCATATTCTTCTTCATGGAAAAATAAGACAGCACCTGAAAATAAGACGTAGTGCATCTTTGGGAGCAAAACTTAATATAAGACACTGACTTATTTTCAGGGAAACAGGGTATATTTCATTCCCCACTGATTTTATGTGCATGAATCAAATCATTGACTCATCCTACGTTCTTTAAGGGCATTCTCTGTTTGGTTCTTGCTTTCCAGATCTCTAGCACATGTAGCCTTACTTAGATCTGGACTTACTCATTCGTTAGCAAAAATGTTCTTACAGTTACCAAGACCCCTAGTACCACAGTTCCCATCAGTACTGTCCTCACTGAAGTCCAGTTCTCTTCCTGAAGACATCAAGTCTCCTCCTGGCCTGCATGGAGCCCATGCTAGGGATCTCACGGGTAAAGCCGCTGGTTTCCAGGATCCAGACAGTTTTCTGTGCAGGAGCTGGAAGTGATTAGCCAGGTCTGGGTGCCGTCTACTTCAACAGCTGTAGGCGTGCTCAGGGTAACAGAGTAGCGTCCATTTCAGGTTGGAATGAGTCCTTGGGCAGTGAACTTCTTTACCCACACAGAGTCTCTGGGATGGAAGGGGTGTACAGGGTCTGCAGTGGGCACTGACGGTGCATCTGGAACAAGCTTATGGGTGGCTTTCTGGGTAAACTGCAGAGGCTGTAAGGACTTGAGCAAGGGAATGGTTATGAATTCCAGCTTTCAGTTTCTCCCTGACCCTGGGAACGATGGGGGGAGTTCTACCATACATGACCTCAAAAAGGGGGGAACCCATTCCAGAAGGGGTACAGAGGGCAAAGGGCAGGAGGTTGGTCCAATTTTCACTTGTTTTTAGGACAAATTTAATTAAACATTTTAGAGTCCTGCTCATGCCTATCCTAAGGCTTGAGCTATACTTTGAGATACCTTGGCTACAAAGGTGGGGCTGTTATCTGATCTAATGACTACTGGCAGCCCGAATCTAGGTATAATCTCCTGAAGTAATTTCTTGACCACTATAGAGGCAGTTTCTGTACTAGTGCGATATGCTTTAACCTAACCTGAGAAGGTGTCTATAAAAACTAGCATGTACTTGTACCTTAATGCTGGTGACTTACTCTCTGTGAAACCCACATCCCAATGCTCTCCTATGGAATTTCCCTGGGGCCCGAATTCCCAGGCGGACCCTTTTTACCTTGCTTAACATTTACCTGTGTACAGAGAGTACTTCTAGTGACTATGTTTTTACCTTACCTAAGCTTCGTAGTATCTGTCTCACAGAAGTTCAGAAGCCTTGGTGACACCTAAGTGGGTAACCTGGTGTAACTGGGCAACTAATTTCTGACCTAGAGCATCTGGGACCAACAGTCTGTCATCTGGTAGGGTCCACCAACCATCTGGTCCTTTGATGGCTTGCTTCTGTTCAGATAATTCCTCCTCTTGTTTGGTGTAGGTCAGGGTCCAGTAGGGTTACTAAGACTTGTAAAGGCCCCACTGGTCTGCAGTTGGTAACCCTCTTTCCTGGTGGATGGCAATGTGTCCCCATCAAAGGGCCTGGATTAAGGCCAAAAGTTTAGTAACTGTGCCCAAATGGTGTGGTCCTGGGTGACTACTGCTGCTCTTGTATATCAGATCCCATCCTGAACGTAACTGTTCCTATCCACGAACAGTACCTTGTCTGGTGATGATGGCAGGACATCTGTCAGGACTGGGTGTGATGTTGGTACTGCTTCTATGCAGTAATGAATGGGTTCCTATGGATCATCATCTGAAAGCAGGCTGGCAGGGTTGATGGCCAATGTCTTATGGAACCGAATGCAGGGCTGGTCCAGGAGAAGAGCTTGGCACTGGGTGACTCTGGTCTCTGAAACACCTCAAATGAGGGCCTCAATGGCATGGGGTGTTGTCAGGGCTAGCTCCTGGCCCAGAGTCTGCTTATCTGCCTCCTTCACCAGCAATGCTGTCCACCAGGGTCTAGCCACCCTGGCCACCCTGCTGCCACAGGGTCTAGCAGCCTCTTAGACAGATAGGCAACAGGTCTTTTCCAAGGACCTGGAGTCTGAGTGAGAATCCCTTTGACAATGCCCCTTACCTCACTCACGCAGAGATGGAAGGGCTTCTTGACATCTGGCAAGGCCAGGGCAGGTGCTGAAATGAGAGCCTTCTTTAGCTCCTCAAAGGCCCGTTGTTCCACTTTGGTCCAGTTTAGCAGCGCATCTCTCCAGTACATGTTCCTTCCGAAGTCCACAGTCCTTCTTGATGTCCAGAGAAAACAGACAATTTTCCGGTGGCTCCCTGGGCTGATGTTTTCTTAGAGGCTATGGGTCCCATCGGCTCTGTCAAGACTGAATAGGCTGTCCCAGTGTCCACCAGGAAAGTAACAGGTTTGCCCTTCACTTGTAAGGTTACCCTTGGGGGCTTAATGGAAAGGGGCCCCGGTCCTGTCAGTCCTCTTCCTCTAAGTTAAAGACCCTTGGAGTCTGAGTCTCCCCTTCCAAAATAGGCAGAGGGAGGAGGGAGCAAGCCCAGTACCCTGTTCCCAGGCCTCCAGCCGCTTGAAATTTAAAATGACACATTTTCCCTACAGATAAGGATCTCAGATTCTGATAAGCCTGAAAAGGGGAATGGGGTAATTTCTAATTTCATCTTTAAGACCCCTAACAGAACACAGTGAAAAGTGTTCAAGGAGTTGCCGGGGTTTTGGGGTCTCATTGGGGTGCAGGGGGTCACAAAGGAATTTCTCTCCTCGCCACAGCCACCACTCGCCGCGGCTGCCTCCTCCAGCTACTCTAAACAACCCCTGGAGGGAATGGACACCAGGTGGGTAAAAACAGGGGGCGGTGCCTGTTCCAGGTGGCAAAGGAGATGGCTTCCACCAGGGCGTTTTTATCAGGCAGTCCACTGGGAAAATGGCTTGCTCTCTGCCTATAAAGGTGGTGTGGGGGAACTGGTGACCCCTACATTGCGATCAGACTCCCTGAATGTTCTGAAAAGTTCCTTTGCTTGACTGTGTTTCCATTAATATTATTGATTTTAAAACCATAACTTAAGAGTTGACACACATACACAAGGACCAAGTTTGTCCTCAAAATATTTTCCTTTTCTTCTAAAGATTTCACAATGTACTGTAATCATTAATCACATCAAACTTAAATGGCCAATTGAAACAAACAGTTCTGAGACCTTTCCTCCACCACTGATGAAGACTGGGTGGAGGCAGGTGTCTGAAATAAAATTCATTTAGTTTTTGAGCTTGCTGGGCAGACTTGTTGACTTTGCCAGCTCAAGCTTCCTTCTTATAAATAGTTAACTTTAGAATTTGGTCTTTGCTTTTAACTTTCTGTACCACAATTGTTACAATTTCATACCTTCAAATTAACAAACATATAAATCTTATTAGGTGGGCCGATTCCCCTCTGACAGAAAGCAAAGCACCCCTGGGAAAAAGGAATCCCAGTGGCCACTTGGGGCGGTTTGCTAGCCGTCAGCCCTAAATTAAATGTTTCTTTTCCCCCTTTTTTTTCTCATAGATTTTCACACTTACATGAACAAATAGTTATACCCAAGCAGACAAACAAAATGTCAAACAATCGTCTGTACTTATACCCTTTCAGTAAACAAGTACTATTACAATGTTTCAACAGAACAGAAATGTCACTCATGTCGGACAAAGGAAACAAGACTAATACTCTAGGAACTATGAGGGGAAAGCTATTCTACAGTCTTGCATTGACCTGGGAAAGAGAGTGGTTAAATATAAAACATTAACATCAGAGCCTTAGTCTTCCGCCCATTACTTGAAGTCCTGAAAATTTTTCCAAAAACATTGTAGAGACACAGACAAACTTTGACCCATTTTGACCAAAA
Organism: Vespertilio murinus; assembly: GCA_963924515.1. NCBI lineage: Eukaryota > Metazoa > Chordata > Mammalia > Chiroptera > Vespertilionidae > Vespertilio > Vespertilio murinus. The sequence goes on from OZ004710.1 coordinate 45,588,249, forward strand.
CACAAAACAATTAGGCCTGACACAAACACGACAAAACACAAGACAACCAGTCCAGACACCTGGGGAGGAGGGCACTGTAGTGTCCTCCCGGGCTGAGGACACCATTGTGTCCTCCGGCCAGAGCCTGGAGGTTATGCTCCATCCAGACCTCCAACAGACTCTTACCCTTTTGAGATCTCAACCTGGGTGCCTTACCTCCTGAGACCGGTCTTCCCGATTTCAATAAATCCTTGTGGCTTCTATCTCTAACTAAGGTCCCCAAAAGGAGGGAGAGCCTCCCACCCCTCCTGGGGGGTCCCTCTCTCCTCCTGCCGGAGGGAGAGCCTCCTTCCCCTTTTGGGGGTCCCTCTCTCCTCTGTTCTGGGTATCTTGTTGGGGCCTCCAAATGTGGAGTCGAACCCTGGTTTCAAAATAAGACCACCGGAGGCTGACGATTAATTTTAAAAAGCAGGCAAAGATTTATTGAAATTACTGCCCAGGAGCTGCAAGAGCCTGTTGTTTTCTGTGTGAGACTTGGAAAATAGAGAAAATGTTCACCGCAACTGCCCATCAAGATCTTTCCACAGATGCAAACCAATCTCCATTCACTCTCTTGATCATGTTCATTCTTTTCTTTACTCTTCTTTGTGCAGAACTTCTCCCCTTATTTCAGCTTCATCAATATCCCTTAGACCCCATTCAAGTCCCATCACTTCTGTGAAATCATCTACATACATTTCAGTAAACATGAATCTCATTTTTTTAATGTTCTGTTATAACTTCTGCTATATTATGCATGTTGGCACTTAATCATTTGTTTTCTCCTAAATAGTATATGTGTCTTGACTTTCTAGAGAGTGTGTGTCTTTGAGGGCAAAGATCACACATTACACTTCTTTTGTGTTACCCACAATGTTTAGCAAAAATGGTTATTGAATAAATGATTCATGTTGAGTACAGAAATAGAAAAAAGGGGGTGGTGATGAAATAATATAGACCTCAGTTTCACTTTATTATTCAAGAGATCAACAAAATGCTTTAAAGACTGCAAAGATCCTTGACATCTCAAGTTTATAATAATAACACAATGTATAGAAAGATGATATATAGATATATACAAATATGACTACATATATCACCTTTATAAAATATAATTGTATATAAAAGACAGAGGGAGAATTTTCTAAAACAATGAATGAAACCAATTCAACACACAAAAAAGCTTTTTTAAAAAAATATACTTGAGGATTTTGAAGGGTATAGATGTATGCCTTTTGGATTTTAGAATGAATCTATTAGGCTCCTAATAAAAAATAAAATGACCCCTGGAACAACTCACTTTTTGATAAAGTCATATCCAATGAACTTCTAATGAGATAAATGCTTTTTTACCTCTTTTAAAACTTGAAATAAAATCATTGCCAGTGAATGCAGATTTTGAGTGCAGTAATCTAGATCTAATTATCCCCTCATATCCCAGGGAACAATTTGAAACTTTGATAACTCAAATCTCGGAAGACACAACCAAGCCCCTTAAGGCAAGAAATCTTTGGAGGCTATTACTGGTGAGGTAAAAATAGATAAAATTTGCAATTGTTACAAGTCTTATTTTTCAGATAGGTAAACTTTAAGCAGAGAGAAACCTTGAATTAGAAAAATGTTATCTGAATGCTCTGAAGTGTAGTCTGGTCTATTGGTCTGAGGATTATAAAATAATAAAATTATTATTTTGAATAAAACACTAATCTTGAACCACTTCATAAAATTGACATGCATACCTTTAATAGATCATTTTCCATTTTTTCTTTCTCATTTTTTTCTCCTCAACATTTCATAAATGTCATAATACACATTAAAAATCATGATGTCTCTCCTGTATTTCTGAAATCATTATCATGGATATTACTGCACAATTTCAAACATTTGAAATGCTGACATTGATTGATAAAGTTATCCATAATACATGCCTATTGCTGATTTAATTACCTTGGGGTTAAATGAAGAAGCATTTTAAATGGTGTGCTCTAATGTAGTTCAATTATTAAAAACAAATCAAATAAGAAATATGCTTCAAAAAAGAAAGATGATAAAAGGACATTAATTATCTGAAAAACTTTATTTTAAATGCAGAATATTTATAAATTAATGGCACACAGAAAAGATGAATTCTTTGTCCTTTCTCTTTAAATATCAGCATCATGAAATATTAAGTGCCTTTAAATATCTACTCAAATTGATCTGCTTTGTCTTGACCTTGATACATAGCTGGATGTTTCCCTGAAGAGTTAAATATCTATTCAGTCCTGCTGCTTTGCTGGTTAACTGATTTCTTCCTGTTGCTAAATCATTTGTTCCCCAAACCCTGCTCCCTGTAGGATTTAACCTACATTCTCAAAAGTTTCCGTGTATGTCACAGCCGATCATACTAATGCTCCTGCAATACTTGTCAGTACAACAAGCCTGTGGTAATGGTCGAGTTGCAGCTCTCATGACAGTTCCAAGAATAATGCAGTCCGCTTGTGTCGGGAGATGATGTAAGATGAACTTTCAGGGCTGTGATGAAGAGGTCTTCAAATTGAAATAGCTTCTGTGAGGCAAATGGTTCTGTGTTTCTCAGGTCATTGTAATCCCTGAAATCATATCACCTCTCAAGGTGTGCAATGACACAGTTATCAAATGTTTTAAATGATTTCTTGAGCATCCGAGCTGAAAACAATGTCAGGTTTAGATTTGTTTGAAATTCATAATATTTGTCATTCAGCCTCCGAACCAGCTTGTTCCTATCATTTGGGATGGGGCTACACAGATGGCAGCCATTTGAATGCCACCCTCCCCCCACCCCACGAGAGACACTGCTGTCCTAGAATTATAGCAACACATTAAAGGAAAAAAATTATACCCTTTAAAAATAAATTTCCCAGCTCCCATGGGATGTTATCTCGGGAAAACTTAATACTTTATTTTAAAAAACGAGCTCACACACAACAATATCTCATGTCAGTTAAAGTGCTTAGGGTAGAAGCTTCCTTGATGAACCTTATATGTTACTAGTTGAAGTTTTAAATGTATTTTGCTTTAAATATTTCAAGAAAGATTAAAGTATATAATTAATAAGAGCAGTTCTACTCTAAGATGTTTTCCAACATTAAACAGATATTTTGGTCATGAAAACTACAGTGCAAAAATTGTGGATCTGTCCTAAACAGCACTTATATCCATTAGTGAGAGAGATAACAAATTGTACTTAAGAGTTAATGTTTTTTTACAAACTGGCCTGGGATGACTATCTGTTTTACTATTTAATGTCGATGCTTAACCTATTTTAACAAAGATTTCTGTTTTATAATCATAAAATGGATAGTTGAGTGTAAAGAATGCTAATTTCTTTCTCAGTTAACCACACATATGGGGAACATGACTATTCAAGTACAAAGAGCATATCCAAGTCAGCAACAATAACAGTGGCCATCTAATTATAGGCAGAGCTCATTACAAATAAACAGAAATGTATGTCAGCCTTTCCTCTTTTCTTCTGTACTATGGCATTTATTGTACTACGAGAGGCCCAGTGCACAAAATTCATACATGGAGGGGGGTGTCCCTCAGCCCAGCCTGCATTCTCTCCAATCTGGGACCCCACAGGGATAATGTCTAAATAGGCAGTTGGACATCCATCCCACAATCCAGGATTGCTGGCTCCCAACTGCTCTCCTGCCTGCCTTCCTGATTGCCCCTAACCACTTCTGCCTGCCAGCCTGATGACCCCCTAACCACTCCAATGCCAACCTGATTGATGTCTAACTGATCCCCTGCCAGCCTGTTTGCCCCTAACTGCCCTCCTCTGCAGGCCTGTATCCCTCCCAACTGCCCTTCCCTGCAGGTCTGGTTGCACCCAAATTCCCTCCTCTGACATCTTGGTTACCCCTAACTTCCCTCCCCTGCAGGCTTGATCTCCCACAACTGCCCTCCCTTGAAGCCCTGGTCCCTCCCAACTGCCCTCCCCTGCTGGTCTGATGGACCATAACTTCCCTCCTTTGCATGCCTGGTCCCTCCCAATTGCCCTCCCCTGCTGTCCATCTTGTGGTGGCCATCTTGTGTCCAAATGGGGGCAGGATCTTTGAACACATGGGGGCAGCCATCTTGTGTGTTGGAGTGATGATCAATCTGCATATTACTCTTTTATTTAATAGGATAAAGGCCTGGTGCATGGGTGGGGGCCAGCTGGTTTGCCCTGAAAGGTGTTCTGAATCAGGGTGGGGGTTCCCTTGGGGTGTGGGGCTGCCTGGGTGAGGGGCCTGTGGTGGTTTGCAGGCCAGCCATGCCATCTGGCAACCCAAGTGGAGGCCCTTGTATCTGGGATTTATTTATCTTCTACAATTGAAACTTTGTAGCCTGGAGCAGAGCCAAGCCTTCTGTTTGCTCTGTGGTTGCCACCATTTCTGTTTGGATTTATGTATCTTCTATCATTGAAACTTTGTAGCCTTGAGTGGAGGATTAAGCCGCCAAGGGAAGGTGGAAGGCTTGGGTTCCTCCATTGCTGGGGAAACCCAAGCCTCCCTCCTACTGTCTGTGACTGCAGTCATCTTGGTTGAGTTTATTTGGATATTCACTCCTGATTGGTAGGTGGACGTGGCTTGTGGGTGTGACTTGTGGATGTAGTGGAGGTATGGTCAATTTGCATATTACTCTTATATTAGTTAGAGTGTTGTGGTTGTTGGTTTATGGGCATCCCCCTTGCTTTGACTATGTGCTTCCTGAGAGTAAGGACCCAGTCTTTCATCTTTATAACATACTCACTTTCCACAGTGACACCATAATCTTAGGTGCTCAAATGGGTCAGCAGAATGACTTATCACCTTATATTATTGACCCATGAGAACAATGACTTTGTTAAACTCATTTGTATATCTTGAGCACTGAGTATACTTCTTGGCTAAACAAATGTGGAATAGATGAAAAAACAGCTTTATATTTGGTAAATAAGTGTTAAATACCCCATCTCATTTAATTCTTTCATGAGCCTCAAGGACTAATAGATAAGGTAGTTTATGATTATTCCCAGATAGGTAGTTTATTTTATAAATGAGAAGACAAAGATCTAGAGCGATGAATCAACTTACTAAAATTAACTTACTAAAACTATTAGTTTACCTCTGAGTGAGTAATTCTTAAGAATATATCATGAGGGGAGGGGGTGTTCTGACTATTAAACAGAAAAAAAGGAAGTTGCTATGACTGCTTATGGGTATTGGCAAGTACTTTCTCCTCAAAGATTTTTTTTGAATGTGTGTGCATGTGCGTGTGCCTGTGCGTGTGTGTGTGTGTTGAGATTCTTTTAGCTACTTCAAAGATGTAAGGATTGATTATTTATATATCATCTAATATTTAATAACTTTTTCCCATAATCTTTATGATGCACCAACTAATCCAAATAAGATACTTGATGCATTTCTCTCAAATGGGGCCTTTTCTCCTTTAAGATGACAGAACAATTACCACACCATTTTCAATCATAACTTTCCATGCAATTAATTCAATGTTGACAGTCTAAATGACAAAGAGATCATAGAGCTAATACTCTGGGATTGAAAAAATATGATAGGTAGAGGAGACAAAATGGCAGAAGACTAGATGGATGGGTTCTGAGCCTTGGCCCAAAGCAGAAAGAGAAAGCAGCTGAGGGTCACACTGGGAGGATTTATTAGCAAGCTAAGAGACAGGTGAACTCCAGGAGAAAGTGGGGGTCTGATGATCAGGGTGCCCCTGAGAGGGAAGCACCCACAGTGGGGCTGGGTCCCCTCGCGAAGCTACCTACGGGCTTGGACGGACATCTCGCCATCTTCAAAGGAAGAGTGGATCTTGTCAGAGGCCTGAATACCCACAGCCTCAGCAACCGCAGAGCAACTGTTAGCCCCAGAACACTAGTCCCAAAAACACTTGGACTCAAAGGAGCACTCCACCACACAATGAAAAGTCAGATTTCTCAGACATAGGGTGAGTCCCTAAGGTAGAAGACAGAAGCCCTCGCAGGCCAGATGCGTGGAAATTGGAGGACTGGGGTGGTGCTTACAAGAAGCCTGGGTTGTTGGGTTGGTGTCACCCACGACTGTGGAGGAGGCTCCCACTAGGGGAGATATCTAAAGAGCAACACATTTGGATCTGACTCGGAGGCATATCCGGAGAATTACAGGGGAGTGCAGTCGGCTCGGACTTGACTCCCCCACCCCAAAGATCAGTACCACAGAGAGGAAAAAAAAGCTAGAGAGGCTTTAGAGCTCTGGAAGTCAACCCAGAAACACTGCCACCCAGAGGCTAAATCACAAATTGACCCTAGTGTAATAAAAAATCAAACCAAGGCCCGCTTAAAAATCAGGACTGGATTACAATACTGAGGACCAGTGAAACGCAGAGAACTGCAATACTGTCCAGACTGAGAAACAGGCATGCCAAACAGAATGACAGAAGAAGTAAATGACCTTCACTACTACAAATTTTATTTAATTTTTTTAATTTTTTAATTTTTGTGTTTTATTTTCATTATTTGCAACATTTACTCAAGAAAATATTTTTCTTTCTTTCTCACTTTTACCTTTTTAATTAATAGATTTTAATTTGTAATCAGCATTATTACTACTACTATTTTACCTTTTTATCTTATTTACTTTTCTTTAATTATTTTTTTAAGTCTCATATTATTTGCTCCTTATTTTACTTTGGGATTAGTCTTTAACAGGCTATTTTTACCTTTCCTTCGCCAAAGCTTTATTCTATCTTAACCCTACTTTTATGCCATCACTCTCTTTCTAACCTTCCTTTCTTTGGTGTCCTGTTTATCTTAACCCTTTCCTATTCTAGATTTTCCCTATTCTTTCTGTTTACCACCTACTAAAATTTCACCCTACTTTTTTTTACATATATATTTTATTGATTTTTTACAGAGGAAGAGAGAGGGATAGAGAGTTAGAAACATCGATGAGAGAGAATTATTGATCAACTGCCTCTTGCACACCCCCTACTGGGGATGTACCCACAACCAAGGTATATGCCCTTGCCCAGAATAGAAACTGGGACCTTTTAGTCTGCAGGCTGACGCTCTATCCACAGAGCCAAACTGGTTTCGGCTCACCCTAATTTTTTATACATAATTTCCAAGCCCTGGCTCCAAGCCCATACACACCTCCCTTTCTGCTGTCCTAAAAAAAAGGTATTTCTCTCTATCCCCCTATACCCTTAAAGTTGTATTGTGAATGTTAATTATATCGAAGTTTTATGCTTTTTTGTGAGATTGTTTTGCTTATTCTTTTTGTTTGATTGTGTGTTTTTGTTATCTGTATTTTAGTTAGTTATTACATCTGCTTTACCTTTCCTAGCTTGACAGTACCTATCAATAATAACTATCAATAATAACTTTAAATGTAAATGTAATAAAGTACCTATCAATAATAACTTTAAATGTAAATGGAGTAAATGCTCCAATCAAAAGACATAGGGTAACGGATTGGATAAGAAAACAACACCAATATATCAGCTGTCTGCAAGCAACCCATTTCAGAAAAAAATACGGACAGAGACTGAGGGTGAAAGAATGGAAAAAGTTTTTCCAGGCGAATGGAAGTGAAAAAATAATCTGGGGTAGCAATACTTATCTCTGACAAATTAGATCTCAAAGTAAAGGACATAACAAGAGATAATGAAGGCCACTTCATAATACTAAATGAAGCAATCCAATAAGAAGAAATAACCCTGCTAAACATATATGCACCAAATACAGGAGCACTCAAATACATTAAAAAAAAAAAAAAACTGCTGGAGGACATTAAGGTAGAGATTCATAGCAATACAATCATAGTAGGAGATTTTAATACCTCACTGTCACCTTTGGACAAATCATCTAAACAAAAAATCAGCAAAGAACCATCAATCCTATATGACACACTATAACAGATGGAATTAACATCTTCAGAACATTTTACCTCAAACCTACAGAAAATACATTCTTCTCAAGTGCACGTGGGTAATATTCAAAGATAGACCAAATGTTGGGAGATAGGCAAGTTTCTTCAAATTCAAGAAGATTGAAATCATATCAAGCATTTTCTCAGATCATAGTGGCATAAAATTGGAAATCAACTACAATAAAAATAATCAAAAGAAATCAAACACATGGAGACTAAACAGCATGCTATTAAACAAGGACTTGGTGACCAAGAGATCAAGGAAGAAATAAAAAATAACCTGGCAACAAATGAGAGTGAAAACACAACACTACAACATCTATGAGAAACAGCAAAAGCAGTTTTGAGAGGTAAGTTCATATCTCTACAAGCCTATTGCAAAAAAAACAATGACAAATGGTAACAAATTATCAAATGCTACAACTCAAAGAGTTAGAAAAAGAGGAACAATAAAAGCTTCGTATAAGCAGAAGGAAGGAAATAATAAAAATCAGAGCAGAGATAAATGACATAGAGACCAAAATATAATACATAATATCAAAAAAAAATCAAAGCTGGTTCTTTGAAAGGATAAAAAAGATTGATGAACCTCTAGCCAGGCTAAGCAAAAAACAGAGAGCGGACCCAAATAAACAAAATCAGAAACAAAAGAGGTGAAATAATAACAGACCCCTCAGAAATACAAAGGATTGTTACAAAATACTACAAACAACTCTATTCCAACAAACTGGACAACCTGGAGGAAATGACATATTCCTAGAAAAATACAACCTTCCAAAACTCAATCAGGAAGAATCTAAAAATCTCAATAGATCAGTGACTTGGGAAGAAATTGAAGCAGTCATCAAAAAGCTTCCAGCCAGCTGAGGTCGGTTTGGCTCAGTGGTAGAGCGTAGGTCTGCGGACTGAAAGGTCCCGGGTTCGATTCCAGCCAAGGGCATGTACATTGGTTGCTGGCACATCCCCGGTAGGGGGTGTGCAAGAGGCAGCTGGTCGATGTTTCTCTCTCATTGACGTTTCTGGCTCTCTATCTCTCTCCCTTCCTCTCTGTAAAATATCAATAAAAAATATATATATTTTAAAAAAAAAAAGCTTCCATCCAACAAAAGCCCAGGGCCAGGTGGCTCCACAGGAGAGTTTTACCAAACATTCAAGGAAGATCTAAAATCTATCCTCCTCAGACTATTCAAAAAAATTCAAGCGGAAAGAACACTTCCAAACTCCTTCTATGAAGCCAGCATCACCATAATACCAAAACCAGATAAAGACAACTTAATGAAAGAGAATTACAGGCCAATATCCCTCATGAACATAGATGCCAATATCCTCAACAAAATTCTAGCAAATTGACTCCAGCAGAGCATCAAAAAGATCATACACCACAAACAAGTAAGATTTATTCTGGGAATGCAAGGATGGTACAATATCCGCAAATCAATAAACATGATACATCACATAAACAAATTGAGAGACAAAAATCATATAGTCATATCAATTGATGCAGAAAAAATATTTGATAAAATCCAAACCCTTTCCTGATGAAAACCCTTAACAAGGTGGGAGTACAAGGATCATACCTCAACATAATAAAAGTTATATATGATAAACCCACAGCCAACATCATACTCAATGGGCAAAAACTAAAACCATTCCCTCTCAGAACAGGAACAAGAAAGACATGCCCACTATAACACTCCTGTTTGACATAGTACTGGAAGTACTAGCCATTGCAATTAGATAAGAAGAGGAAATAAAAGGCATCCAAATTGAAAAAGAAGAAATAAAGTTATCCTTATTTGCAGATGACATGATATTGTACATAAAAAATCCATGACTCCACTAAAAATCATTAGACTTAATAAATGAATATGGCAATGTAGCAGTATACAAAATTAATTCCAGGAAATCTCTGGTATTTCTGTACACCAACAATGAATTTACAGAAACAGAGACCAAAAAAGCATTTTTCCTTCACACCAAAAAATTAAGATACCTAGGAATAAACTTAACTAAGGAGGTAAAAGACCTATACCCAAAAAACTACACGGCACTTAAAAAAGAGATAGATGAAGATGTAAATAGATGGAACAACATACCATGTTCATGGATTGGTAGAATCAACATCATCAAAAGGTCCATACTTCCCAAAGCAATTTATAGGTTCAATGCACTCCCCATTAAAATACCAACGGCATACTTCACAGAACTATAAAGAACTCCCCAAAAATTCATTTGGAACAATAAAAGACCTCGAATAGCCTCAGCAATCCTGAGAAAGAAGATTAAAGTAGGTGGGACTTCAGTACCAGATTTAAGAATGTATTACAAAGCCACTCTTCCCAAAACAGCCTGGTACTGGCAGAAGAACAGACATATAGATCAATGGAATAGAATAGAGAATCTAGATATCAACCCAAATCACTATGCTCAATTAATATTTGACAAAGGAGGCAAGAATATACAATGGAGTCAAGACAGTCTCTTCAATAAATGGTGTTGGGAAAATTGGACATATACATGCAAATGACAGAAACTAGATCACCAACTTACACCATACACAAAAATAAACCCAAAATGGATTCAGGACTTAAACATAAGATGAGAAACCATAAAAATACTAGAGGCATCTACAGGCAGCAAAATCTCAGACATATGCAAAAGCAATTTCTTCACTGATACTTCCCCAGGGCAATGGAAGCTAAAGAGAAAATAAACAATTGGGACTACATCAAAATAAAAAAAACTTTTTGCAGCAAAATAAACCATCAACAAAACAAGATAGCCTACTGTTTGGAAGAAAATATACGCAAATGTTATCACTGATAAAGGTTTAATCTCCATCATCTACAGACAGCTTATACAACTTAATAAAAGGAAGATAAATGAGCCAATTAAAAAATGGGCAATGGACCTAAATACGATCTTCTCAAAAGAAGACAGAAGGCATGCCAAGAGGCACCTATAAACATGCTCAAAGTCACTAATTATCTGAGAGATGCAAATTAAACAATGCAATACCATCTCATACCTGTCAGAATGGCCAACATCAAAAAATCAACAAAGGACAAGTGTTGGCCAGGTTGCGGAGAAAAAGATACCCTCATGCACTGCTGGTTGGAATGCAGAATGGTGCCACCACTGTGTAGAACATTATGGAGCTTCCTCAAAATAAACTGAAAATGGAACTCCCATTTGACCCAGTAATACCACTGTTAGGAATATATTCCAAGAAGCTAGAAACACCAAGTATGCTGTTGGTATTTTAATGGCGAGTGTACTGAACCTATAAATTGCTTTGGGAAGTATGGACATTTTGATGGTGTTGTTTCTACCAATCCATGAACATGGTATGTTCTTCCATCTGTTTACATCTTCATCTATCTCTTTTTTCAGTGTTATGTAGTTTTCTGTTTTCTGGGTATATGTCACAGGTGGGCAAAGTTTTTGACTCGAGTGCCACAATGGATTCTTAAACTGGACCAGAGGGCCAGTACAAAAGCAACCTGACCATGTTTGCACTCTCATCTTGGGCTGCTGGCGAAGGAGGGGAGGGGAGAGCAAGAGAACCCTCTGCTCTTTCGGCTCTGCCGGCCAGACGAACAGCAGAACAGGTGGAATCTGGCCCACGGCCCATAGTTTGTGCATGGTCTTTACCTACTTAGATAAGTTTATTCCTAAGTATCTTAATTTTTTTGGTGTGATGGTAAATGGGATTGCTTTTATGGTCTCTGTAAGCTCACTATTTGTGTATAGAAAAGCTATAGATTTCTTGGCGTTAATTTTGAATCCTGCTATATTGCCAAATTCATTTATTGAGTCTATTAGGTTTTTGATACAGTCTTTTGCGTTTTTTATGTACAATATCATGTCATCTGCCAATAAGGATAATTTTACTTTTTGTTTTCCAATTAGGATGCCTTTTATTTCCTCTTCTTGTCTATTTGCAATGGCTAGTACTTCCAGTACTATCTCAAACAGGAGTGGTGAACGTGGCCATCCCTGTCTTGTTCCTGTTTTTAGAGGGAATGGTTTTAGTTTTTTGCCCATTGAGTACTATGCTGGCTGTGGGTTTATCATATATAGCTTTTATTATATTGAGGTATGATCCTTGTACTCCCACCTTGTTTAGGGTTTTCATCAGGAAAGGGTTTGGATTTTATTAAATGCCTTTTCTGCATCAATTGATATGACTTTATGAATTTTGTCTCTCAATTTGTTTATGTGATGTATCATGTTTATTGATTTGCAGATATTGTACCATCCTTACATTCCCAGAATAAACTCTACTTGGTCATGGTGTATGATCTTTCTGATGTGCTGCTGGAACTGATTTGCTAGAATTTTGTTGAGGATTTTGGCATCTATGTTCATGAGGGATATTGGCCTGCAATTCTCTTTCACTGAGTTGTCTTTATCTGGGTTTGGTATTAGGTGATGCTGGCTTCAAAGAAGGAGTTTGGAAGTATTCTTTCCGCTTGAATTTTTTTGAATAGTCTGAGGAGGATAGATTTTAGATCTTCCTTGAATGTATGGTAAAACTCTCCTGTGAAGCCACCTGGCCCTGGGCTTTTGTTTGCTAGAATCTTTTTGATAACTGTTTCATTTTCTTCCCAAGTCACTGGTCTATTGAGATTTTAGATTCTTCCTGATTGAGTTTTGGAAGATTATATTTTTCTAGGAACATTTCCATTTCCTCCAGGTTGTCCAGTTTGTTGGAATAGAATTGTTCGTAGTTTTTTGTAACAAACTTTTGTATTTCAGTGGCGTCTGTTGAAATTTCACCTCTTTTGTTTCTGATTTTGTTTATTTGGGTCCTCTCTCTTTGATTTTTGGTTAGCCTGGCTAGAGGTCCATCAATTTTTTTATCCTCTCAAAGATTATCCATCTTATGTTTGTTTGTTTTTTTTGTCTCTATTCCGTTTATCTCTGTTATGATTTTTATTATTCCCTTCCTTTTGTTTATGCTGGGCTTTTCTTGTTGCTCTTTCCTTAACTCTTTGAGTTGTATAGTTAGATAATTTGTTACCATTTTCTCTTGTTGTTTGCAATAGGCTTGTAGAGATATGAACTTCCCTCTCAAAACTGCTTTTGCTGTGTCCCATAGATTTTGGATTGTGGTGTTTTCTTTGTCATTTGTTGGGAAGATGTTTTTAATTTCTTCTTTGATTTCTCTGGTAACCCAGTCTTTGTTTAATAGCTTACTGTTTAGTATCCATATTTTTTCTTTCTTGTGATTATTTTTATTGTAGTTAATTTCCAATTTTATGCAAATATGATCTGAGATGGCTAAATATGCTTGATATGATTTCTATCTTCGCAAATTGGAAGAGACTTTGCCTATGTCCCAACATGTGGTCTATCTTTAAAAATTACCCATGTGCACTTGAGAAGAATGTATATTCTATGGCTTTGGGGTGAAATGTTCTGAAGATGTCAATTAATTCCATCTAGTCTAGTGCATCATTTAGGATTGATATTTCTTTGGTGAATTTTTGTTTAGATGATTTGTCTAAAGGTTTTATTGGGGTATTAAAATCTCCTACTATAGTTGTATTGCTATTAATCCTTCCATTAATGTTCTCCAGCGGTTTTTTTTTTTTTATGTATTTGGGTGCTCTCGTATTGGGTGCATATATTTTTACCAGGGTTATTTCTTCTTTTTGGTTGCTCTCTTTAGTATTATGAAGTGGCCTTCGATATCTCTTGTTATGTCCTTCATTTTGAGACCTACTTTGTCACATGTAAGTATTCCTACCCATTTTTGTTTTGTTTATCATTTCTGTTTGCATGGAAAACCTTTTTCCATCACCTCACCCTCAGTCTGTGTACATTTTTTTTTCTGAAGTGGGTTTGTTGTAGATAGCAGATATATGGGTCTTATTTCTTATTCTATCAGTTACCCTATGTCTTTTGATTGGAGTATTTACTCTACTTACATTTAAAGTTATTATTGATAGGTACTTATTTAACACCATTTTTTATTATAAACCCTGTGTTCCTTCTTTGCTTCCTATTTCTTTTCTTTTTTTTTCTTTCTTTTTTCTTTTCTTCTTCTTCTTCTTTTTTTTTTTACAGTAGACCCTTCAGCATTTCTTGCATTGCTGGTTTGGTAGAGATAAATTCCTTTAGTCTTTTTTTGTCTGTGAAGCTCCTTATTTATCCTTCAATTTTGATTGATAGCCTTGCTAGGTTCAGTATTCTTGGATTCAGATCCTTCTTTTGCATTACTTTGTATATTTCATACCATTCCCTTTTGGCCTGATGAGCTTCTGCTGAGAAATCAGTTGCTAGTCTGATGGAGTTTCCTTTATATGCAACTTTCTGTCTCTCTCTGGCTGCTTTTAAGATTCTGGTTTTGTTGTTGGTGTTTGCCAATTTAATTATAATGTGTCTTGGCGTTGGTCTTTTGGGATTCATTTTGCTTTGACACTGCCAGCTTCTTGTATTTTTGTGGGTATTTTCTTCTCTTTGTCAGGAAAGTGTTCTGTCATTTTTTCTTCAAACATTTTTTTCTATGCCTTCCTCAGTTTCATTTCCTTCTGGAACCCCTATTATTCTAATTTATTTTTATTTTGTATTGTCCCAAAGTTCCCTTAGACTCTCCTCCTGCTTTTAATTATTTTTTCCAGAAGCTGTTCTAATTGGGTATTTTTTTTCATTTTGTCTTCTAGCTCACTGATGCGGTCTTCTGCTTCTTCTAGTCTACTCTTTGTGCTTTCCATTGAGTTCTTTACAGTAGTGATGTCATTTTTCATTTCTTCTAGCTTCTTCATTTTCTTTTGGTTCTTACTCATATTATCAAATTTGTCTTCCATTCATTTTAGCCATCTTATGATCATTATTCTGAATTCTTGCTCTGGTAGATTGCTTACCTCTAACTCATTTACTTCTTTTACTGGTGGTGCCTGCTTTTTTTCATTTTCATATGTGGGCTATTTCTTTGTCTCCCCCATGATCTCTCTTTTCAGGATATCTGCTTATGTAGTTCTCTCTCTTTCACGTTGATATGAAGGCACAAAATACAGCACAAAATACAACACACAAGCCACTGGACAGAAATATGTTTGCGATATTTATAACCTCCAATAAAGGGGACCATTAGAGAAAGGCAAATTCGGGGTAGGAGAGATAGAAGAGAAAAAAGAAAAAAAAGGAGTGTAAAAATGAATTTGGGAGGAGGGAAAAAAAGAAGAGACAATCTAGAACAATACTAATAGAGAAATGAGGAACTAACTATATATATGGGAAGGAAACTCCAATAGAACAACCGTCAGTAATAGAGAATGCCAGCAACAAGTATCTGGAGATCAATACAGCTTACAAGACCAACTATTATCAAGCTAGGAAAGGGAAAACAGCATTAATAACTAAAATACAGCTAACAACAACAATTGAACAAAAAGAATAAGCGAAACAATCTCACAAAAAAGCATAAAACTTCAATATAGTTAACATTCAACCTACTACTTCAAGGGGATAGAGAGAAAGAATTTTTTTTTTTTTTAAGGACAGTGGAAAGGGAGGTGTGTATGGGTTTGGAGCAGGGGGTTGGAAATTAGATATAGAATAGTAAGGTGAAATTTTAGGAAGTGGTAAACAGAAAGAATAGGGAAAATGTAGAGTAGGAATGGGTTAAGATAAACAGGACACCAAAGAAGGAATGGTTAGGAAGAGAGTCATTGCGTAAAAGTAGGGTTGAGGTAGAATAAAGCTTTGGTGAAGGAAATGTAAAATTAGACTGAAGAACACTAATCCTGGAGTAAAATGGTGAGCAAATAATATGACACTTAAAAAATAATAAAAATAATCAAAAGTAGATAAGATAAAAAGGTAAAATAGTAGTAGTCATAAGGCTAATTATAAATAAAACTGTATTAATTAAAAAGGTAATATCAAGTGAGGAAAAAGAAAAAATAGTTTCTTGAGTAAATGTTACAAATAATGAAAATAAAAAACAAAATTAAAAAAAATTAAATTAAAAATTTAAATAAAATTTGTAGTAGCGAAGGTCATTCACTTCCTCTATCGTTCTGTTTGGCACGCCTGTTTCCCAGTCTGGACAGTATTGCAGTTCCCTGCGTTTCACTGGTCCTCAGTGTTGTAATCCGGTTCTGATTTTAAAGCGGGCCTTGGTTTGATTTTTTATTACACTAGGGTCAATTTGTGATTTAACCTCTGGGCGGCAGTGTTTCTGGGTTGACTTCCAGAGCTCTAAAGCCTCTCTAGCTTTTTTTCCTCTCTGTGGTACTGATCTGTGGGGTGGGGGAGTCAAGTCCGAGCCGACTGCACTCCCCTGTAATTCTCCGGATATGCCTCCGAGTCAGACCCAAATGTGTTGCTCTTTAGATATCACCCCAATAGGAGACTCCTCCACAGTCATGGGTGACATCAACCCAACAGCTCAGAGCTTCTTGTAAACACTGCCACAGTTCTCCAGTTTCTGTGCTCACAGCCTCGTGGGCTTCTGTCTTCTGCCTTAGGGACTCACCCTATGTCTGAGAAATCTGACTTTTCATTGTGCGGTGGAGCTCTCCTTTGAGTCCAAGTATTCGCGTTGCCTGGGACCAGCATTGTGGGGCTCACAGTTGCTTTGCCGTCACTGTGGCTGTGGGTATTCAGGCCTCTGACAAGATTCACTCTTCCTTTAAAGATGGTGAGATGTCCCTGTTCAAGCTTGTAGGTAGCTTCCCGAGGGGACCCAGCCCCACCATGGGTGCTTCCCTCTCAGGGGCACCCTGATTAGCAGACCACCACTTTCTCCTGGAGTTCGCCTGTCTCTTAGCTTGCTAACAAACACTCCCATTGTGACCCTCAGCTGCTCTCTCTTTCTGCTTCAAGACAAAGCTCAGAACCCATCTATCTAGTCTTCCGCCTTTTTGTCTTCCAATTATCTGTATAATATTTTTAAATTCAATGTATGTTTAATTTCTTTTTTTCCCTCCATTTTTTATTAAGGTATTATATGTGTACATATCTTACTGTTGCCCCCCCCACCTCCCATTCATGCCCTCCCTCCCCAGAGTTCTGTGTTCGTTTGTTGTATTCATGCATACCAGTCCTTCGGTTGTTCTCTTATCTCCCCCCAGGGCTCCTTCCCCTCCCTGCTGTCATTTGACAATCTGCTTGTTTTATGGTGACTATCTCAGCATCACATGAATAGAATCCGCTCCTCATTTGGCAGTATGCTTGTTTTATGGTGGCTATCTCAGGACCACACGAATAGATTCTGCTCCTCCTCTGGTTCTCACTGCCCCTCCCCCTGGGTCCCACTGCTTCCCTAGGGACACACGACTCACCTGGGGCACAGGGCCCCCTGAGACAAACAGCTCACCCGGGGCACACAGCCCCCTGGGACACACGGCTCACCCGGGACACCCAGCCCCTTTGGGGAACACGGCTCACCCGGGGCACAGGGCCCCCTGGGACACACGGCTCACCCGGGACACCCAGCCCCTTTGGGGAACACGGCTCACCCGGGGCACAGGGCCCCCTGGGACACACGGCTCACCCGGGACACCCAGCCCCTTTGGGGAACACGGCTCACCCGGGGCACACGGCCCCCTGGGACCCACGGCTCACCCTGGGCACAGGGCCCCCTGGGACCCACAGCTCACCCGGGGCACACGGCCCCCTGGACATATGGCTCACCCGGGGCACACGACCCCTCTCGGGCGCTGGGGTCGCGTATTGAAGGGGCCACGCTAGCTCCTTGCTAGCATGGCAGGCAGGTTGGGATGGTTGCAGGCGGGCTGAGATGGCTGCAGGCGGGTAGACCACCCTCAAAGGTGTCTTGTTCGGTGCGGAAGCGGAGCAGCTGCGGACTCGGAGGCTAAGTTCTGAGGCCGCCCACTCTCTGAGCCCAGGGTGTAGTGAGCTCTGTTCTCGGTGTATTTCTTTTATTTGTAGCAGTGGTGGCGGGTGGCGGTGGCTGGTGCGGCAGTGATGGTCACTCCTGTGGTTCAATTTCCACTGTAGTTTTAAAGTTCACATGGCGGCAGTGGCGGGAGCTTCGGTTCGGCCATGTGGAGGCTGAGGGAGGACTCGCCGGGGCCGCTAATGGAAGGTTCCGTGCTGGCTCCTCACCAGCACGGCGGGTGTGCTGGGAAGGTTGTGGGCGGGCTGAGATGGCTGCGGGGGGAGAGTTCCCCCCTCAATGGTGTCTCCTTTGGTGCAGAAGCAGAGCTGCTGTGGACGCAGAGGCTAAGTTCTAAAGCCACACTCTCTCTGAGCCCGGGGTGTAGTGAGCTCTGATTTCGGTAGATTCCCATTCTCGGGTGTGGCGGCGGGTGTGGCAGAGATGGTAGCTCCTGTGTCTCAATTTCCCCTGTAGTATTAAAATCCACATGGCGGTAGTGTCGTAAGCTTTGGAGCCAGCTGCTGGTGGTGGCAGCAGAAAGACTCGCCGGGGCGCAAAGGGAAGGCACCGCTCCAGCTCCCCACCAATAAGGTGCATGCGGAGAATGGGCCCAGCTGGCCGCAGGCCAGGAGATGCCAGGACAACTCCTCAGGATGGTTGTGGGCAGGCTCCGAAGGTCCCATAACAGCTCCCTGGTTCCCATGGCCGGCGGGCTGGCCCAGTCCTTGGGCCCCAGGGCGGAACGAGGTCTGGCTTCCCTCATTCCTGGCGGCAGCGTCTCCGGCAGGTCTGGTTTCGCCATAGTTTTAAACTCCACATGGCAGCAACGGTGCCCTGCTTGGTGTCTAGTTGTAGCCTTCCCATTTCTGGGCCGAGCTGGCTGCGGGCGGGGAGATGCTGCGCCATCTCTTCGCCAGCACAGCAAGTGCGGGGGCTGGGCCGAGCTGGCTGCAGGTGGGGAGACACTACGCCATCTCTTTGCCCGCACGTGAGTGGGGGGTCTGAGCCGAGCTGGCTGCGGACAGGGAGACGCTGCGCCCGCTCCTCTCCAGCACTGCGGACGGGCTGGGATCGCTGCAGGCCAGGAGGTCGCACTCACGGGCTTCTCGTCCAGGTAGGGGCCAAAGGCTAGGTGGAGGCCCACATCAGCTCTCATGGTGGCCGGCAGGGCTGGCCCACTCCCTGGGCCCCGGGGTGGAGCGAGGTCTGGCTTCCCTCATTCCCGGGGGCAGCGTCTCCGGCACGTCCTGTTTCGCCATAATTTTAAACTCCACATGGCAGCAGCCGTGTCCTGCTTTGTGTCTAGTTGTAGCCTTCCCATTTCACCAGCTTTCCTGTGGGTCTGGTGCGATCCCTTTCGATTTTATCTGTTGTTTTTTTCCAAATTGTTGAGGAGATGGCTGCCCAGGAGACTTCCTAGGCCGCCATCTTGCTTCGGTCTCCCTATGTTTAATTTCTAATTGGTCCTTTTTCATATCCTCAAGGGTCTTGCTAAATTTGTTGGCTTTTGGTAGGAAATTCTATGGAAACCTTATAACTGTGCTTTTGAACTCTATATCCAGTCATTTGCTTTTCTCCATTTCTTTTGTTTGTGATCTGTTTCTTTGTCTCTGTATCTTTGCTGATTTCCTGAATTGGTAGAGTAGCTTTTTGTCCTAGGTGTCCTATATGGCCTCCCAGTTGCCTGAGGTGGACCTTCTTGGTGCACTCTTTTGTGCACTGTTTGCATAGCCTTGTGATAGGTAAGTTTTGATTGTTGTTGGTATTACTGGGAGGAATTGACCTCCAGGCCATTTGGCTGTATCAGCTATGTCTATACTGGGAGAACTTCTGTGCTTGAGACAGCCTTATGGGACCAGACTTGCAAAATTGTGAAATTCTCTGCGCTCAACTTGGATTGTGTGGAGTCTCAGGTCTGAGGAGACATTCTTCTCTTCCCATGAGCCCTGTCCTGTGAGGTCCCTGGTTCTCATTGTCCCTCAGTAATTGCTGCAAACACCTTCGAGGGAAAGTCACTACTGAGTTTCACTAGTTGCCAGACAGTCCAGTTTCTCCCCCAATGAATCTGGATTCCCACATTCTCGCCTGGAACTGAGCTTCAGCACAGTTGGAAGCTTCCATCTCTCTCTCACTAGAGAAACCCAGCGGCACACTCAGCAGTTATTTCTTTCTGTGTGCATTTGTGCACATGCCTTCTAACCTCTGCCTTTCATGGTTCCCCTGAGTTTCTGTGTGTTCTCTCCTTTCCTGAAAGTCCAGATTCCCCCCGTATGAGTCTGGGTCCCCAGCATCTCACCTGGAACTGGGGTTCAGTGTATTTGGGAGTTTCCGACTCCCTCCATTAGAGAAAGCAAGTGGCACCCTCAGCAATCAGTTGTCTCTCAGTGCACTCATTTGCAAGCCTCCAGACCCCTGCCTTCTGCAGCTTCCCCAAATTTCCATGTGCCCTCTCTCTTCCTGTCAGTCCAGATGTCCTCTTATGAGCCTGGGTCCCCAGGGTCTCTCCCAGAATTGGAGTTCAGTGCATTCGGAACTGGGGTTCAGTGCAATCTGGAGCTTCCTTCTCTCTCCTACCAGAGAAAACCAGCCAGGCACTCAGTCACCCTTCCTCTCTGCACACATGTCTTTGTACCTCAGCCTTTTGCAACTCCTCTGATTCTCCGTGAGCTTTTCTCTTTCCTTCTAGTTGTAGAATTTCCACTTAGCCAGCTTTCCTGTTGTTCTGAATGATGCCTGTTTTGTCTTTTAGTTGTAGTTTTGAAATTGTTGTGTGACGCAGCAGTTTAGGCATTTACCTATGCCAGCATCTTGGTTCATCAAGGGTCCATTCTTTTGATGATTGAGTAATACTACTTTGTGTATATGCACCACATTTTCCTTATACCTTTTCCTATTGATGGACATAGGTTGCTTCCATACCTTGGCTATTGTAAATAATGCTGTAATTGACCTAGTGGTGCACATATCTTTTCAAATTAGTGTTCTCTATTTCTTTGGATAAATAACCAGAATTGGAATTTCTGGGATATAAGATAGTTATATTTTTAATTTTTTGAGGGACCTATGTACCATTTTCCATAGTGGTTGCACCAATTTTCAATCCCCCCAATAGTTTGTGAAGGTTTCTTTCTCTCCACATCATCACCAACACTTATTGTTTATTGATCTATTGATGAATATGACTTCTTGAGAGGTAAAATTATCTTGCCTGGTCCGAAGCCAATTAATTTCTAGGAATGAATTGCTGTCTTGGAGATGGGAAGTGGAAGGGTAAATAAAATTAACAGCTTTTTCTTTCTTCCTCCCCTTCTTCCATTCATCTCTTTCCTTCCTTCCTTGTTTCTTTCCTTCCTCTCTCTCCCTCCCTTCACCCTTCCTTCCTTCCTTCCTTCCTTCCTTCCTTCCTTCCTTCCTTCCTGCCTGCCTGCCTTCCTTTCTTCCTTCCTTCCTTCCTTCCTTCCTTCCTTCCTTCCTTCCTTCCTTCCTTCCTCTCTCTCATCCCCCCACTCCTTTTCTTTCTGTAATAGGAGCAGCCAATAGGAGAAAAATTCATAAAATAAAACCACTTCTAAAGTAAACAAGCAGTAGTACCTATCCAGGTCTTTATTGGGAAAGTCTGGAGTTGCCCTAGAAGGCAAGGGTGGATAAAGGTTTACACTTGCTGTCAAATTTGTGATTGATTATTGTTGCAGAGGAAGCTTTACCTTAAAACTATAGTGGGGCAGGTGGTAATACTGCTGTTGGGGGAGGTATATACCATTTTCTCACCTTGAGAGGACCAGTGAAGATTTCCTGGGGTAAATAGAAATGTCACCCTGCTTCCTGCCATATGTCCTACAAAGCATTGGTACCTGACACATGGCAGAAAGCCAGAATCCAATGGCATTCTTGGGTAACAGAATCTTCAGTAATGATGGTGACCATCAACTATTAAGAATTAGCCCTTTCTTTCCCATTTTCCTGTGACTTAGTAAGCTATAAGATTCCTATAAATTCTGATAGAGAGGGAAGCTATCATAATGACTGGTAATGGGTGTCCTGACAGCTAGCAATGTGAATGCTCAGAACCAAGTTGAATGTAATTTTAATAAAAGAAAGAAAAATGTGGTATTTCTTGCCCCCAAGCAATTGAGAACAAATCCATACCTATCACAAATACATTTTTAAAATTAAAGGTTAGCTCTAGCTGGTTTGGCTCAGTGGATAGAGGATTGGTCTGCTGACTGAAGGGTCCCAAGTTGGATTCCAGTCAAGGGTATATGCCCGGGTTGCAGGCTTGATACCCAGTGGGGAGAGTGCAAGAGGCAGCCAATCAATGATTCTCTCTCACCGTTAATGTTTCTATCTCTCTCTCTCCCTTTCCCTTCCTCTCTAAAATTAATAAACATATATATTTTTTAAATGGAACAATAGATACATTACGCCCCTGGAAAGTAGGGTGGGGGCTAGAGGAGCTTTCATTTTTTACTTAAAATGTATATGGGCATATGTGTGTATCTAGGGGGAAATGAGAATAATCTCTTCTTTTCAAAACAAAAGTACAAGTCAATTTGGGTTGAGAAGAGGATCTGGAGATGCATAGCTATCTCCAAGGTCATCTGGATCAGTCCTAAGCCTGATGCACATTCTTAGGATGACTTTGAGTGCCTGGACCCTTAGATTCAGATATAGCTTTGAAGTGGATAAACTAGGAGAAATACAAAACTCTATGATCTCTTCTACTCATCCAATTTATGCAAAGGACGTTTGCAAGTATAAATATTTTATACTATTTCATAAACTGTAATTATATGGCCAATTCAATGCCACTTATTTATTCATTCAACATTTAATGAATATTTTTTGGTAGCCTTTTATGTGTTAGTCACTTCTGTAGGTACTTAGAATGCATAGGACAATAAAAAAATTAATTCTTCCTCTTCTGCCATTTTATTTATTTATTTATTTATTTATTTATTTATTTTTTAAAAATATATTTTATTTATATTTTACAGAGAGGAAGGGAGAGAGATAGAGAGCTAGAAATGTCGATGAGAAAGAAACATCGACTAGCTGCCTCTTGCACACCCCCTACCGGGGAATGTGCCCTCAACCAAGGTACATGCCCTTGACCGGAATCTAACCCGGGACCTTTCAGTTCGCAGACCGACGCTCTACCACTGAGCTAAAGCGGTTTTGGCCTCTTCTGCCATTTTAAATGATCACTTTTTTTGTGCCTCCACACTGTTGACATGGGACATGCTATTGTACTGTACTGCTTACAACATTGTATTAAAACAATCTGTTTATACAATTTGGGTTGTAAACAGCTTTTATAATATTAAAGGCAGAAAATTTGAAAAACAAGAATACTATTGTTTACATAAAAGTTAGAAACTGCACTGAAAGAAAAATAAAATGTCCAAGAAAATGATAAAGTAAGGGAAATATTTGCAACATATATGACATACAGGTTTTCTATCTTTAATATGTAAAGATTTCTTCTAGGACACTATGCAGCACATCAATAACAAGTTGAAAAATCTACAAAGGATATAAATAGAAAATATACTAATTAATAAAAAGAACTATAATAGTTAATAAGTATATTTTAATGTTTAAGCTCATTAGAGATATAAATCTAAGCAAAAAGCTATAAAATTAGAAAAGGCTCAAAATTAAAAATATCTGATTCTTGTTCTCTAATGCAGATTTCTCAAGCTTAGACATTTGGGGCAGGATAATTCCTGAGTGAGGGGTTGTTCAGTGCTTTGTAGGATATTTAGCAGTATTCCTGGCCTCTACTCACTAGATGCCAGTAGCATTCCTTTCCATCTGTGACAACTAAAAGTATCTCTGGGCATTTCCACTTGTCTTCTCGGAAGCAAAAATCTCCTTGAGTTGAGAACGACTGTTCCAAGGGCTGAAGGTACGTGTGGCAATTCCCCCACTCATCCTGACCTCAGGTGCTTTTATTTTATTTTATTTTATTTTTTTACAAATTTATTTTATATTTCATATATTTAAAAAAAATTTTTAGGGCCATGATCTTTTTATTTTTTTATTTAATAAATCTTTACTTTTCATATTATTACAATTGTTCCTCTTTTTTCCTTCCATAGCTCCCTTCTACCAGGTTCCTACCCCACCCTCTGTCCTTAGCGCCCCCCTCCACTGTCTTCATCCATAGGTGTACGATTTTTGTTCAGTCTCTTCCCGTACTGCCCACTCCCCTTTTTTTCCGGAGAATGGTCAGTCCACTCCCTTTCTATATCCCTGATTCTATTATATTCACCAATTAATACTGTTTATTAGATTTTTTATCCCCTTGGTTTTTAGATTCATTTGTTGATAGTTACGTATTTGTTGTTCATAATTTTTATCTTTATCTTCTTCTTCCTCTTCTTAAAGAATACCTTTCAGCATTTCATATAATTCTGGTTTGGCGGTGATGAACCCCTTTAGCTTTTTTTTTTTTT
This sequence comes from Vespertilio murinus, assembly GCA_963924515.1. Lineage (NCBI taxonomy): Eukaryota > Metazoa > Chordata > Mammalia > Chiroptera > Vespertilionidae > Vespertilio > Vespertilio murinus. Next base: position 45,612,497 of record OZ004710.1, read on the forward strand.
TAAATTTGTGGATCTCTTTATCTGGCCTTCAATTCTAAATGATAGCTTTGCTGAGTAGAGTAATCTTAGTTGTAGTTTCTTGCTATTCAACACTTTGAATATTTCTTGTCATTCCCATCTGGTCTGCATAGTTTCTGTTGAAAAATCAGCTGACAATAGTATGGGTTCTCCCTTATAGGTAACTAACTGCTTTTCTCTTGCTGCTTTTAAAATTCTCTCTTTGTCTTTTGCTCTTGGAGTTTTAATTATGATGTGTCTTGGTGTGGTCCTATTTGGATTCATTTGATTGGGGTTCTATGGGCTTCCTGGACTTATAGGTCTATTTCTTTCACTAGGTGGGGGAAGTTTTCTGTCACTATTTCTTCAAATAGTTTTTCAGTATCTTGCTCTCTCTTTTCTTCTGGAACCCCCCTAATTCTTTTTTAAAAATATATTTTATTGATTTTTTTACAGAGAGGAAGAGAGAGGGATAGAGAGCTAGAAAAGTCAATGAGAGAGAAACATCAACCAGCTGCCTTTTGCACACCTCCTACCGGGGATGTGCCCGCAACCAATGTACATGCCCTTGACCGGAATCGAACCTGGGACCTTTCAGTCCACAGACTGACGTTCTACCACTGAGCCAAACCGGTTTCGGTGGACCCCCATAATTCTGATGTTGATACACTTGAAGTTGTCCTAGAGTCTTCTTTCAGTATCTTCAACTTTTTATATTCTATTTGCTTTTCTGGAGAAGTGTTATTTGCTTCTTGGTATTCCAAATCTTTGAGTTGATTCCTGTGATCCTCTAGTCTGCTTTTAGGTCTCTGTATAATATTTTTTATTTCAGTCAGTGTATGCTTAATTTCTAGTTGATCCTTTTTCATATCCTCAAGGGTCTCATTACATTTATTGGCCTTTTCTAGGAAATTCTTGAAAAACCTTATAACTGTGGTTTTGAACTCTATATCCAGTCATTGCTTTCCTAAATTTCCTTCATTTGTGGCCTGCCTCTTTGTATCTGCATTTTAGCTGCTTTCCTGAGTTGATGGAGTTGCTTTGTGTGCTAGGTGTCCTATATGGCCCAGTTGCTCAGTCTCTCCAGTTGCCTGAAGTAGATACTCTTGGTTCAGCCTTTTGTGGGCTGTGTGTGAAGTCTTGTTGTAGCTAAGCCTTGATTGTTATTAGTATCACTGGAGGGAGTTGGCCTTCAGGCCAATTGGCTGTGAGGATCAGCAATGTCTCTGCTGGGGGGCTTCTGGGCTCAGCTTGGATGGGGAAGATTCTCAGGGTGGAGCAGACAGCCTTGATTTCCCATCATCCCTGCCCTACAAGGGCCCTGTGTCTCAGTGTCCCGTGGGAATGGCTGTGCACACCTCTGAGAGAAGGCTGCTCTTTAGTTTCACCTGCTCCCAGACAGCCCAGTTTCTCCCCGAATGAGTCTGGTACCAAAGTCTCACCTGGAGCTGGATTTCAGTATAGTGAGGAGGTTTTGCTTTCCTCCCGAAGGAGAAAACTAGCCACTTGTAGAGCGTCTGTGCTCAGCTTTGAAGGGGTAGAGTCTTAGGGTGGAGTGACAGCCTTGGTTTCCCATCATCCCCACCCTATGAGGGTCCTATGTCTCAGTGTTCCATGGCAATGGCTGCACACACCTCTGAGAGAAGGCTGCTCTCGAGTTTCACCCTCTGCCAGGCAGTTCAAGTTCTCCCCAAATGAGTCTGGTACCCAAGGTCTCACCTGGAGCTGGATTTCAGTGCAGTTGGGAGGTTTTGTTTCCTCCCAAAAGAGAAAGCTAGCCATGCGTTTGCTGCCCACCCTCTCTTCACAGTGCAAGTAAGCCAGCTCTGTATTTGGCTGCCCACCCTCCTCTTGCACAGGTCTCCACACCTCCACAGCTCCTCTAAGTCTGCTTCCTTTTCTATTTGCTTGTAGTTGTAGAATCTCCACTCAGCCAGCTTTCTGGTGGTTCAGGATGATGTCCACTATGTCTTTCAGTTACAGTTTTAAAATTGTTGTGTGAGAGAAACTGGTTTAGGTCAGTGGATAGAGCCTTGGACTGCAGACTGTAGGGTCCCAGGTTCGATTCCAGTCAAAGGCATGTGCCTTGATTGAAGGCATATCCCCAGTGGGGGGTGTGCAGGAGTCATCTGGTTGATGGTTCTCTCTCATAGATGTTTCTAACTAACTCTCTTTGCCGAAACCAGTTTGGCTCAGTGGTAGAGCGTCGGTCTGCGACTGAAAGGTTCCGGGTTCGATTCCGGCCAAGGGCATGTACATTGGTTGTGGGCACATCCCCAGTAGGTGGTGTGCAAGAGGCAGCTGATTGATGTTTCTCTCTCATTGACGTTTCTAGATCTCTCTCTCTCTCCCTTCCTCTCTGTAAAATATCAATAAAATATATATTTTTTAAAAATTGATGTGTGAGGCAGCAGTATAGGTGTTTACCTTATGCCACCATCTTGGTTTCTCCAAGGGTGCTCTAGTTTTGATGTGCTTGAAAAATTATTCTGTATTCTTTCATCATATTTATTGTTAGAATAGACCTTATATATATTTTTTACATTGAAATATATCCTTGACCATTTAGCCTTCTACTTCACTCTGGTATCAAATACCTGTGGCCAAATGAAAATATAGGCCCATGATATATCTATGTAGGTTTTTCCATATTGTTAAAATGTATATCTTTTTAAAAATATGCATTAAGATCTGAGGATATCATGGGTATTATAAATTCTATTTCATCTTTAAAATTGCTTTCAATCCATCATAAATATTTTGAGACCTACTATGTGCAAGCCATATGCTATATGCTTAGGGAAGCACAAAGATGACCAAGACAGTCCCTCCTTCTATCTTGTAACAGAAATAAGACAATTAGGCAAATAGCTAGCAGAATAAGTAAGTACTAAATCAAGTTACAAACACCCAGTTGGAGGAGTGCAGGAAAATAAGGGATTGATTCTGACCAACAAGGGTTTGGGGAGGCTTAATTGAGGTAAGAATTGACTCATAGAAACCAAATTAAGCCACATCCTTTCTGGAATCAAAGAAGAATCTTTATCCTTTAGCTGGATTTAATACACATTGGGAAATCTCAGAGACTATGCTTTCTATAAAGGGAGAACTGTTATTAATGAAACAAAAGAGCTTTTGGCCATGTAATCATGTATCATATAACCTAAATTACTATTAGTGAATAATATCTGTTCTCATGGGAATTGCAATGATACAAAAGTATGAAATATTAATTCAAGACGAATGATGTCATGGCTTTTAGTTATAGAAAAATAACATTGGAACACTGTTCAGAGGAGCAGTAGGACATCAGTATTCTATTGCTAGAAAGATGTCCTATAGCGTAGAACAGTAGTTTGATTGGCTCAAACATAACTGAAATGCACCTTCCCCCAAAACTAGCAATTACTTTGCTCTTATACCATAATTGCTAGTAACTTTTTGATTACTAATGTAATAATTTACCCTAATACCAGAAAGGAAATTATTTTAAGGATAACCCTTGAACTTCTTGGGGGCAGGGACCATATACTGGTTAGTATAGATCAATAGTGCTTGATGACTAGCAAAATTGCAAATTTACAAAACTTTCAAAATCACAGTTCTAAATACCAGCAAGGTAACACTGACCCTTCTCAGTTAACTCTTATGCATCTTATAAGACTTGCAAATTGACCTATTATATCCTTATTTTGCAAAAGAAAAGAAAGCCAGAAAAATATAACAAAGGTCCCAGCTTGAGCCCAAGTGTGCTCAGGTACGTTTCAAAATGTCATAATAGACTATATAGATACTACTTGAAGGCAAAGAACATCTCTCTTACACTTTCTGTGCTGAGCCTTTGTCTTCAATGTCACTTTTTTAGGCTTCTGGTTTGACATTTGTCCTGTTTGATATTTTAAACTCCCTGTCTCATTTTGGCTTGGTTTGATTCAGCAAACCTTCCTTGAATTCCATACTCCATGTATTAGTCTCACTTTGGGGAATCAAGGAGGAAGGACTACATGGGAGAGATATAGGGTTTACAAAGCTGGAAGATCAGAGGTCAGCAGCTTTTAGATCTAGACCTAGAATCATAAGGGGACTGAGAAATCATTTGGGGGAAGGAGTATTTTGGGATCAGATTTCACTTTCCAGCCACTAATCCCATCCTAGAAATCCTTAGATTTTTAAGGAGGGCATTGGACTTATTGTATGAATAATGGTGATTTATTTAATATTTGGACTAGAGGCCTGGTGCATGAAATTCATGCACAGGGGGCCGGGGGGCAGTGTGTGTCCCTCAGCCCAGCCTGCACCCTCTCCAATCTGGGACCTCTGGAGGGATGTCCCACTGCCCATTTAGGGGGATTGGGCCTAAACGGGCAGTTGAACATCCCTCTCACAATCCAGGACTGCTGGCTCCCAACTGCTCACCTGCCTGCCTTCCTAATTAACCGTAACTGCTTCTGCTTGCCAGTCTGGTTACCCCCTAACCACTCCCCTGCCAGCTTGATTGATGCCTAACTGCTCCCTTGACAGCCTGTTTGCCCATAACTGCCCTCCCCTGCAGACCTGGTCACCCCTAACTGCTCTCTCCTGCAGTCTTGGTCCCTCCCAACTGCTCTCCCCTGCAGGCCTGGGTCCCCCCCCCCCCCAACTGCCTTTCCCTGTAGGCCTGGTGGCTCTTAACTTCTCTCTTCTGCCAGCCTGGTCATCTCAACTGCCCACCCCTGCAGGCTTGATCATCCCCAACTGCCCTCCCTTGCAGGCCCTGTCACTCGCAACTGTCCTCCTCTGTAGGCCTGATCATCCACAACTGCCCTCCCTTGCAGGCCTGGTCCCTCCTAACTGCCTTCCCCTGCTGGCCATCTTTGACCACATGGGGGCAGCCATCTTGTGTGTTGGAGTGGTGGTCAATTTACATATTACTCTTTCATTAGATACCATAGATGTCTGGTGCACAGGTGGGGAGTGGCTGATTTGGTGCTGAAGGGTGTCCCAGATCAGAGTGGGAGTTCCCTGGGGATGTGAGGTGGCCTGGGAAAGGGGCCTATGGTGGTTTGCAGGCCAACCACACCCCCTGGTGACCCAAGCAGATTTATTTATCTTCTATAATTGAAAATTTGTAGCCTTCTGTAGAGGCCAGGGCAGGCCAGGAACTTGGCTTCCTCTATCACCAGGGAAACCCAACCCTCCTGCTCGCTCCATGGCCACAGCCATTTTGGTTGGGTTAATTTGCATACTCGCTCCTGATTGGCTGGTGGGCATGGCTTGTGGGTGTAGCAGATGTATGGTCAGTCAGAATATTGCGTTTTCATTTTTTAATTAAGGTATTATATGTGTACATATCTTACCATTGCCCTCCCCCGCCTCTCATACATACCCTCACTCCCCAGAGTTTTGCATCCATTGGTTATGCTTATATGCATGCATACAAGGCCTTTGGTTGATCTCTTATCTCTCCCATACCTCCCTACACTTCCAGTTATAATTTGACAGTCTGTTTGTTGTTTTACTGTCTCTGTATCTATCTTTTTGTTCATCAGTTTATAATGTTATTTATTATTCATAAATGAGTGAGATCATGTGGTGTTTTTCTTTCATTGACTGGCTTATTTCCCTCAGCAAAATGTTCTCCAATTCCATCCAGGTTGCTGCAACTGATAAGAATTCCTTCTTTTTATGACAGCATAGTATTCCATTGTGTAGATGTATCATAGTTTTCTGATCCAATCATCTGCTGATGGGCACCTAGGTTGTTTCCAAATCTTAGCTATTGTAAATTGTGCTGCTATGAACATAGGGGTGCTTATATTCTTTCTGATTGGTGTTTCTAATTTCTCAGGGTATATTCCTAGAAGTGGGATTACTGGGTCAAATGGGAGTTCCATTTTCCTTTTTTTGAGGAAACTACATACTGTTCTCCACAGTAGTTGCACCAGTCTGCATTCCTACCAGCAGTGCACAAAGATTATTTTTCTCAGAATCCTCGCCAACACTTGTTGTTTCTTGATTTGTTGATGATAGCCATTTTGACAGGTGTGAAATGGTACTGCATTGTTGTTTTGATTTGCATCTCTCGGATAATTAGTGACTTTGAGCATGTTTTTATGTGTCTCTTGCCTTTCCTTCTGTCTTCGTTTGAAAAGATTCTACTTAGGTCTGTTGCTCAATTTTTAATTGGATCATTTATCTTCTTTTATTAAGTTGTATAAGCTGCCTATAGATGTTGGATATTAAACCTTTATCAGTGATAAATTTGCAAATATGTTCTCCCATACTGTGGGCTTTCTTGTTGTTTTGTTGATGGTTTATTTTGCTGTAAAAAAAAAAAAGCTTTTTATTTTGATATAGTCCCATTTGTTTATTTTCTCTTTAACTTCCATTGCCTTGGGGGCAGTATCAGTGAAGAAATTCTTTTGGTATATGTCTGAGATTTTGCTGCCTGTGGATTCCTCTAGTATTTTTATGGTTTCCCATCTTATGTTTAAGTTCTGTATATATTTTGAGCTTATTTTTGTGTATGTTGTAAGTTGGTGATCTGGTTTCATTTTTTTGCCTGTCCAATTTTCTGAGCATACCTCTGTTTAGAAGAGGTATGGCCATTTGCATATTAGTCTTTATTTGATAGGTTATTAAATGAAAGAGTGGCCTTAGAACACTGGAGGACTTGGCAACATTTGAGTATTCTAGCGATTGTTTTGTTTGTTTTTAATAGCTCTTGTTAAAAATCTTGTGTTGGATTTTGATCTGGATGAAGAGAAAAATCAACAAAGTGGATGGAGAAACCCTTTTGTACGTCTGTTCCAAGGGGGTGTATGAGAAATTTAACCCAAGATGTAGCACTGGATTTGATTCAGGAAAATACCAGAGAAGATTATAATTAAGTTCCTGTAAAGTAATAAATTCTTTAATTCAGTGTCAACTTTTACTTACCTAACATGCCATCACAGTGTGCCAGGAAAATAAAATTCTATTATGCTTACCTTGAAGGGCTGTGTGTAATGAAGTCATTGGCAAGCTCTATTTTTTAAAGGCAAGACAAAATAGTAAAACTCTAACCTCTATATTTCTATTGATCACAGGATGCAGCTCTTATTTATTGTCACTTTATCTGTCAAGAAATTAGAATTTATAGCTTAAAGAATGTTAAAACTTTGATCTAGTCTCCTCTTCCTCTCCAGTAAACTCTCTGAGTCTTTTAAAAAGTGAAAAGATTGGGAAAAAAACTTTTCTTTTGATGTCTAGACACTATTTGCTTAGAATCACAGCAAACATGTTTTGTTTTTGAAAAGGTAGTAAGTATGGGATATTTTTTCAATGCTAAGATAAAGTATAAAATGTTAGTAGGAAAATATTAGAGTCTTCGGACACTAATACTTTACATTTGTAGTAAATTTTGTTTAAATCCATTTTTTGTGTTAAGTGAAAAATTATAATTTGATTGTGATCTGTAACACATTCTACCAAGCAATAAATAAGTATACTTGTCAAATTAAATGGTTTAATTTTATATAATTTCTCAATACGTTATCATTATGTGTATGTCTGTGCAGGAAGAAGTATGAGAGCAAAATATAATCTGTTACTAAACTAAACATGAGTAATCACATAGTTTTTACATCATTATGTAGGGTGTCCTCCAAAATTGTATATAGACACTTTGAATATTGTATTGTGCCATAATATATTAAATATTATATAACATTATATATAGCGTATCCCAAAAATGTATATGCACACTTGTATATGAATATGAATATGAATAATTATAAAGGCAGTGTTAAAGTGTGTATACATTTTGGGGGGTGGGTCACCCTGTATGTACAGTATTCATTGTTTTCACAGTGAAAGGGCTGTTGTGTTTCCTACTTGTCCTGTCTGGTCCTTTCTTCTTGGTTTGACTATGAAGGCTTGGTTATCATAGAGGCTTGCTTTGGTGATTGGAGGAAACAGAGGTGCCTGCGTTCATATTAGGCTGTTAAGTCATTATGCTTCACCTTGGCTTCAGGGAGGACATGACATAACAATTACGTGATGATCTGGTAGTTTCCTGTCTGTGCCTGTCCAAGTAATTTGGAGGGGGACACAGCACATTGGTCACTGTTTTGTGTCTGGAAGAGTCATTGAATAGCAAGCACCTACACATTGAGGGAAAAGACAGCAGAGGCCTGAACTCAGACAATTATTTAAACTCAATCCACCATGTGCTGAAAATCAAAGGCCCACATGGAATTAGAGCCATAATTTTTCCTCTTTTCATAAAAAGAGGGAATGAGAGACAATTTATTAAAATAAATTGTAAAATGTCCTCAAGCAACCGGGGGTGGTCGTTAGCTTTTTTAAAGAGGGAAATTGTTTTTCTATCTGTATTGTGGTTCAAGGTTATCTTTCATCTGGAGGATTTTGTAATTTTGCATTGATCAAGAGACTGTTGTTTAATTTCAAAGCTAGTGTATGCAAATTATGATTAAATTTCTGGGTATTTAATCTTTTGACTATCATTTAAAAATAGGAATGATGGTACACTGAGATGATAATTACCTCATTATGAATAATTTATTTTTTTAGCTTGAAACTGCAAAGCAAAGTTAATGTCGCTTAAATTTTCAAACAGATTTCAGTTGAGATTGCAGCAAGTTCAAGTCAAATGCCTAGTATTACACAGTAGTCCGTTCTCAAGGGTTTTGTTTTTCATGGTTTTCGTTACTTGCAGTCAACCATGATCCAAAAATATTAGATGGAAAATTCCAGAAATAGACAATTCATAAGTTTTAAATCATGCCATTTTGAGTAGCGTGATGACATCTCACGGTCCTGCTCGATCCCTCCAAGAACTTGAACCTTCCCTTCATCCAGTATAACCATGAAATTATGAAGGAAATAGAAATCTGTACTAGCTTTGGTGTTGTACCTTAAACTGCCAAAGTTCTGGTCACAACGCATGCTAAGTGCTTAGTTTAGGTGGAGAAAGCATTATTACATTGGGGGTGGAAGGCTGGAACAGAAAATGTGTGCTGGTTGACAGAACGTGTTGTGCCAGAAAGCACTGAGCCTGTAGGGAGACTTCGGGAATGGATCATAAGTGACACCAAGCATTGACTGCAAGAGATGGCTCACAGATTCAGGAGAAGGTTTGGGCTGAAAAATATAAAAATTACTAGAGAGAGATAGAAGAAGGAGAGAGAGCGATAGAAACAGAGAGAGCGTATTTACAGAAGTGTTATTATAGTGTATTATTATAGTTGTCCTATTTTATTATTAGCCATTGCTGTTAAACTTTATCACAGCTGTGTATATATAGGAAAAACCATAGTATATATAGAGTTTGGTACTATCTGCAGATTTGGGCATTCTTAGGAGATCTTGGAATCTATCCCCTGTGGATAAGGGGGGCTACTGTACATTAAGTGACAAATCTCATTGCAAAAATCATGTACTTAATGTTCCTTAGTTAATAATATTCATGCTAAAAATTCTCAGCTTGGGACTGCAAAATAATTACAATGTCCAAATAATGTTTTTCATAATACACATAGTTCTTTTAGCCTTGCTGAGGAAAGGGCAAATAAATCTGTTCTGAGTATATGTAGCTTTTTATATTTTAAATGTTTACAATAACTGTAAGCATTTTTAAGCTATTGAGTGAATATAACCATCTTCTGATTGCAGATTTTAAATAATGGAGGCCATTAGGCATCAGAGGATTTGAGAATCCTCTGATGAGAATATTAAATTCTCATGTTAAAGAGGGACCCCTCGATCCACCATTTGTATATTCATTTATTTTACCCTTTTGTATTTCATTTAACTACTTAGCACTTACTGTGTACCCAGAATTTACAATAATTCTATGAAGCAAGCACTATTATGATACCCATTCTATTGAAGAAGAGTGTGGCAGAATAAAAATAGTATTGGTTTTAGCATAAACAGAAGGGTTAAATATTTTATCTACCATTTACTAACCATGTGGACATGGGCACTTAATGTATACTTATGTCTCTGAACCTCAATTTCTTTTAAACAAAATGAAGGGAGATACTAAACCTCACAGAGTTATTGGGAACATTAAGAATATTGGAGCCGAAACTGGTTTGGCTCAGTGGATAGAGCGTCGGCTTGTGGACTGAAAGGTCCCAGGTTAGATTCCGGTAAAGGGCATGTACATTGGCTGCTGGCCCATCCCTGGTAGGGGGTGTGCAGTAGGCAGCTGATTGATGATTCTCTCTCATTGATGTTTCTAACTCTCTATCCCTCTCTCTTCCTCTCTGTAAAAAATCAATTAAAAATATTTTTTTAAAAAAATATTGGAAATCTCCCTGGCCAACATCACTCAGTGGTTAGATCTCAGGCCTGTGCACTGGACAGCCATGAGTTCGACTCCCCATCAAGAGCATGTACCTAAGTTCCATCCCAACTTCCCAATATTCACTTCACTACACCTCAGGGAGTGTGTAGGAGGCAACCAATCAATTTGTCTCTATCACATTGATGTTTTTTCTCTCTCCCCTTCTTCCTCCTTCCCTTCTACTCACTCTAAGAATCAATGGAAAATATATTCTCATGCTTTGGGTGAGGATTAATATATATATATTGAAAAGCACCTAGCACAATTTGTGACAAATCATAAGTTCTCAATACAGTTTCATTTCCTTCTCATTCCCCTTAGCCTTGTGTTAGTTAGTATTCATAATTTCAAGTGATAGAAATCTACATCAAACATATTTTTTAAAAAAAATGAATATGTTCATGCATTTAACTGGAAAACATAAGGGGTTCCATCAATGTTACTTGAATGTCTTTTTATCCCTTGGCACTGCTTTGCACTGTTTTGGCTTATTTTCAGCCAGATTACCCATCCATTTCTTTTAAACTCTTAATCAGCTTTTTGCCAATTTGCATTTGGTTAGTTTTACAGGCTGGTAACTGAAGATACATATATCTTTGAGTCACAGTCCTTGAATCTGGGCTGCAAAGACTTTGCCTTTAAGCAACAGACCAAGCTGCTCTGCCCATTGACCCAGCCCAGATGTTAAATGGCATCTCCATTTTGCTATTTCTTGGGACAATATAAATAATATAATGGGCCACTCTTATCCATAGTTTCATTTTCCACAATTTCACTCACCCACAGTCAACTACAGTTCAAAAATATTAAGTGGAAAATTCTAGAAATAAACAAATCATAAGTTTTACATTGCACGTTGTTTTGAGGAGTGTGATGAAATCTAGTTCCATCCTGCTCTGTACTGCCTCTGACATGAATTATTCCTTTGCCAAATAAATCCACATTGTGAATCCTCCCCTCTTGTTAGTCACTTAGTAGCTGTCTAGGTTATCATATTGACTGTTGAGGTATCATAGTGTTTGTGTTCAAGTAACCCTAATTTTATGTAAGAAAGGCCCCAAAGCACAATAGTGATGCTGGCAATTCAGATTTTCCAGAAAAGCTGTAAAGTGCTTCCTTTAAGTGAAAAGGTTGAGTACAGTACAATAAGATGCTTTCAGGCCCAAACTGGTTTGGCTTAGTGGATAGAGCATCGCCCTGTGGACTGAATGGTCCCGGTTTAATTCTGATCAAGGGCATGTACCTTGGTTGTAGGCATATCCCCAGTATGGGGTGTAGGAGGCAGCTGATTAATGTTTCTCTCTCATCGATGTTTCCAACTCTCTATCCCTCTCACTTCCTCTCTGTAAAAAAATAAATAAAAAATTTATCTATTTTAAAAAGATGATTTCAGAGAGACAGACCAAAATCACATAACTTTCATTACAGTACTAGGGGCCCAGTGCATGAATTCATGCACCTTGAAAGGAACGATGGGTTGTGGGGCTGTGGTGAGCACAAGGGTGGGTCTCAGCCTATGCTCCACACCTCTGCCCAGCCCCTCATGCTGCAGGCCCTGATGCCCTGTCTGCCAGCAGCCTTACTCTGGCCGCCATAAGCACTGACGGCGCTGGCTCCCTCACACCTGCTGACAGCACAGAGCTATTGGGGCTGGTGCCAACAGCAGCTGTGAGTGGCAGCTGCTGTCCCAATTGCCCCTCAGGAGCAAGGGGAGGTGGAGAAGCCCTGAAGGGAGATCAGGGCCAGCAACCTCCACTGGCACTTGCTGACAGCACCAAGAAATTGGGGCCAGTGCTGGGCACCAGCAGTGGGTGCAATCTGTGGCTCTGGTGCTGGTAGCACGTGTGAGCAGGGTCGGTGCCAGCAGCAGGTGCAAGTGCCAGGTGGGACTGCGACATGCAGGAGCAAAGAATTTTCAGTAACCACCAGAGGCTTTTCCCAATGACAGCCACCGGCACCCAGCCTTGGTCTGGTGCCCCTACTTACCTACTCTATCATCCCATCATGGCCAATACCCACCATATTCTGCGCTCTGCTGCTTGCTGCTGATGCCCGCCATTTTTTACTTGGGTCCCCTGATGGTTAGTGCGCATCATAAAGACTGGTTGTTCAGTTGTATTGCCGTTTGGTCTATTTCATATTAGTGTTTTATATATATAGATATTGTTATCATTGTTCTATTTTATTATGAGATATCGTTAATTTTGTACTGTGTTAATTTATAAATTAAAATTTATCATAGGTATGTATGTTTAGGAAAAACATAGTATATATAGGGTTTGGTACTACCTGTGATACCAGGCATCCACTGGGATCTTGGAACATAGATACCTCATAGATAAGGGGGGACTACTCAAGGAGGATGGGCTATGGTGGAGATAAGTTAATCTGCCCCCTGCCTGAGGCAGAATGTTAATGGAGTGTTTCTTAAAATGAAGGTAATTGTGCACTTTGTCACACAGGGAATACACAGGGTAAGGTCTTTAGTAGGGAACGAGAGTATTAGTGTGTTTCCCTGAAAATAAAACATCCTCCGAAAATAAGACCTACTTACAGGTTTCCTTCTGGGTGAAATATGAGGCATCCCCCTGAAAATAAGGCCCCCAGCCTCTGTCTCAGAATGAAAATTAATTTACCGTAAACTGGTTGTTAGGGTCGCCCCGACTGGTATCTAGCAACCAGTGACTTTACCCGGAGTCCTGACATCACTGCTATGTGGAGGCGGAGGTCGGATTGAGCAGTGAGCACTGGGCAGGAGAGAGGAGGAGACTTTAACAGATGCGTGTAGAAGAACAGGAGGATTAGAGCAGACGGGTCATGGCAAAGGTGGTGAGTGCTGGTCTGTCTCCAGTGACACTACCTGATGCTTGCAACCACCTTCATAATGACTGAAGCTTCTCAGTCAGTGGCAGACCCTGCTCCAGCCCAGATCCAGGCCCCAGCAAGCCCAGTGACAGTCCCTAGGCAGGCCCCAGGGGGGAAATGTCTGATAAAGGGGTAGAGGGGGATGTCTGGTGAAGGTGTTCAGTGGCACAGGGGTGGGGGCAGAGGGATCACTTAAAATGACAGAGGAGGATCAGAGGGGCAATCAAAATGACACAGGAGGATCAGAGGGGACAATAAAAATGACACAGGAGGATCAAAAGGGGTTACTAAAATGGTAACCCCCCCCCCTCTGATTCTCCTGTGCCATTTTGATTTCCCGCTTGGATCCCCCCTGTGTCATTTTAAGTGACCCCCCCACCTTGATACTCCAGTTCCTTTTTTTTATCCCTAGAAATAAGCGCAAAAAGAAAAAGCTGAGACTGAAACAAGAGGGCGGCCTAGGTAGTCTCCTAAGCTGCCACCTCCTCAACAATTTGGAAAAAAAACACAGCTAAAATCGAAAGGGATCGCACCAGACCCACAAGAAAGCTGGTGAAATGGAAAGGCTACAACTAGACACAAAGCAGGATGCCACTGCTACCATGTGGAGTTTAAAACTACGGTGAAACCAGACCTGCCAGAACCGCTGCTGCCGGAAATGAGGGAAGCCAGACCTCGCTCCGCCCTGGGGCCCAGGGAGTGGGCCAGCCCTGCCAGCTACCGTGGGATCCAGGGAGCTGATACGGGGCCTCTGCCGCGCCTTCAGCTCCTGCCCAGACGAGAAGCCTGTGAGCGTGGCCTCCCTGCCTGCAACCATCCTGGCCAGCAGCTGTCCCAGCCCACCTGCCGTGCTGGTGAGGAGCTGGCGCGGTGCCTTCCATTCGCGGCCCTGGCGAGACCTTCCTCCACTGCGGCATGGCCGGGCTGAAGCTTCCACCACTACCACTATGTGGATTTTAAAACTACAGGGGAAATTGAGCCACAGGAGCTACTGTCGCTGCCGCACCCACCACTGCACCTGCTGCCGCGGCGAATAATAGGAATCCACCGAAAACAAAACACACTCTGCACCAGGCTCAGGGAGAGGGCGGCTTCAGAACTTAGCCACAGCAACCACAGCAGCTCCACTTCCACACCTAAGGAGACACCATTGAGGGCTGTCTCTCTGCCTGCAGCCATCTCAGCCCACCCACAATCTTCCCAGCACACCCTCCGTGCTGGTGTGGAGATGGCGCGGCGCCTTCCATACCTGGCCCCGGAGAGTCCTTCCTCCGCCTCCGCATGGGCGGGCCGAAGCTTCTGTCACTGCCGCCAGGTGAACTTTAAAATTACAGTGGAAATTGAACCACAGGAGCGACCATCGCTGCCGCACCTGCCACTGCCACTGCGAATAAAGGAAATCCACTGAGAACAGTGCTCACTACGCCCCAGGGTGAGGGAGTGGGCGGCCTCAGAACTTAGCCTCCATGTCCGCAGTTGCTCCGCTTCCGAACCAAATGAGACACCTTTGAGGGCGGTCTCCCTGCCTGGAGCCATCTCAGCCCGCCTGCAGCCATCCCAGCCTGCCCCCGTGCTAGCGAGGAGCTAGCGAGGCACCTCCAATTTGCAACCCCAGCGCCCCAGAGGTGACATGTGCCAGGGGTGAGCACTGTGTCCCAGGGGGCCGTGTGCCCTGGGTGAGCCGTGGGTCCCAGGGAGCCGAGGGCCCCAGGTGAGCCGTGTGTCCCAGGGGGCCCTGTGCCCTGGGTGAGCCGTGTGTCCCAGGTGGCTCAGTGCCCTGGGTGAGCCGTGTGTCCCAGGGGGCTATCTGCCCCAGGTGAGTTGTGTTCCTCAAAGGGCCATGTGCCCCGGGTGAGCCGTGTGTCCCAGGGGGCCGTTTGGCCCGGGTGATCCGTGTATCCCAGGGCGCCCTGTGCCCCGGGTGAGCCATGTGTCCCAGGGGGCCGTGTGCCCCGGGTGAGCCATGTGTTCCGGGGGGGGCAGGTGTCCCGAGTGAGCCTTGTGTCCCAGGGGCCCAGGTGGCCCCTGTGAGCCTTGTGTCCCAGGAGGCCGAGTGCCCTGGGTGAGCCGTGTGTCCCAGGGGGCCATTTGACCCGGGTGAGCCGTGTGTCACAGGGGGCCCTGTGCCCGGGATGATCCATGTGTCCCAGGGGGCCCTGTGCCCCGGGCGAGCCATGTGTCCCAGGGGAAGCAGTGGGACTCAGCGGGACGGGCGGTGAGAACCAGAGAAGCAGACTCTATTTGTGTGGTCCTGAGATAGTCACCATAAAACAAGCAGACTGCCAAATGAGGAGCGGATTCTATTCATGTGATCCTGAGATAGTCACCATAAAACAAGCAGATTGTCAAATGACAGCAGGGAGGGGAAGGAGACCTGGGGGGAGATAAGAGAACAACAGAAGGAGTGGTATGCATGAATATAAGTACAACCAACGAACACAGAACTCTGGGGAGGGAGGGCATGAATGGGAGGTGGGGGGGGGGGCAACAGTAAGCTCTGTACACATATAATACCTTAATAAAAAAAATGAAAAAAGAAAAAGCTACTCTGTGGAGTATAAGAAAGGAATTGTGGAAGACTCTTGGGGCCAAAGTCTTCTTTCTGTAAAGAGAAGATGTTGAGTATCTGATTGGTCTGAAAATGGCGAGCAGAGTATGGTAACCTCATTGAACAAGTGGACAAGGGAAATGCTAAAAAGCGCAAGTGTGGATCAGGTCAGCAGCCCTTATTTTCCGAGGTGGAAGACCTGATCTGTGAATGGGTTGTTGACAGGAGAGCAAAGGCTTTGGTTGAGAATAGGGCTCAAATTCAAGAATTTGCCCTTGCAATGGCACCACAGTTTGACATAGCCCCCGAAGACTTCAAAGCATCACAACACTGGCTGGATAATTTCCTTCAGTATAGTGAACTGTCTTTAAGAAGATCTACAACAGAGACCGAAACAAGATGGCGGCCTAAGTAGTCTCCTAAGCTGCCACCTCATCAACAATTTGGAAAAAAACAACACCTAAAATCGAAAGGTATCACACCAGACCCACAGGAAAGCTGGCGGAATGGGATGGCTACAACTCGACACAAAGCAATGTGCCGCTGCTGCCATGTGGAATTTAAAACCACGGTGGAACCAGATCCTCTGGAGCTGCCGCCGCCCCTGGGAATAAGGGAAGCCAGACCTCGTTCCACCCCGGGCCCAGGGAGTGGGCCATCCTGGCCGGCCAGCCGTGGGAGCAAGGGAGCCAATGCCGGACTTCCGCTGCGCCTTCGGCACCTGCCCAGAACGAGACGCCTTTGAGCGCAGTCTCCCTGCCCGCAGCCATCTCAGCCCGCCTTCAGCCGTCCCAGCCTGCCCTCCGTGCTGGTGTGGAGATGGCTTGGTGCCTTCCGTTTGTGGCCCGGCGAGTCCTTCCTCCACTGACCCATGGCCAGGCCAAAGCTTCTGCCACTGCCACCATGTGGATTTTAAAACCACAGGGGAAATTGAACCACAGGAGTGACCATGGTTGCCGCACCCGCTGCTGCCACGAATGAGGGAAGCCCACCGAGAACAGAACTCACTCCGCCCCGGTCCCAGGGAGTGGGTGGCTTCAGAACGTAGCCTCCGTGTCTACAGCTGCTCTGCTTCCGCCCCGAACAAGACACCTTTGAGCGTCGACTTCCCACCCACAGCCATCTCAGCCCGCCTGCAGCTGTCCCAGCCTGCCTGCCATGCTGGTGAGGAGATGGCGCGGCGCCTTCCATTCACAGCCCCAGCGAGCCTTTTGCCCGTCAGGCCCACCGCCACAGGGCTGAGCCAGAGCCTCTGCCGGGAACCCAAGGAGGGGCGCTGCTGCTGCCATGCGGATTTTAAAAATACAGTGGAAATTGAGCCACCAAAGCCACTGCCTCCACCGCACCCACCGCCACTGCCGTGAGTGAGGGAAGCCCACCGAGAAGAGCTCACTCCACCCCGGGTCCATGGAGTGGGCGACTTCAGAGCTTGGCCTCCGCATCCGCAGCCATTCAGCTGAGATTCCTTGGAGCACGGTCTCCCCGCCCGCAGCCTTCCCAGCCTGCCCGCCGTGCTAGCAAGGAACTAGCATGGCGCCTCCAGTTCGAGACCCCAGGGGCCCAGAGGCCATGTGCCCTGGTTGAACCGTGTGTCCCAGGGGGCTGTGTGCCTTGGGTGAGCTGTGTGCCCCAGGCAGCCATGTACCTTGGGTGAGCTTAGTGTCCCATGGGGGCCGGGTGTCCCAGGAGAGCCATGTTCCCCAGGGGGCCGTGTGCCCCAGGTGAGCCGGGTGCCCCAGGGGGACTGTGTGTCCAGGGAGAGCTGTGTGCCCCGGGAGAGTTGTGTGCCCCTGGGAAGCAGTGGGACCCAGGGGGAGGGGTGATGTGAACCAGAGGAGGAGTGGATTCTATTCGTGTGGTCCTGATATAGTCACAATAAAACAAGCAGATTGTTAAATGAGAGCTGTGAGGGGAAGGAGACCTGGGGAGAGATAAGAAAACAACCAAAGGACTGGTATGCATGCATATATGTACAACCAACAAACACAGAACTCTGGGGAGGGAGGGCATGAATGGGAGGTGGGGGGCAATGGTAAGCTATGTACACATATAATACCTTAATAAATTAAAAAAATATAATAAATAAATAAATAAATGAATAAATAAAGCAACAAAAAAAGAAGAACATCTACAACATTGTTTAGGTTGGAAGATACTCAAGTTATTAAGCGAGCACTTGCATTCAAGACCTTTATTGATGATACTGACTTCTCTAAATACAATCTTTCCAACATGATTGCTATGGATGAAACTGCAGTGTTTATGGGCCAATCATCTCAAACAACAATTGAACAGCAGGGTGCCTCCTTCGTTTACATTCCCTCCACTGCTTAGGAAAGTGCACGTGTTTCCTGTATTTTGGCAATTTGTCTGGATGGCACTAAAATCTCACCTTTAATCATTTCTAAGGGCAAGAAGGAAAAGATTGAACGTGTTTTGGGCATTTTTATTCTTGAAACTGAAAAAGCCTGGGCCACACAAGCAGTTATAAGGAAGTGGGTAGATTTAATGCTGCCGCTTGTTATGTGAGGGAGCCAAAGAGGTCTGCTAGTCTGGGATGCAGCCAGCACTCACCGTGCTAAAGACATGAAGACATTTCTTCAGGAAAGAAAAATAGATCAGATAATGATTCCACAGGAATGATGGCCTATCTCCAGACTCTTGGTATTGCAATAAACAAGCCATTCAAATACAATTTGCACATGGAAATTAAGGACTACATTGAAAATAGAATGGAGAGAAATCAGTGTGGAAACTTTGTGAAACCTAAACTGCAAGAAGTTGTGACTTGGGTGAAGAATTCATGGGAGAAAATTACTGACAGTTGCATTGCAAATGCACTGTGAGCAGGCTACCTTGACAAGAAGTACTCATTTAAAGACAGTGCTATTGCTAAACATGAGAGATTTGGTCCACTGATTCTGAAAGAAATGGAGTCACAAGAAATTCACTAGGAAATTCAGGAAATGAATTGTTATGATGATGTTCCAGAAGATGATGACATGATTGTCATTGAATAAATGAGTAAATTCTTGATACTGTAGGATTCACAGTTTGTCTGGTTTGTGTTGACAACTACTGTACTACTGTACTGTACACAGGTAATAAATTTCCTTTATTTTCATTTAACAATAAATGTGTACCATATTCTTCTTCATGGAAAAATAAGACAGCACCTGAAAATAAGACGTAGTGCATCTTTGGGAGCAAAACTTAATATAAGACACTGACTTATTTTCTGGAAAACAGGGTAGTACCAGTTTTACCTCCTGTTGTCTCTTTTATTCTCCCAAGTTTATTTACAATGTTTAGGTTGGGGCATAAAATACAGCACTTCCAACCTGATAAGATTCATGATTATCTGCCTGTCAACCTTTTGTTTTGCTGGCTATAAGCAGAAAGTATCTTTAATTTCTTCCCAGTCTGCTTTTGGACACATCAGTTTGGACCACAGCATTTATTCTCCTGATAAGCAGTTAGTTAAGGTCAAAAGCAGTAGTCAGTGAAATCTAATATCCTGAAGTAGTTATATCAAGTTCTTAAACTTTGGTCATCCCGATATTTGAATCCTAAGATTCAATATGGGGTGTTTAATAAGCTACTGTTAAATGGAGCATGCCAATTTCACAACTGGAGGCAGAAAATCTAGTGTCCCACATTCCAATTGCAATCAGCAATTCTGCTTTTGGGATCTGTGACTTTCCAATACCGATCTTGTAGATATCAAAATTAAGTTTATGAACAGTATTTGTGTTCCAAGGGAAAGAACTCAATTCCAACTTGTTTGTATGTATTGACTCACATAATGAAGATGTTCCAAAATGGTTGAATTTAGAAGTTCAAATCATAAGAATACTGTCTCTCTCTAAGCAAAGGATCAATTGAAAGACAGAATGAGGTCCTGGCCAGGTAGCTCAGTTGATTAGAACATCATCCCGGTACACCAAGGTTGTGGGTTAGATCCCCAGTCAGGGCACATACAAGAATTAACCAATGAATGCTTGAGTAAGCAGAACAACAAATATCTGTTTCTCTCTCTCTCTAAAAAGCAAATAACAAAAAACAAAACACACACACACACACACACACACACACACAAAACCCAATTAAAAATACAGAATAATAGAATTAAACAAGGTGTTTTGCTAAAGCAGAAGTGATAATAGAAAGCTAAATAAAATATACCCTTTCTTTAAAAAGTTTCTAGTATAATGGGAGACATTGAGTGGTAGCAAAATATGCCACTTTGACATATTTATGATTTTGAATTAAAATTATTTAAGAAACAGCCAGTGCAGGGAAAAAAAATCACTGGTACCCTCCTTGTCTCCCTGGAGACAGGACAGAACTCTCCCATGTGAAAGGTACCTGCCCTGTACCAAAAGGGTAAAAGGGATTATTACCACCAAAGATTGGGTATTTAGGGCTAAGAAATCTGTCCAAACAAATTTTGTTACTTTTCATCAGTTTATTATTCTAAGCCTAACCCTCTTATCTTGCCAATTCTTCACAAATAATTGTTTCTTTGTCTAAATGGTATAAAAGCTGCCTGCTTTGGTATCCTTGGGTATCCTTGGGTATCATATTTCTATGAGCTCCCATACATACAAAATTAAATTTGTTTTTCTCCTGTTAATCAATCTTTTGTCAATGTAATTATTAGGCCTGTCAAAGAACCTAGAAAGGAAGAAGGGACAATTTTTTCTCTGCTACAACACATACATATAGACAGATCATTTTATAAAACCTTAAGGAAGAAGAGCATAAGAAATAGTCTATGAAAAGGAAGACAAATTGAGAAAGAGGTGGAGTTTTCCTGGAAGCATGTGCAGTTGTAAAGAGAAGAATTATCTATGGTTCATATATAATTCAATTGTACAGACATTTAGTGTATATTAGTTTGCAGATAGACACAGATTTATACACGTGTTAGGCAAAGTATCACTTAATGTATTGGTGAAACACTAAAATCTGGTATCTTAATCGACTGAGGCCTATATTGTGCTGGATGCTATGTTCTTTGAAGCCTCACTAAGTATTTGAATAAACCTTTCATGGAAGTTGGTAGTTTTTATAACAAGCAGGATTTTAAAAATAGTCTTTAATCCACTGATATGAGCTGGCTCCTAAACTGAAATGCTAAATTTTGTTTTATTTTTGCTGTAATCTCCCCCACTTTCATTTAAACATATTTCTTTTAATCATAAAAATGATGGCCAAATTCATTTGGCAACATCTTCAGAATTCTCATTAGCAAAACAAGGAACATTTTCATTGACTTGATTGGAAGAAAAGATGAACACTACTATATCTATCCTTGAAAGGGAAGATGAAAGTCTGCTCTCCAATTGATGAAGGCAGACAACTGAGTTTCACTGATCTTCCTCTTCTCTTTTCTGAAAGAGTTGCTCCCCTTCCCCTCAGTTTTCTTCCCTTTGCCAAATAGTAACAATAGCTTATTCTATAGATGAAAACTGAACAGCCAGGCTCTGAGCTGAGCAGAAGGGCAGGGGCCTCCCGATGTAATATGTAGCTGTTAACTACAGCTTGGCTTTTTGCTCGCATTTCTTTGTAGCCAACACATGAATGATACAGTCTTGAGAAAGCTTTCATAATGTCCCAGAGGTCTGCCCTAGAAAATGTCAAATCTCCATTGAATTAAAGAAAGAAAATAATTCCTGTCCACGCAAAAGACAGAGAGGGTAGAACAGTATGTTAACTGCTATGGGATTTTAAGAGTATCTGCAGGGGGAGGATCTGTTTCCCTGGGGTACATTCCAAGTTTTATTTCATGGGTGATATCTACTGATGTCATTCTGTCTTTTGTGAAGAAGCAAGCCAACTTACTATTGACTTATGAATCTGAAGAAAAAAGGTAGGAAAATATAAAGCCACAGGATGCTTTCTACTTGTCAATTCTCCATGGATTTGGTGTCAAAATGAAGATAACATTTATCTTGGAAATCACTTTGAATAATTTAGAAATAATATTGAATGATTAACACCTCATATGTTTTCATTCTTGCTCTGACCTGTTCTTATATGATATAACATTATTATACATTGTGTTCCATCCCAAAGGATCCCAAAGTGGTTTACAATCACAGTATACTTTTAAATAAGTCCAGGTCTCCTGGTTGAACAATGTATTTTGGATGACAGAATTATAACTTCCTTGGCAGACCCATGCATAATTCACTAGGAGTATCTGCAATACAAAAAAAATCCGTTTATATATAATTCTTAATAATGGAAAAATCATTGCCTTAAATTGTATGCATGTCAAATAGAGGGAGATGGTGAAACAGCTATGCTAAGTAAGAAGACAGAACTTGTGTAAAACTAAGGGGAAAAGGTCGCTGTTCTGCTCCCATCAGGGATAGGTTTGTAAATGATTGTAAAGGGGACTGGTGCACATAGTAAATGACATGGTTTCTGTATCTAGATCCACCAGCAAGTTATAATGCATCGCCACCTACTACAGAACTCTAACTACCACGTACACTGTGAAAGGACTTGCTGAAGATGCACTAGTCAAGCATCTACATGAGCCAGACCAAGCATCCTGACTGCTTATCTGCTGCTACTCAAATTCTCTGTATTAATTTAGGTGCTTCCATTCATTTGCTTCATTTTCATAGAGTGACAGGCATTAAGGAAAAAAGGAAAGCAGATGAAACTTAACACAGTTGGTGTGTGAGCCCTTGAAGAGCACATCTGCTAAGGAAACATCCTTATAATGTCAACTTCAGTATTACAAAACCAGTGTTATCAAAACAGCCTGGTACTGGCATAAGAACAGACATAAAGATCAATGGAAAAGAACATAGAACCCAGAAATCGACCCAAACCACTATGCTCAATTAATATTCTACAAAGGAGGCATGAACATACAATAGAGTCAAGACAGTCACTTCAATAAATGGTGTTGGGAAAACTGGACAGATATATGCAAAAAAATAAAACTACATCATCAACTTTCACCATACACAAAAATAAACTCAAAATGGATAAAGTACTTAAACATAAGAATGGAAACCATAAAAATACTAGAGGAATCCACAGGCAGCAAAATCTGACATATGCCGAAAGAATTTCTTCACTGATACTGCTCCTAGGGTAATGGAAGCTAAAGAGAAAATTAACAAATGGGACTACATCAAAATAAAAAGCTTTTGCATAGCAAAAGAAACAATCAACAACACAACAAGAAAGTCTACTGAATGGGAGAACATATTTGCCAATGTTATCACCATTAAGGGTGTAATCTCCAACATTTACAGGGAACTCATACAACTTAACAAAAAGAAAATAAACATGTCGAAACCGGTTTGGCTCAGTGGTAGAGCGTCAGTCTGTGGACTGAAAGGTCCTGGGTTCGATTCCGGCCAAGGGCATGTACAGTGGTTGCAGACACATCCCCGGTAGGGGGTGTTCAAGAGACAGCTGGTTGATGTTTCTCTCTCATCGACGTTTCTAGCTCTCTATCTCTCTCCCTTCCTTTCTGTAAAATATCAATAAAATATATTTAAAAAAAGAAGATAAACAACCCAACCAAACCTCAGAGGGAAGGTAGGGGAGGGTTGAGGTAAAAGGGAGAGATCAATCAAAGGACTTGTATGCATGCATATAAGCATAACTAATGGACACAGACAACAGGGGGGTGAGGGCATGAGTGAGGGCAGAGGGGGTGAACTGGGGGTATAAAGACACACATTTAATATCTTAATCAATAAAGAAATTAAAAAAAAACCCAAAAATGTAAACTTCATAATAATTTGGGTTTAGCATAATTTTTATTGAGGAAAAAAATCAAAATTTCTTCCACTTATAACTTTAAGGTGTGACTAAAGTTAAGGGGAGCCAGAATTCAGTAGTCTATCTTGTATCAGAAACTTAAAGCAACACTGGCCAGTGATGCTCAGTGGTATAGCATTGATTGCTGCAGCCAAGGGTTTTGGTTTCAATTCCTAGTCAAGGGCATGTGCCAGGGTTGCAGGTTCAACTTTCCCCTAACTCCTCATTTGCCAGGGAGCATGTGGGAGGCAACCAATTAATGTGTCTTTCTCACAAGGATGTTTCTCTCTCTCTATCCCTTCCTCCCTTCCACTCTATCTAAAAATCATTGGAAAAATACTCTTGGGTGAGGATTAAAAAAAAAACCACAAACACACAAAGAAACAAACAAAAAAAAACTTAAAGCACATGAAAGGAGTCATTCTTGGTCTGAAACTGAATGCCAATATTTATGATACACTGTTATGTATTATAGTTAATTATGGTCAGTTTTGCATGGTATGTACTGTGATTTGATATGCTTGAAAGTACAAAACGTATTTTTTTCTTTTTTTTAACTTAAGGTATTATATGTGTACATTGCTTACCATTGCCCCCCCCCCCCCACCTCCCATACATGCCCTCCCTCCCCAGAGTTTTGTGTCCATTGGTTGTACTTATATGCATGCAGTCCTTCGGTTGATCTCTTATTTCCCCTAGATCATCCTACCCTCCCCACTGTCATTTGACAGTCTGCTTGTTGCTTTACTGTCACTATATCTATCTTTCTGTTTATTAGTTTATAATATTCTTTATTATCCATAAATGAGTGAGGACATGGGGTGTTTCTCTTTCATTGACTGGCTTATTTCATTCAGCATGATGTTTTCCAATTCCATCCAGGTTGCTGCTAATGATGAGAATTCCTTCTTTTTTATGGCAGCATAGTATTGCATTGTGTTGATGTATTATAGATTTCTGCTCCAATCATCTGCTGACTGGCACCTAGCCCGTTTCCCAATCCTAGCTATTGTAAATTGTGCTGCTATGAACATAGGGGCTCCCCCTGGTCCCACCACTCCCCCGGGGCACAAGGCTCTCCCAGGCCACACGGCCCCTCTGGGACCGTCGATTGATGCCCTCCTATCCTGGTTCCCCAGGGGCCCGAGCTGCAGACAAGCAGGAAGATGACGAGGGGGAAGAACGGGGAGGCTCTGGCCGACTCCACCCTAGCAACCTCAGCAGCTCTGATTTCACATTGTCAGGCTTTCATTCCCCCGTGTTTAGGTGTTTAGAGTCCCAGGCCGCAAAGAGTGTTTGGGGTACTACCTCTCGGTCTTCTGTCAGGCTCCATGAGTATGCTTTGCCTTGGCACTGGCTCTCAGGGGCTCCGCAGAGGCTCCGGCCAGGCCCGGAGTCGGGGGAACAGATGGGCGAAGGCCTCACTCAGGCCGCGAGTGGAAGGTGTGGCCGAGGCCCTGTGCTGGCTCCCCATCCAGCAAGGTGGGTGGGCCAGGAAGTCTGTAGGTGCGGAGGCCGGGCTCCGAGGAGGCCTGCTCCCTGGGCCCTGGGTGGGGCAGAGTCCACTCTCCATGGGCCTTCCTCACTGGTGGCAGCGGAGGCTGCAGCTTTAAACTTCACATGGCGGCAGTGGCACCTCTCCTTCTTTCAGTTGTAGATTTCCCCCTCTGCCAGCTCTCCCGCGATTCAAATAGGATCCTTTTAGATTCTCCCTCCGGGGCCCTGGCCTGCTGCTGCTGGGCGAGCAGGAGGAAGACAAGGGGGAGGAATTTGGGGGGGCTCCAGCTGCCTCTGCCACAGTATCCCCCGCCACCCACACTTCACACATCCTGGCTTTCAGAGTCCCCAGGGTTTAGATGTCCAGAGTCCCAGGCCACAAAGAGTGCTCTGAGCCCAACCTCTTGGTCCTCCATTATGCTCCACAACCAAGTGGGCCAGCCCGGTGGAGGGCTCGCCTGGGCTGTGAGCCGAAGGCGCAGCCAAGACCCTGCACCGGGCTCCCTCGCTAGCACTGCAGGCAGGCTGAGAAGGCTGGGGGCACGGAGGCCAGGCTGGGAAGGCCGTGGGCACGGAGTTCAGGCTCCAAGGCAGCTCGCTCCAGGAGGGAGTGGAAGGTGCAGCCGTGGCTCGGCGCCTGTTCCCTCACTCCCATGATGAATAGGCCAGGAAAGCTGCGTGTGTGAAGGCCAGGCTCCAAGGTGGCTTGCTCCAGGCGGGAACAGAAGGTGCGGCCACGGCTCAGTGCTGGTTCCCTCAGTCTCATGGCGAGTAGAAAACATGTATTTTGAAAAATACTTTAAAATGGGGTCTTTTCGACCACACCACATAGGATTTTTTTTTTTACTAGTTATCACTATATAGTGAAAATTTTAACATATATGTACACACATAGGTTCACAAGCCCTTTATGGAAGGGTGGGATATGTGTACATGGTGTTCAAAAGTGCTTACCCCTAAGAACATTGTACATTACATAAATGGCTTTAACAGTATAAAGTATTGGAAAGGAAGAGTGTTGTCATGGCAACAATAAGAAAACTGTGGCTCAGCTTTAAACCACCTCTGTTTAAAGGGATGGAAACTGGCAAAGGAAAATGTTGGTATTTTCTAGGTCAGTCCCTATAATGTGACTGGTTAGTTCTAAGAAAAGAAGAAAATTAATATTATCATTAAATAAGGCTACTACTGAATATTTCAGTCTTCAGTCAATAAGGGACTCATAATGAATGATGACCACCCCTAAAACTGGAAGAGAGGAATAAGGACTGAGCTAAACTCCCTTATTCTGATCTGTTTCTGAAGAATTATAGTTGTTCCCATTGTTCTGGTTCAACTTTATTTTACATTATTTGTGTTCTATTTATTTTTTTATTACATTTTTATCTGTGTACATATCTTACTATTGCCCCCCCCCCCCCGCTCCCAAACATGCCCTCCCTTCCCAGAGTTTTGTGTCCATTTGTTATACTTATATGCATGTATACAAGTCCTTCGGTTGATCTTTTATCTCCCCCAGATCTCCCTACCCTTCCCACTGTAATTTGACAGTCTGCTTGTTGCTTTACTGTCACTATATCTATCTTATGGTTCATCAGTTTATAATGTTCTTTATTATCCATAAATGAGTGAGGTGATGTGGTGTTTCTCTTTCATTGACTGGCTTATTTCACTCAGCATTATGTTCTCCAATTCCATCCAGGTTGCTGCAAATGATGAGAATTCCTTCTTTTTTATGGCAGCATAGTGTTCCATTGTGTAGATGTACCATAGTTTTCTGATCCAATCATCTGCTGACGGGCACCTAGGCTATTACCAAATCCTAGCTATTGTAAATTGTGCTGCTATGAACATAGGGGTGCATATATCCTTTCTGATTGGTGTTTCTAGTTTCTTGGGGTATATTCCTATTAGTGGGATTACTGGGTCAAATGGGAGTTCTATTTTCAGTTTTTTGAGGAAGCGCCATACTGTTCTCCACAGTGGTTGCACCAACCTGCAATCCCACCAGCAGTGCACGAGGGTTCCTTTTTCTCTGCAACCTCGCCAACTTTGTCGTTTGTTGATTTGTTGATGTTGGCCATTCTGACAGGTGTGAGATGGTACTACATTGTTGTTTTGATTTGCATCTTTCGGATAATTAGTGACTTTGAACATGTTTTCATGTGCCTCTTGGCCTTCCTTCTTTCTTCTTTTGAGAAGATTCTATTTAGGTCCATTGCCCATTTTTTAATTGGCTCATTTATTTTCCTTTTATTGAGTTGTAAAAGCTGTCTGTAGATGTTGGAGATTAAAACTTTATCAGTTATGTCATTTAAAAATATGTTCTCCCATACAGTGGGCTTTCTTGTTGTTTTGTTGATGGTTTCTTTTGATGTAAAAAAGCTTTTTATTTTGATGTAGTCCCATTTGTTTATTTTCTCTTTAGCTTCCACTGCCCTAGGGTTAGTATCAGTGAAGAAATTCTTTTGGCATATGTCTGAGATTTTGCTTCCTGTGGATGTCTATAGTGTTTTTATGGTTTCCCATCTTACATTTAAGTCCTGTATCCATTTTGAATTTATTTTTGTGTTTAGTGTAAGTTGGTGATCTAGTTTCATTCTTTTGCATGTATCTGTCCAATTTTCCCAACACCATTTATTGAAGAGAATGTCTTGATTCCATTGTATGCTCGTGCCTCCTTTGTCAAATATTAATTGAGCATTGTGATTTCGGTTGATATCTGGATTCTCCAATGTATTCCATTGATCTGTATGTCTGTTCTTGTGCCAGTACCAGACTGTTTTAGTACAGTTTCTTTGAAATACAACTTGAAATCTGGTATTGAGATTCCTCCTACTTTACTATTCTTTCCCAAGATTGCTGAGGCTATTTGGGGTCTTTTTATTGTTCCAGATGAATTTTTGGAGTTTTTTCTAGTTCTGTGAAATATGCCGTTGGTATTTTTAATGGGGGGTGCATTGAACTTATAAATTGCTTTGGGAAGTATGGACATTTTGATAATGTTGATTTTACCAATCCATGAACATGGTATGTTCTTCCATCTGTTTACATCTTCCTCTATTTCTTTTTTCAGTGTCGTGTAGTTTTCTGCATATAGGTTTTTTACCTCCTTAGTTAAGTTAATTCCTAGGTATCTTAATTTTTTTTTGTGCGATGATAAATGGGATTGCTTTTTTATTCACGGTTTCTGTAGGTTCACTGTTGGTGTATAGAAATTAGAAATGCCACCGTTTTCTTGGTGTTAATTTTGTATCCTGCTACATTGCCAAATTCATTTATTAAGTCTAATGGTTTTTTAGTGGAGTCATTTGGGGTTTTTTTTACGTACATATCATGTCATCTGCAAATAGGGACAACTTTACGTCTTCTTTTCCAATTTTGATGTGTTTATTTCCTCTTCTTTCTAATTGCAATGGCTAGTACTTCCAATAGTAAGTAAAAGAGGAGTAGTGATAGTGGGCACCCCTGTCTTGTTCCTGTTCTTAGAGGGAATGGTTTTAGTTTTTGCCAATTGAGTATGATGTTTGCTGTGGGTTTATCGTATAAAGCTTTTATCATGTTGAGGTATGATCCTTGTACTCCCATCATGTTGAGAGTTTTTATCAGGAAAAGGTGTTGGATTTTATCAAATGTTTTTTCTGCATCAATTGATATGACTGTATTATTTTTAACTTTCAGTTTGTTTATGGGATGTGTCACATTTATTGATTTGCGGATATTGTACCATCCTTGCATTCCGGGAATAAATCCTACTTGGTCATGGTGTATGATCTTTCTGATGTGCTGCTGGAGCTGATTTGCTAGAATTTTGTTGAGGATTTTAGCATCTATGTTCATGAGGGATATTGGCCTGTAATGCTCTTTCATTGTGTTGTCTTTATCTGGTTTTGGTATTAGGGTAATGCTGGCTTCATAGAAGGAGTTTGGAAGTGTTTCTGTCTCTTGAATTTTTTGGAAAAGTCTGAGGAGGATAGGTTTAATTCTTCCTTGAATGTTTGGTAAAACTCTCCTGTGAAGACATCTGGCCCTGGGCTCTTGTTGGCTGTAAGCTTTTTGATGACTGCCTCAATTTCTTCCAAAGTCACTGGTCTATTGAGATTTTTAGATTTTTCCTGATTAAGTTTTGGTAGGTTTTATTTTTCTAGGAATATGTCCATTTCCTCCAGGTTGTTCAGTTTGTTGGAATAGAGTTGTTCATAGTATTTTGTAACAACACTTTGTATTTCGGCGGGGTCTGTTGTTATTTCACCTCTTTCATTTCTGATTTTATTTATTTGGGTCCCCTCTCTTTGTTTCTTGGTTAGCTTGGCTAGAGGTTCATCAATCTTTTTTTATCCTTTCAAAGAATCAGCTCTTGGTTTTGTTGAACTTATGTATTGTTTCTTTGGTGTCTACGTCTTTTTTCTCCGCTCTACTCATTATTATTTATTTTTTTCTTCTTGCACTGTGCTTTTCTTGTTGCTCTTTTTCTAACACTTTGAATTTTAGAGTTAGATAATTTGTTACCATTTTTTCTTTTTTCTTTTTTGCAATGGGCTTGTAGAGATATGAACTTCCCTCTCAAGACTGCTTTTGCTGTGTCCCATACATTTTAGATTGTTCTGTTTTCATTGTCATTTGTTGCCAGGATGTTTTTGATTTCTTCCTTTATTTCTCAGGTAACCCAGTTTTTGTTCAATAGCATGCTATTTAGTCTCCATGTGTTTGATTTCTTTGGATTATTTTTATTGTAGTTGATTTCCAATTTTATGCAAGTATGATCTGAGAAGATCCTTGATATGACTTCTATCTTCATGAATTTGAAGAGACTTTGCCTATGTCTCAACATGTGGTCTATCTTTAAAAATGACCCATGTTCACTTGAGAAGAATGTATATTCTGTGGCTTTAGGGTGGTATGTTCTGACGTTGTTGATTAATTCCATCTTGTTTAGTGAGTCATTTAGGATTGATATTTCTTTGCTGACTTTTTTATTTAGATGATTTGTCCAAAAGTGACAGTGGGGTATTAAAATCACCTACTATGATTGTATTACTATTAATCTCTACCTTAATGCCCTCCAGCAGTTTTTTTTTTAATGTATTTGGGTGCTCCTGTATTATGTGCATAAATGTTAACAAGGGGTATTTCTTCTTGTTGGATTGCTCCCTTTTTTATAATGAAGTAACCTTCATTATCTCTTGTTATGTCCTTCACTTTGAGATCTAGTTTGTCAGATATAAGTATTGCTCCCCCTGGTTTATTTTCATTTCCCTTCACCTGGAAAACCTTTTTTCATCCCTTCACACTCAGTCTGTGTGCGACTTTTTTTTCTAAAGTGAGTTTCTTGTAGACAGCATATAAATGGTTCTTGCTTTCTCAGCAAATCTGTTACCCTATGACTTTTGATTGGAGCATTTAAACCATTTACATTTAAAGTTATTATTGATAGGTAGCTATTTGACGCCATTTTTATTCTATACCCCTGTGTTCCTTCTTTGCTTCCTAGTTCGTTATTTTTACATTTAACCCTTTAGCATTTCTTGCAAAGCTGGTTTTTTGGAGATAAATTCCTTTAGTCTTTTTTTGTCTGTGAAGCTCCTGATTTCACCTTCAATTTTGATTGATAGCCTTGCTGGGTATAGTATTCTAGAATTCAGACCCTTCCTTTGCATGACTTTGTATATTTCATCCTATTTCCTTCTGGTCTGATGAGTTTCTGTTGAGAAATCAGTTGCTAGCCTGATGGGGGTTCCTTCATATGTAACTTTCTGTCTCTCTCTGGCTGCTTTATGATTCTTGCTTTGTCGTTGGTGTTTGGCAATTTAATTATAATGTGCCTAGGTGTCGGTATTTTGTGATTCATTTTGCTTGGGACTGCGAGCTTCTTGTATTTGTGTGGGTTTTTTCTTCTCTATCTCAGGAATTTTTCTGTCATTATATCTTGAAACAGTTTTTCTCTGCCTTCCTCATTTTCCTTTACTTCTGGAACCCCTATTATTCTAATATTTTTTTTTTGTTTTTGTTTTGTATTGTCCCAAATTTCCTGTAGGCTCTCTTCTTGCTTTTTAATTTTTTTCCCTAGAAGATGTTCTAATTGGGTATTTTTATCCATCTTGCCCTCTAGGTCACTCATTTGGTCCTCTGCTTCTTCTAGTCTACTCTTGATGCTTTCTATTGAGTTCTTCATACTAGTGATGTCATTTTTCATTTCTTCTTGGGCCATCTTGATTTCTTCTTGGTTCTTCTTCATTTCCTCTTGGGTCTTACTCATATTGTCAAATTTGTGTTCCATTCTTTTTGGCCATCTTATGATAATTACTCTGAATTCTTGCTCTGGTAGGTTCCTTGACTCTAACTCGTTTACTTCCTTTTCTGGTGATGCCTGCTTTTCTTTCATTTGTGGGCTATTTCTTTGTCTCCCCCATGGTCTCTCTTTTCAGGATGTCTGGTTATGTAGATCTCTCTCTCTCTCTCTCTCTCTCTCTCTCTCTCTCGGGTTGATTTAAAGGCACAAAATACAACACAACCAGGTACAACGCACAAGGCACTGAACAGAACTGTATTTGCGATATTAATAACCTCCAATAAAGGTGAACACTAGGGAAAGGAAAAATAGGGGATAGGAGAGAAAGAACAGTAAAAAGTGAAGAGGGTGGGGGGAGAAAAAGAAAAAGTTAGGGAAAAAAGAATAAAAAGGGAGTATCAATATGAAATTGCGAAACAGGGGTGGGGGATAAAATGAGAGAGAGAGAGAGAGAAAGAGAGAGAGAGAGAAGAGAGTAAGCGAGAAAAGGGGAACAGACTATATATGGGGAGTTAATTTCAATACAGCAACCACTAACCTCAGCAAATGCTGGCAATAGTACCTGGAGAATAATACAAACTACAGCACCCACAATATACTGCAAAGTAAAAAAACAAACAAAAACCAAACAAATACAAAAATACTAAGCAACAACAACAAAAGATTAAGCACAATAATCTCACTAAAAGCATAAAAATACAATATAATAAATATTCACAGAAACAGCATCAAAAGGACAGAGAAAAATAATTTTTGGGGGGTAGTTAATACAGCTCAGATAGGGGTTTGTATGCACTTGGCCCAGGAGATTGGAAATTACCTATGTAAGTCGAGTAGAAATTTTAGCAGGGGGGGTACAGAAAGAGTAGGGAAAATCTAAAGCAGGAATTTTTAAAGATAAACAGGATAACATAAGGGGAAAGGTTAGGAAGAGAGTGATGGTGTAAAGGTCTTGTTAATATAGGGTTAAACAATGCTAAAGGAGAAATGAATATAGAATGAAGTACACTAATTCCAATATAAAATAAAGGGAAAATAAAATGGCACTTAAAAAAGAAAGAAAGAAAAGAAAAAGAAAGAAAAAGAAACAAAAAAGTTAAAATAGCAGTAGTAATAATGCTGATGGAACCTAAAAATATAATAATTAAAAAGGTAAAATCAAATGAGGAAAAAGGAAAAAATTCGTTTCTTAAATAAAGGATGCAAGAAATGAAAATAAAATTAAAATTACAAAAATAGCAATAAAAAGTGCAGTTGTGAAGGCCATTCACTTCCTCTCTTATTCTGTTTGGCATGCCTGTTTTATTCTAGACAGTATTGCAGTTTCCTGCGTGCTGCTGCTCCTCAGTGTTGTAAGCTAGTCCTTAATTTTAAGATGTTGTTTTCTTAGTTTCTTGGTTTTTGATTAAATAAAACTAGTAATAAACACAGTCATTTTGTACTCCAGCCCGTAGGTGGCAGTGTTTCTGGATTTATGTTTGCGTCTTTTTGGCTGCTCTAGCCTTCTTTTTCTATGGCATTTAATACTGATTTTGCCTTGGAGCTGAATCCCAGCTGGTCTCTCCCCCTCTCTGCTTCCCAGCTTCCAGAAAAGCAGTTTCCCCCTGCCATCTCTCAAGGCCAGCCAATCTGGGTGGCCTCTCCTTTGTAATTAGAAGTAAAGGGCTGCAGGGGAGCCAGACTTGGTGCGTGATGGGCCAGTCTGCACGCACTTACATATGGACTGTATACCTTTCCAACTATGTTCTCCCTCCATGTCAGATCAGAATGGGTTGCTCTCTAGAGAAGCCTACAATTGGCAACCCTGAGGACCCAGTCCACTCTCTTGGATCAAGCCAGACCCAACAGCTGAGGGCTTTTGTGGACACAGATTTCCGTGGCTCCAGCACAGGCACTTTTGTCTCTGCTTCTGCAGCTGCCGCTGCTGGGACACAGAACCCCACGTTATCCCTGGCAAAATCCAACCTTTCTGTGGAATCCGAGTGTCCGCACAGATCGGGGCCCCACAGCTGCTCAGTGGTCTCCATAGTTGTGGCTTTTTCAGTTCTCAGATAGGATCCCCAGTTGCAGCTCTGATGTGGATGTGAGAGGCAGCATGTACAAGTGTTTATCTATGCCTCCATCTTGGAGACTCCCTCTAGTTCAACTTTAAAAGTAAAGGACCCACACAATCCCAGATATCAAGCTATATTACAAAGCCACTGTTCTCAAAACTGCCTGGTGCTGGCACAAGAACAGACATATATAGAGACCAATGGAACAGAATAGAGAAGCCAGAAATAGACCCAAGCCACTATGCTCAATTAATATTTGACAAAGGAGGCAAGAACATGCAATGGAGTCAAGACAGTCTCTTCAATAATTGATGTTGGGAAAATTGGACAGATACATGCAAAAAAAAATACTAGACCATCAACTTACACCATATACAAAAATAAACTCAAGATGGGTAAATGACTTAAACATAAGATGGGAAACTATAAAAATCTTAAAAGAATCCATAGGCAGCAAAATAGCAGACATGTCATACCAATATCTTTACCATTGCAGCTCCTAGGGTAATGAAAACTAAGGAGAAAATAAACAAATGGGACTACATAAAAAAAAAAAAAAAGTTTCTGCACATCAAAAGAAACCATCAACAAAACAAGAAAGCCCACTGCATGGGAGAACAAATTTGCCAATACTATCTCAGATAAGGGTTTAATCTTCAAAATTTACAGGGAACTTACAACTTAACAAAAGGAAGATAATCCAATCAAAAAATGAGCAAAAGACCTAAATAGATACTTTTTTAAAGAAAACATACAGAAGGCCAAGAGACATATGAAAACACGCTCAAAGTCACTAATTATCTAAGAGATGCAAATCAAAACAACAATGTGGTACCATCTCACACCATCAACAAATCAATAAACAACAGGTGTTGGTGAAGATGTGGAGAAAAAGGAGCCCTCATGCACTGCTGGTGGGAATGCAGACTGGTGCAGCCACTGTGGAGAACAGTATGGAGTTTCCTCAAAAAACCTAAAAATGGAACTTCCATTTGATCCAATGATCCACCTTCTAGGAATATATCTCAAGAAATCAGAAACACCAATCAGAGAGGATATATGGGAGGGTGGGGGTAAGGGGAAGAGATCAAAGGACTGCTTTGTATGAATATAAGCATAACCAATGGACACAGACATGGGGGGTGAGAGTATGAGTTGGGAGGATGAGGGGGGGGGCGCAATGGGAGGATAAGGACACATATGTAATACCTTAGTCAATAAAGAAAAAAAAGACAGTATATATGCACCCCTATGTTCATAGTAGCACAATTTACAAGAGCTAAGATTTGGAAATAGCCTAAATGCCCATCAGCAGATGAGTGGATCAGCACTCACCAACCAGTGGTCTTAAAGGTTGGCTGCAGGGAGCGGTTATAGGGTTAAGCCTCTGACTGACCTGCTGGCAAAGTCGCAAACAAGTCCCAGCTTAGAGGGCACAGTCCTCTAAGCATAATTAAGCTTGATCTTGTGAGTGCTCCCTAGATCTTTCCTTGGTCGCTAATGGGCTGTGGGAGGTGTAGCAAGTGCTGCCAAAACAAGTGAAACTTACAAGAACATTGTAAATTAACTTGTTTATCCCTGAATATAAATAAAGCATCAGCTTTGCAGTCTGGATCTGTTCTGTGGCCTCAGCAAGGTGCAGAAGATCCACCTAGACCCAGCTTATTCTCTGTGTCTGTCTATTCTTCATCCTGCACCGGCTTTCCCTCAGGGTCACCGAACCCTTGGCTGTGCTGGAGCAGCACAGTTGGTGATAACTGGATTAGACAACTGTGGTACATCTACACAATGAAATACTATGCTGCTGTAAAAAAAGAAGAAACTCTTACCATTTGCAACAGCATGGATGGACCTGGAGAGCACTATGTTAAGCGAAATAAGCCACTGGGAGAAAGATAAATGTCACACGATCTCACTCATTTGTGGGATACATTGAACAACATAAACTGATGAACAAAAATAGAGCCAGAGAGAGAAAACACTTAAAAATATAATAGAAGTAATTCTGTTATTTTCAGATTTTTAAGATTTCTTACAATGTTTATGATATTATACTATGTTAGTGCAGTTTGGGTAATATTAGTATATTAAAATATTTTTTCTTGAAATATTAATGTTTATTGCATGTAAATGGCTAATTATTTTGTAGTTACAATCTGGCATTATATTTATTTTGTATATTGTAAAAACAAACAAACAAACAAACAAACAAATAAATAAGTCCAAAAGATAAAGTAAGGTATCCTAGTAGTTTATTTTGTAGCTAATTTTGTGTGAGGTGCTATTTATTTTTTATGCTATATCAACCATCTCTTGCTGATTATCAAATCACCCCAACCCTCAAAGCCCTACAACATATGTTATCTTATTATCTCAGTTTCTGTGAGTCAGGAATTGGTGTGCAGCTCACTTGTGTGTTTCTGGCTCAAGGTTTCTCTTAAGGCTCCCATCCAGTGCCTGCTTGGGCTGCCATCATCTCAAGGTTCAATTGGGAGAGAGCACATTTCTAAATTCACCCACATAGTTGTTGATCATGTCCTCCCTTGTTTTTTGCCTGGGGGCATCCTTTCCTAACCATGTGGGCCTCTCCATGGTGCCACCCACAGCATGGCAGCTGGCTACCCTTGGAGCAAAAGAGTGAAAGAGGGAGCCCAAAATGGAAGCCACTGTCTTTTCTAACCTAATCTCAGAAGTAGCATTTCATCACTTCTGGCATAGTTTATATGTTGAGAGAAAGTCAGTACATCCACCTGCTACCCAAGAGGAGGGAGTTACAGTAGATTTGAGTACCAACAGGTGAATATCACTGGGGACCTGCCTATCATACCTGTACTTTTAGCAGTTCTTCAAGAATAGCACAATGTGGCCAGTCCAAATTTTCTCTGAAGTCAATTTATTATCTTTAAAACTAGGGACCTGTTGCAGGAATATTCCTGCAAGACTTCACCCATGGCCACCACCGCAGCCACCATCTCCGTGTCTGCTGCACACTGCCATCACCGCTGCATGCTGCTGCTGATGCCACCTTGCACCCCAACCCGCCTGCTCCTGCTGCCACCACCTCTGGGGCAGCACCTGCTGCTGCTTCTGTGCTCCCTGACATGCCCACCCGACCCACTGTGCCATGGCCCCTGCCGTATCCTGCCTCCACCACCTCCATGGCCACAAGCTTCTGCCTCATGCCTCACCACGCCTTGCCCCACCCTGCATGCGCTGCCAGTGCTTTCCCTCCAGCAGCCTCAGCAGCCTTACTTTCCATTTTCCTTCCCTCTTCTTTCTATGTTGTCTTCAGTCTTCACTCCTCCCTCCCTCCCTCCCTCCCTCCCTCCCTCCCTGTATGCAAATTAGCCGCCATCTTTGTTGGGTTAATTTGCATACCTGCTCTGATTGGCTGGCAGGTGTGGCTTGTGTGTATAGTGGAATGATGGTTTATTTGCATATTGCTATATTATTAGGTAGGATTGCATTGCACATTTCTGCTATCTTAGGAAGCTACACACAAATTGAAGTAGCCTCATCTTACTAATTTATATTTGCCAAAATGAAAGGCAAAGGCTGGGGGCTTTATTTCTTTTTGCCTACTGACCCTTCTTTTTCTTTTAAATAAAGAGTATTTTCTTTGTTTTAAGAGCAAGTTACTTGCCAGGCATATTGGTAATAATATCAGAGATCATTTCAGCTGGGAGATAGGCAGCAAAGTGTACAAAAAAAAAATACAAGGCAATCATATCTGATGCATAGTATAGCCAAGTGGTCAGGTATTCACTACCACATAGAAAACTGAAAAAAAAAATGGATTTTTGCTCTCTTAGGAATCTGTATGGAGTTGGCAGAGATGACTTTGACTTTTTTTTTTTTTTTTTTTTTTTTTTTTTTGCTTTTAAGGAACAACAATTTTGTACATTTACCAGTGTGAGAAAAAGGTAGAAATGATGTGAAGAAAAAGTATTTTTCATTCATGATATATATTTTTGGTGCCAGGTTTATTGAGATATAATTCAGATACTATATAACTCACTTAAAGTGTGCAATTCAATGTTTTAGAGAATAAAAACCACCTATGCAGTTCTGCAACCATCATCACAATAATTTTTAGACCATTTTTATCACCCCCCAAAGAAATTCATATCCTTTATTTTTTATTTATTTTTCAGTGCTCATCCAAGCATACATTTTTATTGGTTTGAGAGAGAGAGATTGAGAGAAACATTGTTCAGTTGCCTCCCGTAAGATGCTCAAGGGGAGAATCAAACCCACAACCTAGGTAGGTGCCCTGACCGGGAATGGAACCCACAACCTTTTTGTGTATGAGACAATACTTTAACCAACTGAGCCATAAGGCCAGAGCAAATCCATACTCTTTAGCTATCACCTTCTAGTGATCCTTCCTATCCCTTCCAGCCCTAGGCAATCAATAATCTATTCTCTGTCTCTCTAGATTTGCCTATTCTGGATATTTCATATAAAGAGAATCATAAAATGTGACATGTTTTTGTCTGCCTTCAATTAGCATATGTTCAAGGTTCACCCATGTTGTAGCATAAATCAGTACTTCATTCATTTTTATGACTGAATAATATTGTAAGGGTATATTATACTTTGTTTACTCATTCTTCAGTTGGTGGACATTTTCATTTTCTCCATCATTTAGCTACTGTGAGTAATGCTGCTATAAACTTTTATTTACAAATTTCTGTGTGGACACGTGCTTTCATTTCTTTTGAGTATATTCCTAAAAGTAGACTTGCTGGGTCACATGATAATTATATGTTCAAGTTTTTGAGGAGCTGCCAGATTATTTTCCAAAGAGGCCACACCTGTTTACATTCACACCATCAGTGCATGATGGTTTCATTTTCGCCACATCCTCGCCAACACATTATTATCTGACTGTAGCCATCTTCATGGGTATAAGAGTTATACCATTTTGATTGGAATCCCATTGATGACCCCTGATGTTAAGCATATTATCATGTGTTTATTGAACATTTGTGTAACTTCTTTTGAGAAATATCTATTCAGATCTTTTGTCCATTTTTTTATTTGAGTTATTTTTGGTTTTGCTACAGAGTTGTAAAAATTAGTCTCATGTTTTAGATACAACTCCCTTGTTACATATATGATCTATAAATATTTTCTTCCATTCTATGGTTGTTTTTTTTTGTTTTTTTGTTTTTTTACTTTCTTGATGGTGTACTTTGAAGCATAAAGGTTTTTAATTCTGGTGAAGTTCAATTTGTCTATTTTTTTAAAAATGTTTTATTTATTGATTTGAGACAGAAAGAGAGGAAAGTAGAGAGAGAGAGAAACATGGATCTGCCATTCCACCCATTCATGCATTCATTGATTCTTGCATGTGCCCTGACTGGGGATTGGACCCACAACCTGGAGTACTTTGGGACTACACTATGACCTACTGAATTCCTCAGCTAAGGCTGTATATTTTTTATTTTGATATTATATCTAAGAATTCATTGCAAAATATAAGGTCATCAAGATTTACCCCTGTTTTCTTCTAAGAATTGTATGGTTATAGCGCTTCATGTTTAAGCCATTGATCCATTTTGAGTTAATTTTGTGTATGGTATATCATAGAGATCCAATTTCATTCTTTTGTGTATGGAGATAGAGTTGTCCCAGCACCCTTTGTTGAAGAGATTAATCTTTTACTATTGAATGGTCTTGGCACCCTTGTTGAACATTAATTGACTATAGATTGATGAGGTTTTCTTTGAACTCTCAATTTTATTTCAGTGATCTATATATGTCTATCCTTATGGTAGTACCACACTGTCTTGATTATTGTTGCTTTCTATTAAGTTTTGAAATTGAGAAGTGTGAGTCTTCTAACTTTGTTCTTTTTAAAAATTATTGACTATTATGGGTCTTTTGAGTTTCTCTATGAATTTTAGAATCAGCTTGTCAATTTCTACCAAAAATCCATTTGGGATTCTGATAAGGATTACACTGCATCTGTAGATTATTTGGGGAAGAATTGTGAACTTAACAATACTAACTATAATGGTCTATAAACATGTGATATATTGCCATTTATGTAGCTCTTTCCTTTTTAAGTGTTTTGTAGTTTCAGTGTAAGTCTTACACCTACTTGTAAATTTATTCTTTTTTAAATATTTTATTGATGTTTTACAGAGAGGAAGGGAGAGAGATAAAGAGCTAGAAATGTCAATGAGAGAGAAACATCAACCAGCTGCCTCCTGCACAACCCCTACCGGAGATGTGCCCGCAACCAATGTACATGCCCTAGACCGGGAATCGAACCTGGGACCTTTCAGTCCACAGACTGACGCTCTACCACTGAGCCAAACCGGTTTGGGCTGCAAATTTATTCTTAACTATTTCATTCTTTTTTTTATAATATTGTAAATGAAATTGTTTTCCTAATATAATTTTTGGATTGCTCATTGCAAATGTATAGAAATACAATTGATTTGGTATATTGATTTTGTGAGAGGGATAACCTTGCTGAACTCATTTATTAGTTTTAATATAGTTTTAGTGGTTTATTATATTTTAATTGAAAATATGTTTATTTAAAAATACAAACTATATCAATATCTCTCTATCTAATTTTTTCCAACCTATTCCCAAGGTAATCAAAGTTAAGTCTCCTGCCACACTTTTCTCTATGTTAATTCAAATGTGTATATACATTTGTCTTTCCAAATCAATACATATACAC
The DNA here is from genome assembly GCA_963924515.1 of Vespertilio murinus. Classification (NCBI taxonomy): domain Eukaryota; kingdom Metazoa; phylum Chordata; class Mammalia; order Chiroptera; family Vespertilionidae; genus Vespertilio; species Vespertilio murinus. Next base: position 45,652,580 of record OZ004710.1, read on the forward strand.
ATAACGCATTTAATATATATATATATATATATATATATATATATATATATATATATTTTATTGATTTTTTTTACAGAAAGGAAGGGAGAGGGATAGAGAGTTAGAAACATCGATGAGAGAGAAACATCGATCAGCTGCCTCCTGCACACCTCCTACTGGGGATGTGCCCACAACCAAGGTGCGTGCCCTTGACCAGAATCTAACCTGGGGCCTTTCAGTCCACAGGCAGACTGACGCTTTATCCACTGAGCCAAACCAGTTAGAACACATAACACATTTTTGATAGTTTTATAATTCCAAAGTATTGTGTTGACCCATCATTTTATTTGTTTATCTTTTAATGAAAATTTATATTATTTCCTTTAATTTTTATTTTGCCATGAAAGTCAATAATGAAAAACAACAATTTATGTATGTTCTTTCTACAACAGTCTGAGATTTGATTTTATCCTGCTTACAAGCTAACAAATTTGACTAACACGATTTCATGAATGCTGACAGAGGACACAATACTTCAGGTCAAAAATGAGGATTTTATTATTCATGACACTGCAAGCACCAGCATATCTGTGTCAGTCCTCTTGCCCCAGGTTCCACCGGGAGATGTGATATGGGCCCTGATGGACACTGCATGCAGTGAGCTTGTCACACCTGATGAGCAATGAGATTAGAGAATCCACCAATTTTGCAACAAACAGTAAGCAAGCCTGTTCTTTCTACTGGAGGAAGACAGTCAGTACTCTATCCCTCAACATTACTTACTACAGACATGACCTGAAGAATGGAACCAAGTAAAGAGCAATTAGGCCCTTATGTTTTTAGCATACAGAGCAAGAGACCAGGGTTATAAGAGATCCAGGGAGGACTATTTCTCCCAACACGTACATATAGTTAATTTTTATTTCTTAGGATATATTCCCAAGAGTGAAATCCCTTGGTTAAATGATACATGTACATATGTATATATATTTAAGTGGATATTGCCAGATTACTTCTTTAAAAGGTTGCAGAAATTTACATTCTCATCAGTAACAATGGTGTATGCCCATTTCCAAAAACATTCCCAACATTGAATGTTATGACTTTGCCTGCTAGTGAGGTCAAATACATTTTCATTTTCATTTTTATTTTTTTTAAATATATTTTGTTGATATTTTACAGAGAGGAAGGGAGAGAGATAGAGAGCCAGAAACGTCGATGAGAGAGAAACATCGACCAGCTGCCTCTTGCACACTCCCCACCAGGGATGTGCCAGCAACCAATGTACATGCCCTTGGATGGAATCGAACCCGGGACCCCTCAGTCTGCAGACCGACGCTCTACCACTGAGCCAAACAGACCTCGACACATTTTCATTTTTAGTGGACAATTACCTCTTTTCTCAAATACATCTTCAAACATATTAGTTAAAAACGTTTTGGTTGCAAGTTTCAACGTATCTGGTTATAAGAGTAGCTTAAATAATAAAGACAATCTCATGTCACAAGATGCCTATATGTAAGTAGGCCATCCTTTGTAAGTAGCAAATTCATGGTTGCAAGATATTTGCTACAGCTCTGGACATCATATTGACACTAAAGGCAGATAAAAAAGGAGACAGGCAACAATAGCCATGTCTTTTTTTTTTAATTAAAACAAAACAAAACAAAACAAAGAAAACTCTTTAAGAAACCATATCCTTTGCCATAGCCAACTTCTGGTTAAGCCATATCTAGGTAATATAACCATTCCTAAAGACTGGAAAAGCAAACATTTAGTTGCTCTAATATTTGTGGATAAGTGGCAAAGGAGAACAGAGCTGGAAATGGCTATTGAGTTAGACAACTGTAGTGGTCAATTTTATGTGCCAATTTGGCTGGACCACAGCGTCCAAATGCGTTCATACATTCTGAATGTTTCTGTGAGGGTGTTTTTAAATGAGATTAACATCTGAATTAGTGGACTTTGAGGAAGGCAGATTACTTTACATGAGGTGGTTGGGCCTTGTCTAATCAACTGAAGTCCTGACTAGAACAAACACTGACCTCCCCTGAGCAAGAGGGAATTCTGTAGCAGATGGCCTCCATACCTGAATTGTAACATTGTCCCTCTTCTGGGTCTTCAGCCTATTGGGCTTTGGACTTGAATTGCAGCATCAGTTTTTCACTGAGTATCCAGTCTACCAGGTATCTCTGGAAATTTTTGATTTGCCATCCTCCATAATCATGTGAATCAATTCCTTAAAATTGATCAAACAGGTAATGTAAATGAAAAGCACAACTTCTATGTTGTGGTGACCTGCAACATTCCTCAACACTGCAGCATCAGCTCAGAAGCTGATTCTTGGGCTTTTAGTTTTCATTCTATGGCACTGGTGAGTTCCTTTCCTTTCACTGGAGCACAGCTATGCTTTTAAAAGGGGGATTGTTTTATTTTATCTAGCATTCCTAGCTGATTAGTGGTTGAGGAATTTTCAGGTTATCTAGTCTATCTGCCACATTTGTAGAAATGTAAATTAAACCTTAAATTTTTCAATATTTTTTTTTCTGACAAGCAATTCCGGTTTTCTCTTCCTCTTAATGACAAGGACCTTAATACATATTAACCCATTTTGCTATTGTTGTAACAAGTGCTTTTCTAAAGTTCAAAAACAGTTAATATATTTTTCTTATAATAGAATTTTAATTCATTTTACTGACAAGTTCTGTGTTCAGCCTTGTGTTTTTCTATACAATGCTTTCCTTCCATGTTGTGTTTTCTCTCTCTTCCCTCCCTCCTTTCCTCCCTCCCTCCCTCCCTTCCTTTTGCCCTTGGCTATCATTCCTAAATGATAATTTAAGTGGGAAGAACACTTTTTAAATTAACACATTAAAATATTACAGGCAGTCCTCAGGTTACATCAGACTCAATGTAAGTCGTTTTGTGGTAACGTTGCTATCTCCCATTTATTTATTTTTTTAAAAAAAGTTCATTTCGTAGTATTTACATATGTGCTTTATTTTTTTTTTATTATTTATTTACCACAAGAAACGTCAGGAATTGTTATCTTTCTTCTAATTTTGTTTTCTGTTTCACTTCCTTACTGCTGCATATGTGTTCCATGTGAGTGACGTAGATGCTTATGCAGGTGGGTTCCTATGGATCTCCAATGTAACCAGAGGACCTACTATACTTTGTTTTCTGGTATTTATTATTGCTAAGGGAAAAAACTGCTCAGCCTAATTTCTTCCCTAAGGTAATATATCTTTTTTACAGATAACTATTATTACTTTATTTTATATTTGATGCTATGCCTTTTAATTACTATTTGTCTAGATGTAGATTTATTTATCCTTATCTTACTTATTCAGTACTCAGAGTTTACTTGCCATCTAAATATAAGTCTCTTTTGATTTTGGAAAAACTTCAGTCATAAACTGTACAAATATTGATTCTACACTATTTTCTACTTTTTTAGTGTGGGACTTCTATTAAAGGGATATTGTGGTCTTGCAATCTATTCTCCATATCTTGGCCATCTTTTTCTTCTCTCAGTATCTTTGTGTTTTATACCAGATGAATTTTTCAGTATCGTTTTCTTTTTTAAAAATTTCTTTGTTGATTAAGGTATTACATATGTGTCCTTATCCTCCCATTGTCCCCCAACCTCCCCACTCATGCCCTCACTCCCCTGTTGTCTGTGTCCATTGCTTATACTTATATGCATGCATGCAAGTCCTTTGGTTGATCATTTCCCATTACCCCGCCCTCCCCTACCTTCCCTTGAGGTTTTGGTCTGATCAATGTTTCTCTGTCTCTGGACCTGTTTTTGTCTATCAGTTTATGTTGTTCATTATATTCCACAAATAAGTGAGAACATGTGATATTTATCTTTCTCTGGCTGGCTTATTTCACTTAGCATAATGCTCTCCAATTCCATCCATGCTGTCGCAAATGGTAAGAATTCCTTCTTTTTTACCGAAGTGTAGTATACCATTTATAGATGTACCACAGTTTTTTAATCCACTCATCTGCTGATGGGCACTTGCACTGTTTCCAAATCTTAGTTATGGTGAATTGTGCCACTATGAACATAGAGGTGCATATATCCTTTCTGATTGGTGTTTCTAGTTTCTTGGGATATATTCCTAGATGTGGGATAACTGGGTCAAATGAGAGTTCCATTTTCAGTTTTATGAGGAAACTCCATACTGTTCTCCATAGTGGCTGCAACAGTCTGCATTCTGACCAGCAATGCATGAGGGTTCCTTTTCCTCCGAATCCTCATCAGCAATTGTTGATTTGTTGATGATAGCCATTCTGACCGTGTGAGATGGTACCACATTGTTGTTTTGATTTGTATCTCTTAGTGACTTTGAGTGATTTTTCATATGCCTTTCTTCTGTCTAATTTGAAAAGTATCTATTTAGGTCCATTGTCCAGTTTTTGACTGGGTTGTTTATCTTCCTTTTGTTAAGTTACATGAGTTCCCTGTAAATGTTGGAGATTAAACCCTTATCATGATAACATTGGCAAATATGTTCCCCCATACAGTGGGTTTTCTTGCTGTTTTGTTGATTGTTTCTTTGGCTATTCAAAAAACTTTTTATTTTGATGTAGTCACATTGTTAATTTTCTCTTTAGTTTCCATTGCCCTAGGAGCAGTATCAGGAATTGCTTTGGCATATGTCTGAGATTTTGCTGCCTGTGGATTCCTCTAGTAATTTTATGGTTTCCCTTCTTATGTTTAACTTCTTTATCCATTTCGAGTTTATTTTTGTGTATTGTTCAAGTTGGTGATCTAGTTTCATTTTTTTTGCATGTATCTGTCCAATTTTCTCAATACCCATTATTGAAGAGACTGTCTTGACTCCATTGTATGTTCATGCTGAGAGAGCAGGTCAGGATGGAACTGGACCCTAGCCCTCACCCAACCAATCAGGGTCAGCCAAATCAGTGACATCACCACTGGAGTAAAACCCCTGGACTTGTGGAAGTTCGTGCTCTCGTCCACCATGTGGTCGGTGTGAGTGGGACAGAGCCCATGTTAATATGGAAGGGGCTCTCTTGTTAATTGCATCAGATTTGGCTCCCTGCTGGTCTTTGGGGATCATGAAATCTGGGCACAACATTTGGGGGCTCATCCAGGACCCCAAGACCCTGAGATACCCCAAATTTGGAGAATCTTATTGGCTGCAGTGAGTGTCTGTGTCTGTGTGTCTCTGTGTGTGACTGAAGGAGTCAAAGATTCATGTTGGTGCTGCCCGAAAACGTCTGGAAGATGTGCCATTAAAGATTATGGACAAGAGAGTTAAAGGAGATGTCCTTGACCTCCCGGAGTCTGGAGACCAGTGTGAGCTGAAGTCTCAAATGCGGGAGAGGCATGGAGCCTTTCCCAGGTATGTTGGACTGGTGGTGCAGGCCGGGGATGGAGCAGGCGAAGTGGGGCAGCGAGGGTGGCTCAGGGGGGCGTCACCGACTGCCCTGTGCTCTCAGAGCGAGAGGCCACAGCTCCTTCCCGCTGCAGAGCTTCGGGGGCTTGGTCTGCTTGTTGGAGCACTGCTGGGGTGGCAACGGTGGCCAAGAGTGAGGCCTGTGGGCCCTTCCTGTGGATCGCCCTGGCTGTGGTGGGCATTGTGACCGAGGAGGCAGGCCTAGCAACAGACTTCACTAGCTGCCTGGAGAAGGGGAGGCGGAGCTGGGAAGCTGAAGGAGCAACCCGCATTCCCTCCCCACTTACATGCCCCGCTTCCTTGGGCTGCCTGAGCAGGGCAGCTGGCAGACAGAAGGTGAGAGAGGGGAGAAGAGGCCTCATGGGCAAATTTCTGTGCTGTTATAAAGGTGGAAAGGCCAGTTCAAAATGAATTCACATAGTTTTGGACTGGGTTTGTTCTTTTCAGTGTACAGAATGAGCTTAAGAGATGATGGAGATAAACTGGAAAAAAATTAAAGCTGGTTTCCAGAGACAAAAAGTCCTTTTGAAATTTCCCGCCCTGAGGCAGGTAACTAGAGGTAGCAAGTTTACATATGAATGGCTGGGAGTCTTCATCTAAAGAATGTGTTCATTTGCATTTGAATGGCTAAAAAGTAAAGCTTAAGAAACCTGGGTTCCCCAAGATCAATGTAGGGCCCCCCCAGCAGGCTAGGGGATCCCAAGGCAGGTACAGGGCATGGAGGCCATAGGGGCATAGGCTACCAAGGAGACAGAATTTAACCTCACATCATCCTGCTTGGGTCCATGGCACAGCCACAGGGGCTATCAGGAGAGAACTTGAGGGTCAACAGAAGTGGGACACAGATCCTCATCCCTCCCCCAATGTTCCAGGGGCTTGAACACTCTCCCCTTCTGAAGGAGGTCTCCTACCCCATGGCTGCTTTGCACTTCCCATGCCCAGCTCAGGCAATTAATCTAAGAAATGCAAAATATATTTGACTTGCCCACTTTAATATGGCAGGCTGAACTGTATTAGCAGTATTTTCCAGTTAAAATGATCAAAGATCTCAAGGATTGATTTGTTCTCATTTGTCAGATGAGGAATCTATTTGATTTGTTTTGTTTTGCTTTATGACTTGATTTTTCCCCATCCATTGTTGCTATCATTTGTAATCACATTGTAAGCTTGAATTTGGGCTTGTACCTGCATTTTGTATTTTGTGCATTCGGTTGTTTAAACTCTGGGAGTCATTTTTTGTTTCAGTCATGTGTGTCTACTTTGTAGATTTTAGTAGACTTCATCACGAAGGTTTGTAGTTTATTTAGAATTGTGCTTAAACAATGTGAGAATAATTATTTGTATGATTTAACCCCTGCGACTGCTTGGACAATTTCCACTGATTTTCTAAACGTGGGTGGGGGGCTGGGGGTGTGTGGAGTGGGGGGCAGGGCTTAGAGATGCAGATAGGCCTGTATCTGTAGGAAAAATGTGGAATTTTAAATTTCAAGCAGCTGGAGGCCTGGGAACAGGGCCTGCTCCCTCCTCCCTTGCCTTTTCTATAAGATTTGAAGCATGGTTATGCATTGAAAGAAGGTTTAAAAGTTAATTTGATAAAGATTTTTATTAAAGTTATAAAGAGAATGTCCTGGAAGGTTAATTAGGAGAGGCAAGCCTGTTAATTCCCTGGTGGACACTGGTGCAGCCTATTCAGTCCTGACAGAGCCGATGGGACCCGTACATCAGTCCAAGGAGCCACTGGACATCAAAGAATGACTGTGGACCTCGGAAGGAACACGTGCTGGGGGAATGTAGCTGCTGAACTTGACCGAAGTGGAACAAGGGGCCTTTGAGGAGCTAAAGAAGGCTCTTGTCTCAGCACCTGCCCTAGCCTTGCCAGATGTCACGAAGCCCTTCCACCTCTACATGAGTGAGGTAAGAGGCATTGCCAAAGGGGTTCTCACTCAGACTCTAGGTCTCTGGAAGAGACCTGTTGCTTATCTGTCTAAAAGGCTAGACACTGTCGCAGTAGAGTGGCCAGCGTGCCTCTGGGCAGTGGCCACTACAGCATTGCTGGTGAAGGAGGCAAATAAGCAGACTCTAGGCCAGGAGATAGCCCTGACAACAACCCTTGGTATGGAAGCCCTCGTTCGAGGTGCTCCAGAGGGATGGATATCAAACACCAGAATCACCCAGTGCCAAGCTCTTCTCCTGGACCAGCCCTGCATCTGGTTCCATAAGACACTGGCCATCAACCCTGCCAGCCTACTTCTAGATGATCCAGAGGAACCCATTCATGACTGCATAGAAGTAACAGATGCAGTACTGACAGATATCCTGCCATCATCACCAGATGAGGTACTGTTCATGGATGGGAGCAGTGATGTTCAGGATGGGATCTGATATACAGGGGTAGCAGTAGTCATCCTGGACCACACCATTTGGGCCCAGTTACTAAACTCTTGGCCTTAATCAGAAAGGGGAAACAATTTAAGCCAGAGGAAATAGAGCCACAGACAAAACTTCTAAGGAAGATGCCCCCCCCCCCCCCAAAAGAAACCAGTGGGGCCTTTACAAGTTCCCGTATTTGCCGGCATATAAGACGATTTTTTGGCCCTGAAAAATATGCCTCCAAGTGGGGGGTAGTCTTATACGGCGAGTATATAACAAACTCTGTATTTTGAGTGGAAATGTTAGGGGGTCGTCTTATACGCCCAGTCTCTTTTACGCTGGCAAATATGGTATTTTTCAGGGCCAAAAAATCGTCTTATACGCCGGCAAATACGGTAATAACCCTGCCAGACCCGACCTACACCAAACAAGAGGAGAAATTGGCTGAACAGAAGCAAACCATCAAAGGAACAGATGGTTGGTGGCCTCTACCAGATGACAGACTGTTGGTCCCAGAGGCTCTAGGTCAGAGTTGCCCAGTGACACCAGGTTACCCACTTAAGTGTCACCAAGACTTCTGAGCTTCTGTGAGGCAGAAGTACTGTCTGTGCACAGGTAAATGATAAGCAAGGTAAGGGGATCCCCCTGGGAATTTGGGTCCCAGGAAACTTCCCCAGAAGAGCATTGGTAGGTGGATTTCACAGAGATTAAGCCACCAGCATTAAGGTATAGTTTAGGTAGACACTTCAGATTAGAAATCACCTCTACAGCAGTTAAGAGATTACTCCAGGAGATTATACCTAGATTCGGGCTGCCAATATAACAGTCCAACCTTTGTAGCCAAGGTGTCTCAAAGTATAGCTCAAGCCTTAGGACAGGCATGAGCAAGACTCTGAAAAGAGGTTTAACTACCCCCTGTCCTTCGCCCTCTTATGGGCCAGGTGTACCCCTACTGGGATGGTTTCCCCCTTTTTGAGATCATGTAACCATTCCCTTGCTCAAGTCCTTACAGGCTCAGCAGTTTGCTTGTTCCAGATGCACTGCCCTTGCCCACCACAGACCCTGTAGCCTGGGAACTCAATGTGGGTAACGAAATTCACTGCTTAAGGACTCAAAGGGATCCTGAGCACCCCCACGGCTATTGGAGTAGATGGCACCCAGACCTGGCTACATGACTCCAAGCTCCTGCATATCCTGGATCCTGGCAACTAGCGGCCTCACCTATGAGACATGGATCTCCAGCCTGGGCTCCACGCAGGCCAGGAGGAGACTTGATGCCTGCAGGAGGGGAACTGGACTTCAGTGAGGACAGTACTGATGGGAACTGTGGTACTAAAGGTCTTGGTAACTGTAGGATGAGTCCATGATTTGACTCTGTGCACATAAGGGGAGAATGAGAGGGCAGGGCAGGGTGGAACTGGACCCTAGCCCTCACCCAACTAATCAGAGTCAGCCAAAGCAGTGACATCACCACCTGAGTAAGACCCGTGGACTTGTGGAAGTTCATGTTCTCGTTCGCCAGGCGGTCGGCCTGAGTGGGACGGAGCCCATGTTAACATGGAAGAGACTCTCTTGTTAATTGCATCGGATTTGGCTCCCTGCTGGTCTTTGGGGATCATGAAATCTGGGCACAACAATGCTTCTTTTGTCAAATATTAATTGAGCATAGTGGTTTGGGTCAATTTCTAGGTTCTCTGTTCTTTTCCATTGATCTATATGTCTATTCTCATGCCAGTACCAGGCTGTTTTGAGAACAGTGGCTTTGTAATACAGCTTGATATCTGATATTAAGATCCTACACACTTTGTTCTTCTTTCTCAGGATTGCTGCATCTATTCAGGGTCTTTATTCTTTTTTAAAAAAATTTATTAAGGTATTATATGTGTACATAGCTTACCATTGCCCCCACCCATACATGCCCTCCTTCCCAAGAGTTTTGTGTCCATTGGTTGTACTTACATGCATGCATACCAGTCCTTCAGTTGATCTCTTATCTCCCCCAGATCTCCCTACCCTCCCACTGTCATTTGACAGTCTACTTGTTGTTTTACTGTCACTATATCTTTCTGTTCGTTAGTTTATAATATTCTTTATTATCTATAAATGAGTGAGGTCATGTGGTGTTTCTCTTTCATTGACTGGCTTATTTCACTCAGCATTATGTTCTCCAATTCCATCCAGGTTACTGCAAATTATGAGAATTCCTTCTTTTTTATGGCAGCATAGTGTTCCATGGTGTACATGTACCATAGTTTTCTGATCCATTCATCTGCTGACGGGCACCTAGGCTGTTTCCAAATCCTAGCTATTGCAAATTGTGATGCTATGAACATAGGGGTGCATATATCCTTTCTGATTAGTGTTTCTAGTTTCTTGGGTTATATTCCTAGTAGTGGGATTACTGGGTCAAATGGGAGTTCTATTTTCAGTTTTTTGAGGAAGCTCCATACTGTTCTCTAAAGTGGTTGCACCAACCTGCAATCCCACCAGCAGTGCACGAGGGTTCCTTTTTCTCTGCAACCACACCGAGATTTGTCATTCGTTGATTTGTTGATGTTGGCCATTTTGACAGGTGTGAGATGGTACTGCATTGTTGTTTTGATTTGCATCTCTCTCTTTCTTTATTCTTGATGAATTTTTGGAAAGTTTGTTCTAGGTCTGTGAAATATGCTATTGTATTTTCATGGAGAGTGCACTGAATATATAGATTGCTTTTGGTAGTATGGACATTTTAATGATGTTGATTCTACCAATCCATGAACACACTATGCTCTTCCATCTGTATATGTCTTCCTCTATCTCTTTTTTTAATGTCCTGTAGTTTTCTGTATATAGGTCTTTTACCTCCTTAGTTAAGGTTATTCCTAGGCTCAGTATCATTTTCTAATGCATTATTTTATTCTACTATTTAGCCTATCTATTTAGATCTTTAATTTTTTTAAATATTAGATGTTTCATTTCTAGAATTTCTGATTGATTCTTTTACACATTTGTCTATTCATATTTCAGCTCTGCTCAGTTTTAATCTCTAATTTACTGTTTTTTAATAAGTTGGTTTTTTTTGTGTGTATGTGTGTTTTTTGTTTCTTTGTTTTGTTTTGTTTTGTTTTTAGTATTTTAAACATACTCAAAATCACTGTCATACTAGTCTCTAAAATTACTGGATGAAAAGAAAAAGTCTTGTATAATCAAATAAAAAGAGTCTGCACATTGTGCCTCTCACCTCTCTAAATTAGTGGTTTCTTTGAGCTATATCTTTAGGCAGTTGTTGTTTTTCTCTTGTTCTTTTTTTAGCAGCTCTTCTAGAGCATGATAAACCCATCCCAAATCTTGGCTTTAAGCAATTAAGCTTACTTATTTCTCTTCTTATTTCTATAGCCCTTTTTGGCCATGTTACCCTCTTGGTCATTCCTACTTTGTTTCTAACACCTGGTACTACCAAGCCAGTGGCTCCAAGACTCCCTATCAGTTTTATTTATATTTAATTTTGGATCCACAGAGACATTTTTCTTGCTTTTGAGCTTAGCTATCTTCTTAGTTTTATCTTTATATATTTTATCTAGAATTGCAATGTGTTTGGGACAGGGGACATAACAAAAAATTGTGTCCTTCCTATGACATATCACCCTAAGCCTTTTATTTTTTTGACTATTTGTAATCACACTTTCCCTTCCAAAATACATGAATACAATTATTTAGTGTGTAAAAGAAAACGTTTTGAATTTTGGATAACCATTGTAAAATTGTTCTCCCTTGAAATACCTTTGAAAGACATTTTTGGAAATGTGTTGTATTTTTCAATAATAAACATTAACATTTCATATTCCCATATTCCTTTAAAATAAAGTATATGATGCTCTGTATTTTTAAAAGTTTTTAAGAATAGGTCCAGAGATATAGAAGTATGGAACAGATTATCAAATCTTAGAGGGAAAGGGTGGTGGTGGGAGGGTGGGAAGAGATCAACCAAAGAACTTTTATGCATATGTGCATAACTCAGGGTCACAGACAATAGGGTGGTGAAGGCCTGGGGTGGGTGGTGGGGATGAGAGGAGGCAAAGGGAGGTGTGGGCTAGAAGGGGTCAATAGGGAGGGGGAAAAAGGGGGTTTCTGTAATAGTTTCAACAATAAAGATTTAAACAAATAAATATAAAATAAATAAAAGTAAATGCTGATTCATAAATAAATAAATAAAACCCAAAACTTTTTATTATGGAAATTTTCAGATGAAAAGTTAGATATAATAGTACAATGAATTCTCATGTGCTAATCTAGCCCCTTTCCATCAACATTTTCATTATTTTTGTTTGTGTTAGAGGATGGCAAAACTCTCAGCTATGATGTCATTTCAGCCATATTCAACTCATTATATGTCTCTAACAGATAAGACTTTAAAAATTATTACCACAATTTTATTATCATCCCAAGGAAAGTAACAGCAATTCATTAATATAATCTAATAGGTTTATATTAACTTTCCCCCAATGATCTCAAACATCTTTTTATGTTTATTTGCTTTAATCTTTACCCAAAGATATTTTCCATTGATTTTTAGAGAGAGGAAAGGGAGAGAGAGAGAGGGAGGGGGAGAGAGAGGGAGAGGGAGAGAGAGAGAGAAATGCAGGAGACATATTGATTGGTTGCTTCCCGTACTTGCCTACTTGCCTTAACCTGGGATGGAACCCACAGCCTAAGTATGTTCCTTGACCTGAAATTGGACCCACAATCTGTTTGGTGTATGGGACAAGACTCCAACCCACTCAGCTACCTGGCTGAGCTCAAACATCTCTTTTTACATTTGGTTTGTTTGAATCCAATCAAGGACACATATTTTGAAGTTGTCAGTATTCTCTTAAATCTATTTTAATCAATAATAGTTTCCTCTTACCCTTTCTTTCCTTCATGCTATTTATTTGTTAATAAATCTGGGTCAGTTACATAGTAATTTTATCAGCAAAATTAGTTAGAAACAATTACATTTTTCAAGAACAGGCTTAATTGTGTGTCCCAGGGGGCCGTGTGCCCCGGGTGAGCCATGTGTCCCGGGGAATCAGTGGGACCCAGGGGGAGGGGCGGTGTGAACCAGAGGAGAAGCGGACTCTATTTGTGTGGTCCTGAGGTAGTCACTATAAAACAAGCAGATTGTCAAATGACAGTGGGGAGGGGAAGGAGACCTGGGGGGAGATACGAGAACAACCAAAGGACTGGTATGCATGAATATAAGTACAACCAACGAACACAGAACTCTGGGGAGGGAAGGCATGCATGGGGGGGGGGGGGAGCAATGGTAAGCTATGTACACATATAATACCTTAATAATTTTTTTTTTTAAAAGAACAGGCTTAATGTTATTCTATGTGCAAATTGGTTGTGAAAGGTCTGGGAAGGAGCACTCTGAAAATATATTTTGACCTATCATTTAATATTAAAGTAAAATATTGTGTATTAATTATACACTGTTTTATATCAAATTATTCTAAAAATTTGTAGGTAAAACAATGAACAATTATTATCTCACAGTTTCTGAGGGCCAGATATTTGGAAGCAGCTAGCTGGGTGGTTACTCAGATTCTCTCATGAGGTGGCAGTGAAGTTGTGGGCCAGGCCTGCAGTTTCTGGAGATTTGACTAGGGATGTATGATTCTCTTCCAAGATGGTTCATTCACATGGCTGTTGGCAGGAGGCTTCAGTTCCTTGTCACGAAGACCTAGCCATAGGGCTACTCACAGCATGGTCTGGCTTCTCCAATATGAGTGTTCTGGGGAAAAAGGGTCTAAGACAAAAGTCATAGTTTTCTGTTACCTAATCTTTTTTAAAAAAAGATATTTTAATTGATTTCAGAGAGGAAGGGAGAGGGAAAGAGAGATGGAAACAACCATGATTAGAGATAATCATTGATTGGCTGCCTCCTGTAGGCCCCTATTGAGGATCAAGCCCGCAAAACACCCCCCCCCCCCATGTACCTTTGACCAGAATCAAACTTGGGACCCTTCAGTCTGAAGGTTGACGCTCTATCCACTGAGCCAAACCAACCAGGGATTGTTATGTAATATTACTTAAAAGTTACATTCCGCCAATTCTGCCATATGATATTGGTCACACAGACCAACTCTGGTACAATCTGGGAGGGGAGTATGAATACTAGAAGGTGAGCATCGTTGGGGAGTACTTTGGTGGTTGGTTACTTAAATTGGCAGTAAACCAGAAATGAATGGATTTATCATTCTACTGAACCATTCATCTTGTATTAAAACTGCTGTTTGAAATTTTAATCCTCCTATTTGGCTTCTGTATATTTAATCCTCCCCAGACAAGGTCATCAGTGCTGGCGCCAGACACGTCCTCTGGTTGAGGTCTCAAGGCCCAATACACACTGGCTCTTTAAGAACTTGCAAAAGGAGGCCAGAAACACTCCATATTTTGGAGACAAAGAAGGTAAAATTATATAAATAGGAAGAATTCCTGCATGTTGGGGCCCAGAATTTGAGATACATTTTCCTCTGGACCTGTGCATAATAAACGTAACTCTCTCTAATTATTGCTTTGTTCTTCTTTGGTTTTCTATAACACTATCACTGATCTTATTTCTTTCCTTGTGTTAGGCTCCTGGATAGGGGACTACATGACAGTACTAATAGAAACCTCTGTTTCAAATTCACATTTTATATATGGTAGAAAGTACTTCTTGTCATCTGAATATTTCTGACACTGTATTTAGTGAAAGATGCATCTGTCTTTGGAATAAGAGACAATAACCTCTAAGGGCCCTTTCAAATGTACAGGCCTGTCCTTTGAGGTGTTTCCAGGAAGAATAATTTTACACACAGGAGTCACATCATTAGGATCCCATGGCATTTCAGGGATGATCTCAGCACCAAAAGTGAATGAACTACTTGGAAAACACAATAATGAGTTATATGTTAGAGTGAGTTAGGCTATTACAGTTCTCATTAGCACAACATAGTTAATATTCCAGGCATGCACTATTAATATTATTCTGTCATTATAGGAACAGGGAAAAGAGTGCTTTTAGTAATACCATGGGTTTCTAAAATGTCATCAGAATAAGAATTATGAATACATAAATAAGATATCTGTTACTTTATTGCTTCTTATTTTAATTATATTAATAAGCACACTTACTCATATAAATTGAAGGCATGACCAAAGGTAGAATAAGGTAAATACAATAAAGGTGTAAGTAACATATTTTATTAGTAAATATTCATTAGCTATTTTTTTCACAATTCAAATAATAAGAGATTAGAACTGGATAAGACCTTACAATGCTTATCATTTTACCATTTTTTAAAAAAGACTCAGACAAGTAATGGTTTACCACAAATCAAAAGGTGAATTTTTAGCTCAGCCTTAACTAGAACTGGAAACAACATGCCTGCCTCTTATTTCAGGGATCTTCTAATACATTGTACCACTACTCAAATCACTAAAAATAAGACTCCTCAGTATTACCCATGAGGTTTTTATTAAATTCAGTGGAGTTTATGAGGCAAATGACTACACAATCAGTTTGAAAACAAACACATAATTAATTTGAATTTCAACTTTATTTGATACAGACAAAAAATACATTATATAAGGGATAGAGAGTATATTTTGTCTCTTGTTGACCACTGATCTGAAGATATTAGTTGATGGATAAATATATAACCTCTCATAAACTAAAAAAAAAAAAATACACACACAAAACAACTGTAGCTTGTGTCTTATATAAGGAACTTAAACAAATATAAACAGCGTTACATTTCATTTTAATAACCAGGAACCAAAAATCAAAATTATAGAATTTCTATAGATTTTTGTGTATATTAACTTTTCTCTCCTTGTGTGTAAAGCAGCCTTTTGAGGTGTAATTAGGAATTAGCAGGACAAGTCAAAATAAAATTATGAGCAGAAAGTCAAAATCAGGGAAAATCAGGACTTAAGAGTTTGCTAACTCCTGAAGTTGAGCTTCAGATTTAGCTAGAAGATTCCTGTAAATCAAAGGAGAAAAGAAACAGTCATTTTAAGGATCCTTAAGGAAGCTTTTCAAGTACCAATTGGATCCTAAAGGAAATTCCACACATGGAGATTTTGACTATTTTAAAAAAGAATACTGAGTGATATAGTGAACAACCATTTCAATCTATAGAAAAGTCTATAGTGAAATTTTTATTGTTTCTTATGTTGGCCTTTGAAAATTACCCTGATATTAACACACATTTGGCTAGATGAAGTTTATTTTTATTTATCATACTAAGGTAGTATATATAGGCCATAGACATACCATCCAGATAGTCTAGCTTAATACAAAAGTAGAATTTAAAATATCCAGAAAAGTGAGAAAATTGAATATCATTTGAATAATTATCCAAGAATATAATAAAATATAGTTTTCATCAGAGAACCATATACTAGTGGCTAACATATAAATTATTATTATTGATGTGGTTATAAAATATAATTAATTTCAAAATAATTACTAAAGAATAAGTTATATAATAAAAAAGATGTAATAATCTCAATTTAAGAAATCAGGTTATTTCAATAAAAGATGAGGGTTAGTAGAGATAAGCATATAAGTCTCTCATCCTGTATAGAGGAGAGTAATTGACACATATTTTTTATGTGTGTGAAATACAGATTGTCAACTTTTAAAATGTAAACATAAGGGTTTGTAGATTAAACCCAGTGGTATGATGGGGCTACCTTTGCACTCAGTTATATCATGTTGATAACTTGAAATTGGCCATGGTCGGAGTATTTATACCACACAAATCAGTAAATGGTGAACACCACAAAACACTACAAATAACATCCTTTGGGAATGACCAGTTTACTAGAAAATCTCTTAATAATACTATCATATTCAACTTTAATATCACTCAATTAAAAAGTGAAAGACAGAAAGTGAACATAAGGAAAACTGGAGAAATGAGGAAACAGATTTAAAAAGCAATGACACATTAAATATGCACATATTAAATAATGAAGCATCAAATAGCATGCCAAAATTAAGGCCAAGTATATAATTTGTTATAACAAATGTTAATAGATTAAATCCTTCCAATACAAGAGCAACATTCTTTATTATTTTTTTAAATACATCTTTATTGTTCATATTATTACAAATGTTCCTCATTTTTTCCCCTCCATTATTCCCCTCCACCAGGTTCCCATCCCACCCTCTGCCCTTTCCCCATCCACCACTGTCCTCATCCATAGGTGCACAGTTTATGTTCAGTCTCTTCCTGCATCCCCCACTCCCCTTTTCCCCGTTCCATACATCTGATTCTATTATATTCAACAATTAATATTGTTCCTCATATTTTTTAATTCCCTTGGTTTTTATATTCACTTGTTGGTAGTTACATATTTGTTGTTCATAGTTTTTATCTTTATTTTCTTCCTCTTCCTAAAGAACTCCTTTCAGCAATTCATATAATTCTGGCTTGGCGGTGATGAACTCCCTTAGCTTAAATTTATTTGTGAAGCTCTTTATCTGGCCTTTGATTCTGAGTGATAGCTTTGCTGGGTAGAGTATTTTTGGCTGTAGGTTCTTGCTAGTCATCACCTTGAATATTTCTTGCCATTCCCTTCTGGCCTGCATGGTTTCTGTTGAGAAATCAGCTGACAGTCATATGGGTGCTTCTTTATAGGTAACTACCTGCTTTTGTCTTGCTGCTTTTAATATTCTCTCTTTGTCTTTTGCTCTTAGAATTTTAATTATGATGTGTCCTAGAGTTGTCCTCTTTGGATTCCTTTTGTTTGGGGTTCTGTGTTCTTCCTGGACTTGTAAGTCTATTTCTTTCCCCAGGTAGGGGAAGTTATCTGTCACTATTTCTTCCAATATGGTTTCGGTATCTTGCTCTCTGTCATCTTCTGGGACGCCCATAATTCTGATGTTGGTTCCCTTGAAGTTGTCCCAGAGGTTTCTTACACTATCTTCAACTTTCTGGATTATCTTGTCTTCTTGCTTCTGCAGAGGAGTGTCCTCTGGCTCTTTGTGTTTCAAATCTTTAACTTGATTCTTGCAACCTTCCATTCTGTTTTTAGGACTGTGTATAATATTTTTTATTTCAGACAATGTATTCTTTATTTCTAGTTGATCCCTTTTCATATCCTCATAGGTCTCATTTTATTTTATCAGCCTTTTCTAGGAGATTCTTGAACAACCTTATAACCGTGGTTTTGAACTCTATATCCAGTTAGTTTTTGTCCTCCATTTCTTTCGTTTGTGATCTGTTTCCTTGTCTCAGCATTTTCTCTGCTTCCCTGAGTTGGTAGGTTGGGAGGATCAACTGTGTCTATGCCAGGAGACAACCTCATTCCACTAGACTTGGAAACCTGCAAAAGCCTCTGTGTTCAGCTTGGATGGGGCAGTTTCAGGGTGGAGCCTACAGCCTTGGCTTCTGGTTAGCCCAGCCCTATGAGGTTCCTGAGTCTCAGTGTTCCTCAGTGTACTTTGCTACTCCCTGCAAGCACCTCTGAGAGAAAGGTGCCCTAGAGTTTTGCCTGCTACCAGACAGTCTAGTCTCTCCCCCAATGAGCCCGCAACTGGGGTTCAGTGCAGTTGGGAGTGGGGTTAAGAGCAGTCTGGAGCTTATTTCTCCTTCCCTTTAGGGCAGTCCAGCGGGAAAATCAACAGTTTGTCCTCTGTGTGAAATGTGCATAACTCAGGGGCTCTGCCTTTTGCTGCTTCCCTGAGCTTCTGCCTTTCAGCTCAGATTTTCTCTGTATGAGCCTGGGACCTCAGGGTCTCGTCCAGAACTGGGGTTCAGTGCAGTTGGGATTGGGGTTCAGCACAGTCCTGGGCTTTTATCTCCTTCCTGCTAGGGAACACCAGCCAGGCACTCAGCCGCCCCTCCTCTCAGACTTTGTCCTCTCCCTAGGAGCACACCGTGTCTCCCTGTCCTTTAGGCTTTTACAGCTCCTCTGATTTTCCTTCTGGTTTTCTCTTTCCTTCTAATTGTAGAATTTCCAGTCAGTCAACTTTCCTGTAGTTCTGGATAATGTCCACTTTATATTTCAGTTGTATTTTTTGAAATTGTTGAGTGAGGCTGCAGATAGGCATTTACCTATGCCACCATCTTGGTTTCTCCTCCAACTCACAAGAGCAACATTCTAAGACTAGGTCAGAGAAAGGCTAAAAATGAAGTAAGGAGGATTCCAATTAAGATGGTGGCATAAGTAAATTCAGTACTCACATCCTCCCATGACTACATCAACATTACAACTAAACTAAAGAATTACCATCATTCATAACTTCTTGAAATCTAGGTGAAAAGAAGTCCTACTCCTAAGGATATACCTTAAGACTGGTAGGAAGGATAGTAATGCAGAACAGACTGGTCCCACACTCACATGTGGCAGTTAAAAATCAAGAAGTGGGGGTAAGAGGGGATATCTTGGCTGTAGACAGCCCCCCCCTTTCCCCGATGAATGAGAGAGTCTCAAACCCAAACCAGGCCCCTCAGTTCAGTGTTCCAGTGCTGAGAAAAGAAGTCCTAACTTCTGGCCGTGAAAACCAGTTGAGATTTTGTCCATTTGAGACAGAGATGTTGGAGTCCCAGACATTCATTTTACAGAGCCAGTGCACGGACTTACTTGTTGAAGGTCTCCATCTGAGCTCCAGTGCTGGGGCAGCAGCACCAGAGACATGTGGGGGAGGAACTAAATTGTCTGGCTTTGGGCAAGGTTTGGAGGGGCATCTTTCTCTGAGACAAAAGTGCTAGGGGAGGTCATTGTTCCTTTGCTGAGCCATCTCTTTGTAGGCACAGGCAGGCACCATATCTGAGTCTCCGTCAACCTGGCTTACACTGTTTACTCCACCCTGGTGGTTGCCTGAGACCCTGCTCCACCCAAGTTGCACAATGCAATTTGTTTGGGGTTTGTGAACTTTTGAGAAATTTTAGAAAAGTCTGAAGCATCAGTGAAGATGGGCATTTGTATGGAAAAGTCATTGGAAATGGCTTGAGGGGGCCTGCAACTTGGGTGGAGCAGGGTCTCAGGCAACCACCAGTGTGGGGTAAACAGTGCTAAGGATATCTGATTGATGGCTTAAGGCTTAAGCCCTTCACTGAAATCACTATTTAGAATATAATGCACTGAAAATAATACTATTAAATGTTATGAGGCCAATAGTACATTCAGAGAAAACTCATTAGGTTTAAGTGCATTTATTATTAAACAGGAAAGAATGAAAATAAGTTATCTCAAAAGTTTGGGGAAAAAGAGCAATCATCCTTACCTCCAAAAAAAGGACAGAAAGAAAAACTGAAAAAAAATTGGATAAATGAATTAAAAACAAAAATTTATTGAATAAAAATACAATTTTATTGGTAAACAATTATAAGAGCTATTTCAGAGACAACAATAAAATGGACAAACTTTTAGCAAGGCCAAATGAGAAAAAAAATCAAGCAAACAATGTAAATGTTGGAAGTAAAGAAATTTTTAACTACAGATAAAAATATGCTTTTAAAAAAAACTGCAAAAATATCTGGAAATATCATCAAAATAGGTGAACATTTGGGGAAATACTAATTATTAAAATCAACCCAAGTAGAGGTGAAAAACTTGGTTTTAATTGAGAATTGTAACAGAAACACCTTGTAGAAAACATCTGCCTAGACAATTTTATAATGTTATTTCAAACATCAAAATAATAGATCTTAGAGAAAGAGAGAAAACCACCATAAATTATTTTACAAAGCTAGTATAAATCTCTTGCCAAATTTGACAGCAAGAAAATAAAAAACAACTATCTAGTGCCAATTGTATAAATTGGTACAAAAAAATGTTAAATGACAAAGCAAATTGAATCCAGTAACATAGTCAATAAATAATATTTGCTGATTAAATGTTATACCATTAATGCACAGATGGCTTAATATTAAGAAACTAATTATAATTCATTCAAACATATCAAAAGAGAAAAATATTTCAACAGACATTTAAATGTCTCTTTTTTTTAGAGAAAATTCAACAGGCACTTATATAGAAAACTTCTGGCAAAATAGAAATTAGAAGATAATTTCTTCACATGATTAAAATCTAAAACTGATATCATAATTAAGAAAGGCTAGAGGCCATGTGTTCAGGCATCCAGCATGTGGGGAGAAGAAGGGTGAGGGCAGGGCTGAAAAGAGCTAAAAAGCCGGTCCCGAGGAAGAGAGAGAGAGCAGCGGAGGATCGCGCTAGGAGTGCTGGTCAACAAGCCAGGAGACGGGCAAACACCAGAGGAAATTTGGGGTCTGCTGATCAGGGAGCACCAGACAGCTGACCACCCGCGGCTGGGTCCCTTACCAGAGATACTTGCCGGCGCGCACGGGGAGATCTCGCCATCTTGGAAGGGAGGAGGTTCGAGTCGGAGGCCTGATTATCAACAGCCCCAAGGAACACCAACTGAGCATAGTCAGCGCGAACCCTTGATCTCAGAGGAGCTCAGATTTCGCAGCAATCTGGTGGGTGAGTTCCCCTCGGCCCTGTAGTTCTGACTGAGTTCCACTCGGCACAGCAACCCCCGCCCACCAGTTCTCGCGCACCAGCTCGCACGCAGCTCCAGGCGCACAGAGGCTGAAGGACTTGGCCTGGATTTGCAGGAAGCCCCAGGCACGCCTGTCTGTGGACTGGGGTCCTAGGAGGGGGGATATCTGGGGAGCAGCACATCTGGATCTGAATCCAAGAAGTGTCCACAGAGATACAGGGGAGTGCAGCCAGCTCGGGACCGCCCCACCCCCAGCCCTCCATAGACCAGAGACCAGAGAGAGGGGGGAAAAAGATAGAAAGGCTTTAGAGTCCTGGAAGTCATCCAGAAACACTGCCACCCAGAGGCTAAAGCACATATGGTCTCTAGATCGGCCTATAAATCAGGACTTGTAATCAACACGGAGGAACAGTGAAACACAGGGATCTGCAACTACCGCCCAGACGGGGAACAGGCGTGCCAGACAGAACAACACAGAAACTGAATGACCTTCTTTACAGCAAATTTTGTTTAATTTTCAATTTTTACTTTTTAACTGTTTAATTTTTGTTTTTTTACCTACTTTAATTGCAAAGTTTACTCAAGAAATTTTTTCATCTGCCCTCACTTGATTTTACCTTTTTAATTAATTCATTTTTTATAGGTAATCAACATTATTACTACTACTATTTTACCTTTTTTATGTTTTTTATCTTATTTTCTTTTGTTTATTTTTATTACTACTTTTTAAGTGACATATTATAATCCTTTTTTTTATTTCTTTTTTTTTCTTTCTCTTTTTCTTCTTTTTCTTTCTTTTCTCTTTTTTTTCCCCTTTGGGATTACTATTCAAAAGACTATTTATACCTTTCCTTCTCCAACGCTCTATTCTAACTCAACCCTACGTTTATGCCATCACTCTCTTCCTAACCCTTTCCCTTTGGTGCCCTTCTTATCTTAACTCTTTACTGCTCTAGATTTTCCCTATTTTTTTTCTATTTATCCCCTCCTAAATTTCACCCTTCCAGTGTATATCTAACCCCCAACCCCCTACTCCAAGTCCATTCGCACCTACCTTGTCACTGTCCTTAAAAAAAAAAAAATCCTTCTCTCTACCCTTTGTAGTTGTATGCTAAATGCTAACTATATCAAAGTTTTATGCTTTTTTGTAAGATTGGTTTGCTTATTCTGTTTATTTGATTGTATGATTTTGTTAGCTGGGTTCTAGTCACCTTTATTGGAGGATATTAATATTGCAAACGCTTTTCTGTTCAGTGCCTTGTGTGTTGTACCTGGTTGTGTTGTATTTTGTACCTTTAAATCTAAGCAGGAGAGAGAGAACTACATAAACAGGCGTCCTAAAAAGATAGATCATGGGGAGGCTAAGAAACAACCCGCCTATGAAAGAAAATCAGCCATCACCAGAAAATGAAGTAAACGATTTAGAGGCAAGCAACCTACCAGAGCAAGAATTCAGAGTAATGATCATGGGATGGCTAAAAAGAATGGAAGACAAATTTGACAATATGAGTAAGACCCAAGAGGAAATGAAGAAGACCCAAGAGGAAATGAAGGTGACCCAAGAAGAAATGAAAAATGACATAGCTACTGTAAAGAACTCAATAGAAAGCATCAAAAGTAGGCTAGATGAAGCAGAGGACCGGATCAGTGAGCTTGAAGACAAGATGGAAAAAAATACCCAATTAGAGCAGCTTTTAGAAAAAAAAATTAAAAAGCAGGAAGAGAGCCTACGGGAACTTTGGGACATTACAAAGCAAAACAATATTAGAATAATAGGGGTTCCAGAAGGAAAGGAAACAGAGGAAGGCATAGAAAAACTGTTTCAAGATATAATGACAGAAAACTTTCCTGAGATAGAGAAGAAAAAAACCATACAAATACAAGAAGCTCGTAGAGTCCCAAGCAAAATGAATCCCCAAAGACCAACAGCTAGGCACATTATCATTAAAGTGCAAAACAACAATGACAAAGCAAGAATCTTAAAAGCAGCTAGAGAGAGACAGAAGGTCACATATAAAGGAACCCCCATCAGACTAGCAACTGATTTCTCCACAGAAACTCATCAGGCCAGAAGGGAATGGGATGAAATATACAAAGTCATGCAAAGGAAGGGTCTGAATCCAAGAATACTGTACCCAGCAAGGCTATCAATCAAGATTGAAAATGAAATCAAGAGCTTCACAGACAAAAAAAGACTAAAGGAATTTATCTCCACCAAACCAGCAATGCAAGAAATGCTAAAGGGTTTACTGTAAAAATGAAGAAATAGGAAGCAAAGAAGGAACACAGGGGTATAGAATAAAAATGGCATCAAATACCTACTTATCAATAATAACTTTAAATGTAAATGGTTTAAATGCTCCAATCAAAAGACATAGGGTAACAGAATGGATAAGAAAGCAAGACCCATATATCTGCTGTCTACAAGAAACACACTTCAGGAAAATAGATGCACACAGGCTGAGGGTGAAGGGATGGAAAAAGATTTTCCAGGCGAACGGAAATGAAAAAAAGGCTGGGGTAGCAATACTTATATCTAACAAATTAGATCTCAAAGTGAAGGACATAAAAAGAGATATTGAAGGCCACTTCATTATACTAAAGGGAGCAATCCAACAAGAAGAAATAACCCTGGTAAACATATATGCACCCAATACGGGAGCACCCAAATACATAAAGAAACTGCTGAAGGACATTAAGGGAGAGATTAATAGCAATGCAATCATAGTAGGAGACTTTAATACTCCACTGTCACCTCTGGACAAATCATCTAAACAAAAAATCAGTAAAGAAACGTCAATCCTAAATGACGTACTAGACCAGATGGAATTAATCGACATCTTCAGAACATTTCATCCCAAAGCCACAGAATATACATTCTTCTCAAGTGCACACGGGTCATTCTCAAAGATAGACCACATGTTGGGACATAGGCAAAGTCTCTTCAAATTCAAGAAGATAGAAATCTTATCAAGGATTTTCTCAGATCATAGTGCCATAAAATTGGAAATCAACTACAATAATAATAAGCCAAAGAAATTAAACACATGGAGACTAAATAGCATGCTATTGAACAAAGACTGGGTTACCAGAGAAATCAAGGAAGAAATCAAAAACATCATGGCAACTAATGACAATGAAAACACAACAATCCAAAATCTATGGGATACAACAAAAGCTGTTTTGAGAGGGAAGTTCATATCCCTACAAGCCTATTGCAAAAAACAAGAAAGAATGGTAACAAATTATCTAACCCTACAACTCAAACAGTTAGAAAAAGAACAGCAAGAAAGGCCCAGTGTAAGCAGAAGGAAGGAAATAATAAAAATCAGAGCGGAGATTAACGACATAGAGACCAAAGACACAATACATAAGATCAACAAAACCAAGAGCTGGTTCTTCGAACGGATAAACAAGATTGATGAGCCTCTAGCCAGGCTAACCAAGAAACAAAGAGAGAGGACCCAAATAAACAAAATCAGAAATGAAAGAGGTGAAATAACAACAGACCCAGCCGAAATACAAAGGATTGTTACAAAATACTATGAACAACTCTATTCCAACAAACTGGACAACCTGGAGGAAATGGACATATTCCTAGAAAAATACAAGCTTCCAAAACTCAATCAGGAAGAATCTAAAAATCTCAATAGACCAGTAACTTGGGAAGAAATTGAAGCAGTCATCAAAAAGCTTCCAGCAAACAAAAGCCCAGGGCCAGATGGCTTCACAGGAGAGTTTTACCAAACATTCAAGGAAGAACTAAAACCTATCCTCCTCAGACTTTTCCAAAAAATTCAAGAGGAAGGAGTACTTCCAAACTCATTTTATGAAGCCAGCATCACCCTAATACCAAAACCAGATAAAGACAACTCAATGAAAGAGAATTACAGGCCAATATCCCTCATGAACATAGATGCCAAAATCCTCAACAAAATTCTAGCAAATCGGCTCCAGCAGTACATCAGGAAGATCATACACCATGACCAAGTAGGTTTTATTCCAGGAATGCAAGGATGGTACAATATTCGCAAATCAATAAACGTGATACATCACATAAACAAATTGAGAGATAAAAATCATATAGTCATATCTATCGATGCAGAAAAGGCATTTGATAAAATCCAACACCCTTTCCTGATAAAAACTCTCAACAAGGTGTGAGTACAAGGATCATACCTCAACATAATAAAAGCTATATATGATAAACCCACAGCCAACATCATGCTCAATGGGCAAAAACTAAAACCATTCCCTCTAAGAACAGGAACAAGACAGGGATGCCCACTCTCACCACTCCTCTTTGACATAGTACTGGAAGTACTCGCCATTGCAATTAGACAAGAAGAGGAAATAAAAGGCATCAAAATTGGAAAAGAAGAAGTAAAGCTGTCACTATTTGCAGATGACATGATATTGTACATAAAAAACCCAAAAGACTCCATCAAAAAGCTAATAGACTTAATAAACGAATTTGGCAATGTAGCAGGATACAAAATCAATGCCAAGAAATCAATGGCATTTCTCTACACCAATAGTGAAGTTACAGAAACAGAGACTACAAAAGCAATCCCGTTTACCATCGCACCAAAAAAATTAAGATACCTAGGAATAAACTTAACCAAGGAGGTAAAAGACCTATACGCAGCAAACTACACGACACTGAAAAAAGAAATAGAGAAAGATGTAAACAGATGGAAGAACATACCATGTTCATGGATTGGTAGAATCAACATCATCAAAATGTCCATACTTCCCAAAGCAATATACAAGTTCAATGCACTCCCCATGAAAATACCATGGACATACTTCACAGACCTAGAAAGAACTCTCCAAAAATTCATTTGGAACAATAAAAGACCCCAAATAGCCTCAGCAATCTTGAGAAATAAGAGTAAAGTAGGAGGAATCTTAATACCAGATTTCAAGCTGTATTACAAAGCAACTGTTCTCAAAACAGCCTGGTACTGGCACAAGAGCAGACATATTGATCAATGGAATAGATTAGAGAATCCAGACATCAACCCAAATCAATATGCTCAATTAATATTTGACAAAGGAGGCACGAACATACAATGGAGCCAAGACAGTCTTTTCAATAAATGGTGTTGGGAAAATTGGACAGAGACATGCAAAAGAATGAAACTAGATCACCAACTTACACCATACACAAAAATAAACTCAAAATGGATACAGGACTTAAACATAAGACGGGAAACCATAAAAATACTAGAGGCATCCGCAGGCAGCAAAATCTCAGACATATGCCTAAAGAACTTCTTCACTGATACTAACCCTAGGGCAATGGAAGCTAAGGGGAAAATAAACAAATGGGACTACATCAAAATAGAAAGCTTTTTTACATCAAAAGAAACCATCAACAAAACAACAAGAAAACCCACTGTATGGGAGAACATATTTGCAAACGATATCACTGATAAAGGTTTAATCTCCAACATCTACAGACAGCTTATACAACTCAATAAAGGAAAATGAATGAGCCAATTAAAAAATGGGCAATGGACCTAAATAGAATCCTCTCAAAAGAAGACAGAAGGAAGGCCAAGAGGCACATGAAAACATGCTCCAAGTCACTAATTATCCGAGAGATGCAGGTCAAAACAACAATGCGGTACCATCTCACACCTGTCAGAATGGCCAACATCAACAAAACAACAAAGAACAAATGTTGGCGAGGTTGTGGAGAAAAAGAAACCCTCCTGCACTGCTGGTGGGATTGCAGGGTGGTGCAACCACTGTGGAGAACAGTATGGAGCTTCCTCAAAAAACTGAAAATGGATCTCCCATTTGACCCAGTAATCCCACTACTAGGAATATACCCCAAGAAACTAGAAAGACCAATCAGAAAGGATATATACACCCCTATGTTCATAGCAGCACAATTTACAATAGCTAGGACTTGGAAACAGCCTAGGTGCCCGTCAGCAGATGAATGGATCAGAAAACTATGGTACATCTACACCATGGAATACTATGCTGCCATAAAAAGGAAGGAATTCTCATCATTTGCAGTAACCTGGATGGAATTGGAGAGCATCATGCTGAGTGAAATAAGCCAGTCAATGAAAGAGAAACACTACATGACCTCACTCATTTATGGATATTAAAGAACATTATAAACGAATGAACAGAAAGATATAGTGACAGTAAAACAACAGGCAGACTGCCAAATGACAGCGCGGGGGGGGGGGAGGGTAGGGAGATCTGGGGGAGATAAGAGATCAACCGAAGGACTGGTATGCTTGCATATAAGAACAACCAATGGACACAAAACTCTGGGGAGGGAGGGCACCTATGGGGGGGCAATGATAAGCTATGTACACAGATAATACCTTAATAAAAAATATTAAAAAAAAAGAGCTAAAAAAAAAAGAAAGGCTAGAAATATTTCACTAAAATTTAGAATGAGATTGGTTACCATTATTTCTATTATTTAACATAATATGGATGTGTTTGTTAATGAGTTTATAAAATATAAATATATAAACAAATATTTTAAAAATAGGAAAATTATATTGTTTGTAAGTGGTATAATTTTCCATCTGCCAGCCCCGAAAGAATAAGTACACACAGTCCTGGACGTACGGTGGTTCCAGTTACAATTTTTTTGACTTTATGATGATGTGAAAGCAATATACATGTAGTAGAAACTCTACTTCAAATTTTAAACTTTGATCTTTTCTCAGACTAGTTATATGTGGTACAGTACTCTCTCGCTATGGTAAACAAATTATACTCTATAGTTTCCTGGATAGCCAGTGTTTCTTGGATATTGCGTTTTCATATCCTATGATACTTACAAAATGCCCCTTTGTGTCTCCTGTTTCTGGTGAGAAACAGAGAAATGCAATTACACTTCTTTAAAATAATATATTTTATTGATTTTTCACAGAGAGGAAGAGAGACGTATAGAGAGTTAGAAACATCGATGAGAGAGAATCATTAATCAGCTGCCTCTTGCACACCCCGTACTGGGAATATGCCTGCAACCAAGGTACATGCCCTTGACTGGAATCAAACCCTGAACCTTTCAGTTCGCAGGCCGACGCTCTTTCCACTGAGCCAAACCCGTCCCAGTGGCAATTACTCTTGAGATAAAACTCAAGATAATTGCACAGCATAAAGGTGGCAAGTCATAATTATATAAATTACATGAAGAATTCAACACTTTATTATAAAATGGAATTTGGGTTAGATGATTGTACACAACTGTAGGCTCATGTAAATGTTCTGCATATGTTTAAGTTAGATTAGCCTATACTATGATGTTCAGTAGATTAGGTGATTTAAATGCATTTTCAACTTAATGATATTTTCAACTTATAATCGGTTTATCAGGATGTACAAAATATCACATTAATTTACTAAAATCGATGTATTTTTATATTTTAACAATAATCCTCTTGAATAGAATAAAAATGGCATCAAATACCCACCTATCAATAATAACTTTAAATGTAAATAGTTTAAATGCTCCAATCAAAAGACATAGGGTAACAGATTGGGTAAGAAAGTAAGACCCATACATCTTCTGTCTACTGGAAACCCACTTCAGAAAAAAAGATGCCCACAGAGTGAGGGTGAAGGGATGGAAAAAGGTTTTCCAGGCAAATGGAAATGAAAAAAAAAAAAAAAAAAAAAAAAGCTGGGGTAGCAATACTTACATCTGACAAATTAGATCTCAAACTGAAGGACATAACAAGAGAAAATGAAGGCCACTTCATAATACTAAAGGGAGCAATCCAACAAGAAGAAATAACCCAGGGAAACATATATGCACCCAATAGACATGCACCCAAATACATAAAAAAACTGCTGGAGGACATTAAGGGAGAGATTAATAGCAATACAATCATAGCAGGAGATTTTAATACCCCACTGTCACCTTTGGACAAATCATTTAAACAAAAAATCATCAAAGAAACATCAATCCCAAATGACATTCTAGACCAGATGGAATTAATCGACATTTTCAGAACATTTCACTCCAAAGCCACAGAATATACATTCTTCTCAAGTGCACATGGGTCATTTTCAAAGATAGATCACATGTTGGGAGATAGGCAAAGTCTCTTCAAATTCAAGAAAATAGAAGTCATATCAAACATCTTCTCAGATCATACTTGCATAAAATTGGAAATCAACTACAATAAAAATAATCCAAAGAAATCAAACACATGGAGACTAAATAGCATGCTATTGAACAAAAACTGGGCTGCCTGAGAAATCAAGGAAGAAATCAAAAACATCATGGCAACTAATGACAATGAAAACACTACAAGCCAAAATCTATGGGACACAGCAAAAGCAGTTTTGAGAGGGAAGTTCATATCTCTACAAGCCTATTGTAAAAAACATGAAAGAATGGTAACAAATTATATAACCCTACAACTCAAACAGTTAGAAAAAGAACAGCAAGAAAGGCCCAGTGTAAGCAGAAGGAAGGAAATCATAAAAATCAGAGCGGAGATTAACGACATAGAGACCAAAGAAACAATACATAAGAACAACAAAACCAAGAGCTGGTTATTTGAAAGGATAAACAAGATTGATGAACCTCCAAACAGGCTAACCAAAAACAAAGAGAGAGGACCCAAATAAACAAAATCAGAAATGAAAGAGGTGAAATAACAATAGACCCCGCCGAAATACAAAGGATTGTTACAAAATAGTATGAACAACTCTATTCCATCAAACTGGACAACCTGGAGGAAATGGACATATTCCTAGAAAAATAGAACCTTCCAAAACTCAATCAGGAAGAATCTAAAAATCTCAATAGACCAGTGACTTTGGAAGAAATTGAAGCAGTCATCAAAAAGCTTCCAGCCAACAAAAGCCCAGGGCCAGATGGCTTCACAGGAGAGTTTTACCAAAAATTCAAGGAAGAACTAAAACCTATCCTCCTCAGACTTTTCCAAAAAATTCAAGAGGAAGGAGTACTTCCAAACTCATTTTATGAAGCCAGCATCACCCTAATACCAAAACCAGATAAAGACAACACAATGAAAGAGAATTACAGGCCAATGTCCCTCATGAACATAGATGCCAAAATCCTCAACAAAATTCTAGCAAATCCAGCAGTACATCAGAAAGATCATACACCAGGAACAAGTAGGATTTATTCCTGGAATGCAAGGATGGTACAATATCTGAAAATCACTAAACATGATACATCACATAAACAAATTGAGAGACAAAATTCATATAGTCATATTAATTGATGCAGAAAAAGCATTTGATAAAATCCAAACCCTTTCCTGATAAAAACCCTCATCAGGATGGGAGTACAAGGATCATACCTCAACATAATAAAATCTATATAAGATAAACCCACAGCAAACATCATACTAAATGGGAAAAAACTAAAACCATTCCCTCTAAGAACTGGAACAAGACAGGGATGACCACTCTCACCACTCCTCTTTGACATATTACTGGAAGTACTCGCCATTGCAATTATACAGTAAGAGAAATAAAATGCATCAAAATTGGAAAAGAAGAAGTAAAGTTGTCCCTATTTGCAGATGACTTGATACTGTATATAAAAAACCCAAAAGACTCCATCAAAAAACTAATAGACTTAATAAATTAATTTGGCAATGTAGCAGGATCCAAATCATTGCCAAGAAATCAATGGTATTTCTATACACTGATAGTGAACTTACAGAAACAGAGAGTAAAAAAGCAATCCCATTTACCATCGCACCAAAAAAATTAAGATACCTAGGAACAAAAATAACTAATGAGGTAAAAGACTTATATGCAGAAAACTACATGATACTGAAAAAAGAAATAGAGGAAGATGTAAACAGATGGTAGAACATACAATGTTCATGGATTCGTAGAATCAACATCATCAAAATGTCCATGCTTCCCAAAGCAATTTATAAGTTCAATGCACCCCCCATTAAAATACCAACAGCATACTTCACAGACCTAGAAAGAACTTTCCAAAACTTTATTTGGAACAATAAAAGACCCTGAATAGCCTCAGCAATCTTGAGAAAGAAAAGTAAAGAAGGTGGGATCTCAATACCAGATTTCAAGCTGTATTACAAAGCAACTGTTCTCAAAACTGCCTGGTACTGGCACAAGAACAGACATATAGACCAATGGAATCGATGAGAGAATCCAGATATCAACCCAAATCACTATGCTCAATTAATATTTGACAAAGGAAGCATGAGCATACAATGGAGTCAATACAGTCACTTCAATAAATGGTGTTGGGAAAACTGGACAGATACATGCAAAAGAATGAAACTAGACCACCAACTTACACCATACACAAAAATAAACTCAAAATGGATAAACGACTTAAACATAAGATGGGAAACCATAAAAATACTAGAATCATCCATAAGCAGCAAGATCTCAGACATATGCCTAAAGAACTTCTTCACAATAATCCACTTGATAATAACATGAAAAACTACAATATGAAGAAAAATAGAAAATAATGGAATTAACTAAAATGTGCATGACTAAAGTAAGATAACTAGGAAACTCCATTAAAATAATTAAAGACAAAAAATAAGACTTCAATAAATGGAGAAACATGATAGGAAGTATAAACTTATAGAGAGATAAATCTATACATGCAACACACTCTCAATCCAAACCATTATGTCTATTACCATATAGTGCTGAATGCAAACTGTAATTGAAAAATAAAACAAACACATTTCCTGACCCCCACCCAAAAAAACCCACATCACAACATATTTTATTATTTGTTTATTATAGATGTGTATGGGGAGAGAGATATAATGTTACTAGAGCATCTCAGAGTTCATATGATAGAATCAACCTGAAAAGATAACCAAATAAATTCTTTATAAAAATTTTTTTTATTAAGGTATTATATGTGTACATAGCTTACCATTGCCACCCCCCACCTCCCATTCATGCCCTCCCTCCCCAGAGTTCTGTGTTCGTTGGTTGTACTTATATTCATGCATACCAGTCCTTTGGTTGTTCTCTTATCTCCCCCCAGGTCTCCTTCCCCTCCCCGCTGTCATTTGACAATCTGCTTGTTTTATGGTGACTATCTCAGGATCACATGAATAGAATCCGCTCCTCATTTGGCAGTCTGGTTGTTTTATGGTGACTATTTCAGGACCACACAAATAGAGTCCCGCTTCTCCTCTGGTTCTCACTGCCCCTCCCCCAGGGTCCCACTCCTTCCCCTGGGACACACTGCTCTCCCGGGGTACAGGGCCCCCTGGGACACACAGCTCACCCGGGGCACACGGCCCCCTGGGACACACCGCTCACCTGGGGCACTCTGGGGCACAGGGGTCACGTATTAGAGGTGCCGCGCTAGCTCCTCGCTAGCACGGTAGGCAGGCTGGGATGGCTGCAGGCGGGCTGAGATGCTTGCAGGCGGGGAGACCTCCCTCAAAGTTGTCTCCTTAGGTGCGGAAGCGGAGCAGCTGCGGACGTGGAGGCTAAGTTCTGATGGCGCCCACTCCCTGAGCCCGGGGCGTAGTGAGCTCTGTTCTCGGTGGATTTCCTTTATTCGTGGCGGCGGTGGCGGGTGGCGGTGGCAGGTGTGGCAGCGACAGTCGCTCCTGTGGTTCTATTTCCACTGTAGTTTTATTTTAAAAAAAATATATTTTATTGATTTTCCACAGAGAGGAAGGGAGAGGGATAGAGATCTAGAAACGTCGATGAGAGAGAAACATTGACCAGCTGCCTCCTGCACACCCCCTGCCAGGGTTTTGCCCACAACCAATGTACATGTCCCTGACAAGAATCGAACCTGGGACCCTTCAGTCCGCAGACTGATGCTCTATCCACTGAGCCAAACCGGTTTCGGCTCCACTGTAGTTTTAAAGTTCACATGGTGGCAATGGTGGGAGCTTCGGCTCGGCCATGCAGCGGCGGAGGAAGGACACGCTGGGGCCGCTAACGTAAGGCGCCATGCCAGTTCCTCACCAGCATGCACCATCTCCTTTCCAGCATGGTTGGTGTGCTGGAAAGGTTGTTGGCAGGCTGAGATGGCTGCAGACGGATAGTCCTCCCTCAATGGTGTCTCCTTTGGTGTGGAAGCGGAGCTGCTGCAGACGCAGAGGCTAAGTTGTGAAGCCACACTCTCTCTGAGCCTGGGGCATATTGAGCTCTGTTTTCGGTGTATTCCCATTCCCAGGGGCGGTGGCGGGTTTGGCAGCGACGGTAGCTCCTGTGGCTCAATTTCCCCTGCAGTTTTAAAATCCACATGGCGGTAGTGGATGAAGCTTTGGCCCGGCCATGCGGTGTTGGAGGAAGGAGTCACCGCGGCCGCCAACGGAAGGTGCAGAGCCAGCTCCCTATCAGCACGGCACACAGAGGCTGGGCCCAGCTGTCTGTGGGGTGGGAGACACTGTGCCATCTCTTTGCCAGTATGGCGTGTGCAGAGGTCGGGCCAAGCCTGCTGCGGGTGGTGGCAGCGGAAGGACTCCCGGGGTCAAGAACGGAAGGTGCCGCGCCAGCCCCCCACCAGTATGGCGCGTGCTGAGACCTGGCCAAGCCGGCCGTGGGCTGGGAGATCCCGCACCAGCTCCTCACCAGCACAGTGGGTGGGCTGGGACAGCTGCTTGTCGGGATGGTTGCAGGCAGGGAGGCCTATAGTCCAGGCAGGTGCTGAAGGCGTGGCGGAGGTCCCGTGTCAGCTCCCTGGTTCCCACGGCAGCTGGGGGCTGGCCCTGTCCCTGGGCCCCGGGGCAGAGCGAGGTCTGTCTTCCCTCATTCCCGGCGGCAGCAGCTCCCGGTAGGTCCAGTTTCACCTTAGTTGGTGTCTAGTTGTAGCCTTCCCATTTCGCCAGATTTCCTGTGGGTCTGGTGCGATCCCTTTCGATTTTAGCTGTTGTTTTTTTCCAAATTGTTGATGAGGTGGCAGCCTAGGAGGCTGCCTAGGCCGCCATCCTGTTTCGGTCTCCACCAAATAAATTCTGATAAAGAGTTAAGATCGGCAGAAGGTGACTTGTCTACCAGATATAAAAACATATTACAGAGCTGCAGAAATTGACAGGAGTGATGCTGGTGCCAAAATTGAAAGATGACTGGAATATCAGTCCAATAAACAACTCTAAATAAATGGATAACAATTTGTACAAGAATAAATTCTGGATAAATTGATGAATAAAATGTATCAAGTAATAGACCCCAGCATATATGAGAAGTTAATATACCACAATGACTATTTCAAAATCAGTGGGAAAAGATTAAATATTTAATACATGGTTCTGGGACAACTAAGCATATGGTGGAAAATAAAGTTGAACTCCTATCTCACATTATTAAAAAAAGACAAAACACTAGAAAAACAGATGGGTTAAACATTAATTGTAAATAAATATAAAGAAAAATCCTGAAAGAAAAATAAGAAGACTATATTTACAGCTTATGAATAGAAGAGATCTGCAAAGCAGGAGAATTTGAAATTATATTTAAAAAGTAAACACACTTTACTACATAAAAATAAATGTATTTGGCATGGGAAAAGACCCAATAAGTAAACAAATGATAAATTTGGTAAAATCCTGGTTTTGAAGATGACAAAGAGTTAATATCTGTTATATATAAGAACTATCTACACTATTAGAGAAAGATACAAATTGACTGTACCTCTTTGACACCCAATAGCCAATCAGGAGTGAGCATGCAAATTAATCCAACACAACTGGTGGTTTAATTTGCATATGAAGGCACTGAGTGGTTGAGAGCAGGGCAGGAAGCTTGCATCTTTGTCATGGCTGCTCATGGCTTCTGGGAACCATGGGAAGGTGGAAAGGCAGCTCTGGGCCAGATAGAAAAGGTGGCTCCGGGCTGAAGGGAAGTCAGTGCCAGCAGCCAGGGGAAGGAAAGCCCATTCTTGCATGAATCTTCTTGTATCGGGCCTTTAATTATTCAATAAGAAGAAAAAGAAAATGCCTCAATATAAAAGTGACAAGGAGGTCTGGACCAAGATGGCGGCCTAGGCAGTCTCCTAAGCTGCCGCCTCATCAACAATTTAATTAAAGAAACAACTAAAATCAAAAAGGACTTCACCAAAACCTCAGGAAAGCTGGCGGAGTGGAATAGCTACAACTAGAAAGAAAGAGAGAGGCTCACGGATCAGACTGGGAGCCGAAAAGCGCTGAGGTAGGGAGACGCTCGCGCAGAGAGGAAGTGCAGCCGCTGAATGCCTGCCTGGCAGGAGGGGAGCAATTCCCCTATTGCACGGATCCATTTCCGACTGTACTGAACCCCAACTCTGGCCGAAACCCCGTGGTCCCAGGCTCATACAGGTGGAGTCTGGACTGTAGAGAAAGGCACCCAGAGACTCTGAGACTGGGAGACTGGGAGACCTGGGACCAGGAGCCGCAGCCAGCGGGGTCTACAGTCGCACGAGTGAAAGAGAACGCGCTGAGGTCTGACCGCTGCCTATCCATAGTGGAAGGAGTCAGAAGCTCCAGGTCTGGCCACGGAGGCTGCCGCTGCCTCTCTGTACAAGGTGGCGGCCTCTCTGTAGCAGAAGGAGTCAGAAGCTCCAGACTACAGAGTCCAGCCCAAGTCCGGGAGAGCCCCTGGGGCACCCACGCTCTTGCTTGGGGAAACTGGGACGGTCAGGCGGAAACTCAGGGAAGCTCCGGAAGGCAGAGTTCAGGCGGAAACTCAGGCGAGTGCACAAGGGCAGGGCGGAAGCCAAGACTGTCAGTACAGCCCTGAGACTTCACCCCATCCAAGCTGAGCAGAGGCTTCTGCAGTTTTTCAAGTCTGATCCTATAAGACTGTCTCCAATACAGAAGTTATCCCAGAGTAGACACAGCTGATACCCACATCCAATTGGCCTGAAGGTCAATTCACAACAATAAAGACTTAGCTACAACAAGGCTGTGCACGCAGTCCACAAAAGAGATCACCAAGAGTGTCTACCTCAGGTAACTGAGGAGGCTGACCCACTGTGCTATATAGGACA
This sequence comes from Vespertilio murinus, assembly GCA_963924515.1. NCBI lineage: Eukaryota > Metazoa > Chordata > Mammalia > Chiroptera > Vespertilionidae > Vespertilio > Vespertilio murinus. The sequence goes on from OZ004710.1 coordinate 45,688,815, forward strand.
CCAAACACACAAAGCCATCCTACCAACTCTGAAAAATAGTGATAATGCCGAGACAAGGAAATAGATCTCAAACAAAAGAGATGGAGGATATAGAGTTCAGAGCTACGGTTCTAAGGTTATGCAAGAATATCCTAGAAAAGCTCGATAAACTTCATGAGACTCAACTAAAAAGTATACATAAAATGACTAAATTGGAAAATATTATGCAGAGATCCAACAGCAGAATGGAAGAACACAAGAATCAGATCAAAGAGCCAAAAGACACTCCTTTGGAGAAGGAAGAAGAAAAGAGGATCCAGAAAGTTGAAGATAGTGTAAGGAGCCTCTGGGACAACTGCAAGCGCACCAACATCAGAATTATGGGGGTGCCAGAAGAAGCGGGAGTGCAAAATACTGAATACATATTTGAAGAAATAATATCAGAAAACTTCCCTCACCTGGTGAAAGAAACAGACTTACAAATACAGGAAGCCTACAGAACCCCAAACAAGAGGAATCCAAATAAAAATACTTGGAGACACATCATCATCAATATGCCAAGGGTAAAAGACAAAAAGAAGATCTTACAAGCAGCAAGAGAAAAGCAGTTAGTTACCTATAAGGGAGCACCCATAAGACTATCAGCTGATTTCTCAACAGAAACCAACAGGCCAGAAGGGAGTGGCAAGAAATATTCAAAGTGATGAATAGCAAGAACCTACAACCAAGATTACTGTATCCAGCAAAGTTATCATTCAGAATTGAAGGGCAGATAAAGAGCTTAACAGATAAGAAAAAGCTAGAGTTCATCACCACCAAACCAGTATTACATGAAATGCTGAAAGGTATTACTTAAGAAGAGGAAGAAGATCAAGTGAATTAAAAATCTGAGGAATAGAATAAACTGGTGAATATAATAGAATTAGGGGCAAAGAAAGGGAGTGGATAGATAATTATCAGGGTGAAAGGGGTGTGGGGTGCAGAAAGAGACTGGATTAAAATTGTGTAACCTATGGATGAGGACAATAGTGGGGGGAGGGGGTAAGGGCAGAGGGTGGGGTGGGAATCAGGTGGAAGGGACCTATGGGGGAGAAAAAGGAGAAACAATTGTAATAATCTGAGCAATAAAGATTTATTAAAAAATAAAAAAATAAATAAAACTATAAAAAAATAAAATAAAAGTGACAAGGATATATATATAATTAAAAACAAATGACGAATAAATTATCCCTCATAAATGTAATATGCTAGGTTCAGTGACTGTTAGGAAATTTAAGTCAAAGTGTGTGACTCTGTTTCATTAGTTCAAAAATATCTTTTTCTCTGATTTTCATTTCTAAAATTAGAAAATGTGTTACTTCGAGTGAGCTACCACACCAGGAGCCACATCCTCAAGGCTGGGGGCAAGATCCTCACCTTTGAGCAGTTGGCTCTGAACTCCCCCCAAGGGCTGTGGCACCATTTTGCTTTCTGGTCCTTGCAAGGGCTGCAAGGTGTACAGGCATTTCAGCAAGGCCCCAGGTACCTCTCACAGCCCCACCAAACCCTATATACCATCAAGCGCCAGAAGTTCAAGCGCACAGGAGGCCAAATATCTGATCCTATGTCGTTATTAAAAGACTAGGGGCCCAGTACACAAATTCATGCACCTTGAAAGGAACTGTTGGCCATGAGGCTGCAGTAGGCACAGGGGCCAGTCTTGTCCCATCCTTCGCACCCCTACCCAGCCCCTCTCACTTCGGCCCCAGGTCCCCTGTCCATCACTGTTCCCACATGCTTATGGCATTGGCTCTGCTTGCATCCGCTGATTGCACTGAGTGATTGCGGACAGCACCAGAAGTGGATATATCAGCCCTCAGGAGCAGGGAGAGGTGGAGGAGCCCACAGGGATGATTGGGGCTTGCTGCAGCCCTTCGCACCTGCTGACAGTTCTGAGTTATTGGGACTGGTGCTAGGTGTCAGCAGTGGGTGCAAGCAGTGGCTCTGTCACTGGCAGAAGGTGCAAGTAGGGCCAGCACCAGTGGCAAGCACCAGGTGGGACCACAGAGTGTGGGAGCAAAGAATTATCAGTTACCACCCAGAGGCTTGCCCCAATGACAGTGACCAGCACCCTGTCTTGGTCTGGTATCCCCACTTACCCGTTTCACCATCCCACCATAGCCAACACCCACCATGTTCTGTTCTCTGCTACCTGCTGCCAACACCTGCCATCCTCCATGCATGCCCCCGGTGGTCAGCACACATAATAGCGACCAGTTTTTCAGTTGTTTGTTTGTTCCACCTTTCAGTTTATTTGCATATTATATATATAATGTTGAGAAAAAACTATAATGTGCCTTAAAGTTGATGATATTCTATGACCACTCTAGGCTAGGTAAATCATGCCATAGTTACCTTGCACATGCATGGATATGATTGTAGCTCTAGGAAGCTTGATAGTATAATTATATTCCTTTAGTGTTTCACTCAACAAATCACTGAAGAAAATATATGAGTCTTGTTTGTTGAAAACTTTGTATTGACATTTTCTGATGTGATTCAGAAGATTTCAGCATTAAAAATTTCAGATTGGGTGTCATTGGCTTCAAATAAAATATTGGTGATTATAGAGTTCTCTTTTAAGCAATGCCTCACTACCAATATTCTTGATGACACAGAAAATATTGTGTGCAAAATATGAGAGATGAGCCTAGCTAGTCTGATTCTGTTGGTTGGGCGTCCTTCAGTGCACTGAAATGTTGCCAGTTTTATTCCTGGTCAAGATACATGCCAGGATTGCAAGGATCAATCCCCAGGAGGGAGTGTGAGGGATACAGCAGGTAATGTTCCTTTCTTCCTCTCCCTCTAGAAATCAATTTTAAAAAATCTTTAAAAAGAAACAAACATGCATGATGATGACTGATTTAGAAGTGTACAGAAGAAATGACCCATTAATAGGTGAGTGGATAAAAAAGCTGTGGTACTGATACACAATGTAATACTACTCACCCATAAAAAAGAATAAAATCTTACCCTTTGAGACAGCATATGTTAAGTGAAATAAGTCATAGAAAGAAAGACAATCACTATATTATTTCATTTATATGTGCAATCTAATGAACAAAATAAACAAAATAAAAACAGACTCACAGATACAGAGAACAGACAGAGTTGTCAGAGCAGAGGGGTTTAGGTAAAAAAGATGAAGGGATTAAGCAGTACAAATTGGTAGTTACAGACTAGTCTCAGAGATGTAGATTACAGCATTGTGAATATACACAATAATATTGTGATAAATATGTTGGTGCCAGGTGGGTACTTAAAACAGGAGGGACAATTCTATAAAGCATATGATTTTCTAACCACTTTGCTGTACATTGGAAACTAATATGGAACACTATTGAATGTAAACAGTAATTTAAATAAAAAAAAAAACAAGTGCCAAAAATTAATGTAAAGTAATTGGACTCATGTGAGAAAGTATTTTTAATGAATACTATAACCAATTTAGTTTTTAAAACATATACATAAAATAATATATGATAAAATTCTATGTGAAAATATGTCTAAAAAATCTCTTTCGACTATATATGTATAAAAGGCTAATATGTAAAGTGTCCCCACAGGAGTTCGACAAGAGTTTAATCGCACACTATTACATGTGCTGACAACCAGGGATGGAGTGGAATGAAAGAAGGCCCGGATGGCAGCTGGAAGGCCTTGATTGGCCCTGATTGCCAGCCAGGCTTAGGGACTATCCATGCACAAATTTCATGCACAGGGCCTCTAGTAATAAAATGATTCTAAGTGATAAGAATGCATTGTGTAATATTTAACTGGTAATAGTTTTTCTTAGTGGTACATAAAATAATAATGAAGCTTACAATCAGAGGCATTTTAAGATTTAATGAAATATAGCCTATCAGGAAAACAATATCCTATCAGGAAAACAATATCCTCCTTCCAGAAAGGTTTGTACATTATACTATTTTTGTAAAACAAATCATGACCTCAAATTCTCCTAATATAATGATAATTAACATTTCTACAACATATACAATGTGTCAGATATCTATTAATGAATTTACATTTATTAATTCAGTTAGGTAGGTGTTATGAGGCCTACTTTACAAATGAGGGAACTGAGGTATAGAGGTAAAGTCAATTGTTCAAGTTCACAAAGCTAGTAAACAGCTGATATACTATTTCAACATAGACATTTGGTTCCAGGGTATTCATTTTCTTAACCATTCTCTTTCTCCCTCTCCCTTATTCCTGTCCTCTCTCTCAATCCTACATACACACAGTCACACACACACACACACACACACACACACACACACACACACACACCACACACATTTTGTTTGGCCTTTTCTATCTTTTATTGTGCTTAATTATATGAGTATGAAGAAAGCTCTGTAGGGATATATGCTAAGTTATTAACATAGGTTATGGTTTTGAATATGATATAGTAATATGTCAAGCAAAAGGAGAAAGAAGAAAAAAGAGAAAAATATCACTAAAATTCCATCTGTGTGTAATATGGTTATGCTTATGCTTTATATAAACTTGAATATGTGAGTGCATATAAAATATAATAAATTAAAAATTATCTAATGTTATTAAAACAGTTTATAAAATAGACATATGATCAAGGCATATATTTACTTTTTACTAGTTATTAAAAATCAAATTAAAAGAACAATGATTTTGCCCATCAAATTTTCAAAGATGAAGTGAAATATAGTAGTAAAGGAGGGAAATAATGTTAGTAGTAAAGGAGGGAAAAGGGAGCCTTTATATGTTGTGAGTGAATGTTTCTTTAGTCCATCCAATTTGGAGGGAAATGACAATATAATATTAAGTCTTTTGATCCCTAATGGCGAACAGATATATGAAAAGATGCTCAACTTCAGTAGCTATAAGGGAAGTACAACTACAATGAGATACCACCACATACCTGTTAGGATAATTATTATAAATAAGACAAGAAATAAGTGTTGGAAAGGTTATGAAGATAAAGAAATCCTTATACACTGCTGGTGGGAACATAAATTAATGCAGCCACTATCAAAAACAGTATGGAGGTTCCTCAAAAAATATTAGAGGTCTCATATGACCCAGCCATCCCTCTCCTGAGTATCTACCTAAAAAATTTTGAAAACACTTATTTGTAAAGGTATATGTACCCATATGTTCACTATATCATTGTTCATAGTAAGCACTGGGGGGTTTTCACATGCACAGGCTTCTTTAGAAAGGTAGAGGAATAATTAGGGGCACCACCTTCGACACTCCCCTAAGTCTCCCTTAAGTCAAAATTCTGATAAACACATTTCCCTTTTATCAGAGTATCCTCTTTACAACTTTCCAACCAAGTCTCATGCTTCTCAACAGCTTTGAGGTTTAAATGAGCTAAAACATATAAAACACTTACCGGTAAATTCATGCTAGGAACATCATAATTATTCATTCTAACATTAAACTGAGAATTTGTCAAAGGAAGATAGCTTTCCTGAACCACATTTCATTTTACTAGTAAGTATGTGGGGTTTATTTTTTCAGTGATATAATATAATCTAGTATTTGTTTCTGTGTGTGTGGTTTTTTTTCCAGTTTTGATAATATAATGAACATTTCATTCTAATTTTAAAGTAAAAAATATATATAAATATAAATATCTAATGTAAAATTATACCATATTTTGAACTACTATAAATAACAAATAAAATAATGAAATTTCTATACTCAAAATAACTATATTTTTTTAAGTTTCTATGAATTATTTAACCCTGGTTGCCTTTGCCTAGAGGACAATATAAACATGTGTCCTCCCAAGATTACTCACCCTACTGATTGTATCTAAAGATAAAAATTCCAATAAAGGCCTAAGGAGGCAGGCAATCCAGGCTGCCTTGGCTATTAAAGCCAGAGGCCCCTTAGCCCTCTCTTGCACAGTCAAACTATGTCTGAATAATCTGTTCATCCGTTGTTCAGAGGCTGCTGGTCAACCCCAGGACACAGCAACCTTTGCCCAGAAACTGAAGCACAGAGACTTTAATTTTCCCAAGGTAATGCATCTAGTAAGAGGTAGCGCCTAGACCTGAATCTGGGTAGTTTGGCCCCACAGCCTGGGTTCTTAATCTGCATACTTATGTCTCTATTATCACACACATCAAAAATAACAACAACAAAAATCAAGACCCATGATGTAACCATATTGTATAATTGGAAATGGATTTGAGATGTAGGGGCATTTTGGTTAGAATGTGCAGTAAAATTAAGTTATCTTAAGTATTGTTTGTGGCAGCTTGGTTCAGAACTTGAAATAAAGAGTAACCATCTTAGTTATTCTCCACATATCAGTAGATAGCTAGTAATTATTGGTATATAATTCAAATGTATTATCTCAATAACCCTTCCTTTCTTCCTTCCTTCCTTCTTCCTTCCTTCCTTCCTTCCTTCCTTCCTTCCTTCCTTCCTTCCTTCCTTCCTTCCTTCCTTCCTTCCTTCCTTCCTCCCTCCCTCCCTCCCTCCCTCCCTCCCTCCCTCCCTCCCCCCTCCCTTCCTTCCTCCCTCCCTCCCTGTCCCCTCCCTCCCTCCTTTCCTCCCTCATAGAAGCAATTCTCATGTTTTTGGCCAGAATTTTTCTTTTTTAAAGGTCTCTACTAGCTCAACCCAGACTCCACAATTGATTCTTTATAAAATGTCCCCTATGTAGGCTGTTGCTCAGGTGATTTCACCAAACTTCACCTTCCCAGGCTTCCCCCTCCATCCGGTGCCTCCTCCCATATGTGACTCAGATCTGATTCTTGCCAATGAACAACTGTCCATCCTCCATCCTGGTGCCAGCCAGGAATTGACGGTCTTTTATATAATATTCTTTCTTACCTTGGACATAGGTTGGTTCCCTTTGCTCCCACACCTGCACCAGTGGGATCACACTTTGCTAAAACCTATATATGGCAGAATAGCCACCCTCCTCTCACTAGAAAATACAAAATCCAAAACAAACAAATAAGCAAAACTTCCCCCCAAATGAAAACAGTGCTTTGTGTGTGTTTTCTTTTGTCTGAAAGCAAGCTGGTCAAGACGATGATTTGGTTGAAAACAGATAATAGTATTAGTGTGCTCATATCACCATAACAAATTACCATAGACTGTGTGACTTAAACTATAGAATTTTATTTTCTCACAGTTCTGGAGCCCATATAATCAAAATCAAGATGCTAGCAAGTTTGGTTTCTATGTGAGGCCTCTCTCCTTGGGCTGTCAATGGCTGTCTTCTGGGTGTGTCCTTGAATGGCCTTTTCTATGTGTTTATGTATTCCTGGTGTCTCTTCCTCTTCTTCTAAGGTTACCAGGTATATTGGATTAGTACCCTTCCCTTAGGGCCTAATTTGACCTAAATTACCTCCTTAAAGAAAAAGCCTATCTATAAATATAGTCATTTTGGGGGTTAGGGCTTCAACACATGAATTTGGGGGAAACAGTTCAATCCATAACGATCACCATAATTACTTTTTTTTGGAAATTGGACATCTAGGTGCAACATTGGATTTTTTAAAATGGTACAAACATCTTTAAGCATTTTTCCCTATTTAAAAAATTAAATTTCCATTTGACTCAATAATCCCATTTCTAGGAATATATCCCAAGAAAACAGAAACATGGGTCAGAAAGGATATATGCACCCCTATGCTCATAGCAGCATAATTTATAATAGCTAAGATTTGGAAACAGCCTAAGTGCCCATCAGTAGATGAGTGAATTAAAAAACTGTGGTACATCTACACAATGGAATACTATGCTGCTGTAAAAAAGAAAGAACGCTTACCATTTGCAACTGCATTGATGGACCTGGAAAGCATTATGCTAAGTGAAATAAGCCAGTCAGAGAAAGATAAATATCACATGATCTCACTCAGTTGTGGAATATAATGAACAACATAAACTGATGGACAAAAATAAAACCATAGTCATAGAAATATCAAACAGATTGTAAATCTCAAAGGGAAGGCAGGGAGAGGAGTGTGTATGCGAGTTCAACCAAAGGACTTGTATGCATGCATAAAGCCTAACCAATGGACACAGACAGTAAAGGGGTGAGGGCATGTGCTGGAGGGTGAGAGTGGCTGGAGAGAGGTCAATGGGGGAAAAAGGAGACATATATACCTTAGTTTAAACAATAAAGAATTTAAATTTCAAAAAATTAAATTTACTGGGGTGACATTATTTAATGACATTATATGCATTTCTGGCATACAATTCTATAAAATACCATCTGTATAATGAATTGTGTGCTCACCACCCAAAGTCTAGTGTACTTCTGTCACCATATATTTGGGTTTGATTTTTTTCATTGTTTCTCCATATTGATTCTGTATTTATAATTGGTTCATTGTATTTTGTTCTTATAAAAACAATACATGTTCACTGCATACATACACATAAATACATACATATACATAAATACATACATATGTACATATACTAGTACATGCATATACACAAGCAAATAAAAGCTCAGAAAACACTTATAATTCTCCTATCCAAAAGCAGTAACTGTTAGCACCTGAATGTACACTGAGTGGCCAGATTATTATGATCTCTGAACGCATAATAATCTGGTCACTCAGTGTATATCTTATATAATAGAAGACTAATATGCAAATTGTCCCCTTGACCAGGAGTTCCACTAGCAGGCAGACTGGCCAACCACCCATGCCCTCTCCCCCTGGCCAGGCTGGCTGGAACCCACCCATGCACGAATTCATGCATAGGGCCTCTTACACACACACACACACACACACACACACACACACACACACACACACACTGAGTGGCAAGATTATTATTATTATGCATTATTATTCAGAGATCATAATAATGTGGCCACTCAGTGAATGTCTTTTTAAAAAATATATATTTTATTGATTTTTTTTTTTTCCCAGAGAGGAAGGGAGAGGGATAGAGAGTTAGAAACATCGATGAGAGAGAAACATCGGCCAGCCGCCTCTTGCACACCCGCTACTGGGGATGTGCCCGCAACCAAATTACATGCCCTTGACCGGAATCGAGCCTGGGACCTTTCAGTCCACAGGCCTACGCTCTATCCATTAAGCCAAACCAGTTTCGGCTCAGTGTATGTCTTTTAGAGCCTGATATTTTTTCATCACTTTATAGAAAAAGAGATATCACCATGTTGTTGTTTAGTGATCTGTTATAATGTATTTAAGTAGTTAATCAGCTATTTACACATCAAGGTCAAACACTATTATTAAATATACCACTCATATCAATGTAAATACCATTAGTAACTGAGTCCTACTAGGTTTGATGTGAGGATTAAATGAAATACAGATTGCAGAAATATATTCACCATAATTCTTGTGTCCATTAAGTGATTAATGAATACTAGTGTAATTTTAATAAAACTTTTGGCTATCCCAGACCTATGTTTCTAGAATTTACTTACCCTTTACAGCTTTTACAGTCTTCACAATAAAATAAAAAAACACTGCCCAGCAAGTGTGGCTCAGTGGTTGAACATCAACCTATGAACCTAAAGATCATGGTTAGATTCCTAGTCAGCGCACATGCCCTGGTTGGGTCTCAATCCCCAGAAGGGAGTGTGCAGGAGGCAGCTGATCAATGATTCTTGATCATTATTGATGTTTCTTGCTCTCTTTCCCTGTCCCTTCATCTTTGAAATCAATTATATATATATGCATTTAAACACTAAAAAAATGACACTGAGCATGTCTTGCATGAAAATTCCCAATTTTGTGCCTGCTAAATATCTTTTCTTTCAAGGACACTTTTCCCTGACTTCTCTAAGACTACTTAGTTTGCCCTATTGTGAGCTTCTGTGGCATCCTTGATTTACCCATCAGAGTATTCACCACAGCTCATTTTTAATGCTTGTTTGTCTATATGGTTAGAGCATAAGCTTCCTGATTATGTGTTTGTTCATTATATCCTTAGCATCTAGTACTGTACTTGGGAAATGCTTCGCACTTCCTCTGCTTAACTTCTAAGCATGGGTTCTTTGAGGGCTCTGCTTATCTCTCAGGATTGTTGAGAGAACCAGATGAGGCAACGCATGTAAAATAGGTTATCTATACAAAGTATTTCAAAAATAAAAAAGCATTAGAATAATTTGTATATAACCTTGAAAAAGGTTAATAAATCTTAATAGTTTAGAAAGTTGTAATTGAGTTTTAATGGACAAATGTTAATGTGCATTCTGCACCAATATTTAGTTATTATATTTTTTAAAAGGTAGGAGATATTTCTGGCAGTGAAGTTCCTTATAGTGCATTTCTATAAATGATAAATTCATGAACATTTCTTATCTCCTAGAACAGTTGTGTATCTTAAAGACTCATCATCATAAGCATTCTCAGTATTTTCACAGAATTAATCCTGAATAATTGATGAATATAAAAGAGTGAGACAGGTACTGCAGTATGCTAATGATTTGTTTCAATGTCAATTAGAAAAAAAAGTCTCTTTGGCTTGCTAACATGGAATATATATTATATTGTTAACTTTTAATTTACAATGGTCTCTAATTATTAAATGAATATATTGAGATAGAGAACAAATCATTTGTGAAAGTTATAGTTTATAGAAAAAAGCAAATGTTTTGATTTGACAGAATTATTAACTGTATTGAGACAGTTCTTGGAAATATATTTCATTTATAGATCAATATTTACATAATGCTTACATATTTCCTCAAAAGTGATATGCTATCTTAAGCACTAATGACTTAGGAATAATATCAAAAGCAAGTCTTAAATAATTTTAGGAAGAATGAATATAAATTTAGTACAAACAGAATTGATAGGGCAGGTAACATTCATTCATACTTTATAGGTCGCTCAAATGCATATTAAGTCTTGATTATTCTGCTTCTAAGGATCTTGCTCAATTTCATCTGTCATGATTTATTGGCGCTTGTTCAAAATTTCAGCCATAAAGTAAAGGTGAAAGTCGATGTAGCAATAAATGAAAATTCTTAAAATATGTAGACTGCCTCTGTGAATTTAGCTAAAAAAAAAAAACACACAAAAAAACAACTTCTAGAAGGATATGAAAAAAAATTAACAGTTTATTTAGCCTTGACCTTGTTAGGATTTAACTCCATTTGTAAGTAAGGAAAAAATCTTTTTGTTAGAAGATTAAGTCCCCTTATGAAATGGTTGAAACATTTATTTTTTATTTTTTAATAAATATTTATTGTTCATATTATTACAAATGTTCCTCATTTTTGCCCCACCTCCATTGCTCCCCTCCACCAAGTTTCCATCCCACCCTCTACCCTTTCCCCATCCCCCATTGCCCTAATCCATAGGTGCAGTGTATGTCAGTCTCTTCCCACCCTACCAATCCACTCCCCATTTCCCCGAGAATCATCAGTCCACTCCCCTTCCATACCTCTGGTTCTATTATATTCACCAGTCAATATTGTTCATCATGATTTTTACTTCCCTTGGTTTTTAGATTCACTTATTGATAGTTACGTATTTGTTGTTCATAATTTTTATTTTTATTTTCTTCCTCTTCCTAAAGAACCCCTTTTAGCAATTCATATAATTCTGGCTTGGCGGTGATGAACTCCTTTAGCTTAAATTTATTTGTGAAGCTACCGTATTTGCCGGCGTATAAGACGATTTTTTGGCCCTGAAAAATACGTATTTGCTGGCGTATAAGATGACTGGGCGTATAAGATGACCCCCTAACATTTCCACTAAAAATACAGAGTTTGTTATATACTCGCCGTATAAGACTACCCCCCACTTGGAGGCATATTTTTCAGGGCCAAAAAATTGTCTTATATGCCGGCAAATACGGTATTTATCTGGCCTTTGATTCTGAGTGATAGCTTTGCTGGGTAGAGTATTTTTGGCTGTAGGTTCTTGCTAGTCATCACCTTGAATATTTCTTGCCATTCCTGTCTGGCCTGCATGGTTTCTGTTGAGAAATCAGCTGACAGTCATATGGGTGCTCCTTTATAGGTAACTACCTGCTTTTGTCTTGCTGCTTTTAATATTCTCTCTTTGTCTTTTGCTCTTGGAATTTTAATTATGATGTGTCTTGGAGTTGTCCTCTTTAGATTCCTTTTGTTTGGGGTTCTGTGTGCTTCCTGGACTTGTAAGTCTATTTCTTTCACCAGGTGGGGGAAGTTTTTGTCACTATTTCTTTCAATATGGTTTTGGTATCTTGCTCTCTGTCATCTTCTGGGACGCCCATAATTCTGATGTTGGTTCGCTTGAAGTTGTCCCAGAGGTTTCTTACACTATCTTCAACTTTCTGAATTCTCTTGTCTTCTTGCTTCTGCGGAGGAGTATCCTCTGGCTCTTTGTGTTCCAAATCTTGGACTTGATTCCTGCAATCTTACATTCTGTTTTTAGGACTCTGTATGATATTTTTTATTTCAGAGAATGTATTATTTATTTCTAGTTGATCCTTTATTATTTCTAGTTGATCCCTTTTCATAAGTCTCATTTATTTTATCGGCCTTTTCTAGGAGATTCTTGAACAACCTTATAAGCGTGGTTTTGAACTCTATATCCAGTCGCTTTTTGTCCTCCACTTCTTTTGTTTGTGATCTGTTTCCTCTTCTCAGCATTTTCGCTGCTTCCCTCAGTTGGTAGGTTGGGAGGATCAGCTGTGTCTATGCCAGGAGACATCCATGTTCCACTAGACTAGGAAACCTGCAAATCTTCTGTGTTCAGCTTGGATAGGGCTGAGTTTCAGGATGGAGCCTACAGCCTTGGCTTCTGGTTAGCCCTGCCATCTGAGGATCCTGAGTTTCAGTGTACCTGAGTGTCCTTTGGTATTCACTGCAAGCAACTCTGAGAGAAAGGTGCCCTAGAGTTTCGCCCGCTACCAGACAGTGTAGTCTCTCCCCCAACAAGCCCACAACTGGGGTTCAGAGAAGTTGGAAGTAGGGTTAAGAGCAGTCTGGAGCTTATGTCTCCTTCCCGCTAGGGAAATCCCATGGCCCAATCAGCCATATGTCCTCTGTGCTTGCAATGTGTGGGACTAGGGGGCTCTGCCTTTCGCGGCTCCCCTCTGCTTCCACCTTACAGTCCAGATTCCCTCTGTATGAGGCTGGGGCCCGAGGGTCTCACCCAGGACTGGGGTTCAGTGCAGTCAGAACTGGGGCTCAGCAAAGTCCTGAGCTTTTGTCTCCTTCCAGCTAGGGCAATACAGCAGCTCAGGGAACAGCCTGTCCTCTGTGCACAAATGTGCGCAACTCCGGGGCTCTGTCTTTTGCTGCTCCCCTGAGCTTCTGCCTTACAGCCCAGATTCCCTCTGTATGAGCCTGGGACCCCAGGGTCTCGCCCAGAACTTGGGTTCAGTGCAGTAGGAGTTGGAGTTCAGCACAGTCCGGAGCTTTTATCTCCTTCCTGCTAAGGAATGCCAGTCAGGCACTCAGCTGCCCCTCCTCTCTGGCTTGGTCCTCTCCCTAGGCACGCTCTGTGTCTCTGTGTACCTTAGGCTTTTATAGCTCCTCTGATTGTCCTTCTGATTTTCTCTTTCCTTCTAGTTGTAGAATTTCCAGTCAGTCAACTTTCCTGTAGTTCTGGATAATGTCCACTTTATATTTTAGTTGTATTTTTTGAAATTGTTGAGTGAGGCTGCAGTTAGGTTACCTCTGCTGCCATCTTGGTTTTTCTGGTTGAAACATTTCTCATTTAGACTTAGAGAGTATTTTCTAGGCATTGCTCTGAGTTCATTATCAAGAGTGTTTCTGTCTGTAGTTTTATTCTTTGGTTGATAAACCTGAACTGAAAGTACATAGAACTTGCCTTTCTCATTGTTCTTCTGTCCATATGGTGCTTTCCTAGAATGGCATTAGTAATGATTTTACATTGATGATAACAATGTAAATTATAAATTTAATGGGAGAAGCACTTGATTATAGTCATATAACTGAATTTGAGACTTAGTTGCCATTGATTAGCTCTGTGACCTTAGGAAGACCTATACTCTAAATGAGCCTTGAGTTTGTTTTTTAATCTGTGTAATGATGATAATGCTTACCTCACAGACCTGTTAAGACAATTAAACAAAGTGTTGGGTGTATAAGTACTTTATAAACCATGGAATATTCTACAAATATAAATATAAATAATTATTTTATAGATTAACAATTTTGCTTTACTGATGAATAAATTGAAATTGTGGTTCAATTAATTCACGGATAGATGTGAATCCAAAGAGACTGGGGTGTTATTTGAGTGACAAAGTTGCTTTTGGCTTGAAGACATTGGAGAAGTAAAGACTCTTATAGGAGTCCCGAAGGGTTACCCTCTCAGGATTAGGATGAACCAGAAATAAACTGTCAACTCCTGATTCTCTCCCACACAACACACCAGAGGGAAGGCTACTCTTGATTTAAAAAGAGCAGGAGAAAGCAGGGGGATAAATTACTCCCTAGAAGGTCACAGGCCTGCCGTCACATAGACTGCACTCTAGGAACTTAGAGCATAGATGGGCATTTAGCTTGAAGTGCTCTCTAATTTGTGCCCCTAAAAGGCAACCAGATGAAGTAGACTTATTATAAGCCTCAGGAATCTCCACAAATAATTTTTTAAGAGAAATAATCAGTAAAAAAGTTGAAAATAATCAGACACTTGGGAAAAAAAATTTTTTTGATAACAGATCTGGACAACTTAAGTACAATAATTGGTACTTGTGATGGATCCTATATAAAAGTCTAATATGCAAATGGACCAAATGGCAGAATGACTGGTAGCTATAATGCACACTGACCACCAGGGGGCAGGCACTCAATGCAGGAGCTGCCCCCTGGTGGTCAGTGTGTTCCCCCAGGGGGAGCGTTGCTCAGCCAGAAAATGGGCTCATGGCTGGCAAGCATCCCTGAGGGCTCCCATACTGTGAGAGGGCACAGGCCAGGCTGAGGGACACCCCTCACCCCCAAGTGCACAAATTTCATGCACTTGGCCTCTAGTGTTGTGATAAAATCACACAAATCCATTATGGTGTCCTGTCTCTTAATCCACAGATTGTGTAATGATGTAAATATCATGATCGCCATCTTTATATTTCTCTATAAAAAGTAAAACAAATGTTCTTCAATAATTATGTATCAGAGAAGTAGTTGCATTGTTATATGCTTTTCATCAGAGTGTTGAAGATTAGCTACTAGCACTCTGATATTTAATTATACAGAACAATGGTCTTCTTTAATATAATGTCTGGTATTTCTAAAATAGATATCTATGATTGGTACTATATAAACAGATATTTCCAATAATAGTTATATAAAATCATTGTCTGAATTGTCTTTGTGTTTCATAATATTTAGAGAATAGTAAAAGATTAATCCGTTTTTAATTTTTTAAACTCCAATGTAGCTAGGGTAGAAAACCAAACCAAACAATTAAAGTGACAATAATGGAGCCTTCATTCAAATCCAAAATGGTTACTATAGTAACTTAAATTGGAGCATTATAATAAAAGTAGAATGAAAAGAATTTCAAATGCTATATTAATCTTTTGAAGTATGGAGAGGGTAGATGCTATTTGATATTTAAAAGAAACTAGGTGGCTGTTGGCACTTCTAAGATGACTGATTTTGTCTTGTCTCCTTTCTCTTTTATTTAAATGTAGATACCTGATTTCAAGCATCAACTAGAAGAGAAGGGAACTGTTAGTGTTGCTTGTATCAATCTTTCTAAGACTGATGACAATCACTTTATACAAGCAACTTGTAAATTAACTATGAGAATGGAGAGCAGGTTGAGTGTAAAAGTGCATTTACACATGTCCTCAAGGATCTAACTTTGACATTTCCTTTCTACTCTCTCCATCACCAAGATAGAATGCAGACATAATACAAGAGATTTAATTAAAGAGAGAAAGGGGAAACTTCAGAGTTTGGTATGAGTGTGGAACTGCCCATTCAGTAGGCCCCGTATTAAAAGCATAGGGGTTATTGTATTTAGGTCACTTTCAAACTTCATGCTAGTGGTATAGTCATTGTCAGAAAGTGGATGGGTTAACACATCTCGTTCCTGGGTCTAAAATCCAAGGATAGAAGATAGTAGACAGAAAGGAGGTGATAAAGAGTAAGTAACTCTGATACAGAGATAAATCTCAAAAAATAGCATCTCTGATTCCCATAATAGGATTAGCCACTCTCTTCTTCTATTTATTTATTTATTTATTTATTTATTTATTTATTTATTTATTTATTTTGGGTGAGAGAGGGAGAGGGAGAGGAAGATAGAGATATCAATGATGAGAGAGAATTATTGATTGGCTGCCTCACGCAACCCATCCTGGTTCATAGGTCCACCCACACTCAGCCACTGAGCCACACCAGTGGGCTGACTACTCTCTTCTTTATGCACATATCATCTTCCTTTTTTTCTTCCTTTATTTGTTCCTTCTTTCCTTTTTCATCCATCTCTCCTTCTTCCTTCCCTCCCTTCCCCACTTCCTCTCTCCTTTTATCTCCTTTCCTTCCGCAGATGTTTATTAAGCAACTACTATGTTCTGGGCCTCTTGTTAGCCATGGAGGATATACTAGTGAACAATACTGATGTGGTCCCGCTTTCGTTGATTTTATAGTCTAGTCCAGTGGGAAAAATAGACAATAAACAATTACATGGATTTAATGACAATTTAGATTAGGGCTAAAATTGAAAAGCATTGGGAGCAATGAGATTATATAACAGGAAGAAAATATAATCCCAGTGGATAGCTAAAGTTTTTCTAAAGAAATAATATTTACATTGGTTACTATAGCGTAAATAGGACTCAGCCAGTTGAAGAATGTAAGGTAGAACATTGCAGAAGGAGAAAATAAGTGCAAAGGCCTGAGGTGAAAGGGAGCTGAGTGCACAGAAGGCCAGTGAGGCAGGAAGATAGTGGCTAAAATAAGATTAGAAAAGTAAGCAAGGATCCTTGAGGCCATGATATGGTTTCTGAATGCTTTTATTTTGTTTACTCCATTCTGTTGCAATTATTTGTATACACTATCATGAAGCCTTTTTTTCCCCTTTCATTTTTGTATTCTTAATATTTAGTAAGAGGAACTGGAGTTTGCCACCCCAAAACATGTCTTTTGGGATATAGATTTTAAGTTGGTTATTAAGAAACAAAAGATTTAGATAGAACCTCTGACCTTCCCCCTTACTTGCCTGATAGAATTCAGATGGAAAAACCTACTTAGGATCATAATATAAACTAAATGTGGCAGACAGGGAGAAATCTAGCTAAATCAGTTTGTTGGACTCCCCTCATTTCTGAATGGTCCAGCAAGAATTAATTTAGCATATATTTGCTCTTTCTCATATACCCGTGAATTGCCTAATTTGCCTTTAAAATTCTAGACCTCTGCTCCCCTGTCCTTAGTCCATAATGACATATATGCCTCATGCCCAATATGGTCTCAGGTTTCATCTTTATGGCAATCCCACATGTACATATATAATACTTTTCTTCTATTAATCAATCTCACTAATTTTCTTTATTTATTGTTGAGAGAGAGAGAGAGAGAGAGAGAGAGAGAGAGAGAGAGAGAGAGAGAGAGATTGATTTGCTGTTTTACTTACTTATGCATTCATTGGTTGATTCTTATATGTGCCCTAACTGGGAATTGAACCTGTAACTTTGGCATATTGGAATGATGCACTAACCAACTGAACTACCTGGCTCATGTTTAATTTGATTATTAGCCCCAACAGAAAACTTAGCAAAGTAAGAGAAAAAATATTTTCGTACCTTTATACTTATATAGTGCCAGGTACATAGTAAGTACTCTATAAATTATTGTTGAATTAGTGAAGTAAAGGAGAAATGACATCCATATGACTGGAAGAACAAAGTAATTACAGAAAACAGAGATAAGAACTTATACACATATATGCATAATACATGGACACAGACACTAGTGCAGTGAAGGCCTGAGTAGAGGGTGAATGGGTAGATGGGGGTCAATGGGGGGAAATGGGACATCTTCAATACTTTCAACAATACAGATAAAGGGGATGGGGCTCTGTAATAAATTTGAGAAGTCCATTGACAGAAAGTAACCTCACAGAGTGATCTTATCATAAATTCTTATCTGGGCAGGTCATGGTGAGTAGTCACACACAAGGCATATAACTTAAAAAATATATATTCTTATTGATTTCAAAGAGAGGAAGGGAGAGGGAGAAAGAGATATAAACATCAATGATGAGAGAGAAGCACTGAAGGGCTGCCTCCTGCACACCCCACAGTGGGGGTCAAGCCTGTAACCTGGGCATGTGCCCTGACAGGGGATCAAACCATGACTTCCTGGTTCATAGGTTGATGCTCAACCACTGAACCATGCTGGCCTAGGCAGCATATAACTTTTTTAGTAAAAGGTTTATCATTGTCTTAAGCAAACCCTGTCCATAGTTCTTGTCCATCTAGGTTAACACACTTTTGGAATGTCAGAGTAATCCTTTCAGACCACTGGGAGGCATTACTACAGTCAGGGAGCATATAATCTTGTTAACTATCCTGTAGTCCAATTCCACCTTGCTTTCTTTCACCTCACCTCCATGTAATCTTCTTTAGTTCCTTCGTTAATTCAAAATGCATAAAAGAAACTGCAAAATTATCATTCTCAGGAGTATTTGAAATCTTGCTTCCCAGAAATTGTCATCAGTTTGGCTCAAATAACTATTACAAAAATTATCTACAGGTTTGGCCATTTCTTACATAGACAGATTGTATATGGCTATCATCTCTCTTATCGTGTCTGTCAAGGCATATTTGTTCTATAGCAGACACCTTTTTCTATAAGCAAAGAGACTGGCCAGTGAAACAGTGAATTGTTGAATGTTATAGTACTAAGAGAAAGCCAGTTTTTCAAAGAAATTATGTTTTTGTTTTTGTAGTTATAATCTATACCATAGGAAAAACCTGGAAGTCAAGCGGTTCTATTTGAGTTTTTGAAACAAACAAAACTTGATTCTTACTTCTGTGAAAAAATTAAGACAGTATGATATTGAAACGGGAAAGCTGGACTGGGATGTGCAATGTTCCCTGGGCAGGATGGTTCCCAGGCTCTTTGTCTCTTGGAGTTGAAGAATGAAACCACAGATGGTAGTATAGCAAAGGTGGAAATTTATTAAAGAACAAGCACAGACTTCTACATGGGGTGGGGGAGGAACAGTCCCACTGAATACCTTTTCCCAGGTTTATAGAGGCTGCAGTTTTTTGTACTTCAATATCCCCTCTGATTGGTCACTATTCCCCTTTGATTTGGTCACTCAAGCAATTCCTAAGATCTCATGTCTCAAGTGAAGTACTTGAAATTCCCTCCTTCTTCTCCCTTATTGTTTGCTCATTTTCTCTTGGCTTTACTTCCCCTTTCCCTTTATTTTGTAAATGTGTACCTTTTGCTACTCCCAGCTCCCTTGTCTTATGGAAATGTACCCTTTTGCAACTCTGCAGCCCTGTTTTTATTTTCCATGGACGCCTTAATTTTCTTAAATTTTCTAAACTTGCCTGTTTAATCCCCCAAAATTCCTTTCAATATTTAGTTTCATTAAACTTTGCTCCAAATGTGTTATTGTTTTTTAAAAAAATTACGGTCATTGGAAATTTATATAATTAAATCTTTTGATGAAACATGAAACAACTGCAATTGACAAAATTAGTAATCCCAAGGTTAGCAGATAATAACTAATACATTATTTTCTAACAAATAACAGCTCAACTTTCATTGCAGCCAAACTACCCAGCATAAAGGAAACTCTAGACATTCTAGCCTTGCAAAAGGCATATGTATAGCAGAATGTCAGGCCCCCCTCTAAATTCTTACAGCTGTAATTGGCTGTCACACTCATTTGATACAGTGTTAATGTCAAACATTGAACATTTCGTGTGTGTCTCATCATAAATCCTTCCAAGAAAAGGTCTTACATTTTACATCTCCAACAATTCTTTGTGTAGGTGGTGCTAATTTAGAGTTTTACTGCAATGTGCATAACACACAGATTTTATTTCAAGTAATTTTACTGCTTGTCATGCTTGACAATAATGAAAAAGTGCCTGGGTAATAGGACTCTATGAACCTAAGAATTGTTTAAAATTAAAAGCACTAAAAATGAAATATGAGTGACTACTTTAGCTTTGGCATAAGATGTTTTTTGTGTTTAATTTTGATAACAATGTTCTTTTGATTATTTCCAATGGCAAGGCTAAATATAATGCACATGCCTTCCTATATAAGTATGCTTAAATATTTTCTGTTACCAATGGTTGGATATCATTGTAATTAATCCAGTTATTAATTAACAGGAAAGGAGCAAAGGGAAGGACAGATAATATAGGCATGCCATCTGTACAAGGTTAGCACTTGCCAGGCCTGTTCCCCATAATTCCTGGGGAAAGGGACTGGACAAAGAATAGACCATGCCCAGTGAAGTCTGAATGGGTCTATTACCACTTATCAGCCACACCCGGAACAGTGTATTGGCCATAATAGACGTGGCCACTGCAAGGCCTCACAATCTGAGATATATAAGCTCCCGCAAAGGGAGTGCCCTCTCTTGGCCCTCTTGCTCTCTTGGGACTCTTGTTGCAGGATGTGCCCTCCCACTTAGCCTGCTGCTACCCTGGATGTAGCTCTATCATGGAACGGATACTCTGGACACTGGCACTGCTTTTAACTCTACTGGGTCTTGCTGCACCTTTTCTAGAACTGGTTTAGGGAAATGGGATTTGGGAAACTAAAGGATATAATTTCACAAAAATTAAACTTTACTACATCTCATTCTCTCATGGGCGCCTCCAGAAGTTCTTATTCCAGCAGCACCCCCAAGAATACCACTTTCACCAATGGACACCCCATTCCCACTAGCAACAGAAAGGGCAGTTCACATAATTCTCCAATAACATTTTCATTTATACTCTTTGAAAAATAGCCATAGTCAAATTGTATTGGAAAGAAAAAGCCACGGAAATATTATGTTTTATTTTAATCTGTTTACTGAATTTTAGAGTTGCCTTTTTTTTTTTTAAATCTGGGCTTTCAGAGAAACCTCATTTGGCATTGCATTCAATGCTTGCTGTCACACAGTGTCATCTTACTTTTATGTGTACCTATAGTGAATTGTACTTTGCATAATTTCTGATGAAATTATTTGAGACAGTGTGAAAGAAAAAAAATGCTGTAAGGTGACACAAAAATAATATAAATTAGAATGACCATGTTCTGCTTATAGGCACTATCCTGATATATATATATATATATATATATATATATATATATATATATATAAATCTTTATTGTTCAGATTATTACAGGTGTTCCTCTATTCCCCCCCCACTATAGCTCCCCTCCACTTGATTCCCCATCCCACCTCATGCCCTTGTCTTCATCCATAGGTGTCAGATTTTTATCCAATCTCTTCCCACACCACTCCCACCCTTCCCCCTAAGAATTGACAATCCACTCCCTTTCTATATCACCGATTCTATT
Source organism: Vespertilio murinus (assembly GCA_963924515.1). NCBI lineage: Eukaryota > Metazoa > Chordata > Mammalia > Chiroptera > Vespertilionidae > Vespertilio > Vespertilio murinus. Next base: position 45,710,287 of record OZ004710.1, read on the forward strand.
ATATTCATCAGTCCATTCTGTTCATCAGTTGTTTTATTCACTTGATTTTGATTTTTAGATTCACTTGTTGGTAGGTATGTATTTGTTGTCATGGTATATATTTGTTGTCATTTTGTTGTTCATAAATTTTATCTTCTTTTCCTTCTTCTTCTTCTTCTTCTTCTTCTTCTTCTTCTTCTTCTTCTTCTTCTTCTTCTTCTTTTTCAAGAATACCATTTAGCATTTCCTATAATCCTGGTTTGGTGGTGATGAACTCCATCCAAGCTTTTTCTTATCTGTGAAGCTTTTTATATGACCTTCAATTCTGAATGATAACTTTGCTGGATACAGTAATCTTGGTTGTAGGTTCTCACTATTCATCACTTTGAATATTTATTGCCACTCCCTTCTGGCCTGCATAGTTTTTGTTGAGAAATCAGCTGACAGTCGTATGGGTACTCCCTTTTAAGTAACTGTTTTTCTCTTGCTGCTTTCAAGATTCTCTCTTTGTATTTTGCACTGGGAATTTTAATTATGATGTGTCTTGGTGTGGTCCTCTTTGGATTACTCTTGTTTGGGGTTATGTAAGCTTCCTGAACTTGTAAGTCTATTTCTTTCACCAGGTAGGGAAAGTTTTCTGTCATTATTTCTTCTAGTAGGTTTTCAATATTTTGCTCTCTCTCTTCTTCTGGCATCCCAATGATTAGGATGTTGGTATGATTAAAGTTGTCCTAGAGGCTCCTTCCACTATCTTCATATTTTTGGATTCTTTTTTTCTTTTTGTTTTTCTGGGTAGGTGTTTTTTTTTTCCCCTTATATTTCAGATCTTTGGTTTGATTCTTAGAGTCCTTTGATCTACAGTTGAATTTCTGTATATATTCTTTATTTCAGATGGTGTATGCTTAATTTCTGACAGGTCCTTTTTCATTGTTTTTGGCATTCTTTATTAAGGTCCTTGAAGGTCTCACTAAACTCCTTGTAAATCTCATCAAGTTTCTTGGCAGTTTTTAGAAGATTCTTGAGTAACCTTATAAATGTGGTTTTGAACTCTATGTCCAGTAGTTTTCTTTCCTCAATTTCTTTCATTCATAACATATTTCTTTGTCTCCGCATTTTGGCTGCTTCCCTGTGTTGATGGAGTGGCTTTGTGTGGTAGGTGACCCATAGGGGCCAGTGGTTCAGCCTCTCCAGTCACCTGAGGTGGATGCTCTTAGTGCACCCCTTTGTGGGCTGAGTGCAAAGTCTTATTGTAGTTAAGCCATGATTGCTGTTGTTACAAGGAATTGACCTCCAGGCCAATTAGCTCTGAGAACATGCTGTGTCTATAATGGAAAAACTGCTGCACTGGAGACACGCTTATGGTGCAGGACTTGCTTCAAGTGAAGCTTTGGTGCTCACTGAGTTTGCCTCTTGAATGTGTTATGTATGGATGTGAGGAGTTGGAATCTGGTGTTAACTCACACTGACCACTAGGTACACTGGCTTCTGGATCTCCAATGGGTATTGGTCAGCTACTTTCTTAGGCCACCCAGCAGGAGCTACAGTGAGAACTATAGTTTTCTCCTATTTGCTTTGGAATTTGGAGGTTTTGGAGCTGTCTGACCAGAGCTGCAATTTGTTAGGTTAAGCTTTGATAGGGGAGGCCATTGATATGCAAAAGCTGATGCTTGGAGCTTGGGTGGGTTTGTAGATTGTGTGGGGTAGGGTCTCATGGAGTCACTAGGCTAGGGTGTGGCAAACAGTGATGGCTTCCAGTCAGCCATCTCTGCATCTCCGAGTTTCTGCATCCCCGTGTCTCATGCCTCAGTGCAGTAAACAATGATTCCTGCACGCAGCTCTGCAAGCAAGCCACCCTCACTTTATGACCTGATGGCAGACAGTCCAGCTTCTCCCTATAGGTGTTTGGGTCCCCAGCATCTCCCCAGAAACTGGATTTCAGAGTAATTGGAAGTTTTTTTCCCTTTGGGTTGAAAAAAGTAATGCCCAGCACTAGCTGGTCTGCGTGCCTCTGTACCTCAGCTTTTCAGTGTTTCTGCATATCTCAATGCTCTTTTCTCTTTCCTTCTAGTTGTAGAACTTCCACTCAGCCAGCTTTCCAGTGGTTCTGGGTGATAGATGTTTTGTCTTTTAGTTGTAGTTTTGAAATTGTTGTGCGAGGCAGCAGTTTAGGTGTTTACTTTGCTGCCATCTTGCTTTCTCCCTATCCTTGTAGTTAGATGCTAGAGTTAAACAATGTGATCCACTAACATTTAAGCAATAATACCCTCAAAAGCCATTTTCTTTTGTGTCATAAGTATAAATGTTATCTGTACCTCAGGGAATTATAGAGGTAACTTGATGCCCTCATTGTATGTCATATTACTAGACCATTGGGTTAACAAAAGAAACACTTATGACCTATTGACAGAGTTTCAGCATCCCTTCAGCCTTCTAAACCTAATAGCAATTTTTAGCTCATCTAAATTAACATGATAAAGCAGATGTCAAAGTTAAGTGCCGTGTTTATCAGGTTTGGAGTTTGCTAATAGCTTTGCAATTATCCCTTGCACTTGGGAAGAGGGAGTGGGAGTAGATGGTATCTGTGGCTCCTTTCAGTTATAATATTTTAATAATTCCAATGGTTATAAGAAATAGTTGAGCTGCTCTCACTGCCCCTGTTATCAAATGGCAGGATTAAGTATATACATGTGTAGCTACACAAATGAAAAACACTTGGTCCACACAAACTATTCTTCATAAAAAGGCATAGGGAACATCTCTGTATTTGTGTGACCTCTCTGCTCTAATCTGAAGTGCCCTACAAACCCTCTCTCAGTGTAGTAAACACCTTGTATTCCTTTAAAGATTAACTTCCACCTCAAAATCATATTTGGCTATTCCAGAAGGATTAGGAAGTTTGTTCATGTCTCCCCATTCCTTCAGGCCTCACCAACCTGTGGGGATGACATAATTAGTTACATCTGTGACAATGTATTCATGTTCTCATCTGTATGACACACTTCAGGTTTTTTTTAAAGGTCCTCTTTTTTTTTTTTAAATATATATTTTATTGATATTTTACAGAGAGGAAGGTAGAGAGATAGAGAGCCAGAAACGTCGATGAGAGAGAAACATCAACCAGCTGCCTCTTGCACACCCCCAACCGGGGATGTGCCCGCAACCAAGGTACATGCCCTTGGCCGGAATCGAACCTGGGACCCTTCAGTCCGCAGACCGACGCTCTACCACTGAGCCAAACCGACCTTGGCTAAAGGTCCTCTTGTTATGGGAGGTAGAACGACACCAGGTGGAGTCAGACCGGATCTGGGTTCAGCAACCTCGGTACTTGAGTTCTGGCTAACAAAGAATTCAAAGCCAAGACCCTAACTATAAGAGAACATTTATTTGGAAAATCACAGAGGTAGAAGTAATTCATAGAAGCCCCCGGGGCTTTTCACCCTGGTGACCTCTGTACTTGCCCCATCCTCCTTGCTCTGCTCGTGTGTGTGTCTAACTGCCTACCACACTCCCTAAGTGTTTCTAGGGAATTGAAAGAGATCCCTCTTGCATATTCCTGAAGTTTGCTTCCCCTGGGTGCAGACGTGCTCCCACCAAACAACCTCCTGATAGTCTTTGCTCTTATTTGTCTCTAGTAGTACTCTCAGTTAAAAGGCAAATCCATGCAAGTGATGCCTATACTCCCAATAACATAAGAGTTTAGGACTTAACCATGTGTCAAGTTGGGGCTGGGATGAGGAGATTAATACAAAAGAGCGACAGTCACCATGCTCTCCTCAATACCACTATACCCCTAAGAGGACTAAGACTGTACTCTTAGATCCCTTTTCTGTCTGGAGGAATGCTTCCAAGAAGCTCCTCAGAAGTGGTGCACTTTTATCAGATTTATTTGACCAATGTGCCAAATGTGTCTATCCTTTGTGACTCATAAACAGCCTCAAATGGGGACTCCCATAATTTTATTTTCAAATGACAAGCAGCATCTTTATGATTCTTTGATGTAAACCTGGCAAATGTAAGATCCACTGAAAGAGAGAAAATCACTTATGTGATTAGATCACCTAGTGATTCTCATCCTCCATTATCTTAGTTGTTTCTTTTACTTCATATACACTGATTCCCTCCCTCCACACGCACCCAACCCAAAGGGCTTGTATGAACTCAGTCTATGGCAGTTCTCTGAAATATTTCCATATAAACTTTGATATTTGCCCTCTGTGACCCTGACTCAGGGTCAGATAATGATCCTCAGTGTCTTTGTCTCAATTTACCTATCAAGTGTCTGTCTTACTAGATACAACAATCACAGCACCTATACTACTATATTGTAATTATTCTGCACTGTCAACTCTGTCACAAATTCAAATACTTTTTGGATTGCCAGGTCCTCTGTTCATGAGCAGTTTTCCCAGGTCTATGCCAAGCTTCTTAGCTCTCCATGTTAGGATAGTAAGCACAAACAGGCTGACAAGTTAGTTACTTAAAAGGGAGTACCCATATGACTGTCAGCTGATTTCTCAACAAAAACTATGCAGGCCAGAAGGGAGTGGCAATAAATACTCAAAGTGATGAATAGCGAGAACCTACAACCAAGATTACTGTATCCAGCAAAGTTATCATTCAGAATTGAAGGTCAGATAAAAAACTTCACAGATAAGAAAAAGCTTGGATGTATCCGAGAGATGCAAATCAAAACAACAATGCTGTGATGGCTGCATGGGGAGAGTCCGCCCTCAATGGTGTCCTCTTTAGTGCAGATGTGGAGCTGTTGTGGATGCAGAGGCTAATTTCTGAAGCCACACTCTCTGTGAGCCCGGGGCGTAGTGAGCTCTGATTTTGGTGGATTCCCATTCTTGGGGGCGGCGGCGGGTGCGGCAGCAATGGTAGCTCCTGTGGCTCAATTTCCCCTGTACTTTTAAAATCCGCATAGTAGTGTCTGATGCTTTGGCCTGGCCATGTGGCAGCGGAGAGAGGATTCTCCGGGTCTGCCAACGGAAGGCGCAGCGCCAGCACAGCGCGAGCGAAGGCCTGGCAGAGCAGGCCGCAGGCGGTGGCAGCGGTGGAGGCCGCAGGATCTGTGGGTGTGGCGCAAAGGCAGGGCCGAGCTGGTCGCGGGCAGTGGCGGAGAGTCCCCGCAATGTCTTAGTCTTTCAGACTTAGTGGAACGCTTCCCGTGAGCCAGGACAAGCAGCACCACCACAAATATTGGCCAGATCAGTGCTGCCTCTCTACAGATGACAGTAGGGGCATCCTCACCTCGGTAGGCCTTTGCCCTTGGATTTCTTAACCAGTGGAAGGCAGCACGGTGCAGAACTGCTCCACCTTCTCAGTCCTCCGCCAGAAAAGTTTTTTTTTAATTTTGATGAAGTTTGATTTTTTTAAAATATATATTTTGTTTGCTTGTTTGTTTTTCAGTGTCATATCCAATAACCCATTGCCAAATCCAAGATCACCAATATTTACTCCTATATTTTCTTCTTAAATAGACCTAAGAGTTTTATGGTTTTAATCTTATGTTTAGGTTGCTGATCCACTTTGAATTATTTTTTATATGGTATGCAATAGGAATATGACTTAATTCTTTTGCATCTTGATATCCATTTGTACCAATTTGTTGAAAAAACTACTTTTTTTTCCAATTGAATGGTCTTGTCTCCCTTGTTGAAAATAAATTAAAGCATAGAAACCCACACCTGAAACTTATATGATCATATTAACCAAACCCAATCCAATAAATTTAATTTAAAAATAAAATAAGTTAACCATAGATACTCAGGTTCATTTCTAGATTCTCAATTTCATTCCATTGATCTAAATATCAATCTTGATGCCAATGTTGCAATGTTTTGATTAAATGTTGTTTTATAGCAAGTTTTGAAATTGGGAAGTATAAATCCTTCGCCTTTTGTTCTTTTTTTTTTCTTTCAAGATTGTTTTGGCTATTCTGAGTGTCTTGCAATTCCTCATGAATTTTAGAATCAACTTAATTAATTTCTACAGAGGCCAGATGTGAATCTGATAGGGATTACATAGAATGATACGTAAGTCAATATTAAGTCGTCTGATCTATGAACAAGAGACATTTTTCAATTTATTTACACATTCTTTAGCTTCTTGCAACAGTGTGTTGTAGTTTTTAGAGTGTAAGTTTTGAATTTATCCTAAATTTATTCCTAAGTATTTTATTATTTTTGATACTATTGCAAATTGAATTGTTTTCTTCATTTAATTTCAGATTTTCATTGCAAGTATATAGAAATAATTTATTTTTATATATTAACTTTATGTACTGCATACTTGCTGACCTTCTTTATTATTTCTAATAGTCTTTTAATGGGTTCCTTTGAATTTTTTATCTGTAAGATAATGCCATATATAAATAAACATGGTTTTACATCTCCCTTTCCAATATTGATGCCTTTTATTTCTTTCTTTTTCTTTATTTTTTTCAAATAAATCTTTATTATTCAGATTATTACAGGTGTTCCTCCTCCCCTCTTAGCTCCCCTGCACCTGATTCCCAATTCCACCCCACACTTTTACCCGAACCACTGTCTTCACCCATAGATGTAAGATTTTCGTCCAATCTCTTCCCACACCCCTCAGACCCCTTTCCCCCTGAGAATTGTTAGTTCAATCCCTATGTCCCTGATTCTATTATATTCACCAGTCCATTTTGTTATTCAGATTTTTTTTTATTCTCTTGATTTTTAGATTCGCTTGTTGGTAGGTATGTATTTGATGCCTTTTTGTTGTTCATAATTTTTTACCTTTATCTTTTTCTTTTTCTTCCTCTTCTTAAACAATACCCTTCAACATTTCATATAATCCTGGTTTGGTGTTGATGAACTCCTTTAACTTTTTCTTGTCTGTGAAGCTCTTTATCTGACCTTCAATTCTGAATGAAAGCTTTGCTGGGTAGAGTAATCTTGGTTGTAGGTTCTTGTTCATCATTTTGAATATTTCATGCCACTCCCTTCTGGCCTGCATATTTTCTGTTGAGAAATCAGCTGACAGTCATATGGGTATTCCCTTGTATTTAACTAGTTGTTTTTCTCTTGCTGCTTGTAAGATTTTCTCTTTCTCTTTTGTTCTTGGCATTTTAATTATGATGTGTCTTGGTGTATTCCTCCGTGGATTCCTCCTGTTTGAGGTCCTACAAGTCCGCTTCCTGAACTTGTAGGTCTATTTCTTTCACCAGGTATGGAAAGTTTTCTGTCATTATTTCTTCCATTAAGTCTTCAATATTCTGCTTGCTCTCTTCTTCTGGCACCCCAAAAATCCGGATGTTGGTACGTTTTAAGCTGTCCTGGAGGCTCCTTACACTATCCTCACACTTTTGGATTCTTCTTTCTTTTTGCCTCTCTGGTTGGGTGATTTTTGCTTTCTTATGTTCCACTTCTTTGATTTGATTCTTGGGGCATGTTGATCTATAGTTGAGTTTCTGTATGTTCTTTATTTCAGTCTTTGCATGCTTAATTTCTGTATGGTCCTTTTCCATTTTTTGGGTATTCTCATGAAGGTCCTTGAAGGTCTCACCGAGCTTCTTGGAGGTCTCATCAAGTTTCTCAAAGGTTTTTAGAAGACTCTTGAGTAATCTTAGAAATGTGATTCTGAACTGTGTGTCGTCCAGTAGCTTACTCTCCTCCATCTCTCTCATTCGTGTCATGCTTCTGTGTTTCCTCATTTTGGCTGTCTCCCTGGAGTGGCTTTGTGTGGTTGGTGACCTATAGGGGTCAGTAGCTCAGCTTCCCCAATCACCTGAGGTGGTAGCTTTTGCTATATCCCTTTGTGGGCTTAGTGCAAAGTCTTGGTGTAATTAAGCCTTGATTGCTGTTGGTATACTGGGAGGAATTGACTTCCAGGACAATTGTCTGTGAGGATCCACTATGTCTGTAAAGGAAGAAGACACTGGAGACACTGGAGACACACCTTGTTTCATTGGGGCTTTGGTGCTTACTGAGACTGTCTCCCCAATGTGTCACTTATGGGTGTGAGGGATTAAAACTGAGCACTAGAACTCTGGTTTATGGGTCCCAATGAGGTACAGTTCAGCTACTGTCTGAGGCCAGTACTGTTGCAGAAGCTACAGTGTGAACCACGTTCCTGTCCTCCTTGGATTTGTTTGCCCCAGGTTGCAATTTTTGTTAAACTGCAACAGAGAGGGACATTTATATGCAAAGTCTGATGCTTGTAGCTAGGATGTGTTGTGTGGGGTGGAGTCTCAGGGTGGAGTCTCAGGGCATCACTAGGCTGGGGCATGGCAAACAGTGATGGCTGGTGGTCCACCACTTCTCTGATGGCGTCCCTGCTTCTCCCCACGTCTCACACCACAGCACAGTAAACAATCTCAGTTCTGCAAGCAAGCCTGCCTCACTTTCTGACCCGATGGCAGACAGTCTAGCAGCCTCTCCCCAGAAACTGGATTTCAGAGAGATGAGGAGCTCATCTCTCTTCGGGTTGAAGAAAGCACTGCACTCCGCCAGCCTGGATCCACTGCCAGCCCTTATCACATTCACGCCTGCCCTACCTCATTTTTTCAGCACTTGTGTCCTGAATTCTCCTCTTTCCTTTCAGTCTAGATGTAGTGCTTCCTCTCATCCAGCTTTCATTTGGCTTTTGGGAGATAGACGTTTGTTTCATAGTTTTTTGTTGTTGTTGTTGTTGTTGTTTTTTGTTTTTTTGGATTTGTTATACCCGGCAGCCATTTAGGAGTGTTTACCTAATGCCTAGTTAAACTGCAACTGGGCCTCCAGTAAAATGTCAAGTAAGGTAGCAAGAGTGTCAACACTGTCTTATTCTTGACCTTAGGGCAAAAGCATTCAGTCTTTTAATGTTAAATATAATGTTAGCTGTGAGTCTTTCATAGATGTCCTTTATCAGATCATGGAAGTTCTCCAGTATTTTTAATAAGAAATGCCGTCTTTTATTTATTTAAAATGTTTATTTTATTGTAGTAAGAACACTTAATATGAGATGTATCATTTAACATTTTTAGGCATATGATACATTACTGTTGACTGTAGATGTAATGTTGTACACCAGATCTCTGGGGCTTACTCAGGTTGCTTAATTGAAATTTTATGCCTGTTGATTAGTAACTCCCCCTCCCCACTCCCACCAGCCTCTGGTAACTACCATTCTACTCTTTGATTCCATGAATTTGACTATTTTAGATACTCCATACAATTGGAAACATGCAGTATTTTTCTTTCTGTGACTGGCTTAAGAAATTATATATTTTAAACAAAAATATCTGCAATTCAATTTAGGCATTAAAACATGGGTTCTCCATTACTAAAGTTTCATTTTTCTAGTTAACATTTCAGAGAATAGGAATTCTCTAGTCTTTTTTTTTTTCCCCTTAACCATTACCCTGTGATTAAACTGTGGCCGGATTTATTTTTCTGTCCCCAAATCTCTCAATCCTCCTACTGGTATTATTAAATACTGCATGTATTCAAATGTAAAGTGTTATAATTAGTTTTTGCAGTGAAGGAGGATTTGAAATACTGAGTGAGTTTCTTTACCACTAGCAAACTATAAGTTAGAATAGTTGCTGCAATATGGCCCCAGAATATAAGCAAGGAGAAGCACATCTTTATCCCTTGTTTTTTCTCTTTCTCCACCTTTAAATGTGTCATGTACCTTGAGACCAAGATCCTAGGGCCATGCCTTTTGCAATGGTTTGTGCTAGATTCTGACTCAACTCTCTTGAGAGCAGCTTCTTTAGCTTGAGGCAGCAATAATGCCAAGGTAGACTTCCTAAATATACCTGTAAAAATGAATAGAATTGCTGAAACCGGTTTGGCTCAGTGGATAGAGCGTCAGCCTGCGGACTGAAAGGTCCCAGGTTTGATTCTGGTCAAGGGCATGTACCTTGGTTGCTGGCACATCCCCAGTGGGGGGTGTGCAGGAGGCAGCTGATCGATGTTACTCTCTCATCGATGTTTTTAACTCTCTGTCCCTCTCTCTTCCTCTCTGTAAAAAATCAATAAAAATATATATTTAAAAAATGAATAGAATTACTGCTGGGTAACCTAATCACTTAATATATCTATTCCAAAAATTAGGTCATAGAAAATATTTCAAAGAAAACAAGCAATATGAGAGTTCCTTAACTTTGTTCATGGACCAGTCAGGAAAAGCCACAGGATTGGGGAGTGTATTATCTCTGGTTCCATATAAAAAGAAGCAAGTCAAACAGGTAAGCATACCTTTTGCCTCAAGCAGAAGTGGGAGCTTGGATGGTTTGAATACTAAGGAATACTCAAGACTATGTTATGTTGAATGTATCAGATGAGTGGATTAAGCAAACAATGGTCTCAAGTGTGGTCCATGGACTCCTGTGGGTTCTTGAGAATTTTCCAGGATCCTGCAAGGTCAAAACTATTTTAATAATTCTAACATATTATTTGTCTTTTTCACTCTGTTGACATTCGTAGTGTTGGTGCTAAAGCAACACCTGGTAAAATGAATCAATAAAAGTGGTACCAAACAGTACTAGCAGTCATCATTGTAATCTTCATTACCATGTATTTGAGGGGGTGGAGAGCCCAGTTCTACTTTAAGAGGCTCTTGAAGAAACATAAAAAAATGTGAATTTCCTTAAATCTTAACACTTATGTGGGATGAAATGAGGAGTTTGCATAAAGTACTTCTGCTATGAACTGGAGTTTAATGGTTGTCTCTAAAAAAGGGGCTTGTGAAACTGAGTAACAAACTGAATTGGCTGCTTTTGTCAAGAGGAATAATTTTTACTTGAAAAAATGACTGACAGGCAAACTATAGTTACAAGATTTGAGTATCTGGCAGATATTTTCTTGAAAATCAACAAAGTGAGCCTGTCATTTTAAGGAAAGCAACTCAAAGTATTTGTTATCAATAATAACATTTGTTCTTTCAAGTGAAAATTTGAGTTTTGGGAAAGTTATATCTGCTACCATTATCTTGTCAGCTTCCTAGAGTAAAGACTTTTCTGATAAGATCAATGGTGGTATTAACAAAAAATGTGATTTTTTTCATATTTTATAATGAAATGTGTCACCATTTGCAAGTCCTGTATAAAACTCAGTGAACCAGTATTTCTCAAATGACAAATGAATACAACATGTTACAAAATTATGAGTGGGTAAAGGTCCATTCAAAATGCAAGGTAGACAAATGATTTTAATATGCCAGAGCATGAAAACTTCATTGATATGTTTTGCCAGGCCATATTGCAACTAACTTTCTTTAACTATCACAACTTGAATTTCAGTGAACTATCAAAAAGAAATATCTACAGTTATCTGGGAAGGCCATTGAAATACTTCTTTTTCTAATGAAATACCTAGGTGAGGCTAGATTTTTGTCCTGTAATAAAACCAGAACTACATGTCACAACAGACTGAATGCAGGAGGTGGGAATCTAGCTGTCTTCTACTATGCCGGACATTTAAAAAAAAAGGCACAAATGTAAGACAATGCTTCTCTTGTCACTAAATTTACTTTTGTTTTGGAAAACAATTATATATCTATGGATTGCAAGTGTGTACAACAAAATAACATCTCTTCCATTGCTCTGTCAGCTCCTGGTAAACACCATTCCACTCTGTTTTTGTGAGTTTAGTTTTGTTTTGTTTTTGTTTTTTTCTGAGATATTACATATAGGGCAGAATGTACAGTATTTGTCTTTCTCTGCCAGGTTCTGTATTTTCATTCCTCTCTTAATGACTTTTTAGCCTTGCAATTGTCATCTCATGGTTGTAAGATGGCTAACAGAGCACCAGGCTTCTCTTTTTAGTTCAAGGCTGAAAGAAGGGGGAAGGGACAGTGGCAGCATGCCCTCCTTATAAGCCCTGTCCCCTTTACCAGTACCCAAGATAGTTCCTAGTAGCAGCCCTCCTGGTTATATCTTAGTGGTCAGAACTCGCTCAGTTAGGGGGTCCAATCCTAGACAAATCGCTTGTATGGAAGAAAACCGAATTCAAATGACTAGAGCAATTAATTTATCCCCTGAGACAAGGTTAGGGATCATCTACACTGAGATTAAGGGATCTCTGTCTCCTTCCTGGGGTGGGGGGGGGAAATCAAGTGATATTATTCAGCAAGAAAAGTGGAGAGAAATAGGTTTTAGGTGGACAACCTGTATCTTTATTTTATTTATAAACCTTTATGGTTGAAAGTATTACATATGTACCTTTTTCCCTCATTGCCCTCTCCCACCTCCCTCCCCTCCGCTCTCCAAAATGGACAACAGGTATCTTAACTGTCAGGTTAGATTTGCTATAAGACAGATATTGTAGAAATTAAAGAAGTGAACTGGTTGCCGAAACCAGTTTGGCTCAATCGATAGAGCTTCGGCCTGCGGACTGAAGGGTCCTGGGTTCGATTCCGGTCAGGGGCATGTAGCTTGGTTGTGGGCACATCCCCAGTGGGGTGTGTGCAGGAGACAGCTGATCGATGACTCTTTTCTATCCCTCTCTCTTCCTGTCTGTAAAAAATCAATAAAATATATTTTTAAAAAAAGAAATGAACTGGCTACTGAAATGATTCTGATTTGACAGATGTGGAGGAAGTGGGGTATTATTTGGGATTATCACTACCTGCTTTAATACTTGGCACATGAATACCTGCAACAGGCTGGGAATTGCTACTTACTGGCACTCCCTATACACATTTCATAAAAATGTATAAGAAGTTATATGCAAATAAGAAAGTAACTCCCAATTCCAATTTCTTTCCCATGGTGATCATTCCAGGAAATCCCAAAATGTGAATAGTCAAAACAGCCTTCATTGGGGAGACTTTCCAGAATTGAGGGTTAGAAGGAGAGGCTGAAGAGGAAATTGACAGCGAAGACCAAGGTGTTTCTGTATTTGCAAAGGAGGTGGAGTGAGTACAGGAGGAGCAGCATGTTATAAAGTTGAATGACTCAAAGCCATTATGAATAACCTGGGAGAAATGCTGTGTCAGAGAAGCAAAATCAAAGAACTATTGGGGAATAAGATCATTACCAAACCCCATTATTGATATGTCTGTAATCCTAGCAGTAAGAAACCTACTAGGATTCTAACACAAGTGGATTAATGTGCTTTCAATCTATATGCTAAGACTTCCCAGAACCCTTCAAATGTAAAGTGCTTTGTATTGTTTGGTAGGATGCCAATGTTTATGATCCTAAATTTATGAAAAATATATTATCATACCTGACTCATGAGAATCACAAAGGATGTATACATTAGAGAAATTCAAAGGAAATGTACTTTTGAGATAGAACTTGGGTCTCTGTCTTTTCTTACTGTAGAGGCCTGAACATATGTGAGCTTGATTTTCTTTTACTGAAGCCTCAACATTAACAGCTTGTTCTATACCTACTATTCTTTAGAATCTTCTTAGAAAGTAAGAGAACTAGTATAAACCTCCCTGTTAGCTTAATATATCTAAAAGTGTTAAATCCAAATGTGAATTTTGTGATTCCTCCATGTTATAACACAGGACAGTCCTGCCATCTTTGTAATTCTCTAACAAACTATTAATGGCAGCACTTCCCACCCCACCCAGAAGTAGGATATATAGCTATGCCTTTGGGGTTCCAATGTATTAATGGGAACTGATTACTTAACCCAGTGCCCCAAGCTTGTTCTGAAATCAGAATGCATTTGTTTCTTTGCATCTTATGGAAAATCACTTCCATACATAGGTTGTACTACTCCCTCAAAAGAGTAGGGAAGCCAGCTGGCATCAAAACACTTTAAAAGGACTATATTACCTTTAATGGTACCAATTTATTGCCCTTCTAATTTAATCTGTCAACCTGGGTGTGTGCACTGACTGGGAATGGAACCAACCACCTTTTGGTGTATGGGAGGACACTCCAACCAATTAACCATTCCATTCAGGGCTCCTGTCCTTTTTTATGTAACCTTAGCAAGATCCCTAAGTATGTATTTTTATCTCTGGGCCACAGGAGCTATCATTTCTGTTCTGGAATTCTGTACTAACACTTGATTTATTTGCACTGACTAATGACTATAAAAATGGGAGAAACTTAAGGACATAGCCTTGGTTTGTTGTATTATACAATAACTAAAATACCAACCCTCTTTTTATATATTCCTCATGACCCAATACTCTGCCCACTCCTTCCCTTGGGTCTGTCCCATCATACTACCTATCAAGACCACTCAAGGGCTGTGTTTCAGGAGGCTAGAAAGAACCCTCCTCAGCCCTGGAATCAAAGTGTTCCAAAGGCAACAAATAGGAGAAAGGGAAGTGCACTTTTGCTATATTTAGGGGGAGACTGCTAATGGTGGAACTTTGCCTTATTTCAAATGGGATTTTTAATTACAATTTTGGTTAAAATCCTGAAACAGAAGATAGTGTGAATCTTCTCACCCACCCCATTCTAAAGAAAGTGACAAATAGCTGCAAAGCCACACTAAGCCAGTCTAAGACTTTCTAACAAATATTTAAACTAGTTCTGTTAACCACACCCGCACATGCTCCCCAGCCAAGCAATATGGGAGCAATATGTTGAATTAGGTGAATTCATAGGAGTAAGCCAGTGGTGGGGAGAAAGTTATTCCCCATACACTTGATATTCTCCTTAGCTTGGAGAGAGAAGCGATGAAAAAGGAGATGTACTAGGTCATAAGAACAAAGAAGACAGGGGTCCTTCACCGTGATGCTTTGCAGTGAGGATGGTGAGGTCTCATGACTCCAGATGGGAAATGGCTGTGATATGTGTTGTCTAACATGGAAGTATAGGAAACCTCATAAATTATACTCAGGCCCCAAATGAGGCAAATAAGCAACAGAAAAGAATACCATGACCTAAGAAGTAACTGAACAGCAAACAGCTCTCTGTAAATTGCATGGGCTGCCACAGGCCACCAGACAGCAACAGTAGCAACTAACAGAGGCAACCTATGTGAACTGAGAGGAGAAAACCAGATGGTTACACCTTTTCCTTTGCCCATGCTCTGGAATTCTGTAAGATTTATCTGAAAATGACAATTTCTCCATCTTTCTAAGAAGTGTTTATTATTGGGTAAAGGTAGATTCTTTTTAAAAAATTTATTAAGGTATTATATGTGTACATAGCTTACCATTGCCCCCCCCCCCCAACGTCCCATACATGCCACCTGTCCCCAGAGTTTTGTGTTCACTGATTGTACTTATATGCATGCATACCAATCCTTCAATTAAACTCTTATCTCCCCCAGATTACCCTCCCCTCCCCACTGTCATTTGAGAGTCTGTTTGTTGTTTTACAGACACTATATCTATCTTTCTGTTCATTAGTTTATAATGTTCTTTTTTATTTGTAAATGAGTGAAGTCATGTGGTGATCCTCTCTCATGGACTGGCTTATTTCACTCAGCATGATGTTCTCCAATTCCATCCAGGTTGCTGCAAATTATGATAATTCCTTCTTTTTATGGCAGCATAGTATTCCATGGTGTAGATGTACCATAGTTTTCTGATCCAATCATCTGCTGACAGGCACCTAGGCTGTTTCCAAATCTTAGCTATTGTAAATTGTGCTGCTATGAACATAGGGGTGCATATATCCTTTCTAATTGGGGTTTCTAGTTTCTTGGGATATATTCCTAGTAGTGGGATTATTGGGTCAAATGGGAGTTCCATTTTCAGTTTTTTGAGGAAGCTCAATACTGTTCTCCACAGTGGTTGTACCAACCTGCAATCCTACCAGCAGTGCACGAGGGTTCCTTTTTCTCCTCAACCTCGTTAACATTTGTAGTTTGTTGATTTGTTGATGTTGGCCATTCTGACAGGTGTGAGATGGTACCGCATTATCATTTTGATTTGCATATCTCGGATAATTAGTGACTTTGAGCATGTTTTCATGTGCCTTTTGGCCTTATGTCTTCTTTTGAGAAGATTCTATTTAGGTCCATTGCCCATTTTTTTTAATAGGCTCATTTATCTTCCTTCTATTGAATTGAATAAGCTGTCTGTAGATGTTGGAGATTAAAACTTTATCAGTGATTTCATTTGCAAAAATGTTCTCCCATACAGTGGGATTTGTTGTTGTTTTGTTGATGGTTTCTTTTGCTGTAAAAAAGCTTTTGATTTTGAAGTAGTCCCATTTGTTAAT
Organism: Vespertilio murinus; assembly: GCA_963924515.1. NCBI lineage: Eukaryota > Metazoa > Chordata > Mammalia > Chiroptera > Vespertilionidae > Vespertilio > Vespertilio murinus. The sequence continues at coordinate 45,726,368 of OZ004710.1, forward strand.
TTTCTCTTTAGCTTCCATTGCCCTAGGGTTAGTATCAGTGAAGAAGTTCTTTAGGCATATGTCTGAGATTTTGCTTCCTGTGGATGAATCTAGTATTTTTATGGTTTCCCGTCTTACATTTAAGTCCTGTATCCATTTTGAATTTATTTTTGTGTATGGTGTAAGTTGGTGATCTAGTTTCATTCTTTTGCATGTATCTGTCCAATTTTCCCAACACCATTTATTGAAGAGACTGTCTTGACTGCATTGTATGCTCTTGCCTCCTTTGTCAAATATTAATTGAGCATAATGATTTGGGTTGATATCTGTATTCTCTAATCTATTCCATTGATGTATATGTCTGTTCTTGTGCCAGTACCAAGCTGTTTTGAGAACAGGCTTTGTAATACAGCTTGAAATCTGGTATTGAGATCCCTCTTACTTGACCCTTCTTTCCCAAGATTGCTGAGGCTATTCGGGGTCTTTTATTGTTCTAAATGAATTTTTGGAGAGTTCCTTCTAGGTCTGTGAAGTATGCCATTGGTATTTTAATGGGGAGTGCATTGAACTTATAAATTGCTTTGGGAAGTATGGACATTTTGATGATGTTGATTTTACCAATCCATGAACATGGTATGTTCTTCCATCTGTTTACATCTTCCTCTATTTCTTTTTCAGTGTCATGTAGTTTTCTGCATATAGGTCTTTTACCTCCTTACTTAAGTTTATTCCTAGGTATCTTAATTTTTTTGGTGAGATGATAAATGGGATTGCTTTTTTAGTCTCTGTTTCTGTAAGTTCACTATTGGTGTATAGAAATGCCAAAGATTTCTTGGTGTTGAATTGTATCCTGCTACATTGCCAAACTCATTTATTAAGTCTATTAGTTTATTGATGGAGTCTTTGGTTTTTTGTTGTACAGTATCGTGTCATCTGCAAATAGGGACAAATTTATTTCTTCTTTTCCAAATTTGATGCCTTTTATTTCCTCTTCTTGTTTAATTGCAATGGCGATTACTTCCAGTACTATGTCAAAGAGGAGTGGTGAGAGTGGGCATCCCTGTCTTGTTCCTGTTCTTACAGGGAATGGTTTTAGTTTTTGCCCATTGAGTATGTTTGCTGTGGGTTTATCGTATATAGCTTTTTTTATGTTGAGGTATGATCCTTGTACTCCCATCGTGTTGACAGTTTTTATCAGGAAAAGGTGTTGGATTTTATCAAATGCTTTTTCTGCATCAATTGATATGACCATATAATTTTTAAATTTCAGTTTGTTTATGGGATGTGTCACATTTATTGATTTGCGGATATTGTACCATCCTTGCATTCCAGGAATAAATCCTACTTGGTCATGGTGTATGATCTTTCTGATGTGCTGCTGGAGCTGGTTTGCTAGCATTTGGTTGAGGATATTGGAAATCTATGTTCATGAGGGATATTGGCCTGTAATTCTCTTTCATTGTGTTGACTTTATCTTGTTTTGGTATTAGGGTAATGCTGGCTTCATAGAAGGAGTTTGGAAGTGTTTCTTCCTTTTCTTCCTCTTGAATTTTTTGGAAAAGTCTGAGGAGGATAGGTTTTAGTTCTTCCTTGAATGTTTGGTAAAACTCTCCTGTGAAGCCATCTGGCCCTGGGCTTTTGTTGGCCGGAAGCTTTTTGATGACTGCTTTAATTTCTTCCAAAGTCACTGGTCTATTGAGATTTTTATGTTCTTCCTGATTAAGTTGTGGAAGGTTATATTTTTCTAGGAATATGTCCATTTCCTCCAGGTTGTCCAGTTTGATGGAATAGAGTTGTTCATAGTAGTTTATAACAATCCTTTGTATTTTGGCGGGGTATATTGTTATTTCACCTCTTTTTTCCTAATTTTTTAAATTTGTTTCCTCTCTTTTTGTTTCATGGTTAGCCTGGTAGAGGTTCATCAATCTTGTTTATTATTTCAAAGAACCAGCTGTTGGTTTTCATCTTATATATTGCTTCTTTTGTCTCTATGTCATTTATCTGCGCTGTGATTTTTGTTATTTTCTTCCTTCTGCTTACACTGGGCTTTTCTTATTGCTCATTTTCTAACTCTTTGAGTTGTAGAGTTAGATAATTTGTTACCATTCTTTCTTGTTTTTTACAATAGGCTTGCAGAGATATGAACTTCCCTCTCAAGATTGCTTTTGCTGTCTCCCATAGATTTTGTATTGCTCTGTTTTCATTGTCATTTGTTTCCAGGATGTTTTTAATTTCTTCCTTGATTTCTCTGGTAACCCAATGCTTGTTCAATAGCATGCTATTTAGTCTCCATGTGTTTGATTTCCTTGGATTATTTTTATTGTAGTTGATTTCCAATTTTATGCCACTATGATCTGAGAAGATGATTGATATGATATCTATCTTCTTGAATTTGAAGAGACTTTGCCTATGTCCCAAAATGTGGTCTATCTTTTAAAGTAACACATGTGCACTTGAGAAGAATGTGTATTCTGTGGATTTGAGGTGCAATGTTATGAAGATGTCAATTAATTCCATCTGGTCTAGTGTGTCATTTAGGGTTGATGTTTCTTTGCTGATTTTTTATTTAGATAGTTTGTCCAAAGATGACAGTGGGGTATTAAAATCTCCGACTATGATTGTATTGCTATTAATCTCTCCGTTAATGTCTTCCAGCAGTTTTTTTTTTTTAATGTATTGGGTGCATATATGTTAACCAGGGTTATTTCTTCTTGTTGGATTGCTCCCTTTAGTATTATGAAGTGGCCTTCATTTTCTCTTGTTATGTCCTTCACTTTGAGATCTAATTTGTCAGATATAAGTATTGCTACCACTGCTTTTTTTTCATTTCCATTTGCCTGAAAAACCTTTTTCTATCCCTTCACCCTCAGTCTGTGAGCACCTTTTTTTTTTTTCTGAAATGGGTTTCTTGTAGACAGCAGATATATGGGTCTTGTTTTTTTTATCCAATCTGTTACCCTATGTCATTTGATTGGAGTGTTTAATCCATTTATATTTACAGTTATTATTGACAGGTAATTATTTGATGCCATTTTTAATTCTATACCACTGTGTTCCTTCCTTCTTCACCTCCTATTTCTTTATGTTTACAGTATATACTTTAGCATTTCTTGCATTGCAGGTTTGGTGGAGATAAATTCCTTTAGTCTTATTTTTTCTGTGAAGCTCCTGATTTCTCCTTCAATTGTGATTGATAGCCTTGCTGGGTACAGTATTCTTGGATTCAGACCCTTCCTTTGCATGACTTTGTATATTTACCCCATTCCCTTCTGGCCTTATGAGTTTGTGTTGAGAAAGCAGTTGCTATTCTGATGGGGGTTCCTTTATATATAACTTTCTGTCTCTCTCTGGATGCTTTTAAGATTCTAACTTTGTCGTTGGTGTTTCCCAATTTAATTATAATATGCCTTGGCATTGGTCTTTTGGGATTCCTTTTACTTGGGACTCTGTGAGCATCTTGGATTTGTGTGGGTTTTTTCTTCTCTATCTCAGGAAAGTGTTCTGTTATTATATCTTGAAATACATTTTATATGTCTTCTTCAGTTTCCTTTACTTCTGGAACCCCTATTATTCTAATATTGTTTTGTTTTGTATTGTCCCAAAGCTCCCGTAGGCTCTCCTCCTGCTTTCTAATTTTTCTTTCTATAAGCTGCTCTAATTGGGTATTTTTTCCATCTTGTCTTCTAGTTTACTGATGCAGTCCTCTGCTTCTTCCAGTCTACTCTTGATGCTTTCTATTGAGTTCTTCATACTAGTGATGTCATTTTTCATTTCTTCTTGGTTCATCTTTATTTCTTCTTGGTTCTTCTTCATTTCCTCTTGGGTCTTACTCATATTGTCAAATTTGTCTTCCATTCTTTTTAGCCACTTATGATCATTACTCTGAATTCTTGCTCTGGTAGGTTGCTTGCCTCTAACTCATTTACTTTCTTTTCTGGTGATGCCTGCTTTTCTTTCATGTGAGGGCTATTTCTTTGTCTCATCATAATCTCTCTTTGCAGGATGTCTGGTATGTAGTTCTCTTTCTCCTGCGTTGATTTAAAGGTACAAAATTCAACACTTCCAGGTACAACACACAAGGCACTGAACAGGAATGTATTTGCAATATTAATAACCTCTAATAAAGGTGCCTGGTAGAGAAAGGCTAATTAGGGGAGAGGAAAGAAAGAAAAAAGTAAAAATAAAAGAATAAAATAAGAGAGAGTGAGATAAAGAGAAAAAAATAAAAAAGGGGGATAAAGAAAGAGAAAGAAAAAAGAAAAAAAAAGTAGTGTGAAACTGAAATTGGGTAACAGGGAAAAAAAAGGAAAAAAAAGAGTGAGTGAGAAAGAGAGAGAGAGACAAGAATCAGACTAAGAGAGAGAAGGGGAACAAACTATATATATGTGGAGAAAATTCCAATAGGACAACAACTAATCCCAGCAAATGCCAACAACAGTACAAGACCTACTACTATCAAGCAAGTCTAGGATAAACAGAAATAAAAAAACATACAAAACCAAGCAATTACAAAATACTATGCAACATTAACATCAAAAGAATAAACATATCAATCTCACTAAAAAGCATAAGAACTCAATGTAATCAACATTCACCCAAAAGGACATAGAGGAAATCAGTTTTTTGTTTTGTTTTGTTTTTACTAGTTAATATAGTGAAGAGAGTGGTATTTTTGCACTTGGAACAGGGAGTTGGAAATTAGGTATATAAGTAGGGTAGAAAGAAAAGGGAAAAACTAAAGCAGGAAAGGGTTAAGATAAACAGGAGATGAAAAGGGGATAGTTTAGTAATAGAGTGATGGCGTAAAGGTTGAGTTGAGATAAGGTTGATCGATGCTATAGTAGGGATGAAACTAGAATGAAGACTAATCTCAGTGTAAAATAAAGAGAAAATAAAAAATGGTACTTAAAAATAAGTAAAAAGAAACAAAAAGTGCAAAATAGCAGTAGTAATAATGATGATTGAGACTAAAAAAATGTAATTATTGAAGAGGTAAAATCAAGTCAGGAAAAAAGAAAAAAATGTTTCTTAAGTAAAGGATGTAAAAAAATGAAAATGAAATAAAAGATGTAAAAAATGAAAATAAAACAGAATATAGAAAAATTAGCATAAAATGTGCAGTACTGGTCATTCACTTTTGATTAACTAAAAATAGTCATAAAAAAAAGTAAGTTTGTATATCATCCCCTAGGTGGCAGTGTTTCTGTATTGACTTCCCTGTTTTTTGGCTCCTCTGTCCTTCTTTCTTTCTCTATGGTGGTCTTCTCTATGGCTCTCCTATGGTGGCTCCTGTTCAGATCCCCAGTTTCCAGGAAGGCCATTTCTCCCTGGAGTCTCCCAGGATATGCCAAACTGGGCAGTCCTTCCCTAATGCTCAACAGCCAGGGGACGAAAGGGATCAAGCACAGGATGGGTCTGCGCCAAGATGTCCAGATGTTCTACTTACGAAGGGATAAACACAATTCTTAAGAATTTGTCTCGTGTCCCTTGGTGTTTTTTTTTGTTTTTTTGTTTTTTTTTTTAAGTCCCGATTTTTGGGAAGATCATTCCAAACCCGGCACTGGGTACTGCAGCTCACGATTTTCTCTGGGGTCGCTGCCTCTTTTGGAGTCTGCTCTGACTTCATAGCTGCTGCAGCTGCTCTGGAGCCCACTCTGGCCCTCCAGCTGCTACAGGCACAGCTGCTGCAGCAGGAACCCAGAACCCCCACGTTCTCCCCGGCAAACTCTGACCTTTCTGTGGGTAATGGAAGGACTTCCTTGAATCCACGTGTTATGCCCAGACTTCATGATCCCCAAGGACCACCAGGAAGCCAAGTCCAATGCAATAAACAAAAGAGCCTCTTCCATGCTAGCATGGGCTCTGTCCCACTCACACTGACAGCATGGTGGAAGAGAGGCCGAACTTTGACAAGTCCAGGGGTTTTATAAGGGTGGTGATGTCACTGCTTTGGCTGACCCTGATTGGTTGGGTGAGGGCTAGGATCGTTACACAAAATGGAGGATAGCTCCACCCTGTTCTTCCCTGCCCCACAATACAAAATGGAGTCAGGAGTTAGCCTAGCCCTGCCCTCTCACATGCATATTAGCCAATTGGGGAGTCACAACTGCTTGGTGGACTCCCCCGTTGTGGGTCTCCCCAGGTCTCAGGTAAGGTCCTCTTTTATTTGTAAGATGGCTTAGTTTTCCCTCTGCACCTGTAGGTCCGGGAGAAGTTCCTGCTGCAGAGCGAGCTGCCTCGTCAGGAAATCCTGTCCAGCAGAGCCCCCTTATCTTCTCCTAGAGCTCTGCCACCCCTCAGCTTGCCAACTAACACTTCCTGAGTGATTCTCAGGTGCTCCTTCTATCTGCTCTGGGACTATGTTCAGAACAGGTCTGTCTGATCCGCCACCATTTTGTGGATCTCTTCAGATTCTTATTTTTTATTGATTTTATTTTATTTTTTTGAGAGAGAGAGAGAAAAGGAGAGAACCACGTTTTGTTGTTCCACTTATTTATGCATGCATTCATTGATTCTTTTTAAAGTTGATTTTGATAGAGAGAAAGGGATAGGGATACAGAGATTGAAACATCAATGAGAAACATCATCAATCAGCTGACTACTGCACGATCTATTTATTTATATTGCACTAGGGTCTCAGAATTCTTCTGAGAAAGAATTGTAGGAGAGAAATCAAGATGAAAAAACTCAACTCTGAAGTAGAACAGTATTTGAGGAAACAGTGGAAGCAGACTTCAAGTATAGCATGGTATATATCAGATTATATACTAGGCTATGCTCAAGTTATGTTTGAATTCTTTAGTAAGGAGGCTATAGTAATTCCCCCTTATCCATGGTTTTGTTTTTCATAGTTTGTTTCTATTGTTTGTTACAATCATGGTCCAAAACTATGAAATGGAAAAAATATCAGAAATAAGCAATTCTTAAGTTTTATTTATTTAAAATTTTTTTATTATGTTTATCACTAGACTATATTTTCCCATTGATTTTTAGAGAAGGGAGAATGGAGGGAGGGAGGGGAGAGAGAGAGAGAGAGAGAGAGAGAGAAAGAGAGAGAGAGAGAGAGAGAGAGAGAGAGAGATGTGAGGGATTCACATCAATTGGTTAACCCCCTTTTACCCTCCCCTCCCACATGCTCCCCAGTGACTAAACCTACAATCCAGGCACATGCCCTTTACTGAGAAACTAGTCCATGACCTTTTGGTGTGCTGGGTGATGCTCTAACTACTGAGCAACAGCAGACAAGGTGACAATTCATAAGTTTTAAATTGCATGCCTTTTTTAATAACATGATTAAATATTCACCATTCTGCTCAGCCTGTCCAGAGACGTGAATCATCCTTTGTCCAGCATTTTCTCACTGTATAAGCTAACCCCCCTTAGTCACTTAGTAGCCATCTCAGTTTTCAGATCTACTGTCATGGTATATGAATGCTTGATTTAAAGTGACCAATATTTTATTTAACAATGCCACATTCATACAACTTTTATTACAGAATATGGTTATAATTTCCCTTTTTATTATTGTTGTTAAGCTCTTACTTTGAATAATTTATACATTAAACTTCATCAAAGGTATGTGTGTATAGGACAAAACAATATGTAGAGGGTTCACTACAATCTACAGTTTCAGACATCCACTAGCGGTCTTGGAACATGTCCCCCCTCACATAAGGGGGGACTACTGTACTGTTAAAAGAGTAAATGACCTTGAGACAAAGACTAAGAATCCATAGCATTGGTAATAACAGTTTTGGCAGTGATATGACATGGTATCTTTGGCACAATATTAATGTATTAGTTTCCTAGTGCTATCATAACAAAATCCCACAAACTTGGTGGCTCTTCCAGCTTCCTGTTTGTGGTAGCCTAACTCCAACTTCTGCCTCATTCTCATGGCCTTCTCCTCTGTGTATTTCTGTGTCCTATTCTATCTCTTATAAAAAAATCTTTCATTGGATTTATAACTTAACCCCAATCCCTCTGTGATCTCATATCAACCCTTAATTTAATTACATCTTCAAATACCTTATTTCAAAATAAGATTACATGCAGAAATTCTGAATGGACACAAATTGTGGGGAGAGTGTATTATGCAACATATTGCAATCAGTTGTTTCAGTGTAGGCATCTGTAGCATTGTCACCAGGGGAGGCTCAGCATCTGTAACACTGCCTTGGTCCAGCACAGACTTTAGGCATTGGTGTCCTTAGTGAAAGCATTAGCATCCTGACACCATCTGTGGAGAGCAGCAGCAGATGTCTTGGAGGTGTTTAGGGAAAGAAAAATGACTGAGATCTTATAGACATAAATTGTTATAAGGGCTGCAGGATGGGCAAATAGTCAAGAACTTCACAATAAGATCCTGATTAGTTGATCCCAGCACATCTCAATTACATTTCATCATATTAGGGCAATCAAACATGGACAAAGATGATAAAATGACTACGACTGATGATTGCAAGAGAGGGTACCAAGAAAGAAAGATGGCTTTTCAGTGACAGGAAGATCAAGAAGAGGTTAGAAGTAAATAAAAGCTCATAGGAGTTCTAAAGTTGACTATGGAATTTCTTCAAATTTGTGAATGGGACTTGTGTATCTAGCGTGGTTGGCCTTGAGACCACCACCATGTGAAGATAAACATTAACTCAATACATTTCCCCTGGTTAACAGGAAGATAAGGGAAAGTGATCGAGAAGGCCAAACAACCAATAAGCATAAATGGTGTCATATATGACAGGATCACAGGGAAAGGGCATGGGGCACTGGAAACTTAAAGGAGGATAAGGAGAGATTTGACCAAGGGGAACTTTTGCTACTACTGTGAGGAAAGAGATATCAAGAAAATGATATGCTTATCATCATTAAAAAGTTGTCTAGTATTACCTTTAGCTAGGTATAAACACAAAATATTCAGGAAAGTTTATAGATTTTCATTTCAGAAAGGGCGTCTATGGGCAAATATAAATTTTGCTCATTTTCTAGCTTGATGGAATCTTTAGTTACACAAGCATAGGATTTGGAAAAAATGATATTAGTAAGAATCTGAAACATTCTAACACTACTTTTTATGACTGATTCATTTAATTCAAATTAAAGAGTCTTTTTTTCTCAATCATTGTTTTCATTGACAGTATTGTCACAAAACACAATTCATGTGTGTATGTTTTTTTATGGCTTGGCCAAAGACACATTGATATGGATTATATCTGAATTAAAAATTGGGACAAATTGTTTATCAACATTATGGTTTTTAAAAAATATTTATTTTTATTCATTTTAGAGAGAAAGGGAGAGGGGATAGATAGAAACATCAATGATGAGAGAGAATCATTGATTGTCTGCCTCCTGCATGCCACCACAAGGGATCAGGCACACAACCCAGGCATGTGCCCTGACTAGGAATCAAACCACACACTCCTGGTTCACAGGTTGATGTTCAACCACTGAGCCATACCAGCCGGACTCAACATTATGTTTTTTTTTTTTTTTTTGGATTTGTTAATGTGCTGTGAACATTTTTACAGAAGAATAAAAGTTAAACTACTTTTAGTAATATATTTGAATTTCCTTTATTGAAAATAAAATAAGGTACAATTGGAGCTGTCTTAGAAATTCTCTTATTTGTACAATTAATAATTTTTAAAAAATATTTTTTATTGATATTTTACAGAGAGGACGGGAGAGAGACAGAGAGCTAGAAACGTTGATGAGAGAGAAACATTGACCAGCTGCCTCCTGCACACCCCCCACCGGGGATGTGCCTGCAGCTACGGTACATGCCCCTGACCGGAATCGAACCTGGAACCCCTCAGTCCACAGACCGACACTCTACCACGGAGCCAAACTGGTTTTGGCTACAATTAATAATTTGATAACTTTTTCAACTAACTAGAATTTCTAAAATTCTTCATTTCCTTGACCTAAGTCATCTTCCCTGCCACTATACAGCACTGGATAAACCCAAACATCTGTTTTGTTTGCTTGTATTGAGTTCTACAGAAGGTTTGAGAACAGAGCCAATTGGCTCTACTACAAATTTATGCCATTTAATCTCAATTGGGCCTTCAATGCTACTTGGCAATTCGTCATTAATCCCTAAGATGATGCCCCTAGCAGCTGTTTGAAATCTTTTTTTTTTTTTTTTTTTTTTTTTACTTTTTAGCCTTTCAATGCCCAAAGAAGACAATTGTCCAAACAAAATAAAACAATTTCTAAAAAGTATAATGCAAGTAAACTTTCCTAATATGACATTTAATTGTGCATATTAGAAGAGCACAGCCACAAATCTTAGGAAATTGACCTAGATCAACCAATAGAGAGACATATTCTAGTAAAATTGTTGGACTTCAAGGAAAAAACAACTTTCAATTAAAAGGATCAAAATCACTCATAAAAGAAAGTCAGATTATAATCAGTCTTTGACAACAAAGCTTTACACCAGCAGAAAAAAAACAGTGGCATACTTGTTGGGTTGTTACAGTTTATCAGTTGTTTTCACCTGCACATGCAGTGTCTGAGGATACCTCTGCATAGTTAAATCTAAGGGGGAGATACTATCTTCCTGGGCTGTTCATTCAGCAAGCTGATGGCCGTATCCAATCATCTAGTCCAACCTTCTAGGCTAGGTGGGTCTACTCCTAGGCAGAACTTGTCTTTTAACAAGCTGTTATGTTACACTGTTCAATCATCACAGCACCTTGGGGATGATATGGGATGTGAAACCAACAAGCTATGTCTTGGGTCTTGACCCAGCTCTGAAACTCTTTTCCTGTGAAATAGGTCCCATTATCACTTGCTATGCTAAGGGGGTCACCCATAGGTGGCCCCCAGGTATTCCAATTCTCAGACAACTGTCCACTGGGCGGCTTCCCTCACAGGGTAAGCAAAGAAGAGGCCAGTGGCAGTAAAAAAAAAAACAAAAAAAACCCTGGTCTATAGGGATAGGCCAATGTTGCAGGGGACGGTGTTGCCTCTTCTGAGGACACTGCCCTTCTTCCACGAGAGACCATATTGATGGGGGTGTGCCTAAATGCAGTGAGGACATCTTCGTATTGCAGTGAGGGCTTCCCTCATGGATAGGGCCAAGCTCCACCACTTAGCCACCTGCATCATTTTCCATGGTCTCATGTGCCCCAAGTTCTGATGGAGCCACCAAGCCTTATCTTTGGAGGCAGGTACTACTTCCCAGACTCTTGCCAAGGCATCTGCCTCATCATTCCCAGGGACTAACAGTGGTCAATTGCCACTCAAATGGTATATTGTTGCCTCTTTTTAAGTTCCTACTTTTCATATTTACTTCCACATTTCCTGTCCCCACACAGGATGATGTCTTAGCCACTGCTGTTTGTGCAATTGCAGCAACCACAAAGTCAAGCCTTTAAAGACAGCCAGGCTATCTGTTCCAATGGCCACAGGGCCAGGCTCTTTTGTCAAAACCATCCAGACTGCTTGCAATTCAACCCATTGGCTACTTTGCCCAGTACCAAAACCAAACCACAGTTCGTCTGTATCCAGACAGACAGCCATTTCTGTCCATGAAGCAAGGTTCCCCCTACTAGACCCATCTATGTACCACAAACATGTCAAACTCCTGGCCCACAGGCTGCATATGGCCCACAGGGAATATTTTTGCAGCCCAGCCAATATAATGGTATGTAAAAAACGTTTTAATAAAAATTTTGTAACTTAATTTTTACAATATCCTGTTTTACATAATTACTACTAACGACTACAGTGTTTGCTAATGACTGATTACTATAATCATGTTGCATTCATTTCCCTTACTCGCCTTATGCGCAGACATACTATTTCTCTCCACTAATACTAGCAGGGAATATTTTAGCAGCAGATTGCCACATCATTAGTCTTGGACTGACTTGTTTGATGTGCGCAACAGGAAATATTTTGCTTTTGGAGAACAAGAAAAATAGGTTTATTTGCATTACACTTATTAATTTGTACAGTTATTCAGGGTTTGGTAAGTTAATGTTCAAGAAAATATTAAGTTTTATTAAAATGTTCTATTATTTTATGTTAATGATCACTCATTTATTTCATCCCTTTGTATTCTGAATGTTTCTACCGAAATAAACCTATGTCTATGAAACTTGAAACTTTTGTTTTTTTTTGTAGCCCACATAAACTTAAACCTTGCTTATTTGACCCATGTTAGCTTTTGAGTTTGACATGCTTGGTGTACCACATGGTATCCGGAAGGGGTGGTGTACCCTCTCAGAACGGACAAGGGAGTACTTCCTACACTTAAGTTTCATCTTTGACAGGGTCTCATATGTTACAGTACTTAACAGGGTTTGCAATTCCTGTGACAGAAGGTTGGTACTCATAGCTGCCTTCTGTTCCCAATTAGGCCCCACTTTGCTAAGGTTGGGGTTTGTGCCACTCCCTAATTGGGCATGGCCACTCAGGGCATAAACCAAGCAGCTATAGGATAAGCTGTCTTTACGAGCACCTTACTTTGTGCTGTGATTCCCTCACAGGCCTGCAAGGTCACATAAGTGGCTGCCAACTGCTTCTCAATGAGGGAGTACTGACTCTCAGCCACCTTCCACAAATAGGACCAGAACTCGATGGGAACCCTTCTCTGCCCATGCTGTTGCAACAGACCCCACCAAATCCTAGCGGAGTAATAGTTATGCCCAATTGGAATGGTTGTGTCAGGTCTATAATATGGTTTGGGCTTGGGCAACTGCCCTCTTGGCAGCAAGAAAGGCCTCTTCAACTTCTGGAGTCCAGTCCCATGTTGCCCCATTCCAGAACAACTGGTACAAGGGCCGCAACAATTTTTCCAGATGGATGATAAACACTTGCCAATACCCCAAAAGACCAACATAGGTCTGTAGCTGTTTCACCATTGTAGGTTGGGGAAAAGCCTACTCTTTGTCAATAACTGCTTAAGGTATCACCTTGGTCTTACCACACCAGACAACTCCCAAATATTTGACAGGTCCCTGGACTTTGCAGTCATTTACCAACATCCCTATGAGTCCAATGCCTGCCACAGACTACTGGCAGCTTCGTTCAAATCTGAAAGAGAATCAGATTAGTTTAGCATCATATCATCAATATAATGGAACATTGTCACTGTGGGAGGTTTGCCCCACTGGCTAAATCTTGAGCCACCAGACCATGATAGATGGTAGGGTTGTGCTAATATCCTTGAGGGAGAACAACAAAAGTCCACTGTCGACCTTTTCAATTAAAAGCAAACTGTTTTTTTTAGAGGGACAAGTGGCATGTGGAGCGATTTGTCTGGTTAATTCTGATAAAAGCAAAATGTTCCTGACTCTCCAGGGCTATATCTATGGAAAAGAAAGCATTAGTCAAATCCAGTACATCAATGTTTCCCAAACTTTTGACATATGTGTACCCTTTCCATAATTTTCATAACGCTGAGTACCCCTCGTCAAAAAAAATGGATGTATTTTAATAACAATCAAAATATATTTATTTTTCTTTTTTTGGTATATACACAAAATAATAATAAACAAAAAATAAAATTATTCATAATAAAATAAATAAAAGTTATATTATAAATAACATTTATTTGCACACCGGACCATCTCATGCCTCACAAGACTGTCTTGACTTGACTCATGAGAATGTAGAATTAGGCGCAGCTAAGCACGGTGAAGTGCATATCCCCACCAAACTCCGATGCAACGCGTACCCCCACCAAACTCTTCCCGTACCCCTGGGGGTACCCGTACCACACTTTGGGAAACACTGCACTACAATAAGCATGTCAAACTCACAAGGCATGGAGCCCACCAGCTGTGAGTTTGACATGCTTGCACAACATAGTGGCACTGCCCCAATGTCAGTGTAAGGCAATCCATAAGATCCATTATAGCCAGCACCACAAAGTGTAACCTGGGAGTCTTTGTTCAGTTCCCTGTAATCTACAGTCATTCACCAGGTGCCATCAGGCTTCTTCAATGGCCATACTGGAGAATTATAAGGGCTGTGCATGGGCCAGATGACCTTCACTTTTTCCAGCTGCAATATTATCTGTCCGATGTCCTCATGGCCTCCTGAAAGGCCATAGTGCCACATCCGTACCACCTGGTGGGGGTTAGGCAGTTGCATGGCCATGTGATGCGGGTATCCCCTAATGATGGGCTTTACCACATGCACCAGCAAGCAAAATTCACATTGGGTTGTTGCAATCATTAACTCTTTCACCACATCCATTCACAAGTTGTATTCTGGTATGGGAGAGATAGACACTGTATAGGCCAGCCGTGGGCAAACTACGGCCACCGGGCCAGATTCGGCCCATTTGGATGTTCTATCTGGCTCTCGGAGCCGAAAGAGCGGAGGGTTCTCTTGCTCTCCCCTCCAGTCCTTCACCAGCAGCCCAAGATGAGAGTGCCATCATGGTCAAGTTTCTTTTGTTCCAGCCCTCCGGTCCAGTTTAAGAACCCATTGTGGCCCTCGAGTCAAAAAGTTTCCCCACCCCTGGTATAGGCCAATACTCAGTGTCAAAGTTGGTTGCTTCACACAAGCAGTTCGACCTCCATACTTGTCTATATGAGCAACCAGGCCCGTTGATCTCTCTGGGTTATCATAAAGCAAACCAGTGCACACTGGTATCCACCAATGCCCACACACGTTGCACATTGAAAGGGGGACAATATATAGTGAATTCAACATGTGGCCTCTATTCCTCTAGGGTCCCCCCAACCGGGTGCCTCGACCTGTTCCTCAATCTATGAGATTAAACTCCTCCTCAGGAGGGATGACAATGCCTTCAGTAACTGTGGGTGGTCCTGGAGGTGTACTGGGCTAGGGGAACTGCCATTCTTCAGCAGCTTCTGGAAAAGCTGTCCTACCAGTAATTGCCTCCACAGGGCCAGCAGCATGTCATCGGACGGTCCATGAAAGGGAACAAATGACTGCCTGTGAGCCAAATGCTGCCAGAGGGGCTATAGCATTTATATATGAAATCAAGTCTTTCATATGTATTGTGAAAGGCTCATCATCAGGACCTTGAATAATCATTTTAAACATGGCTTGTCTCATGCCCATGTCCCATATCACATGCACTAAATCTACATATGTAGTTTATTTACTCACGTGTGCCTCACCAGCACAGCCAAGGGTTTGGCAAGTCTGAGCAAGGGTGACGAATGATGGAGAAATGATAGACTAAGAGAAAAAGCTGGGTCTAGTCAATCTTCTGTGCCTGGCTGAGGCCACAGATCAGATCCAGACTGTAAAGTTGATGCTTTATTTAAAGTCAAGGACAAACAAGGTAGTTTACAACATTATTGTAAGTTTCACTCCCACAGCCCACTAGCTATCCAGGAAAGGTCTAGGGAGCAGTTACAAGATCAAGCTTAATTATGCTTAGAGGACTGTGCCCTCCAAGCTGGGACTTGTTTGAGACTTTTCCAGCAGTTCAGTCTGAGGCTTAACCCTATAACCACTCCCTACATTTCACCCTTTCTTTTAAATTTAAACCAGTAATAATAGAAGTAAAATTTAAAACAGCAAGAACAAAGTTCTGACTATTAAAACATTAACAAAATAATGCTTTCCGAAACCGGTTTGGCTCAGTGGTAGAGCGTAGGTCTGTGGACTGAAAGGTCCCAGGTTCGATTCCGGTCAAGGGCATGTACCTTAGCTGCGAGCACATCCGCGGTAGGGTGTGTGCAAGAGGCAGCTGGTCAATGTTTCTCTCTCATGGACATTTCTAGCTCTCTATCTCTCTCCCTTTCCTCTCTGTAAAATATCAATAAAATATATTTTAAAGTATATTTGAGAAAGGAGGCAAGAACGTATAATGGACTCAAGACAATATCTTCAACAACAACAAAAAATTTAAATAAAAAATTCTAAAAAACAAAATAAAACAATGCTAATGCAAAACCCAATAACAAAACAATGCTAATGCAAAACCTAGACATGGCTATTAACAAAACAATGTCAATGCAACACATAATAATGCCAATGCAACACAACAATAAAGAAATCAAACTACAGTAACATTTTCCTATTAAATTAAAGTTTCTTTTGCTGATTTACTCAAGAGTCCTCAGACTTGGCTGTGCAAGAGTTTGCAGAAGACTGGCAGCTAACGAATGCTAGCATGGCTAGAAACATGGTTGAGGGAGTAGCTTCCACTTCCTGTTTTTCTGCCACCTGCTGGGCCTCAGTTGTTAACTTCTTTAGCTGACCCCATGTTGGCACCTTGGTGTCCTGTGTAGCCTTTGTCATCTTCCTTTTCCACTTTGCTGTCATCGGAGCAACTCTCCATCTTTTGAACATTGGGACAAGGAGCCTCTCTGGGCCCATTGTGGTGAGGCACATAACGCTCTGGCACCCAAAATGGCTGCGCTGCTCCTTCCAGAAAGATACAAACACAACCTCTTCCCCACATCATTACTGGATCTGGTCCAAACTATTGTCCAGTTTGTGCATCCTTCCATCGAGCTAACCCTGCGATGCTATTATACAGGAGGCCTGTTGCCTTTCGGCTGCTGTACAACCCTCTGCATTGCAATTCAAAAAATTAGAAGTATAAAGAACTTGGCTGAGTTTGTTTTGAGGTGACACATAACATCCGTCTCCCCCTTTCTGTTTTAGTAATTGCATTTTAAGAATACAATTTGCTCTTTCCACTATTGTTTGACCTTGAGGGTTGTAAGGGATCCCAGTTTTATAAAAAAAAAATTGATATTGCTGACAAAAACGTTGAAAAGAAGATCTAGTGTATGCGGTTCCATTGTCTGTCTTTAGCTGTAAGAGAGGACCTAATATGGCAAAGACAGCTAGGCATTGATTAATTACATGCTTGGAACTCTTGCATTTGGGGAGTCGCAAAGATAAAGGAGGAACAGGCATCTATATTGACATATACCCATTTATGCTTACCAAATTCCGGTATGAGGGTGATATCCATTTGCCAAATTTGATTAGTGTAAGACCCTTAGGATTAACCCCCAATGATTGTACAGGGCAATGAATTACACACTGAGAGCACTGCTTAACAATTTGACAAGCTTGCTCCTGAGAAATACAGAATTGTTTGTGTAAGGCAGCAGCATTTTGATGATGCAAAGCATATTTATTAATTTTTCCTGATGAGGCTTTCAATGCAATTTCAAGTATATCAAGAGTCTCATGCTCTACCGACTGAGCTAGCCGGGGGCGTGGTCAACTTCAAGTATATTAACTCTTTTAAATTTAAAAAGATTTCCTTTAAGAAGAGAGAATAAATTTCTTGTATTACTCTGGGCACTTGGAGCTTTCCAAGAATCATCTCTGTTAAAGCCTTGAAATTTTAACATGGAAAAAAAACCCATCAAACAAACATCTATATATGATTTAAATATTATAATACCTTTTATAATTATCTTAAAATATCAATTAGATTTTAAACAAGTTTTTGCATAAAAAATTCTGTTGGGATCACAGAATTAATCCTTTTTTAAAATTAGACCAATAATAAGCAACTCATTTTGAATTCATAATTATTAGAGAAAACACAGCATTTTATTTTCTCAAAAATAACTTCTTATACTTTAGGCATTTAATTGCTACAGCTATATAGTTTCTCCCAGTTTAATTTGCACTTTGAACTTTTAAAGTTGGCAGGAAAAATATATTTAGCATTTCCTAGACAAATAACAATTTACGTTTTTTAAAAAAATATATTTTATTGATATTTTACAGAGAGGAAGGGAGAGAGATAGAGATGTCGATGAGAGAGAAACACCAACCAGCTGCCTCATGCACACCCCGTACCGGGGATGTGCCCGCAACCAATATACATGCCCTTGACCAGAATCGAACCCGGGACCCTTCAGTCCGCAGACCGACACTCTACCACTGAGCCAAACCGGTTTTGGCAACACTTTACATTTTTAAGAACAAACCGACCACGTTTTTCCCTTCCCTGGGGAAATTGAGTAGCTAGCCTGTAATTATTCATATGCAAAAATTGTCCTTGCCGAAACCGGTTTGGCTCAGTGGTAGAGCGCCAGTCTGCGGACTGTAGGGTCCAGGGTTCAATTCCAGTCAAGGGCATGTACATTAGTTGCGGGCACATCCCCGGTGGGGGGTGTGCAAGAGGCAGCTGGTTGATGTTTCTCTCTCATCAACATTTCTGGCTCTCTATCTCTCTCCCTTCCTCTCTGTAAAATATCAATAAAATATATTTTTTAAAAATTGTCCTTAATTTTTTTCTTTCTTTTTCACTTTCCAAAGTAATAACTAATCACCCAATTAGGCCAAGATTTGCATTTCCCTGCCACATTCCTCCACTCCTCTTCTGGAGTGGGCACTAGGCAGTCCCGAATCAGGGACAACAGACTGAAAGCAGAGGCAGGCATTTCCTCTGGACCTTCAGCTATATAATGATCTTGACATTGTTTTCCTATCTTCTCCCATGCCTCTACATTTACCTTTCCTTCCTCAGAAAACCATTGGCAGGTTTTACTTACAAAATCCCAAAAATTGAAAAGCTGTTCATACTTCATAGAACAGCCCCTTGCTTGGAGCATGGATACGCATAGATTCTTTCCCTGCAATCCTGAATTTACCATGTTTTACACCTAGTCTAGTATAGTACCCCTTCCTTCCTAATTGCATGCTCATGCCTTAAGGGCTCCTTTTGCCTGACAATTGAAGTTCCCTCACACTCAGGTCAGCATTGAGTGCCACTTGGACCTAACTCAGCCCTGCTTTGGGCGCCACTTAAACCTCGCCAGCACAGCCAAGGGTTTGGCGAGCTTGAGTGGGGGCAATGAATGATGGAGAAATGATAGATGGAGAAATGATACAGCTGGTTCTAGGTGGATCTTCTGTGCCTGGTTGAGGCCACAGGACAGA
This sequence comes from Vespertilio murinus, assembly GCA_963924515.1. Lineage (NCBI taxonomy): Eukaryota > Metazoa > Chordata > Mammalia > Chiroptera > Vespertilionidae > Vespertilio > Vespertilio murinus. The sequence goes on from OZ004710.1 coordinate 45,745,205, forward strand.
TCCAGACTGCAAAGCTGTTGCTTTATTTATAGTCAAGGACAAACAAGGTAGTTTACAACGTTATTGTAAGTTTCACTTGTTTTGGCAGCATTTGCTGCCCCTCCCACAGCCCACTAGCTATCCAGGAAAGGTCTAGGGAGCAGTTACAATATCAAGCTTAATTTTGCTTAGAGGACTGTGCCCTCCAAGCTGGGGCTTGTTTGAGACTTTGCCAGCAGTTCAGTCTGAGGCTTAACCCTATAACTGCATCCTACACTCACAGTTTCTGGCAATTCTCCGGCATCCTACCAAATGTTTCCAGATGTCATTAGTAACTAATCCATCAGGAAATGGTCTCCCTGTTGGCTCCCAGATGGCAACTGATCCCTAGTCACTGCAAAGAGGGATATGTCGTTATGGAGATAACTTCTCCATCTCAGATGGAGATATCTGCAAGCTCTCTGCACCTTAGGAGCCATGCTGGAATTGGCTCCCTGGACCTCTGCTGTCTTTGCTTTCCTAATTCTCTCAGTTCTGTAGGGGCATAGGAGGTATATTTAGTTAATTCAGTAACCTTGAACCCTACCTCCTGGGACCACAGGCTAACTGTGCTACAGATGCCTTTTCACTATCAGTTGCACTGGTAAAGCAGGGACTGCTACACCATTTGGTACCATTGGTAACACTGTCCTCCAAGCTGTCTTCTGGATCTAGTTCTCCCCATCCCTGCTGTCCCAGGGAGGTAACCTCCTGCTCTGGCACACTTACCTGGACCTCTAAGGCTTCCTCCAATTGCTGTATTCATGTATCTTAGCTTCCTGAGCCAGAATCTTGCAGTGTTGCAGTTTCAAGGTTGGTAGGAGCAACCAGCCTACCTACCTTCCAGGCAGCCTTTTTCTTGTCTTTGGAAATGTGGTCCATCAGGGATGACAAATCCTTCTCTAACACCACCATGGTTACCTTGACCTGCTCCCAATACTCTGGGGGAGGGGGATTCAATACATCAGGACTGCCATTACAGGATACCACAACCCGGTTGGAGGCCACATGGCCTCCAGTGGGGCAGATGGCGTATTTACCCCAGAATCCTGCCAAAGACTATACCAGTTGTTTAATTCAAGTTCCTCTGCCAGGGATATGACCTCTTTGGGTGCCAAGAACTAGAAAAAGATATGAACGTCTGTAGGTAGGTGGGTCATGCTTTATTGCAAGCAAAGCAGCCAACAACCCACTGGTCAATTGCACCTTTTATACTTGTTCAAGCAGAAGAGGTCTCATGTCAATTATTGACATCTGTGCTATAGGAACATATGTAGGTTATACAAAGGTGCACCTGCACAGTACATACAGTGCTACTGCTGAGTCATTGCTCTTGTGCATGCATATGGCAAATGGGCCTTTAATATCCAGTGTACTCTGGTCAGGGCCGCTACACTACTTAATGGAGCCAAAGAAAGAAAATGTGAACCAAAAATTTTATATCCAACCTGATGTTCAAATAATGTAAACAAATTTACAGACATGCAAGAGAATATCTAGAGGATAAAAAAACATAGTTTTTCAACAAATACATTGTGATTTAAAAAAGAGAGGGGGAATGGAGTGGAAACACCAGATTAAAAGAGATTTATAAATTGTCATGGGGAGGTATAACTAAACTAGTGTTTATGAATAAACATCTGGGTGATAAACTTATAAAGCAAATAAAGAAGTGATTTCCAGAACCGTCGGGAGAAAGGTTATTTTGTAGGAAATGGAGAGGGTTGTGAATAGGATGGCTCTATGACGAGGTAGACAAACGTCTAGTTTTTTAACCTAAATGGCAACCTAGATAGTTGGTTACAAGGGTGTTTGCCTCATATTAATTCTGCCAGCTCTACTTTTTTTTTTTAATGCAGTTCTCTATATCTGTTATATTTTATAATTAAAAGATTTGAAAAAGAAACATTATATGTTGTTTTATTTCAGTTATCTTTTTATTTTACAGCATTAATATCCAGTTGGAATACACATAATTTTGCAGCAGGGACATAGAGAGCAGAATCAGGATAGCCTAATTGCTTAGAAAATAAATGACAACTCAAAAATTATTCAGTATTCTGCAGCAAAAAAGTCATAAAAACACATTCCTCTGCTTTGTCCACTGCAAGTCTCATTATATCTATTATTTCTTTCATAAATGTGGTTTCCTTCCTGTAATCAAAGTTGTGAATAGCAATAATACAAATTTTATAGTCATAGATTGATGAAAATTGGCACTTCTACATAAAATCTGCAATTCCCTCTCACTTTAACTCAGATAAGAAAGGCATCTTTTATATTCATCACTATTTCCTCCAACTCAGATAAAATTAGGTCATTCAATATATGTTTGACTGTGTCCACATGTGCTAAAATTTACAAAAAATATAATGTAGAAGAAATAAAATCTACCTAACGTACTGCTTGCTCTTAGTTTCAGTAGTTTATTACTAGACTAGAGGTCCAGTGCATTAAATCTGTGCACTCAGGGGTCCCTCAGTCCAGCCTGCACCCTCTTATAGTCCGAGATCCCTCAGGGAATGTCTGCAGGGAGCAGGACTAAGCTGTCAGTCAGATATCTTTAGCGCTAGCTATATCAGAGGTGGGAGAGGCTCCTGCCACCATCATTGCACTTACTAGCTATGAGCCCAGCTTCTGGCTGAATGGCACTCCCCCTGTGGGAATTCATTGACCATTAGGGGGCAGCTCCTTGTCGAGCATCTGCCCCAGGTGGTCATTGCACATCATAGCGACTGGTCATTCTGCTATTCATTTGACTTACATATTAGCCTTTTATTATATAAGATAGCTCCTATTACTCATCAGGCTTGTCTTTTCTAATATAAACTAGGGGTCTGCTGAATGAAATTCATGCACTGGGGGGTGGTCCCCTCAGCCCAGCCTGCCCCCTCTCATAGACTGGGAGCCCTCAGGGGATGTCCTATTGACAGCTTGGGCCCACTCTGTGGAAGGTGACCAGGCTAATCAGGGGAAGGCACGAGCCCCATCACCCTGCTGCTGCTGCAGCCGGCCACCACAGCCATCAAGGTGTTTTCATCAACATGGACTCCAGTCCCTTCACCATGAAAAAATGACAACTTTCTTTAGGCATTTTCAAGATGTGTCTTTCATAGGATATGACATTCTTTCTTTTTTTCTCTCACCTGAGGATATGTTTCCATTGATTTTTAGAGAGTGTGGAAGAGAGAGGGAAAGACAGAGAGAAACATCAATGTCAGAGGGACACTTTGATTGATTGCCTCCTGCAAGAGCCCTGACCTGGGCCCCAGCCAGGCAGAAGCCTGCAACCTAGGTACATGCCTTTGATCAGAATTGAACCCAGATCCTATGGTTGGCAGGCCAAGGCATTATCCATTGAGCCAAACTGGCTAGGGCAAGATATGACATTTCTTAGCCTTCCAGCAGCAGACCTTCATTTTTTCCTTCAGGAGTGTGATAGAAAAACCCTAGATCACTTTTTTGAATTCTTATTACCCAAGTTACCAAGAACATTACCACTGGCTCCCCTGCTCTGCTCAGGCCCTGCTCAAGCATCTGCCACGGCTTGGGCAGGGCCCCCTAGTTCCCATCAAGCCTCTACCGTGGCTTGGACAGGGTCCCTCAACTCTGCTCAGGCCCTGCTCAAGCCTCTATTGTGGCTTGGGCAGAGCACCCCTGGCTCCATTCCGGCTCTGCTCAAGGTGCTGCCATGGTTTGGGCAGGGCCCTTCTCCCCCAGGCTCTGCTCAGGCTTGGGAAGGGCCTCCTGGCTCATGTCTCTGCTGCCCTGCCCATGGCCGCTCAATGCCAAGGCCCATAGGCCAGGAATGGCCGGGGGCATTTTGGGACCGTGGGATGCTCAGGGCCTACATGTGGGCCTATAGGCTCGGAGAGACCTGGGTCCTGAGGATGTTCCCGGGACCCAGACCTTTGGGCACTTGTATATGCAAATTAACCAGACAAAGGTGGTGGGTAGTGGGTGTCGTGGAGGTCTGGTCAACTTGCATCTTTCTCTTTTATTAATGTAGATAAGACAGTAATTTTTTAACCTTTGATAATGGAAAAACTTCGGGTATATACAGAAGTAGTATAATGAACCTCCATGAATTCTTCATGTAGCCTTGATAATATCAACACATGGCCAATTTTATTTTATTTATACATACAGGGTGGGCAAAAATAGGTTTATAGTTGTTCTTATGGAAAAATACAATCATTAATAAATAATAATACAAGAATAAACTCACATACTCACAACTGTTCACCTACTTTTACCCATCCCTGTATGTACAATTCCCCTTCTCATGGGATTATTTTGAATAAAATCCTAGGCATTAAGTGATTGTCATCCCAAAAATACTTTCAAAGGAGAACTCTGGAAGAAAACAGCAATGCACAGACTTAGCCAAATACTGCAAGTTAACACCAGTGCCTGTAGGAGAGCAAAGCCAACAAAATCCTGCACCCCTATCCAAAAATTGTTTACTATCTTGCTAAAGTTTAAGTTTCCAACTTTGATATTAAACTTATACTACCAGTTATCACCCATACCAAAGTCAATAAAAGCCACCATGCTATCCAGGAAATTCTTAATATCTTACTACAGTTTAACTTGGCAATATGATAGTTATCCTTAAAAGTTCAAGTCACATAGATACTGGAAAGAGAATTGAGCTGGAAGTGGAATCTGGGTTAGTCTCAGCTCTGTTAATTTATTATGTTCTGAAGCAAATCACTAACCTGTTCCCTCAGAAGATGAGAGCCATAGCCCAATTCTCTTCAAGCTCAGAACCTCTGCGTCTTTAGTTGACTTTGAGTATCACTATCTTTTGTGGGACTTAGAAGACGAAGCTTAAGTGCTCTTCACAAAGAGTTAACCGTAGCTGAAAAATGCTCCAATAGTTAAAATAAAGTAGCACTTTGAGAAGTTCTTTAATATATAAATTTTAACTCCATATACAAGCATTGCTATCCAAGAATCCATTATTTGTGAGATATTTTTCTAGCATACTTATGTAGATGCAACCAGAAATTGCTCTCCAATGAGCTGAAAGGGCACTAGCTTACTATGTGGTAATGAAATGTTCAACCAGGAAGTGTGTTAAACCAGAATTCACTTTTAGATAAATTTCAAGGCCAGGTTTTTACCTTGATCTTAAAAAGGCATCTTAGAAAATAACAATGTTTATACTCAATGCATGCTCAGCCATGTTGTTTCTAAAGAATGATTGCATGCAAGATGCTTCATAGTAGAAAAATATTCTCTGGACTGAAAATGCTTACTAACCATTAGTCTGCAATATCAATGTTCCAAACCCCATTCTCCTATCACTATGAGAGAAGCTGAGAGTCTGGTATAATTGAGCAAGCTCTGACCTCTCTTCTTTAGTGCACTGCACACTGCTCAGAACAATGAAATACTATTCCTTACTCCCCCCAAATACTCACTAACACCATTGTAATAAATTCAACTTTCATTTTTATTTCTTAATCATCTGCAGGAAGTCTTTGCTTCCAATTCAGCTTCTAATCCTTCTAGTGTTGCTTGCACTTGGGGGTGGAGGTTAGAAGTTCTGGAACTCACTGTCACTTGTCTAGTCTTCAAGAACTCTGCCTCTAGACTGCAGACCTTGCAGATATGGCTACTTTCTACACTTATTTCTGTCCACTTCAAGGTCTGATCAATAATTTCTGACTGCCTAGAATTCCCTGCACTCTCCTAGCTGCCCTCGTTCCTTTCCACTGTGAAGTTTCTGGTTGCTTATCCTTGATCTAGATTCCCTGGCTGGGCAGTTGTTCATTTTCCTTTCCAATAAGACAGTGAGTTTGCTCTCTAGTGTGGTTGAAATGTATGATCTCTTGGTCACTAACCACTGTGTTTGGATTTTTTTACCCACTTCCTTTTTCACTATAACCCAGAACAACTGGTTTATTAGCTATTATTCTGCAGTTTCCTGTCCACTCTAAGATAAGACTTTTACTACATCTGTTTATTCTAACTTGCTACTACCATATCCTTGTATTTTCTTCACAATAGGAGACTCTCACACTCCTACACATTTTTCTTCATCACAATTGCACTTTAGGACAAAAATCAGTGTCGGTCATGTCCACATAGTTTTTTCAATAAATGCATGTTTCTTTTTTTTTCCTTGTGCTCCTTCAGAGACACACTTACATATGTGTATGTGGATCAGAAAATAAAACTGCCTAGTCCAGAAAAAAAAAAAAACTATCTTTGAATTTACCGTTGGGGGTGACTTGCCCTCTCCTCCTTCAGTGACCTGAGTACTTATTCAGACTAGACTCCAAGAATAACTCCCCTAGAATCTAATATCTCCAAAATTTATTTGGTGATAGAAGTTGGCCCCTCCTTCAACAGATACACACTCATTTATATTGATCAGATTCCATGTCTAACGTGTTCAGAATCCAACATCACTGGGATTAATCTTGCTGGCAGCACTTTATCCTTTTTCAGAGAGTCATTTATTTATGTGGATCAGACCCCATGACTAATTTGTCCAGGATTCAATGTTAAATAATTGTCCAGTTCTTCTATATCTATTAATTTATGAGCCTACCTCTTAAACATTATTTTCTCCAAAAAGTTATATCTTTACTCTTCATTCTAATATGGACCCTAATAGAAATCTCATGGGAGGAAACATAGTTCAGTACTCCTATCAATCACATTCTGACACCATCAAGTTATGTCCTTATACCATCACTATATCACCTGGGTAGAAATCTTAGTTCAGTTCTCCTTCAACCAAACGTGTTCTGATCTGCTCCAAGATCTATACATGCCCCATAATGCTCACTCCTCATGTATCCAAACTAAAAGAGACCTTAGGAGTGGAGGCTTACTTAGTCTTCCCCATCCAGTTATGTTCTGATCCCTCTTCCTGACCTTTACTGTTTCCAGAAAGTTCTCCCCCGTCCTAGCCCATCCCCACCCCACCTCAACTCTTCATACAGACACATTTCTAGAAACCCCAAGAGCTAGAAACTTAGTTCAGTTACCCTTCAAGCAGTCATGCTCAGAAAGCATCCTAGACCTATAATCTCCCAAACTTTTGACATATGTGTACTCCTTCTATAATTTTTGTAACGCTGAGTACCCCTTGTCAAAAAATGGATGTATTTTAATAATCAAAATATATTTATTTTTTAATTTTTTGGTACATACACAAAATAATAATAAATGAAAAATAATATTATTCATAATAAAATATAAATAAAAGTTATATTATAAATAACATTTATTTGCACACTGGACCATCTCACACCTCACAAGATTGTCTTGACTTGACTCATGAGAATGTAGAATTAGGCGCAGCTAAGCATGGTGCAGTGCATATCCCCACCAAACTCTTCCTGTACCCCTGGGGGTACGAGAACCACACTTTAGGAAACACTCTATAAAAGCTTAATATGCCGTGTGCCCCGGGTGAGCCGAGTGTCCCAGGGGGCTGTGTGCCCCGGGTGAGCCGAGTGTCCCTAGGGAAGCAGTGGGACCCATGGGGATGGGGCAGTGAGAACCAGAGGAGGAGTGGACTCTATTCGTGTGGTCCTGAGATAGCCACCATAAAACAAGCATACTGCCAAATGAGGAGCGGATTCTATTCATGTGATCCTGAGATACTCACCATAAAACAAACAGATTGTCAAATGACAGCAGGGAGGGGAAAGAGACCTGGGGGGAGATAAGAGAACAACCGAAGGACTGATATGCATGAATACAACCAACGAACACAGAACTCTGGGGAGGGAGGGCATGAATGGGAGGGGGGGAGGCAATGGTAAGATATGTACACATATAATACCTTAATAAAAAAATTTGGAAAAAAAATAAAAGCTTAATATGCAAACTGACCAACCGATGGAATGCCTGGTCTCTATGACATGCACTGACCACCAGGGGGTAGATGCTCAACACAGGAGCTGTCCCCAGCCCTCAGGCCCCAGGCCAGGCAAGGTGGGTGCCAGTGGGGGGGGCATTCACCCCGCCAGTCACCCCACAGATTGGCCTGATTGCCAACCAGGCCTAGGGACTCTACCCATACAGGACTTCATGCACCGGACCTCTAATATGTATATAAAACCCTAATATACAAATAGAGTGAACAGCAGAAAAACTAAACAACTGAACAACAGGTTGCTATGATGTGTGCTAACCACCAGGGGTTGCATGCAGAACATGGTGGGCATCAGCTGTGGTGGGATGGTGGAACAGGTGAGCAGGGGTGCCAGACTAAAGCAAGGCACTGTCATCAGGCTGAGCCTCTGGTGGTTACTGAAAATGGTAGTTGCCAACCCCGATTGCCCCTCAGGGCTTCTCCATCTTCCCATGCTCCCGAGGGGAAATTGGAGCAGCAGCCACCACTTGCACCCCCTAATGATGCTGGCCCTGCTTACACCCATTGCTGGCGCGAGTCCCAGTTGCTCAGAGCCATCAGCAGGTGTGAGCGGGGCTGGAGCCATCAGCACATAGGAGTGTGAAGGCAGACAGGGGATGGGGAGTCGTGCTGGGATGGGCTGGGTGGGGGTGCAGAGGATGAGCCAAATCCTGCCCCTGTGTCCATCGCAGCTTTGCGGCCCACAGTTCCTTTCAAGGTGCATGACTTTATGCACTGGGCCACTAGTTTTTCTATAATGTGTCCTCATCCACCCATCCTCACAGCAACTTTCGGAGTGGAGAGAATGAAGATAGAACATTCTGGGGAAAATTAAAGTAGAGGAGGGGATCAGAACATGGTTGGTTGAAGGAGATCTGAACTAAGATCCTTCCCCTGGGGATTGCTGATATAGTAAGTTAGGAAAACTTTCTGGAAGAAATCAAAGTCAGGAGGTAAGATTAAGAATTTAGTAAAGGAGAAATGAACTAGAATTCTTCCCATGAGAGGTTTACCAAGGGTGAGTTTGTGAGGAGGGGAGGAGGAACAGATCTTTCTAGAAGAAGTAAAATCTGGTAGCAGATTCAAATGTGATTACTTGAAGAACTAAATTAAGGTCACTACCCTGAATGTTTCTGATAGAGTAAAGGTAGAGGATAGAAGTTTCCTGAAAATGTAAAGTCAGCTCATGGGGATAGACTGTGATCAGTTTAATCAACTAACTTCCATTTCCTGGGGTTTCTGTGTGTATTTCGGGGGGAGGGAGGAAGGATAAGGACAAAACTATCTGGCAGAAGTAAAGGTAACTGAATCAGTTTAGCACATGATTAGATATCAATAACATAAATAGCCTACTTCACAGGAATTTTCTGTGTGGGGGCTGGAAAGAGGACAGAATATTCTGAGAAAAGTGTATGTCTTGGAGCAGTTTTTAACATGGCTGGTTGGTCCCCCAGGTATTTCTGATAAAGTGAGAAAGTATGAGCACAGAACCTTCTAGAAGAAACAATCTGTGTCCACTGGGATTTTCTTGAGGGTGGAGATTAGGGAAATGAAAACAGAAACTAGGCAAACTAAAGGTCTGGAAGGAGATCTAAGCATGATTGGTTAATGGAGAACTGACCAAAGCTCAGTTTCCTGAATAGTATATCTTGCATTATAGTACAATATCACAATCAGAATTTTAGCATGCTATTGTCCACTGGTCTTATTCAAATTTCCCCAGTTCCACGAGTACTCATTGCAAGTGAGTATTTATTTCTACACAATTGTGTCCCATGGATAGGTTCCTGTATCCACAACCTCAGCTTATATCAGTTCTGATATAGTGTGGTTAAGAGATAGAACTTTCCAGAAGTAAAGGCTAAGAGGTGGAATTGGCTCGATTACCCTATTTAAAGTTAAACGTAGCTTTCCTTAGACTTCTCTTTCCTTATTCCCTCCCCCTTGCAGAATCAATTATCCAGGGGAAGGAGCTTACTTTGTTTTTCCCTCAACCAACATTAACTGGGACTAATTACTTCTATCTGGTTTCTCCTTGATCCATAGTCCTAAGTGGGTCCAGCTCTGATTATCTAAGCAATCTCTATATGAAAAGAGTAAGTTGAATAATTGTATTTAAAGGAATGCATAACTATAAAACATTATTTTCCGCAATATTTCTAAAGAAGATAAAAATAAAAACAAGGCTGACTTTACTATTGTCATTTAAAAAAATGTTTCCATTTTCATTTATTCTTTAAGGTTGAGGGCATGAATATAATTGTTTGTGTATAATGTAATGGAATTGTAAGACAGTACAAAGAGATTTTACATACATTTTACTCAGTTTCCCCAAATAGTATATCTTGCATTATAATACAATATCACAATCAGAATTTCAGCATGATATATTCCACTAGTGTTATTCCAATTTCCAATTTCACTGGTACTCATTTGCATGTGTGTCTTTATTTCTACACATTTGTATACTATGGATAGGTTCCTGTCTCCTCAACCACAGTCAAGTTATAAAACAACTTCATTGCCTCATGGATCTCTCACGTTTATAACTATTCTTACTTTCCCTCACTTTTCCCTGCCCATAAACCCTATCAACCACTGATTTGCTTTCTTGTAATTTACTTTTCTAAAATTTTCTCATTTCAAGAATATTGTATAATAAATGCATGCAGTATATAACTTCTTAGGATTGATTATTTTCACTCAGTATAATTCTCTGGAGATTCATGCAGGTTGTTTAGTAACACAATAGTTTGGTCTTCTTCTTCTTCTTCTTCTTCTTCTTCTTCTTCTTCTTCGAAGGAGAGAGAGAGAGAGAGAGAGAGAGAGAGAGAGAGAGAGAGAGAGAGAAGAGAGAAGAGAGAAGAGAGAGAAGAGAGAAGAGAGAAGAGAGAAGAGAGAAGAGAGAAGAGAGAAGAGAGAAGAGAGGAAGAGAGAGGGATTGTGAAACATTGATGTGAGAGCAAGATATCTTTCAGCTGCCTCCTGGATGCCGCCTGTCAGGGATCGAACCCAGGCATGTGCTCTGACCTGGAATGGAACCAACAACCTTTTGGTGTGGCATGATGCCCAACCATCTGAGCCAAACTGGCCAGGGCACCATAGTTTGCTCCTTCTCATTGCCAATAGTATTCTACCACATGAATGAACCAAACTTTGTTTATCTAATCATCCACCGAAAAACATTTGGGTGGTTTCCACTTGGGGGTTATTATAAATTAAGCTATGAAGTTAATGTGTAAGTTTTTTTTCCTGTTAAAATAAGCTCTCAGTTCTGTGGGATAAATGCCAGAGTGTGATTGCTGGGGTGTATGATAGTTACATTTTTAGTTTTGTAAGAAACTGCCATACTCTTTCCCAGTAAATAACACTTTAAATTGACCACATGTTAGTTTTATCTTTGAGGATAACTCTGTGATTTTTGTTTGTTTGATTTTTTTTGAGAGAGAGAGAGAGAGAGAGAGAGAGAGAGGAAGATACATAGAGAGAAAGAGAGAGAGAGACAGAGAGAAATCGATGTGAGAGAGAAATATCGATTGGTTGCCTCCCACACTCTGCCTAATTGAGGATCTAACCCAAAACCTTTTGGTGCACAGGATGATGTTCCAGTCAACTAAACTACCCTGCCAGGGCATAACAACTCTGTAGTTTTGACAAAGATGTTAAGACCATATATCCAGAATTAAAAAAAAAAAACACATTATGCAGAGTATACATTGAGAGTCTTTAGTTTTCTTCACATAATACCCAAATTTCAGGCACACAAGGACAGTTTAAAGCTGTGTTTATAGATGGATGGATTTATTAATTATCTAAATGTTATGTTCTTGTAGTTTATATTTAGAATGAAGATTCACTTAGAAACACCATAGTAAGTCTTTCATTCATTGTATAAGGACAATATACAGGGTAGGTTTACAGTTGTTCATACAAAAAATAATACACTAATTAATATATTATAATATAATAGTAAACTCTGTGTTTTGCACACTCACAACAGTAAACATACTTTTTCACCCTGTATACTGAAATTTAAGGGATACCAAAGAAAAAAAGTTGAATACAAGTGATTTTTGTTTTTCATTAATTCTAGGGTTTTTGCTATTTTATCACCTGATCCTTTGTTATTACTAAGAGCAACAAAAATAAGATTCTGTTTTTCGACTAAAAAAGCTTAATAAAATGTCACAGAACATGGGTAGTTCATTATATAGTAAAATAGAAAAGGCAATTTTAAAAAACCAGTATCAGATGAGTGATGACCACACTAATAAAAACTCAACAGTGAGTTGTTCCATGCTACTGTGGATTTTTTGAAGAGTTAAAATGATCTATAGCTTTTTCTTATAATTAAATGACTTTTCTCTAATTTTCATATTTGAAGATCTTGTACATTTTAGTACCCATTCTACAATTTTATTTAACAACTCACTGATAAATTTTATACTGAACAAAGTTTAAATCACATTCAGGTAAATGCAGCAATAAAAGTGACTAATTTCAGATAAAGGAGTGTTTGGAGTTGGAATGTTTTTAAAATAAAATAATATAACTAGTATTATTATAATTAGTTAGGGTTAATGTTACTTTCAAAGTGATTTCTCACTGCATTGTCCTGGATTGGATACTGTTTTCTACAACCTAGCTGTAATGTGTTTCTTTAAATTAAATTGGGGGTGGAGAGTGGGGGGCAGATTTGGTTGCAGTTTGGATACTAGATGGGATCAAATCTTACTGAAATGGAAAGATAAAGATCATTGACTTAACAAAAGCAAATGCTAAACAATGTAATGTTATTTTCATAAAGAATATATAAACCTATGTTTTATATATGTTTTCAGAAAGTTAAGCATGCTCACTACAGAGTTAACATAGGGGATCTCTGGCAGAGGCAATGTGAAGACTATGTTTGCAAGGTTTGTTTACTTATATTTTCTAATTTTCTGTAATGCACATATACCACTTTGGTAATAACAAATGATGGTTTCTAACTGATCACAAATGGAAATATTATGGGACATGTGCAACTTAGCTGTTAGTGGTTTGTTTGTTTGTTTGCTTTGCTTTGCTTTACTTTGTTTTTAAACAGCCAAGAAAGTAAGGATTTGTTAGAACAGGAAATGGTACCACGCCCAGAGACACAGGTAAGCCAGCTTCAAAGACCTGGCTCCAGGTGGCTTCCAGGGGAGGGTAATGTAGGGGAAAATCGTTCATCATGGGCGATCATTGCATCAGGTCCTGATATCAGCCTTGGCATTGTTCTGTCTGCTTTCATGAGGGTGTGGTCCAGTTCAGCTGAGTAGGCCTAGGGCTGTAAATAAATTTTATAAGAATTTGAACCAAAACTGACAACATATGCTGGGAAGCAAGATCTCAACTCTTCTCCTTCTCTTTCTCCTTCTCCTCTCCTCTCCTCTCCTCTCCTCCTCCTTCTTTCCTTTTTTAAATGTGTTTTTATTGATTTTTTTTTTTACAGATAGGAAGAGAGAGGGATAGAGTTAGAAACATCATTGATCAGCTGTCTCTTGCAACACCCACAACCAAGGTACATGCCCTTGACTGGAATCGAACCCAGGACCTTTCAGTCTGCAGGCCAATGCTCTATCCACTGAGCTAAACCGGTTTCAGCCTCCTTCTTCTTTAGAGAAGTTTTAGGTTTACAATACAATTGAGGGGAAGGAACAGATATTTCTCATATACCCTCTGCTCCCATATATGTAGTTGTCCCTATTATTGACAGCCCCTTCAGAGATGTACATTTGTTAACATTTATAAACCTTCATTGACATATCATTATCAGCCAAAGTCAATGGTTTACCCTAGGATTTAGTCTTGGTGTTGTATTGTTTATAGTTTGTATAATGACATGTATCAATCATTATAGTACCAAAGTGTATTCTCACTGCTCTAAAAATCCTGGGTGTCTTTCTGTTATTCCACCCTGTCCCACTAGCCCAGCCATGAGCAAACTACGGCCCGCGGGCCGGATCCAGCCCGTTTGGCTGTTCTATCCAACCTGCGGAGCCGAAAGAGCAGAGGGTTCTCTTGCTTTCCCCTCTGCTCCTTCACCAGCAGCCCAAGATGAGAGTGCCAGCATGGTCAGGTTGCTTTTGTTCCGGCCCTCTGGTCCAATTTAAGAACCCATTGTGGCCCTTGAGTCAAAAAGTTTGCCCACCCCTGAACTAGCCCCTGGCAACAATTTATTTTTTTACTATCTCCATACTACTGTATCGCCTTCTCCGGAATGGCATATGGTTGAAATCATTCCATATACAGCCTTTTCAGTTTGGCTTACTTAAATTAATTATATGCATTTCAGTTTATTCCATGTCTTTTAATGGCTTGATAGTTCTTTATTTTTAAGTGCTGAATAATATTCCATTGTCTGCAAATACCAGTTTTTTCTCTAGCCACTCACCATCTAAAGGACATGATTTAGTTTTGTACCATCAATGAAAAAATAAACATGAAACCTCTCATTAAAGATGTTTTGATGAGTTTAGCCAAAGCTTTCAAAAGTTTTATCAGTTTTACTGTTTACATTTGGAACAGGCCATTTTCATGAGCAGACTTTTAGGCATACTATTTTATTTTTACATTTTTCTGTGCTGGCTTACATTTCGTCCTGGGTGGTGGTTGTGTTTTGTGCATACCATGGGCTTGTTAGATATAAACAGAAAATACCAGTAAGGTTGAATATACATACCCTGTTTTCCCGAAAATAAGACAGTGTCTTATATTAATTTTTGCTCCCAAAGATGTGCTACGTCTTATTTTCAGGGGATGTCTTATTTTTCCATGAAGAAGAATATGGTACACATTTATTGTTAAATGAAAATAAAGGAAATTTATTACCTGTATACAGTACGGTAGTATGGTATTTGTCAACACAAACCAGGCAAACTGAATCCTACAGTATCAAGAATTTACTCATTTATTCAATGACAACCATGTCATCATCTTCTGGAACGTCATCATGACAATCCAATTCCTGAATTTCCTGGTGAATTTCTTGTGACTCCATTTCTTTCAGAATCAGTGGACCAAATCTCTCATGTTTACCAATAGCACTGTCTCTAAATGAGTACTTCTTGTCAAGGTAGTGCAATGCAATGCAATGCAACTGTCAGTGATTTTCTTCCATGAATTCTTCCCCAAGTCACAACTTCTTGCAGTTTAGGTCTTATTTTCGGAGGATGTCTTATTTCGGAGGATGTCTTCTTGCAGTAAGTAGGTCTTATTTTCAGAGGATGTCTTATTTTCAGGGAAACCCCGTATACTAGCTTAGAACAAACTAGGTGGGGTTTTGGAGGGTGGGTTTTGCCTGCTAGAACAATTTAACATGAATTTGAATTATCTTGAAATATTTTTTAAAGAATAACCACATAGATTTTCTTTAACCTGTGGCCTATTCACCAATATTCCACATGAGAATCTCCTAACTAATTAAAAAATATATTATTTAAACCTTGATTTTGTGTCCAGCTTTCTTCTTGGGATATATCAGTGTACAAACCAGACAAAAAGACTTGCCCTGTGGAGTTAACATAAAACAGACAGACAGTAAACAGATCATATCAGTAAATGCTGTGCTATGTTCTAAAGCTAAGGGCTTTAGAAAAAAAATAAAGCAAGTTAAGGGGATCTGAAGTGTAGGGCAAAGGCGTGATTTTAATTGGGATGGTCAGGATATACATGGCTGTAGCGACATCTAAGAAAAGATTCACAAGTGATAAGTGAGCCATATAGGTATAGGGGCGGCGGGGGGGGGGGGGGGAGAAGGAAAAATTCAGGTAGAAAAACAGTCCTTATATAGAGCATTCCTCTTGAGTTAGAGGAGCAGCACACACAGAAGCCGGGTGCTGAAGAGGAGTGATGGGGAGCAATGGAAATTTAGAGAATGTGGTCAGAGAGGTAACCCTGTAGAGCCTTTTGAGCCATTTGTAAGGTCTTCTTTTCCTCAGAGTGAGATGGGAGCTATTGAAATTAACCAGGAAATGACATAAACTGACTCAGATCATAAAAGGGATAACTGGCTGCTGAAAAGAGGCCAGGGCAGAAGCAGGGAGACCAGTCATTGCTTTAACTCAGAAAATCACTGGGGGTGGCAATAGGAGTAGAGAGAGATCATCAGATTTGAAAATATTTGAAAATAAAGCCAACAGGATTCATCAAGAGCAGAAAGGCTGAAGTTGGGACAGGTTTGGGGAATAAAACAAAAAATGCTGCTGTGGACATGGTAAGTGTGAATCATCTGTTAGACATGGAATCTAATTCTGCTTAATCTATATCAGTGACCTGTAAGCATTGACTATGGGCAAGGAAGTAGGAGGTACAAGAACTGTAGAAAATATGTCTTTATAGACAGGGTGCTTTCAAAACAAGGCAATGAGGGTATACACATACAATTACAACCTTTCCTAACATTTAACATTTGTTTACTCATTGATTAAGCAAACATTTATTTAAAAAATGTTTTTACTGCTTTCAGAGAGAAGAAGGGAGAGGGAGATATAGAAACATCAGTGAAGCCCTAGCTAGTTTGGCTCAGTGGATAAAGTGTGGACCTGTGGACTTAAGGGTCCTAGGTTCGATTCTGGTCAAGGGCACATGCCTAAGTTAAAGGCTGGATAGTATATATATTATGTACCAAGATCAAAGTGCAGATAATCCAGAATCCCAGGTCAATTCCTACTGTTGTGCATGATCAACACACTGTCTGGATGTCTACAAGTTAATTTTTTAGGCTCACATACACATGCAAAAATACCTAATGTGGTTTCTAAGTTGGGGAGAGTGTGGGTAAAACTCTTAGGATTTCCTATTGACCAAGAACCTCTGTGTAGTCATGGGTACTTGGTCAACGCTGCCTCAGTCACCAATACTGCATCTTTAATCACACAGACTCACAAGGATGTTTGAATCAGCACAGAAAGTAGGCTATCAGACAAACATCTTCTGTGGCCTATCACACCTATGCTTTGGTATGAACCACCCCATCTGTTCTTCTTTTCCTCATCTCCTGGTCTAAATTCTGCTGCTTCGTTATTTAAACCCAGTTTGAACCTTAACACTCAAATGATGACCATCTGATCAAAGTCATTGAAGTTTATGCCTGGCCACCTGACCTCACTAATGGAAAATTTAAAGTTGGGTTGTCTCACTCAGTTTGGCGCAACACTTAAAAACTCAGACTTTCAGAAAAATTATCTGGCCCCACCCACTCACCTGCCCTGCCATCCTTCTGTGGTTCCACTCTCCTTGGGGACTAATGGGGCTGAAAGTGCCTCCACTGCTACCTGCTGCCAGTGCTGTCTTTGCCACTGCCGCCATGTTATACTTTGCCTCCTGGTGGTCACTGCACATCATAGTGAGCAGTTAAACTCTCAGTTAAATTCCCAGTCTAGGGGACAATTTTCATTTTAGACTTTTATTATATAGGATTAGAAGTCTGGTGCATAAAATTCATGCATGGGACTTGGCCCTTGCAGTCCCGGGCTTCATCTGGAATGTCATCCAGATGGTCGTTCTACTGTTTGATCTAATTAGCATATTAGTTATTTATTATATGGAATTACTATGATAATCTCTCTGATAAATTTAATTACTCCATTTTATAGATGAACAAACTAAGGCTTAAAGAGTTGCATTAATCCTTGCTAGTATGGTTCAGTTGGTTGGGCATTGTCTGGTGCACTAGGAGGTCACCAGTTCAATTCCTGATCAAGGCACACGCCTGGGTTGTGGGCTCAATCTCCAGGGCAGGATGTGTAGGAGGCAGCCAATCAGTGTTTCTCATCTCTCCCTCTCCCTCACCGTTCTTCTCTCGGAAATCAATAAAAACGAGAGAGAGAGAGAGAGAGAGAGAGAGAGAGAGAGAGAGAGAGAGAGAGAGAGAGTTGCATTAGTCAGAGAGAAAGTGGCAGAGCTTAAACTCAGTTTTTTTTTTTTTCTAAGCTGAAGCTGATACTTTTAATTATCAAACTATATCACAAGATTGTGGGCTTCCTAGGTCTCTTCTCCATGCATTTTTTGTTCAGTATATAATGGGTTATCTTACAATTATTCTTCAACATATGGCATGGGGTGGGGTCAGGGGGGCAAAAAAGCCTCTTTATAAATGTTTGGCAATCTTTGAATTTTACTGAAACAAAGACCTTATATTTTTATACAGCTTTGCAACCTCAAAGTACTTTCACACCCTCTCACTTTTGAGTACCGTAACACTTCTTGTGGTGATCAAGACAGAGGGTCTTAATACCTTTTTTAGATAAATAAATCAAGATTCAGAAGGGCTTGAACTGCACAAGCTTTCATGACTGGTAAATTGGTTATAGAGGTTATAATGTGGTTTCTGGACTGTTAACTGACTTTCTAAAACTGCCAGCTTCAACTAGTACTTGAAAATTACTGTCAGCATATTTCATTTTTAATAAAAATTGTAGCGGCTTAGGGCTTATTTTCTAGGAAAGTATCAAATTCAAGAAAAAGATATTAAGCTCTGGCCAGTGTAGTTCAGTTGGTTGGGCATCATCCTGTGCACCGAAATGTTTCCAGTTCAATTCTTGGGTCAGGGCAAACCCCCGGGTTTCGAGTTCCATCCCCCAGTGGGAAATATGTGGGAAGTAGCTGATCAATGTTTCTCCCTCTTACTTCCTTTCTGTCTAACCATCATTAAAAAGCAAAAAACAAAAAACAAAAAAAACAACAAGATATTAACAGAGTGTCAAAGATCACAATCTTTTCTCTTAGTTCTTGACTTGAGGATTGTGTGTGACCTTAAAGGTTGTTTGTTGCTAAGGCTGTCTGTCATAATTTACCACAGAATGGGTGTGGCATAACCAGCAGATATTTACTTTCTCACAGTTCTGGTGTCTAAAAGTCCAAGATCAAGGCGTCGGCAGGATTTGTTCTCCTAAGGCTTTGCTTCTTGAATTCTACATGGCTATCTTCTCATTGTGTTCTCAGATGGCCCTTTATCTGTAACTGCTCATTCCTGGTGTCTTTCTCTTTTTAAAGGACACCAATCTGATTGGATTAGGGCTCCACCCTTAAAACCTCATTAACCTTAACTGCTTTCCAGGCCCTTTTCCCAAATATAGCCACATTCTGAGGTGCTACAGGTTAACACTTCAACTTGTGAAACTTGGAGGAATACAATTCAATCCACAACAGGGGGCTTCCTAGCAAATAAGTGCACCTTCATCTGCTGGAGCTGAGAGCTGTAATTACATTTTAAAAGTTTCCAACATGTACACGAAACCTAGTATAAAACCAGAGACACCCATGAAGATTTCAACTTGAAACCATTTTTGAAATAAAGAATCAAAAAAAAAAAAAAAAACCCACATACACACACACACACACACACACAAAAAAAACAAGTAAACACAGACTTGGTCCTATATCCATGATAAAAATAAAAAAAGAAGGCATTAAGAAGCACCTAGATTACTTAAAGGAAAATAGAAGTTTCTAACCTTCAAAATATACAATAAAAGTAATAACAGCCAAAACCAGTTTGGCTCAGTGGATAGAGCGTCGGTCTGCGGACTGAACGGTCCCAGTTCGATTCTGGTCAAGGGCATGTACCTTAATTGCGGACACATCCCCACTGGGGAGTGTGCAAGAGGTAGCTGATCGATGTTTCTCTCTCATCGAGGTTTCTAACTATCTATCCCTCTCAATTCCTCTATGTGTAAAATCAATAAAATATATTTTTAAAAAGTAATAACAGAAATTGTCAAAAGTATCTCAATTAATCTCTGAAGCAGATTGATATGTGAATATACTTTTTATTTCTATGGGATGTTTTTAGTTTCAGTGCTTATTTGGAGTTATCACCTTTAACAAACTACTAACCTAGATCATGGAGCATTAGAATGTGTCAACCCAAGGCTGACTGGATCCCATATCTGACTGACTACTGGAAGGGCAGGACAGGAATATGGGATATGAGAGTATAAGATGAGATCAAAGGAGCTCTGCCACTAATTTTGACAATACTGACAAAAATAGCAGCCAATTTGCCTCAGGTTGGCAGTCAGTAGGCCTCACTAGGAGCTTGGATCAAGGATGGAGCTGAGGCTCTACCAGGACTCAGCAATCAGTCATAATCCTAGAGTTGGAGGAGTGGTGTAGAAACTAGGCAGGGTCTTAGGTACTCAGGCAGAAGACCAAGTTCTAGTTACAGGAACGAGGCCACCTACGAGAATCAGATACACAAAAACAGGATGAGAACCAGCATACAGGTCAGCATGGGGACACCAGCAAAGCAGCTTGATTTTGAGCAGGGAAGCTATCAGCTGGCCTGGCGCCCCCAGTTTTTCTCCTGCCTACAAGCATAATTGATCTCTGAGTTTAGTGTAGCTTTAAACCTATGTTCGAGAGTTAAAAAGCTCAGAAAGATTTAGGTGCAAGGGACATGATGTACTCTTCCTCCCTACAGGATAGCAAATGTCACTGCCATCTGCTTATTTTGTTTTGCCTTTAAGTTAATCCAGTCTAGTAACAACATATTCCAAAAATTATTCAGAAAAAGCATTTTATGACAGCATTGAATCAACTCATCACTTCCTTTTATAAGAGTCCATCACTAGCCTATAATAGAGCATGTCCTAGCTATTGTACTTTCCTTAAACACCCCTATACAATCCTGCCACTGAGACTGATTGTCATTTCACAGTAAGGGTAGTGGTTTCTTCTACCATCAGTATCCGCATTAGTATTAGTCTCACCAAATGACAGAAATCATTTTTCCCCAGGACAAATTTGAGGAGAAGGGAGGAACTTAAGAGTTGCCTAACGGGGAAATTTTTTTTAAGATAACAAAAGCCCAGCAAGTGTGGCTCAGTGATTGAGCATCGACCCATGAGCCAAGAGGTTACCTGTTTGATTCTCAGTCAGGGCACATGCCCGGGTTGTAGGCTTGATTCCCAATAAGGGGTGTGGAGGAGGCAGTTGATTGATGATTCTTTCTCATCATTGATGCATCTCTCACTCTCCCCCTCTCTTTTTCTCTCTCTCTCTGAAATCAATAAAAACATATTTATTGAAAAAGACAACAACAACAAAACCACAAATTGATTTCTGTGATAGATGTTACCCTGTGGCTAGTTTGAAGCAATGTAGCTTCCCTGGGGCTTTGTTTGTCCATCACCTGGAAGTGTCCATCGGTACAGATTGAGGCAGACTGTCTGCTTCAAGGCGTTGACCACATGGAGCCTGTGACATCTGTGGCTTTTGGTCTGTAATGACTGTCTACTTGATTCTAGTGCCGAGATGTATATTTATGCAATGTGGGATCTGGAAGATACTTAAAAAGTGCTATGTTTTAAAAATATAAGTAAATTGAAACTCTGTGCTTGCATTTACAGTGTTTCAGATTTAGTCAGATTTACATAATAATTTGTAATACAAATGTAATTGGATTTCTTGTCCAACATTTGACTAAAAAAGCTAAGGAAAGATAGATCTGAAAGGAGCATCCAGGCACCATTTTTCCAGTGTTAGGGGTTGATTTGCACCTGCATCACGGATATTCTGAAAGCTAATCACTGGTACCTGTGAACATGACCTTATTTGGAAATAGGGTCTTTGCCGATGTAATAGTTAAGGTAAGGTCATAATGAATGAGGGAGGGCCCTTATGTAGTGTGACTAGAGTCTTAGAAGAGGAAAATTTGGGCACAAGAAGATATAAAGAAGACAGCAATGTGAAGGCAGAGACAGAGATTGGAATTATGCCGCCACAAGCCAAGGAGACCCTGAGCTGCCAGAAATTGGAAGAAGTAAGGAAGGACTCACAAAGACTGCAGAGGGAGCATGACCATGCCAGTACCTTGATTTTAGACTTCTGGTCTCCAGAACTGTGAAGGAATAAGTTTCTGTGGTTTTACATATGACCCAGCACTCCCACTTCTGGGTATTTATCAGAAGAAATGCAGAACACTAGTTCTAAAAAGATATATGCAGCCCTATGTTCACTGCAGCATTATTTAGGCAGCTATAGAAGCAACCTGAGTGTCCATCGATAGACTATTGGATAAAGAAGATATACATATATACAATGAAATATTACTTGGCTATAAGACATAATGAAATATTGCCATTTGTGACAACATGGATGAACCTAAAGGTTATTATGCTTAATGAAACAAGTCTGACAGAGAAAGACAAATATCATATAATTTAACTTATATGTGGAATCTAAACAAAGTGAACAAACCTGAAACAAACTCACAGATAAAGAAAACAAATTGGTTGCCAGAAGGGAGGGGGTCTTGGGAGCTGGGGGGAAAAAGTGGAGAGATTAAGAAATACAACTTTGTAGTTAGAGAGTAGTCGTGGGGATGTAAAATACAAAACAGGGAATATAGTCAATAATATTCTAATAACCATGAATGGTGCCAGGTGAGTACTGGAAATATTGGGGGAACACATTGTAAGTTATATAAATGTCTAATCCTATATAGTAAAACCCTAATATGCAAATTGAACAAATGGTGGAACTACTGATTGCTATGATATGCACTGAACACCAGGGGACACATGCTCAATGTAGGAGCTGCCCCCTGATGATCAAAGTACTTCCATAGGGGGAGCACTGCTCAGCCAGAAGCTGGGCTCATGGTGGCAAGTGCAGCGGTAAGGAGTGAAGGGTCCTGGACTGTGAGAGCTCCAGACTGTCAGAGGACACATGCCAGGCTGAGGGGACCCTCCTCCCTGAGTGCATGAATTTTGTGCACTGGGCCTCTAGTCACTATATAATATACACCTGAAATTAATGTAATATTGTATGCCAACTGTATTGGAAAAAAATACATGAAGAAGAAAAAAAAAAGATTCTGTAATTTTCTCACCCAATTAGTTGTACTTTTTATAAAAGATGTTTTTATTGATTTTGGAGAAAAAGAAAGGGAGAGGGGAAAAAAAAGAGACTAATATCAATGATGAGAAAAATATTGATCAACTGCCTCTTGCATGCTTACTACTAGGGATCGAACCCAAAACCTGGGGATGTGCCCTGACCAGGACTTCGAACCAGTAACCTCTTGGTGCATGGGATGAAGCTCAATCACTGAGGCCATAGTGGTAATTTTTTATTTTTTTTATTTTTAGCAGAAGCCCTTGGAAATAAATGCACTGTACTTAAACGGGATCAATTAAATTTTAGACCATGCCAGAAAGGTTTTGTGTTGTTTTTCTTTTACTTTATTTTTTTTTTAAATTACAGTTCACATTCACTATTATTATTTTTTTAAATATATTTTATTGATTTTTTTTACAGAGATGAAGGGAGAGGGATAGAGAGCCAGAAACATTGATGAGAGAGAAACATCAATCAGCTGCCTCCTGCACACCCCCCACACTGGAGATGTGCCCGCATCCAAGGTACATGCCCTTGACCAGAATCGAGCCTGGGAACTTTCAGTCCACAGGTTGACGCTCTATCCACTGAGCCAAACCTGTTTTGGCTCACTATTATTTTTTATTAGTTTCAGATCTACAGTATAGTGATTATACAATCATATATTTTTTACAGAGTATTCCCCCTGATCTTTCAAGTACCACTGAGCACCATACATAATTATCACAATATTATTGACTATTTTCCTAAGCTGTACTTTATATTCCAGAGACTATTTTGTAACTACCAACCTTACTTCTCAATTCCTTCACCTCTTTCACACAGACCCCCAAACCCATCCGCTCTGCATGCCAGGCAGTTATTAAGATCCTTGACTACTTTTGAGTTTGGGGTTTTGACTTTGTGAGTATGGATGCTACAGAGACCTAAGCTACCACACAAAATGAAATATAAGAAAACTCTACTCAAATAACTCAGAGCACCTAATAATGTTTCATGCACAAATGATGGGTTTTTGAGCCACTGTTTTTAGTGGGGGGGTTTTGTTTGTTTCTTTGTTTTAGTTTCTTGTTTATGTATCTCTCAAATATTTCATGTCAAAAAGAGGAAAGTGGGACTTTTCGATCATTTTGATTATGGATTACATTTATTATTAGACAATTCAAAATGTGGGAGTATGGTAATACTATGTGTGGAATTAGTAGATGTCCACCTTTTAGTCAGGTTTAAATCCATTTGTGGACATTTGGGTTACATCTCCCCCAGCAAAGTTTTTAACTATCAGCTATTATACAGTCTAGGACAGATTCTGCTCAAATCTCAGCAGTAATAAATAAACATCATTATTTTCATCCATGATATA
This sequence comes from Vespertilio murinus, assembly GCA_963924515.1. NCBI lineage: Eukaryota > Metazoa > Chordata > Mammalia > Chiroptera > Vespertilionidae > Vespertilio > Vespertilio murinus. The sequence goes on from OZ004710.1 coordinate 45,769,336, forward strand.
TTTATTACCATGTTTCCCCAAAAATAAGACATCCTCCGAAAATAAGATCTACTTACAATTTTCCTTCTGAGTGAAATATAAGGCATCCCCCGAAAATAAGGCCCCCAGGCTCTGTCTCAGAATGAAAATTAATTTACCATAAACTGGTCGCTAGGGCCACCCCGACTGCTGGCATCTAGCAACCAATGAAGTTACCCGCAGTCCTGACGTCACTGCTGTGTGAATGGAGAGAAATCAGCATGGAAACTTTGTGAAACCTAAACTGCAAGAAGTTGTGACTTGGGTGAAGAATTCACGGGAGAAAATCACTTACAGTTGCATTGCAAATGCACTGCGAGCAGGCTACCTTGACAACAAGTACTCATTTAAAGACAGTGCTATTGGTAAACATGAGAGATTTGGTCCACTGATTCTGAAAGAAATGGAGTCACAAGAAATTCACCAGGAAATTCAGGAATTGGATTGTCATGATGACGTTCCAGAAGATGATGACATGGTTGTCATTGAATAAATGAGTAAATTCTTGATACTGTAGGATTCAGTTTGCCTGGTTTGTGTTGACAACTACCATACTACTGTACCGTATACAGGTAATAAATTTCCTTTATTTTCATTTAACAATAAATGTGTACCGTATTCTTCTTCATGGAAAAATAAGACATCCCCTGAAAATAAGACGTAGCACATCTTTGGGAGCAAAAATTAATATAAGACACTGTCTTATTTTCGGGAAAACAGGGTAGCAGGCTAATATCAGTGATCAATTGCTCACCATTCTTTTAGAAAGGTCAGCTATGGGAATGTTCATAATAGCATTAGGGATAGACAATCCAGGTGCTTGTATTGCAAATGTTAAGAATGCTTAGGATAGGAGAAGGAAATGTGGTAGTTAATCTCATAACTCTGCTTTATTGGCACATACAAAGAGGCAGAAATATAAAGCCTCATTCTATAGAAATATTACCTCCTTGTCATATTCTAACTTTCAGCCTTATGTTCTGAAGCAGCAGTGTTTTGGTGTAGAACACTTATGGGGCTCTTTTTTGTGTGTGCCATTTTCATCACTCTGCTTCTCTGACCATCATGCTCACAACACCAGGTGTTTCCATAATTCCACACAGGTGGGCAGTTCACTCATTCATAAATGATGAAGGGTTAGAATGTTCAGAAAGTCAGGGGGTGAAAATTTGCTGGAGACTTTCCAAAAGACGCCATTATTAGTGGCAGAAATTATGCAAGTAGTACATTTAACACTCACTTTTGTAGAGAATCAATTTATTCAACAAATCCAACTTGGAATTAAAGTAGACAAGTTAGTAAGATTTTGCAGAAATAAATTAAAACGTATGTATTTTGGATGCTTGAAAATCTGAAACCCAGTGTTTCCAGATACAGATATTTCTGTTCAGCTTTATGGGTATTTGGAAAACAAAACCTTATTTTCAAACTGTAATGGAAGAATCATATTAGAAGATGCTATTGCAATATGAACATTTCTGCATTTTTTTGGTTTGACTTAGAATGTTACAATAATAAGTGGATCTTGTTAGAGAAAATATGAGCTTATGCAATTTATATTTAGAAAAAAAAGTGGAAGCCAAGTGGGTTGGGACAGTCAGAAGCCCAGGAGTGTGTAGAGATTATTTAAAATCTCTGAAAGCAAGAGACAAGTAGTGGAAAGAAGGGCAGGAAATTCAGTGCACACAGTTTGACAGTACCTGTAAATAATGGTATACATACTCTTTCTGTTGTTATTATTTAAAGCCAGCTAGTAGGCAGGAACTATAAAAACAGCTGGCTAGGATAACTTCTTTTTACTACTAAAAAAAAACTTGATGCCGCCGAAACCGGTTTGGCTCAATGGTAGAGTGTCGGTCTGTGGACTGAAAGGTCCCAGGTTCGATTCTGGTCAAGGGCATGTACATTGGTTGCGGGCACATCCCCAGTAGGGGGTGTGCAAGAGGCAGCTGGTCAATGTTTCTCTCTCATCGACGTTTCTAGCTCTCTATCTCTCTCCCTTCCTCTCTATAAAATATCAATAAAATATTTTTTTAAAAACCTTGAAGATTTTTATTGTCCAGATCCAAAATCTCAGTTAGCATGCACAAAAATTGATTATAAAGGGAACACACACACGCACACACACACACACACACACACACATTTGTGTTTTTCCTCAAATTTAATTGAGAATACTGTGCTATGAGTTAGCATATAATTTATTATTTAGCAGATGGAAAATAGGTCAGAGACATTAGGCCTGAAGCAGGATTTAGTTTGAAGTCCCACTTTGCCTATGCGAAAATCAACCAGTGTAGGCTTGGCCTCCAATTGCAGAGTATTAGCATTGGAAGGGACCAGATAAACAATCCATCTTAGGTCCCCTCCCCTTTTTTTTTACACTGTCATTCATCCTTTAGTCCAGTGTTTCCCAAACTTTTGACATATGTGTACCCCTTTTATAATTTTCGTAACGCTGAGTACCCCTCGTCAAAAAAAAGGATGTATTTTAATAACAATCAAAATATATTTATTATTTCCTTTTTTATACATACACAAAATAATAATAAATTAAAAATAAAATTATTCATAATAAAATATAATAAAAGTTATATTATAAATAACATTTATTTGCACACTGGACCATCTTACGCCTCACAAGATTGTCTTGACTTGACTCATGAGAACATAGAATTAGGTACAGCTAAGCACAGTTCAGTGCATATCCCCACCAAACTCCAGTGCAACAGGTACCCCCACCAAACTCTTTCTGTATCCCTGGGGGTAAGCGTACCACACTTTGGGAAAGACTGCTTTAGGCCAAGGGTGGGGAACATCTGACATTAGGGCCCCATAAAGCACAAGAAATCATTTGGTCTGGCCCTACCAAGGCATTAGGGATGAGTCAATTACATTTTTGACCAAATATAGCAGGCTAATTTTTAAGTTGAAATTTTCTATTGCCCTTGAATGATGTTACCAATATCCAAATGTCCCTTGGAATAAAAAAGCTTCCCCACCCCTGCCATAGACAAATTATTGAATGTCTTCTATGCCCTAGGCTCATTAATAGATGCTAGGGATATCCTGTAAATACAATTCTCTCTGTCCTCAAAAATCTCATAATCCAGAACAGTGCCTCTTACACTTTACTGTCTGTACAGATCATCTGGGAGATCTTTTAAAATGTAGACTTAATTTGTTTTTTAATAGGAGGAAATTAGGATTTTTTCCCCTGCAAAAAGCTTTATTATTTCCATTTGGTCCAACACAGGGGAGATGGCTCCAGGGGGGTTGAAAGAATGGCTAGAGGTTGCAGAGAGAGAGGCTCAGACAAAAACCAGACACCAGGGGGATGCAGAGGACCCCTCAAAGGCCTCTGGACTCCAACGGCTCATAGTCGTGCTTGAGGGTGAGCCCTTGGAAGATATACTTGCCCAGGCAGCCTGAGGGCTGGTCAGCCTGGGGAGGTAGTCTGATGGTCACCCATCTTCTTGATGAGTTACACCTGCTCACCTTCCCTCTTTTTCCCCAAAATAAGACAGTGTCTTATATTAATTTTTGCTCCCAAAGATAAACTAGGTCTTATTTTCAGGGGATGTAGTATGTTTCCATTAAGTAGGTCTTATTTTTGGAGGATGTCTTATTTTCGGGAACTGATTCTCTGGGAAGTCACAGAGATGAGGGTTTGCAGGAGTAGATTCAAAAGAGCCTTGTTCAGGTTCCTCTCCAAGGTCAGGGCGGCTTCTACAGTGTCCTGAGTTTTGCCCACTCTTCTTGGGAAGGCTTCAGCATGTCCTGGAAAAGAATGCAGCCACCGGGCTGGTTTTGCATCGTTAAGAGATGCTCACTGCCTTTGTTCTTCCTCTTGGTCAACTCAAGAAATAAGTTGATTCATATGCCTTTCAGCATAACGTTTATTGCTTGTCTCATTTTTGATTCTTATAAGTATATTTCCAGTAGGACATGATCTCACTCATCTAGGGGAAATGGTGAACAACATAGACTGATGAACAAGAACAGACCCAGAGATAAGGAGCCATGGGTCAGACTGTTGGACCTCAAATGGAAGGTGGAGATAAAAGGGAGAGATCAACTAAAGGACTTATGTGCACACATATGAGCCTAACCAGTGGTCAAGGACAATAGGGGGTGGGGGCGTGAGTCGGGGGATGGGGGATTGGAATGGGGGGGGTTTAGGACAAATATGTGATACCTTAATCAATAAAGAAATTAATTTTAAAAATAAATTTTAAAAAAAGTTGGCCATGCCCTCCAGAGCCACATCGTCAGGGTGGAAATAGAAGCCCAGGGAGAGGTAGTGTAGGAGGTCCACAGATGCAAGTTAGTCAGGTGGAATCATTCTGAAGAATTTGGGAGTTCATGGTTGATGGACAATAAGAAGTTAATGGTAAAAAAATAAAACTGTTGGCTTTTTTTGGAGGCTGAGGATGGCCAGAGGATGGCCAGAGTGGTTCTGAAGGTGATATCTGGAGATGAAGCTGGAGGGTGATTATAGGCTGGAAGAAGGGGTGTCCCTGGGACTGTCCCATCTAAACCCTATTGAAGCAAGAGACAGATCAGGGGACCGCCAAGTGCATTGCTGGCATGTGTTTTCTTAAAAGCTTTATTTTTATTGTTGACACTATTAGCAGATGTCCCCATTTTCTCTCCCTTTTCCCACCTGTACCCAGCCCTCACCCTCTCCTTTCCTCTGGTCATCTTTAATCTATAATCTAGTAGGTCTAGGGTGGGGCCTGAGATTCTGCATTTCTAACAAGCTCTTAGGTGATGCCTTGGGAATTGATCTGGGAGGCACTGTGAGAATATTTGAAGTAGGAGGACTTCATGTGTGAAGGTACAGAGACAGCATTGATGATAAGAAGTTTAGCTGGTGCTAGAAGGTTGACCTGCCATGAAGGAATTTGGAGTGTGGAGTCCACAAGTTAAGGGAAACTGTTATATTGATACTAGAAGCCCAGTGCACAAAATCGCACAGCCCCACCCACCTGTGCATGCCTCTCTGTGTGAGCTGAAATCACATGAGACCCGAGACCTGCCCCAAGAGGGGGAACTCCAGATCCCCTGTACCGTGAGACCCATCAATGCACCTCTGGGTGAACGATCATGCAGTCCTTATGGCATTACGGCATTAGAGCCACAGGCCTTTTATAATATAGACAGATAGGATGAACATCCTTAAGAAATTATCTTTATAAACATATAATTTACTGTTTTCTGACTTCTTGGGTAAATATCCTAATGTTAACATATCATCATCACTCAGTTTATTTTGTTAGTTAGGATCCCAGACATATCTAACATTAAGATGTAGAAATTAATATGAACTATATTGGAACTTAAAAATATTTGTTTTATTGACTTCTGGGAGTGTGATGTTGGGGCTAAAATATACTTTTCCTTCCGTCTCCTGCACTAATAATCAAATTAATAAAGACAGATTAACAAGAGAAAATCAACTTTTAGTTGTGTATGAATGGGGAATTCACATAATGAAAATTCCAAAAACAGTGCTCTGAAATTGGGTATATATATTGTTTTGGATAAAAGAGAACAGCGGGGTAGAGGTCTGAGATTTCAAAGGTGAGAATGGGCGATTTGCAGGTAACTGAGGAGTAGTGGAACACATGGCAGGTACATTTTTGTTAGGCATTCCAGAAACATTGAGATCCAGAGGTGGAGGGACATAGGATTTGGTCAAGAAACTTCTGCTAGGAGTCCTCTGTCTAATGCTAAGGTGACTGTTCTAAGGTTCCCTTCCTGAATCAGGTTCTTCCATCTGAATCTCTTAGGCAGGATAAAGGGGGAGGGTCAGATGTTTTTTCCAAGTCTTTTCCTTTTTAAAAAATATATTTTTATTGATTTCAGAGAGGAAGGGAGAGGGAGAGAAACTTCAATGATTAGAGAGAATCATCGACTGGTTGCCTTTTGCACACTCCCCACAATCCAGGCATGTGCCCTGACTGAGAATCGAATCCTGACCTCCTGGTTCACAGGTTGATGCTCAACCTCTGAGCCACGCCAGACAGGCAGTCTTTTCTTAATGACCAGGTTAAAAGTAAGTATCCCCAAAGGCAAAACTTTTGCTTCCCTTCAGAGGCTTTAAGTAAGCTCGCTAATATTCAACCACCTAACTTTTCTTATAACAAAACAATCTTTAAAATACATAGCACTTACCAACACTGCCTTGTAATACATTAGAAGACAGTGGCAGCTATCTACTTCAATCTTAGACTTATATCTCCTCAGAGAGTAAATGCAATGAACTTTCTATATATTATTTCTACACTATGCCTAAGGTTACTCCTGAACCTTTAATGATGGAAAGAAAATAAACACAGATTTACATTTTACTGTGAAAATTTTTAACATAGATCTCTGTAGAGTTCCACTTAAAATATATTTGGCCTATGAATGACTTGGGGGATTATAAGAAAAATGAGAGAAGATAAGTCAGGTGGCTAGTGTAAGGCAAAAGTAATGCTATGACAATAGTTGATGTCTTCTTAAATTCCTGAATACACTTTGCCAAATTTATTGTGAACTTGACTCAAATCCTTTCAAAGTTAAATAATATTACTTGGAATTTCCCATGCTGCCTTCTTTGACTTTCAAAGAAGTCATTTTCTGTTGCAAATGTATTTTGAACCTCTCTGATCAAGGTTCTGATTTCTTTGGCTTCATTATAATGAGTATGTCACACACCATAGACTATATCTTCTTGCTTGTGTACAGACTGTGTTGATCATAGACTATTCAACCCATTCTATTTCTTCCTATACTCTTCTTCGGAGGTTAGTGCCTGTCTATCTCCATGTCCTCACTCTGAGCCTAAGAGAGAGAGCGAGAGAGCCCTTTGGTCTCTCCACCCTTTGTTTGCTTCCTTTAACACTTGGCAGCTTTATTTCCGTGTCTGGCGGCCGCTGGGGAAACCTTTTTAACCTTCCCTGGCAGGCCCTGGGATAATTCTGGGAAGCTTTACTTTCTTGTCCTTCTAATCCCCTAGTGCTTTCTTTCCCTTGCAGTTGTTTTGCTGTGCTTTTCATAACCACAAATGTATTTCAGATGAACCACTTTAGTTTACAGTTGCTGCAGCCTTTATCAGGCTAAGGTTCCAAACAAGTTGTAACAGCTGCTAGGAGGCTGGCAGAAAGCCTTGATTGCTAATTCTGTGCTAAACTGCTTTTCACAATGGGATATCCTATAATATTGGACGCAGTCTTTAAAGCATATGATTTCTACCTTGTATTATTACTGCTTGCATCATACTCATTCCTAGCTTTAAAAAACTATGCATGTACTTTCCTAAATGGGTTTGATTTTATTTAAAGCTGGAGGTTCCCCAGGTAATAAGGAAGTTATCATGGAGAAATAGGTAAGGGTGAGATAGTAGGGTCAAGTGAGTTGATACATAAAAAGACTGAACCTTCTGAAAACACAATAAAGATGAAAGCTGGTTCTCTTGGCTGTAATTTGTAGAGATAGGAGGAAGGAAGTCTGCGTGGGTAAAATGTGAGCAGTTCCAGATGTTCGTAGTGTTTCCAGTGTCCTGGGATGGGGGGCTGCTCAGCAGTTACGTGTGAGGTGACAAAGATGTGCTCAGAATCTCACAACTAGATTCTCACAATAATGATTCCACTTCCAGATAATGGAGAGTGATTTATTATATGTGTGACAAGAAGGGGGATGTGAGGTGAATGAGGAAATCAGCGAAAACAGCATCTGAACTACTAAAGGTTGCTTTATAAGTCACATTTGATCTGCTAGTGTCCCAAAATTGTCTCAGTTATGAAAAAATGTGTTTTTATTGCTTAAAGTCTTGCATATAATATTACATATGTCTCCTTCCCATTCCAAATAAGATGTTTTTAACAGTCTAACAGGAGAACCTAGCAGTATTTTACTATTTTATGACACAAATTGTCAGCTAAGTTTTATTGATGGATTTCTTATTACAAAGATATTTTGATCACAAATAATAATATTTAAAATATGTTTTATTGCTTTCATAGAGAAAGGGAGAGAGATAGAAACATCAATGATGAGAGAGAATCATTAATTGGCTACCTCTTACACATCCCCCTCTGGGGATCACAAGCCCTCACCCAGGCATGTGCCCTGATGTATAATCAAACCAGTGACCTCTTGGTGCATGCCTCCATGCTCAACCCCTGTGCTACACCAGTCGGGTCACCAACAACATATTTAATAGTAAAACATTAATTTTAAAATACACTCATATTAGAATACTCATTTTATAGTATATGTCGATAGACTTATGGTAGTAAAGGATTTCCTGGTCAAATGATGGGTTAAACTAGTTTTTCTTTTAATGCAAGACTTCTCCGAACCTTTGATATGTTTTTAAAAAAATATATTTTATCGATATTTTACAGAGAGGAAGGGAGAGAGATAGAGAGCTAGAAACATCGATGAGAGAGAAACATCAACGAGCTGCCTCTTGCACACTCCCCACCGGGGATGTGCCCACAACCAGTGTACATGCCCTTGACCAGAATCGAACCCGGGACCTTTCAGTCCGCAGACTGATGCTTTACCACTAAGCCAAACCAGTTTCAGCTGATATGTTAATATTCACTGGGATATTATAACTTGGTTGAATATATAATTTGGTGGTATCACAAATCTATTTGAACACAGAAGTATTTTTCTAGAGCATCTTCAGCCAGCAGGACTCTGAGAAATATGCCTTGACAAAGACTGATACAGCATTCATCAAACACAAGCCAATATGTAGTAGCCTTCCATCAGCACATCTGCAGTTACTCTTGTCTAACTCACCACACAGGTGTCATCGCCAGTGATGTGGTTTGATTTCATTGTGCACAAAAATCAGCTGAAGGTGATTGTCAACATTCAGATTCCTGGCTGTACTCTGATTCAGCAGATCTAGCCTGAGTTCTCGGAATCAACATGTCATCAAGCATCAAGTGAGGTTTCTGATGCAGGTGGCTATTTTCTGTACTTTGAGACACACTGTATTAGAAAGCTTGGGTCAGCTAATAAATAAGAAAAGATGGAGGTAATTAATTATATACTTTTAAATTTAAGTTTTTTGTTAATGGATTTTAGAGAGAATGGAAAGGAAAAAGAGAGAGTAAGGAGAGTGGGAGAGTCTTTTGTTGTCCCACTTATTTATGTAGTCATCGATTGATTCTTGTATGTGCCCTGATAGGGAATCTAACCCAGAACCTTGGTGTATGGGATGCTGCTCTACCCAATTGAGTTATGAGGCCAGGGATATTATATATTTTTTATGAGGCCAGGGATATTATATATTTTTGAAACAGAAAGTGTCAGAATACTGATATCAACATGTTGAAACTGGGACATCATGAAAGTTTAATGACAATAGATCAGTGAGGTACAGATAAAGATTCTACAGTCACTTGTATATTAGTATCTGTAATACTCATGCGCCAAACAAGCACTCATTGACTCATTAGTGCCTTAAAATACAGGGTGTCCCCCAGAAAGGTATACATACTTTTAGAGCTGATAGCTCAATTTTGAAAATGAAATGTATTTTTAATAAACACTGCCTTTCAAAATCAGAAAAAAACACACAAGATGGCGGCATAGGTAACTGCCTAACTGCAGCCTCACTCAACAATTTAAAAAAATACAACTAAAATAAAGTGGACATTATCCAGAACTATAGGAAGGTTGACTGACTGGAAATTCTACAACTAGAAGGAAAGAGAAAACCAGAAGGAAAATCAGAGGAGCTGTAAAAGCCTAAAGGACAGAGACACAGTGCACGCATGGGGAGAGGACAGAGCAGGAGAGGAGGGGGCTGCTGAGTGCCTGGCTGGTGTTCCCTAACAGGAAGGAGATATAAGCTCCAGACTGTGCTGAACCCCAACTCTGGGTGAGACCCTGGGGTCCCAGGCTCATACAGAGGGAATCTGGGCAGAAAGGCAGAAGCTCAGGGAAGTGGTGAAAGGCAGAGCCCCCAAGTCGCACACATTGGGAGCATAGGACAGAAGGTTGATTCAGACTCTGGATTGCCCTAACAGGAAGGAGACATAAGTTCCGACTGCTCTTAACCCCACTTCCAACTGCACTGAACCCTAGTTGCGGGCTCGTTGTGGGAGAGACTAGACTGTCTGGTAGCAGGCAAAACTCTAGGGTGCCTTTCTCTCAGAGGTGCTTGCAGCGAATACCAAAGGACTCTGAGGTACACTGAGACTCAGGAACCTCAGAGGGCAGGGCTAACCGGAAGCCAAGGCTGTAGGCTCCACCCTGAAGCTCCACCCTGAAACTCTGCCCCATCCAAGCTGAACACAGAGGCTTTTGCAGGTTTCCAAGTCTAGTGGGATAAGACTGTACATGGCATAGATACAGCTGATCCTCCCAACCTACCAACTCAGGGAAGCAGCGAAAATGCCAAGACGAGGAAACGGAGCGCAAACGAAAGAAATGGAGGACAAAAAGCGACTAGATATAGAGTTCAAAACCATGCTGATAAGGTTGTTCAAGAATCTCCTAGAAAAGGCCGATAAAATAAAGGAGACCTATGAGGATATGAAAAGGGATCAACAAGAAATAATAAAGGATCAACAAGAAATAAAGAATACATTCTCTAAAATAAAAAATATTATACAGAGTTCTAAAAACAGAATGGAAGATTGCAAGAATCAAGTCCAAGATTTGGAACACAAAGAGCCAGAGGACACTCCTCCGCAGAAGCAAGAAGACAAGAGAATCCAGAAAGTTGAAGATAGTGTAAGAAACCTCTGGGACAACTTCAAGCGAACCAACATCAGAATTATGGGCGTCCCAGAAGATGACAGAGAGCAAGATACCAAAACCATATTGAAAGAAATAGTGACAAAAACTTCCCGGACCTGGTGAAAGAAATAGACTTACAAGTCCAGGAAGCACACAGAACCCCAAACAAAAGGAATCCAAAGAGGACCACACCAAGACACATCATAATTAAAATGCAAAGAGCAAAAGACAAAGAGAGAATATTAAAAGCAGCAAGACAAAAACAGGTAGTTTACCTATAAAGGAGCACCCATACGATTGTCAGCTGATTTCTCAACAGAAACCATGCAGGCCAGACAGGAATGGCAAGAAATATTCAAGGTGATGAATAACAAGAAACTACAGCCAAAAATACTCTACCCAGCAAAGCTATCACTCAGAATCAAAGGCCAGATAAATAGCATCACAAATAAATTTAAGCTAAAGGAGTTCATTACCGCCAAGCCAAAATTATATGAATTGCTAAAAGGGGTTCTTTAGGAAGAGGAAGAAAATAAAGATAAAAATTATGAACAACAAATACGTAACTATCAATAAGTGAATCTAAAAAGCAAGGGAAGTAAAAATCATGATGAACAATATTAACTGGTGAATATAATAGAATCAGAGGTATGGAGGGGGAGTGGACTGATGATTCTTGGGGAAATGGGGAGTGGGGGGGGGCAGGAAGAGACTGAACATAAACTGCACCTATGGATGAGGACAATGGGGGATGGGGAAAGGGCAGAAGGTGGGATGGAAACTTGGTGGAGGGGAGCAATGGAGGGGGGGAAATGAGGAACATTTGTAATAATATGAACAATAAATATTTATTTAAAAAATAAAATAAATAAAAGCAGTTAGCTGAAAATACTAAAAAATTAAAAAAAATAAACACTGCCTTTATAATTATTCAAAGTGTGTGTATACATTTTTGGGAACACCTTATATTTGTGTAATCTGCACTTTTGAGCAAATGGCCCATAACTGAAAGCATTGAAGATGCCTCCAGGAATGTCAACTTGTACTTCCTCTTCCAGCAAAATTTTAGTTCTTTACACATAGCACAGGGCTTTGTGTTTCATGTCCTGTGTCTGAAATGGCCCTTCCCCTTGTTTTTTCCTCTGACTTATGTGTACTCTTCAGTATGAATTGAGTATAAATATGTATGGCTGGTTTGCAATAGGCATAACATGCTTATGTAGTTAAACAGGCAATGATTAAAGCCAGTAAAATACGTGTGGGTGTGTAGCTGTCAGCACAGGAATAGTATCTGTTAGTCTGAAGCAGCACTAAAGGTAGCCTGCCATCCCAAGGCAGCTTCAGAAGGACTCCAGTGATGCAGGAAGCTAGGATATATAGCAATTTGTGATGGGATTAGTATGAGGAAGAGAATCAATTGAAGTTGTATTCAGTTTCTAAGACGCTTCTTTTCACCTCTCAAATTTTGCTAATCATTGAATCTGGTTTTTCTTGTTTGCTGGCAATCATTTAATTCCTTTTTGATTAATTTTCACACCTGCCTGGGTCTGACTCAGCACAGTGCTTTACTCTGCATTAGTAATGATGACTGGTTCCCGACTGAATGGGGTGGCTCTTTCTACCAGGTAGACATACTTTCTTGGGATTTCTGTCAAGGTACTTCTTAATCATTCTGAAAATATAAATATGATGCTCCTCTGTTATTTCAATTATCACTACTTCTTTTCAATCTTCAGCTAAAGGAAGCAGCCTATCTGGCCAGCTCCCTTATTTGCATTTGGTGCTACAATTCTTGTCAAGATGTCAAATATCTGCCACGATAGACATACTGTATATTGGTGGGTGGATTGTGGTTCTGATGTTTGATAATGGAGAAGAATTCTATTTAAGATTTTAGAAATGAGACCTGCTTCCGGAGCAAAGAAAAGAAAGGATATTGCATTTAGCTATGAGTCATGAATGTCAGGACTTAAGTGTTTTAAGGGCTTTGTGGGAGTGGAAGAGGCAGTGGAAACAGGAAGTCAGGCTGCCATAAGCACATACATAACAAGTAATTAATTGACTATAGACGTGAGAGAACCTACAGAGAACACTAGCGAAATACTATTGTACATGAAATGTATTAACGTTAATATTGTGAACAGCTGGGTAGCTGGAAGTTTGATAACGAAGCAACTCATTTTAATTTGATCTAAGCTTCAGGTTTTAATTGAATTTATAAGAACATGGGGAAAATTAACAGGCAGCTTCTGGCAATTCAAAAACAATATTTTGGCTCAAGAGTCTAAGCTTCTCTCTAAATTTTGGAAATCTGACTCTGGATTAAGATGGAACAAAGGAAAATAATGCCAAGGATGGCAGATCTATGTCTCTGATTTTAAATACATGCAGATTGTCATTGTTTGTCAGAAATGTAACTAATCATATCTTACAGTGACTAACAAGTCAACCCGAATTGTTAGGTAGTTGTTTGAATCATCTATATGTCTTTTTCCTCTCTGACAAGTCACAAATATCTCAAAAAAAAAAACATTGTTCAAAGACCTTCAGAGAGGAGCAATGTGTCGAGGCCAGTGATGAATCTTCTTTGTTAATAGACTCCAGAAGAACTGGGCAAGAAACCTTCTCCACCCTAAATAATGGCACCCAGTGTCTTTTGACTAGAGCTAGAGAAGACTTATGTGTTCAAAATTGCTGCTTTCTACAAGAAATGTAAAAATATAATCAGTTTTCTTTTCCTGAAAAGGGTACCCTGAGCAAACATATTTGTAACCTCAATGTATAATCTAACCTGTCACTGTTTTGCATCCTCAGATCATTCATTAGAATAATGCCAATCCAAGCAGGCTATTCTGTGGCCAAAGATTTGAATCATATTCTGGAGAAAGGGGGTGGTGGGACCTAAAGATGAAGCATAATTTTCCTTCCCCCTGCAGAACTGATGGGTCTCTTTGACCCACTTTGCTCTTAGAAAAGACTCAGTGGTTTGCACCCAGTTCCCAATTGACATCAAACTGAAAATTGATTTTTTTCAAAACCTGATGGGCCAGATTTTCTCAACAAAAGAAAAAGTCAAGGGGTTTGCCCTAATTATATTTATCTCAGTTGATTTCTCACTTTATTTATATACATGTTCTATGTAATTTTAATAAATTGTCAGACTAATTTTTTTAAATCCTCACCTGAGGATGTTTTATTGATTTTAAAGAGAGGGAGGAGAGAGAGAAGCATCTATTGGTTGCTTTCTGCTTTTGCCCTGTCCAGAGATTGAACCAATCTTTTTGTGTATGGTATGGCCATACAATCAACTGACCCAGGTAGCCAAGGCCAGACTTATTTTTATTATTTTCTTTTGCATGTGCCTATCTTAGACCTCATTATAAATTTGTGCAAGCCAAGAATTACCTCTCTTTTAAGTTTTGCATCTTCTATATGGTGACTAGAAAACTTCCATGCACACTATAGGAACCTAATAGAAATAATTACTACATGTTCATGAAAATCTTTGGGTAACCTCTATATTGGCAAAGGGTACTTGAAAAGTTACCTTGGGATTATCATCCAGTATAAAGTGTGGAAGTCCTTTTTGTTATTATTATTATTTTTTTTGCTAGAGACTTGTATACTTTAGTATTGTTTGTTATGTAGATCATAGGTTGAAAATGATAGATTTATACATGAAGATAAAAATTCCTTTTTATTTCCATTTTTAACTTAAATTAAATTTGTTGGGTTGGCATTTCTTTTTTTTTTTATTAAGGTATTATCTGTATACATAGCTTATCATTGCCCCCCCCCAATATATGCCCTCCCTCCCCAGAGTTTTGTGTCCATTGGCTATTCTTATATGCAAGCATACCAGTCCTTTGGTTGATCTCTTATCTCCCCCATGGGTTGGCATTTCTTAATTAAATTATATAGGTTTCAAAGAATTCCTTCTTTAATTTTTATTTTATTTTATTTCAGAGATGAAGGGAGAGGAAGGGAGAGATAGAAACATCCATGATAAAATAGAACCATGAGCCCTAATTGGCTTGGCTCAGTAGATAGAACATCGGCCTGCGACTGAATGGTCCCAGGTTTGATTCCTGTCAAGGGCATGTACCTTGGTTGCAGGCTCATCCCCAGTGGTGGGTGTGCAGGAGGCAGCTGATCAATGTTTATCTCTCATCTATGCTTCTAACTCTATCCCTCTCCCTTCCTCTCTGTGAAAAATCAACAAAATATGTTTAAAAAGAAAAGAGAACCATGACAAAATGTTGAACAAAAATAAACAGGGGCAAAGAAGCATAGACTGTCAAACTACAGTGGGAAAGTAGGGGAGGGTTGGGGGTGGATAAGAGATCAACCAGAGGACTTGTATGCTTATATGTATGCATATAAGCACAACCAATAGACTCAAGATACTGGGGGCAGGAGGACAAGGGCAAGTGCTGGCGGGGGTTGGGGTGGGGGAGGCTGGGGGGAGCTCAGTGGAGGGGAAAAAAAAGAGAGACATGTACTACTATTTGTAATACCTTAAACAATATATATATATATATATATATATATATATATATATATATATTCCATGATGAGCTGCTTCCTGCACACCCTCTGCTGGGGATCAAGCAGGAAACCCAAGCATGTGCCCTGACCAGGAATGGAACCATGACTTTCTAGTTCATAGGTCGATGCTCATAGGTCGATGCTCAACCACTGAACCACACTGGCCGGGCTTAAAGAATTCCTTGTTAAATAACCTTGAAAATGCATCAATGAAGGCTTCAAACTTTAAGAATATTATTTCTTAAAGGATCATATCCAAAATGTGGAACATAATCAATCTCTAACTTCAGAGGTTTTGATCAAACTGGCTCCAGATGTTTTTGATAATTGGTGATGGGGTCTGCTGATATAAGTGATGTTCTATCACTGTTGCTTTGGTGAATCATGATTGGTAGTACAGAGTAGAGAAGGCTGGTAGATGTGGCTCAGTTGGTTGGATGCCATCCCATACACTGAAGGGTTGCTGGTTTGATTCCCAGTCAGGTCACATGCTGGGATGTGGGCTTCATCCCCTGTTGGGGGCATGCAGGAGGCAGCTGATCAATGTTTTCCTCACATTGTTGTTTCTCTCCCTTTACTTTTCTTTCTCTAAAACTCTGTAAAAAATCTTTGAAAAAAAAAAAAGAGTAGACGAGGATACAGAAATATACAGCTACTACTTAAGCCAAGGAATGAAAGGAATATTGGAGGATACAGTCAGCTTCTGATTATCTATGTACACATAGATAATTCACACCCCAGGGTGTATTTTAAATTTCATAAGTGGCTAGCTTTTCTTTGTTACTCAGTCTTTCACCTCTTCCCTCTATCAATGTTATCGTCTTTGGAAGCTTCCACTTAGTTTGATGTGTAGATTCAATAAAATATAACCAGCAAGGTAAATTTCTGGAGAAACAGCTGCTTGGAATGAAAAACAAAACACATCCCTATTATATAGTAGATTCCAGGTTGTGGGCAAATGTGCTTATGAGCTCATGTATGATTGCTTTTGCCTTATTTGCATGGACCTATAGAATTCAGTTGCATCAGCTAATTGGTAATTCTTGTGAAGAACAGTGAACATTGCTCACACTTAATGTTGTGAAGCACACAGAGTTGCTTGGAAAATTTGTAAGGAGGGCATTCTGAGAAAAGGGAAGTGTGTGGAAGGCACCTGCCCTGTTTATGGGAATTCCTACTTAGGGGAAACTTAGAGGGGTATCAAAGCCAGTGTCCCTATTTATTCCTTGACCTTTCCAAACAAGCCTGTGCATGTGCAGACCCCCAGATGTTTACTGGAATCTTTATGCTTACTCCCTGGATGCCCTTGCCTAGAGGACAATGTAAACATGTGTTCTCCAAAGATTGCTCACCCTACTGATTGCATCTAAAGATAAAAATTCCAATAAAGGCCTAACGAGGCAGGCAGTTGAGGCTGCCTGGCTCCTATAGCCAGGCCACCCCTTAGTCTCTCTTTCACAGTGAAACTGTCAGAGTAATCTGTTCATCTGTCATTCAGGGGCTGCTGGTCAGCCCCAGCACTCTTACTATAGATATTGGCCAGACATATTTTGGTCCCCATGAGACATTGCATATTTTCAATCTGTTTAATCAGTTGCTGAACAACATGTAGAAAACAGGTAATCAGAATGATTGCAGTAATACTTATAGATTGAAAAGTCCTGAAAATGTGTATTAGTGACTTCTTTGTCCTGGACCCTATATGGAATACACTCTAAGTAAAGCAAAAGCTAATCCATGAAGGATTTCATATGGATGATTGACTAGCATGATGCTGACTGTAACTCCCTCCTTGATACATTTATTAATCTTTAAAAAGTTCAGTCTGAATGGAATGTCCTTGAATCATGGTTGCTATCTAAGTAAAAATGTGTTAAGAGCTAGACAACTTAGAATCATTTATTTTTAGACTGATTTTCCCCCTTGCATCTGCTAATTCTTTGTGTTATCTCCTTATAAACACTTTTAGGACTGAGAACAGAACTGTCTTGTCTTTTGTATTCCCTATAGGTTGCACAAAGTAGCAAGCACATGCTATGTACTTGATAAATGCCTTTGCCTCATTGAATAGCCTGGTGAATCTGTGTTTTCTTCATGTACCTCAGTGTCTGCTTCATTTCAAGACACATAGTTATCTTTTATTTTTTAAAATATATTTTATAACTTTTTTATTTTTACAGAGAAGGGAGAGAGAGAGAGAGTTAGAAACATTGATGAGAGAGAATCAATCAGCTGCCTCCTGCATACCCCTTAACCCCCTATGGGGATGTACCCACAACCAAGGTACATTCTCTTGGCACAATCGAACCTGCAACCCTTGAGTCTGCAGGCAGACGCTTCATTCACTGAGCCAAACCGGTTAGGGGTAGTTATCTTAAAGAAATCAGGAGATGGTGGCTTCCATGGCACATTCTACTAATATTTGTCACTCTCAAATATCTCTCTCTCTCTCTCTCTCTCTCTCTCTGCCACACACACACACACACACACACACACAATTAGGTCTCTAAAACACTTCCTTCAATCTCCTTATCCTTTCAATTACTGCATGCTTTGCTATCTAACACATGGTAGCAATTTTATTTTAAAACTAGAGGCCTAGTGCATGAAAATTCATGCACTGATGGGGAGGTCCCTCAGCTTGGCCTGCCCCCTCTCAGAGTCCTGGAGCCCTTGGGCAGAAGGCAAAAGGCAACCCGGTGATCAGGGGAAAGTGACACCCCATCATACTTCTGCTGCTGCCACTGCTGGGAGTTCAAGCTTTGGGCAACCCTGGGTAGCTGGGGGTCTGAGGGGACTGGGGGACTCCAGAGGTAGGCGTGCAGGGCAGGCCTGGCCTTGCCATGTGCCTGCCGCCCTGGCAGGGCTGAGGGAACTGGGTACCACCATCTTGTGGCTGTGGGGGCCACCATTTTCCAGTTTGTGGAAGTCAATTAGCATATTCTCTCCTTACTGGCTGTGAGTGCCGCCATCGTTGTGATGGCCTGAGGGTCAATTAGCATATTCCCTCTTTATTAGACAGGACTAGAGTCCCAGTGCACAAAATTTGTGCATGGTAGGGGCTGTCCCTCAGCCCAGCCTGTACCCTCTCCAATATGGAACCACTTGGGGGATGTCTGACTGCCAGTCCTAACTAGGTTGGCAGCAAAGGAATTGCTGGCTCATAATCACTAACCATCCTGCCTGCCTGATTGCCCCTAACTGCTTCTGCCTGCCAGCCTGATCATCCCCTAACTGCTCCCCTGCCAGTCTGATTGACAACTAACTGTTCCACTGCCAGCCTGATTGTCCCCAACTGCCCTCCCCCTCTAGCCTGTTCACCCACAACTGCCTTCCCTTGCTGGTCTGTTCTCCCCCAACTGTTCTCTCCTGTAGGCCTAGGTCCCCCCTAACTGTCTTCCCCTGCAGGCCTGGTCCACCCCAACTGCCATTCCATGCAGGCCTAGTCCACCTCAACTGTCCTCTCCTGTAGGCCTGTCCCCTCAACTACACTCCCTTGCTAGCCCAATTGCCCCCAACTGCCCTCCCCTGCCAGCCTGATGGCCTCCAACTGCCCTCCTCTTCTGGCCCGTTTACCTCAACTGCCTTTCCCTGCCAGCTTGATAACCCACAACTGCCTTAATCTGTGGGCCTATTCACCTCCAACTGCCCTCCCCTGCAGGCCATCTTGAAGAAGCCATCTTGTGATGATGTTGCATGAGGGCATTGCGCCACCAAGGCTTTTATTATCCTATCTAATAAAGAGGGAATATGGTAATTGACTTCCCCTCCCTCAAAGATGGCAGCACCCACAGCCATAAGATGGCAGTGCCCAGTCCCCTCATCCCTGTCTGGATGGCAGGTGCACAGCAAGGCCAGCCTGATCTCACTCCCAACTTCCCTCCCCAGTTAGCCTGGTTGCACCCAACTTCCCTCTCCTGAAGGCCTGGTTGCTCCATGCTGTCTACACACCTGCCTCTTGAGTTCTCCAGTTCCCTAGTCCCCCAGCTGCCCAGGGCCAGCTTGAGGCACAGGCAAGCCTTGGATGATGGCTTCCCAGGCACCCAAGGCTGGCCCAATGTGCAAGTAAGACTTGGATGGTGGCTGCCCAAGGTTCATGAAACCAGGTCCAGCTGAGGCTTGCACTGCCATCAGTGGCAGCAGCAGAGGTAGGATGGGGCATCACCTTCCATGATTACCGGGTAGCCTCCCACCCCTGAGGGCTCCCGGACTGTGAGAGGGGGCAGGCCGGGCTGAGGGATAGACACCCCTCTAGTGCATGAATTTTCATGCACCGAGCCTCCAGTATAGCATAAGATTGCTTTAAATTTATATTTTCTTTTTTGGCATCTGTCTTTAAACATTTTAATAGACAGTGACTATGTGTGAGAATATATAATATGTAAGTTAATGAATGAGTGTATCTTGAATTTGACCTGTGAACACTAGTACAAGGTTTATGGATGTGTCCTGCTGATCTTCTGCCTTATAGGAATCCAAATGCTACAGGATAGTCTTTCCTCTTTTTCTAATTTAAGTAGAAGAAAATACTTCTTTACTGTTCCTGTTAACTCCAGGAAGGCAGAGACTGTGGCTTTGATCTCCATCATCCAAAACAGTGCTTAAAATATAATAGATCATCAAATAATATTTTTATTAGAAATGAATACAAATGAAAGTAATACAATGAACCACGCTGATATTCTTGCTGTTCCTCAAACTGCTAATTAATTTCCCACCTCAGGGCCTTTGTATTTCCTGTTTCCTCTGTTCTGAATGCTCTAGATACTCATGAGATTAATTCCATCATTTTATGTTTTCCCTCTACAGTCTATTAAAACAATCTACTTCCAACTACCCCACTCTAATCACTCTTACCTTGCCTCACTTTTTCTTCATAGCACACTATAACATTTTATTATATCATTATGTGTTTAATGTTTTTTCTCTCTTTCCTCTCCTTGATCCACTGCATCTATAGAATGTGAGGCCCATAAGCCCTGGAACTGAATCACTCCAGAGTCTCACCAGGAAACAGAAATCCTTACAGATGGGAACAGACTGACAGCTGTCAGAGGGTAGGGCTGAGGGGGAGGACTGGATGAAAGAAGGTGAAGGGAGTAGTTAAAGAACACATGTTCATAACCCATAGGCACAGGACATGGTGTGGTGTTGGTCAGTTGGAAGGGGGGAAGAAGATTGGGCAGAGATGGGCAAAGGGGAGAAAATGGGGACATCTGTAATAGTGTCTACAATAAAAATAAAGTTAAAAAAAAAACAAATTCATAAAAATCCTGCCACCATATAAAGCAAGTTAAAAATCCACAAATGGATTTCAGTGTTGCTATATCCTGTGAAAATAACTTTCATAGTCTGTAATTCTGACATAACAATTTGTAGCCTTGTTAATAATATTTAAAATAGCATGTTGATTTCTGGAAGAAAAAAAAAGAAACCCTTGCAGATGGTACAAATAAAGGCTTTAAAGAGTTACTTCCAGCAATCTGGGCAGGGTTATAGGAATAAACAAGGTACATTGAAACTAGAACTGAAAGGTCAAGAGAAAGAGAGAAGTGAGCGCTGGATTTGGGAAGGAGGTATTGCCTGAAAAAAAAAAATCTAATCTTGGAGGAACTCAACTACTGACATAAAGAGACACAGCCCTGGAAGTCAGGAGCAGGAGAAGAAATTACCAACACTTGTCTTTCCCTGTATTCTCTCTCTTATCAATGCACCTATTGTTAAAACCCTAGCAGGAGCCAGCTGTCAAGGAGCCCAGGTGAAGCCAGTCTTAGAGTTCGGCCTCTTGGGGAACAGAAGAGGGTGGAGAATGCATCCTGTGAAGGAAACAATAAATAGCACGGGTATATTGTTTGGCTTACTGCTGTGTCTTTCATGCCCAGAACAGTACCCAGCACACTTTAGGTGCTCATTAAATATTTGTTACATTAAAAAAAAATCAGTGGTAGTAGAGGATTGGGAGCAAAGGAACTTTGACATTGATCCAGGATATTATCCTATATAATAAAGAGCTAATATGCTAATTAGATAGGGTGGCAGAACCAACCTTCCTGAACTACCAGTGGGCTGGGCTGCGGGGCAGCTGGGGCTGTAAGAACCGAGCCCCTTGCATGAATTTTGTGCATCAGGCCTCTAAACATATAATATAAGGTCTCAGTTCTTATTTTGGGGGGAGAGTAGGTGTCCAAAGCTTATGTTTAGAGAAATTCACAGATAGCTACCCTGAAAGGAAAGACAGTCAGTGCCTTTTGTTTATCATATCAATATAGTGATCACTTAGGTTGTAATTTATGGGTTGGAGCTTACTAGTCAAAGATCCTGGGATACATGCATCTGAATCTGAAGTAAGAAGTCTGAAAGTGATTAGCACAACGGTGGTAGTTGAAATCATCAAAGAGGATAATGCCACCTAGGGACAACTTGCTGAGTGAGAAGAAACACAGCTCCCTGGAGGTACTCCTCACATCACCTGTGAACAAAGAAGGAACCAGCATGCTGTGGGCCTGGCGCCGGCTCTGAGTGTGTGGGCTTGGGATGAAGTGTTCCACAGACTGCACAGCATGGAGCTCAGAGTGACCTGAAAAGCAGGGTCAAAAGGAGCATCTCAGAGGAATCCCTTTGAGCACAGTTTCAAAACCATAGCTCTCATCATTTTGTAAGTGATGGAACAGAACCAGAGGAATGAATGAATTTGTCTACAGTAGAGTTAGGACTAGACTCTACCTTCTCCTATTTCCTAGCCAGAACATTCTTGATGATACCATCTCACTGCTTGTGGACCTAAAATCAATTGCCCTTAATACAAATATTCCAGAATGTAGACTTTTAGGCTTTATTTCTCCAATAACATTCACCCTTACATGATTCCTTTCTGTCCTTCACGTTTCTTATTTGTTAAAAGATAAAAGGATATGTCTTTTCCTACCCACCTCACAAGTTATAGATTAAATAAGAAAGTGTGGCCAAAACCGGTTTGGCTCAGTGGATAGAGCATCAGCCTGCAGACTGAAAGGTCCCGGGTTCGATTCTGGTCAAGGGCATTCCGGTCAAGGGCGGGTACATCCCCAGTAGGGGGTGTGCAGGAGGCAGCTGATCGATATTTCTCTCTCATTGATGTTTCTAGCTCTCTATCCCTCTTCCTTCCTCTCTGTAAAAAATCAATAAAATATATTTTTTAAAAATTAAATAAGAAAGTGCAACTTGCTTAGAGCTCCTGGAAGGGGGGCGGGGAGGTGTGTTGTACATTCGCTATATTACCTGTGAAAAAATATAAAGGCTTTTATGGAGTCACCATCAACCAGAATTGGGAATGAAAAGCACTGAGATGTTTAATAATGCTAAATTATTACATGTAATTTTCAATAACTTATTTACAACCTGGAATTATGTTTCTAAGATTCATCATGTTATTATATTCCTTTACTGCTACATAATATTCCATAGCCTGGTTATACCATTGTTTATTGTAGTTTAGGGTATATGTATTTATAACAAAATTAGAGTCTTTTCAAAAAGCAAGGAAGTTATTTTTAAACATCAGCATAGTAATGGCCTTTTAAGGGGATGTAGGAATTTAGGATTAAAAAGAAGCCCCGAGGCAGCTTTAACATTAGCAGTGATATTTTATTGCAGTGACTCTTTAAATCAGGGATGGGGAATCTTTTTCTGCCAAGGGACATTTGGATATTTATAACATCATTCATGGGCCATACAAAATTATTAACTTAAATTTTTGCCTGATATATTTAATCAAATATTTAATTAACTCATGCCTAATTCCTTAGCTGAGCCAGACCAACTGATTTTACGGGCCTTATGTGACCCACAGGCTGGATGTTCCCCACCCCTGAAAATGTATAATATCAGCATCATCTGGGATCTTGTTAGAATGTCACCTTTTGGGGTCTACTCAGGCCTAGTGAATCAGAAACTGTGGGAGTGCATCCAGCAATCCGTGTTGCAACAAGCTCTCCAGGTGAGTCTGATGTATGCTGAAATGTGAGAACTGCTGCTGTAGTGTTATGCTTCATAAGTAACATGTATAACATGTAAGATTCTCGCTCGTTCTTTCTCTTTCTCTCTCATATTTCATAATATAAAATAAAACAAAACACCTGAGCATTCAGAGGGCAAATGGGAGGAAGAAAGGAAAGGGAAAGAATGGAGCCTCAGATTTATTCAGGAGGAAGGTGAAGGTGAGATGAGAAGATTCTTAAGAGAATAGTTGAAATATACAGTGCACTTCGAAGTATATGCATATATGGTGTGTTGTGCCTATGTGCACTGGCGCTTTAGAATGATATCTTGCTTGGAAAGGTTAGCAAGTCCCATTGGTAGAGATAATTACTCCCTCTCTCTACTCACCCCTGCTTCTGAATAATTTAGCCCCAGCAGGGAAGATCTTACTCTCACCACAGGACATAACTGCTGTTATTCAAATAGATCTTGCTGTTGTGGCCAGATATTCTAAAGGAAAGGAATCTGTATCATCACTACCCTGACTCCCCCCTCCCTTTTTTTTTTTTTTTCATTTGGGAGCTGCAGTTGACTTTGCAAACTATCTCTTTCCCCTGCTGCTAGCATCACATACCATCATATTGAAAGTGAATATTCACACAAAGGGGGAAAAAGCATCGTCTTTATTTTGAAAGAAACCAGTTATTAACTGAACATTTATTCTTAAATGGCTTACTGGTGTTCAGGCTGCTAAAGGTAGTCCACTCTGAAAGGCTCCACACAGGCTAACAGTTAAAGATTTGATTGTTGCCCACAGATGACAGGGAGGACTTTGACCTGCCAACTGCCTGGGGACACTTTGGGAAGAAGCTCTTGAAAGAAATTAATCCTGCAACATTCGCACCCTAAGGAAACCACCTGCAGCAGACAGAAAATAGCACCAAATAAGTTTAATAGGTCTTTGGGATTGTCATTTGCAATGTTTTGGGCAGTAGAGATACCAGAGCAATAGTTTATCCTCTTGCTCAGATTTCTATTAAGGGATCTAAATTCCAGAGGAAGTCTCTTGTTATCACCTTGTTGAGGTCTTTGCCATCGTAATGACTTCCTAACCAGTCATTCCTCTTCCTATGTTGTCCACACTCCCATCCATCCTTCTTGTCACTGCTAGATTGGCCTTTCCAATCGACATCATCGATCCTGCCATTGGCCCACATGTTACACCTCTGCCATTGCTTTGGCAACTTAGAAAAGCAGAGCCTACTGTTAGCCCAGTGTTAATAATTTAACAGGATCACCCAGCTGGTGTGGCTCAGTGGCTGAGTGTCAACCCATGAACCAGGAGGTCATGGTTCCATTCCCAGTCAGGGCACATGCCTGGGTTACCTGCTCGATAACCCAGAAGGTATGCAGGAGGCAGCTGATTCTCATCATTTATGTTTCTATAGCTCTCTCCCTTTCCCTTCCTCTCTCTGAAATTTCTCCATTATTGACACCTCACCATGTTATCAGACAGCAGCTGCGTGTCGCTGAAGGATGCCCAGGACCAAATCAGAGACGGTTGGACCTGCATCACCACCATTTGTCCACCAACTAGTTCTAAAATATCTTGGCTGACATGTACACATAAGAAACTGTTTGACATTGAAATTGGGACTCAAAAGAACTGTTGGCCCAGAAAGGAACTCACTACAGACTGATTCATTTGCCTCTCAGCATAACCATTATGGCTTGTCTCAGTTTCGGTTCTTACAAGGGTATTTCTGGGATCACATGATCTCACACATCTAGAGGAAATAGTGAGCAACATAAACTGATGAACAAAAACAGACCCAGAGAAAGAGAAGCAGCGATCAGACTCTCAAACCTCAGAGGAAAAGTAGGGAAGGGTGGGGGTAAGGGGGAGAGATCAACCAAAGAACTGTATGCATGCATATGGGCCTAGCCAGTGGCCATGGACAACAGGGGGGTGGAGGCATATGTGGGGAGGGGTTTGGGATGGGGATCGTGAGATGAGGACAATTATGTGATACCATAATCAATAATATATATATCACATTTTTAAAAAATAATCACGCAGGATATTCTTTATACATTTTTGTGCACTAACTGCTGGTGTCATTTGACTATTTTATCATTATTTTATCACTTTGTCTTTTTACATATTTTTTATCCTATTACATTGTACTTATTGTGGCTAGTTGCCTCTACTTCTTTTCCAAATGTGGAAAGGTGAAAATAAACAGATGCATAAGTAAATACAGCAAATCATTCTCCTTCTCAGAGGCTTCGGTGCCTACCCCTTGTGCACTAAGTAACCTCTCAACTTCTCCATATGGATGGCATCCTCCATGATGTGGCCTCAACCCACTTTTGCAGTTTTATTGTCTATTGTCCAAGGATGGCCAACTTCATAGTCCATCATACTGGCTTACTTGCCTTTCTCCAAACTTTCCATGTGTTTTCCTGCCTCTAGGACTCTGCATGCCCAAGATTTACCTCTGCCCAAGATTAATTCCTCTCTCATCTCTGCCTGCTCAGATCCTCTCTATTAAATTTTATAGCTCCATTGCTACTTCTTCCTAAATCTTCCCTGGATCCAGCCACCATTTATAATATGCCTCCCCTCCCTAGAACATTTCCTTTATTGTTCTTATCATATTCTACCTTGTATTACATTCATTTTATGCTTAGCTTATATTACCATCCCCTTCATGCCCTAAAAACTGGAATATTCCTGTGGGCAGGGGCCATGCCCCACTCATCATTGTATCCTCTCTACAGCATGTAGATCAATCAGTCTTTTTTTACAGTAGTTGTTCAACAAATGTTTTTTGAAGAAATTTCTATGAATAAAACCAATAAATGACGCTGTAGTTCTGTTTAGGTGAGAGAACTCATGTTTTAGCATCTGAATGTACGTGCAGGGACATGTAGGAACACTCAGTACAACTCATTCCCACTACCGGGAAACCCAACCAAAAGGTAGGGCTTGCTGTTGCAGGGTACGTAGCACTAGCTCCTTTATGAAGGATATCTCACGAGGATTGAATAATTTTGGGGGATGGATCTAAGCAATATTGAAAATTTGGTTAAACATCCTTGGAAGGAAATATAGAAACAATACGATGGTAATGCTAACCTACAGGCAGAACATAAAGATACATACAATTTGTTTTGCTATGGTGTAGTTACTGAAGTGGTTAAATGTCCTATTGAGTTGCCCAACTCTCTGAGAAGTCTCCAGACACCCTGAGTCAGTTTTAAGAATTTGATAATGGGCCCTTAGAGATGGAGACAGGATACAGAGGCTGAAAATAGGACTGATGAGTGAGTGCAGCAAAATTCCTAGTATGACAAAATCAGGAAGCAGGAATTTATTGAGCTGAAAACCATAACAGGAAAGAAAAAGACAATGATAACACTTTATTCTTAAAGTGCATGCTGTTAAATAAACACACAAAGATGCCAGACTTTTAAAACTGATGCTTATTTTCCTCTTCTGACTTTACTTGTATATACCATGTTGCCTTCTTCATGATCACTTTTAAGAACAACATTCTGACAATACGTTTTGTTAACTAGACTAATCATATACTTCATATTTACCTAATTGGTTAAAAAGAAAAATAAAAAGAAAGGAAAAAGAAAAGACAGCTGAAGAGCCAAAGGGAAAAAGGACAAGAAAACTGCAAAGTAATTATTTTGGAGATTTTTGTTTAGCCTTGAAAAAAATGGCATTCAGCATCCTGCTACTGACATATGCTTCACTCTATGACCCTCAAAAGCAAACAGTATGAATAACCCAAAGCTTGCCAAAATCCAAGACTTTTATATTAAAGTCATTATTTCCCCCCCCCCCCTTCAGCATTGTATAGCTGCTTTGCTGCACAACAATGGGAACACATTTCCTGCCTTTCTTCTTTCTTTTTCTTTTTTTTTTTTTTTTGATTCAAGAGCAAGCTTTAGAGTTAAACTGAAATTTCTCCATCAAATAAAGTGGGACAGCATTACATAGGACTATTTTTATGTTTTTTTATTCATGACCTGGGTCACATGAAAATGCTATTTTTCTTTTTTTTTTTTTTTTTGGTGGGGGGAATGCTTGAATTTTTTTTAATATTTGGAAGATAGCACATGCATCTTTTTCATAGCACAGTAAAAAAACTTGACTTTACTTCTTTATATGCCTTCTGTTATCAGTGTTCCTAGCAGTAAAATTTATGAAATGAAATCATGCTTTTTATGCATTGATTGAGCAGATTTTGTATTTTAAAGAAGAACTTTACAAAGCATTATGTTATTGCTTTAGGTTTTCCTAAGTCATCTGCATAGAAGGTAGTGAGCAGGAGGAGGCAATTATGACATGTTGCATGTAAGTATTCAGGTTATATTTTAATTGCTGTGGGGTTACATTTCAATTTATTTCTAGTTTTCCCTGCAATAACCACCTAGCTAGTCTTTTTGTCTGTGTTTTATGAAACTTCAGTTACCTTCCACATCACCACCAGATGCATCTTCAAATTCACTAAACTAAATAATATCATTCTCTTCCTAAAAACTTTGTTTCTCCTCATCTGCTGAGCTCTCCAGTCTAGTATTCAAGGTCCTCCATGATTCAGCTCCAATTTGTCTTTCTAGCTTTTCCTGTCACTATTGATGAACTTATGTGTCACACACACACACACACACACACACACACACAGACTTCCTGTCTGTCCTTTCTCATTGTCACCTCTTCTGCTCTTACAGTACTCTCTACTTGGACAGCCAATCCCTCACTTCCACCTATATTTTGAGGGCCAATTTAAATGCTCCACATTCCACAGTCTTACCTTATCCATTTATATTAGTTTTTCATCTTGAACCTACCTTATCTATCTATCTATATCTATATCTATATCTATATCTATATCTATATCTATATCTATATCTATATCTATATCTATCTATATGCCTAAGTGACCACCTGACCAGCCAATTATTTGTCCGACTGGTAGCTATGATGCGCACTGACCACCAGGGGGCAGACATTCAATGCAGGAGCAGAAACCACAGGCATTGAAATATGGAACAGACAGATGAATCTCAGAGGGAAAGGGGAGAGGGGAGGTCGGAAAGAGATTAACCAAAGATCTTATATGCATACTAGAGGTCTGGTGCATAGATTTGTAGCCTGCACCCTCTTGCAATCTGGAACCCCTCGGGGGATGTCAGAGAGCCGTTTTTTGGCCAGATCCCCTTGAGGCCAGGCCGAGGGACCCCACCAGTGCACGAATCCATACACCAGGCCTCTAGTAATCCCATAATACTGTGGGGAGCAGTCTCCCTTGTATGTGCTGATTGTTAACAATCCTTTGTGGAATGATGGGAATGAACTCTGATGTCTACCACTGGATCTCAGAACCTTCCTATCTGAATTAGATTTAGGTATCCACCATTTTTTGGTTAATGGAAGTAAGGTCCAACCTTTCTTCCCATAAACTAGGAAACCTGGTGACATATATGATTAGCGATGTAATTATGTATGGAAAAACATCAGGTTCATTCATTTGAAACAATAGCTCGGAACAAGGTGTTAAGTCTCAGAATGAATAAAGTTGGCAGAGCACAGCAGAATGTCATCCCCTGAGTCATTTGAAGGAATGACCACGCCATCTGGTTAGCCCAGAGAAGGTGGGACTCTGCCTGAAACCAAGCCATAGATGCATCAGTATAACCACCCTGGCAGGTCAGAGATAAGAGACTTTCTGTAGCTTTAAGCAGAATTTGTGTAACTCCCAGAACTAAAGCCTCAGGTGTCAGCAATACTCAAAGTAATCTTTACAATAGTCCGAAGGTTTAGCTATCTCCCTCTGATAAAAGGTATTATTTAGCTGTTCTGGATTCCCCTTTGAAAGCGCCTTTCCTGGCCACTTGTATAAAGGCTGAAGAGCTCCCCTCCATGCTGATTTTGAGAAGTTGGCAGCCACCGCCAGAGGGAAATCGATGTCTGTTAGTGCCACAGGTGTGAATTGTAGAATCTCTCTTTCTGGAACATATCCAGGATGTCACTGTTTTGAAGGCTGACTTCCCTTTGAAATAAATAAATGCATTCTGCAGTATTGTCATGCTGTGCCATAGACCAGCAAGGGATAAAAGCCTCTTGAGAAATAAACACAAGCGACAAAAGACTAATTCTTCTGGCATTCTTACAGGAAAATCATGTTCCTCTCTGAAAAGAAAACTCCATGAAGTTGGTCATTTGTGGGTTCCTTAGAAGCCCGTCTGGGGGTGGGGGACAGCGGCCAAATTATCTCCTCCTGTGGGTGGTTTGCCAGCAGTATCTGTCATCCACTGACCTCAGACAGCAGAGGCTGATTTGGCCGACTGCGGGAGTGTTGCCTTCTTTCTCACTGTTCCATGCATTTCTCTCCGAAAGCTGTGCCAAATGATCTGATATTTTAAAAAGAACTTCTTGTATCCAGTGGCTTTGATCAAAGAGCTGCAAACTAGATATGAAGGAATTTCAACCACATTAAGTCCCTAGGCAATGAGGGGAGGCTAAAGAGGCAGAAGAATATTCTAGAAACCTGAATGATGCTAAGTATCTTGGGAAATGAACCAGCCATTGCTC
This sequence comes from Vespertilio murinus, assembly GCA_963924515.1. Taxonomy (NCBI): domain Eukaryota; kingdom Metazoa; phylum Chordata; class Mammalia; order Chiroptera; family Vespertilionidae; genus Vespertilio; species Vespertilio murinus. The sequence goes on from OZ004710.1 coordinate 45,799,232, forward strand.
ATTCACTGAAGGTCCAAATCTGGCATTTTTAATGAACTTGTGTTCTACTTAGCTGTCCCACTAGGAGTTTGTTACTCACTCTAATCAAAATAAAGCAAACAAATCAATAACCAAGATGTTTTTTCCCCCACAGTATGTTTTGTTCCCAGGGATCAGTCAAAATGTGGGAGACATGGATTAAACAAATTTAGTCTTGTGACTGTAGGACTTGATTCTGTTCCCTCTTAAGAGGGAGCTGGAGCACACAGTGTTTCCCAACTGTGAGAACCATTGCACAAGGTCAGCCAGTGGGCCCAGGGCTCTGCCTGCCTTTTGATGAGTGTGGATGTAGACTGAATACTTGTTACCAACCAAATCTGTCAGCAGTGTTACTGTTCAAGGACAGTTTACATAGTGAACTAGTCTTGTTTCCTTTGGGCACAGAACTAGCTCTAGGTCATTGTAACATTCTGTTCTTGGCTTAAGTAGTTGTGCAACTAGCCTAATCCTGCATAGTTTTTATTTTAGGTCACTCTAAGAAGTGAGTTCGTTTATATTTAGATAAACAGTACAGAACAGCACTGCTCTTGTGGAACATTCTTTCCTTTCAGAATCACACCCCGAGGATTAAAGAGGACAAGATGGTATCATTCCTGAAGGAAAGCTGGCCCCCGAGAGGTTAGTAGGCATTTTGATACAGAGCTTTTCACTCTGGATGGAGCACTAAAATGGGTCTGATGAAAATGTCTCTTTCTAGTTTATTTATTCATTTGATAAATGTTTATTGAGCGCTTACAATTTTGAGAGGCTCAGAAAGAGTTACCCAAGATATGCCTCTGTGGTATGCAGATTGCTTTGAGCTAAAGGCAACTTTAGCCAAGGTCTCAGGAGAAACTTTTGGTCCCCGCCCTTAACTGCCTAGGAGAATTTAAATGAAAGGCCTTGCCCGTAAGAGATTATCTGCCTTAACTTTATGACCCACCCACATGTCAGGGCAAACTTTTATTTACTAAACATCTGCTCTTCTTATCATCCTGCAATGCCCCATTTGAAGCCCCCAAGTGTATTACCTCACCCGAAACTCAGGATGCCTTATACACCTCAATCCCTCTTTCTAACACCAAACCTCTGCTGCATGTGGGTCTCTGACTCTCTCATGTATGTGGGGCTCCCATACATATGTATGTATAAAATCAGGCTATTTTCTCTTTCTCATCTATCTCACATTTGATGATTAGACCAACCAGAAGAACCTTGGGGGTAGAGGAAAGTGTGTTTTCCCCTCATCTATATTCTTGGAACTCTTAGGTGTTTGAGATAGAATTATTAATAAAAACCTCCAAACTCAAAGAAGGCAAGTGAATACAAATGATGTTTTAGAATAGATAATTGATATAAAGAAACTAAAACAAGGTGATAAGCTGGAGAATGACTAAGAGGAGTGAGTTCTTTATGTTAAAGATTTGAACATAAATTTATCAGACTAACAAGGGAACATTAGAGTCTCTTAATAATATCTTCCATTATCAAATACATGAAAACAGCAACACATCAAAAGCAAAGTAACTAATTGACACGGATGAGAGGAGGAGATGGAGGGAAGTGTGAAGGCATGTGCTGGGGGTTGGAGGTGGCCTGGCAGAGATCAATAGGGGGAAAGACGAAACTTATGTAACCATTAAACAATGAATACTTAAATTTAAAAATTAATTAATTAATTAATTAATTAAAAAGAGGGGAAAAAATTTAAAAGATTTTTAAAAAGGCAAAGTAAATTTTTGCCCTGTGCTGTGTTGTTTCCTAGCTTTTCTGGTAATTTTTTTTGCTTGGTTTTGTTTTTCATTACATTTCTCAGTTAACATGTAGTAAAATTTTGCCAAAAACATGTACAGAAGTTGATTTTCTGTATATGATTTTCATCCTTGCTCTCTGAGCTTAAGCCTTATCACAGAGCCTCAGCAATATTAAACATAAATTCTCCGTTTTGGCATATAAATCTGAAGGCAATACGTTTTTCTGTCTATGCCTTCTGGTTTGTGTTTACAAAACTGTGACATATAATTTAAGTTTTTAATCTCAAATGTGTTTATTCTATAACAAAACTCTGTAATGATGCAATATACTACTTCAGTTTGATTTTCTTTACAAATATACTAATATGCTTGTCATTTTCCTTTTCTTATAGTGAGAAAACACAATAAATGATTAATTTTTATTTCAAATATAGTTTTGATTGGCAAGATTTTTATTTTCCTTGGACTCATTCAAGGTACTTTAGAGAAATATTAAGATATTGTAATTGTTATGCCCAGACTTCGTGATCCCCAAGGACCACCAGGGAGCGGAGTCCGATGCAATAAACAAAAGAGCCTCTTCCATGCTAGCATAGGCTCTGTCCCACTCACACCGACAGCATGGTGGAAGAGAGCCCAAACTTCGACAAGTCCAGGGGTTTTATAAGGGTGGTGATGTCACTGCTTTGACTGACCCTGATTGGTTGGGTGAGGGCTAGGATCATTACACAAAATGGAGGACAGCTCCACCCTGTTCTGCCCTGCCCCACAATACAAAATGGAGTCAGGAGTTAGCCTCACCCTGCCCTCTCAGTAATGAAATATTTTATGAATTAGATGTATTTTTAAAATATATTTCCCATTTATTATCAGGTCCCTCAAACAACTTCTACTTGAAGAAAAGAGAAGGGTCTTCAAAATATTTTTAGATGTTTTTAACATAGAAGTAATTTCATCATTTTCTGTCTCTCAGATATAGTGTCTATGAGAGGGAAGAATATTCCTTTAAATTTTTCTGAAGGGGAATGCTTAAAAAAAATTAGCCCTGGCTGTGTGGCTCAGTTGGTTGGGCATTCTCCCATGCACAGAAAGGTTGCTGGTTCGATTCCTGGCCAGAGCACATTGGAGACAGCCAATCAATGTTTCTTTCCTTCTTCCTTTCTCTCTCTGTAAAATCAATAAAGACATATTTTTAATAATTTAAAGTAGAGTTGGAGAGAGGAATTCTTGTAGAACCTTTTAAAAGTATTATTGAGAAAAGAGAGTGTATTTAGAAATAATGCCTGCAATCTTAGTAAGGATCTGAGAAGTATTTTACTCAAATATAAGCTTCCTTTTTATCCTCTTGTTTTCAGCAAATATGGCTTTTGCAAAAAATACCTTAAACAATAAATGTGAGCCAATTTGTTTTATGCTAACACTAGTTTTTCTGCCACAAGAAAACATTCCTAAACTCTTGTAGTTCCTAAAAACTGGGTCACAGGCCAGTGCCCTACAATAGAGAAATTCTATGTTATATAATTAGTTTTCATCAGGTAAATTGGTATCCTACTTCTGCTGCCCAGCTTGTAAGCAGCATTACGGCAACTTTGAGGAGTAACAGGGAAATGTTTTTTTTTTTACCTTTGTCCTAGGCAATTAACAACAGATCATATCAGGTTGAGGAAACAAGTTCACTTCTGTTCAGAGTAGAGTAGGAGTTTGTTTTTATGCTTATTTAATGCCTCTCCGGAAGGCTGAGGGAGAGTCTTATTCTTTGTTTTGTTTCACCCGCACATACTTTGTTTCATCAAACAATGCATAGATACATAATAGTCAGAACAAGACAGGCACACGCATTTTTCTCTAATACTTTAGAAGGCGTGCCAGACACCAGGTGAGCAAGTCTCCCGGTTTGCCCAGGATGGAGGGCTTTTCCTTGAATGCAGGATGTTCATTGTCCAAACCAGGACCTTTTTAAGCAAAGCAAGAGGGTTGGTCACCCAAGTTCAGAAAAGTTGTTCTGCTATGACAATGCAAAAGCTTTATCCTCCACAAGAGTTAGTTCAGGATTTATGGGGTAGATTTAGAACAATAACTTAATACTTCCAGTACACAATAAAATAAAGAAAAATCACGGAATTCAGTCAATGTCAGGCCTGGGAATGAGTCAGGTGTACCACAAAAAGTTTGAGAAGAGATATTAATAATTATAATCTTAGATTATATAACTTTATTCTGGGTCTTAGCACTTACTCCAGGTGTAAATAAACAGTGGGGCTCATGTATTGAGTAGAACAACAATGGAAAGGGTTATTAAAAATGTTTGCACAACTTATTTTTATCTGCTTGGTGTGCAGTAAAATTCAACAGGCTGTGAATGATTGTGTAACAGTCCCCACATTGTGTCTTTAGATGCTATACAGACAGCTGGGATTCAATAAAATGTACTGCCACTTCCAGTGTACAGAATTATCTTATCCTATAGTCTGAGAGAAGTGTGCATTTGTGTGTGAAGTTTAGGATTCAGACCAAAAACCTTTGGATTTTTAGTTCTTTGGTCTAACACAAAGTAATGTGTTTTCAGCCAAGTTGCTTAAATTTAGTTGCCATGGTTTTCTGATTCTTTGACTTGAGACAGCAAAAGTTAACTCTCAACTTCTAGGCCAAACAACTTTGGACAGCCCATAAAAGCTGTGATATTTGAAATGAAGATGGAAGAGGTCAGCTTTAGTATCAGAAATGAGTTCTACCAATGCGTGGTATAGCCACCATTCTTTTTCCAGGTTATCTGTCTGTTAGGAACTAATATGGCCAGCATTAAGCAGAAAGTCCTCTCTCACTTTCATTATCTGCTCCCAAACTAACTATCAAATCTTATTTCCCATCGGGCATTATGACATGGAAGTCAGTACATGCGTTCTGAAACGACTCTCTGGGTTCAAAGCCTTGTTCTATTATTATAAACACTGTGGCCTTGGGTACATTACTTAATTTCACTCTGCCTCAGTTTCTTCATTTGCAAAACAGGGCTATTAATATATATATAACTCATATGAACAAATATACATAAAACACTGAGAATAGTGCCTTACACAGAATGTTTGCTATTATTATTATTACTGCTGTCATTAACATTGTTCCTTAACATGTATCCTTTGCTCTAGTCTTTATGTTCTCATTAATATCTACATGTGATGTTGACATTTCTCTTTATAATCTTGCCTGTGATGAACTCTCTACATGCAACATGCTACCTTTTCCTGCTTTCCTGAATTTTATCTATATTTGATAATAATATTATCTATAGTTATCTATATTTGAAAGACCATTTCAATTCTAATTTATGATACTTTCACAAAATTCTTTTATAAATTCCTTTATAACTACTACCTAGAGTAGACCATGCATATCAGCTTTCAACTATTCACTATTTGGTGTGTGTTATTATTGACTCCTTTGCTGATCTGAAAACTTTTTGACAGTTGGGACAATGTCTTGTCTATTTTATTGTATGTTTTACTGTGTTTCTAACTAAACAGTTGATTGATTCAGATCAGGGAGCTGATGCCTAAATTTGATCCTTAGATTCTTCCACTAATTTTGAGATATAAAACCATCAGCTAAGTTTCTTCAAGGATAGGTCTCATTGCTGATTTTTATCTCTGGCCAGGTGGACTAGTTGGCTGGAGTGTTATCCTGTACACAAAAAACAAAAGGTTGTGGGTTTGATTAGGTCAGGGCACATACCTGGGTTGTAGGCTCTATCCCCCATGTTTCTCATGTTGATCTTTCTTTCTCTCAAAATTGATAATAAAAAAAAAAAAACATATCCTCAGGTGAGGGCTAGAAAATAATCTTGCTGATTTTAGACTATATTTTAGCAGTTATGTATTTGTGGCAGAATATAATTTATTGGTCAGTTTTCTTTCATGTTTTAATTCAACAAAGAATAAAACATTGTGTTTTAACATAAACTTTATATACATCACTAAAACACACTCACTAGAGTTAATCTCATGAGGATGGGATGAATTGATTTTAAAAACCTTTTAATCTTATTACATAAAATTTTCACATACATACAAATATAGAGAACATGAAAAGAGAAAAATTAGAGATGTAATCAAATCCATGTAATTATCAACCAATTTCCACAATTATTAACACTTTTCCAATCCTGTTTCATCTATCCCAACCTTTTTAAAAATCTACTTTTCTATAGATTTCAGAGAGGAAGACAGAGGGAGAGAGAGATAGAAACTTCAATGAGAGAATCATTGATCTGCTGCTTCCTGCATGCCCTCTATTGGGAACGGAGCCAGCAACCCGGGCATGTGCCCTTGGCTGGAATGGAACCTAGGACCATTCAGTCCTCAGGCTGATGCTCTATCCACTGAGCCAAACTGGCCAGGGCTATGCCACCTTTTTTTTTTTCTTATTATTTTTTTATTAAGGTATTATATGTGTACATACCTTACCAATCCCCACCCAACCCCCACTCCCATATATGCCCTCCCTCCCCAGAGTTTTTCGTCCATTGGTTATGCTTATATGCATGCATACAAGTCTTTAGGTTGATCTCTTATCTTTCCCAAATCTCCATACCCTCCCCGCTGTTATTTGACAGTCTGTTTCTTTTACTGTCTCTGTATATATCCTTTTGTTCATCAGTTTATAATGTTCCTTATTATCCATAAATGAGTGAGGCTATGTGGTGTTCATCTTTCATTGACTGGCTTATTTCACTCAGCGTGATGTTCTCCAATTCTATCCAGGTCGCTTCAAATGATGAGAATTCTTTCTTTTTTATGGTAGCATAGTATTCCATTGTGTAGATGTACCATAGTTTTTGATCCAATCATCTGCTGACCGGAACCTAGGCTGTTTCCAAATCCTAGCTATTGTAAATTGTGCTGCTATGAACATAGGGGTGCATATATCCTTTCTGATTGGTGTTTCTAGTTTCTTAGGATATATTCCTAGGAGTGGGATTAATGGGTCAAATGGGAGTTCCATTTTCAGTTTTTTGAGGAAACTCCATACTGTTCTCCACAGTGGTTGCACCAATCTGCATTTCCACCAGCAGTGCATGAGGGTTCCTTTTTCTCCTCATCCTCGCCAGCACTTGTCATTTGCTGATTTGTTGATGATAGCGATTCTGACAGGTGTGAAATGGTACAGCATTGTCATTTTGATTTGCATCTCTCTATGCCACCTTTCTTGTGTGTGTTTTGTTTTGTTTTTGTTTTTTTGGCCTGGAATATTTTAAAGAAAACCCATCATATTTTATTTGTAAATAGTTCAGTACACATCATTAACACTTGAAAAAGAATAAAAATAATTTATTTTAAAAGTGTGTCTTTTCTGAAAATATACAAACATATTCTCGACCAAAAGTTAATAAAGGGATATTCTCTTTAAATTTGCCTTGGGATTCTTTTTCATTCCCTCCCCCCAAATAATTTTCCTCTGGATTATTTTGACACCATGTGTGTATTTTTATGGGTACCTTGCTTTTATCGTTTCAAATATAGCTTAATTTTCTAAAGTACAAAAAAATTTTTAGATGTAAATTATTCTCAGGGTATTTTTCCTTACATGATATTCTTCCACTGTCAACCCCTTTTTTACTTTAAATAATAGGAGACTTTTGGAAATTTTATAGTTAGTCTTGATATCTTTTACATTTTAATTATTTGCGCTACACTATGACTGCCTTAGGTTCATAACATGTTGTGCAATTTTACCATGAGGCGCTCTGCCAATAAGAATTTTTGTTAATACTATAGGAACAGCTTTTTATACAGTACACTCAGTTTTTCTAGAATATTCATTTATTTCCATCAGCCACATTGATTTCCTCTGAGAAATTGGCTACTATTCATCTGTCAGACTCAACACTCTAGCAACTATCTTATTTACCATGTGTATATAAGTGGAATTGATTGTTTGGCTTCTTAAGAAGGGCCTGACCATTCCTGCTACTAGGCTGGACTTGGAAATTAAAAACCCACTTACCCCCACCATGGGTACAAGGCCTCTCAAACAAGTATTGCTCCGAGACCATCTGGAATCCAGTAACAGAGAGGAATAGACAGAAGTGCTCCAGCCATGAAGACAGAAGAGACACAATTCAGAGATGGAAGATGCTGACGATGCCTCACCACCCCAGCAGACAGCAGCTGTGTGTTGCTGAAGGATGCCCAGGACCAAACTAGAGACGGTCGGACCTGCATCACCACCATTTGTCCACCAACCAGATCTGAAATATCATGGCTGACATGTACACAGGAACTATTTGACATTGAAATTGGGACTCAAAAGAACTGTTGGCCCAGAAAGGAACTCACTACATAGTGATTCATTTGCCTCTCAGCATAACCATTAAGGCTTGTCACACAGTTTAGGTTCTTGCAAGGGTATTTCTTGGATCACATGACCTCACACATCTAGAGGAAATAATGAACAACATAGACTGGTGAGCAAAAATAGACCTAGAGAAAGAGAAGTAGCAATCAGACTCTCAAACCTCAGAGGGAAAGTAGGGGAGGGTGAGGGTAAAGGGAAGAGATCAACCAAAGGACTTGTGTGCATGTACATGAGCCTTTTGCCAGTGGCCATGGACAACAGGGGGATGGGGGAATATGTAGGGAGGGGTTTGGGATGGGAATAGGGGGATAAGGACAATTATGTGATACCATAATCAATAAAAATTTATTTTTAAAAAAACAAACAACAACAACAAAAAAGTATGTTTTTTATTGATTTTAGAGTGACCAAATTGGAGAAGGAGAAAGAAACATCAACCCACTGCCTCCTGCATGGCCCCTCCTGAGGATGGAGCTCACAACCTGGGCTCTGGGAATCAACCGTGGACCTCTGAGTGCATGCGACAATGCTCAGCCAACTGAGTCACAAAGGCCAGTGCCAAGAATAAGAATCATTTTTCAAAGAACCAAAAAGTAGTTCTTAGTATTGTGCTAAAATTGTTAATTCTTACAATTATACAACTTTGTTCTCTTGTACCCCAAATATATAAACCTATAAAAATAGGTGTTCCTAGTGGGTGACAGGGAATATATATGAAACATGAAAGGCATTTTTTACTGTCTCCACTTTGGTCTTTCAAGTATAGCAGGAACTATGCTTTGATTAAAGAAAAGAACAATACTGCATTATTATTTCAATGTGGTAGATCACTATAAAAATCAAGTGGAAAGTATGCATTTATTTCATTTGAATGTCTTTTGATATTTTTTGATATCTTAAATTAAATGTAGAATGGGGGTATCCAGGCTCATGACACAATGCCATTCATCTATTTTAACAAGGCAGTTTTTCTAGGGATTTGAGAATCTAATGTCTTTAAAGATTTAATGACATGGTTTCACAAGTGATTGTGATATCATTTCCTCCTAAACCACTCGTAGACTACCAGAACTGTTAAGGTAGATATTTAAATACCCATTTACCTTATTCAGTTTACCAAGTACTGTCCATACATATGGCAATCATTGGTTTATAAGTGATGGTAAGTTTGTTGTGTTGTACTTTTAAAATGACAGTTTAATAGCACACCAGTGTGAACAATACATAGTTTTTAAATCTTAAAGCAACAATACTACCTAATAAAAGAGTAATATGCAAATGAACCATCATTCCACTCAAGCCACACCCACCAGTCATGCCCACCAGCCCATCAGAGCGAGTATGCAAATCAACCCCAACCAAGATGGCTGCAGCCACAGAAAAACAGTTGAGAGGCTTGGGTTTCCATAGCAATAGAGGAAGCCAAGCTTTCCACCTGCCCTGGCTAGCCTAGGCCTCCCTCAAGGATACAAAGTTTCAATTATAGAAGATAAATCCCAAGAAAAATGGCAGCAGCCACATAGCTAGAGACAACAGGCTAGGGTTGCCTCCAGCAACAGAGGAAGCCAAGCTTTCCACCTGCCCTGGTCTGCCTAGGCCTCCACTGAAGGATATAAAGTTTCAATTATAGAAGATACATGAACCTGAACAGAAATGGTGGCAGTGAGCAGGGGGCTTGGCTCTGCTCCAAGCTACAAAGTTCCAGTTGTAGAAGGTAAATAAATTCCGGATACCAGGGCCTTTGCTTGGGTTGCCGGGGAGTGTAGCTGGCCTGCAAACCACTACAGGCCCTTTGCTCAGGCCGCCCCACACCCCAAGGGAGCCCCCACCCTGATCCAGGACACCCTTCAAGGCAAACCAGTTGGCCCCCACTCATGCACCAGGCCTCTGTCCTATCTAATAAAAGAGTAATATGCAGACTGACCATCACTCCAACACACAAGATGGCTGCCCCCATGTGGTCAAAGATTCTGCCCCCATGTGGACACAAGATGGCCACCACAATAGGGACAGCAGGGGAGGGTTGTTGGAAGGAACCAGGCCTGCAAGGGAGGGCAGTTGAGTGGGACCAGGTCTGCAAGAGAGGGCAGTTGGAGGCCATCAATCCTGTAGGAGAGGGCAGTTAGGGGTGGCCAGGCTGGCAGAGCAGGGAAGTTGGGGCAGGGGAGTGGTTAGGGGTGATCAGGCTGGTAGGCAGAAGCAGTTAGGGGCAATCAGGAAGGCAGGCAGGTGAGCAGTTGCGAGCCAGTAGTCCTGGATTTTGAGAGTGATGTCCGACTGCCCACTTAACATCCCTCGAGGGGTCCCAAATTGGAGAGGATGCAGGCTGGGCTGAGGGACACCCTCCCCCCAAAAAAAAACAACCCCATGCACGAATTTTGTGCACCGGGCCTCTAGTTCTATACAATAAAGAGGGAATATGCTAATTGACCGTCACTCCAACATATAAGATGGCTGCCCCCATGTGGACACAAGATGGCTGCCACAAGATGGCAAGCAGGGGAGGGCAGTTGGGAGGGACCAGGCCTGCAAGGGAGGGCAATTAGGGGTTACTTGGCCAGCAGGGGAGGGCAGTTGGGAGGGACCAGGCCTGCAGAGGACAGCAGTTGGGGGCAAGCAGCCCAGCAGGTGGTGTGGTTAGGTGTTGGTGTCCCTTGTTAGGGCACCATAATGCCAGGGTTCTTTTCCTAGCCTTACAAAGGGTTCAACATTCTGGAGAAAGGGGCTGCTCATAGATGGTTAAAAAGTCCAAGGATGAAAGATATTTTTGAAAGGCATTGGGGGTCAGAGGAGCTTCAACTAAAGGGAACTGAAGACTCTTCCCTGATCAAGGACCCGTGCTTTTATTCACATGATTTATCCTAAGGCAAGATGGAAATATACACTTCAAGTGTATGGTATAAAAGGGTAGAGTACAGAAGAATGATCAGTTTGAGGAATATCCTACTGCTGTTCAGGTGTTTGGCCAACAGGAGGCAATAAAATGCCCTGAGCTGTCTGGCAGCAAACTGTTATCCTATTCAGGTTTGGGGGAAGCACCATTTAGCCATTTCCAATAAGCAAACTACATATACAGCTCGTCCTTGTTGAGCTCCCGAAGCTTTATCAACTTTTTGGTGAAACTGTTGTAATTATTACATGCTGGAATTGGATCTCGGTAGTTAGGGATGATCAGGCAGGCAGGTAGGTAAGCGGTTAGGAGCCAGTGCTTCCAGATTGCAAAGGCGATGTCCAACTGCTGGATTATATGCTAAGCCGGCAGGCGGACATCCCTTGAGGGGTCCCAGGTTGGAGAGGGGTCAGGCCAGGCTGAGGGACACACAGACACCCATGCGTGAATTTTGTGCACCAGGCCTCTAGTCTATATTATAAAAGGCATGTGTCCCTCTCTCTGGAATGACCAAAGACCAGTGTGAGTGGACAGGGCCACATTATTTCACACGCTGGGCTTCTAGTGTTAAATAAAGAGGCACATTAGAAGAATCATTAGGAACACTCATGTTTTTTTCTTAAGATTTTTAATTGATTTTTAGAGAGAGAATAGACATTGATGTGAGAGAAAAATATCAATTGGTTGTCTCCTGCATGTTCCCAACCTGGGATGGAGCCTACAGTCAGGTCATGTGCCCTGGCCAGGAATCCAATGATGACCCTTCAGTGCAGGGAATGATGCAGAACCAAATGAGCTACATGGGCCAGCACAGCAGGAGCATTATTAATGTTTTTTGCAACAAAAGTTGGATAGTTCTGTTATGTAAACCTAAAACCACACATGAATAGGAAATAAAATTTAGGGGTTAAGATTGTTAGCAATTTATACATTACACCTACAGATTCCAAGTCTATATTATTTATACTAATTTTCCTACATTTGGGGTTAGACAGGTGTATATAGACAGATATACCCATCCCCCAGAGTACTATAAGTCCAGGAAGGCAACATGAACTGACAGACTGAGGTAAAATAGACCTGACTGGCTATTAGTTCTCTGTGTAAGTTAAGATCCAGTGAACTCTCATTTTGGAATCCAGGATGAGCCAAATTCAAATAAAAACTTCCCTGTAGACAGTTAAAGCTGAACTATAAGTCTGCCTTTCAGTGATCTTTGTTTTATATCTTTCTTCACTTTCATAGCTATTGCCTCTGTGTATATTTTGACTTTGCAGATATTTTGCACAATAAACTGTTCATTTGTGACTTGATTTGATGTCATGAATTGGTATCAGAGCTTGCATGCATCCTTATACTCTCACAGAATTGACTCTAGGCTTTTATTTCCCCTTTATTATGTGAATCTGACCAAAGCAAAGCTATCTTTCAAAATGAAAAAGTTTAATTTGGAAAATTCCCTTGAAATGACTTCTTTATTATAAATTCTAGAACTTCCAGATAACAGCCATTTCTAGAATATAATTCCCAAGAAATTTGTTCCACTAAAGTGAATGATGGGTTTCCAGTACATATTTTTTCTTGCATAGTAAATAGAAAGCAGAAATAAAGAAGATTTTAACTTCAGTTTTGAAGAAAAAATGTTTGGTCTGATGCTCTGAAATTCAATCTTTTATCATGGATACTTTAAGTAAAAAAAACAAAACAAAACAAAAAAACAGGATTGCTGCCCGCCCCCCCCGCCCTGGTCAATTTTCAAGCTCTTTAATGTCATTTTGTTTTCAAAATATTATGAGAATCTACTTTCTGAGTAATGTTTACCATAAACATTTAAAACACAAACAGCACAACCAAGATAAAAATAAAGAAAAGAAACTTAATAGCAGTTTGTCAGAGAGTTAGATTTTATGGTCTCATGAGAGCAATTAGAAAAGTCAACCATGAAGCCATATCTAAGCTACACACAAGACAGGGCTGGAAAATGTTTTCCAGCAGGTCTTTTGATCTATAAGCTTTAGGTCATATTTCTTCTGTGCTCAGAGATGTGAAGGATATTTGATATATAGGTTAGAAAACGGAGAGTCATTATTAATATAAAAAGCCAAGGCCATGGTAGACAGTAGGCTCATCCTGTGACTAGCACTATATTCTATGCTACTCACCTTAATCCACCTACTCTCTATTTCCTCATCAGGAAAATGGGAACACTATTGTTGTTGTGATGACAAGATAAATGTAAGGCATGTGCAAGTGTCAGCAAAATCCCATCTACTTCTATTGTTCGTTTGTTTTTAATATATTTTATTGATTTTTTTTACAGAGAGGAAGAAGGAGGGATAGAGAGATAGAAACATCGATGAGAGAGAATCATTGATCAGCTGCCTCTTGCACACCCCCTACTGGGGATGTGCCCGTAACCAAGGTACATGCCCTTGACCGGAATTGAACCTGGGACCTTTCAGTCTGCAGGCCAACGCTCTATCCATTGAGCCAAACCAGCTTTGTCAAGTTCTATTGTTGATATGAAGAAATGAAATAATGGTAGCACAATGGTAGAAATTATCATGAAATGTCTCTATATCTCTATCTCTATCTCCATCTCTATCTTTATCCCTATCTCTATCTCTATATATTGTTTATTGATTTCAGAGAGGAAGGGAGAGGGAGAGGAGGAGAGAGAGAGAGAGAGAGAGAGAGAAACATCAATAATGAGAGAGAATCATTAATTGGCTGCCTTCTCCATGCCCTGCACGTGGAATCAAGCCAGCAACCAGGGCATGTGCTCTGACTGGGAATTCAACCACGACTTCCTAGTTCATAGGTCGATGCTCAACCACTGAGCAATACCAGCCAGGCAGGAACACATATCTGTTTTTGAAATCATAGGATAAAATAGTTCAGGGAGAGTCTTTAGAGTGACAATTTCAAAAGAAATTAGTATCTTTGGTGTAGAAACAGCAATCACAATAACAAGTAAACTAGAGGACACAAAATATGTGTGGCTTTGTAGAGAAGAAGCTGGTATCACCAGGTAGAAAAGAATATATATATATATATATATATATATATATATATATATATAATCATGCAAATAGACTGAACAACAGGAAAACTGAACAACCAAATAACCGAACAGCCAGTTGCTATGACATGCACTGACCCCAGGGAGGTGTGCACAGAACATGGCAGGCATTGACCAAGGCAGAATGGTGGAGCAGGTTAGAGGGGATGCCAAGCCAGTCACTGTCATTGGTGTGAGCCTCTAGTAGTTACTGAAAATTCTTTGCTCCCTTATGCCATGACCTGACCAGTGTTAGCACCCGCTGTGGGCCCAGATCACTTGGTGCTGTCAGCGGTGCGAGTGGCAGCTACCAGCCCCGATTGCCCCTCAGGGCCGGCACCCACAGCTCATACCTCCTGTTGACAAAAGCCCCACTGGCACCCGCAGCTGGTGCCGGAGCTGCCGCTTGCACCCACTGCTAGTGTCCAGCGCTGGTATCTAGCACTCGGTGCCATCAGTGGGTGGGAGCAGGGCCAGCACCATCAGTGTATGGAAGCAGCAGTGGCAGGAGTGGGCTTACTGGTAGACAGGGGACAGCGGCGACCGCAGGAGGGTCTGGAGGATGAGCCGAGACCCAGCCCTGTGCCCACTGCAGTCTCGCGGCCCACAGTTCCTTTCAAGGTGCACAAATCTGTGCACTGGGCCCCTCGTATTATCATAAAAGAGAGGAGGTCATCAGTGACATAAAGTTTAATGAGGAAGAAGCATTCCAGCAGAAAGCAGACAAGAACAGAAAGCAGACCAGAAGATTTGATTTCCTCAACAGTAGCATTATCTACTACATTAAGTTGATCTTCAGATGACTAACCATACTGGAGACATTCCTATTTTTATGGAGTGTTTTGTTGTTGTTGTTGTTGTTAATTTTCACCCAAGGATATTTTTTCTCATTGACTTTCAGAGTGGAAGGATGGGGAGATATAGATAAAAAGGAACATAAATGTGAGGGAGACACATTGATTGGGAGCCTGCAACTGAGATATGTGCACTTGATGGGAATCAGACCTAAGATCCTTCAGTTCGTGGGCCAACATTCTCACCACTGAGCCAAACCAGTGAGAGCAACATTCCAGGTTTTAATACTGAAGTCTCACATCCTGGAAAACTCCTCAGTATTCTTTGTCACACATATTTCCTGGTAATTATCATTTTTAAAATTTTGTAGTAAAAGTGTTTGCTGAGTAAGTACGGCATAGTACATCTTGTGCTCTCTAGTGAACGCTTCCAGAAGTTCTGGGAGGGATGATGCTATACAAAAGGGGAATGGGGAGGAGGGGTGTCAATGGGGGAGCAAAAGGGGACATCTCTAATACTTTAAACAATAAAGATACATTTAAAATAAATATTTCTAATGCTAATCATTCACTCTTTTTTAAATAAATCTTTATTGTTAATATTATTACAATTGCCCCTCCCCCACAGCTCCCTTCCACCTGGTCCCCACTCCACCCTCTGCTCTTACCTCCCCCCACCCCCGCTGTCCTCATGCATAGGTATATGATTTTTGTTCAGTCTCCTCCTGTACCGCCCCCACAGAAACCTCTTTCCCCCTGAGAATTATCAATCCCCTCCCATTCTATGCCCCTGATTCTATATTCACCAGTTTATTCTGTTCCTCAGGTTTTTAATTCAGTTGACTTTTAGATTCACTTGTTGATAGATATGTATTTGTTGTTCATAATTTTTATCTTTACTTTTTTCTTCTTTTTCCTCATTTTAAAGAACACCTTTTAGCATTTCATATAATACTGGTTTGGTGGTGATGTAGTCCTTTAGTTTTTTTCTGATTTGTGAAGCTTTCTATCTGCCCTTCAATTCTGAATGATAACTTTGCTTATTGTAGGTTCTTGATTGTAGGTTCTTGCTATTCATCACTTTGAATATTTCTTTATTATATTTTATTTTATTTTTTATTAAGGTATTATATGTGTACATATTTTTCCATTGCCCCCCACCCGACTCCCATACATGCACTCCCTCCCCAGAGTTTTTTGTCCATTGGTTTTGCTTATATGCATGCATACAAATCCTTCAATTGATCTCTTATCTCCCCCATATCTCCCTACCCTCCCCGCTGTCATTTGACAGTCTGTTTGTTGCTTTACTGTCTCTGTATCTATATTTTTGTTCCTAAGTTTATAATGTTCCTAATTATCCATAAATGAGTGAGGTCATGTAGTGTTTCTCTTTCAATGACTGGCTTATTTCACTCTGCATGATGTTCTCCAATTCCATCCAGGTTGCTGCAAATGATGAGAATTCCTTCTTTTTATGGCAGCATAGTATTCCATTGTGTAGATGTACCATAGTTTTCTGATCCAATCATCTGCTGATTGGCATCTAGGTGGTTTCTAAATCCTAGATATTGTAAATTGTGCTGCTATGAACATAGGGTGCATATATCCTTTCTAATTGGTGTTTCTGGTTTTTTAGGATATATTCCTAGTAGTGGGATTACTGGGTCAAATGGGAGTTCCATTGTCAAATTTTGAGGAAACTCCATACTGTTCTCCAAAGTGGTTGCACCAGTCTGCATTCCCACCAGCAGTGCAGGAGGGTTCCTTTTTCTCTGCAACCTCGCCAACACTTGTTACTTTGTCTTTTGTTACTTTGTTGATGTTTGCCATTGTGACAGGTGTGAGATGGTACCTCATTGTTGTTTTGATTTGCATCTCTCTTGTAATTAGTGACTGAACATGTGTTCATGTCCCTCTTAGCCTTCCTTCTGCCTTCTTTTGAAAATATTCTATTTAGGTCCATTGCCCATTTTTTAATTGGCTCATTTATCTTCCTTTTATTAAGTTGTATAAGCTGTCTGTAGATGTTGGAGATTAAAACTTTATCAGTGATAACATTTGCAAATATGTTCTCCCATGCAGTGGGCTTTCTTGTTGTTTTGTTGATGGTTTATTTTGCTGTAAAAAAAGCTTTTTCTTTTGATGTAGTCCCATTTGTTTATTTTCTCTTTAGCTTCCATTGCCCTAGAGTTAGTATCAGTGAAGAAGTTCTTTAGGCATATGTCTGAGATTTTGCTGCCTGTGGATGCCTCTAGTATTTTTATGGTTTACCATCTTATGTTTAAGTGCTGTATCCATTTTGAGTTTATTTTTGTGTACGGTGTAAGTTGGTGATCTAGTTTCATTTTTTTGCAAGTATCTGTCCAATTTTCCCAACACCATTTACTGAAGAGACTGTCTTGACTCCATTGTATGTTCATAATTCCTTTGTCAAATTTTAATTGAGTATAGAGGTTTGGGTTGATATCTGGATTCTCTAATCTATTCCATTGATTTAATGTCTGTTCTTGTGCAGTACCAGGCTATTTTAAGAACAGTTGCTTTGTACAACTTGAAATCTGGTATTGAAATCCCTCCTACTTTATTCTTCTTTCTCAGCATTTCTGTGGCTATTTGGGGTCTTTTTTTTGTTCCAGATAAAATTTTGGAGAGTTTTCCAAAAGGTCTTTCACTAGGTCTGTGAAGTATGCCATTGGTATTTTAATGGGGAGTGCATTGAACTTATAAATTGCTTTGGGAAATATGGACATTTTGATGATGTTGATTCTACCAATCCAGGGACATGGTATGTTTTACCATCTGTTTACATCTTCCTCTATCTCTTTTTTCAGTGTCATGTAGTTTTCCACATAAAGGTCTTTTATCTCCTTAGTTAAGTTTTTCCCAAGATATCTTAGTTTTTTTGGTGCGATGGTAAATGAGATTGCTTTTTTAGTGTCTGTTTCTGTAAATTCACTGTTGGTGTATAAAAATGCCATAGACTTCTTGGCATTAATTTTGTATCCTGCTACATTGCCAAATTCATTTATTAAGTCAATTAGTTTTTTGATGGAGTCTTTTGGGTTTTTTATGTACAATATCATATCATCTGAAAATAAGGATAACTTTAATTCTTCTTTTCCAATTTGGATGCTTTTTATTTCTTCTTGTCTAATTGCAATGGCTAGTATTTCCAGTACTATGTAAAAGAGGAGTGGTGAGAGTGGGCATCCCTGTCTTGTTCCAGTTCTTAGAGGGAATGGTTGTAGTTTTTGCCCATTGAACACGATGTTTACTGTGGGTTTATAATATATAGCTTTTATTATGTTGAGGTATGATCCTTGTACTCCCAACTTGTTAAGAGTTTTTAACAGGAAAAGGTATTGGATTTTATTACATGCTTTTTCTGCATCAATTGATATAACTATATGATTTTTATCCCTCAATTTGTTTATGTGATGTATCACATTTACTGATTTGCGGATATTGTACCATCCTTGCATTCCCGGAATAAATCCTACTTGGTCATGGTGTATGATCTCTCTGTTATGCTGCTGGAGCCGATTTGCTAGAATTTTGTTGAGGATTTTGGCATCTATGTTCATGAGGGATATTGGTCTGTAATTCTCTTTAATTGAGTTGTCTTTATCTGGTTTTGGTATTAGGGTGATTCTGGCTTCATAGAAGGAGTTTGGAAGTGTTCCTTCCTCTTGAATTTTTTGGAATAGTCTGAGGAGGATGGGTTTTAGTTCTTCCACAAATGTTTGGTAAAACTCTCCTGTGAAGCCATCTGGCCCTGGGCTTTTGTTTGCTGGGAGCCTTTTGATGACTGCTTCAATTTTTTTCCCAAGTCACTGGTCTATTGAGATTTTTAGATTTTTCCTGATTGAGTTTTGGCAGGTTATTTTTTTCTAGGAATATGTACATTTTGTAGAGGTTGTCCAGTTTGTTGGAATAGAATTGTTCGTAGTATTTTGTAACAATACTTTGTATTTCAGCGGGGCCTGTTCTTATTTCATCTCTTTCATTTCTGATTTTGTTTATTTGGGTCCTCTCTCTTTGTTTTTGGTTTAGCTTGGCTAGAGGTTCATCAATCTTGTTTATCTTTTCAAAGAACCAACTCTTCGTTTTGTTGATCTTATGTATTGTGTCTTTGGTCTCTATGTCATTTATCTGCGCTCTGATTTTTGTTATTTCCTTCCTTCTGCTTACACTGGGATATTCTTGTTGCTCTTTTTCTAACTCTTTGAGGTTTAGAGTTAGATAATTTGTTCCCGTTTTTTCTTGTTTTTTGCAATACGCTTGTAGAGATATGAACTTCACTCTCAAAACTACTTTTGTTGTATCCCTTAGATTTTGGATTGTTTTGTTTTCATTGTTATTTGTTGCCATGATGTTTTTAATTTCTTCCTTGATTTATCTGGTAATGCAGTCCTTATTTAATAGCATGCTATTTAGTCTCCATGTGTTTGATTTCTTTGGATTATTTTTATTGTAGTTGATTTCCAATTTTATGCTACTATGATCTGAGAAGATGCTTGATATGATTTCTATCTTCTTGAATTTGAAGAGACTTTGCCTATCTCCCAACATGTGGTCTGTCTTTGAAAATGACCCATGTGCACTTGAGAAGAATGAATATTCTGTGGCTTTGGGGTGAAATGTTCTGAAGACGTCAATTAATTCCATTTGGTCTAGTGTGTCATTTAGGATTGATGTCTCTTTGCTGATTTTTTTGTTTAGATGATTTGTCCAAAGGTGACACTGGGGTATTAAAATCTCCTACTATGATTGTATTGCTATTAATTTCTCCGTTAATGTCCTCCCATAGTTTTTTTTTGTTTGTTTGTTTGTTTTTAATGAATTTGGGTGCTCCTCTTTTGGGTGCATATATGTATTCCAGGGTTATTTCTACTGGTTGGATTGCTCCCTTTAGTATAATGAAGTGGCCTTCATTATCTCTTGTTATGTCCTTCACTTTGAGGTCTAATTTGTTAAGATGTAAATATTGCTTCCCCAGCTTTTTTTTTTTTTTTTCTCTTTCATTCACCTGGAAAACCTTTTTCCATCCCTTCATCCTCATTCTGTGTGCGTATTTTTTTCTGAAAGGGGTTTCTTGTAGACAGAAGATATATGGGTATTGTTTTCTTATCCAATCTGTTACCCTATGTCTTTTGATTAGAGCATTTAATCCATTTACATTTAACGTTACTATGGATAGGTACTTATTTGACACCATTTTCATTCTATACCTCTGTGTTCCTTCTTTGCTTCCTATTTCATAATTTTTATTGTAGATCCTTTAACATTTTTTGCATTGCTAGTTTGGTTGAGATAAATTCCTTTAGTCTTTTTTGTCTGTGAAGCTCCTGATTTCACCTTCAATTTTGATTGATAGTCTTTCTGGGTACAATGTTCTTGGATCCAGACCTTTCCTTTGCATGACTTTGTATATTTCATTCCATTGTCTTCTTTCCTGGTGAGTTTCTGTTGAGAAATCAGTTGCTAGTCTGATGGGGGTTCCTTTATATGTAACTTTCTGTCTCTCTCTGGCTGCTTTTAAGATTCTTACTTTGCCGTTGGTGTTTGCCAATTTAATTATAATGTGCTTTGGTGTCAGTCTTTTGGGATTCATTTTGCTTCGGACTTTAAGGGCTTCTTGTATTTGTGTGGGTTTTTTCTTCTCTATCACAGGAAAGTTTTCTCTCATTATTTCTTGAAATACGTTTTCCATGTCTTCCTCAGTTTCCTTTCCTTCTGGAACTCCTATTATTCTAATATTGTTCTGTTTTGTATTGTCCCAAAGCTCCTGTAGGCTCTCCTCCTGCTTTATAATTTTTTTTTCTAGAATCTGCTCTAATTGGGTATTTTTTCCATCTTGTTTTGTAGCTCACTGATGTGATCCTCTGCTTCTTCTTGTCTACTTTTGATGCTTTCTATTGAGTTCTTCATAGTAGCAATGTCATTTTTCATTTCTTCTTGGTTCATCTTCATTTCCTCTTGGCCTATTTCTCTTTCTGTCCTATCCCCTAATGTGCCTTTCCCTAGTGGTCACCTTTATTAGAGGTTATTAATATCGCAAAGACATACCTGTTCAGTGCCTTGTGTGTTGTACCTGGTAGTGTTGCATTTTGTGCCTTTAAATCAACAGAGGAGATAGAGAACTACATAACCAGACATCCTGAAAAGAAAGAAAAGCAGGCATCATCAGAAAAGGAAGTAAACGAGTTCGAGGCAAGCAATCTACCAGAACAAGAATTCAGAGTGATCATAAGATAGCTAAAATGAATGAATGAAAATTTGACAATATGAGTAAGAACCAAGAGGAAATGAATATTTCTTGCCACTCCCATTTGGCTTTCATAGTTTCTGTTGAGAAATCAGCTGATAATCTTATGGGTGCTCCTTTGTAGGTAATTAATTTTTTTTCCTCTTGCTGCTTATAAGATTCTCTCTTTGTATTTTGCTCTTGGCATTTTAATTATGATGTGTCGTGGTGTGGTCCTCTTTGTATTCCTTTTGTTTTGGGATTCTATGTGCTTCCTGGAATTGTAAGTCTATTTCTTTCACCAGGTGGGGGAAGTTTTCAGTCATTATTTCTTCAAATATGTTTTCAGTGTCTTGCTCTCTTCATCTGCCACTCCCATAATTCTGATGTTGGTACGCTTGAAATTGTCCCAGAAGCTTTTCACACTGTCTTCCAGAAAGTTCTTACACTGTCTTCCAGAAAGTTCTCTTCTCTTCTTGCTTCTCCGGAAGAATCTCCTTTTTCTCTTTGTATTCCAAATCTTTGACTTGATTTTTGCATGCTTCTGGTCTGCTCTTGGGTCTCTGTATAATATTTTTTATTTCAGTCATTGTATGTTTAATTTCTAGTTAGTTTAATTTCTTTTTCATACTTTTGAGGGTCTCATTAAATTTATCAGTCTTTTCTAGGAAATTCTTGAAAAACCTTATAACTGTGGTTTTGAACTTTATATCCAATCTTTTGTTCTCCTTCATTTATTTTGTTTGAGATCTCCTTCCTTTTCTCTGCATTTTCTTTTTTAAAAAAATATATTTTATTGATATTTTACAGAGAGGAAAGGAGAGAGATAGAGAGCTAGAAACATCGATGAGAGAGAAACATTGACCAGCTGCCTCTTGCACACCCTACCGGGGATGTGCCCGCAACCAATATACATGCCCTTGACTGGAATCGAACCCGGGACCTTTCAGTCTGCAGACTGACGCTCTACCACTGAGCTAAATCGGTTTTGGCTTCTCGGCATTTTCGTTGCTTATGCAAAAGCAGCTGTGTGGAGCCTGGGCAGGTTTGTAGAATGTGCAGGGCGGGGCCTCAGGGCTGGGTGGGTCCTCAGGACATCACTAGGCTGGGGCATGGAAAACACCAATGGCTGCCTTTCACCAGTCTCTGCCTTTCAGCAGAGTTTCCAAGTCTCCACAATCCAGTGCAGTAAATAATGATTGCAAAAAAACTCACCCTCACTTTCAGATCCGATGGCCGACAGACCAGCTTCTCCCAGTAGGCGCCTGGGTCCCCTGCGTGACACCAGAAACTGGATTTCAAAGTGATCGGGAGCTTGTTTCCCTTCTGGTTGAAAAGAAGCCTCATGCCCAGTTGCCCGCCACCAGTTCCATTCGCCTGCCTCCATACCTAGACTTTCCAGCTTTTCAGCACTTGTACTCCTTTTTCTTTCAGCCAGCTTTCCCTTGGTTTTGGGTGGTAGATATTTTATCCTTTAGTTGTAGTTTTGAAATTGTCCCATGAAGTGGCAGATTAGTTGCTCACCTATGTCGCTTTCTTGGTTTTCCCTAAAAATATTTTTTTAAGTGACATACAAACAGTGATCAGTAGGTGGTAAGGAAGAATGTCAATGTGAAGATGGCCTTATGAGATAAAAGGTTACCAAAGCACTCTGAAAATATTGGAAAGGAAACACAGGTATTTGTGTGTGGCCTGTTTTTTGAGTATGCAGGAGCCTGTTCTGGGCCACGTCCTCTCTCCAAAGCAGTGGTAGCTGAGAACTTCATAGCATAGTTATATCTTGGAGGAAGAGAGAGTATTTGAACAAGATACAAATTATCTATTCACTAGGAAGCTAAAGCATAAATTAGTGTTAAAGTGTTGGATAACAGGGTAGTATACCTGACCCAGAAGTTCAAATTGAGGCAGAAATGGTCTTTCTCTCACTATTCACTTTCTTCAGTTTAAATGAATCTCTTGTTTGCTACAGACAAACAAACAAAAGGTGGGAGTCAAGAAATGTATAGGAGAGTCCTAGCCAGTTTGGTTTAGTGGATAGAGCATCAGCCTGTGGACTAAAAGGTCCGGGGTTCAATTCCAGTCAAGGGCACATACGTGGGTTGTGGAGGCAGCCTATCAATGATTCTCTCTTATCATTGATGTTTCTATCTCTCTCTTCCTCTCCCTTCCTCTCTGAAATCAATAAAAATATCCTAACAAAAAGAAAGTTATGGGAGAAATAAGAAAACCACTAAATTGAAACACACAGGAATTGTTCTAAATGGTTTTCATTCACTCAAAATTAGTGGAATGAAATTAAAGCCTGTCAAAAACAGTTAAGGCCCCATTTGACTAGATTCCAAATATCTAAAGCCTATTTGGATATGTGTGTTGGTGTGATATCAAGCAGTCATAGGAGTGATGACATGATAAAGGTTCATGAAACAGATATTCTGGAGATGAAGCCCATTTTAGATCTTAAATCTGCCTTAGGCACCAAAAAGATAAATGCAGACTGTTGTGATAACATGTTTGGTCATATACAGTTGTGTTCTGCAAACACCCTATATTAAATTCTGACTCAGTTTTTGTTTTCTCCAAAATTTGTATAATAGCATAAAAAGCATTAACAATGTAACATCTATGCTAGGATTCTGTGAGTATCTTGATGGTAATTTTAAACACGTTATTTTTCAATTACAGGTTACTTCCAATATTATCTACTATTAGTTTTAGGTGTACAGCACAGAGGTTAGATAATTATATACCTTACAAAGTTTTCCCTCTGGTATTTCTAGTACCCACCTGGCACCACACGTAGTTATTTCAATATTATTGACTATATTCCCTGTGCTGTACCTTACATCCTCATGGCTATTTTGTAACTACCAATTTGTACTTCTCAATCCCTTCACATTTTCACCTCCCCTCTGGCAACCATCCGATGGCAATTTTAAAAAAGTATATTTTTAGTTGATTTTAGAGATAGAGAAAGGGAAAGGAAGACATCTATGTGAGAGAGAAACAATCAATTGGTCAGTTCCCATATGCACCCAATAGGGGATCAAAGGAAGAACCTGGGCATATGCTGCAACTGGGAATTGAACCAGTAACCTTTGGGGGCATGGAACAACTGAGCCACACCAGGGTGGCAATATGTTTAAAGGGAAGTGTAAGGTTGCAGTGCTAAGGCTTGAAAATATTTGCTATTTAGGAAAAGGCTCTGTGATCCTAGCTAGTATTGTCCCCAACTCCCGGATACTAGTAGGCAAACTCATTAGTCAACAGAGCCAAATATCAACAGTAAAATGATTGAAAGTTCTTTTGAGAGCCAAAATTTTTAAACTTAAACTTCTTCTAATGCCACTTCTTCAAAATAGACTAGCCCAGGCCATGGTATTTTGTGGAAGAGCCACATTCAAGGGGCCAAAGAGCTGCAGTTTGCTGACCGTGGTACTAGGTGATCTTCCAAATCTGACCCTGAAATCCTTCTTTTACTGGTACAATTCAATTAAAGTTTTCTGGCCTACAGTTTGCCTGCTGTCTCACTGGACTTTGGCTTTATTGATGGAAACTATGGAAAGATTTATATTTCTTTTCTGAGATGTAGATAAAAGTCTTATATAGACTTAGAAATTGATGTAATAGTGGAGAATATGAGCCATAATCAATTCCCCCTCAAAGTACTGGCAATCTTCCCTGGAATGTGAAGAGGAAATCTGCTTAATTAACTCATCAAGTATTGAAAACATGACCACTACAAAGTATTGGGCTTCTAATTCCAAAATGCATTTTATAATGTTTTTACATGTAATCACAGATATTATAAGAAAACACTTTTAGAAGTTAATAAATTTTAGAATATTATAAAGCTAGAAATCGACACCCACTCAAAATTCAGTTACTAGTTAACTTTGTCAATTAATTCCATTCTATTTTATAATGCAGTATTAAAAAGAATGAAAGTAGAAATAATATATAAATGATATATATGCTTATGGGGTTGTGTTTAGATTTTTTTTCTTTATATTCTAGAACAGATAAACATTTTAATAAGTTTTGTGTTTATAAAAATAGTTGAAATTAAATTGTAATCTTCAAAATTGCTCCAACTTTGCTTGACTAAAATGACTTATAGCAAGCGTTAGTATGTAGAAGCCATAAACCAAGTAATTAAACATATCATTAGCAAGACATAAAATCATCTAATTCATGTTCCTTTTGATCAACAATATTAATTAATTCTCTACTGTATGTTAAATTGTATTGGCCATTGTTTTAGAAAAAAAAATTCAGTCAGAAAATGGACAAAATGCTTACATTCAGCTATAGATGCCAGATCATTGTGTGTCTAAAACAAAACAAGTTCACTAAATGAAATTTGTGGTACCTTTGGCCAATTATTAATGGATAATAAAACAAGTGAGAACTTAGAATTGGGACACTGTAACCATTTCTATGACCTGATTAATCTCTTTCTCATGTAGCACTCATTTAAATAATTGCTCACACAAATTTTAGACCTCTAAATTTCCTCTACTTTGTGTGTAGAAACTGATTATGATTGTCACGTCCATAAAGTGACACAGAACTAAGAATCATCAACTCAAATCTCAAAATCAGTAGGCATGAATTAATTTGAAATCAGCTTATCTCAAAGTAGCTCCAGTGTTCAAGTACACATAAGTTTATAATTAGAGAAAGGAAACACTAGTGATTACTGCAGGGATTCAAATAACTGAAAATAGAAAAAAAAAGAATTCCATTTTGTTTTATTATAGAACTTCTGGTACAC
Source organism: Vespertilio murinus (assembly GCA_963924515.1). Classification (NCBI taxonomy): domain Eukaryota; kingdom Metazoa; phylum Chordata; class Mammalia; order Chiroptera; family Vespertilionidae; genus Vespertilio; species Vespertilio murinus. The sequence goes on from OZ004710.1 coordinate 45,825,124, forward strand.
CACTAGAGGCAAAGATAATTGGATTAAGCATTCAAGAATGTAACAAAGCTTTTTGAGATCAAATCATGCAAAACATTGCAGTCAGCAGTGGCTCAGTGGTTTCTTAAACAAAAACAAGAAATATTTATTTAGATGACCAGACTCCAAAATCATGTGTTGAATTTTAGTTAGAATTATTAAGAAAATCAGATGCTCAGTATTACTATTTATAACTGTTTAAACATTTTTAATTGATTTCAGAGAAGAAGGGACAGGGAGAGAGAAATAGGAACATCAATTTTGACAAAGATTCATTGATTGGCTGCCTCCTGCACACTCTGTTGGGGATTAAGGCTGCAACTCAGGCATGTGCTCTGACTGGGAATTAAATGGTGATCTTCTGGTTTTTAGGTACATACTCAACCACTGAGCCACACCGTTTTGCTCTGTGAAATATGACCTTTGTGGAGTGTTTCTTAAATGAAATACTGTTGTAATCTGGGCTACTATAACAAAATACCACATATTGGGTAGCTTATGAATAACAGAAATTTATTTCTTACAGTTCTGGAGACTGGAAGTATAAGACCAGGATGGTGGGGTGAGGGCTCTTTTCCAGGGAAATTTTTTTTTTCAATCAATCCCTTCAACCCCACCCTCCACAGATTTCTTGTGTTCTCACTTGGTGGAAGGAGTAATGGATCTCTCTGGGGCCTCTTGTATGGGAACACTGATCTCTTTCACGAGAGTTCTGCCCTAATGGCCTAAAATACCTCCCACAGGCCTCATCTACTAATATCATCACCATACACTTTGGGAGCAACACAAACATTGAGACCATAGCAGCTATACTTCCTGTCATTCTGAGAGTTGGTAGCTTCTTAAAGTGGAAAAACAGATGCACAGTGATTATGAGCAAGGATAAAATTGCGCCTTCATTTACTGTTCCCAAACTCTATTGCCAAATATGGACCTTTAGTTAATATGAGGAAGTCACGCTACCAACTGGGTAGGGTAAGTCCTAGCTAGTGATAAAAGAGGCCCTTTGAACAGTACATTTTCTTTTTTTTTTTTAAGGGAAGGTTAACATTAAAGCTAACTTGGAAGAATCACTTTCTCAGCCAATTATATTTATTTCACCATAGAAATGATCCTATCTACTAAACAGGGAATATGCTAATTGACTCTCATGCCATCGCAAAGATGGCAGTGCCCACAGCCAATAAGGTAGGAATATGTTAATTGACTGCCTCGTCCTCAAAGATAGTGGCACCCATAGCCAATAAGGAGGGAATATGCTAATTGACTGCCATGTCCTCAAAGATGGTGGTGCCCACAGCCACAAGATGGTGGCATCCAGTTCTCTCAGCCCTGCCAAGGCTTTGTCTCGCACCTACCTCCAGAGTCCCCCAATCTCCTCAGCCCCTCAGCCAGCCAGGGCTGGCCCAAGGCCCAGCCAAGCCTCCAATACAAGCTGCCCAGCCACCCAGGGCTTCCCAAGGCTCAGGTAACCAGGGCAGGCCAAGGCTTGCCTATGGGGGTATCACCTTCTCCTGATTGCCTGGGTTGCCTCCAACCCCTGAGGTCTACCATACTGTAAGAGAGGGAAGGCTGGGCTGAGGGATAACCTCCTCCAGTGTATGAATTTTCATGCACCAGGCCTCTAGTTAATCTATAAATAGGTAAGGTGAAGTAAAAAAAAAAATAGGGCATTTAAATCGCCTGCCCAGGCAAAACTTAAGGTTATTAGCAGGGGTGGGGTTGGGGTGGTACCTTTTATCCAAAGGAAGGATTTATTCAGGTTTGATGCTTATATTGTTCGTCTCTTGCTTTATACTGCATTCAATGCACTGAAGCATTATTCTTTAAAACTGTGTCTCAGCAAAGATGACAAAAGTTTGTAGTGACAGGTAACATTACTGTTACGGACTGAAAGTTGGTGTATCCCAAATTTGTATGTTGAAGCCCTAACCTCTAATGTAATGGTATTTGCAGATGAACCCTTGAGAGGTAATTAGGAATAGGTGAGATCTTGAATGGTGGAACCTTTATAATAGGATTAGTGCCCTTATAAGAAGATATGCCAGAAGCTTGCTTTCTCATTTTCCCTGTATACACAAAGAGATGATATCATGCACTGACACAGAAAGATGGTGGCCACCTACAAGTGAGAAGAGGCCTAAGAATGAAATCTACTTTGCATCACATTGGTCTTGGACTTTGCAGCCTCCAGAACTGTGATAGATACAGTATTTTTCGGACCATAAGACGCACCTTTTCTTCACCAAATAGTGGGAGGAAAAGTGCCTGCGTCTTATGGTCCGAATAGAACTAGTGCCTGGGTCTTATGGTCCGAGTTGCAGAGCGGCAGCGGGTCCCTCGGGACCTTCCGTGTCCCTGGGGACTGCATATTTGGTGAAGAAAAAGTGCATCTTATGGTCCGAAAAATACGGTTAATAAATTTCTGTTGTTTAAGCCATACAGTCTATGGTACTTTGTTATGGTGTTACAGAAAACTGGAGAAGAACTATGCAACACTTGGATGGAGTTACATTTTTTTATTATTATTACTCATGGACCCAGAGAAAAATGTCTCAAATTTTGGATCCCAACATGGAGGAATTTTCCATATTTATATGTTTTTATCCTCTTTATCTCTCAAATATGGAGTTCTGTTCCGGTTCCCTTTTTAAGTTCTTAAAGAGCCCCTATGTGCTGGGGCTTTGAGACCTCAACCAAAGGGTTGGCCTGGCACCAGCACTGATAACTTCTTCTGGGGAAGGTTTAATGGCCTCTCTGAAGAGGGAGTAGTTTTATTTTCCTTATTATTTTAGCAAACAATCATTTACAGGAGCCAAAATAGCAGGGTTAGTATTTCAAACAGCAGTTTTTATATAAGATGGATACTTCATTGGCAGCCTGAGCTGACTAACACCATAATAGTTCTAAACCCTGTGTTTTTTTGAATGATGAAGATAATAATGGTATAAAGGCTTTTACTGGTTTTGGTGGAGTCCTCCTTTTGTAATGATACTGCCGTATACAGAAAATAATGATCTGTATAGGGTTTCCAAACAATTAAAAGTAACTTATAATATATTTTGTAGGTCCTGGCCAGATAGCTCAGTTGGTTATAGCATTGTCCTGATACCCCAAGGTTGCAGGTTTGATCCCTGGTTAGGACCCATACAAGAAACAACCAATGAACACATCAATAAGTGGAACAACAAATCAATATTTATCACCCCTCCCTCTAAAAAATATAATCAATTAAAAAAAATTGAAAATAAATTTTGTTTCATAAGAAACTGCTTGGTACCAGTGCAGTTGAAATATTTCCATTCAAACAGGAGGTATAGGCACTTCCTCTCAGCCTGTGTTTTCCATTTAATAAAATAAGGCAATTAAGAAGTTCTTTAATGGTCATTCTGTTACCAAACTCAAGGTATTCCCCACTTGGGGTGCTCTATTAAAAAATGAGGCATGAATGTCCCAAGGTAGTTTATTTGCTTGCAACAAGTAAAGGAGACAGAGATTCATATCCAAAGCTCTGCCTACCTTAAGGGAGGCTTAGCCATTGCTTATACATACTATTTGGCCAATTATATGTTGATTCCTTCTTTGTAGTTGGTTAATTTCATCTGGTTGAGTTCCTGTCAGATCATCTTGTTTACAGCTGCATCAACAAAATACTATGCTACATTTTAACATTTAGCACGAAATAATATTTAATAAGAATGGCCCAGACCTTGATACCCTTGTCCTATCTAACAATGTCATAATCATATACTTATAGAAGGAATCATAAAAGTAAGATTGTCTAGGCCTTTCATTTTACTTCCCCAAGAAAATAAGGATGAATGAAAGAACAACCAAATGACATCTTAAAAAATGGTGATGCAAGTGGAACTTTAAAAGTGCCTGGCCTGCATGGCTCAGTGGTTGAGCAATGACCTATGAGCCAGAATGTCATAGTTTGATTTCTGGTCAGGGCACATGCCCTGATTATGGGCTCGAGACCTCAGGGGGCGGAGGGGGGGCATGCAGGAGGCAGCCAATCAATGATTCTTCCTCATCATTGATGTTACTATCTCTCTCCTTCTCCCTTCCTCTCTGAAATCAATAAAAGTATATTTTAAAAAGTAAAAATAAAGAGAATAGTCTAACTGGTGTTGCTCAGTGGTTGAGCATCAGACCTATGAACCAGGAGGTCTTGGATCAGTTCCCAGTCAGGGCATATGCTCTGGTTGTGGGCTCCATCCCAACTAGGGGTCATGCAAGCGGCAGCCAGTGATGATTCTCTCTCATCATTGATATCTCTATCTCCCTTCCTCTCTGAAAGAAAAAATATATATATTTAAAAAATAAAATTAAAGGAAAGAAATAGAAAGACAAAAAGTGTGTAGACAATACTAGATAAAGTCTTTCTATATATTTTCTTAAAGAGAAATTTCATTAAACTTTGGACCTACCTAGCATTGGAGCTTCAGAAAATACATTTAGCACCACCACCTTTCCTTTACTCTTGAGTGTACTCAGGTTATAATGATGCATTATCAAATATGATAATTGGTAGAGTTGTTTGGGGATGGGGAGTATATTCCTTTTATTTCTCTCTTGAAAGTGAAAATTTATTAATGTTATAAAGAGAGAGGAAGCAGGAGAGGGAGAGACAGAGAGAGAGAGAGAGAGAGAGAGAGAGAGAGAGAGAGAGAGAGAGAGAGATGGATTTGTTGTTCCACTTATTATGCATTCATTGGTTAATTCTATATGTGCCCTGACCTGGGATCTAATCCACAACCTTGGCATATCAGAATATCTATCTAGCAGGCTTTTCTGTGTGTCTGGTATAAATAAACATTCACTGAATGTTTCTCATATTTTACTGAGTAAATATTAAACTGCACTTTTCTATTTTTGTGAATAGTAACCATCAAAAAAGTATGTCCTTTGAAATATTTTTATACATGTTCATGGTTCAGTTAAGCATTCTCTACCACCTAGGAAATTATAACTTAAAATGCTATCAAGGCTTTACCACTTTGTGTCTCAACAAATACTTTTGATTGAAGTTCCCAAAAGGCCATCCCTTGGCCTTTACACAAGGGCAATAGATATTGGGGTTAGGAAATACAAAAAAATCCTTTTGAGAAAGTGGGGCTCTGATTTAAATCCCATAAAGGCCTTGCTTGTTGCAATCATTTGGGAACAGGGAGACACAGCGTTTTAGCATATAAGTGACCTTTCACACAGATCAGTTAGAAAGACTTGGTTGAGCATCAAAGGAATAATCCAGAATAAATGCCTAAGTGTTTCTCAAAAGTTAATGATACTAGGTTAACATAAGGGGTTTATTGTACAGAGAGATTCCAAATTCCCTCAACTGTAATTTGGAATGCCTGGCATGGTGGAACCTGGGTTTGGTCTTCATACGGAATGCCCTGTGTAATTCTGATGCACGTGGTCCACTTACTGTGCTTTGAATAACACCCCCTAAACCACGTCCTTAAGTTCCACCTTCTTGGTCTGACAGCAAGTGCTGTTCCTTTGCAGAATTCAGAAATTTTAAGAACTAAATGAATTAGATGTACACCCTTCAGATCTTTTAATACATTATTTCACATAGTTTTGGGGAAGCTTTTGAATTTGATGGATTTCAGTCTTCTAATTAATATCACTTACTTTGTAATACCCATGTATAATCCATTCTTTCACAAATTTTCTATCTGAGAGGGTGTTTGTGTGTCTCTTCTCTCCAAACAGCCTTGATATCAGTTTGCTCAAGTGGCTTAACAATTCCTGACTCATTACACTTCATGGGATTTATTTTCTGATCAGCCACAGTTTCACTGTGTTTGCTTTAAAGAGTGTTTTGCAAGTTATATTAAAAAAATGACTTTTTCTTCATGCAGAGAAAAATATTATAGTTAAATAAGGCAGGATTTGTAGCATGAGAATCAAACATACTTCAAGAAGTTATTTGTGTATTTCAGTTGCCAGTTTTATATATATATTTAAGACTGAGCAACCATCTGACCATCCAAATATCTGGTAGGTATGGCACACACTGACCACTAGGGGCAAGACACTCAACACAGGAGCTGCTGAGCTGTGGTGACTTGGCAGTGGTGGTTCTTGGGTGATGCACCCCAGAACCAGAGAGGAGGGAGCCTGATTCCTCATGGGACTGCATGATTCCACCAGGCTGTGGGACCCCACCTGCCAGAGGGTGCCCACTCACTCCATAGATGCCCTTTGAGCTGAAGTGCCACCCCCGGTGCCTGGCCAAGGAGAGTCCCGATGGGAGGTTTGATCCAGGGTGTATCCAGTCCATCTCTCCCAGTCCCCTTTCTCTCTCCCCCACTGGCCACCTGCTAATTAATTTTCTTTCAATGTGCATGAATCCATGCACCTGCTCACTAGTAGATTATAGGAGTCTATTATCTTAAACCAGTGATTTCTAAACTTTTTAATCCCATGGCACACATAAACTAATTACTAACATTCTGCAGCAAACCAAGAAATATATATATTTTTGCCAATATCACCAAAAATAGGTATAATTTTCTTTCCTTCACACCAGATGGCTATTGTTGTGTAGGCTGTTGTCATTTTTAAAAAAATCACAATATATGGGAAAGAGGTTAGTGCCCCTGACTAAATAGTCAGGCTTTGCACATTTAAAGATTCTTGTGGCACACCAGTTGCAAATTGTGGTCTTAAACTATTACATACATGGAGTTGAATATGTAAAATATGTCAGAAAAAATTAAAAAGAAATCTCAATTTATCTATTGTATGAAAAAAGGAGCATATCAAAGCCTACTCACAGGAAGTGACTGTGTTAGGAGAGGAATTTTGGTATTAAAACCAAAAAGACAGACTTTTTAAGTGCTGCTATTATTTACTGTATCATAAACAGTTTCTCCTAAGAAGACCTTTCTGGTATATTAAATACCTGTTTCAATAAAAATATTCTCTGTGGTTGCTGGCTGATAGTATGATTATACAAAGTTATCAAGAGATTCTTCTTGATTCCCAGGGTAGAATTCCTGTCTTAGTGACCAGAGAATCCATTTGCTCTGTGCCTATCATTGTTCATTATTCATCATTCTTTTGCTTCCTCTGCTTTACAGTCTGGATCCAGGAAAGTCGCCTTGGAGACTCTACTGCACATGCTTGGGCATCCTGATGACGGGAATGTGTTTTTTTTGTGTGTGTGTGTGTGTTGTTTTCTTTTTTGTTTTTCTTACTTGTCAAAGGGTCACCTGACTAGAGCTTAATAGGTTTATGGTTGTTCTACATAGTCTTCAGAAGCCAAGCCACCTCTCCAATTCCTGGTGGTGGTGAGTTTTGTTTGTTTGTTTATTTTGTGTCTATGGCTGGAGAGGTTTTTCTAAAACAAACATACAACTCACCAAACACAAAAGCAATCAATCAAACCTGCTGGTTTTCCTCAAGAGGCTCTATGTTTAATTTATTCATTAAGAAACTTTGCCTCCTGTTTCTCTTCCTCTTTTTTATGTTTATACCAAAAGTTCAAGAAGCCCTGTGCTTTTACAGGCAGGGCTAAAGGCAGAGTTATGCCTGTGGGAAATGTTTACTCTGGAAAAACACAAGAGACATTTGTTTGATCTGACTCATCCAGACTGTGTCATAAACCATCTTGGGCAAAAAAAGAGAAAATCTCTTAAATATCGATGCCTGTCCAAAGTAAATTTTATGTTTAGAAAACAATTAAGCATGGACACTACAACCTCTTAAATGTCCAATAAATATTGACCAATCCAGTAATATTTTGATAGTCATCTTCCCTTTCCAGGGCTATGCATAAAGTTTACAAGCACAATAGTTTTTTACTATTTGCCTAACAAACGGTTACTCTTGACAAGTAGCCATTTTTATGCCTTCCCTAGTTATTTGAAAAAATAATGCTAGGGCCCTGCCATAACAGTTGTTTGAGTGGTTTCCCATGCACCAGGAGGTCACCAGTTTGATTCTTGGCACGTGCCAAGGTTTCCAGCTCAATCCCCAGTAGAGGGTGCAGAGGAGGCAACAGATTGATGTTTCTATCTCCCTCTCCTTTTCTCTTCTGAAATCAAGAAAAAAGAAAACATAATCTTAGAGAAAAAATCAAATTGTGCATTTACTTGTAACAAAGTTGTTCCTGTTGATGTGTTGGGGATGTGGGGAGTATGCAGGAAAGAGAAGGCGAGTAATATCTTGACCCTGCTTTGTCTGCTTGATATCAGTTTGCTCAAGTGGCTTAACAATTGCTCTTACCCACCTTTGCTCTTAAATCTCTGTGCCTATCTGCCAAAAAATTATGACCCAAGGGATTCTAATTCCCTGTTCTTGCTGCTGGCCAGCAGCCCAGGACTACCACATCCCCTCCCCTCCCCCACTGGCTATTGTTCCGCCTGAGAGAGGGAAAATCTAGTTGGTCTACCCTCATGCCATTTTTTCAACTTCTGAGACTAAACCCAGTGGAAGTATTTTTATTCATTTATTTGTTTAGTCTTCACTCACTGTTTATACAGAATATACTTACCATACGTCCAGCAACATGCTAGGTGTAAAGGAGCAATGGGGGACCAGGGTGAGCTGGACAGTGTTGACCAAAGAAAAGGCAAGAAATATAAACTTAAAGAAACAGAAGCCTTAACTACCTTAAATCTATCTGGGGGGAAATTATATTCTCAAGTCCAATAAATTAAAACAACTCAAAAACAATAGGCAAAAAAGAAAAACAAAGCAAAACAATGTAAATAGTACTTATGAGTATTGATAAGGATAAGAGAGCCCACAAATATATAATTTAGTTCACCATGTGAACAGGTATTATTTGCTAGGATGTGTATCCAAAATGCAATGGGAAATAAACAGTAACAATCTGCAGGCTGGAGGTGGACAAAGGCACGATAACTTCATTATGAGGCACAGTGTGCTTAGTGTTTTAAGATATACAAAGTACCATGGAGGAAAATGTGAAGGGAAAAATTAATTATGAGTGAGAAAGTAAGTGTAGTGTACCCAGTTCCAATGTGGGGAGGGATTCCCCACATTAACAAACAATGTTCAGACACAAGCTGGGTGTCCTAACAGTTCAACTCAATCCTGTCACTCTCTCCCCAGAGATAGCAACAGCAGATCCTAAGCCATTAAGAGTTTAGTCCTACAAGATTGCCATTTTCCCTCCTTTCAGATGTCAAGCCAGGTCAACTGTGCTTTTAATCAATCTGCTTTTAGATGGATAGGAAGTTCCAACTGCCCCCTCCTTGCTGGAGTAGCCCAGAGAACTCAGAAGAACATTTTACTGACTAGATTACCAGTTTATTTTAAAAGAATATAACTCAGGAATGGCCAGAAGGAAAAGAGTCACAGGATAAAGTATGGGGAAAGGGCACAGGGCTTCATGCTCTCTCCAACATGCCACTCCTTGCACCCCCAGGTGCTTGCCCAACGGGAATCTCTCTCAACCCCTCCTCTTGGATTTTTCTGGAGTCTTCATTACACAGGCAAGGATTAAATCATCAACATTGGTAATTGGTTCAACCTCCAGCCAGTCTCCCTTCCCCCAGAAATTAAGGGATGCAACCGAAAGTTCTAACCCTCTGTCCTTGGTTAGTTCCCCTGGAAACCAGCCCCCACCCCCATATGTAAGGTATTTTAAAAAGTCACCTTCAGTAACATAAACCAAATTGTGCTGGAAAGGTGATTGGTAATAGGATACCCATGTCACCTTATGGCTCTGAAGCAATTTCAGGAACTAAGGGCTAGAGACCAAATATTATGATGAAAGATGCTCCTATTGCTCATACTGCTTGGGAAATTCCAATAATTTGGGAAGCTGCAATCCAGGCACTGTGAACAAAAACCAAATGTATAGGAGAAATATATTTTGATTATCTCAATGACCAAATACATATTTCTTATAAACCACAATACCAAAGAGGGGTTAGGAAAGTTTTGTAGAGGAGGTGAGATTTGAGCTTGGCTGTAAGGGATGTATCTAATATTTTACAGGGGGAAATGGTGGTGATGGGAAAGCTGGGGTGTGGGGAAGTGCTGGGTGCAGGGAAGTGCAGGGTATGGGGAGATGTAGAGTGCATTCAGATCCCCTGAGCACTCCAATCATCTCGCATAAGGTAGGGTGTAGGAGGCAGTTCTACAGAAAGACATGATGGATGTGAAGGTCTTTGAAAACAAAATCGAGCAGCTGGAACTTTATTTTGTAGACAATGGTGATACTGATGATTTTTAGAGAAATGTATCCTTCAGAAAGTGGTTTAGTTTAGTAGTTAACTAGTGCTCTGTCCCTGGGACAGAACTGAATTCAACCAATGAATGTTTACTGAGCTCCTACTTGCCAGGGACTATTGTAGTCACTGGAGACATACCGTAGTAGTGGCTCTGCAATTGGCAAGGCCTCTGCTCTCGAGGTCCTTGGTTTTGAACTATGGGTAGGAGAGAATAATGAGAACACAAAAAAGACATCTCCCAGATCATTTCAGATATTGTAAGTGTGATGAAAATGAAATAGGGCAATATGATAATGACTAGTCAGGGGCAGGAAAACTACTTTAGATTTGGTGGTTAGAGAAGACATCACTGATGAGGTGAAACTGAGTGGAGACTTAAATGGTAGGAACAAGACGAGGTTCCTCTCATGCAATCTTCCAGTCAAAGGGACTAGCAGATTTAAAGGATCTTACATGGGAATGACCTTGATGTATTCCAGAAACAGACAGAAGGCCAGTGTGGCTGGACTGAACTAATAAAGGGGACACCTGCATGAGATTATTTTATGAGATTATTTTTTTCTGCCAACGACCATTTACAACATCATTTGCGGGCCACATAGCCACTTAAAAATTAGCCTGCTATATTTGGTCAAATATGTAATTAACCACCCCTAATGCCTTGGCAGGGTCAGACAAATGATTTTGAGGGCCTTATATGGCCTAAAGGCTGAATGTTCCCCACCCCTGATCTAGAGGGAGGCAGATGCCTGATTACACTTTTCTTTGTAGACCAGGGTAAAGATTTTGCTTTTTATTCTAATTGTAATTGGAAGCCATAGAGGAGGTTTTAAGCAAAGTCTGATATCATATGACTTATATTAATAAAACAAGTTGGCTCTGGCCTATATGTGAGAATTTGTAGGAGATGTAGATGAAATTGGAGTACTCAGGATAGTTTTAAAGGTAGAGCAGGTAAAACTTGCTCAAAGTCTTTTGTTTGCTACTTATTTGACCTTGAACAAATTACTTAAGGTTATCTCAGCCTCAATATCCTCATGTGTAAAAAGGGATAATGGATAATAATAGTACTGACCTTATAGAGTTGTTGTTATGTTCAAATTAAAAGTCTATACTATATAGCTGGCATATCATGTGCACTCATTCAAGTATAATAATTGTTATTATTAATACTCTGATAGTGGTAATAACTCTGGCCTGGCCTTGTGAGTAACTAGAGGCAAGGGGGCGATTGTGATTATCCACCAGAGTTAAAGAAAGAGGCTGCAGTAGGGCAGTGGGGATGAAAAAGAGGAAAGCATTCTTTTAACTAATTTAATTAAGCATACCAAACATTTTGGAATGGGGATGATGTATATTCAAATGACTAATAAAGTGTAACATTAGGAAGTGCCAATTCAAAACTCACTTCTACAGTGAGACTGAAAACAAAATTGCTAATGGTTTATTTTCTCTCCTTTGCTTTCTGATTAACTAATTACTTTTCTATATTTACATTTTTTTGTCACATTAAACTATGATTCATTTAAAGTATACTGTTGAAATGTGGTAAAATATATCAACAGAGACTTCAAATGAAATGTCTGTGCATGAATTGCACCCTCTTCCAACTCTATATCATAACTAAAGTCTTCCTTTGCTGGCCGAAACTGGTTTGGCTCAGTGGTAGAGAGTCGGTCTGCGGACTGAGGGGTCCCGGGTTCGATTCCGGTCAAGGGCATGTACCTTAGTTGGGGCACATCCCCAGTAGAGGGTGTGCGGGAGGCAGCTGGTTGATGTTTCTCTCTCATCGACGTTTCTAGCTCTCTATCTCTCTCCCTTCCTCTCTGTAAAATATCAATAATATATATATATATATATATATATATATATATATATATATATATTTTTTAAATAAAGTCTTCCTTTGCTATATTTGAACTTAACCTGATTCTCTTGCATTTATGAATAAAAATAAAGGTAGACCTTCCATTTGTTGTTTCATGTTTTGGGTGAACCCAGTTACCTTAGCAGTGGGAATGACTTGCTGACTGTATTGGTAATATTCTTCCAGCGTTATACAAGTTATCAGGTCAGTCATTATCCTTGGAGTATGAAAGGGCAGTTTTTAGTTTCTGTTTCTATTTTCTGGTGTTGATCAATGATAGACTTAGAGAAACTAAACTTCAAAGGAAAGGTCTAATATTTATGAAGTTTAATGCACAGATATAGTTATCTAGGTGATAAGACATTAGCCATAAAGGTTAAGGCTTATGAATATTAAAACTTTAAAGAGCTCTTTGGCAGGTATAAATTTGTATCAATTATTTTCTTACAGCTGAGTAAAAAGAAGCCAGAATTTAAAATATACAAATCATGAGAAAAAGACAGGTAAGACTCAGAAAAATTCTGATTAGCTCATTATTGTAATTTTTATTTACTTTTTTTTATCTCAGGCTTTTGGAAAAATCAATTAGGAAATTAAATGAGGGGGAAAAAACAGTGGATTTGTTATCTAAGTATTTTTATAAAACATCCAAAAGATATTAATTAAGGTAATAAGATGGGCATATCAGTTCTAATTCAATTACTATTAGAAAAGAAAATGTTTTAATAAAAAACACATAACTAAGCAAATGAAACATTGCCTATGAGCAAGATTTTAAACAAACAGCAACATATGCCCCTTTTAACTTGTTTTTGTCATGGAAATGTGCATATTCAGAATTTTACTATTCATCAAGTATTAATATATTCTCAGAAGTCACATTGGAACTTATAACCCCTCTATATGTCACTACTACTTGCTTAATTGAACTTAGGAACTGTATGCTTTTAATGCCCTTGCTGTTGGTATTTAGGTTATATCTGTCATTGTGATCATCTACTTCACAGTTTGGGAACAAAGACTGTTAGGCTTTGCTATATCCATGTACACCTTTCAAGTGGAAAGTTCATAGGAAACAAATAGTGACTTTCTTAACTCTGTAGGCTGAGACCATTTTATATAGGAAGTAGGAGATTCACATGACAGACAATTTGGGATATATATATATAGATAGAAACATTAGTGATGAAAGAGAATTATCAATCAGCTGCCTCCTGCACACCCCCTACTGGGTGATCCAGCCCACAACCCATGCATATGCCCTGACAGGGAATCATACCAGTAACCTCTGTGTGCATGGGTTAACCTGCAACTACTGAGCCATACCAGCCAGGAAATTTAGGGTTCCTTTTGTTCTTCTTTTATATTTGCTTTTACCTACTCCATTCTAATCTGTGGAGTTCAAGGCTGCCTCAAGGGCAGCAAATATTCAGTAAAGATGAACTGCTAATTCTTTAGCTTCCAGGAAAGTTGTCGGGTAAGTAAACTGTCAACAGCAATTATTTTTCTTATCTTAAGCAGATAATTAGCTCTGAACAACCCTTCCTTAACATTTTCCAAAGTATATGTCTTTCACATTCAAATCTGCCCTTGAATCTATCCATTGAAGGTGAATTGAGTAAAGAATTCCCATATCCTCATATCCTGTTTCTAGAATTACTGTAACTGTTTTTTTTTTGTTTTTTTTTTTAATAGAGCTATATTGTTACATATATACTGTTTTAGCTATGAAGATTTTGCAAAATATATTTAAAAGTATCACGTTTATGCTAGAAATATTTTACATTATTAATTCTCACAAGCACCCATTTGAGAAGAGAATTATTAATCTTATTTTACAGATGACAAAACAAACTCAAAGCGATTACATTCTATGTCTAAGTCGCAGACCTTATGTGTGGTCAACCCTGACTTTGAAGCCAAGTCTGCCTCATTCTAAAGCCTCTTATTTTCTCACTAAATATAATAGACTACAGATCCTCGAGCTGCTTACAACCAGATAATAAAATTATTTTGTTTATTTTTATCTCTCCTGATAATAGCATGCAAGCTTCACAAGAACAGAGGCCTTGCCCTCCTTATTCATTGCTGTGACCCTGAGGCCCAGAATAGTTTCTGGTATATTCTGGTAAGGGGAAGCAGTGTTTTCCACAAAAAAAAAAAAAAAAAAAGGTGCCCTCTGGGATATCAATTATTTTAACCCAGCTATTTAAGAAACAAAAGACTAAGGGAAAACCTTTGCCCTTTCCCCTAACTGCCTAAAAGAATTTAGAGGATCTGCTCCAGGAAGGGAGATATCATCATAGATAATTATAGTTTACTATAAACTAGTGCGTGGTAGACCTGGAGGAACCTAGCAGGCTCTTTGATCGAAGTCCACTTTGTGTCCCATTGTTAAAGAAGGACCATCAAATATTTATTTACCAAACATTTGCTTTTTAGTGTCCATGTAAGTGACCGTTGAAGTCCCAAATCACAATCCCAACCCCCCTTTATTCTTCTGCCTCAGCTGTCCCATTTGTACTTGGCTCTCATATTCTATGGAATCCTTATGTTTACATACATAATACATTTGGGCATTTTTTCCTATCAATCTGTCTCATGTTACTTGGATTATTAGTTCAGCCAGAAGAATTTAGAATGATGGGAAGAAAATTATTTTTCCATCTCACACTGAGCATTTAGCAAATACTGTTGTATGAAAAATAATCATATAAGATTATTGTTAATTTCAAATGAGATAGTTGTACAAGAACTAAAATTCCCAATTGAGTGCTATAGGGGCTGATCAGTGGGAGATATTACTATAGGTTGGAGGCTACTACAATAGCATAGAGTAAATCACAGAACTCCAGAAATGACTGTGTACACGTCAGGGGTGTGTTCAAAATAATATATTGGGAGAGGGAAACAACATGTTAGAACCTCTAATCATTTTTATGTTTTAGCTCATCCTTTTTCAATTTTGGTTTTAATATTTTATAATGTACACTAGTGGCCTGGTGCATGGGGGATGGGAGTGTCTCTCAGCCAGGCCTACATCCTCTCCAATCTGAGTCCCCTGTGGGTTCAGGCCTAAACTGGCAGTCAGACAATCCCCTCACAATTTGGGACTGCTGACTCCTAACAGCTCACCTGCCTGCCTGCTTGATCACCCCTAACCACTCCGCCTGCTGGCCTGATTGTCCCCATTGCACACCACTGCCAGCCTGCTCACCCCCAACTAGTCCCCTCTGCTAGCCTGCTAGCCCTCAACTGTCCCCAACCCCCGCCAGCCTGATCATCCCCAGCTTCCCTTTCCTCCTGGCCTGATTGCTGCTAACTACCTCTGCCTCGGCCCCACCACCATGGCTTTATCCAGAAGGATTTCTGGAAGATCTCATGGTCTAATTAGCATATTACCCTTTTATTAATATAGATAGGATATGGCATACTGACAAAACTATAACATATATACCAATATTACTCTATGAGAATACATACTTTATGCAATAGAAAGGCATCTAATACAGTATAGTGTATATGTTGTAAGTAGTAGAAAATACTGTATTCTTAGCAATAATATACACCCTGTAACTCCCCTTTCTGATTTGGGAAAGGTTCCCCAGTTCTTTGAATGTTTCCTGGCCCCTAATGTATTTTTTTGTGTGTGTCATTAAGTGTAACTTTATTTACTGTTTATTGCACATGATTTGAGGTCTTTAATTTCTAAACACCAAAGATTCAAAGGACTATTTTTTCCATGAAGTTTAACATTAACATCAGTGAATTTCATGTATTTATGTATTTTTATTGTAAACATCTGAATTATTCACATTGTCATAGATCCTGAACTCATAAGCGTGGACCATGCACAGGCTGGCAGCAAGCCAGGAAGCCACTCTGCAAGCCAACAGATATTCTGCATAAGGAGAAAAGTCATAGCACAACATTTAATGTCCAACCTCAGTCACCTCAGAATGTTATATATATAATATATTGACTTCTTAATTCATACAGTCATACAGTATCGGAAACTCAACTGCTTGGTTGGTGATGGGGTTGACCTGGTTTCAGAAGGATTATTCCTGAAATAATTAAGGAAAAGGGGCTCAATCTTTTCTTGGTTGTTTGATCCTCCCCAGAACCTTCATCTTTCTTCTCAGGCATCTTCTTCTTCACTTTCACCTCCTTCTTCTTCCTCCTTTGCATCTTCAAATTATTCCTTGGCACCTTCTTCCTCTTCCTTTCCTTCCTTTTCCTCCGCCACTTCCTTCTCCTTCTCCTCCTCTTTAGCTTCTTCTTCAGAGGGAGTTTCAACCTTAGCTTCCTAATGGTCTCCTCCACCTCGTTGCTGGTGTATTAAGAAGGGAAGGAGAAAGCAGACATCCAGTAGGAGCTAGTCTGTAAACCACCTTAGGCAGATCGACCAAAGATTTGGGAACTCTGGGAGTAGCCACTGGCTATGCTTCCAACGCTGGTGAAACTGAGCTGGGTCTCCTCACCTTCCAAGAGTTTTCTGTAATCTGCAATGCCAATGTCCAAAGCCACATTGAGGAGATCCTGGTATTCTTATAAATATCATGCAATTTCACTCTCTGTAGTTCTTGAGTCATTTTCTAATTTGTTGATTATGTCCTGCATAGCACTAAAATTGCTTATCCTCCAGTTCTTACAGCTGCTTTCCCATATCATTGTTCATGCCCTGGCATGCTTTGATCTCCAGGGTCTTGGCCTTGAGCAGGCGGTGGCTTTCAAACACCTCATCTTTGGTGGCGTGCACCCCATAAGTGTTCTTGGCAGTGCTCTTGGTTAGCAAGGTGAAGCAGCTCTTGAACCATTTTTCTGCATTCTGCATGTTTGTGGCAGCCAGCTTCTCCTACTGGGCTCTGATGTCCTTGAGCACTGCAGAGAAGTTGGACTTGAAGTACATGTCCATCTCCATGGAGATCTGAGCATATTAGAACTGTGACTGCAGCTCAGGGATCTCCTCTTCATGCACCTTCGTCAGAAAGGCGATTTAGTCTATCAGGCTATTGGTGCACTTTTCAAGGTCAGCACCAGAAAGAGTTGCCTCATCTGCACCTATGTGTGCCTCCATCAGCTAGCCCTCTGTGTCACCATGGTTCAGCATCTCTTCCCGGTAGCAAGCCTTCAGGTTGCTTCGAGTTCCTTCAAAGCCCTGGTGCCTACTAACTGCCCACTGTCCTCTCCTCGCCAGGGAATGGGCACGGTGGGCTAAGCCACAGGCATCCCATTTTCATTAAAATTTTCAACCACCGCCTGCTCTACCTGAGTCCATAGGCGGATCAGGGGCAGACAATGATCCCAGAGAACCTGGCCACCCCCACCTACCCAGGTCCCCTATGGCAACCTCCACCCTGTGGGCAGCATAAGGGTATGCCTGTCAGGCTTTCTCTGTTACCAGTGGTGGACTGGACCCTGCAGTGCCATCAGGCACAGCCTGCTACTCCTGCATATGCAAAATTACCCACCACGTTTGTTGGTTTAATTTGCATATCACTCCTGATTGGCTGTGGGCATAGTGGAGGTATGGTCAATTAGCATTTTCTCTTTTATTAGTGTAGATATTATTTTTTTAAATATATATTTTATTGATATTTCACAGAGAGGAAGGGAGAGAGATAGAGAGCTAGAAAAGTCAATGAGAGAGAAACATCGACCAGCTGCCTCTTGCACACCCACTACTGGGGATGTGCCCGCAACCAATGTAAATGCCCTTGACCAGAATCAAACCTGGGACCCCTCAGTCCGCAGACCAACGCTCTACCACTGAGCCAAACTGGTTTCGGCAGTGTAGATATTATTATAGTAATTTATATGGCATAATATTTAATGCAAAAATATATAATAACACACATATATATGTAATATGGACAGTGATATAACATACAGTAATGTAATAATATTTTTACATATGTATATGTGGGAGAGTGCTTAAACATTTTTTTAATTCATTAAGGTATTATATGAGTACATACCTTACCATTGCCCCTCTCCCAAATCCCATACATGCCCTACCTCCCCAGAGTTTTGTGTCCATTGGTTGTACATATATGCATGCATAACAGTCCTTTGGTTGATTTCTTATCTCCCCCAGATCTCCCTACACCCCCGATGTCATTTGACAGTCTGCTTGTTGTTTTAAAGACACTATACCTACCTTTCTGTTCATTAGTTTATAATGTTCTTTATTATTCATAAATGAGTGAGGTCATGTGGTGTTTCTCTTTCACTGACTGGCTTATTTCACTCAGCATGATGTTCTCCAATTCCATCCAGGTTGCTGCAAATGATGAGAATTCCTTCTTTTTTATGGCAGCATAGTATTCCATTGTGTAGATGTACCATAGTTTTCTGAGCCAATCATCTGCTGACGGGCACCTAGGCTGATTCCAAATCCTATCTATTATAAATTATGATGCTATGAACATAGGGGTGCAAATATCCTTTCTGATTGGTGTTTTTAGTTTCTTGGGATATATTCCTAGTAGTGGGATTCCTGGGTCAAATGGGAGTTCCATTTTCAGTTTTTTGAGGAAGCGCCATACTGTTCTCCACAGTGGTTGCACCAATCTGCAATGCCACCAGCAGTGCACTAGGGTTCCTTTTTCTCCGCAACCTCGCCAACATTTGTCGTTTGTTGTTTTGTTGATGTTGGCCATTCTGACAGGTGTGAGATGGTACCACATTATTGTTTTGATTTGCATCTCTCAGATAATTAGTAACTTTGATCATGTTTTCATGTGCCTCTTGGCCTTATGTCTTCTTTTGAGAGGAATCTATTTAGGTCCATTGCCCATTTTTTAATTGGCTCATTTATTTTCCTTTCATTGAGTTGTAAAAGCTGTCTGTAGATGTTGGAGATTAAACCTTTATCAGTGATATCATTTGCAAATATGTTCTCCCATACCATGGGATTTCTTGTTGTTTTGTTGATGGTTTCTTTTGCTGTAAGAAAACTTTTTATTTTGAAGTAGTCCCATTTGTTCATTTTCTCTTTAGCTTTCATTGCCCTAGGGTTAGTATCAGTGAAGAAGTTCTTTAGGCATATGTCTGAGATTTTGCTGCCTGTGGATGTCTCTAGTATTTTTATGGTTTCCCTTCTTATGTTTAAGTCATGTATCCATTTTGAGTTTATTTTTGTATATGGTGTAAGTTGGTGATCTAGTTTCATTCTTTTGCATGTATCTGTCCAATTTTCCCAAAACCATTTATTGAAGAGACTGTCTTGACTCCATTGTATGCTTGTGCCTCCTTTGTCAAATATTAATTGAGCATATTGATTTGGGTTGATATCTTGATTCTCTAATCTATTCCATTGGTCTATATGTCTATTCTTGTGCTGTACCAGGCTGTTTTGAGAACAGTTGCTTTGTAATACAACTTGAAATCTGGTATTCAGATCCCTCCTACTTTACTCTTCTTTCTCAAGATTGCTGAGGATATTTGGGGTCTTTTATTGTTCCAAATGAACTTTTGGAGAGTTCTTTATGGGTCTGTGAAGTATACCATTGGTATTTTAATGGGGAGTGCATTGAACTTATAAATTGCTTTGGGAAGTATGGACATTTTCATGATGTTGATTTTACCAATCCATGAACATGGTATGTTCTTTCAACTGTTTACATCTTACTCTATTTCTTTTTCAGTGTCATGTAGTTTTCTGTGTATAGTTCTTTTACCTCCTTAGTTAAGTTTATTCCTAGGTATATTAATTGTTTTGGTGCAATGGTAAATGGGATTGTTTTTTTAGTCTCTGTTTCTGTAAGTTCACTATTGGTATATAGAAATGACAAAGATTTCTTGGCATTGATTTCATATCCTGCTACATTTCCAAATTCATTTATTAAGTCTTTTAGTTTTTTATGGAGTCTTTTGGGTTTTTTATGTACAGTATCATGTTTTCTCCAAATAGGGACAACTTTACTTGTTCTTTTCCAATTTTGATGCCTTTTATTTCCTCTTCTTGTCTAATTGCAATGGCTAGTACTTCCAGTATTATGTCAAAGAGGAGTGGTGAGAGTGGGCATCCCTGTCTTGTTCCTGTTCTTAGAGGGAATGGTTTTAGTTTTTGCCCATTGAGTATGATGTTGGCTGTGGGTTTATCATATATAGCTTTTATTATGTTGAGGTTTGAGAGTTTTTATCAGGAAAGGGTGTTGGATTTTATCGAATGCTTTTTCTCCATCAATTGATATGACCACATGATTTTTAACTTTCAGTTTGTTTATGTGATGTATCATGTTTATTGATTTGTGGATATTGTGCCATGCTTGCATTTCCAGAATAAAATCTATTTGGTCATGGTGTATGATCTTTCTGATGTGCTGCTGGAGCCGATTTCCTAGAATTTTGTTGAGAATTTTGGCATCTATGTTCATGAGGGATATTGGCCTGTAATTCTCTTTCCTTGTGTTGTCTTAATCTGGTTTTGGTTTTTGAGTGATGGTGGCTTCATAGAAGGAGTTTGGAAATGTTCCTTCCTCTTGAATTTTTTGGAAAAGTCTGAAGAGGATAGGTTTTAGTTCTTCCTTGAATGTTTGGTAAAACTCTCCCCTGAAGCCATCTGGCCCGGGGCTTTTGTTTGCTGGAAGCTTTTTGATGACTGCTTCAGTTTCTTCCAAAGTCACTGTTCTATTGAGATTATTAGATTCTTCCTGATTAAGTTTTGGAAGATTATTTTTTTCTAGGAATATGTCCATTTCCTCCAGGTTGTCCAGTTTGTTGGAATAGAGTTGTTTGTAATAATCCTTTGTATTTTGGCAGGGTCTGTTGTGATTTCATCTCCTTCATTTCTGATTTTGTTTATTTGGGTCCTCTCTCTTTGTTTCTTGGTTAGCCTGGTTAGAGGTTCGTCAATCTTGTTTATTCTTTCAAAGAACCAGCTCTTGGTTTTGTTGATCTTATGTATTGTTTCCTTGGTCTCTATGTCATTTATCTGCGCTCTGATTTTTGTTATTTCCTTCCTTCTGCTTACACTGGGCTTTTCTTGTTGCTCTTTTTCTAACTCTTTGAGGTTGAGAGTTAGATAATTTGTTACAATTTTTTCTTGTTTTTTGCAATAGGCTTATAGAGATATGAACTTCCCTCTATAAACTGATTTTGCTGTGTCCCATAGATTTTGGATTGTTGTGTTTTCATTGCCATGTGTTGCCATGATGTTTTTAATTTATTCCTTGATTTCTCTGGTAACCCAGTCCTTGTTCAATAGCATGCTCTCTGGTCTCCATGTGTTTGATATCCTTGGCTTATTTTTATTTTAGTTGATTTCCAATTATATGCCACTATGATCTGAGAAGATGCTTGATATGAGTTCTACCTTCTTGAATTTGAAGAGACTTTGCCTATGTCCCACCATGTGGTCTGTCTTTGAAAATGACCCATTTGCATTTTAGAAGAATGTATATTCTGTGGCTTTGGAGTGAAATGTTCTGAAGATTTCGATTAATTCCATTTGGTCTAGTGAGTCATTTAGGATTGATGTTTCTTTGCTGATTTTTTGTTAGATGATTTGTCCAAAGGTGAAAGTGGGGTATTCAAGTCTCCTACTATGATTGTATTGCTATTAATCTCTCCCTTAATGTCCTCCAGCCATTTTTTAATGTATTTGGGTGCACCTGCATTGAGTGCATATATGTCAACCAGGGTTATTTCTTCTTGTTGGATTGCTCCCTTTAGTATTATGAAGTGGCCTTCATTATCTCTTGTTATATCCTTCACTTTGAGGTCTAATTTGTTCAGGTATAAGCATTGCTACCCCAGATTTTTTTCATTTCCATTTGCCTGAAAATCCTTTTTCCATCCCTTCACCCTCAGTCTGTGTGCATCTTTTTTTCTGAAATGGGTTTCTTGTAGACAGCATATATATGGGTCTTGTTTTTTTATCCAATCTGTTACCCTATGCCTTTTGATGGGAGCATTTAATCCATTTACATTTACAGTTATTATTGATAGGTAATTATTTGATGCCATTTTTAATTCTGTACCCCTGTGTTTCTTCTTCACTTCCTATTTCTTTATGTTTACAGTAGACCCTTTAACATTTCTTGCATTGCTTGTTTGGTGGAGATGAATTCCTTTAGTCTTTTTTTGTCTGTGAAGCTCCTGATTTCTCCTTCAATTTTGATTGATAGCCCTGGTGGGTACAGTATTCTTGGATTCAGACCCTTCCTTAGCATGAGTTTGTATATTTTATCCCATTCCGTTCTGGCCTGATGAGTTTCTGTTGAGAAATCATTTGCTAGTCTGATGGGGATTCCTTCATATATAACTTTCTGTCTCTCTCTGGCTGTGTTAAGATTCTAACTTTGTCGTTGGTGTTTGCCAATTCAATTATATGCTTTGGTGTCGGTCTTTTGGTATTATTTTACTTGGGACTCTGTGAGCATCTTGGATTTGTGTGGTTTTTTCCTCTCTATCTCAGGAAAGTTTTCTGTCATTATTTCTTGAAATACATTTTCCATGTCTTCTTCAGTTCCTTTTCTTCTGGAACCCGTATTATTTTAATATTATTTTGTTTTGTATTGTCTCAAATCTCCTTTAGACTGTCCTACTACTTTTTAATTTTTCTTTCTATAAGCTGCTCTAATTGGGTATTTTTTTCCATCTTGTTTTCTACCTCAATGATGTGGTCCTCTGCTTCTTCTAGTCTACTCTTGATTCATTCTATTGAGTTCTTCATAAAGTCATTATTCATCTCCTCTTGGGTCATCTTCATTTCTTCTTGGTTCTTCTTCATTTCCTCATGGGTCTTACTCATATTATCAAATTTGTCTTCCATTCTTTTTAGCCATCTTATGATCATTATTCTGAATTCTTGCTCTGGTAGGTTGCCTGCCTCTAACTCATTTACTTCCTTTTCTGGTGATGCCTGATTTTCTTTCATGTGCAGGCTATTTCTTTTTCTCCCCATATTCTCTCTTTACAGGATGTCTGGTATGTAGTTCTCTTTCTCATGCGTTGATTTAAAGACACAAAATACAACACTACCCGGTACAATACACAATGTACTTAACAGGAATGTATTTGCAATATTGATAACCTCTAATCAAAGTGACCACTAGAGATAGGCAAATTAGGGGTGAGGAGAGAAAAAAAAAGGTAAAAAAAAGTGAGAGGGAGAGAGAGAGAGAGAGAGAGAGAGAGAGAGAGAGAGAGAGAGAATGAGAAAAAATAAAAAAACAGGATAAATAAAGAGAAGAAAGAAAAAAATTAATGTCAAACTGAAATTGGGTAACAGGAGAAAAAAGAAAAGAAAGAGTTAGAGTGAGAAAGAGAGAGACAAGAAACAGACTACCAGAGAAAATGGGAACAAACTATATATATGTGGAGAAAATTCCAATAGGACAACCACTAATCCCATTAATGCCAACAACATTACAATATCCACTAATATCAAGCAAGTCTAGGATAAAGAGAAATAAAAAAACATATAAAACAAAGCAATTACAAAATACTATGCAACATTAACATCAAAAGAGTAATCTTATAAATCTCAGTAAAAGCATAAAATTCAATATAATCAACATTAACGCAAACAACAACAAAAAGACAGAGAGGAAAACTTTTTTTTTTTTTTTACTAGTTAATATAGTGAAGAGAGTGGTATTTATGCACTTGGAACAGGGAGCTGGAAATTAGGTATATAAGTAGGGTGAGAAAGAAAAGGGAAAAACTAAAGCTGGAAAGGGTTAAGATAAACAGGAGATGAAAAGGGGATAGGTTATGGCATGAAGGTTGAGTTGAGATAAAGTTGATCGATGCTATAGTAGGGATGAAACTAGAATGAAGTCTAATCTAAGTGTAAAATAAAGAGAAAATAAAAATGGTACTTAAAAAAAGTAAAAGGAAACAAAAAGTGCAAAATAGCAGTAGTAATAATGATGATTGAGACTAAAAAATGTAATTATTGAAGAGGTAACATCAAGTGAGGAAAAAAGAAAAAAATCGTTTCTTAAGTAAAGGATGTACCAAAATGAAAATAAAATAAAAGATGTAAAAATGAAAATAAAACAAAATATAGAAAAATTAGCATAAAAATGTGAAGTACTGGTCATTGACTTTTGATTACCGTATTTGCCGGCGTATAAGACGATTTTTTGGCCCTGAAAAATATGCCTCCAAGTGGGGGGTAATCTTATACGGCGAGTATATAACAAACTCTGTATTTTGAGTGGAAATGTTAGGGGGTCGTCTTATACGCCCAGTCTCTTATAAGCCGGCAAATACGGTATTTTTCAGGGCCAAAAAATTGTCTTATAGGACGGCAAATACGGTAATTAAAAGTAGTAAAAAAAAGTCAGTTTGTATATCAGCCTCTAGGTGGCAGTGTTTCTGGATTGACTTCCCCGTCTTTTGGCTCCTCTAGCCTTCTTTCTTGCTCTTTGGCTCTCCTATAGTCCCTCTTGTTCACATCCCCCATTTCCAGGAAGGCAATTTCCCCCTGGAGTCTCCCAGGATATGCCAAACTGGGCAGTCCTTCCCTAGTGCTCAAAAGCCAAGGTAGGAAGGGGATCAGCCACAGGATGGGTCTGTGTCAAGGTGTCCAGATGTTCCGCTTATGACAATAGATGCAATTCTTAAGAATTTGTCCCGCACCACTTGGCGTTTTTTAAAAAAAGTCCCGGTTTTTGGGAAGATCATGCCAAACCTGGCACTGGGTTTTGCAGCACGCGATTCTCTCTGGGTTCGCTGCCTCTTTTAGAGCTCTGGCCTCTCAGCCGCTATAGCCACTCTGGAGCCCGCTCTGGGTGAGTAGCCACTGCAGCTGCTCTGGCTGTGCAGCAGCTACAGGATCTGCTGCAGCAGCAGGAACCTAGAACCCCAACGTTCTCCCTGGCAAACTCTGACTTTTCTGTGGGTGATTGAAGAACTTCCTTGAATCCACGCGTCTGTGCCGATTGGGGCATCACAACTGCTCAGTGGACTCCCCTGTTGTGGGTCCCCCCAGGCCTCAGGTAAGGTCTTCTTTTATTTGTATGATGGTGTAGTTTTCCCTCTGAGCCCGTAGGTCCAGGAGGAGTTCCCGCTGCAGTGCGAACCGCCTGGTCAGGGAATCCTGTCCAGCAGACCCCCCACCCTCGCATCTTCTCCTAGAGCTCTGCCACCCCTCAGTTTGCAAACTAGGTTCAGAATAGGTCCATCTGATCCGCCACCATTTTGTCGACTCTTGCTTAAACATTTTCATTGCTAGTTGTGTGTGCTTGGAGACCTGTGGTCCAGAGGAAGAAATAAACACAAGCAGATATCTATAATCCAGCCATCTACTTGCTAATAGTTGTCTTTACAAATTATTTCAGAAAGATAAGGGAATAGTAGTGGTGGTGGTGGTAGTGATGTGTATGTGGGGGAAGGAAGTCAATATTTCACAGAGAAGGTAATATTTTAAACAGAATCCTTTGGAATGGGTAGGTAAGGTGGAAATTTTCAAGGAGAGAGAACATTTGCAAAGGTTCAGAGGTATAACTTTCTTGATATTTTTGAGGAATTACAAAATATAGGGCAGTTTACAATTGTTCATATGGAAAATAATAAAATAATGCATACGAATAGAAGAATAAAACTCTGTTTCATGTACTCAAATAGTAAACCCACATTTGTCCCATTCTGTATATCAGGATTGCCAAAGGAGAGGTAATAGAAGAAGGAGTATATTATTATTGGACTAGTGGCCCGTTGCAGGAAGATTCCAGCAATAGGGCTTCCTGCTGTGGTCACTGCCTCGCCTGCTTTCCTCCCTTCTCTGCCTCCCCATTTGCTTGCTTCTCCACAGCTTCACTCCCTTCTGCAGGCTTGGCTTCTTTCTATGCTGTCTTGATATGCAAAGTAACCACTATTGGTTGGATTAATTTGCATACTCCCCCTGATTGGCTGGTGGGTGTGGCTTGGGCGTAGCAATGGTGCAGTCAATTTGCACTCTTTTATTAGATAGGATTACATGTATCTAACATATAAGTACTATATAGTAGATGGATGCTCATTTGTTAATAAGCTGGGTGGGGTACAGAATAAAAAGTTGGAGATCACCCTGACCATTGTGGTTCAGTGGTGGGAGCATCATCCTGCACACATAAGGTTGGAAGGATTGAATCCTCAGTTGGGACATGTACAGGAGGCAACTGATCAATATTTCTTTCTCACATCTCTCTCTCTCTTTAAAAAAAAAATATATATTTTATTGAGTTTTTACAGAGAGGAAGAGAGAGGGATAGAGAATTAGAAACATCGATGAGAGAGAAACATCGATCAGCTGCCTCTTGCACTCCCCCTACTGGGGATGTGCCTGCAACCAAGGTACATGCCTTTGACTGGAATTGAATCTGGGACCTTTCATTCAGTAGGCCAACACTCTATCCACTGAGCCAAACCGGTTTTGGCCTCTGTCTCTCTCTTCTTCTCCCTTCCTTTTTCTCTAGAATCAATGAAAAAGCATATATCCTTAGATGAAGATTTTTTAAAAATTGGAGATCACTTAGTGAAATAGACTAGAGGTAACAACATTCTGAACGAGGGTGGTGACTATGGGATATGAAGAAGAGGTTATCTTCAAGTGACAGCCTTCCAGAAGGATTAAAGTGTTTTGTTTTGTTTTGTTTGTTTGTTTGTTTGTTTTGGGATGGGGGAGATGTCAATGGAAAAAAAAGAATTAAAGATGACTTCTAGATTTCAAGCATGTGTGAGGTTATTATACTGATATATAAGGTTATGAGGAGAAGAAGGCATTTTTTGAGGTAATATATGCATAACAAATTAGAAAAGGGACATCCATATATAAGTGACCAATAGGGAACTGGAGATATATGGAAATTCAGGAAGAAATCTGAGTAGGAGTTGAAATTCTCACTACTTGTTCATCAAATGTTTCTGAACACCTACTTGGTTCTAGACACTGGGACTAGAGTGGGGGGAAAAAACAAAAATCACATTGCCCTCAGGATGCTTATAGTTGAGGGGAAAAGACAGACAATAAACAAGAAAAAGTTTGCATATATTGTCCCCTCAGTTCAATTGCTTGTTATGACATATGTTGACCACCAGGGGGTGGCATGGGATAAAGAAAGGCCCTGGCCTGTAGCCAGAAGGCCCTGATCAGCCCTGATCGCCAGCCAGGCCTAGGAACCCTACCTGAGCATGAATTTTGTGCACCAGGCCTCTAGTGTAATTATAAGTCATGATAAGTGCTTTGAAGAGTGGTCTACTTTAGATAAGATAGTCAAAGAAAGCCTCTGAGGCAGTTCTATTTAATGTGAAAATTTATCTATCTATAAAATGGGAAAAGCCAGGCAAAGTTGAAGAAAGAGAAGTCTTGGCAGAGGGGACAGGCAGGACTGGTCGTGCTACAGGAATAGAAAGAAAGCCAGCGTGGAAGAAGAGGAAGGCAGAAGTCAGATCATGCAGGGCCTTGAAAGCCATGTAAAAACAAAACAAAACAAAAACCCTGAAATTTTATTCTTCTTGAAATAGGAAATTATTGAAAGGTGTTAACTGGAGGCAATAAAATTACCCAATTTGCTTTTCAGCTTCCTTTGAACAGATTCTAAAGCATTGAAAACAGATGCATTCTCAGACAGTATAAACACCGAAATAAGGTAAGTGCTGAATGGTAGGAGATGCTCATCATTAGGGGAGATAGGAGCCAGCAAAAGGAAAAAGGGACTGTTCAGAGGAGTAGGGAAACTGCCATGGAATTCCATGTAAGAGTGTTTCACAAAAGAGACTGGTCAACATTGCTACATGCTGAAAAGATCACAGGGAGGAATGAAGTGGGAGAAAAAAAGCCTATATATTTGAATAGGGAAACAGTTTGAAAGAATAGCATCCATAGAGATTAATGCAGGTGTAAAGTGGGTAGAGACCACACTTTTAAAAATGTATTCATTGATGGAAGGATGGAGTAAAATGATAGGTAGAAGTAACAAGTCAAGCAAAGGTCTTTTCAGACTGGTTGGGACGTGTGGGCATTTGCATTTGGATGTGGGGTAAGAGAAGTGGAGGGGTGGTAGTGAGGTGAAAGGAGAATCTGAAAATCTTTGAAAAATGCTTGAAATTCCAAGTGATAACCGAAAGGCCAAGGACCTGGAGCATACTGAATGAGATGTGCCCAAGATCACAAGTGCTAGTGTTCCATTTCCTCGGAGGCTGGAGAGAAGGGTGAGAGAGCAGACAGCAACAGAGAAACTCTGAAGTGAAGTGGCAGAAAGTTTAGGAAGTCCTTAGTGTTGACACTGAATTTTCAATCCATTAAAATTTAGAACACATATTGAAGTAATTCAGAGTGAGGCAAAATTGGATCTACATTTATGACTACCGGAAACACAGAGTTTATTCTTGTATTATTTATTAATTAGTTTATTACTCTCCATATGAATGACTGTAAACTTACTTTTGCCCAACCCTGTATTTAGACTCGATAAAATAAAGCCTTTTTAAGAGAAGAAACCTTGGGTTACCTTGTTTGTTTTTAACATTCCCTTTAGCATCAAATGGCATTTTATACATGGGAGGTGCTCAGTTAACATCAGCTGGTTGTTTGATACCTCTATTCTCAAGAAATTTGCAATTGGGAACAAAAGAGTAACATGTGCAATATATGGTTATTTCCAAAAGAGTGATATTGCTAATAAATGCTGTGAGATTTAAATGGAGTGTTCCTGTAGATTAGTGCTTCAGAGAGGAGCTGACTCGTTATCTGAGCCTTAATGCTTGTCTAGGATTTACTGTTGCTTGTCTAGAATTTAAGTGAAGATTTTGCAATAAACTAAAGCTAGGCATCTTCTATATCAGGGGTTAAATAGTGATCTTATGGTGAATTGGAAACATCTGACCAGTATAGGAAATACAGTAGAAAATTAGCTGGAGGCTATTCAAGAATTTGTTGAGATTTGGAAACAGAAGGGTCAAAGAAAGGGACTCGAACTTGTGTCAGAAGACTGGTAGTTTAGGAGTCTTTTGTTTTGGACCACATCCTCCCAAATTAAAGGTGAAATTAGGCATTTCAGGCTAATTTGGCATGAAACCCAGGAAATTCCATTCTGTAATCATTTCCAGATTTATCTTTCCAAGGTAAAGAAATAATTATGTTACTCCCTTGCTCAAAAATATTCAATTGTTCCCTACTGCCTATGCAATTAATATATAGACTCAGCAGCCTAGCACTAAAGGGAATTCACAGTAGGGTCCCAAACATTTCCAGGCTTGTTTCCAATTATATCATGTACATACCACACAATCTTGCCAATTTGTCTAGGAACTGTTTCTTGATCATGCTTTGTGCTTCCTAATCTCCATTCCTCTGCTCATGGATTAACTCCACCTCAGTTCTGTGTCAAAATCGTACCCACTTTTTGCAGACCTAGTTTACATGCCAGCACCTCATCCATAAAGCCCTTCCTTTTCCTTCCCACAAGGGGGATTTTCTGTCTTCTATTAATTTCCATAGTACTCAGGGACTCACGCAAATTTATAATGTACTTTCCATTGTAGTTATTTATAAGGCCACATAATTCCCAATGTCATCTTCAAATCCCCACTAAATTTCAAATTACTTGCTAACAGATCCGGATACTATTCATCTTTTATCCCCTTTAAAACCCAGTGTAAATAGTTCTTGACACGAACTGATGCAGAATTAGAACTAAGTGAGGGGTTGGTGTAGCTGGGGAGGCATCTGTGAAAGGTGTTGCCAGTAAGAGGTACCTCAGCCTCTGTCCTGGTGGTCTCTGTGAAACATGGATTTTTAATGTTAATGACAAAACAAATTAGAATTGTAAATGATACCTTCACTAGAATTGGTTCACTGAGTGTTCTGCCTTGGGGAGATTGAATGTTAATTTTTTACACATGCTAGTAATTCTCATTATGATTATTTCTATCCAGTGCAGCAATTTCCTACTGTGGCATCAATAGATCTTATGATCATTTTTGACTTATAAGTGCACTGAGTAAAATAGCATAGCATTTGCCATCTGATATATGGAGAAGGCATAATAAAGTGTAAAAAGGGAATGTTTGGAACTCCAGCAGACTATCTTTGCATCTTTGCTGTCCTACTTAATAACTATATGTAATGTAGTTGCCTGCCCAATATCTCTTTCCTCTCCTTTTGTTAATTTCAGACTGATTTTCATTTTTGGGAATTATTTATTTTCTGTTATTAATTTCTTCCTCGTTATTACTATTATAAATTACTAATTTCCCATTATTAATCCATGGAGCTCAAGGTAGGGCTAACAATGCTCACCCCCATCTTTCCCAGCAGTTCCGAGGGAAGGCATGGCACTAAGATCTGGCCCATCAGCACATTCCATATATCTCACTGAAGCCAGGCTGATGAGCCTCAACTGGGGAAATGAATACATTGTCTGTTGAGAGGATAGGATGTAAGACTGAAGCTGCAGTTCACTTCCCTTCCATACCTCTGATTCTATTATATTCACCAGTTAATATTGTTCATCATGATTTTTACTTCTCTTGGTTTTTAGATTCACTTGATAGTTATGTATTTGTTGTTCATCATTTTTATCTTTATTTTCTTCCTCTTCCTAAAGAACTCCTTTCAGCAATTCATATAATTCTGGCTTGGCAGTGATGAACTCCTTTAGCTTAAATTTATTTGTGAAGCTATTTATCTGGCCTTCGATTCTGAGTGATAGCTTTGCTGGGTAGAGTACCTTTTGCTGTAGGTTCTTGTTATTCATCACCTTGAATATTTCTTGCCATTCCCGTCTGGTCTGCATGGCTTCTGTTGAGAAATCAGCTGATAGTCGTATGGGTGCTGCTTTATAGATAACTACCTGCTTTTGTCTTGCTGCTTTTAATATTCTCTCTTTGTCTTTTGCTCTTGGAATTTTAATTATGATGTGTCTTGGTGTGGTCCTCTTTGGATTCCTTTTGTTTGGGGTTCTGTGTGCTTCCTGGACTTGTAAGTCTATTTCTTTCACCAGGTCAGGGAAGTTTTTGTCATTATTTCTTTCAATATGTTTTCGGTATCTTGCTCTCTGTCATCTTCTGGGACGCCAATAATTCTGATGTTGGAACGCTTGAAGTTGTCCCAGAGGTTTCTTACACTATCTTCAACTTTCTGGATTCTCTTGTCTTCTTGCTTCTGCAGAGGAGTGTCCTCCGGCTCTTTGTGTTCCAAAGGTTTGACTTGATTCTTGAAGTCTTCCATTCTGTTTATAGGATTCTGTATAATATTTTTATTTCAGACTATATATTCTTTATTTCTAGTTGTTCATTTATTATTTCTAGTTGATCCCTTTGCATATCCTCATAGGTCTTGTTTAATTTATCGGCCTTTCTAGGAAATTCTTGAAAAACCTTTTAACTGTGGTTTTGAACTCTATATCCAGTCACTTTTTGTCCTCCATTTCTTTCTTTTGTGATCTGTTTCCTCTTCTCAGCATTTTCACTGCTTCTCTGGGTTGGTAGATTGGGAGGATCAGCTGTGTCTATGCCGGGAGACATCCCTGTTCCACTAGACTTGGAAACCTGCAAAAGCTTCTGTGTTCAGCTTGGATGGGGTGGAGTTTCAGGGTGGAGCCTACAGCCTTGGCTTCCGGTTAGCCCCACCCTCTGAGGTTCCTGAGTCTCAGTGTTCCTCAGAGTCCTCTGGTATTTGCTGCAAGCACCTCTGAGAGAAAGGTGCCCTAGAGTTTTGCCTGCTACCAGACAGTCTAGTCTCTCACCCAATGAGCCCGCAACTGGGTTCAGTGCAGTTGGAAGTGGTTTTAAGAGCAGTCTGGAGCTTATGTCTCCTTCCTGCTAGGGCAATCCCATGGCCCAATCAAACTTCTGTCCTTGGCTTGAAATGTGTGCGACTTGGGGGCTCTGCATTTCGCTGCTCCCCTGAGCTTCCGCCTTACAGCCCAGATTCCCTCTGTATGAGGCTGGGGCCCGAGGGTCTCGCCCAGGACTGGGGTTAAGTGCAGTCAGAACTGGGGCTCAGCACAGTCCAGAGCTTTTGTCTCCTTCCTTCTAGGGAATGCCAGCCAGGCACTCAGCCGCCCCTCCTCTCTGGCTCAGTCCTTTCCCCATGGTCTCACTGTGTCTCTGTACCTTAGGCTTTTACAGCTCCTCTGATTGTCCTTTTGGTTTTCTCTTTCCTTCTAGTTGTAGAATTTCCAGTCAGTCAACTTTCCTGTAGTCCTGGATAATGTCCACTTTATATTTTAGTTGTATTTTTTGAAATTGTTGAGTGAGGCTGCAGTTAGGCATTTACCTCTGCTGCCATCTTGGTTTTTTCCTCGAATTCCTTCTTTTTTTTTTTTTTTTTTTTTTTTTTTTTTTACAGCAGCATAGTAGTCCATTGTGAAGATGTACCACAGTTTCCTAATCTATTCATCTGCTGATGGATATTTAGGCTGTTTCCAAATCTTGGCTATTGTGAGTTGTGCTGCTGAGAACATAGGGGTGCATATATCCTTTCTGATTGGTATTTCTATTTCCTTGGGATATATTCCTAGAAGTAGTATTATTGAGTCAGATGGCAGTTCAATTTTTAATTTTTTGAGGAAATGCCATACTGTTTTCCACTGTGGTTGCACCAGTCTGCATTCCCACCAGCAGTGAAGAAGGGTTCCTTTTTCTCTGTATCATCTCCAGCACTTGTCATTTGTTGATTTGTTGATGGTAGCCATCCTGACAGGTGTGAGATGGTACCTCATTATTGTTTTGATTTGCATCTCTAGGGTGATTAGTGACCTTAAGCATGTTTTCATATGAATCTTGGCTTTTTGAATGTCCTCTTTCAAAAAGTGAGTATTTAGGTATTTTGCCCATTTTTTTGATGGGGTTGTTTATCTTCCTTTTGTTAAGTTGTATGAGTTCCCTGTAAATGTTGGAGATTAAACCCTTATTTAGTGATAACATTGGCGAATATGTTCTCCGATGTAGTGGACTTTCTTGTTGTTTTGCTGATGGTTTATTTTGATGTGCAGAAGCTTTTTATTTTGATGTAGTCCCATTTGTTTATTTTTTCTTTAGTTTCCATTGCCCTAGAGCTGTATCAGTAAAAATATCAATATGACAAATGTCTGCTATTTTGTTGCCCATGGCTTCTTTTAAAATTTTTATGGTTTCCCATCTTATGTTTAAGTTCTTTATCCATTTAGAATTTATTTTTGTGTATGGTGTTAGTTGGTGATCTAGTTTCACTTTTTTGCAAGTATCTGTCCAGTTTTCCCAATACCATTTATTGAAGAGACTATCATTTCTCTGTTGTATGTTCTTGCCTCCTTTGTCAAATATTAATTGAGCATACTGGCTTGTGTCAGTCTCTGGGTTTTCTGTTCTGTTCCACTGGTCTATATGATTTTTCTTGTGCCAGTATCAGGAAGTTTTGAGAACAGTGGCTTTGTAGTATGCTGTTGGTATGCTGTTGGTAAAGGGGATTGTGTTGAATTTATAGATCGGTTGAGTAGTATGAACATTTTAATGATGTTGATTCTACCAGTCCATGAACATGGTATATTCTTCTATTTGTTCATGTCTTCCTCTATCTCTATTTTTAGAATCCTGAAATTTTCTGAGTATAGGTCCTTTGTCTCCTTGGTTAATTTTATTCCTAGGTATCTTAATTTTTGTTGTTGTTGCAATGATAAATGGGATTGCTTTTTAAATTTCTCTTTCTGTGAGTTCATTATTGGTGTATAGAAAAGTCAAAGAATTCTGGGTGTATCCTGCTATATTGCCTAACTCATTTATTAAGTCTAGTAGTTTTTTAAAGGTGTCTTTTGGATTTCCTATGTACAATATCATGTCATCTGCAAGTAAGGGCAGTTTTACTTCTTTTCCAATTTGGATGCCTTTTATTTCTTCTTCTTGCCTGATCACAATGGCTAGTACTTCCAGTACTACATCAAAAAGGAGTGGTGAGAGTGGGAATCCCTATCTTGTTCCTGTTATTATTGGAAATGCTTTTAGTTTTTTCCCATTGAGTATAATGGATTGTGGGTTTGTCATATATGGCTTTTATTATGTTGAGGTATGATCTTTCTATTCCCACCTTGCTGAGAGTTTTTACCAAAAAGGGTGAAGGATTTTGTCAAATGCTTTTTCTACATCAATGGCTATGATTATATGATTTTTATCTTTCAGTTTGTTTATGTAGTGTATTGATTTGTGGGTGTTGTACCATCCTTGCATCCCTGAATAAATCCCATTTGGTCATGATGTAGAGAGTACCTGGGAAGGCACATAGGCATTTCTTTAAATTGTCAACTGAACCCAAGGTGACAGAAAAAGCTGGGTCTTGGTTACACATCTTACAAAAAAGGCAGATGTGTTCTCAGCATTGACTTTTATCTTTGCCCAGGTGTAGGGAAGTGGGTTTTGATAGGTAAATCCAGTCTAGCACTAGGAATGCTAGGGCTAACTCAAGAATGCAAATAATCTCCTTTGTCTTGACTTTTGGTGAAACTTCCTAGTTTTTTGTGGGTATAAGGTAAACATGCTGCATCAGCTCTGGATCACTGTCTCTCCATCAGAAGAAGGCAGCATTCCACCCAGTCCCATCTTTTTCCTTCTATCTCTGTGTCTTGTATCTTTCTTTTATTTCTCAATCCCCTCCCCTCTACTCAAAGAACCAAATCATCTCTCTTTCTGTGCTGGATGCAGAAAAGAGATACCCCATCATATCTGGTGTCCAACGTGATCTGGCCAAGTACAGAGGCAAGAGGCAAGGGTATTGCTTCAAGAAGTACGTGTGCCACAAATTAAAAGAAGTAAGGTAAGGAACAGATTGTTGCAAGTTGTATTAACTGGGTGTAAAACATGGGTAATTCAGGGTCTCAGGAAAGGAACCTCTACTCTCAAATGCTTAAAACTATGCTCAAGGTTCAAGGATGCTCTGTTAACAGTAGTCAGATTCTCTATTTCGTAAGTTTTGTTGATGAAACCTTTTCCCTTTGTTGGGAAAAGGTTGGAAAGCAGTTACGTGACCAATACACAGCAGAAGGTCCAGAGAAGATTCATATTCTTACTTTGATTAGTGATTGTCTTGATCCAGCGCAGGAGAGTTTAAGAATGTCTAAGCAGGTTGTAGCCACGGCTTTACAGCCTACAGTGGAGGGGTGTGAATCTTTATAAACACCACCTCCCCCCTCTGTGCCTCCTCCACCTCCCCATGTTGCTCCTGCAACCACAGTCAGCCCAGCTGATGAAGTTTTATTTCATAATTATGAACAGGAGCTATAGTTTGAGGCAGAGTGGGATAAGCATCACTGTGTGCAGGATAAGAAAGGTTTTGCTCATAACTGCTGGATGCTGGTGCTTGGTTGAAAGTGACTTCATATTTAATTTTGTTGGAGGCTTAAACTACTTGTATGGAGTTGAACCAAGTAGAAAGGAATTTCTCAGCAACTGCCAATGCTTCTTTATCTTAAAAATATATATATATTTTTTATTTCCTTAAAAAATAAAAATAAATAAAATTAAAAAAAAATAAAATAAATACAAAAAACAGCAGATGCTAGACCATTACTGAATTCTCCTCTCCCCCCCCCCCAAAGCAAGAATGAGGTGGGGAGAGGGAGACACATGGTGATACAATATGGATGCCCACTCCCGGAGAACACCATTTTAAAAGGTCTCATCCTCACCATCCTTAAAGATGGTGAATTTGACCTGGGGAAATATAAAGGCTAGCTTCCCAAGGCAATCTCTCTAAAAAAAATAAAAACAAAAAACAAAAAATAAAAAAGTGGGTGTTTAAAAATTTCCCATCCAGCCAAAACCGGTTTGGTTCAGTGGGTAGAGCATCGGTATGCGGACTGAAGGGTCCCAGGTTCAATTCTCGTCAAGGGCATGTGCATTGGTTGCGGGCACATCCCTGGTGGGGGGCGTGCAAGAGGCAGCTGGTCGATGTTTCTCTCTCACTGACGTTTCTAGCTCTCTATCCCTCTTCCTTCCTCTCTGTAAAATATCAATAAAATATATTTAAAAAAATAAATAAAAATTTCCCATCCAGAGGCAAGTAACCAGCAGGAAGTAGATAGCAAGTTTGCATTTGAATAGCTACAGGTTTGCTTCTTGACTTCCCCAGCAGAAAAACTGTGGATGTTTTAAAAGTCAAGCTTCTGGGCCAGGCATGTCTGCTGGAAACTTAAAAACTTTGAAGTTTACTAAATCAAATGATAAAACATATCTAAATGTGTTGAAATGGTGAGAAACCAAGATGGCTAAACTGCTGCCTCATACAACAATTTCAAAACTACCACTAAAAGACAGGACAGACATCATCCAGAGCCACAGGAAAGCTGGCTGAGTGAAAACTCTACAACTAGAAGGAAAGAGAAAAGCTCATGGAGAATCAGAGGAGATGCAAAGGACTGAGATATCAACACACACGTATAGAGAGGAAGGACAGCTGAGTGCCTGGCTGACTTTCTCTGGCTGAAGGAAGAAGAAATCCCTGGACTTCACTGAACCCCAGTTCCAGCTGCACTGAACTCCAATTCAGGGCGAGCCTCTGGGGAGCCATGCTCTTATGGGGGGAATATGGACTATTAGGTGGAAACTCAGGGGAACCTTGGAAGCCAGAGGTCTGGAGGCTTACGTGCAAGAGCAGGGCTGATGGGAAGGCAAGACTGTCTGCTCAGCCCTGAGACTCTGCCCCATCCAAGCTGAGCACGGAGGCTTTTGCAGTTCTGCAAGTCTAGTCCTATAAGGCTGTAGCCAGCACAGAAGGTCTCCCAACATAGACCCAGCTGATACTCACAGCCAATTGGCCAGGAGGTCAATTCCTCCTAGTGAAACCAACAACAATCAAGACTTAAATACAACAAGGCTGTACACACAGTTCACAAAGGGGTGCACCAAGAATGTCCACCTCCGGTAATGGGGAGGCTGACCCACTGGGCCATATAGGAAACCTAGCACACAAAGCTACCCTGCCAACTCAGGGAAGCAGTGAAAATGTGGAGACAAAGAAACAGATCACAAACAAAAGAAATGGAGGAAAACAAACGATATAAAATTCAATACCACAGTTATAAGATTTTTCAAGAATTTCCTAGAAAAGGATGATAAATTTAGTGAAACACTCGAAGATATGAAAAAGGACCAACTAGAAATTAAACATACAATGACTAAAATAAAGAATATTATACAGAGACCTAACAGCACCCTAGAGGAACGCTAGAATGAAGTCAAAGATTTTAAATACAAAGAAGCAAAAAACACTTAAGCAGAAAAGCAAAAAGAAAAAGAAATCCAAAAAGTTGAAGATAGTGTAAGAAGCCTTTGGGACAACTTCAAGCACACCAACATCGGAATTATGTGGGTTCCAGAAGAAGACAGAGAGCAAGACACTGAAAACCTATTTGAAGAAATCATGACTGAAAACTTCATCCACCTGGTGAAAGAAATAGACTCACCAGTCCAGGAAGTACACAGAACCCCAAACAAAAGCAATCCAATGAGGACCACACCATGACACATCATAATTAAAATGCAAAGAGCAAAAGACAAAGAGAGAATATTAAAAGCAGCAAGAGAAAAACATTTAATTACCTGCAAAGGAGCACCCATAAAATTGTCCACTGATTTCTCAATAGAAATTATGCAGACCAGACTGGAGTGGCTAGAAATATTTAAGGTGATGAATAACAAGAACCTACAACCAAGATTATTTTACCCAGCAAAGTTATTATTCAGAATGGAAGGTCAGATAAAGAGCTTCACATATAAGAAAAAGCTAAAGGAGTTCATCACTGTCAAACCAGTATTATATTAAATGCTGAAAGGTATTTTTTAAGAAGAGGAAGAAGAACAAAGTAAAGATAAAAATTATGAACAACAAATACATATCTATCAACAAGTGAACCTAAAGACCAAGTGAATTAAAAGTCTGAGGAACAGAATAAACTGGTGAATATAATAGAATCAGGAGCATAGAAAGGGAGTGGGCTGATAATTCTCAGGGGGAAAGCTGTATGGGGGTCTAGGAAGAGACTGGACAAAAATCATACACCTATGGATGAGGACAGTAAGGGCAGAGGGTGGGTTGGGAACTGGATAGAGAGGAGCTATGGGGGGGGATGAGAAACAGTTGTGAGCATCTGAACAATAAAGATTTATTAAATTAAAATATATATTAAAATGATCTAATACTGAAATGTTTTCAAAAGTATATTCTCTCTTAAATATTTTTAATTAAACCAATTGATACTTGAAATCACATGGAAAGCTTTATAAAATAAAAAATTGATAATTGTATTTTACTTATATACATATATTAAATATTATGAATGTTTTGGTGTCTAAGTTGGGTAAAATAAAGTAACAATATATTTCTTAAATACAGCCAAATTCTTAACAGCAGTAGAATTTCAAGAAAGACAGAAGCCGAATTTTGAATGGGCTGGGAGTGGGGCAGCGTTTCTGCTTTGTGAATCAGAACTTAAGTTTAGTAAATTTGCTTGCTTTGTTTTTTTAATCAAAATACATACTTAAATTACTTTATAAATTAGCTTTTTAAAATATAAACGAAGTTATATAAGAAGCCAATTATTTTATAAACAATTAAATTATAATAAAGTCACCAGAAACAGCTAGTGAAATTTCTGTTTGTGATAAAATTTTGACTATCTATCTTTTAGTAATTTTGGATGCTTTTCTCTTGTTTATTGAGAAGAATCAAGCCATCTTTTCTGTGAAAGAACAGTTTAGAAGCCACCAAGAGGACTGCCTGACTTGGCAAGCTGCTATGTTGGCCTCATGGCTTGACACTCCCATGGGAACCTTCATTTTGAAACAGCAAACACCAAGCCATCCCTTTGAATAATCCAATGTTTTTGTAAGCAATTTGATTAAGTCTTCTAAGAAAGTTACGGAGAGCTCCCATGATCCCTCTGTATATGCAAATAAGCCTAAGGGGATATACTTTAAAAATAAAATTTTAGCTTAATAAAAAGGATAAATTTGAAAATTTTGAAATCCCGCCCACTAATATTTAGAATATAAACTAAGATTGTTGTTAAAATATTAAATTTGATAGTAAAATAGTAGAGTTTTCCCTCAACCATCTGAAGGACTGAAATAAAAAGTTAATATATTTGGCCTCACAAACTGAAGTAAATAATTTGTGTTTTTGTCAGCCTGACCAAGCTTATGTTATGTTAAAGATTAATTGCAGAATTAAAGATTAATTGTCCATAATCTAGGACAAGTGAAGTTAAAAAATAAGCTTTTTTCAGATTAATTTAAATTCATTAATTGAAATAAATGAAATAAGTGAAATAAATTAATTTCAAAATTAAAAACTTAATTTTACTGCACAAATACTGTTCCTGAAGTATTAACTAAAATCTTTTACTGATAGTTTATTTCATAGTAAAATTGCTTAACATGCAATGAATCTAAAGCAGTCATCTTTCTATGCAAAAATAAAGTTATTAAGACTGCATTAAAAAAAAATTACAAAAACCTCATAATAATAAAATAAAAAAGGGAGGTTAGTAAAATAATATCCAGTAAGAAACATCCTGTAAGTAAATTACATCAAGCCTTAATTGCTTTATAATTTTTTACTTTAAAATTTATTTTTCATTTATAATGCTGATAATAAGACACCCATAAAATATTATGGTGTCAAAATAAGTCAAAGAAAAATCTTTTGGACAAAAATCAAAAGGATTCCAAGTCTACTTTATAGAAAAGATTCCTTTATTAACCTTTGGTTGAGAATATGTTTGTATATTTTCAGAAAACTCCAAGACCATGTGGATTCTGTAACAATGGATCCCAGAGAGGACGTGATAGGATTGCTCCAGCCACAGAAAAAAGCAGTGGCCCCAGAGAACAGAGGAGAAATAGCCCAGAAATAAAGATGGTGAAGAAGCCTTTCCATGCTAGCAGTCAGCAGCTGTGCATCACTACAGTTTCTCCAGGACCAAGAGCAAAGAAGGTTGGTGTGTGCAAGCTTCCAGATCATGTGTGCCCACCCTTCTGCACAGAAGTCAAAATGTTTGATGTTTTGTGTTCTACCAGGACCCCTGTCTTAGGGGCTTGTTTTATTTCTAACACAGGGAATGGTATTAACTGTCACATTAAAAGAGATGTTATACCTCAGGCATTAACCATTTTTATAGATGGATCCAGTTTTGGAAAGGGGAGCAAAGGTCCTTTAAATCCCTTATGTTTCAGTAAAAATTATTTAGGTCTTAACAGATTTTGCTATGGAGCCCATCAACCTATAGTGATAGTGCTTATGTGGTAAGTATGGCCAAAATTACTGAAACACCTACTTTAGGGCACACTAATTTAGAAGAACTTTTTCATTTATTTTTCAGCCTTCAAAATGTTATTTACGAACAACAATTTCCATGTTTTATTGGAAGCAATGTCCTCAGTATGTTATCCACCTCCCTGTGCCAACTTTAGGGGTAAACCCCCTAGGACTTAAACCTAATCTAATATAGGAAAATGGATGTCACTCTATAGTGGAAAGAGCCCATCATTCTCTTAAAATAAATTACTAAAACAAAAAGTGTGAGATGGATGTTATGTGTCACCTCAAAACTAACTCAGTCATACTCTTTGTACTTTAACTTTTTGAATTGCGATGCACAAGGTCTTACAGCAGCCCAAAGCCATTAGGCCTCCTGTACAATAGCCTCCACCAAGTTAGCTAGGTGGTAGGAAGAACAAACCAGACAAGAGTTTTATCAGATTCAGTAATAATGTGAGGAAGAGGTTGTTTTGTATGTTTCCAGAAGGAGCAGTGAAGCCAATTTGGGTGATAGAGCATTATCACCACAATGGACCCAGAGAAGCTCCTTTCCCCTTCACTCTGACTGAGAGATTCCCTGATGAGAACAAAGTGGAAGAAGAAGAAAACTGAAGGTTACACAAGGGACCAAGGTGCCAATATGGGGTCATGTGAAGAAGTTAATGACTGAAGTGCAACATATTGTAAAAAAGCAAGAAGTGGAAACTACTTTTTCAACCATGTCTCTGCTTATGCTAGCATTGGTTAGCTGCTAGTATTCTGCAAAGTATTGCACAGCTAAGTCCAAAGACTATGAATAAATATACATCAGCAGCAAAAGAAACTTTCATTTAGTAGCTAAAAATGTTAACATGTCTGTAGTTTTGATTTTTCTCTTATTGCTGTGTTGCATTGGCATTGTTTGG
Source organism: Vespertilio murinus (assembly GCA_963924515.1). Taxonomy (NCBI): domain Eukaryota; kingdom Metazoa; phylum Chordata; class Mammalia; order Chiroptera; family Vespertilionidae; genus Vespertilio; species Vespertilio murinus. Next base: position 45,866,368 of record OZ004710.1, read on the forward strand.
TTATTATTTAATAGCCAGAGTTGTGCTCTTGACATTCAAGATTTAAAATGATAAAATGTATGTAGTTTGTTTTTTCATTGACATTGCTTTTTATTTTTTATTTTTTTATTAAGGTATTTTATGTGTACATAGCTTACCATTGCCCCCCCTCTTATACATGCCCTCCCTCCCCAGAGTTTTGTGTTCATTGGTTGTATTTATATGCATGCATACCAGTCCTTCAGTTGTTCTCTTATCGCCCCCAGATCACCCTACCATCCCCGCTGTCATTTGACAGTCTGCTTGTTACTTTACTGTCTCTATATCTATCTTTCTGTTCATTAGTTTATAATGTTCTTTATTATCCATAAATGAGTGAGGACATGTGGTGTTTCTCTTTCATTGACTGGCTTATTTCACTCAGCATGATGTTCTCCAATTCCATCCAGGTTGCTACAAATGGTAAGAATGCCTTCTTTTTTATGGCTGTATAGTATTCCATTGTGTAGATGTACCATAGTTTTCTGATCCAATCATCTGCTGACTGGCACCTAGGCTGTTTCCCAATCCTAGCTATAGTAAATTGTGCTGCTATGAACATAGGGGCTCCCCAGGTCCTACCACACCTCCAGGTCACATGGCTCCCCCAGGTCCCACTGCTCCCAAGGGGCACAAGGTTCCCCCGGGGCACAAGGTTCCCCCGGGGCACACAGCTCCCCTGGGTCCCACCGCCACCCCCAGATCACACCGCTCCCCTGGGTCTCACCACTTCCCCTGGGCACACGGCTCTCCCAGAGCACATGGCTCCCCCGAGTCCCACCACCCCCCCAGGTCACACGGCTCCCCCTGGTCCCACTGCTCCCCTGGGGCACAAGGATCTCCCAGGGCACACGGCTCCCCCCAGATCTCACGGCTCCCCCTGGTCCCACCATTCCCCCGGGGCACAAGGCTCCCCTAGGGCACACCACTCCCAAGGGGCACACAGCTCCCCAGGTCCCACCACTCCCCCAGATCACACAGCTCTCCTGGATCTCACCACTCCCCCAGAGCACACGGCTCTCCCGGGGTGCATGGCTCGCCTGAGTCCCATTGCACCCACAGGTCAAACGGCTCCCCCTGGTCTCACTGCTCCCCAGGTCCCACCTCCGCACCGGGGCACACTCCTCTCCTGAGGCAGACAGCTCCCTTGGGTCCCATTGCTCCCCTGTGGCACATGGCTCCCCCGGGTCCCACAGTTCCCCCAGGGCACAAAGATCCCCTGGGTCCAGGCCGCAGCACTCCCCCCTGGGTCACAAGGGCCCCCCAGGCCACACGGCCCCTCTGGGACCATCGATTGATGCCCTCCTATCCTGGATCCCCCAGGGCCCAAGCTGCAGGCGAGCTGGAGGATGACCAGGGGGAAGAACAGGGAGGCTCCAGCTGACTCCACCCTAGCAACTTCAGCAGCTCTGATTTCACATGTTCAGGCTTTCAGTCCCCTGGGGTTAGGTGTTTAGAGTCCCAGGCCGCAAAGAGTGTTTTGGATACTACCTCTCGGTCCTCCGTCACGCTCCATGAGTATGCTCCGCCTTGGCGCTGGCTCTCGTGGGCTCCACAGAGGCTCCGGCCAGGCCCGGCTGCAGGGAGACATGCCATGAGCGGGAGGTGAGGCTGAGGCCCTGCACTGGCTTCCTCACCAGCACAGTGGGCGGGATGGGAAGGCTGCGGGCTTGGAGGCCAGGCTCCAAGGAAGCCTACTCCCTGGGCTTGGGGTAGGGCGAGCTCTGCTCTCTGTGGGCCTCCCTCACTGGGGTCAACTGCGGTGGCGGTGGCTGCTGCTCCCATTCTGCCAGCTCTCCTGTGGATCTGATGTGATCCCTTTCAATTTTAGCTGTTGTTTTTTTCCAAATTGTTGATGAGGTGGCAGCCTAGGAGACCACCTAGGCCGCCATCCTGTTTTGCAATCGCTAGCAATTGTTTTAATATTAGAGCTTTGTTCTTGATGTTTAAATTTTACTTTTATTATAGTATCTTAAACACAAAAAAGGGTGAGATGTATAGAGCACTTGGTAAGGCAAATGGCATTCTTCCTAATAATTGTCAGCTGAACCCAAGGTGACAGGCAAAGCCACATCTTGGATACTCATCTTACCAAAAAGGAAGATGTGTTCTCAGCATTGACTCCTATCTTTGCCCAGGTGTTGGGAAGTGGGTTTTGATATGTAAATTCAGTCAAGCACCAGGAATGAATAGGACTTGGGCCCACTCAAGAATGCAAATAATCTCCTTTGTTTTGACTTTTGGTGAAACTTCCTGGTATTTGGGGTATAAAGTAAGCATGCTGCATCAACTCTGTTCACTGTCTATCCATCAGAAGAGGGCAGCAGTCCACCTAGTCCCAACTTTTTTCCTTCTATCTCTGTGTCTTGTCTCTTTCTTTTATTTATCAATATCCAGCCCCTTTCCAGAAGAACTGGATCTTCTCTCTTTCTGTGCTGGACACGGAGAAAAGAGACCCACCATACACGGTGTATGATCTTTCTAATGTAATGCTGGATTTGATTTGCTAGAATCTGTTGAGGATTTTGGTGTCTATGTTCATGAGGGATATTGGCCTGCAATTCTCTTTCTTTGTGCTGTCTTTATCTGGTTTTGGGATTCGGGTAATGCTGGCTTCATAGAAAGAGCTTGGAAGTGTTCATTCCTTTTGAATTTTTTTGAATAGTCTGAGGAAGTTATGTTTTATTTATTCTTTGAATGTTCAATAAAACTCCCATTTGAAACTGTCTGGTTCAGGGCTTTTGTTTGTTGGAAGTTTTTTAAATTTTTAAATTTTATTGTTTATTTTTATTTTTTTAAATTGATGCTTCAATTTCCTCCATAGTTATCAGCCTATTCAGATTATTTTTTTTTTCTTTCTGGTTGAGTTTTGGAAGGTTGTATTGTTTTTAGGAATATGTCCATTTCTTCTAGGTTGACCAGTTTGTTGGAGTAGAGTTGCTTATAGTATTATTTTACAATTCTTCATATTTCTGTGGGATCTGTTGTTATTTCACCTGTTTCATTTCTGATTTTGTTTATTTGGGTCCTCTCTCTTTGCTTCTTGGTAAGCCTGGCTAGAGGTTCATAAATCTTGTTTATCATTTCAAAAAATCAGTTTCATTGATCTTTTGTATTTTTTGTTTGTTTGTTTTTTGGTCTCTGTCATTTATTTCTACTCTGATATTTATTCTTTCCTTCCTTTTGATCACACTGGGCTTTTCTTGTTGCTCTCTTTCTACTTCTTCTAGTTGCAGAGTTAGATGGTTTATTACCAATTTTTCTTGTTTTATGGGAGGTAGGCCTATATTTTTATGAACTTTCCTCTCAAGACTGCTTTCACTGTGTCCCAAAGATTTTGGATTGTTGTGTTTTCATTGGCATTTGTTTCCAGGATGTGTTTTATTTCCTCTTTGATCTCTTTGGTAATCTACTCATTGTTTAATAGTGTGCTATTCAGCCTCCAAGTGTTTGAATTTTTGTGATTTTTTTTTACTGTAATTGATTTCTAATTTTAACTCATTGTGATTTGAGAAGATGCTTTATATGATTTCAATCCTCTTGAATTGGAGAGACTTTGCCTGTGTCCCAATATGTGGTCAATCTTTGAAAATGTTCCATATGTGCTTGAGAAGAATGTATATTCTGTAGTTTTGGGGTGGAATGTTCTAAAGATGTCAATTAAGTCCATCTGATCTAGTGAGTCATTTAAGATTGATGATTATTTGCTAATTTTTTGTCTAAAGGATTTATCCAGTGATGTTAATAGGGTATTAAAGTCTCCTACTATGATTGTGTTGATGTCAATCTCTCCCCTGATAACTTCCAGATTTTTAAAAAAATGTATTTGGCTGCTCCTGCATTGGGTGCATAAATGTTTACCAGAGTTATGTCCTCTTGTTGTATGGATCCCTTTAGAATTATGAAGTGGCCTTTATTGTCTCTTGCTATGGTCTTCACTTTGAGGTTTATTTTGTCATATTGCTACCACAGCTTCTTTTTCACTTCCATTTTTCTGATAGATATTTTTTCCATCCCTTCACTTTCAGTCTGTGTGAGTCCCTTGTTCCGAGATGGGTCTCTTGTAGAAACTATATATATGGGACATGTTTTCTTATCCATCCACTCACTCGATGTCTTTTAATTGGAACATTCAATCCATTTATGTTTAATATTATTATTGATAGGTACTTGTTTGTAGTCATTTCTGTACTTTATGCCTGTGTTCTTTCCTCCCTTTCTATTTCTTTATTTTACAGCATTCCCTTTAGCATTTCTTGCATTGCTGGTTTAGTAGTGATAAACTCCCTTGGCATTTTTTTTTGTATGCAAATCCCCTGATTTCCCCTTCAATTTTGATTGATAGTCTTGGGGATAGAGTATTCTTGGATTCAGTCTTTTGTTTTGTATCGCTTTGTATCCATCCTTCCATTCTCTTCTAGCTTGATGTGTTTCTGTTGGGAAATAATTTGATAATCTGATGGGGGATCCTTTGTAGGTAACTCTCTTGCAGCCTTTAAGATTCTCTCTTTGCCATTAACATTTGCCATTGTAATTATGACATGTCTTGGTGTGGGTCTTTTGGGATTCATCTTCCTTAGGACTTGTGTAACTTTTTTCTTCCCCATATCCAGGAAGTTTTCTGTCATTATTTCTTCAAATAGATTGTATAATCCTTGCTGCAATCCTTCTTGTCTTTCTGGCAACCCTATTATATGTATGTTACTTTTTCCTGTTGTGCCAAAGTTCCCTTAGGCTCTCCTCCTGCTTTTTATTCTCCCCCCCCCCCCCGACACACTCCAGTTGCTGTGCAGATTGAGCTTGTTTCTTTACCTTATCTTCTAACACACTAATTCAGTCCTCTGCTTTTTCGTGTCTACTGTTGAAACCTTCCATGGTGTTTTTGATTGTAGCTATATCACTTTTGATTTCTTCCTGATTTTTCATAGGTTGTTGATGTTCTCATCCATCTAGTGTATGAACTGTATGACTATTACTCTAAATTCTTTTTCTGTCATGTCCCGTTTCACTAATTTTCTTTCTTGGTGACTCCTCATTTTCTTTCACTGGGTATTGTGTTGTCTCCCCATTCTATCACCAGAAGGTTCAAATGTCGAGTTGCCTGGGCCTGGGCCATGTGCAGTGGGAGATTTGCACCCAAGTGTCACTGAAGAGCTCAGGCACCAAGATGTGTGGCTGCCATAGGGTGGTGTGAGTTATGTTTGCCCAGGATCAGAGTCAGCTGCATTCAGTGTGGCCTTCTGCATGCACCTAGAATCAGGGACACCATCTCCACCTGAAACTGAGACCCCACTGGCATGTGCTGAAAATCAAAGTCCCCTAGTGCATGCCAGGAGTCAGAGTTCTCCTGTGCTCTCACCAATAATTGAGTACAGAGTCTTTGTTGCTTGGTACAGCTTCACACAGAGAATCAGGGTCCCTATGTGTGCATGCTCCAAGAATTGTAGTTACTGGTTCTTAGTTTGAATGCACTGGGAATCAGAGATCTCAAGAGCATCCAATGAGAAACAGAATCAAGTCACTAGTACCCAGTGCTGTCTCTCACCCAGAGATTCAGGATTGCCAATCTGCTCGGGGGACCAGGTTGCACAGTACCACTGTGTTGGCAGCAGGTCCATCCACTCCTGTGCTGCGGAAAACAGATTTCCCTGTGTACTTGCCCAGAATCTAAGTCAGGTGGAACTGTTGCCCTGTGTGGGCCTGGGGTTTGGTCACCTGATTGTATTGCGGGGAACAGATTTAGTGTCTGCATGCTCCCAGGATCAAATTCCTATAGCGGTGCTGTGGCCCTGTGCAAGGGGTGGGTTTAGCAGCTGGTATGGTGTTTCTGCGAACCTGCAGGGAGGGGAATGGACTCTGTTACTCACATAAATATGTGGCTGGGATGTCTGGATTTTTGGTGTCTGTGGGTCTGAAGCTGTGGTCCCAGGTCTATGTCCCCAGTGGCTGAAGAGTCTTGGTTTACATTTGAGACCAGACTGGGTGGTGCTGAGGCCAGGACCCTAGTCTCAAGAAGCTCCGTTTTTTCAAGATAGCGTGGTATCTGTGCCCATAGTGGCTGCCCCTAAAGTGTCTGTGGTGGCAGTGGGGCTCCCCCGTCTAAGACTACCTGGTTTAGCATCCCCTTGGAGAACCTACATGATCTAACTGTCCCTAGCTCATACACACACACCCCACACACATGTCCACACACTCCTTTATTTCTCCCTCACTCTCTCCCTCCCTACTTTTCTTCTGGTAGCCATCTTTACCCACCAGTGAAACTTTTTGACAACTATAAATGTTTGTTAAAAATGATATGCATTAGTGTCTTTCATTCTTGCAGAAAAACAACACAACCCCATATTGTTTGCTATGATTATGTTTTCTTTAAAAACAAAGAAACATTATTCAATCAACCAATATAGACACTGGAAAAGCAAAAGATTGTGCCCAAACCACTACATTATAGTTAAATATCTCACCGTAGGATATCTATTTTATGAGTAAAATCAGAATTTTTAAAAGCAAAGAACATGAAAACCTGCTTATTATCCCACCTAGAATATGCAAGAGCTAGCATTTAATTTCAAGCCTGGTTCTTAAAAGCTGGCAGAAAAGTTTTGAAATAAAAATTTGTTGCTGTCTCATATCATCCACATACTCAACTTTTCATTCTGATTTTAGGTTGTAAATATGCTGTTAGAGCAAAACATTTAAGAAATGGCAAAATTCAATCTTGGAACATTGCATTAGTCATTCAAAGGAGATGTGTTTGCAAATTGGTTCAAATACTATCTCTACCTTCTTTTTTTCTCCCACTTCTTTCCTTATATATCATATTACACTCGATGAACCAGACACTTAAATAATAATCTGTGTGATCTGAAAATGCTAACACAACTGCAAAAGAAGACTGATTTATATTCTGGCACCTTCAGGACCTAGACTCGGCTGCATTATTTACATAGACCTCAGTTATAGGGAGACTTTTGCTCGTGAGTGTGGGTATGTAGGTGTGGAATGGGTGCAAAACCTATTAATCTATCCAAATGTACATACACCTAAGGAGGTGAACTATCATCCTATTTTGGGCTTAGAAATCTATCCTGAAGTTTTTGAACCCAGGGACTAAATATTTAATTTTCACTTATTTTGTGGTAAAGGACTGACATAAGGATGTAAATGGTGCATGTAAAATTCTATTTTAAGACTAAGATATAAGCTAGCACAGCAGAATAATATTTAGAAAGTAAGCATAGGGAGTTTAAACAATCATTTTCTTTATGTCAGAAAAATGATGGTCTTGCTCTTATTTTTTTCTATCAGTTTTCACTGGCTAGAAATGCTAGGAAATGTAGTATCTTCTGGGGAAAATTGGTCTGTGTGCCACAGTATTCCATGCAAATGCATCCTCTAATGGAAAAAGCATCACTCATACATCTATGAATATAGTTTCTTATATTTAGTATAGATCCCGATGTACCACATCCTTATTTTTTTCTTGACACCTGTGGAGTATAAGTCAAGAAAAAAAATCTTAAGGTGCTTTTTTCTTAATAAAACAGTAAGGAAAGCAAATATATTAAGTCGGCATATATGCTTTTTGCCTAAGTAATTTGATGAAATCCTGAAACATTACATTCTTTCCAAATGAATCCACCAATGAGTAAAATGAGAAGGTTCTGACATATTCTTCATTACTAGAATATCAAATATAATAGTGTGTGTTTGGGGGTTCCTGTTCAAACAGGGGCTGAAACATATCTTTCCACATGTGGCCATGGAGGTGTAGTTTTAAAAGCATTTTCAATAAGCAGATAAATATCCAAATGCTGAATGCAGTTGTTTTTCCTACCGCTTCATATCCAACTGCCTTCGACCTCTATTTTACAAAAGAGGTAGAATTATTTTAGTGATAATGAAGCTCAAAATCAGAAAGCTTAAAAGACTCATCATTCCAGAGCCAGGAGGTAGCTGACACAGGATTTAAAAGTAGATCATAACCTGTCTAATCTCAGAGGGAAGGCAGGGGTGGGTGGGTGGAAAGAGATCAACCAAAGAACTTGTATGCATATATGCATAACCCAAGGACACAGACAACAGGATGGTGAAGGCCTTGGGAGGGGGAACAGAGGCTGGGTAGAAGGGATCAATGGGGGAAAAAGAGGACATATGTAATACTTTCAACAATAAAGATTAAAAAAAATAAAAGTAGGTCTGAACAAATCAGACAAGTTTGTTTGACATTTAAGTCAATGTTCTTAACCACTGCACAAGCCTATCTTGCAAACAAAAAAGTGCCTTAAAATTTCAGCACAGAATAGGAGTACCAAAACAAGATGGTGGCCTAGGTAGTCTCCTAGGCTGCCACCTCATCAACAATTTTGGGGGAAAAAAACCAAACAGCTAAAATGGAGAGGGATCACATCAGACCCACAGGAAAGCTGGCGGAACAGGAGGGCTGCAACTAGAGACAAAGCGGGGCCCCACTGCCGCCATGTGGAGTTTAAAACTACGGTGGAACCAGACAGCTCGGCTCCCACCCTGATCAAGACACCTTTGAGCACTGTCTCCCCATTCTCAGCACGGCCTCTGTGCCATCCATGCTGGTGAGGAGCTGGCGCAGCGCCTTGCGTTCACGGCCCCTGCGAGTCCTTTGTCCGCTGCCACATGGCCGGGCTGGAGATTCTGCCGCTGCTGCCTGGTGGATTTTGAAACTACAATGGAGATTGAGCCGCCGCACCAGCTGCTGCACCCACCGCTGCCGAGAGTGGGGGAAGCCCACAGAGACCAGGGCTTGCTCCATCTCGGGCCCAGGGAGTGAGCAGCTTCGGAGCTTGGGCCTCCACGTCCACGGCTGCTCCACTTCCACCCTGAACGAGACACCTTTAAGCGTGGTCTCCCCGCCCACAGCTATCTCAGCCTGGCCTCTGAGCAGGCGAGGAGCTGGCGCGGTGCCTCCCGTTCGCAACCCAAGCACCCCAGGGGGGGTCATGTTCCCCGGGTGAGGGGTGTGTCCCAGGAGGCCCTGTGCCTTGGGTAAGCTGTGTGCCCAAGGGGGCCATGTGCCCTGGGTGAGCCGTGTGCCCCAGGGAGCCAGGTGTCCCAGGAGAGCTGTGTGCCCCAGGGAGCCAGGTGTCCCAGGAGAGCCGTGTGCCCCACCGTGCACCCCAGGGGGCCGGGTATCCTGGGAGAGCTGTGTTCCCCAGGGGGCCATGTGCCCCAGGTGAGCCATGTGTCCCAGGGGGCCATGTGCCCCCGGTGAGCCATGCACCCCAGGGGGCCGTGTGCCCCAGGTGAGCCATGCACCCCAGGGGGCCGGGTGTCCCAGGAGAGCCATGTGCCCCGGGTGAGCCGTGCACCCCAGGGGGCTGGGTGTCCCGGGAGAGCCGTATGCCCCTGGGAAGACATGTGCCCCGAAAGAGCCGTGCGCCCCGGGGAAGCAGTGGGACCCGGGGGGAAGGGCGGTGTGAACCAGAGGAGGAGCAGATTCTATTTGTGTAGTCCTGAGATAATCACCATAAAACAAGCAGACTGCCAAATGAGGAGCAGATTCTATTCATGTGGTCCTGAGATAGTAACCATAAAACAAGCAGACTGTCAAATGACAGCGGGGAGGAGAAGGAGACCTGGGGGAAGATAAGAGATCAACCGAAGGACAGGTATGCATGCATATAAGCACAACCAATGAACACAGAACTCTGGGGAGGGAGGGCATGAATGGGAGGTTGGGGGGGTAACGGTAAGCTATGTACACATATAATACCTTAATAATTTTTTTAAAAAAATTTAAAAAATCAATAAAATATATATTTTTTAATAAAGAAAAAAAAAAAATTCCAGCCCAGTGCCCATTTCCACAAGATACCAACTTGAACTCTTAGAAATGCTCACCCCAAGTTCCTCCACCCCACTTCCCTATTGACAGTTCATGTCTTCAGCCTGTTTCTCTACTTCCCACCACAAACAGCAATGACATTTTTTGAGCGACCATTGAAGTATAATGAACGTCCTCCTTTTAAAAACATGAAAACTAAGTCTGAGAGAAGGAAGAGATGACTTGTTGAAGGTCAGATAACCAATCAGAAACAGTACAAACACCAGCACCAGTTTGACCCTTCAGTCCAGTGTTGTCTCTAATAGGAAAACAAAATGTATAGCACAGTGAGTAGTTTCCCATTCATGATGGGTATGTCCTACCTTATAACGGAGTAATATGCAAATTAATCATCACTCCACTCAAGCCATGCCCACCAGCAACACCCACCAGCTTATCAGAGCAAGTATACAAATTAATCCCAACCAAGATGGCTGCAGCCACAGAGAGCAGTTGAGAGGCTTGGGTTTCCCTGGCAACAAAAGCCAAGCTTTCCACACACCCTGGCCTAGGCCTCCACTCAAGGCTATAAGTTTCAATTATAGAAGATAAATTCCAAGAAAACTGGTGGCAGCCACAGAGCTGGAGAGAGCAGGCTAGGGTTGCTCCCAAAACAGAGGAAGCCAAGCTTTCCACCTGCCCTGGCCGGCCTAGGCCTCCCTCAAGGCTACAAAGTTTCAATTATAGAAGATACATGAACCCAAACATAAATGGTTGCAGGCAGTTGAGGTGAGCAGGGGGCTTGGCTCTACTCCAGGCTACAAAGTTTCAATTGTAGAAGGTAAATAAATTGCAGATATCAGGGCCTCTGCTTGGGTCACTGGAGGGTGTGGCCACTCTACCAGGCTTCCTCATGCCCCAAGGGAACCCCCACCCTGATCCAGGACACCCTTCAGGGCAAACCAGCTGGCCCCCACCCATGTACCAGGCCTCTATCCTATCTAATAAAAGAGTAATATGCAGATTGCCCATCACTCCAACACACAAGATGGCTGCCCCCTTGTGGGCAAAGATCCTGCCCCTATGTGGACACAAGATGGCCACCACAAGAGGGCCAGCAGGAGAGGGCAGTTGGGAGGCACCAGGCCTGCAAGGGAGGGCAGTTGAGAGGGACCAGGTCTGCAAGGGATGATAGTTGGAGGCGATCAACTTTGTAGGGGAGGGCAGTTAGGGGTAGCCAGGCCAGCAGAGCAGGGAAGTTGGGGGCAAAAAGGCTGGCAGGGGAGCAGTTAAACATCAACCAGGCTGGCATGGGAGTGGTTAGATGGTGATCAGTCTGGTAGGCATAAGTGGTTAGGGGCAATCAGGCAGGCAGGCAGGTGAGCAGTTGGCAGCCAGCAGTCCTGGATTGTGAGAGGGATGTCTGACTGCCCCTTTAAACCCGTTCCCTGTGGAATTGGGTCTAAGTGGGCAGTTTAACATCTCTTGAGGGGTCCCAGATTGGAGAGGGTGCAAGCTGGGCTGAGGGATAACCCCTCACCCCATGGACAAATTTCATGCATAGGGTATCCCCTATGTGGCCAATTGAATAAAAGAACGATGAAAAGTGCTCAGCATTGTGAACACGATATTAATCTCCAAGGTAGCCGAAACTGGTGTGGCTCAGTGGTAGAGCGTTGGTCTGCGGATTGAAAGGTCCCGGGTTCGATTCCGGTCAAGGGCATGTACATTGGTTGCAGGCACATCCCCGGTAGGGGGTGTGCAAGAGGCAGCTGGTTGGTGTTTCTCTCTCATCAACATTTCTAGCTCTCTCTATCTCTCTCTTCCTCTCTGTAAAATATCAATAAAATAAATATTTAAAAAAAATTAATCTCCAAGGTATCGAACAATCATATCCAAAACAGAAGGCTGGCACTTGAGCCTCAGAATATAGCCCTTCCTTTCTCTTCCCCGTCTTGGAAAGCAATTTTCCTTCTTTGGCCTCAGAGAAGTATAGGAAGTGATTGGGGTTACCAGAATCTAGTCACTCAGAGCCAGGTCCACATAGAGCTGGACCCAGATTCTTAGGGAGAGGGAGCCAGCCAGCTCCTGCTGCTTCTATCTCTTGGGGACACAGTAAGGCTGGATCTGGACACTGGAACCAATGTCTCACCCTGGAGAAGAACCAGTACTGGGATGGTTTTCATAAGGGCCTAGAAAGGAAGCAGAAAGGAACACAATCTCCAGCCTCGCCACTCCCCAGGAGTGCCCCAAGCTTTGGTGCCTAAGGGAACCCGAAGCAAAGGAACCCGCTGGAAAAATAATTTTCAGTAGTTGCAGCCTCAGGTCTTAAGGCATCACCATGAAGTAGAATGAAACAGGTAAATGCAACAGACAGTAACTAAATATCTGCACCTTAAAAACTGGCAAACAGGATCTAAGGGAAAAGAAGGTTTTTCCCCTCTCCTGAACCTCAACCAACATTGATGTATTGGTAACCCGACTTAATCGTGGGAGGAACCATTATTTCCATGGGAGCTGTGTGCTACCTTTGCTTATCTTTTAAATCCCCCTTTGTGAACCTTGGAGGCTATCCTTATGCTTCCTGATTTCTGCTTCCACCACTTTTTGAGGAGGCTCTAGGATCATTTCATAACCCTCTGTTTGCTAAATTCAGTGTCTTCTTTTGCATATGCATTCTAATTTTCTTTGGCATGTAGTAATGGAAACAATTTTCTTCTTAAAACTTTTCAAAGCTCTCTCTCCCTCTCCCTCTCCCTCTCCCTCTCTCTCTCTCTCTCTCTCTCTCTCTCTCTCTCTCTCTCTCTCTCTCTCTCTCCTCTGTCTGTCTTTTAGTACATATTGCCTTTTTCTTGCCCCTGTCTTCTCCCCATCCTCAAAGCTCGATGTTCCTTGGAATTCTGACCTACATTCCTTTCTGTTGTCACCTTCTACACTCTAGCCACAACCTTACACTAGTGATCTCATCCCATTCTACACTCTAGCCACAACCTTATACTAGTACTTGAGGGCCGGTGCATGAATTTCTTTCACGGGGGGTGGGTGTCCCTCAGTCCAGCACCCTCTCCTACCTGGGACCCCTCTGGGGATGTCTGACTGCGGGGATTGGGCTTAAACTGGCAGTTGGATATCCCTCTAGAAATTCGGGACTGCTGGCTCTCAACTGCTCACCTGATTGCCTGCCTGATTGCCCCTAACCACTCCCCTGCCAGCCTGATCAAGGCCATCTGCTCCCCTGCCAGCCTGGTCACCTCCAACTGCCCTCCCCTACTGGCCTGGTCACCCCTAACTTCCCTCCCCTGCTGGCCTGATTGCCCACAACTGCCTTCCCCTGCTGACCATATTGTGGTGGCCATCTTGTGACCTTATGGGGCCAGCCATCTTGTGGGAGGATGTGATGGTTAATTTGCATATTACCTCTTTATTATATAGGTTGTAACTGACTCTTGATCTGTATAGGTACCCAAATTTCTTTCTTTCTTTCTTTCTTTCTTTCTTTCTTTCTTTCTTTCTTTCTTTCTTTCTTTCTTCCTTCCTTCCTTCCTTCCTTCCTTCCTTCCTTTCTTTCTTTCTTTCTTTCTTTCTTTCTTTCTTTCTTTCTTTTTTTACATACTAATTATTTTACAGAGAGGAAGCAAGAGGGATAAAGAGTTAGAAACATTGATGAGAGAGAAACATCGACCAGCTGCCTCCTGCAAAATACCTACTGGGGATGTGCTTTCAACCAAGGTACATGCCCTTGACTGGAATTGAACCTGGGACCCTTCAGTCTGCAGGATGATGCTCTATCTAGTGAGCCAAAACCGGTTTTGGCTAGATTTCTTTCTTTTTTAAAAAATATATATTTTATTGATTTTTTACAGAGAAGAAGGGAGAGTATATAGAGTTAGAAACATCAATGAGAGAGAAATATCAATCATTGCCTCCTGAACACTTCCTACTGGGTATGTGCCTACAACCAAGGTATAGGTCCTCGACAGGAATTGAACCTGGGACCCTTGAGTCTGCAGGCTGATGCTCTATCCACTGAGTCAAACTGGTTAGGGCTCAGATTTATTTTTAAAAATCTGATTGCATGCATCTCTTTACTGAAAATCTCTACTGGAATGACCCATCTTAAACCTAAAATTGCGAGGTTGTCCAGCAGCCCTGAATAACTGATGAACAGATTACTCAGACATAGTTTGTGCAAGAGAGGGCTTTAGTAGCCAGAGCAGCTTAGATTGCCTGCCTTGTTAGGCCTTTATTGGATTTTTTTCCTTTTGTTATTTATTAAGGTATTATATGTATACATTGCTTACCATTGCCTCCCCCCCACCCCCGACCTCCCATACATGCCCTCCCTCCCCAGAGTTTTGTGTCCATTGGTTGTACTTATATGCATGCATACCAGTCCTTCGGTTGTTCTCTTATCTCCCCCAAATCACCCTACCCTCCCCCTGCTGTCATTTGACAATCTGCTTGTTGCTTTACTGTCACTATATCTATCCTTCTGTTCCTTAGTTTATAATGTTCTTTATTATCCATAAATGAGTGAGGTCATGTGGTGTTTCTCTTTCATTGACTGGCTTATTTCACTCAGCATGATGTTCTCCAATTCCATCCAGGTTGCTGCAAATGATGAGCATTCCTTCTTTTTTATGGCAGCACAGTATTCCATTGTGTAGATGTACTATGGTTTTCTGATCCAATCATCTGCTGATGGGCACCTAGCCTGTTTCCAAATCCTAGCTATTGTAAATTGCGCTACTATGAACATAAGGGTGCATATATCCCTTCTTATTGGTGTTTCTAGTTTCTTGGGATATATTCCTAGTAGTTGGATTACTGGGTCAAATGGGAGTTCCATTTTCAGTGTTTTGAGGAAGCTCCATACTGTTCTCCACAGTGATTGCACCAACCTGCAATCCCACCAGCAGTGCACTAGGGTTCCCTTTTCTCCGCAACCTCGCCAACATAGAAAAACTGGTTTTGTTCAGTGAATAGAGCATTGGCCTGAGGATTGAAGGGTCCCAGGTTTGATTCCGGTCAAGGGCATGTGCCTTGGTTGTGGGCATGTCCCCAGTGGGGATGTGCAGGAGGCAGCTGATGGATGATTCTCTCTCATAGATGTTTCTAACTCTTTATTGGAATTTTTATCTTTAGAGGCAATCAGGGTGAGTAATCTTCGTAGGACATATGTGTTTACATTGTCCTCTGGCAAGGGCATCCAGGGATTAAGCATAAGGATTCCTGTAAACACCCAGGGTCTGCTCGTGCATAGACTTCTTTGGAAAGATCAAGGAATAATTAGGGGTGCTGCCTTTGACACTCCTCTAAGACTCCCCTAAGTCTAAATTCCGATAAACACACTTCCCTTTTATCAGAATATCCACTTTAAAACTTTCCAACCAAGTCATGTGCTCCCCAACATAAAATGTCCAAAACAGAGATCATTATCTTTTATGCAGATAATCTATTGTGCTGTCTGCCTTTTCTTTCTTTGGTTAACAATATCAATATCTATTAAATCATCCACACTAGAAAATTTAGTCATTTTGACTAATTTATCTCTCCCTCAGCTCCTGAATCCTATCAGTCATCGAGTCTTAAACTGATTATCCTGTTGCTTAAATACCCTGTTTCCCCGAAAATAAAACAGTGTCTTATATTAATTTTTGCTCCCAAAGATGCACTAGGTCTTATTTTCAGGGTCTTCTTTTTCCATGAAGAATAATATGGTACACATTTATTGTTAAATGAAAATAAAGGAAATTTATTACCTGTATATGGTAGTTGTCAACACAAACCAGACAAACTGTGAATCCTACAGTATCAAGAATTTACTCATTTATTCAATGACAATCATGTCATCATCTTCTGGAACATCATCATGACAATCCAATTCCTGAATTTCCTGGTGAATTTCTTGTGACCCCATTTCTTTCAGAATCAGTGGACCAAATCTCTCATGTTTAGCAATAGCACTGTCTTTAAATGAGTACTTCTTGTCAAGGTAGCCTGCTCGCAGTGCATTTGCAATGCAACTGTCAGTGATTTTCTCCCATGAATTCTTCACCCAAGTCACAACTTCTTGCAGTTTAGGTGTCACAGTTTCCACGCTGATTTCTCTCCATTCACACAGCAGTGACGTCAGGACTCTGGGTAACATCACTGGTTGCTAGATGCCAGTCGGGGCGGCGCTAGCGACCAGTTCATGGTAAATTAATTTTCATTCTGAGACAGAGCCTGGGGGCCTTATTTTCGGGGGGATGCCTTATATTTCACTCAGAAGAAAACCTGTAAATGGATCTTATTTTTGGAGGATGTCTTGTTTTCGGGGAAACATGGTATTACAATAGCTTTTTTAACTGTTTCATGTACTTATAACTGTTAACCTACTTTTGTCCACCACTGTAGAATGCAATAATCGCTATTTCTTCCAGTCTTGTGAACCTTGAAACACCAAAGAAATACTTCTAAGGAAAGGGAATCTGATTCACCAGCAGGTAACCCATGAACCGTGACACACCAAGACAGCCTCTTTCATCTTTCAGCCTCTCAAGTTAACTTCGTGAGGCACTCCTGAGCTGGGAGGGACTTAATTTCAACTTTCCTTCTGCTTTTCTTCCCCTGGGCAATAGCTAATGTTAATGTGTTAAATAAGCAATATACCCTTCCCAGGACACTACCAGAGAAAAAAGTCATTCCAATTTTATCAGCCTTTCTGTAATGGGAAAGCTAGTCATTTCACATGTAGGTCCAGGAAGGTCATAAGATGCACTGGATATAAGAATTATTTTCCTCTGTCCTCAAAATGAGATTGTCACCACAAGCACTGATAGATATAGCCAGGAAGAAGTTGCTAAGAGGATCAGAGCATTTACAAAATGTTTAGAACAAAAGCCATCAAAGTTGAATACCAACCTTGAGATACATGTGCACACCTCACTTATACCAAGGTACAGGCTCCATCATGGGTAGCTTTCCTTAATGCAGTAACTGCTTGGTACCAATAACACAGAGCCTGCAGGTTTCAAAAATAAGCTAAGTAAAACACTAAATTCTTATAGTTTCATCTCCTTCTGATTGCATAGAAATAAAACACTTTAAATATGTAAACATATTAGGTAATGTTATTACTTATGTGTACCTTAACATGATTTAAGTTGTAGCTATGTCATTGGAAACATTTTAAAGGCAATCTATATTCATACTTCCTATATTATGTTTTCTAAAGTTTGTGTACATCAGATATATATTTTTATTTGGTATAAGCCATTCTTGTAATATTTTTGGCATTTAGTTCACAAAGATTTTCTTTTTAAAACTATTTTTTTATTGATTCAGAGAGAAAAGGAGAGGGAGAGATAGAAACATCAACAATGAAAGAGAATCATCACCTGACCACCTTCTGCATGTCCTCTCTGAGGATCCAGCCACAACCAGGCATGGGCCCTGACCGGGAATTGAACTGTGATTTCTGGGTTCCACTGAGCCACACTAGCTGGGCCAAAAATATTTCCTTGAAGGAGTGGTAACTTCTCAAAAATTGCAAATAAAACATCTTTGCATTTGAAATCTTAAAAATAAAAAAGATAGATTCAAGTTATTTGCCTTTATTTTCTTAATACAAGTTATCAATTAAACTGCCTCACACTACCAAGTAAAAACATGTAACACGAATGCCATGCCCTTATTAGACCACCTATGGAGCCAGTCTAAGCTTCCTGTGGCGAAGGAGTGCTGATAACCAAGTGATGGGTGCATCCTATAGATGTCCCACGTTTCCTGACCTTTCCTCTCAGACTGAATTTGAGTGGGAGCTCCATAAGCTTCCTTAAATGGCACTTCTATTGGCCACTATTTTCTTGTGTCCCATGTTTTTCAGACTTCTCAGAGCAAAGTCCTCCTACGCTCACCTGTTTGTACATGTTGCCTACTGAAGGGAAGTTGCACCTAACCTGAAAGCTCCATGTTTGGGACACAGTGAGGTGAATTTATTATATAAATGATTAATTGAAGTCAATGACATACATCTAGCTTCCTTCCAGAGAAAAAGAAAACAATTATTTGAATATGGTATGCCACACCCCCTTTTCAGAAAATATTCTGTGTATTATCTTTACAGGTTGCTTATTTTGATGGAAATCCTTGAGTTTCTTACTCTTTCCCTTAAAAAAGAAGGCAAGTTTTCTAAGAGGCTTTTGAACAATATCATAATAGTCCACAAATGGTTTGTATGTGTCAAATCCTCTCTCACACACATAAACTAGCATGGGAAAAATAGGCTTGTCCTCAAGAAAAGAGGCACTTCCCACAAAAGGCATTCAAGGTTCAAATTCTGCTGCGTGAACATCCTTTAGTGAGAATACAAAGTTTTAAAATTCACATTTTCCTTAATACTACAAGAGGAGCAGTTATGGAAAGTTGTACTGTCATACTCTCATTTTCTAGAAGAGCAGTTGAAAGTAATCAGGCTTTGCCCTGGCCAGGTGGATCAGTTGGTTGGAACTTTATCCCATGTACTGAAAGGTTACTGGTTCAATTTCCTGCCAGGGCACATATTTAGGTTGCGGGTTCAATCCACGGTTGGAGCACTTATGGAAGGCAATCAATTGTGTTCTCTCTCTCTCTCTCTCTCTCTCTCTCTCTCTCTCTCTCTCTCTCTCTCTCCTCCAATCTAAAATCAATAAGGATATCCTCAGGTGAGGATTTAAAAGAAAGTAATCAGACTGTGCACTCTCTATGTCATTTCCAGGAGACTCAGTTTCTTCCTTCAGAAAAGGAAATGATCCTTTTCCTTTAGTCCAGAGAAAAAATGTAAATATAAAAATCACTGAATTTAGAGTTAGAAGATCCATTAGACTGAGCCTCTAAGTACAGCTAAAACTTTATAAACCCTTTCCCCAAATCCTCTTATAAAAAGAATTTTCTATTTTCATCATTTCTTTGAAAAATTACATGATGATATGAGGGACCTGCCATGACAACCCTAAAAGTGCAAAAAATGGTGTTTACACATAAAACAAGTATCACAAGAAATAAAATAATACAAACATCCTTGCAGTATACTTTAGTGATGACCTGGAGGGTTGCATCCATAATAAAGAGCAATAATATATGTGCTACATTGTAAAAATGAGTCCATTATCAAAGGCTTCAAGGTGGGTGTATTAGAAAAACACTAAAGTGGGTGGAGGGCAGCTTTAAAAGGAAAATGTAAGACTTAATTCCAAACATAAAAAAGCACCGGATCTACATTTTCAGAGAAACAAAGACCAAAGATGGAGAACACTTCCCTGGTATTTTAGAGCCATTATCTACCATGGGGTTATGACACATCATTGTGACACTGATCGATTTTCAGATATACTACAAGTCTGTAAGTGGTTTATTTATTAGGCCAATTTGTAGTTATTATCACTCACTTGCATTCCAATGTGCTTTATTGGCTGGAAAATAAAATTTGGGTGAGGTTACAACTTCTTCCCAGAGCGTCTCCCATGTACATATGAATGAAGTCCTTTATTCATCGATGTAACCAGTACTTTCTAAGTTTCTAGAATGTTCCAGGAATTATGTCAGGTGCTATAAATACAAAGATGATTTAAACAAGGTCTTTGCCCTTTGGAGAATCTATAGGTATAGTGTGGGAGATAGATACGTAAACAAAATAAGTGCAACCCAAAGGGATGAATACTCATACAAGTAAATGCACAGTGATGAGGAAATACTGGAAATAATTTTTTTCTGGATTAGCCAAGGAAGACTGCACACAATTAGCTTAGGTGAGCTATTGAAAACAGGATTAATAGGAGTTCTGGCAGATGGAGGAAGAGGGAGGGACTTTATAATTTACTCTCTAGGAAGCACAAACACATTGGAGTTATTCTTTTTGTCATTGCTTGTGGCTTTTTTTAAAGGAAGGAGAGCAGCATGACCAGATTCATTTTTTGTTTTTTTATTTTTGCTTTTTTTCCAGAAAACTAATCCTGGTGCTAATGGGGAGGGGGACATCTGGGAGAGGAGAGAAACTGGAAGCAGGAATTCCCATTAGAAGGTTATTGTAACTGTCAACACATGAGATGGTGAGGGCCTGGACTAAGCAGTACCAGTAGAAATGAAAAGGCTGAAATAGAATCAACTGATACCCGTTTCCCCCCGAAAATAAGACATCCTCCGAAAATAAGACCTACTTACAGGTTTCCTTCTGAGTGAAATATAAGGCATCCCCCCAAAAATAAGGCCCCCAGGCTCTGTCTCAGAATGAAAATTAATTTACCATGAACTGGTCGCTAGCGCCGCCCCGACTGGCATCTAGCAACCAGTGATGTTACCCGGAGTCCTGACGTCACTGCTGTGTGAATGGAGAGAAATCAGCGTGGAAACTGTGACACCTAAACTGCAAGAAGTTGTGACTTGGGTGAAGAATTCATGGGAGAAAATCACTGACAGTTGCATTGCAAATGCACTGCGAGCAGGCTACCTTGACAAGAAGTACTCATTTAAAGACAGTGCTATTGCTAAACATGAGAGATTTGGTCCACTGATTCTGAAAGAAATGGGGTCACAAGAAATTCACCAGGAAATTCAGGAATTGGATTGTCATGATGATGTTCCAGAAGATGATGACATGATTGTCATTGAATAAATGAGTAAATTCTTGATACTGTAGGATTCACAGTTTGTCTGGTTTGTGTTGACAACTACCATATACAGGTAATAAATTTCCTTTATTTTCATTTAACAATAAATGTGTACCATATTATTCTTCATGGAAAAAGAAGACCCTGAAAATAAGACCTAGTGCATCTTTGGGAGCAAAAATTAATATAAGACACTATTTTATTTTCGGGGAAACAAGGTAATCAAAACCTGCCTGTCTTTCCATGCAAACAACTGTAAATCTAATTTTGCCCAAATATAATTCAATTTTTTTCAACTGTCTTCTTTTTCCTGTCTTCTCTTACCACTCTCTTCAGCCACTCACTCTCAGTTTTGGTCTTTCCTCATGCCAACTCCAGCTGTGTGCTAATGAAAATGGAAGGCTCATAAATTTAAATGACTAGTTCTGGCCTCCACTCCATGCAATAATATTTTCAGTGCTTATTCATAGATTCTAGCAACATATCTGAACCTCTCTGGCCTGCCCAAGTTTATCAGACTAGAAATCCCTAAAGACCAGGCTATTCTGTAATATTTATGATTCTTCTCATTTTTAGTCAAGTAAGGTTTGCCTCTATCTTCCAATAGATGAGCCATTTGAAACAAGGTATTTTTAAAAGAGAAAATGTAATAGAGAGGAAAGGGTATTGACCTGTGAACCAGTGCTAACTCAGATACTAACTTAATAATATGACTTTGGTAACCTTGGTCTAGTCACTTACTCTCTGTGAATTTCAGTTACCTTTGAAAATAATTATATACATCAGTCTGTGTGGTTTTAAGATTGGCATTCAATAAGTAATTTACAGTGTCAGCAATTTATCTTTCCTCCACACAGATTGAATCTGAACTGTGAAATTAGGTGCACATCGTATAGAATAGGTATGTGCAGGACAATAGTAGTTAGGCATTCAAGCAGGAAATAAGGTGTGTGTGTGTGTGTGTGTGTGTGTGTGTGTGTGTGTGTGTGTGCGTGCATGTGCGCGCAAAAGTGCACACACAGGTGTGTTATAATGCTTTTAAAAATAATGTTTTTCATATTATATAAATAATTCATGTTCTGTTTTGGTTACTGCTGCTTAAGGAATCTCTAAAGCTTTGTATCTTAAACAGCAACATGTTATTATTTTATCCTCTTTTTTTTAATGGATGGTTTCAAATGAACCGTTCTTCTGTTCCATGTGCTGTTGGCTGGGCTGAAGTCATCTATTGAGTAGGTTGGGGAACCCAGGGTGGCTTTGTTCCTGTGCCTTGGTGTGCATGCTGCACTCAGCTCAGACACTGGCAAGGCTCTCCACCTGACCTCTCCACGCATTCTCCCTAAGGGTAACTGAACATCTTACATGGTGGTTCAGTTATATTATGGTTTAGTTAATCATTTCCCTATTGCTACATATGTAGGCTTATTTATATATGTGTGTGGTTATTTTAAACACTATGATGAACATTTTGGTGCATATTTGACTATATCCTTTATCCCAAAAGCACAAAAATGGAAGCTCCCAGGCCTTCTTAAGTCTTAGGCTTTCTAACTCACACACTGTCATCACTACCTCATTCTTTGGTTAAGGCAGTGATCTGATCGGCAAACCACTGCTCACGAGCCACATGCAGCTCTTTGTCCTCTTGAGTGTGGTCTTCCACAAAATACCACGGTCTAGGCGAGTCTATGTTGAAGAAGTGGTGTTAGAAGAAGTTTAAGTTTAAAAATTTTGGCTCTCAAAAGAAACTTCAATTGTTGTACTGTTGATATTTGGCTCTGTTGACTAATGAGTTTGCCGACCACTGGGCTAAGGAAAATTCACGGAGCCAGCCAGGATTCACAGGCATAGTTCCCTGGAAATTATATTTTGAGATAAGCTACTTTATGCCCTTTTTTAAATTAGAAAAAACAGAAATTTATAAATAAGAAATTAAAGTAAAAATTATACAGAAATTGCCTAATATTTACTATTAAAAATAGTTGCTACTTTGGATTAAAATGTGTGTGTGTGTGTGTGTGTGTGTGTGTGTGTGTGTTCTTACAGGTAAAAAATGATAATAAAAACAACAGAAGATGTAAAATAGCAATTTTTGTTTTGTAGAATTATGATCATTCATTTCTTATTTTTATTTGTCTATTTTCTAACATTTCAATGATGCATTTGCATTATATATATAAAACATTGAATCAGTTTAATTGCCACCATCCAGTGATAACCAAATTTATATTTGGTGAATTTCTTCTTAATCATTAAGCATTCTTTGAAAACATGATTTTATTTGTGATACCATATTTTATTATGTAGATATATTATGGTTTAGTTAATCATTTCCCTATTGCTACACATGTAGGTTTATTTATATATGTGTGTGGTTATTTTAAACACTATGATGAACATTTTGGTGCATATTTGACTATATCCTTTATGATTCTCTTAAAATAAAGTGAAAGAAGTGAAGTTCTTGGTAAAGCAGTATGAATTTTCTAGTCTCCTAATAAATGTTGCCAAACCACTTTCCAGAAAGTTATAAAAATGTGTACAACTTTTTTTCCCTGTCTGATGGAAGTCCTCATTTAAATCAAGACCAATAGTTGTTGATTAACTGAAAAAAATAGAGGATAAGCTATATATGTATATTTTTATAAATATTTAGCATTTTAATTTTAATTTAAAGCTTATAAATACATGTATGTTCATTTGCTAGCCTTCTGCCGTATGGTCAATGACTCCTTTGAATCTGATCCCACTTACTCCATTTGGCTTCTGTTTAGTGGCGTGCTGATAAATGTTAAACAACCCACTGCCTAGAAAAAAATAGTCTTGATTGTTTCATTTGATAATTTCTGTGGTGTAAACACTCCCACCATGGCTGTTTTTAAGCTACCAACATGGCATTGAATGTGGGATTGGAAAGAAATGTGTAGCAGCACTTGTTATATTTCTATTATAAATATACAGAGAGAATAAATGTAAATAACTTCAAAAGTGTACATAACTATAAATGTAAAATATGTAGGAAGGGATGAGTCTTTAGTATTGAATAATTTTCTTTTAATTTTTTTCCATTGTTGAAAGTATTACATATAAATAACTTTTTAAAAAAATGTAATCTATTTAATTGTAAGTTTATGCCATTTCATTGAGGGCAGTGCTGTACAGTCGGCTCACAGAATTCCTAGAAGCTTAATAAGTGTTCTTTTTTTTATTGATTTCAGAGAAGGAGAGATAGAAACATCAATGATGAGAGAGAATCATTGATTGACTGCCTCCTGCATGCCCCTGACTGGGGACTGAGCCTGCAACCTGGACATATGCCCTGATCAGGAATTGAACCAGTGACCTCTTAATTCCTGGGTTGATACTTAACCACTGAGCTACAGCCTGCTGGGCTTGATAAGTGTTCTTGTGAGCCATTATAAGCTCGCTCCAGCACATGATAGGTTTTGTCTTTCTCTGAAATCACAATATAATGTGTCTGCCATGGTTCTAGTTTGGGTTTCTTTGAAGTTGAAGATCAACTGAGAAACACTTGTTATGAAATTTTGAGTGTGGAGTCTTCCCGGGTATCCATGAGTCCTGTACCCAGCCAAGCTGTTGTGGTTATTTCACCCATATCTAATTTTACATGTTTTTTAAAGGAGCTTGTCTTTATTGAGTTATAATTAATTTTCATGGAATTGAATCTATTTTTAAAATAGATTTAATTACTTTTTAAAGAGAGGAACTGGCTGGGGATGGAGCCTGCAACCCTGGTATGTGCCCTGACTAGGAATCAAACAGAATCAAACCGTGACCTCCTGATTCATGGACAATGTTCAACCACTTAGCCACACTTGCTGGGCTGAAACTATTTTTTTTTTCTTTTTTGCACATATACTTCACCATAATAATTTTATTCATATACAATGTAGATCTGGCATCAGTATACTTGTGAATAATCACAACTGGCTCTGCTCTTAGTCAACATGTAATTGAACTGGTGGGAGCAGAATGGCCCAGGCACCCACCACCATGTGCATCTCCTGGTCATGGGCATGCAGTAGATCATGATCATGGAGGTGAGTTAGGCAAGTACTGTATTTCATGTTGTTTCTTTTGTCTGAAGGACAGTTCCTTAGTCAAATAGGTAATGCAGATTTCTACCCATTTCTTCCAGTGGGGAGTTGTTTTACAGATTCATCCATGCCATTTCCCCACAGCCAATAGGGAGGTCCAGGTGGAGTCCTAGGAAGGTCTGTTGCAGCCCACTTGCCCAGGAAACCACCACATCCTTGACCTCATGCTCCATGTGTCATTAACACTGGATTCTAGGCAACTGAGCTTATGAGGCTTTTGACATTATTTTTTCCTTGACATGTGTTTCTTCTCCTGCTTTATATTTCATTCAAGTAATTAGTAAGCCAAACAGTGTGAGAGCCAGAATGGTCCTTACAAAGCAACTCTAATGCCCTTGTTCTATAGAATTTCTCTCAAACTCTGTTTCAGGTCCATGCTTCTCTTGTTATATTGATGTGTGTATCTCAGGAACTTGCTATTGTAATTTCTAGCAAAGAATTTCCTGCAGAAGACTAACATTTGTGTTAGCTATCTGGGTGGACCCCTCACATATGTGGATGGAAAATTGAGGTTTGAGGATACTAATAGTTAAGCAACTGGAGAAGATTGCCCAGTCTGTCTAGTAGGGATCTTGTAATCAGATTAGAAAGGTAAATAAGATTCCACTCAGTGAAAATGCCAAGAGATATTTATGAATTTTTCCAATTTCCCTTGAGCCTCAAGGTAGCCAAATGATGGGAGGGAGGCAATCCAAGAGAGCAGTGACTGTTCCTTTGTTTTAAGTCATTGTTGCCAGAAATGCCATTTCCCTCCTGCTTTCTGGCTGGATGCTTCTTCATAACCCTCTGTAGAAAGAGGTTTTAAAATTCTTAGAACTTGAAACATTCTCTTTGTCTCTGTGTCATCCACTTCAGTGATCATCACTTTTTTATTGTTTGTTAGTTCTATCAGGTCAGAGAACTAATTTATATCTAGTCAAAAAGAGTTTTATAGATCAAAGGCATTTCAAAGTGTTGACTTTAATGATAAGTTTCAACTATTTCATCCTTCATCACTATTAAAATTCATTTTATTTCTGGGCTCAGTATTTTAGAATTAGCTCTATAAATTTGAACATTTTCTTCTTTAACGTTTTCATACAGAATTGCTAATTCGAATATTATCTTTGTTCATGTCACTCTCTTCATGACAAGGTTTTTTCCTTATCAATCAACCTTTTAATTTTTGACAGCCAGGAATCTTTCAGCACGAACCTGAAGTAAAGGTAGTGTTTTAGCATGGCTGAAAGGGTTAATCTAACTATTCTATGTTAAGAGTCAAGATGGGACATAAAATGTGATCAGGACCCCTGAAATTGTGGTGGTAAGTGCTCCCTGGTTATAGCCAGGGAGATTTGTAAAGGGAGACATTTATTAGGCCTGCAAAAACTGAGCAAGAGACAACAATTTGGGGTGGCTCGATGGTGAGTCTCTTGACACAAATTACATTATCTTATTCAATCCCTATAGTTTTGAATGTGTCAGAGTCACATATCTATCAAGTCACTTAGCTATCAAGAAGTAGTGTCAGTACTCAAACCTAAATCAAGGTGTCAAATTCATCTTGGTGTCAAATTGCTTTCCAATTTACAGTCACTATGGCACTGGTAGATAGTAAATGCTGCTTTGTGCTGCTTAGCTCTGATTGTGTGGTTTTGTAAAGAAGGATTTCCAAGGTTTTTTTTGTTTGTTTTGTTTGGTTTTTTTTTAGTGACTCGGGCATTCCACTTGAGGGCTAGGCAAGATTGGCGCCTAGGAATTGTTGATCTATTCATCTGTCCCATCCAATGACTGTGGATATCCAGGAACTGACCCGATGCTCACAACTAAATCTCACATGCTACTTCCTGTTGGACTGTCACTAACAAGGAGGCCTGATTCTTCTGGAGAACATCATAGAACTACAACACCAGACAAGGTCACTCTGAGACTCCTGGAGTAAGAACAAAACCAGGGCACTGTGCACCCACACAACACCAAACACCTCCCTCTGTCGCAGCTAAATTGAATGATTGTTACTTGTTTACCTACCAATTATAGCCTTAAGCTCACCTAGCCTTGAATGTAAGATTGAATTTTTGTTATTTTGAGCTTGAGTCCTGTCCTTTTTAATGAACCTTCAGACCTGATTTAAACTTCTGGGCATCATCATCATCAAAGCATATAATTGTTCCTGCTTTCTATTGCTCCTTCCAATCTGGAAGGAATCTCTCCTTTCTTAGACCCTCCCCAAAATTATACAACACAATTCCCAATCCTATTATATATTTTTTTTTCAAAGAGGAAGGGAGAGAGAGAGAGAGAGAGAGAGAGAGAGAGAGAGAGAGAGAGAGAGAGGCATCAATAATGAGAGAAAATAATTGATCAGCTGCCTCCTGCACACCCCTACTGTGGATCGAGCTGAAACCCGGGCATCTACCCTTGATCACAATCGAACCCAGGACCCTTCAGTGGGGCTGACATTCTATCCACTGAGCCCAAACAGCTAGAGCCTATAATAGGTTCTTTTTAACACCCTGTTCATAAGAAGTTCCCTTCATGTTTGTTCTCCCTCACTGCAACCAGTAAATAGCCCAACTTGTTAAACTCGAGTGTTTATGTTCTTTATGGTCTTTCAATGAAATTGACACTAGACTCCCATGATAGGGCCTATTCTGTAGCCCAATTCCTGCTGGGACTATCTAGCAAGCAGTTATCCTGATAGAGGTGGCTAGAACCCTCTTTCATCATACCTATGCTATTTGAGCTCGAGTCCTGACCTTTTTAATGAACCTTCAGACCTGATTTAAACTTACGGGCATCATCAGCTATAATTCTAAGTTGGGTCTCTCTAGAAAGAGACAGGCTTCCATGGGAGGGTGGAGTTAATGCAAATAACCCTGGGACCTCAGAAAACTTGGCTTCTAGTGTTGCCTCTAGTGTTGGAAAATAGTATGGTCAAGTTGTTAAGCTTTTGGGCCTCAGATTAAAAATGAGAAAGTTGAACAGTAGTCGCTGAGGGTCATTCTAGCACTGACAGTCAGTGACTCTATTCCTGGAAATTCTCTATTGGGATGTCATGTCCTCTCTCTAGTAGATAATACCATACAACTCTGAAGAGTCACCCAAAATGCTTGATTTTAAAAGGATGGCTGAAGTACGTAAAGGTAGAGTGTCATTTTCTTCCCAAATATTTGCACACAGATGGCCAGCATAATTGTTTTTGGTTTAAAAGCAGACGTTGTTAAAATATAATAAGAACCAGATAAACCTGCAGGAACTCTCTTAGCTCTGTCTCCAGAGAATCAGTGTTAATAAGTCAAATTAGTCATTTTTATTTATGAGATATAAAAAGGCATATGGTTTTCATGTTGTACCAGTTGTCATAAAAATTTTGGAAAAAAGTGTTGCTTATAAAGCTTCTAGGGAAAATGTTTCATAAATGCGTTTTAACCTCTATAGCTTATAAAACCAGTTGTCTTCCTTTCTTCACAAACTTTATTTTTGGCCTACATTTTCTCTAACAACAAAGGTTTCACAGAGGAAAATACATCCCTGGGAGAAAAATAACTGCACTGCCTTCTAGTGGAGTACCTGTAATATATATTGCATTTTTTATGGAACTAGTATTTTCATATGAATCTAAGTGTGTTGTAATGAAAGATCTGAAGAGATTTGTTTTCAGATAAAATAAGTATAAGTTCTAGGGCTCTGTGCTCCAGTTTTTAACTTTTATGCACAATCTGAATTACGGTGGTAACTACTCTGTATATGGGTATTTAAAATGCACATGCTACCATATTTTAAAAACCCCTACTGCTATGCGAGGTCCTTTTATTTGTCTGGCCTCTCCTCTCTTATCATTATTGAATTGTGTGCTTGTGTGATTGTGGAGTGAAAAGTTCTCCCATTTATTCTAATTTATTCTTTTGACAGCTCCTTTATTTTTTTGTGTTTTCTCATTTATGTTTATTCATCTGTAGGTTCAGGCTGATTTTTTTCTTCCCCTTTTCCTTTTAAATTTTCATTAAAAGAAGCCAAGCTCATAAAAGAAAGGAGAGGGTTTGAAACAGAAATTTAGACTCAGAGATTTTCAAGTTTATATATGAGAGCCCACCATTTCAATTGTGGTTGGCTTCCTGCCAAGGAAAAAAGTATACTAAATCATAAGAGACAAGGTTAAAGAGAAAGACTTTACATAATCAGAATGATAGTGTAGTTCTCAGAAACTGACAGTAGAAATTGAGTAATTACATATAAATTGTGTTTATAGGGATAAATAGTATTTAGAAAGTATTAATTAAAAATCTATTGATTTTTCTTGCCTAAATTGCAAATTTAGGATTTGGGTTGTCATAGCAACTTGAATACATTTATTTTTTGAAATGAATTTTCATTATGCAATTGTAGAAGGCTTTTTAACAATTTTTACCAAGCATTATATAGGGGCCTTATGTCCTCAGTTTCTTCAAAACAAAATTACATTTCAGTTATCTTTTTCATTATTCTAAGGCCAAAGTACATTATATCACATTGTGCATAATAGATTGTTTATACAAGTCTGTCAGATAATGCATTTGTTTTTTTTTTTTTTTTTTTTTTTTTTTTTTTTAAAGTGAGAATTACATTTTATTTCACATTAATAGAAACAGTGGAAAAGATTTACATTTTCCCCACAGTACAGCACATTTCAATGGAATATTATCTCTTACTTTAAGTCATATCTTGCTGATCTATATAATTGAAACAAATTTATATTTTTCAAGGTAAATCAAAATGACGTATTAAATGATTGTTTAAAATTTTTTAATTGACATAAACATATGGCTTCATTATTAACATTCTATATAGTCCATTACTAAATTATAATAAAGAAGCATTCCTAACATTGTTTTAGTCAGTGGGAATACAGAAGAAAAATTATAACATTTTTCTTCTGTATTAAAGAGTTGATTTTGCCATTATCTTAATGGATTATAGCAGAGGTTTCCAAATTTCAAGGATGAGGATTTCTTGTATGTATCACAATAGTTTTGGAGACTATACCTCCTTGACCATTGTCTCCATGAAAATAGCTATTCTTTTCTATTTTTCTCTTATGATACCATCTAACTTCTATTAATTCACTATCATTTTAATGAATGTTCCTTTCATTCATAATCCTCAAAATTTATGCACATAGTAAAAACTAATAGCACATGTTTTTCAGTTATCAGATTAATGTACACATAGATTGACAAACTATTGGTAAGGACTTATTCATTATTTATGCTCCTCAGGGTGGGAGCCACGGGTTTTAAGCTTGACACCATTTAATGATCCTCTCCTTCCTTTTGTTGATTTAATTCTCAAAGTGGTTCATGGAACTTGCTCCCCAAATCTGCACCTATAAGTTATAGGGCTGTTACTAAAATGGCAGTAGTACCAAACAGTGTTTTAACTGCTTTTTCTGTTTCTTCCTTGAAGTTTGCTATGGGAGATGGCAATAGGAAGTCTGGCCCAGATGGTCACTGATTAATGGGAAATGGTGAGGTTTGGGATCTGTGTATTGTGAGATGAACCAGGACATTTTCTTATCCAAGAGAAAATGACTTGAAAAGAACAGGATTGGAGAGCCAAGTATAATTCCACAGAGGATAAGATGGAATTTAAACATTGAGAAAATCACAAATAAATACTAAGTCCAAAGGTAGAATCAATGTCAGGATTTCTGAGTCAAATGTTCCGAAGCTGAGTTTGGAAAAGGCTGCAGTTAAGAACATGGAGCAAGTATGATACTGCTTTTTATTTGACTACTTTTGAAATTGATCCACATTTGGTTGTTTGTTTTTAATAAACACTGAAGGGCTAATTGGCTTGCCAGAAGTGTTCTCCATTTGGTCTCCCAAAATATACTTCTCAGCTCTGATTAGAAACTAGAAAGTTAGTTTGTTCTCCTTTTCATAATGGAAAACCATCCCATTGATTTGGTTATATCATAGGAAACAGGATAACAGGTGTTCAGACTGGAAAAATCCATCTCCTAATCCATAACTCTCAAACCCACATTTTCTAGTTTTCCTAATACAAATTAAACACTTTACCTTTTCTTAAACCCTCTCCTATGGGTTTTTTTCCCTCAGAAAACAATCTGTTATGTATCTACAGGCTGTTCAAATAACAGCCTCCAGCTGTCATGTGGATGTGTGATGTTGGGCACCAGGGGAGTCTATGGAAATTCATGATCACTCCTCTGATCAGGAAGCTGAGGAGGGCTCTGCTGAGCTCCAGAGGCCTGGGAGCAGGCACTGAGAGCATCTTCCTACCGCTGCTTGCCATCTGATGTGCCAGTGGATGAAAGCCAAAGCCTCTCAACGTCAAGGGGCAAACTTACTAGCAGAGAAGTTAGTGTCAGTGTGACATTCGAGTAAGAAGGCCCACGTTCAGTGAAATGAAATCAATTTCTTTACTGCATAGCTTATCAGAGTACTTCATATGAGAATGTGAAATGTTACTCTCCTAGGTTATACACTTTTCTCCCAAACTTATCTGATTATGGACTATTTGAATATTTGTGGGTGTGGTGGGGAAGTATCTTGCCAGACACTAGTGCTCAATGGAACACAGTTTGTAGAATCCTGCTTTAATAGAAATGAAATTGAAAACAAGCTCTGCTAACCATTCAAACAGGTTCTTTTTGAATGTAGATAAATAGATTTGCTTTAGAATGAACAGAGCAGAAATCAGGTAATTTAATTTGTCAAGGTCTGTCAAGTGATAAGGCACATCAATATGACATACCAAAACTGAAGTGGTGGGATTTGCACCTTTTCAGCAAATTTCAGATAATAGGGTGCTAAGATGGTGGTAGAGTGAAAGGGAAACCCTTTGGGCACCCCGGTCACCGTGGCATGATCTACATCAGTGTAAATCTCATTTTAAAGGAAGCCACAGTAATAGCAGTGACTTGCCATTCGACTGACTTCCTAAGTTTAATGCAATTCTTTTCCTCAAAGTACCATAAAACCTTATTTTAAATTCCAAGATGTTCTTTTTGAACTCATGTCTGTCTCATTGATTCCATTTTTCTAGCACAAAGAATATATCATCTGTTTACATGAAAATGCACTTCTTCAAAGTCCTATTTACGTGCCTCATACCAATAGGTCTAGAGGTCCCTTTTTTTCTTGGAGATTTTACAAATGTTACAGTCTTCTTCAATTCTTTCTACCACCTTTCAAGGACAAAATTCCTCTTAATTAAGAGTTGAACTTGTGAGGTGGTGTGTTGCAGTTGTCTGATTTAATGTCAGTGTGCCTTCGTGTGCTCAGACATCTGTTTAGAGCACGGGTCACCCTCTCATCCAGTTAATTTATATTGCCAGGTATGGCTTCTACTTCTCCTTCCCAGGAAGTCAGAGTTGGCTGCAGAAAAACTTACCATTTGAGAATATCATTTCATTGTTTCCTTAGCATTTTGCTGGGTGGAAGAAGAGATAGCAGGTATGGATAGCTCCTTGATGAACTTCCTTAAACAGGTGCTATATCTAGGGGGGTCCATGGTCAGCCTCACAAGAAGGTAGAAGTTTGATTTGAGGTGTATTGATAAGGGGCTCTCTCCTACTGCTTAGCCAAGTACCAGCATTTTGGCTATTGGGGAAGCTATTCCTTTGGATGTTGAAGATTTCAGTCTCTCACAGATTTTTCCTAAAATGCAAAGACCCCAAGAAGAAGGATATGCTAAGGCTTCTTCTCATATAATGGTTTAACTGATTTGCATTTGCTTTATAAGTAGGGTCCAGAACAGGGATGCATCCAGGTGTTGTGGGCTCTGAAATGTAAACAGTTTAGAGGAGGGCCCTTAAAGAAAAAAAGAATAAACATTTGCTATTTTTTTTTAAAGTAAAACATCTTAGAAGGGATCCAGGCAAGTTAGGAGCCCTAAAGCTTCATTAGCTTCAGAGTAAATCTACCAATGGTCTAGAGTAGTGATTATCAAACTTGAGGGTGCCTGAGAAGCAAGTGAGTGGTTCCTTATAATTGTAGATTCATAAGGCCCACCCTTGCAGATTCAGTTTTAGTACATCTAAGTGGGAGCTCTGGAACCTTGGAGCCCAGGAAATTCTGAGGTATATACCTATATACCACATTCGGAGAAATATTGTTCAAAAAGTAGAACACAGAATAGGCACCAGAGGGAATGAGTAGGTCCTTGCCATCCAGGGAAATGGGAAAGTAGGAGGACACCAAAGACAACTCTGAAATAAGGCAATAGTGCTCATAGTTCTATGACTCTAGAGTCACAGCTACACTTGCCATTACCACATATGGCTCCTTCATGTCCTATTCTCAGCACCCAATAAACAATTTCTATCCAATGTCCACAAAATTACTTAAGCCTCAAAATATCTCAACTGAGTGAATTTCCTTATTGCACATATTTTACATATCCAGGACAAAGCAACAAGAAATACAAGCTTTTCTAATAAGGAAACATCTTTATTATTGAAAGGAGGACCTATATGCTGTTATATGTTATCCATATTTCTTGGAAAATTTCATAAGTAGGAGGGATCTCTGACATTGCTTTATGTAAAGGGAGTCCTATGCCTATATGTAAAGGGGAGCTGATGAATGTTGAGCAGGAAGAGGTACAGAAGACAAATGTTGGGTTCAAAATGTTGCTCCCATTCTCAGAAACTGGATCAATAGGGTTGTTAGGAAATGTTCCTAACATTTGGGGACAGTAAGCATTTCATACTTATTTGCCCCTGAATTATAACTATTAGAAGTTGGAGGGAGCCCTACCAGCATGGCTCAGTGGTTGAGCTTTGACCTATAAACCAGGAGGTCACGGTTCAATTCCTGTTCAAGGCTCATGCCTGGGTTATGGGCTCAATCCCCAGATTGGGGCATGTAGGAGGCAGCCGATCAATGATTTTCTCTCATCATTAATGTTTCTATCTCTCTCTCTTTCTCCCTTCATCTCTGAAATCAATTTAATTTTTTTAAAAAAAGTTGGATGGGTATGATAAAAACAATGTAATAAGAAATGTATGTTGTATAATGTTGGTGGTAGATTATATGAGCAATTAAAAAATTAGGACATGCCTTTCAAACACCAAGTACATAAAATACATCCTCTTATTTACGTGATATAGGTTTTATTAGTGTCCTATAACAGATGTGGACATTCAACATCACAAAAACCTGTCTAAAAACACACATATAATACATAGTTGAACTAGGAGGATGTAAACTAATATTTGTCTGAGTCCCAAAGTTCACTGTAGATGAATGTGCTTGCTACTCCTGGGACTGAATTTCTTCCAGTTATAAAATGATTATGCTTAATTTAAAAAAATATCCTGGCTTTAGCCAGTTTCGCAGTGGTTAGAGCATAGGCCTGCAGACTGAAGGGTCCTGGGTTCAATTCCGGTCAAGGGTACAGATCTCAGTTGCAGACTCAATCCTCAGTCCCAGTCAGGGTGCATGTGGGAGGCAACCAATCGATGTGTCTCTCTCACATCTATGTTTCTCTCTCACAGTTTCTCCCCCCTCCATTCCACTCTCTCAAAAAATCAATAGGAAAATTATCCTTGGGTAAGGATTAATAAAAAATAATTAAAAAGTATTTGTTTGACTGGTGTCTTTGTGAGAGCCACATATGACAAGGAACAGTGTTGTTACTGGATTCTATTGTAATATTCTCCTCTTGTACAAACCTGAGCTGCATGCTACATGCCAAAGAGTCACT
Organism: Vespertilio murinus; assembly: GCA_963924515.1. NCBI lineage: Eukaryota > Metazoa > Chordata > Mammalia > Chiroptera > Vespertilionidae > Vespertilio > Vespertilio murinus. Next base: position 45,900,624 of record OZ004710.1, read on the forward strand.
ATATTATCCATGGTTCCACAGAGAAACAGAATCAGTAGGTTGTATATATACAGAAAATGCTTGAAAAACGTTGTTTCATTCAAGGTCATTTTGTTATAACATTAACAAAAAAAAAATTTGATGTGCAGCTGGGGCCATTGTATGTGTGGAGTTTGCACATTGTTCTCATTCATGTCTATATGGGTTTTTCTCTGGGATTTTGGTTTCCTCCCATATCCCAAAGGTGTGCACAGAAGGTGAATTGGCATGTGTACATTGTCAGTGTGTGTGTGTGTGTGTGTGTGTGTGTCTGTGGGAGAGGAGAGGAGAAGAGAGAGAGAGAGAGAGAGAGAGAGAGAGAGAGAGAGAGAGAGAGAGATAAGCCCTGCAATGGAAGGGCATCCTGCCTATTGTGGGCTTCCACCTTGTACCCTGAGCTGATGGGACAGTCTTTGGGCCACTCAGGACCCTGAATTAGAATAAGTGGGTTGGAAAATAATGATCTTATTTGTTTTTATTCATCTTTCTTAAATGTATGTATAGCTCACATTTATTTCAATATTAGAAGTGTTTTGGGTCTTTATTTAGAAGTTTGGTGATGTTTTTGTGACCAGAAATGTCTCTAGGACCTTATTAAATAACTCATGTTTGTACCATTTAACCTATGGTGAACCTGGTTTCCTTATAGATCATTTCACTTAAAGTTTCATTATCTAAGAACCTATTGATTACATTAAGTAAAGAACTACTATGTATAGAAAGAGATTAATGATAATGAATTGGCTCATGTGATTTTAGAATCTAAGTCCAAATCTGCAGTGTGGGCTGGTAGGTTGGAGACTCAGGAGAGCGGATGTTGCAGATAGTTCCAGGACAAACTTCTGGAGAACCCCCTCTTCCTCAGGGACTCCCATCATTTTGTTCTGTTTAGGCTTACAACTCTTTGCATGGGGCCCACTCCATTATGGAGGGCAATCTGCTTTACTTAGAGTTGATTAATTTAACTATTAATCTTATCCAAAATAGCCTCCAAAGTGACACCTAAAATTGACCATCACAGCCTTTCCTTCCCCATTGTGGGGGACCAGCTCTGGGTGGGGTAGTCAGCCTCCCATGGCACCTACTGGAGTTAGGTGTGTGGCATATGGGAGCTTTTGCTAGTCGGCAGAGAACATCTGCTCCTCTGGCTATTCAGAAGCCTCCCACAAATAAGGTCCAGTCCCAAACTCCTGAGTGATTTGTGCCCCTAAGATTACTACAGTGAGGCCTGACATGCTTCCCATCAGTCACAGTGCAGAGGTTGTTTGTAAGACTTTTTCCTAATTTCTGTTTCTATCCCAACCCAAGAGTATGACTCTTTCCCCTATTAGTGGAATATCAATTTATTTTCACAATTTTTGTGCAATTTATTACACTGTTTGTTCTAATATAGTGGTTCTAAACATGTTTTATCTGCCTGTCCCTCCTCTTTCACCCCTCTCCAACAGCCACTAATTTGTAAGTCACTTGAGAGCAGAGGTTGTGTGTCATTTATCTCTATGCCCCTCATTGCATCTAGCAATGGGCCTTATTCATAGTGGGTGCTCAAAATATATTAGTTGCAATCACTTGGAATGTATTTGCAGGGCCCCAAAATAATGCGAACCAGCCTACTTGAACAAATTAGAAGAAATGCTTTTCGTAAACTATAGCCTGACAACCAGAGCACTGGCATTTTCAATCTTGTTCCTTTAGCTCCCCCTAGTGGGAAGGTAGCAAAATCTCTTGGCTACAGGATTCCTTTTACCATTTCTGCCAGAAAAAACAGGAACAGCCACCGAACTTTAACACAAATCCTTTAGGAATTACTTATTTGAAAAATTTAAACATTCTTTAGATTATAGCTGTACCCTCAGTTTCTAAAAGGTCTATTGAGCTTCTGTTAGAAGCGACTTGGATTATTTGAGTGGGAGATTTAATCAGCGAATACTGATATAAACCCGGACATTGCTTGTTGGCATGGAGTTAGGCATAGTGCTAAGAGAGCTATTTGGATACTTCTTAGAACTTAAGTGGCATAAGCAACAAAGTTCTTTCCGCAGCTCCCTGAGCTCCACTCTGCATTGCAGCCCAGCAAGGGAACCACGTGGTCCTGGCAGCATAACTCCGGCCCTGCAGGTCACCTCCCTTTCCCCCTTAAACCCTGGCAGGGCAGTACTTTCAGCTTTGGTCCTGGCAGGCAGATCAGCTGGTTTCAGTCAGCCTGACTGATTTAAGCTGCTTAAGAATCCCTTAAGCTTATGTTTCTGGTACTCCATACTCCAGATAAAATACAGTGTTTCTGATTTCACATTTTTCTGCAGAAATCACAGCGTCTTCTCTTTAATCACAATCTTTTGAGGGGCTGTCTGGGTGTTATGTATGCATGTTAAATATTCATACTTCTAGGATTTTGAATTTCTTCTTAACTGTATCTGTGTTTTTGTAGAACTTTCTACATATCAAAAATAGTGTAATAAATCTTTGCAAAGTTTGCTTTCAAGAGGTTGATTGCAACAGTCTTTGGGGTGTGTGTGTGTGTGTGTGTGTGTTTACCAACTGATGCATAGTACTGCACATTCCACAAATCTACTATATATGGGATAAATCTTCAAATGGGAAAAAAAACTTCCTTCTTTGCGGAAAGGTAAAAATAATTAACTCTTTGACCACTGATCCAAACCAGTAAATATGATACTCCTTAGCTTTTCTGATGTTATGTATAACTCTTATCAACTCAGCTTCATAAACTGTGGAATCAGCTTTCTAGAGACAAAAATCTGAGAGCTAATGTTACAACATGAATCAGCTCTGCTACGAATTTGATGTAGTGTTTGCTGGAATTGACAGCAAAAGGCAACATTAATTCATATACTCATGCAGCCATGGTTTCATTTCATCCCTTTGCAACTACATGACTTGGAATATATTTGTGTTTTCATTTTATTTCAGTGCCTTTGAAGAGACAACATAGCACCTTTTGAGACATGACATAGGTTTGAAACAAACCAGTTTATTCCTGTGTAGTGCTTTTCACTAGAGAAGCAGTTCTAGGTTTGAACTATAGTCTCCCTACTTGGAAACATGTAATATAAACTCCTAAGGTAGGACTCAAAACTGTCAATGTATGGTTGGCTCAGTTAACTGGAACTTAACTCTAGATACATTCTGCTTTGTCAAGGTCTCTTCTGTAATTTTGGACAATTATATGATTTAATTTTCTACTCTTATTAGATAATTATATGGGATTGGATTTTACATTGCTAAATTTACCTAGGAGTTAAATATGTATTCTCCTCTTCATTTAATCTAGCGATTTCACATTTGATTACCATGAGATAACTAGAGATGGAAGGTCTGTGGTTGGTGGGAAACATAACAGTTTAAAATTTTTGTTATAGATTATTTTACACACACTAGGGCCCAGTGCATGAATTCGTGCACCTTAAAAGGAACTGTGGGCTGCTAGGCTGTGGGGGGCACAAGGGCAGGTCTCAGTCCATCCTCCACACTCCTACTCGGCCCCTCCCACCATGGTCCCCGGTTCCTTATCTGCTGGCAGCCCCGCTCCTCCCACCACTGATCCCACAAGCTGATGGTACTAGCCCTGCTTGCACCTGCTGATGGGAGCAAATCTATTGGGGCCAGCGCCTGCAACAGGTGTGAGCAGTGGCTGCTTCCCTGATTGCCCATCAGGAGCAGGGGAAGGCAGAGAAGCCTTCAGGGGCTATTGGGACTCTCGCCAGGTGCCAGCTGCTGGTGCGAGCGGCAGCTCTGGCACTGGCTGTGAGTGTGAGTTGGGCTGGCACCAGCAGCACGTGCAAGCAGAACTGGTGCTGGCAGCGGGTACGAGAGGAGGCTGCCAGCCCTAATTGCTCCTCAGAAGCAAGGGGAGCTGGAGAAGCCCTGAAGGGCAATCTGGACCAACAGCCACTACTTGCACCCACTGACAGCGCCCAGTGATGGGGGCTGGTGCTGGGCACCAGCAGTGGGTGAGAGCAGCGGCTCCAGTGCTGGCAGCAGGTGCGAGCACCAGGCAGGACTGAGGCACACAGGAGCAAAGAATTTTCAGTAACCAACAGACACTCACCCCAATGACAGTGACTGGCACCCCAACTTGGTCTGGTGCCCCTGCTCACCTGTTACATCATCCCACCAAGGCTGATACCCGCCATGTTCCATGCTCTGCTGCCTGCTGTTCTGCATGTGCCCCCTAATGGTCACTGCATGTCATAACAACTGTTTGGTTGTTCTGACATTTAGTCTATTTGCATATTAGGGTTTTTTATATACAGATATTTATTGGAGAAAAATAATACAGACCAGACACGTGGGTTGTTTGTGTTTTCTTTTCTTTTGCTTTGTTTTGTTTTGTTTTTGGGGGTGGCGGGGGCTTATAATTAGGTGAACCTCTTCAATCCTGAAGCTTTGTTTTAGAACAATGGGGGAGTAAGGGATACTGATATAAACCCGGACATTCCTTTTTGGCATGAAGCCAGGCATAGTGCTAAGAGAGCTATTTGGATACTTCTTAGAACTTACCAGTAGGTGGTATAAGCAACAAAGGTCTTTCCCCAGCTCCCTGATGACTCTTTACTCCCTTATACATATACTAGAGGCCTGGTGCATGAAATTTGTACACGAGGTGGGGGGTGTCCCTGAGCTCAGCCTGCACCCTCTCCAATCTTGGACCCCTCAAGGGATGTTAAACTGCCCATTTAAACAGGCAATCAGGCATCCCTCTCACAATCCAGGACTGCTGGCTCCCAATTGCTCACCTGCCTGCCTTCCTGATTGCCCCTAACCTCTTCTGCCTGCCAGTGTGATCACTTCCTAAACACTCCCTCGACAGCCTGATTGAGGTTTAACTGCTCCCCTGCCAGCCTGTTTGCCCCCAACTTCTCTCCTATGCCGGCCTGGTCACCCCTAACTGTCCTCCTTTGCAGGGTAGATAGCCTCCAACTGCCCTCCCTTGCAGACCTGGTGCCTCCCAACTGCCCTCCCTTACTGGCCATCTTGTGGTGACCATCTTGTGTCCACATGGGGGCAGGATCTTTGACCACATGGGGGCAGCCATCTTGTGTGTTGGAGTGATGGTCAATCTGCATATTACTCTTTTATTAGATAAGATAGAGGCCTCGTGCACGGGTGGGGGCCAGCTGGTTTGCTCTGAAGGGTGTTCTGGATCAGGGTAGGGGTTCCCTTGGGGTGTGGAGTGGCCTGGGTGAGGGGCCTGTGGTGGTTTCAGGCCAGCCACACCCCTTAATGACCCAAGCAGAGGCCCTGGTATCTGGGGTTTATTTACCTTCTACAATTGAAACTTTGTAGCCTGGAGTGGAGCCAAGCCTCCTGCTTGCTCCATGGATGCAGCCATTTCTGTTTGGATTTGTTTACCTTCTATAATTGAAACTTTGTATCCTCGAGTGGAGGCTTTAGGCTGGCTAGGGCAGGTGGAAAGCTTGGCTTCCTTTGTTGCTGGGGGCAACCCTCGCCTGCTCTCTCCAGCTCTGTGGCTGCCACCATTTTTCTTGGTATTTATCTTGTATAATTCAAACTTTGTACCCTTGAGTGGAGGCCTAGGCTGGCCAGGGTGTGTGGAAAGCTTGGCTTCCTCTATTGCCGGGGAAACACAAGCCTCTCAACTGCTCTCTGTAGCCACAGCCATGTTGGTTGGGGTTAATTTGCATACTTTCTCTGATTGGCTGGTGGGCATGGCTTGTGGGTGTAGCAGAGTGATGGTTAATTTGCATATTACTCTTTTATTAGGTAGGATCATTTGCTCCAATGCCCATATGTGATAAACACTTGACATTTTTCTTGTGTGGACACTTTTCAGTGTGGTGACAACTAGGTTAACAAAGAATATGTGTAAGCATATGTACCATTGTTAGTACACAACTGAGCATTTTGTCAAGTTGTGTTTGAGGGACTTCTGGATTCTCTTGTATTTGGGGAGGACTTTCTGGCGCAGTAGAAATTAGTACTTAAAGCAGACAAGTCTGCTGGCCGGGATTCTTATTCTCATCTTTGGACAAATGGTAAGTCAAAGTCTTTCTCAAATTAAAAACTGTGTCTAGCTCACAGCCTATAGGTAATAGAGTAAATTTCAGAATGAAAAATACTACTTGAAAACTAACAGTTAATATGGAATGGACTGTAGGGGAGGACAAATAATTTTATTTCTACCCTTCTAAATTCTTGGCTGAGACTTTCCTATAATAAAAGACAGATCAACAGAATAACAAAAAGAAGTTTAATAACATGTATACTTTGGAAATACATAGGAAAACTGAGTAACTCCATGAAATGACCCAAACTACCACCTTAAATACTACCCCCAGGTAAAGACAAAAGGAGATGACTGGCAGGGGAAGGAAGCCAGTTAAAGCAAGGTAAACAAAGGTAAGGATGTTATGGAGATTTGCGTTGGGTGCCTTTGCCATTGAAAAGGAGATTTCAAGTCATCATTATCTTCCTGCTACTGAGGGGGACACACCCTTAAAAATGGAGATTTCCTTTATAAATGGTTTTCAGAGCTTCTATATCTGCTATTTCTAAAAAAAAAAAAAAAAAAAAAAAAAAAAAGGCTAAAAATAATCCTAAAACCAAAGATGCATATTTTGGGGTAGCAAATTCTGCTCCCCTTCAGTAGATAGGAAGTCTCAGTGCTTGCCTGTATGGGTGCTTCTGTGGAAGAGGTGGGCAAGGATGATTACCTTTGATACAGACTTTAAGGAGTGATGATAACTCTAAAGGAATTTGGAGAGGCCTGAATCCCTGAAGGTGTAGGGGAATATTTTACTACTTCTAGTTAATACCTCCGTTTATTGCAATCATAGCCCTCAAATTTTAGAGCAAGGACTTTTCCTTAGAAATGTGCCATAACTTGACCTTTTGTCCTTATCTTTTAAAATTATTATTATTTAATCTTTATTGTTCAGATTATTACAGATGTTCCTCTTCCCCCTCCCCCCATAGCTCCCCTCTACCTGGTTCCCACCCCACCCCATGCCCTCACTCCCCCAACTGTCCTCATCAATAGGTGTAAGATTTTTGTCCAATCTTTTCACACACCCTCACACCCCTCCCTGCTCTGACAACTGTCAGTCTGCTCCCTTTCCATGCCCCTGATTCTATTACATTCACCAGTTTATTCTCTTCATCAGAATTTTTATTCATTTGATTCTTAAATTCACTTGTTGATAGATATGTATTCATTGTCCATAAATTTTTTATCTTTACCTGCTTCTTCTTCTTCCTCTTCTTAAAGAATACCCTTCAGCCATTCATATAATATTAGTCTGATGGTGATGAATTCCTTTAACTTGTTCTTATCTGTAAAGCTCTTTATCTGACTTCCTTTAACTTGTTCTTATATGTAAAGCTCTTTATCTAATTTTTAATTCTAAATGATAGCTTTGCTGGGTAGAGTAACCTTGGTTGTAGGTTCTTGCTATTCATCACTTTGAATATTTCTTGCCACTTCCTTCTGGCCTGCATAGTTTCTGTTAAGAAATCAGCTGATAATCATATGGGTACTCCCTTGCTGGTAACTAACTGTTTTCCTCTTGCTGCTTTTAATATTCTCTCTTTGTCTTATGCCCTTGGCATTTTAATTATGATGTGTCTTAGTGTGGTCCTTTTTGGATTCCTTTTGTTTGGGGCTCTCTGTGCTTCCTGGACTTATAAGTCTATTTCTTTCACCAGGTAGGGGAAGTTTTCTGTTATTATTTCTTCAAATGGGTTTTCAATATCTTGCTCTCTCTCTTCTTCTGGCACACCCATAATTCAGATGTTGGTACACTTAAAGTTGTCCCAGAGGTTCCGTACCCTATCTTCATATTTTTGGATTCTTTTTTATATTTGCTCTTCCAGTTGGGTGTTTTTTGCTTCCTCATATTTCAAATATTTGATTTGATTCTTGGGATCCTCTAGTCTACTGTTGAATCTCAATTTCTGACTGGTTATTTTCTATTTTTTTTTTTTTTTTTTTTTGCATTATCACTATGATCCTTGAAGGTCTCACTAAGTTCCTCAGGTTTTTAGAAGATTCTTGAGTAACCTTATAACCGTGGGTTTAAACTCTATATTCAGTAGTTTGCTTTCCTCCATTTCTTTCATTTGTGACCTGTTTCTTTGCCTCCACATTTTGGCTGCTTCCCTGTGTTTACAGAGTGGCCTTGTCTGCTCGGTGTCCTATAAAGCCCAGTGGCTCAGATTCCCCAATCACATAAGGTGGACACTCTTCGTGCACCACTTTGTAAACTGTATGTACAGTCTTGTTGTAGTTAAGCCTTGATTGCTGGGAGGAATTGACCTCCAGGCCAACTGGCTGTGAGAACCAGCTATGTCTACAATGGAAGGACTGCTGTGCAAGAGACACCCTTATGGGGCAGGGATTGCTTTGGTGGGGCTTTGATGCTCACTGAGTCTTCCCCTTAAGTGTGTTGCTTGTGAATGTGAAGAGTTGTAATCCTTTATGGTGTGATACTGACCATTGGGTACTCTGGCTGTTGGATCTCCAAGAAGGTGCAAAGTCAGCCACTGCCTGAGGCCACTCAGCAGGAGCTACAGATATATGCAAATTCCTCCTCTTTGTATGAGGTTTGGAAGTGCCCAGATGAGGCCCAGCTGTGAAGCAAGGCAGGCTACTGCTCCTGGGCCTTGAGCCTTCTTTTGGAAGTTTTGGGGCTCTCTGACCCAGCTGCAGTTTGACAGGTTTTAAGCTGAGAAAGGACAGCCATTCATATGCAAAAGCTGATGCACACAGCTTGGGTGGGTTTGTAAATTGGATGGGGAAAGGTCTCACGAATCACCAGGGCAGAGCAAACAGCAATGACTGCCAGTCACCTCTGCACCAGAGAGGTCCCTAGGTCTCTGCGTCTTGCACTCCCATGCAGGAACAATGATAGCTGCAAGCACCTCTGAGAGAAAGCCACCCTCGTGTTCCAACCTGATGCCAGACAGTCCAGTTTCTCCCTGTATGAGTCTGGCTCCCTAGAGTCTCACCCAGAACTGGAGTTCAGAGCAGTTGGGACCTTGTATCTCCCTTCAGATTGGAAAAACAACAACAACAGTGCACCCAGTTGCCAACTGTTTCATGTGCATCTCTGCACCTCCGCACCTTCTACCCATCTCAATGCACCTTTTTCTTTCCTTCGAGTTGTAGAACTTCCACTCAGCCAGCTTTCCCGTGGTTCTGGATGATAGTTGTTTTGTCTTTTAGTTGTTGTTTTGATGTGGTTGTGGGAGGCAGCAAGTACAGGTATTTACCTATGGTGCCATCTTGGTTCTTCCTAATCTTTTGTCTTCTTATAAAGCTTTACTGAAAATAACTGCTTGGCTTTCTCCTTATCTCCATATGTTTCCTCACATGCCACTGTGGACAAAAAAAAAGAGGTTCTATGGAAAGTAACCTCACATGGTGATCTTATTATGTGACCTTTATTTCTGTGGCATTAAACCCCTGGGTTTCCAATGTCCCATTTCCTTCCTGCACCCCCCTAGCCAATCCATTATTCCTCAGGCTAGATTGACATGCAAGCACCTCCTCTACATCACCCCAACTTTACTGTGCATATGCCCATCACTCCTAGTGTTCAGTCTTTTCCCCCAGTAATTTGCAGGGAATGGACCAATGGTTTTCTGGGGTGTGTGAAGGTGCAGCTACTGGTAAAGCTGCCCTGATGACCATGCTTATAATGTCTTGTTTCCTTTTTGCTCTTTTCCTATTATTAATATTATCTAGTTAATTATGACAATAAAATTCTGATCATAAACTTCTAACTGGGCAATTCATCATGTGTAGTCATGACCTAGTCCTATAACTTTTTAGTAAAACACTTAAAGGCCTTAAGCAAGTCCTATCCATTTTTTCTGTGTGTCTATATTAATATATATTTGAAATAAACCAAAAAACACCCTCAGGAGAACACAGAATCTTGTTAACTATTAACTATTGGATTGTAATCCAATCCCCACCTTGGTTTTTCCCACCTCAGTGCATAAAAGAAGCTGCAAAACTGCTATTCTTTGGAGCATTTGAGATCTTTCTCCCCAGCACATGTCATCAATTTGACTAAAAAAACACCCCTCATATAAATTCTCTACAAGTTTGTGTGCTTTTTACACTGATATCACCTTTACCCTAAAGCCTTGGGGTACATTTTATTTAAATTTTCAACTTACATACACACACACACACACACACACACACACACACACCACATCCCTTTCCCTGCTTTATTTTTCTCCTTTTGCATGTATCACTATGTAGAAAATAAAATATTTGTTTGTTTATTAACTATCCCCAGCTAGAATCTAAGTTCCATGAGGGTAGGGATTTTTCTCTGTCATGTTCATTGTTGTAGGCCTGGTGCCTTGAGTAGTAGTACCAGGAAGAAAAGGATGATTCTAAATCACAAGAAAATCTTAATAATTGAGAAGGTGGGGGCTTAAATCTGCATAGAAAATGTTACTCTCGTTTACCTTACTTCTTTTGGTCACCTTTCCATAACTTGCCTCCCCCACACTCTTCTTCCTTTTAGCTGAGCACACTAATTTCTAAGTCTAGGCCAGGGGTGGGGAATGTCTGGCCTGTGGGAAGTATAAGACTGGCTAAATCATCATTCTGGTCCTGCCAAGGCAATAGGGGTGAGGAAATTAAGTGTTCACCAAATATAGCAAGTTAATTTTTAAGTTGATAATTTTGCATGGCCTGTGAATGATATTATAAATATCCAAAGAGCCGTAGGCAAAAAAAAAAAAAAAATGTTCCCCACCCCTGGTCTAGGCCATCTCTTTGAGTTAATCAGTTTCCCTGGGTTTGTCCCATATGTATATGATTCACACATATTAATAAACTAATGTTTGTTTTTCTTTTAATTAATCTGTCTTTTGTTACAGGGGCCCCAGCTAAGAAATAGGGGGGCAAAGGGAAAGGATTTTTTCCTCCCCTACATGTACATATTATAAAGATTTAAAAAGTGAATGTAAACTGATTAGTCATAATACAGAAAATTGCATTTAGTAATACAATTATAGCTCTTAGCTTACTATCTATATTTTCCAATTTATTTTTATGACAAAGCAAATTAGAATTGGAAATAATACCTTCATTAGATTGGTTCATTCAGTGTCCTGCAGTGGATATTTTGAAAGAGTGTTTTGAGGGGTACCTAGGGCCATTTGATGATGTCTTTTGAAATTATTTTATATGTGTCTGCATTTTTTTGCCAATACAAATAATTTTTTGTCCCTTTGCTGCCTTCAAACAGAAAGGCCAAATTGAGCTAACATCAGTACCAGCCACCCATTCATACCTTGTTGCTAAGCAAGGACAGATGTCTGATGAGTAAAACTTGATTTGCATTAAGTTTTCATCCTTTGATCCCTTGTTGTGTTACTGTTTCTCACTGTCAAAAAGCCTCAAAGCCTTGGTTAGGCGCACAGCACTGAACTTGATCCAAAATCCACAGAAACAAGTTTTCCCATCTCAGGCACAAGTTCTGTATGTTGCCATTTAGTGATAGATTGCAACTGTCACTACAGTACTGATTTTCTTTTTTTAGAAACAATTCTAAGGTTTGCATAACATAATGATATTTTTTTTGTGACAAATGTGCCATAACTTCTATATTCAAACAAATATTTTCCTTAAAAGTAATTGCATTGGGCCAAGATAAACATTTAAAATGCTATTACCGTAGTTCAAAAATTTCTTAAACCTTTGTTAAATTGCTTTCTCAGATAGTTAGTTTATCAGAAACACAAAAAACACAATAAAACAAGTCTCATTAATTTATAGTAACAAGATTAATCTTTTGGTCCCTTATCCTCTTTACTCATTATTCCCTTATCTTTTTCATCCTTTCAATAATCAATAATTATCAACCATGAGTAGGTTCTGGAACATAGTTGGTACTCAATCAATATTTGTTTAATAAATTGGTTACTGGCCTGCTAACTTGAAATGCTATAAGTTAAAATGGGAATAGTTGATGGATCATTGAAAATTTATATACTGTAATTTAAATCCTGCCAACAGAATAAGGAAGGAGTGTTCTTATTACAGACTTTGTGGTCAGAAATTTTGTTGTTACCAGTAGAAATAAAATAGGAGGTAAAGTCTATACACTTCAGAATGTCAGAAAAGATATTCTGTGTCTCCTTTTTGCCATTAAGTATAGTGTGACACAGAGACTGTTAATGGCTCAGCCAGCATGTGCTCCCTGCTTCTCTTTCTCTTTCTAACAAAGCCCAGATATTGTCCAGGTATCAATCCTACTTGATGAGGCTGACAGGAGATGGCTCCTAATTGATCTAAGATATTAGTCTTGGTAGTCCTTTTCTTTCTTTTTCTTAAATATATTTTATTGATTTTTTTACAGAGACGAAGGGAGAGAGAGAGAGAGAGAGAGAGAGAAACATTGATGAAAGAGAAACATCGACCAGCTGCCTCCTGCACACCCCCCACCAGGGATATGCCCACAACCATTGTTCATGCCCTTGACTGGAATTGAACCCAGAACCCTTCAGTCCACAGACCAATGCTCTATCAACTGAGCCAAACTGGTTTCAGCAGTCCTTTTCTTCTTGTCAGAGATTGATCAGTATAGGCACCAGTACATGACATACATCTAGAAAGGCTTCTGGAAAATGTTTCTTTATTCTGCATCTCAGAACTGTTGCCAGCATCACACTACAAGCCTTAGGGAAAGGTCCAGAGACAGAGAATGATCAGTTACAGGATTCCTAAGAAAAGGAGAGACAGAGTTTTATGATACTAGTGTCTACCTTGCCTATGAATGTCTTCATATGAGATTTAAAACTTCTTTTTTTAAATTTATTTTTATTGATTATGGTATCACATAATTGTCCTTATCCCCCATTCCTATCTCAAACCCCTCTCTACATATACCCTCACCCCCCTGTTGTCCATGGCCACTGGCTAGGCCCATGTGCATGCAGACAAGTCCTTTGGTTGATCTCTTCCCCTTACCCCCACCCTCCCCTACTTTCCCTCTGAGGTTTGAGAGTCTGATCGCTGCTTCTCTTTCTCTGGGTCTATTTTTGTTCACCAGTCTATGTTGTTCATTATTTCCTCTGGATGTGTGAGAGATGGTCGGACATGCATTACCACCATTTGTCCACCAACCAGATCTAAAACTTCTTATTTTAAAGTCTCTTTGATGCAGGATTCTCTGTTACTTGCAACGAAAAACAGTCTAACTGATATAGCTCCTGTGTCTTTTGACTCACATTGGGGTGTCCCTCCTTCTCTAACAGATGACATTAGCTCAGCAATGAGGAGGTTCTAACTATGACTGGATGGTTGCTCTCTTATGCCTCGCTGTGTTTTTTGGTAACTTCAGGTTGTAAGGAACAGCAGCAATTTCACTTTTCCTTGGTTGATGTGGCTCTTGTGAAGAAAAGCGAGAAAGTAAGAAAATTCAAGAAACCATTTCATTCCTTAGGTAATCCATCCTCACAGATGACTGGAAGATCACATTTAAAATACTATAAAATCTTAGCGCACTGAAGCAGCTGTAGTGGTAAACAACTCTCATGATTCGGGTTCTCTCTTTGGCTTTTACTTCTTCCTACCATGATTCTTCCTGTTTCTATTGCTGCCAAATACTCTCAGTTCTCAATTCATGGCTTTCCACTGCCTGTGGATTCTGCTTTCTTCATTTTCACTAGGTGCATTGCAGCTTCTGCTCCTTTCTACTGCCTGTGTCTCTTGGCCCTTTCCATGGTGTTTGAAGTTTCAAATCCCCAGGCAAGTTTATGGCCTCATCTCCAGTATGAACTTGTCTTCATAATTGAGATGGTACCATCATCAAGCACAAAACTCCATTGAAGGGCCACACTCTTTTGCCACTTTACCTTTACATCTGTTCTCTCGTTAAGTCCAACTGCCTTTGGGTCAGATGTCTAACCTTTCAGTCAGTGCAGCCAAGGTTGCAGTGTTTGGAGGTTTGTTCACAGGAAACTTCTCCAGATGTTTCATACAAAAGATAACTACACATAGCAAATGCTTTATAATACCAGAGTGTCATGGCTTATTTGTACATTGGCAGATTAGGAAATGTGAATTGGAGGCATATGATCTACTTCTTGACCTCCTTTAGAAGTACTCATACTTGAGATGATATCATGATTCCTTCTTTTTCCACTAGTACTGCTTTCTTTTCCATTTTCCAAACATTTTCACTAATCCTCAACAAGTGTATCAGTCTACTTACTCAAATCCTATTTCTTTTCTACTACCATGATAAACTGTCACACCACCGTTTTCATTTTTTCTACCCTGATCATGACTGCCCCTTTTCTCTTAGTCAAAACATGGAAAAGAGAGATGCGTGGAAGTTTTTTACAGGTGCACTACTAGTAGGTGGAGGAAGAACTAATATTTATTCAGTAACTACTATGGGCTAAGCATTGTATCAAGTGTTTTATGCGCTAGGAAAATAGCATCATTGTAGCCAGTTATCATGTCCAGGTGTGTGTGTGTGTGTGTGTGTGTCTGTGTGTGTGTGTGTGTGTGTGTGTCTGTGTGTGTGAAAAAGTGGCCATACTAGGCATTTAAAAGTGATTTTAGATGATTATGTTGATGAAGTAGGGTTTTTTTGTGAGTTTGTAGTGCTAAGTTATAAATGGGATTAATTTTCCTTAAGAGCAGTCAAAATATATTCAGTGATTTTGTTAATATTATAGTTTTAGTCCCTTTCCCACTCACTTTGAACACTGAACTTTTCATTCCTGTTTTAAAAAACGAAGAAGAGAAAAAGAAATTAAGGTAAATATCTGCAGCACGGTTATTTTCCTTGCTACCTTCTCTGATTTTTCAGTTTCTGTTTGCATCCTGTCTGAATATGCCAGATGCTGAAAACATGTTCTTTCTAGAGGAGTTATATTTTGAGGTAATTAAAACGTCCAATCTTGCAATTTTTAAAAATTGCTGGTAGTGCTTGCTATAAGGGCTAATTTTCAGACACAGAATTAGTTGAAGAAAAGTTACTTTTAGAAAATAAGAAAAAAAAAAACTCCAACCCTGGAAGCAGATAGTTATTATCATGCTGATTTCTAAGACAAAATAAAAGGGGAGAGAGAGGGAGGGAGGTATAGAGGTAAAACCATTTATAAGTAAAGCAATATCTGTCTCAAGGCTATTTTGAAACAACCACACAATTCACTTATAGGTTTATTTCTATCTGTTTATTTTTCTTTCTCCTACATTATGGTGCCTGTCACTAGACATAGATATAAGCCTGGAATTGCATTATTGAAGTTGCTTTCTCAATTACCTTTCTAAGATAATTACCTTCATACTAGAGAGTTTTAAAAATCAATAGAATGTTCTTGACAATATCTTTGTAACAGTTAATTAATATTACAACTTCTGTTAGCAAATACTTGTTCTGCTTAGTAAAAATAAGTATGGGGGGCATATTTTTAATGTCCATCAACCAATAAGAAAAGCATCTGGGTAAAGTATATTTATTGGAGAATATAATTTAAAATGACTGCCCATTTCTGGCAAAGCTGAGAGCAGACTCCACAAACACCAAAGACTTCAACTGAAGGTAACCAGGAGTAAAGTTGTCATTAATTATTTTAATATCAGGGCCTCTCTAAATATTCTAACATGTCTTTAGTCTGTGATTTGATTTATTTTAGTTTGTTCACCATTATAATCTTTTAATACCAATAACCCTATAAGTATTACTTGATACAATGGCAAATTATATAATATAGCAATTGTAGTGATAAAAAAACAACTTTTTCAGTTCTTCTGATTCTGATCAGTACTTGTTAATGATTGGTCAAAAAAATCCTGGCTTTCTATAATTGGCCTCAAATAGTTAATTTTTAGAATAAAAATAGACACTGAAGGTATTAGTCAGGTTGATATGTGGAATAACCAATACAAATGAATTACTAAGAACTTTGCAAATATGCAAGTTCTATGATAGATATTAATAATAATTTTAGATAGACACTTGTAATTGTAACTTTGGAGTCATGAGTTGACTCCTCTTTTATATTGGAGTTTGCTCAGATATTTTTCAAAACAGCTCCCTGTTCATTGATATCTTTAATTCTATTTGACAGAAAGAGTCAAAACCTTTCCTTCAACAGATTTTTCAGTAATCTTCACCAAATAACCATTAATTAAGCAAATTTGAAGGGGAAAAAGAATTTTGAAAGGAGAATATAATTAACTCAAAAGATAGTTTAAAAATAGTTTTATAGCACTTCAGTCCTTATTGACCAAAAACTTCCTAGGGGGTATTAACAATGCATTTGATAGTTGCCAAGGAAATCTTAACCTTTCCTGAGAATGTCTTCCCTTATTGTACCTGATTGTCAGAATAACTTTAGAAACTGATTATAAATGAGTCATTTTCAACATCAAGCTTTTTCTTGTCAATCCTGCTTCAAAGTATAAGCTTGAGGATATCTTGCTCTGTATTTGCATTTCTGACGATTTGTACTTCAAATATGGGAGTTCTTCAGTAACGGTTTCCCCAGTCATTCTTTGGAATAGTGTGAGACAAATCAGTCCTTATTTAGAGACAAGGAAATGGAAACACCTAATGTTTTTATTGTGTAAGAATGATCCCACCATAATGCCTACTGGCTTCCTTTTTTCAGAACGTGTCTTCATTCGGGCTGCTATTATAAAATACCACAAACTGGGTGGCTTATAAACAATTACCAATCATTTCTCACAGTTCAGGAGGCTGGAATTCTGAGGTCAGACTGTCGGTAAGGCCGGGTGAGGACCCTGCTACAAGTTGTAGACTTCTCATTGTATCCACACATGGCAGAAAGGGGAGGAATTCTCTAGGGCTTCTTTTATTGGGCATTGATCCCATTCATGAGGGCCCCACCTTCATGACCTCTTTACCCCCCTAAGGCCCCATCTGCTAACATATTACACTGGGCTATTAGGATTTCAACATAATAATAATTGTTATTATTATTTTTTGGTATAAACATTCAGACACTAGCACAGCACAGCAACTAGTCAAATATCTAGCACTACTTAAATAGTAGTCTGTTTTTAAAGTGGCACTACTTAAACACAGTCTGTGTTTTCATGTGTATTGATTAACCAGAGCCATGGACCTCTGATCTGAGGTAGCAGTAAAAACACCAGCAATGGAGTCTGATCTGAGGTAGCAGTAAAAACACCAGCAATGGAGTACCTGGTTATAGCCCTAATTAGTTGATCTCTAAATTTCTTCATCTATTAAATGGTAGAGATACTATACAACTTCTAGGGATGTTGGGAGAATGAAGTAACAGTGCATGCAGAGCACCTGACATGGTTAAGCATTCAAAATCTAGTAACTTACTATTGTTAAGGAGAATATGTCATCTGAATACACACTCTGTACTCTGAATAGTGACTTGAGGATTTTGATCTTTAGAAATATAATGTTAAGAGAACAACATATCTGATATTGGTACCATACTAGAGATTCTAAGACATATGTAACATTAGGAGGTTTTAAAATAAAAAAAGAATGGGGGGCACAATGTAATCTTTGGTAAAAACTGACAGGATTATTTCCCTCTGCAATAGAGCAAAATATATCCATGCAATTTCTGCTAATTACATGTCCAAACATGAAGACGTTACCAATAAAAAGAAAGACAGTGAGGAATGATAGAATAACTAGATTGCTTTGTGTGTTTGAGAAGACTTGAAATGAGATGAAAGCAACAACAACATTGTAGATAAAATGTTGAGTTGTTTTTTAAGTATTGTTCTCTTTTTAATATTTACACACCTAGTGAATTATTTGTGTGTGTCAAAATTTAAGTAAAACCAAACATAACAACAAAAACCACCCATACCAAATATTTGTCACTAGGCTATCAAGGTCCCTGAGATTTATTTTCTGCCTTCTTTCTCTGTGGTTGAGCCTTCAACAAAGGCAATTACAGGCATTAATGTAAATGTAAAAATGCTATTCAAGAATAACAATGTTTATGTAAAGAACCAACAAAACAGGAATTTCCCCAACTTCTTTCATGTCCTGTCTTGCATAGATTTAGTGTGGCGGGGGGGGGTTCTGGAGACCATGAATGAGTCTAAGATAATTTTTTATTGTAGTTAAATATACATAACATGCCCAGCTGGCATGGCTAAGTAGTTAAGTGTCAAACTATGAACCAAGAGGTCATAGTGTGATTCCCAGGATGTAGGCTCAGTCCTCAGTGTGGGACATGGAGGAGGCAACCTATCAATGATTCTCATCATTGATGTTTCTCTCTCTTTCTCTCCCTTCTTCTCTGAAATCAATATAAATATACCTTTTTAAAAATAAATACAATATACATAACATAAAATTAACCCCTTTAATGATTTAACTGTACAATTCAGTGGTACATTCATGTTATTGTGCAGTCATTGCTACTATCCATCTTCAGAACCTATTTTTAATCTTTCTAAATGTTAAACAAGAACTTCCCTTTAACAATAACTCCCCATACTCATTTCCCTCAAGTCCCTGGTAACTACTACTCTATATCTCTATGAGTTTTATATTTTAGGCATCTTATATAAGAAGAGTCATACAATATTTGTTCTTTTGTATATGGATTTTTCACTTAGCATAATGTTTCCAAGGTTCATCTCAGTTGTATCATGTATTAGAATTTCTTTCCCTTTTAAGGCTGTAATATCCCATTGTATTTATATACTACATTTTGTTTATCCCATTCATCCATCAATGAACATTAGTTTTATTTTCAACTTTGGGCCATTGTGAATGAATATAACTGTACAAATATCTGATTGGGCCCCTACTTTCATTTCTTTTGCATGTACAAACAGAAGCAGAATTGCTGGACATATGGTAAATCTATGTTTACCTTACTGAAGGCACTGCATTGCTTGTTCTTCATAGCTCCTGCATAATTTTGCATTCCCACCAGCAATGAACAAGGTTCCAGTTTCTCCACATACTCACTCGTATTTGTTCTTTACTGTTGTCTTTAAAAATATCACACACTCTCACTCATTTGTGGAATATAATGAACAACATAAACTGATGAACAAAAATAAAACCAGAGTCATAGAAGCATTGAACAGACTGTCCAACCTATGAGGGAAGGTGGGGAGGTGCGGGTGAGGGATTAAGAGATCAACTGAAGGACTTGTATGCATGCATATGTGCAAAACCAATGGAAACAGACAGGGGGTTGGGGGGTGAGGGCATGTGCTGGGGGGTGGGGAGTGGTCAATGGGGGGAGGAAAGGGAGGCTTATGTAATACTTTAAACAATAAAGAATTTAAATTAAAAAACACACAATAGCCCTGCTAATAGGTGTGAAGTAACATCATGTGGCTTTGGTTTGCATCACTAATGATTAGTGATGATGAACTTCATTTTTCAATTGAATTGTTTATTTGTTATCGAGTTGCAGGAGTTTTCTATATATTCTGAATAATTAACCCCTTAGCAGATATATGATTTGCCAATGTTTTCTCCCATTCTGTTGGTTGCCTTTTCACTCTCTGAGTGTCTGTCCATTGATATATAAAAGTTTTTAATTTTTAAAATTAATTTTTAGAGAGAGAGATGAAAGGAGAGAGAGAAAGAGAAACATCAATTGGCTGCCTCTGCACACTCTCTACCAGGGATGGAACCAGCAACCCAGCATGTGCCCTGACAGGGAATCAAACTGGCAACCTTTCAGTGCATAGATGACACCCAACCAACTGAGCCATGCCAGCCAGGGCAAAAGTTTTTAATTTTTATGAAAACCATTTATCTGTTCTCTTTTGCTGACTATTTTTATGGTTTCATATTCAAGAAATTGCCAACTCCAATGTCATGAAACTTTTTCCTGTATTTTCTCCTAGAGATTTATAGTATTAGCACTTACATTTAGGTGTATTACATTGGTGTATTACATTGTTTTTCAGTGTTGAAATGTCCTCTCATTCTAAGAATAAATCCTACTTGTTCCAGGTGTATAATCCTTTCAATATACTCCTGAATTTAGTTTGCTTGTATTTAGTTGAGGGTTTCTGGGTCAGTATTGACAAAGGATATTGATCTGTGATTTTCTTGTCTTGTTTCTCTCTGGCTTTGGTGTCAAGGTGATACAGGGACTCATGAAATGCGTTAGGAAGTGCCCTTTTCTCTTCAATATTTGAAGAGTTTGAGAAGGACTGGTGTCAATTCTATTTTAAATATTTGGTAGAAATCACCAGTTAAGCCATCTGGTCCAGGGCTTTTCTTTGCTGGGAGGTTTTCAGTAATTCAGTCTTTTTATTAGTTATAGTTCTATTCAGGTTTTCTATTTCCTCAAGATTTAGTCTTAGTAGGTTATTTATTTTTAAGAACTTGTGCATTTTATCTAGGTTATCTAACTTCTTGACATACAATTGTTCATAATAATCTCTTTATAATCTACTTTTATTTCTGTAAAATTGGTAGGAATATCACCACTTCCATTTTCGACTTTGCTAATTTGAGTCTTTTCTCTTTTTTTTCTTAATCAAAAAGGTGAAAATGTCTATATTTTAATTATCTTTTTTAAAAAGCCATCTCGGTTTTTGTGGCTTTTCTCTGTTGTTTTTCTATTCTCTGTTTTGTTTTTCTACACTCTAATCTTTATTTCTTTCCTTCTGCTTGCTTTGGGTTTAATTGTTTTCTAATTCCTTTTTGATTTAAGATGTTTCTTCTTTTTTTTAATGTAAACATTTACAGCTATACATTGCCACTTTGCATTGCTTTTGCTGCATTCCATAGGTTTTGGTTTATTGTATTTTTATTTGTCTTAAGGTATTTTCCAATTTCCCTTCTGATTTCTTCTCTGACCTGTTGGTTGTTTAAAAGCATGTTGTTGCCTGACTGGAGTGGCTCAGTTGGTTAAGCATTGTCCTGTGCACCAAAAGATTGCCATTTTGAGTTCCAGTCAGGGCACAAACCCATTTGCCAGTTTGCAGTTTTGATCTCTCTCACATCTCACATCTCTCTCTCTCTTCTCTCTCTCTCTCTCTCTCTCTCCTTCCTCTCTCTAAGCATGTCCTTGTGGGAGGATTAAAAAAGAGAGAGTGTGTATTGTTTAATTTCCATATATATGTGAATTTTCTGACTTTTGATTGCTAGTTTCATTCCAATGTAATTGGAAAAGCTACTGTAGGAAGCGGCTATAGGGTTAAGCCTCGGACTGACCCAATTGGCAAAGCCACAAACAAGTCCCAGCTTGGAGGGTACAGCCCTCTTAGCATAATTAAGCCTAACCTTATGACACTCCCTAGATCCCTCTTAGGTAGCTAATGGACTGTGGGAGGTACAGCAAGTGCTGCAAAAACAAGTGAAACTCACAAGAACATTGTAACTATGGTGACCACTACCTTGTTTACCTCTGACTATGAAATAAAGCATCATCAGCCATCTGGATCTTTTTCTGTGGCCTTAGCCAGGCACTGGAGATCTGCCTAGACCTAGACCCAGCTTATTCTCTTTGTCTGTATTTCTAAATCCTTTGGCGCACCCCCTCAGGCTCACTGAACTCTTGTCCTGGGCCAGCACAGACACTTTGTACGATTTCACTTTTAAGACTTATTCTGTAGCCTACATTTGGCCTACCCTGGAGAATGTTCCATGTGCACTTGGGAAAAATGTGCATTCTGGTGCTATTGGGCAGAATATTCTGTATATGTCTGTTGAACACTTTTGATTTTTACTCTTCAAGTTTTCTGTGTCCTTGTTGATCTTCTGTCTGGTTTGTCTACCCATTGTTGAAAGTGGAGTATTGAAGTTTCCAATAATTATTGTGTATTTGTCTGTTTCTCCCTTTAATCCTGTCAATGTTTACATAATGTATTTGGATGTCCCATGTTTGATGTGCAAATGGTGAATTGACTCCTTTACCAGTATGCTTATTTGTTGTCTTACTTTTTTTTAAATTTTATTTTAGGCCTATTTTGTCTGACACTAGTATAGCCATCTCAACCCTTTTTGGTTACTACTGGTATTGGATTATTTTTATATCCTTCATCTTCAACCTATTTGTGTACTTAGATCTAAAGATAGTCTCTTCTGGACAGCAATTAGTTAAATCATGTTCGTTTGTTTTAAAAATATATTCTGCCAATCTATATCCTTTGATTGAGCAGTTTAATCAATTTAATTACTGATAAAATAGGCTGGCATTTGCCTTTTTAAAAATTATTATTATTATTATTATTGGTATGGCTTATATCTTTTTTTTGTTCCTTATTTCCTGAAGAGCTCTTATAAAATTATATTCACCATTTTTTCTTTTCTTTTCCATAGGAGAACAAGGGATTGGAATTTCTTAAGTCTAATTTTGCTGATGTCACTACAGGTTTAGGTAATTAGAACTAACTAGAAAAACATAATCCATACTTGAGATGATAAACCTATCTTAAGTTTTACCCAAAAGACAAAAAGATCCACCTAAAAATATAAAGCATCTAGAAAGGTTAAGGAAGGGAGGCCTAACTCATATTGATCAGTCTTTAGAGACCTTATGGTTAGATTTTAAGGTTTTTATGAACCACCCTGAAATTGTAAAACCACTTTGGTGTTTGTTTCTGATTGATTTGGGCAGTAAGGAAAGTGTCCATAGCTTTTATTAAGTTCTTAAAGGGAATATATTTATCCCCCCCACTGATTATAAAAGTAATACATACTTCTCAAACAATCTATAGCCCACAAGGTACCAGAGAAGCTATATTAAACTATGAAGAATCAGATCAGCCTAGCAGGTTAGGCTCATTGGATAGAGCATCGGTCTGCAGACCAAAGGGTCCCAGGTTTGATTTTTGTTAAGGGCACGACGTACCTTGGTTGCAGGCGCCTCCTCTGCCCTGACCCTGGTCAAGGCTTGTGCAGGAGGCAACCAATCAATGTGTTTGTCTCATATCCATGTTTCTCTCTGTCTTTCTCTCTCCCTTCCACTCTCCCTAAAAACCAATGGAAAATCCTTGAGTGAAGATTAACAAAATAAAAACAAAGGAAAAGAAATAAAAAAAGCAGATCATTATGTTACATATACTAGTATTCATAGTTAGGGAACCCAGTGATTTAAATTACTCCAGAGCATACACAAAAAGGGAAATCTTCCAAATTCACTTTAATAGGTTAACCTAACCTTGAAATCAAAATTGAATTTTTTTTTAAAAAGGAAAACTATAGGTGTTAACATATACACACGCATGGAAACAGCATAGAAGCTTCTGTGTTTCTTCTATCAATCTGGATTTCCACTCACTCAGAGACTGATTTAAACCACTTTGTGGGCCAGCCCAAGCTAGATCAGTTCCCCTATCTCCAATCTTGTTATCTCCAGCCTTATCCTTATCACATATTATTAGAGCTTCCTGTATCTTTCATGGCTACATTTATCTAGTTTATGGTGATTTTCAAAGACAATGCTTTTCTTCATCTTTATAAGCAATACCTAGCCTACATAGTTTATTCTTCTAATAATGTATCACTTTATATGATGCTAGCAAATATATATATTTTTAGTACCTTAAAATTGAGTGTGTTTATTCTGTAACAGAGTGGGGCCATCTTGACATGATTCTCTACAGAGTATTTTTAAATTGGGTCCATGAACTCTATGGACTTATATACAGAATCTTTATCAGTAGTGTGTGTATTCATGTACACACATTCATATGCACATTTTTCTTTTTTTAAAATATATTTTATTGATATTTTACAGAGAGGAAGAGAGAGAGATAGAGAGCTAGAAACGTCAATGAGAGAGAAACATCGAACAGCTGCCTCTTGCACACCCCCTACTGGAGATGTGCCCACAACCAATGTACATGCCCTTGACCAGAATCGAACCCGGGACCTTTCAGTCCGCAGACCGATGCTCTACCACTGAGCCAAACTAGTTTTGGCCATATGCACATTTTTCTATAAAGTTTGTTGCTTCCCTTATATTTTCAATTTCCAATGAGTGAAAAACTAGATTAGAGGCATTGTCAGATTCTCCAAAGGGTTGTATTCTAACCCTCCAATTAATAACCACTTGTTAACTTAGATTAATTCATGAAAACCTAGTAACCTATGAAGGTATTGGAGAAAATTGGGTGGACCCCTGCCATAGTTTTTACAAATTGTTTCTGACTCCCTTGACACAGAATCCTGGATGGCCTAGCATTATGATTTTTTATCCTCTTAAGTAATTTACTTCCTCTTATCTAATTTGCTTCCATACTACAGAGGTTTTTCACAGTAATTTTAGTAGAGTTTTAATTTTTAATTTTTTTAAATATAAAATATATACTTTTTTTAGAGTCAATCAGTTTAGTAAAATGTAACCTGTAGATCTAGCTACTAAGGATTACAATCCAAAACGAATTTCAAAACACCCTCAACCTTTCAGGATAATTACTTAAGAATTCATGTGCTCCAAAAATGGTGTACAAGCTCATTCCTTATCTAAATGTCACTTATTCTAGCAGGTTTTATTGTAAAAGAGAGGGAGGAATAAAGGAAAGATAATTGTAGGAGGTCATGTTAACCTCCCTCCCCCACTCAGATTACATAAGATTTAATTTTGAAGGAAAAGCTTTTCTTTTTTTTTTTTAAAGTTTTATTTATTGACTTGAGAGAGAGAGAGATCAATTTGTTGTCCACTTATTTATTCATTCTTTGTTTGCTTCTTGTAGGTGTCCTAACTTAAAATTGAACCCACAACTTTGGTGTATCAGGACAATGTTCTAACTAACTGAGCTATCAGGCCCAGAGTCAAGATTAAGAGGAGGACATGAGGTTGGGTTGAATAAAATAAAATTATTTGGTATTTTATTAAATCAGCTTATTTTTTTGTGTGTAAATGAGTATGCTCACACACATATGTGACAATAGGATTATTCATCACAAATAAGAATTTATGAAATGATTTAAAATGATCTCATACCACTTATTTGCTAAAAGTTCTGGTGAATGTTGAAATGGCTCAATGTGGACAAATATAGCTCACATTATATTGAACTTGAACTCTGAGTTGTGATATGATTGAGTCTCCCCAAATAAACAAACCTTAAAGTTATGACACGAGTGAGCCGATATGAATGTGTCATGAATTATTTGTCTGTTCTTTAGCTTAATGTCTGACCTGTGGATCAGAAGTCCAGCTGCCTCAAAACGTAAAAGATCACTTTATGTGAATTAATGGGGCAGAGGTTGATAGAAAAATTTATTTTCCTGTCTCAACACTTGAGAAAGAAAAAGAGCAGGCATTCTCCCCTTTGCAAATCCATTGTTTCAAGTATAAAAGCAGTAATGGAGGTGCTTATGGCCAAAATCAAGTATCAAAAGTATAGATTTATCTACACTATTTTTTCCTCAAATCTAAAAATAAGTTTTCAGAGGGATGGAAGAGTATTAAGCCTTGATAGTTGAAATATAACTGCTTTTATGACATAGAAAACATTTTTCTATCTAAATTCATTTTAAACTCAAAGGCCTGGGGGATGGGTGGAGTGGGAAGAGAACAAACAGAAATGCTTTTTAGACTACAAATTGAAGAAAGGGTAAATTAAGCCTCCTTGAACATAAAATATGAGTTTAGACTTTGAGTTGACCAACCTGTTAACTTAAAAAGCCAAAGTGAGAGGCAAAAAGTATTTATTTGGGATTACAGAATTGCAATCTGGGAACACAGATTCAGGCAGAAACCCAAATTGTGTCCTGATTATGGGATAAAGCAAAGGGTTTTCATGAGGAAAGAAAGGGAAATAATTGCATGAATAGAAGAAAGGAATCTCTATTGGTATGAACAAACTGGGTTACTCTTCAGCTATGCATGGCAGGTTAATCATTCTAAAGAATACCCATAATCATGAGTCCATGTGATCAGAATATCTGTTTTCCTGTTAGCTTGTCAACAGTTGTTTTTTTGTTTGTGTGTTTCTTTTTGTAAGACAATGTTGCTTTTGTCCAGTCCAAAGATTATTTTCCCCCATTCAAACATTCCAAAGGTTTAAGGAGTAAGAAGTAGAAGGTCTTCCCCTGGAATGGTTGCTCTGGTTCTATTTTAAAATGGCTCCACTTATGTCAACTTTTCACAAAACTAAATACCTAAATATGCCTTTAAATGAGAGAAGCAATCCCTTTCCGATGTCTGAATACAAATTAAATTTGTATGTGATAATCCATAAATTTACATTTTGAGTTTCAACAAAAATAAGCTATTATAACATTGCAGAAAATATTCCAAATGCAGTCATAAGGCCACTTTGTATCCCTATAAATCTTTATAGTGTATACCATTTTATATATGTTTGTACTAAAACTGCTTATCAACCCTACTTGTGTTAAATTTAAGGTTCTGAGAGGTATTTATTTATTTATTTATTTATTTATTTATTTATTTATTTTATTAAGGTATTATATGTGTACATAGCTTACCATTGCCTCCCCCCACCTGCCATGCATGCCCTCCCTCCCCAGAGTTTTGTGTTCATTGGTTGTACTTATATGCATGCATACCAGTCCTTCCATTGATCTCTTATCTCCCCCCAGGTCTCCTTCCCCTAATGAGTTGATAATGAACTTTATTATCCGTAAATGAGTGAGGTCATGTGGTGTTCCTCTTTCATTGACTGGCTTATTTCACTCAGCATGATGCTCTCCAATTCCATCCAGGTTACTGCAAATGATGAGAATTCCTTCCTTTTTATGGCAGCATAATATTCCATGGTGTAGATGTACCATAGTTTTCTGATCCATTTATCTGCTGATGGGCACCTAGGCTGTTTCCAAATCCTAGCTATTGTAAATTGTGCTGCTATGAACATAGGGGTGCATATATCCTTTCTGATTGGTGTTTCTGGTTTCTTGGGGTATATTCCTAGTAGTGGGATTACTGGGTCAAATGGGAGTTCCATTTTTAGTTTTTTGAGGAATCTCCATACGGTTCTCCACAGTGGTTGCACCAGTCTGCAATCCCACCAGCAGTGCACAAGGGTTCCTTTTTCTCCACAACCTCGCCAACATTTGTTGTTTGTTGTTCAGTTGATGTTGGCCATTCTGTCAGGTTTGAGATGGTACAGCATTGTCATTTTGATTTGCATCTCTCGGATAATTACTGACTTTGAGCATGTTTTCATGTGCATCTTGGCCTCCCTTCTGTCTTCTTTTGAGAGGATTCTATTTAGGTCCATTGCCCATTTTTTAATTGGATCATTTATTTTCCTTTCATTGAGTTGAATAAGCTGTCTGTAGATGTTGGAGATTAAACCTTTATCAGTGATATCATTTGCAAATACGATATGTTCTCCCATGCAGAGGGTTTTCTCCTTGTTTTGTTGATGGTTTCTTTTGCTGTAAAAAAGCTTTTTATTTTGATGTAGTCCCATTTGTTTATTTTCTCTTTAGCTTCCATTGCCCTAGGGTTAGTTAGGATCAGTGAAGAAGTTCTTTAGGCATATGTCTGAGATTTTGCTGCCTGTGGATGTCTCTAGTATTTTTATGGCTTCCCATCTTACATTTAAGTCCTGTATCCATTTTGAATTTATTTTTGTGTATGGTGTAAGTTGGTGATCTAGTTTCATTCTTTTGCATGCATCTGTCCAATTTTCCCAACACCATTTGTTAAAGAGAATGTCTTGACTCCATTGTATGCTTGTGCCTACTTTGTCAAATAGTAACTGAGCATAGTGATTTGGGTTGATATCTGGATTCTCTAATCTATTCCATTGATCTATATGTCTGTTCTTGTGTCAGTACCAGGCTGTTTTGAGAACAGTTGCTTTGTAATACAGCTTGAAATCTGGTATTGAGATCCTTCCTACTTTACTCTTCTTTCTCAAGATTGCTGAGGCTATTGGGGTCTTTTCTTGTTAAAATTAATTTTTGGAGAGTTCTTTCCAGGTCTATGAAGTATGCCGTTGGTATTTTAATGGGGAGTGCATTGAACTTATAAATTGCTTTGGGATGTATGGACATTTTGATGATGGTGATTTTACCAATCCATGAACATGGTATGTTCTTTCAACTGTTTACATCTTCCTCTATTTCATTTTTTCAGTGTCATATATTTTTTTGCGTGTAGGTCTTTTACCTCCTTAGTTAAGTTTATTCCTAGGTATCTTAATTTTTTTTGGTGCAATGGTAAATGGGATTGCTTTTTTAGTCTCTGTTTCTGTAAGTTCACTATTGGTGTATAGACATGCCATACATTTCTTGGCATTGATTTTGTATCCTGCTACATTGCCAAATTTATTTATTAAGTCTATTAGTTTTTATGGAGTCTTTTGGGTTTTTTATGTAGAGTATCATGTCATCTGCAAATAGGGACAACTTTAATTCTTCTTTTCCAATTATGGTGTGTTTATTTCCTCTTCTTGTCTAATTGCAATGGCTAGTACTTCCAGTACTATGTCAAACAGGAGTGCTGAGAGTGGGCATCCCTGTCTTTTTCCTGATCTTAGAGGGAATGGTTTTACTTTTTCCCATTGAGGATGATGTTTGCTCTGGGTTTATCATATATAGCTTTTATTATGTTGAGGTATGATCCTTGTACACCCATCATGTTGAGAGTTTGTTTTTGTTTTTTTAATCAGGAAAGGGTGTGGGATTTTATCAAATGCTTTTTCTGCATCAATTGATATGACCATATGATTTTTAACTTTCAGATTGTTTATATGATGTATCACCTTTATTGATTTGTGGATATTGTACCATTCCTGTACTTCCGGAATAAATCCTACTTGGTCATTGTGTATGATCTTTCTAATGTGCTGCTGGAGCCGATTTGCTAGAATTTCGTTGAGGATTTTGGCATCTATGTTTATGAGGGATATTGGCCTGTAATTCTCTTTCATTGTGTTGTCTTTATCTCGTTTTGGTATTAGGGTGATTCTGGCTTCTTCAAAGAAGGAGTTTGGAAGTGCTCCTTTCTCTTGAATTTTTTGGAATAGTCTGAGGAAGATAGGTTTTAGTTCTTCCTTAAATGTTTAGTAAAACTCTCATGTGAAGCCATCTGGCCCTGGGCTTTAGTTTGCTGGAGGCTTTTTGATGACTGCTTCAGTTTCTTCCAAAGTCACTGGTCTATTGACATTTTTAAATTCTTCCTGATTAAGTTTTGGAAGGTTATATTTTTCTAGGAATATGTCCATTTCCTCCAGGTGTTCCAGTTTGTTGGAATATAATTGTTCATAGTATTTTGTAACAATCCTTTGTATTTTGGCGGGGTCTATTGTTATTTCACCTCTTTCGTTTCTGATTTTGTTCATTTGGATCCTCTCTCTTTCTTTCTTCATTAGCCTGACTAGAGGTTCGTCAATCTTATTTATTCTTTCAAAGAACCAGGTCTTGGTTTTGTTGATCTTATGTATTGATTCTTTGGTCTGTATGTCATTTATCTCTGCTCTGATTTTTATTATTTCCTTCCTTCTACTTAAACTGGGCTTTTCTTGTTGCTCTTTTTCTAACTCTTTGAATTTTAGAGTAAGATAATTTGTTAACATTGTTTCTTGTTATTTTACAATACGGTTGTAGAGCTATGAACTTCCCTCTCAAGACTGCTTTTGCTGTGTCCCATAGATTTTGGATTGTTGTGTTTTCATTGTCATTAGTTGCCATGATGTTTTTAATTTCTTCCTTGATTTCTCTAGTAACCCAGTCCTTTTTAAATAGCATGCTATTTGGTCACCATTTGTTTTATTTCCTTGGATTATTTTTATTGTAATTGATTTCCAATTTTATGGCACTATGATCTGAGAAGATGCTTGATATGATTTCTATCTTCTTGAATTTGAAGAGACTTTGCCTATGTTCCAACATGTGGTCTATCTTTGAAAATGACCCATGTACACTTGAGAAGAATGTGTATTCTGTGGCTTTGGGGTGAAATGTTCTGAAGATGTCGATTAATTCCATCTGGTCTAGTTTGTCATTTAGGGTTGATGTTTCTTTGCTTATTTTTTGTTTAGATGATTTGTCCAAAGGTTACAGGGGGCTATTAAAATCTCCTACTATGATTTCATTGCTATTAATCTCTGCCTTAATGTCGTCCAGCAGTTTCTTTTAAATTTATTTGGGTGTACCTGTATTGAGTGCTTATATGTTAACCAGAGTTATTTCTTCTTGTTGGATTGCTCCCTTTAGTATTGTGAAGTGGCTTTCATTATCTCTTGTTATATCCTTCCCTTTGAGGTCTAATTTGTTCAGATATAAGTATTGATACCCCATATTTTTTTCATTTCCATTTGCTTGAAAATCCTTTTTCCATCCCTTCACCCTCAGTCTGTGTGCATCTTTTTTTCTGAAATGGGTTTCTTGTAGACAGCAGGCATATGGGTCTTGTTTTTTTATCCTATCTGTTACCCTATGTCTTTTGATGGGAGCAATTAATCCATTTACATTTACAGTTATTATTGATAGGTAATTATTTGATGCCATTTTTAATTCTGTATCCCTGTGTTTCTTCTTCACTTCCTATTTCTTTATGTTTACAGTAGACCCTTTAGCATTTCTTGCATTGCTGATTTGGTGGAGATGAATTCCTTTAGTCTTTTTTTGTCTGTGAAGCTCCTGATTTCTCCTTCAATTTTGATTGATAGCCTTGGTGGGTACAGTATTATTGGATTCAGACCCTTCCTTTGCATGAGTTTGTATATTTCCTTCCATTCTCTTCTGGCCTGATGAGTTTCTGTTGAGAAATCAGTTGCTAGTCTGATGTGGTTTGTTTTATATATAACTTTCTTTTTCTCTCTGGCTGCTTTTAAGATTCTAACTTTGTAGTTAGTGTTTGCCAATTTAATTATAATATGCCTCTGCATCGGTCTTTTGGGATTCCTCTTACTTGGGACTCTGCAAGCATCTTGGATTAGTGTGGGTTTTTTATTCCTCTATCTATTGAAAGTTTTCTGTCATTATTTCTTGAAATACATTTTCCATGTCTTCTTCAGTGTATTTTACTTCTAGAACCCCTGTTATTCTAATATTGTTTTGTTTTGTATTTTCCCAAAGCTCACGTAGGCTCTCCTCCTGCTTTTTAATGTTTCTTTCTATAAGCTGCTTGAATTGGGTATTTTTTCCATCTTGTCTTCTAGCTCACTGATGCAGTCATCTTCTTCTAGCCTGTTCTTGATGCTTTCTATTGTGTTCTTCATAGTAGTGATGTCATATTTCATTTCTTCTTGGGTCATCTTCATTTCTTCTTGGTTCTTCTTCATTTCCTCTTGGGTCTTACTCATATTGTCAAATTTGTCTTCCATTCTTTTTAGCTACCTTATGATCATTATTCTGAACTCTTGCTCTGGTAGGTTGCTTGCCTCTAATTATTTACCTCCTTTTCTGGTGATGCCTGCTTTTCTTTCATGTGCAGCTATTTCTTTGTCTCCCCATGTTCTCTCTTTACAGGATATCTGATATGTAGTTCACTTTCTCATGTGTTGATTTAAAGGCACAAAATACAACACTACCAGGTACAACACAGAAGTCACTGAACAGGAATCTATTTGCGATATTAATAACCTCTAATAAAGGTGACCACTAGAGAAAGGCAAATTAGGGGAGAGGCGAGAAAGTAAAATGTAAAAAATAATAATAATAAAGAACGAGAGAGAGAGAGAAAAAGAGAGAGAGAGAGAGAGAGAGAGAGAGAGAGAGAGAGAGAGAAAGAAAGAAAGAAAGAAAGAAAGAAAGAAAGAAAGAGAAAAAATAAAAAAAAGTGGGATAAATAAAGAGAAGAAAGAAAAAAAATAGTGTCAAACTGAAATTGGGTAACAGGAAAAAAAAACAGTGAGAGTGAAGCCGAAACTGGTTTGGCTTAGTGGTAGAGCATTGGTCTGCGGACTGAAAGGTCCCTCGATCGATTATGGTCAAGGGCATGTACATTGGTTGCAGGCACATCCCCGGTGGGGTGTGTGCAGGAGGCAGCTGGTCGATGTTTCTTTCTCATTGACATTTCTATCTCTCTAGCTCCCTCCCTTCCTCTCTGTAAAATATCAATAAAATATATATATATTTTTAAAAAGAGTGATAGTGAAAAAGAGAGAGAAACAAGAAGCAGACTAAGAGAGAAAAGGGGAACAAACTATATATATGTGGAGAAAATTCCAATAGTACAACCCTTATCCTAGCAAATGCCAACAACAATACAATACCTACTACTATCAAGTAAGTCTAGGATAAACAGAAATAAAAAACATACAAAACAAAGTAATTACAAAATACTATACAACATTAACATCAAAAGAATAAACTTATCAATATCAGTAAAAAGCATAAAAATTCAATATAATCAACATTCACCAAACAACAACAAAAAGATAGAGAGGAAAACCATTTTTTTTTTACTAGTTAATATAGTGAAGAGAGTGGTATTTATGCACTTGGAACAGGGAGTTGGAAATTAGGTATATAAGTAGGGTGAGAAAGAAAAGGGAAAAACTAAAGCTGGAAAGGGTTAAGATAAACAGGAGATGAAAAGGGGATAGTTTAGTAATAGAGTGATGGCGTAAAGGTTGAGTTGAGATAAGGTTGATTGATGCTATAGTAGGGATGAAACTAGAATGAAGACTAATCTCAGTGTAAAATAAAGAGAAAATAAAAATGGTACTTAAAAATAAGTAAAAGGAAACAAAAAGTGCAAAATAGCAGTAGTAATAATGATGATTGAGACTAAAAAATGTAATTATTGAAGAGGTAAAATCAAGTCACGAAAAAAGAAAAAAATGTTTCTTAAGTAAAGGATGTAAAAAAATGAAAATAAAGCAAAATATAGAAAAATTAGCATAAAAATGTGCAGTACTGGTCATTCACTTTTGATTACTTAAAAGTAGTAATTAAAGAAAAAGTCAGTTTGTATATCAGCCCCTAGGTGGCAGTGTTTCTGGATCTACTTCCCCGTCTTTTGGCTCCTCTAGCCTTCTTTCTTGCTCTTTGGCTCTCCTATGGTCCCTCCTGTTCAGATCCCCCATTTCCAAGAAGGCAATTTCCCCCTGGAGTCTCCCAGGATATGCCAAACTGGGCAGTCGTTCCCTAGTGCTCAAAAGCCAAGGTAGGAAGGGGATCATCCACAGGATGGGTCTGTGTCAAGATGTCCAGATGTTCCATTTACGTTGGGATAGACACTATTCTTTAGAATTTGTTCCTCGCCCCTTGGCATTTAAAAAAAAAAAGTCCCGGTTTTTGGGAAGATCATGCCAAACCCGACACTGGGTCCTACAGCATGCATTCTCTCTGGGGTCTCTACCTCTTTCGGAGCACACTCTGGCCTCACTGCAGCTGCAGCTGCTCTGGAGTCTGCTCTGACCGAGTAGCCACTGCAGCTGCTCTGGAGCCCGCTCTGGCCCTTCAGACACTATAGGCGCTGCTCCTGCAGCAGGAACCCAGAACCCTCACGTTCTCCCAGGCAAACTCTGACCTTTCCATGGGTGATTGAAGAACTTCCTTGAATCCACATGTCTGCGCTGATTGGGGCGTCACAACTGCTCGGTGGACTCCCCTGTTGTGGGTCCCCCAGGCCTCAGGTAACGTCTTCTTTTATTTGTAACATGGTGTAGCTTTCCCTCTGCCCCTGTAGGTCCGGGAGAAGTTCCTGCTGAAGAGCGGGCTGCCTGGTCAGGAAATCCTGTCCAGCAGACACCCCCTGCCTTCTCCTAGAGCTATGCCACCCCTCAGCTTGCCAACTAACATTCCCCGAGCAATTCTCAGGTGCTCCTTCTATCTGCTCTGGGACTAGGTTCAGAACAGTTCCATCTGATCTGCCGCCATTTTGTCCCTCTGTGAGAGGTTTTATGACTTAACCAAAGGCAAAGAACAGGTAAAGCATCAGAAGTAGGATTGAGCCCAGGTGATTTATCTCTAAATTGAATTTTTAAAATTATATAATGTTGCTCAAAAGCATAAAATAAACGTAAGGAAAAATATTTACCTAAAAATGTAATTACTCTTACATAAATGTGAAAACCCAGTGGGATATTTACTAATGTATTATCTTTGGATTAGATAAGTGATAGAACAATTTCTTCATTGCTTAACCTAATTGATCTATTATGCTAAGAAAAACAATAAGGTTGAAAGTGAATTTTAAAACATTTACAGCCCTAGCCGACTTGGCTCAATGGATAGAGCATTGGGCTGTAAACTGGAAGGTCCTAGGTTTGATTCTGGTCAAGGGAATATGCTCAGGTTGTGGGCTCAATCCCCAGTGGGGGACTTGCAGGAGGACACTGATCCATGATTCTTCACTCATCATGGATGTTTCTATTTCTCTCTCCCTCTTCTTTCCTCTCTGAAATCAATAAAAATATATATTAAAAAATGAAAATGTTACAAATTCTATAAATTATGTAATCATTCAGTTGAGATCATAAAATCTCATTCTTTTGGAAAAGTCTTATGGTCCTTTTATCTGTAGTTAGAATAAAAGAATAACTTCTGAGTAATTGTTCATTTATATATCTGGTGGTAAAAAAGCTATATCTGATAAAATAAAAAATTGATATGTTATAAAAAGAAATAAGTAAAAAGACTGTGAGATATTAGTTTTTTCCTGATTTATAGTGGATATGGATGTTAAACTATATCATGAACATTCTGTTAGCAGTTGTTATGCTATAGTTCTTTTCCAGCTCAAAAGAAAATGCCTTAGGATAAATAAACAAAATTTTCATGAACATCATTATATCTTGGCATTTTTGCATATTTGAAAGTCAGATATTCTTTGAAGTCATTTAGAATAATTGGGACATATTTAGAGGTAAGAATTTTGTTTCTGAAGGAAACTTTTGTGTAGTAATGTTCCATACAGGGTTGGACAAAAATATATTTATAGTTGTGAGTATGTGAAAGTTGTATTATTATTATTATTATTATTATTATTATTAATTGCATTATTTATTTGTATTATAACTGTATGCCTTTTACCCACCCCTGTATTTTAAAAACATATTTAGTGAATTTTAAAGTATATTTAATTTTCTCTTTAAAAATGCATGAAAGGACATTCTTGAGAGATTTAGGCAGCACACCATAACCCTTCATGTTATAAGCCTTAATCTAGTTATTATTGGTATCTGATTGAACAATATGTAATACTAGAGGCCTGGTGCATAAAATTTGTGCATGAGTGGGGGTGGGGTGTCCCTCAGCCCAGCCTGCATCCTCTCCAATCTGGGACCCCCTCAAGGGATGTCTGACTGTCCATTTAGGCCTGATCCAACTTTATTTTAAAAAATAATGTGGGAGAAAAAGAGAGAAAATGAAAAAGCAACTCTCTGTTGTTTCTCTTCTCATCCAAGCACGGGATCTTCCTGGACACAAGACCCTTGCTTCTGAAAGGGCTCTGGGTGTTCAAGTTCTGATCATACCTTGGTCCTTTGGTTTAGTGTTGGGTGTTGGGGAGAGGGGTCAGGAAGATTTTGATATGAGTTGCAGGTATAGGTCAGAGTTTTCCCTTCTGTACATGCTTTGTCTGCATGACTTGCAGACTTGTTCTGTTGTCCGTGAAAAGCAACTCAGTACCTTGTCAGAAACAGGGTACTGAGGAACCGGTTTTGTGGTTACAATACTAAAGATTTTTTTTAAGTTAATGCACAACAAACTTATACTGAAAAATGTAAACAAAAATGTATTAGGTAAAATATTTTTTCTAATGTGACATGAGAACAGTGTCATGAATTGAACAGAAAGCTTAGAAATGGAACTATATAAGAAATTGGAATGTAATATATGTAATAATTCAAACTAATTGGAAAAGGATAGATTCATCAATATATGGTATTGGGACCACTGCTGACTCTAATAAAAATTAAATTAAGGCCCTACCCAGTGTGTCTCAGTTCATTGAGCATTGTCCTATGTACTTAGAGGTCACTTGGTTCAATTCCCTGGTTGTGCCCTAAAAGGGGGTGTGCAGGAAGCAGCCAATCCATGTTTTAATGGTTCTTTCTCATCAATGTTTCTCTCTCTGTCTCCCTCTTTCTTCCTCTCTTTATTAAAATACTAAGTCCTTGCATCACACGAGAATAAATTTAAGGTCAAATATATATTAAAATAGAAAAATACAAATATGCTAGAAGAAAATATAAGTGAATCCTATATAATAAAGAGATGATATGTAAACTGACCTCACACCCTCACATCACAAGATGGCCACCTCCACTTTGTCACCGATGACTATCCCATGTTGTCACAAGATGGCCACCCCCATGTTGTCACAAGATGGGTGTCTCCACATCAGCACAAGATGGCCATCCCCACATCATCATAAGATGGCCACCCCAAGATGGCCATCTCACGTTATTACAAGATTGCCACCCCTACAACATCAGAAGATGGCCTCCCCCACATTGGCACAGGATGACCTGCAGGGTAGGGCAGTTGAGAGGACCAGGCCTGCAGGGAAGGGTAGGTGGGGGTGATCAGACTTGCAGAGGAGCAATTAGATGTCAATCAGGCCAGCAGGGGAGCAGTTAGGGGGCTATTAGGCTGGCAGGCGTAGTGGTTAGGGGCAATCAGATAGCTAGGCAGGGGAATGGTTAGGAGACAGCAGTCACAGATTGTGAGAGGGATGTCTGACTGCCTTTTTAGGTCTGATCCCACAGTTAGACATCCCCCGAAGGGTCACAGATTGGAGAGGGTGCAGGCTGGGCTAAGGGACATCTCACAGTGCATGGATTTTGTGCACCGGGCCTCTAGTCTATATAATAAAAGCCCAGAGAACATTACAGTGGAACAACCAGAACATCTGGTCCACCAGTCACTATGATATACACTGACCACCAGGGGCTAGATACTCAAAGCAGGGGAAGAGGAGGGAAGCAGTGAGGCCTGGAGGTGCATTCTATGGTCCAAGGATCCCAGGAACTATAAGTCCAGACCTTACTTTCCAATAAAAAAAAAATAAACTGAAAAAAAGCAGCCTGAGGCCTCCACCCTGGGAAAAACAGCTCCAGGAAGGAAAGACCTCCCCCTGCCCCACCTGGCCTGGCTGGCACCCTGTGGTCTCACGGGGACTCACTGGTGACATGCAGAGAGCAAAGCCCCTCCAACTCCAAAGCCTGTCACAAGACAGCTACTCCATGTCTAACTCCATGGTGGACACAACACTGCCACCACCTCAGCTCCTGACTTCCAGCTTTTGGCTTCCTGCTCACCCCTTCATATAATAGCTGTGCTTGGGCCTCACCAACCAATAGCACCACAGCAGAGCCAGAGAGTGGCAGGACATAGCCACCAGGGCTGTCTGGGCATTAATTTGGCTGCTGACTGATGTCCATGTGCAGCTTGGCTAAGAAAGGCCTGCTGATCTCTGTCTTTCCCTTCTCATCCAGAATCAAAACCTCTTGGGATGAATGATCAAAGCGATGGCCCCAACACAGGCTCGGTGTCACTGTTACAGACATGCCCAGTCATTACAGCCAGTTCCTCAGCCCACAGTCCCCTGATCCACCCACTGCCACTCCTGTCACCCCCTTTCTGAAATGTGAGCAAGATCTCAAATGCCCCCCTGTCAATAGCTCCCTTGCCCTACCTTCCTCTAAAGACCTTGCATTTTAAAAACATATATTTGATTGATTTCAGAGAGGGAAAGAGAGAAAGAAACATAAATGATGATAGAGAATCATTGATTGGCTGCCTCCTGCACATTCTAAACTGGAGATTGAAACCTCCCCTACCCCTCTTTCTATCCCTTCCAGGCTGGCAGGCCCCTGGATGGCAGCATGGCACTGAGGGAAGGAGGAGGGGAACAGGCAGGGAACTGAAGGGAGCCGAGGTCAGCAACAGAGTCAGGCATCTGTTTCTTCCACACAATAGTCACCTCCTTTCCTGACCTCACCAGGACTTCAGGCCCCAATTGGGCTGGTTCTGATCAGCCTTGACCACCTATCAGGCCTAGAAACCCACCTGTGCACGAATTTTATGCATTGGGCTCCTAGTATTTATATAATCAGAGGTTGGATAAAGTCTTCCTGAGCAGACACCAAAGCCAGATATTTTATGGGAAACCACTGGTAGATTTACTACAAAAAAGTAAACTTTATATATTAATAACTACTATAGATAAAATTAAAATACAAATTATATACTTGGAAAAAATACAACATATATAACTTGGGATTAATAATTCTTTGTAAAAATATAATTCCTGTCCTACAGAAAAGTTCCAAGAATAATACATAGAGTCCCTGTATACCCTTCACCCAAATATCTCAAATGTTAATATTTTCTGTATTTGTTTATTTGCTTTATTCTCACTCCTTGTCTTCTCCATCCACTCTCCACCCAAGCTCATTCTCTCTTTCTTCCTCTGTCTCTCTTTACACATACACACACACACACACACACACACACACACACACACCCTCCTATATTTTTTCTGAATGTTAGAGAGTGACTTGCAGGTCCAATTCTTCTGTATCTCTAAATGCGTTAGTGTATATTTCCTAAAAATAAGTAATTCTCTTATATAATCTAAGCACACTTATCAAAATTAGTAACTTGACATTATATAATATACATTTTCTAATATACAGACATTGTTGAAATTTTGACAGTTACCTTAATAATGTCCTTAATAATGACAATTGTCTTAATAATGTTTCTTTCTAGCAAAATATAATGTAACGTTATGTGGTGTGCTCAATTGTAATATTTCTTTGGTCATCTTTTATCTGGAAAATTTCCTAACCTCTTATTTCTATTCATAACATTGACATTTTTGAAGTGTACAAACCTGTAATTTTGTAGGCTATTCCTCAATTTGGGCTTATCTGCTATTTCCCATTATTGTTTCAGGTTAAGCATTTTTGGCAGGAATACCACAGAAGCAATTCTGAATTCTTAGTATATAATTTTAAGAGGGCACATACTGTTGCTTAGTCCCATTGCTAACAATGTTAACTTGCATCATTTTGTTATGGTGGTGTCTGCAAGGTTTCTCCACTCTGAAGTAATTAACAAGTATTTTATGAGGATACTAGAGGCCTGATTCACGAAATTCATGCACTGAGAGTTGTCCCTCAGCCCAGTGTGCACCCTCTCCAATCTGGGACATCCTTCCTACAATGCTGGACCACTGTCTCCTAACTGCTCACCTGCCTGACAGCATGATCACCCCCTAACTGCCACCCCTACCAACCTGGTAACCCCTTACTGACCCTCTGATGGCCTAGTAGCTCGCAATTGGCCCCCTACCAGCCTACTTGCCCGTCACTGCCCCATTGCCAGTCTAATCTTCCTCAACTGCCCCCCGATGCTGGCCTGATCACCCCCAACTGGACACCCATCTGCCTGTTCACCCCTAACTGCCCCTCCCCAACAGCCTTGTCGCCTCTTACCCCCAGCTGGCCTGATCACCCCAACTTCCCCCCTCTGTCAGCCTGGTCGCCCACAACTGCCCCCTGCCTGCTAGCATGATCACCCACAACTGCCCTCCCCTGCCGGCCATCTTGTGGTGGCTCTCTTGGCTGAGGGTGTGACAGTAATTTTGCATATTACCTCTTTTTATATAGGATACTTTGAAACTGTGTAAATAACTTGTTTAGAACTGACAGTTGGAGACAGTTTAATATTGGAGACTGGTTAAATAAGTTATGGCATTGTGGGGAGGAAGAAAATTTCCTCTTCCCATGAAGGTTCTTTTGCTTATCTAATAATTAAATTTACTTGAGACAAATTAATGAAAAAAAATAACCAAATTTAATTGCATATGTGTCTATGGGTAACCTAATATACATGAGAGAGTCAGAAACCCCACATAAATGAGAGGCTCAGAAACAGAAAAGAAAAATAAGGTAAATATGGCATTCTGAGCTAAGGATATAGTAAGGCACCTTGGGGCTTCATAGGTAAAGGAAGATAAGAAGAGCAGATATTAGGTAATTTATGACCTGTCCTATAGATAGGTTATAAAAAAATTATTTCTGGCCCTAGCTGGTGTGGCTCAGTTGGTTGGAGCATCTTCTAGTAAATTAAAAGGTTGCTGATTCAATTCCAGTCAGAGTGTTAACAGAGGAGACAGGTCCTCATATTTCCCAGTTGCTAGTGGGGTGTGAGGGTGAATTTCTTGCAATATTCTGAGAAAAATAATTTTCTGAGACTTGCATGGAAGAATGCAATATTGTAGAAAGCTTTATTTCTGTGGAATCAAACCACTAAATTTCCAAATTTTCTTTTCCCTTTATCCCACCATAGAAGTGTAGCTAGGACTTTGGTGGAGCTAAAATCAGAACCAGTATCCAGAGTTTCCATCCATGTCTGCACAGTCCAATCCAGCATCAGGCTGGCTTAATTTGTGTTCCCTGCTGCAATCCCTCAGTCCATTGCATGTGGGCTCCACAGGGGCACATGGCTATGGAGGAAACATGGGCAAATGCAAGGAAAACAAAGCAAGCCAAGAGCCTAAGAGCTCCATTGTATTCCCACATTTTCACATGCTTGCAGTGGCCACAGCCATTCTGGCCAATGATCTTTGTTCCCAGGTGTGACAGAGACAAGTACCTTTCCTATGTCACCCCAACTTTACTGGACTTGTGTGTACCTTCCCTTTGTTGGATCCCTTCCCCCAGTGTTTTGTAGGAAATAGGAAGGTTTTTCCTTGGGGAGTGAGAAGTTGCAGTTTCCTGATGAAGCTGCCCAAGTGGCATACCTATAATGTCTGCTGTTCCCTTTACTTCTTTCCCACTATTAGTAACTAGCTAATTATAATGGTATGTATCATTGGCACATACCTAGGTTTCAGGTTCAATCCCAGTTGGGGTGCCTATAGGTGTCAGCAATAAGTCACTGTAGGTGTCAGCAATAAGTCAGCCAAGGATATTCCTGAAGAGGACTGAAAGCTGACAACCACAACCTTTCCATCACTTTGGGAATACATTATTTTGTCTTGAAGGGAGTACCTGTGTGGCACAACATAGCATTCATGAGGTGTGATGTAATGTACTAATGCAATTATTAATTATGTCTATTTTCTTTTTTTTGCCTTTTATATGTTCTACAAAAAAATAAAACAAAACAAAAAACACAACACCCAGATATAATACTTATAATTAGAAACAAATAAATCGTGTTTTTTGTTTTTTCCAAAGAGAAAATTGCTGCACTGCTTGGAAAGGAAATACTTGTGGTCCTTGGACTTGAATATTTCTTTAGAGGTAGAATGGCATAATGAGCCCTGTTGCTGCATGAAACTGATTTCAGATCCTTAGGCCTTAGCCCTTATTATCTTAATATTCCAGACTTTCAGATTCCTCATTTGTAGTGGGGGAAAGCTGAATATGTGGTAAAGGGGTTGAGAGTAAGGGTGGATAACTGATAGCTATCTTGGAAGAATGTTGTGAATGTGACAATTAGAGATAATATTGATAAAGTGCCTGCCACAAAAGCTCAATAAATGATAGCCATTATTTGTTTATTTATATAGATTACATGTTTTAAGTCCTCTGACTTTGATATGTGTTTAAAAATATTACCTATGCATTTGATATCGTTCCAGAAGTTATCTCTCCATTAAAGGCACAATTAAAAACTACATTTTTTCCTAGAAGTATTCAATTTTCGATTCTCTCAGAAATATAGGCATTCTCTGGGTATTTACTTAACCCTTAGTTTTCAATTAAATATTTGTTTATCAAACAAATGCTCTGAGAGCAAGGGAAAAGTGACAGATTGTGTTTTGTCATCCATACAATTTTCTAGATTTAAAGGTATATAATTTTCTTACTTTTGTTCAGTACTACACTTGGTTTAAAATGTTCCTTTAATACCATATTTTAGGCATTATAGTATAATCAACCATCTATACAAAATTTAAAGCTTCATGACTACTTGTTAAAAATTTTGTGAAAAAGCGCATTGTGGTCAAATGAAAATGATTTGAATGCAGCTTTGGTCTACTGGGCAGTATTAATTGCAATTAAAGCTTAGAAAATTTAAATGTGATTTTTGTGTCATGCATTCCTCATCACCCTTGTTATTTCTGTGAAAATTCTAGCCTACCTTTTATTCTACAAATTATTTTCCCTTCAATGCATTTAATTCTCTCTTTAAATCATTGACTTGAGTTG
Source organism: Vespertilio murinus (assembly GCA_963924515.1). Classification (NCBI taxonomy): domain Eukaryota; kingdom Metazoa; phylum Chordata; class Mammalia; order Chiroptera; family Vespertilionidae; genus Vespertilio; species Vespertilio murinus. Next base: position 45,942,670 of record OZ004710.1, read on the forward strand.
ATGAAAAATAAAATAAAATTTAATATTGGTTTCATTTCATCGCTCTATTTATCTAACACACACTCAATAATGATCTTTACTCCAACCTAAGGATTAATGGTGGGGAAGATTGCTCATAGGTTTTGAAATCTAAGACTATATAATGATGAACTTTTATGTTGGAGAGCTTCGTCACTTTTCAAAAATTACTAAGCTGTAAAAATTCCAGTTAATTTGACTGTAGCCACAACTGACAATTTAAAAGAAACTGACCAGTTAATTTTGTGAAACAACTGCACTTGGTTAAAGAAACAAAGCACAACAATATTAAACTGAACTCTCACACACAAAATCTTTGTTCAAATCAGTTTTTTGATATTATGTAAAAACAAGAAACATTTGAATGCATTTTGTAGTTTGAATGAATTATGGTAGAATTGTATATGATTTTACTAACATCCATTTGTGTTGGTTAATTTTATGTGTCAAGTTGACTGGGCCACGGGTTGCCCAGATATTTGGTCAAACATTATTCTGGGTATTTCCATGAGGGCGTTTTCTTGTTGAGATTAACATTTAAATTGTTAGACTGAGTAAGCAAATTGCCTTCCCCAACATAGGTGGGATCCAATAAGTTGGCACGCACATGCGCTTGCGTGTGTGTACTGGTTAAATACTTAACATGTGGTCTACACTCTTAACAAATTTTTAAGTGTACAGTACTGAATTAACTATAGGTACTATGTTGCATATCAATTATACTGCAATAAAGCTATTTACATACAGAAAAATAATTTTTCCTGCCTTCCATTCAGATTAACACATTGGCTTTTTTTCTGTATTCAGACTTGAACTGAAGTATCAGCTCTCCTTGTCTCTAGCTTGCCAAATCAGCCTGCAGATCTTGGGACTTGCCAGCCTTCATAATTACATGGGCCAATTCCTTATAATGAATTTCTTCTCATAGATATATACATCCTATTGGTTCTGTTTCTCTGGAGAACCTTCACTAATATACTATTAAAATAATATAATTAAACATATATTGAGTATTTATAATAGCCCATCTATTGGGGTGAAGATGTATTAAAACATAACCAAAAATTTTAATTCTCACAACAACCCAATTCTTATGCCCATTTTTAGACAGGGAACTGAGGCTTGGAAAGTTCAAAAAACATGAAAATGCCACACTGCTAGTAAGTACTGAGGCAAGTGTTCAAACCAGATGGCCCATTTCAGAGGTACAAGCTTATACCCCTCCTCCCCTGAAAAATCACAGCAGAGAATTGGAGAAAGTAATTGTTTATTTAAAATATCTTCTTAAGTTTGTGCTTACTTTACTAGTTGAACTTCTGACGTACCTTTGGGCCAGAAGTTTAAACCATTCCCTGACTCAAGTATCCTCCTAACAGCCCTGAGAAAAAAATATACACATGTGCTACCTCCTTGATGAAACTGGCACAGTCATGAAAGGCAATGCAAATCAGGCTGAATCTAAGCCTCCATGTGACTGATTCTTGAATAGTAAAATTTTCTACTCTGTGTGGGTCTAATGGTTTTAATTTAGCTCAAATAAGTGCAAACACTGGGTAATATTGGGCTAAATATAGAAATCTGAGGCCAAATAGATTGCTAAGGATTGACCTCCTATTATGCTTTCAATGGATCCCCATGATCCTTCAAAGAAATCAGTCAGTATTCCTTTCTAATGCCATATAAAGGATTTATATTGCTGATATACAAATAGTCAATCAGTTCATCATTGAATGTCCATACATCTTATTACAAACACTCCAAATCAAGTTTTTGTTATTATGATTTGGCAAGAATGTAATGTTCTGGATCGTTTTCACTGTGATGCAGTGAGGCCATTTGAACTTCAGCTTTGAACAGTTACGACTTTGTAAATAATGTTATGCTTGCTATATTTTGTGCCCAAAAGAACTTTAAAATAGTACAGATTTATCCTTGACTCCTCCTGCACAAAGATGAGACTCATATTGAATACAAAACTTTGTCAGGATCCTTGTTTTTGACTTTTGAGAATTGACATATTGGCTACTGCGTGGTTTGCATTTCTGAATTATAAAGAAGCAAATCAAAACTTTGCCTGTGTTCGGAACTGCCCTTGGACAGATGGGCACAAATGCATTTTATGACCAATAGTTTGTTTGGGAAATGCATGCAGGTTTACTACTTTTATGTTGCATAACCATTTCTTGATGGCAGTATTTGTCTGAATGGGCTGAAAATTCATGGGCAATTCAGAAAATATTATCTTATGTTAACCTGCCTCATTTACCACAGCAGCCAGAGACAGCCTTAAAGCAACTTGGTCATCTAGATGACTTAGACTATTCCAAATAGAGTAAAAAAAATACAGTACCTTGAATATCACCATTAACGATCACAATTTCTCTAGAAAACTTTTCAATATTAGTTAGATCACAAATACTCTGGGGAGATGTAATGCCACTGCCGTCACTCTATATTCAAGATTTCAAGAAGTGAATAGGTTGCTTTTTCTTTATAGATTGTTAGCCTGCACTTACTATATATAATCACCAGAAAGGCAGGAGAGGGTACTAACAAATGTTGGTGCCTCCTAAATTCCATGTGCTCTACCAAACATATATGATGAATTAATTCAATTGACATAATTTTCAAGTTGAAACTACTCAAGTATGAGAGTTCCTGTATACCCAAAATTCACATTAACAGTTGTCAGGGAATAAACTAGCTCTGTTTAAGTTATTTTCCTTCCCATCCCTGAACTATCTTTGAGGGCAAGGAGTCCTTTTACCAAGCCTTGTCATGTTTCCACACATGTGGCTGAAGTCATGGCAAGATGGACCTGAACTACATGGCATGGGTTCCCCACAGAAAAAAGCAAAGGACTCAGGAAAAAAGTGTGCAAATAATATTGGAAATAAAAAAGGAGCATAAGAATAGACACAAGAAATCATAAGAGACTAAATACTTTTGAAACTTAAGATAAAATGCTGTATTGGATACTTGTGTTCTACCTCATATGCAGTCAATCCGCTTTTTATTCTCGTCATTGACATGGCAGATTTACACAGGTGTGACCTAACAGTTGATGGCCACTTAGCCTTTATGATGTGGGGGAGCCCTTAGCACTCATATACAACCCATAAGAGGGATTTCATAGGCCATGAGGCCATCATTAACCAATGAGGAGTAGGAGCCATTGGGTGACCAGTGAATAATTATACAACTCTACACAGAGTCACTAGTGGAATCTAGCCCTAGTCAACCACAGTAGTGATCAGTTCAATAACACAAGCTTGAAAAGGCTTTTTTTATTTTTTACTTTTATTTTATTACTATTTTATTAGCACCACATTTATTTTTTATTATAGCAGTTTTAAATTTTTTATTTTTCAATTATAGTTGCCATACAACATTATATTAGTTTCAGGTGTGCAACATGGTGACTAGATATTTATGTACCTTGAGAAGTAATCACCTGATAAGTCTAGTATTTATCTGGCACCCTACATAATTATTATAATATTATTGACTATATTCCTTATGCTATACTTTATATCTCTATGACTATTTTTCTAACTGGCAATTTGTACTTCCTAATTCCTTTCACTTTTTTTGCCCATCATCTCAACCCCACTTCTACCTGGTAATCATCAGTTTGTTCTCTGTATCAATGAGTTTGTTTCTGATTTCTTTGTTCACCTATTTTGTTTTTTATATTCTATATATAAGAGAAATCATATGTTATTTGTTTTTCTCTGTCTGACTTATTTCAGTTAGTATAATGTCCTCTAGGTCCATCCATTTTGTTATAAATGAAAAGGTTTTTTTTTTCTATTTCATTGTATATATGTACCACATCTTCTTTATTCACTCATCTATTAGTGGATATTTAGGCTGCTTCCATATCTTGGCTATTGTAAAGAATGTTGCAATGGACATATGATTGTTGAATAAACTTTTCTTCCTTTTTTTACTGCTCTCCAGTCCCACCTACCCATTCCCTGGAATCATGCTTCCCAAATATATTATCTGTACACAAGCTCCTCTTATCTCAAGCTTCCCCATATAAGAAATAATTCAAGGCTTAAACAATTTTTTAAATTTTCAGACAAATAAATATTATCAAAATGAAATTAGAAGAAACAGAAAACCTGAATAAACTGATTATCATTAAGAAAACTTAACTAAAAGTTTATATATATCCCTCACTCCCACTGCATTCTAAAAGTATCAGGCCCAGCTACATGTGATTTTTTTACCGTACTTTCATGGAAAAAGTAATCCCTATTATACCAATATTTTTCAAAGTCTAAAAAATAAGGACATGCTTGCTCCCCAACTTACTTTATTAAATAAATTATTAACTTCTTGATGGAAAATAGACAAAGTATAATAAAAATTATAATCCAGTCTCTTTTCTGAACACAAATACAAAAATTCTAAATAAAGCATTAGAAAACTGAGAGAAATATGACAATATCTAATAATTTTGAAAGTGATTCAGTAATTCATTATTCAATTTAATACAAATTTCTTGATTCAGTAATTCTTATTTAGGTATATAACATAGAGATATTTGTACCATATGTACAAGGTTGGTTGCTAAATCAATTTTTTATAATACCAAACACAGGAAACAACTTAAATGTTTATCATAGTGAATGGATCAGTGAAGTCTCAGTGAGATGGAATATTATATAGTAGTTAAAATGAATGAACATGATAGAAATAACACATGGATAAATTGGTATAAATTAATGAGCTAGATCTTTATATGTAACATGGTTAGAATTCAAAAAATATACACTGAATGGTCAGATTATTATGATCTCTGAACCATAATAATCTGGCCACTCAGTGTATATCCTATATAATAAAAGACTAATATGCAAATTGTCCCCTCAACTAGGAGTTTAACTGGTAGGCAGGCCAGCCAACCGCCCATGTTCCCTCTCCCTGACCAGACTGGCTGCACCCGACCCATGCACAAATTCATGCACAAGGCCACTAATCCTCATATATAATAAACACTGAGTACCAGATAATTATGTGTCCAGAGATCATAATAATCTGGCCATTAACATTTTAACTAAAAAAAGTAAAGTACAGAATGATGTGTATGACATTTAACTTTTTTAAAGGTAGCACAAACAATACTGTATAATTTTTCACTAAAACAGTTGTAACATGTAAGAACATGATGGATACATATAAAGTGCATGATTGCTGATGATTCTGGGTTAAGAGGGATACAAATGGGCTTCAGCTGCCCAGCCGGCCACGGCTCAGTGGTTGAACATTAATGGATGAACCAGAAAGTCATGGTCCAATTCCCAGTCAGAACGAGAGGCAGGCGATAGATGATCATCATTAATGTTCCTATCTTTCTTTCCCTCTCCCTTCCTCTCTGAAATCAATAAAAATATATTTAAGAAACAAATGGGTCAGCTGTATCTGTAACTTTCAAAAAAGAAAAAAAGAAAAAAGGAAAGTTGCTTGACAATTATAATAGTGTTGATGCTTGTTCTGAAAGGTGGATAATTATATTTGTTGTGTTGTTCTGATTAATTTTCTATATATTTTCATAATAAAATTCCAACACTGATTAGCAGATAATGTTTCAATATTGTATATTCAGTCAGCACTTAGAGTTCATTAGAAAAATGAGATACCCTCTGTAGTCATTAGAAAAATGGGCAAATATTTGAGGAAAAACTGTAAGAAAATCAGAAATGTAACTAACTACTATTCACATAAAATGAATATTTCACTAGTGCATGTATGTATATACTTATGTACATATGTATCTATCCATCCATCCACCTATCAATCCATTTAATTCAGTTTTAGGAAAACACACATACACTGCCAAGGATAATGTAAAACCTCTCCTGAAAGCAATTTATATCAAAAGAACTCAAAATGTTTGTACTGTTTGCCTAACAACTCTTCTAGTAATTTATAAATAAAAAAAACACAAAAAATGAAACCACTGAGTCATGAAAAACATGTTTATTATATAGTTAGTTATAATGATGAAAAATTAAAAATGGCTTAAATTTCCTACAGTAAGTCATTGCTTAAATACTTTATAGTTCATTTATACTATGGAATTCTACATAATTATTTAAAATTAGAATTATAACTATTATGAAAATTGAGAAAATTTTCATGATACATTGTAATCTGAAGTGGACAAAAAAACATTTTGAATTCATGTGTATACCTTACAAAGCATGCACGCTCATGCATATTCATGCACACCCCCCACACACATACACACAATGTACACATACTGGGAGTAATTCACAAACATGTTGATACTTGTAATTTCTGCCTTCATGGAAAATGAATGGTTTTTATAATGCTACTAGAGGTCTGATGCATGAAATTCATGCAAGTATAGGCCTTCCTTCCCCTGGCTGCCAACACCAGCTTCCCTTTGGCACCAGAACCCAGGCTTCCCTCGCAGCCCTGACTTTGTCAGAAAGGAAGTCTGGAAAGATATCCAGTCTAATTAGCATATTACCAATTTACACCTTAATTATTATAGATTTGTTCTTTTCTGATATTCCAATTTTTCTGTAATGAATGCATATTTCTTTTAAGCAGAGAAAAACCTTGCTTCTCAAATGTTAATATAATCCTTCTCTAGTACATCTGTAGTGGGGGCATACCCTACAACACATCACCATTTACTGTTATCTTTCAGATAGCCAGCTATAATAGAAGATGGCTGGCTGGACTATTACACAATTTAGCATTATATATAGGACACCTGAATCATGCCCATTTTCTCATTGTGCACCTTCTTTTACTTGAATAATGCTGCTAAATGCCTTGAATCCATTAACACTTTAAGGCTCCATAGTGGTAAAATTCTTGCTTTCACAGACATCTACCTTTAATTTTACATGAGAAAGGGAATTTATTTGGTATTCAGTTAGGGTCTCAGTTATTTCCAGAGAAAAGATGATGATAGTGGACTAAATTGCTGAGTCTTCAAAGTTGAGTAAAATTATTCTCAAAGGCTATGCTTGAGTATTTTAATAACTAGCTAGTACTCCTTTATAATCTATCAAATATTGGGGTAGTCTTTTATAGTTCATGAGATGTTGGAAATTTTCTAACTGTGCTTGAATGAAATACCTAATGAAGTTTGGGGGAATTATGTAAGACACTCAGAGAAATTTTGCTTTTAAAAGAAATAAAATAGAGGAGAAATTTTAAATGCTTAATATTATTAATAATATTGACACTCACTTGGGTATGTTTTTAAATATCTCCTAAAATATGACAATTCATGTAAAATTATTCATATATATGATTGTCTTGGATGTGGCAAAAAGAGAATACTGGGAAAACAATATAATTTAGATTATACATATTTAAGATATGGTGGCAATATAGTAAGTAATGTCTCATTTATCTAGCATAAAGTATTCCTATTATTGTAATCTTACCAATTTAGCACTCAAATTTTTACTGATTTAAACTATTTTTATTTTTAAAAATCTTTTTCCAATATAAAGTGCACTGGGCATGGCTCAGGGAATAGGTATATAAATAGGGCATAATCTCTTATAATTTTGGTTTATAATTATTGACTTCATTTCTGATTTCCCCACTAGACCAGGAGTTCCCTGAGGGAAACTAGATTTCTTATTACTTTTAGTACATAACACAGTTCTTTGTATAAAATAGGCACTTAGTAAATGTTTAATGAGTAAAATGCATTTTTAATATTCTAGTGCCTATCTTTGTTACTAGCTGTCATATCTTATTAATATCTGCTATTTATCCTTATAATCTGATTTACGTTCATTCATTTATATATCTTGTCTATTATGTGAAAGGTTCTATTTAAAAGCTTTGATGGATACAAAGATGTGCAATATATGGAACTTTCCCTCAAGGAACTTATAAAGCTTCCTTTTTAGTAGGAGTACTTGGGAATCTAAGGCATACATAAAAATTCCTATAATAAAAGCATGTGATGAGTGTCAGACACTAGTGAAAAACTAGACAAATCAAATAGCCTTTTTCTAGTCCTCATTAACTTGACCTTTCTACAACCTTCATGAGGCTTTAAAGGGTGGAGAAATGGTTTTTTATAGAACATAAATTAATACATTGACATTGTGGGGAATAAGATGTTAGACATGGATGCTCCCAGCAAAGATCTTCCAGATTGGTAAGGGGGATAGAACATTTACATAAATAACTAGAATAATAAGGAAAAATTGTTAAGTGCCATGATAAAAGAACAGATAATAAGCTATAAGAACTCGGGAAAGAGAACTCATTTTAAATTTTATTCTTATGAAATAAGTATGTGTTTTCTGAAATCTGGATTCTCAGAAATATTTTCCCCTTTTATAAAGGTTTGTAGCATTTATTTATCTGATGGTTGAAATGATTATAAGTCTGTTCTTTGGATACTAGTGGGTGGCATGTAACTATACAAGCCTATTTTGGAAAGGGTTACATTTATGTGCAGAAGCAGAGAAATAGAAGAAAGAAGAGTAAGAGTAAGGTATATACACTTGGTAGGACTATAATTTATTTATGAATCCAGCCCCTACTGGAGGGAGTTGAATCATTGGAGGTGTTAATAATTACTTATTTCCTGTATATGAAGAGATAAAAAAATCAATACAGATACAGCTGATACAAAAAGCAATATGATCTATTTTATAAATTTCTTTTTTTTGTATTTTTTAAAATTAAGGTATTATATGTATACATACCTTACCATTGCCCCCCCCCACCTCCCATTCATGCCCTCCCTCTCCATATTTTATAAATTTCATGTGGAAAATGTGTTTCATTGATGTATAATGACTATTCATATTTATATTCTATATATGATATTTTGTAGTTAAAGACACATATAAGACAAAGAAAGTAAACTAAGAACATTTCAGACTAGCCCAGTTAAACAGTTACCATTTAGAGTAAGAAGATCAAATCATTTTAGTAAAATAGCAACTCACGGATTGATTGATAGCAGGTTAGTTGGCTTCTTTGTCAGGCATTATCCCCGGAACAGAACACTTTTCTGAGGGAGGGTGGTACTTCCAGGGGAAGAATTGGTCAGGCTGGCTATTATCTGTGAGGAAAGTTTGAGCTTTGCAAAAACAACATCTGTTGTAATTAAACTTGACTGCCAGGTAGAGCCAACAGTGAAGAATAAGAGTACAATAAAATTTTACTCATGTAGGCAGAGCCATTTTACCAGAAATAGCCAAGTGAATCACAGAGAGGTAATGTGAATATAATTCAGTCTAAAAAGTCAGTGAGACTGGCATGCAACATTATTTCGGAAAATTTCAAAAACCAATGTGACATAGCCTTTTCCTCAAAAACTTCGCATTGTAAAAGGTTCAAAGTGTTATTGGAAAGAAGTACAGTGATAGGTATTCATGTATACAAATTGTGGGTTTGTGTAATAAAGCACATTTCTATTTGAACTCCTAAAGGGAGACTAAAAATGGCCACAGACTGGGGATTGTATATTTCTATGCAATGCAGTATCCATTGTGTAGCCCTTGTACTGAGAATATAAACACTTAGCAGTCGTCATGGTGATGTCAGAGAGGAGTCAGCAATGATCTTTAAAATAATGTAAAGTATAATTTATCCATTTTGTCTTTTGAATAATGTTTGATCAATGAATATTAAAATTATTCTGTCATTGCAAAATTATAAAATAACTAGTGGCTTAGTGCATGAAATTTGTGCATGGTAGGGGGTGTGTCCCTCAGGCTGGCCTGCACCCTCTCCAATCTGGGACCCCTCGGGGGGATGTCTGACTGCCAGTTTACAGGGATCAGGCCTAAACTGGCAGTTGGACATCCCTCTCATAATCCAGGACTGCTGGCTCCTAACCTCTCACCTGCCTGCCTGCCTGATTGCCCCTAACCACTGTGCCTGCTGGCCTGCTCACCCCTAACTGCGCCCCCCCGGCTTCTGGCCTGCTCACTCCAAACTCCCCCCCACCCCTACTGTCCTAATCACCCCCAACTGACCCCCACTGACACACTGACAGCCTGCTTGCCCCCAACTGGACTCCTGCTGGTCTACTCACCCTCAACTGCCCCCTCATTGGCTTGATCACCCGCAACGACCCTCCCCCCATCTAACCACCTTTGCCTGGGCCCTGCCACCATGGCTTTGTCCAGAAGAACATCCAGAAGGTCTCCCAATTAATTAGCATATTTCTCTTTTATTAGTATAGATAGAAGCCTGGTGAAGGGGTGGGGGCCAGCTGGTTTTCCCTGAAGGATGTCCCAGATCAGGGTGGGGATTCCCTTGGGGCATGGGCTGCCTGTGCAAGGGCCTGTGGTGGTTTGCAGCTGGCCACACTCCCATGGAGTGAGGGTCCCCACTAGGGCGGGGCATGGCCAGCCTAGGTGAGGGGCAGAGGGATGTTTTTAAGCTGGCCACAGCCCCTTGAGGGTGGGGGTTCCCGCTGGGGTGCCTGGCCAGCCTGGGTGAGGGGCTGATGGCTTTTTCAGGCTGGCCACACCCTCCAGCAGGGACTCACTCTCCATGGGAACGTTGCCAGGCTGAGCAAGGGACTGAGGGTCATTTTCAGGCTGGCTACGCCCCACTGTGGCTCAGGCTCCCAGTCCATCCTTCAGCAGAGGCCAGGGCAGGCGGGAAGTTTGGTTACCTCCCTTGTCAGGGCAATGCAAGCCTCCTGCTCACTCCAGCTTCATGGTTGCCACCATATTTGTTGGCTTAATTTGCATATTCACTCCTGATTGGCTGAAGGGATGGTCAATTTGCATGTTTCTCTTTTATTAGTGTATATAGCATTACTACAAAAGTCCCCTTTGTCTTTCAACATTTTGAAAACTTTAAGGATAGTGGCAAAATCTGTCATCCCAGACTAAATGCGTGTAGTTTTGCACAGTTTCTCTTCTTTTTAACTGTGTGTATGTTGAGGTAGTTTGGAAGTTGTTTTCATGGGCTTAAGAAACTTCAGTTTTGCTAATTCCTAGTTTTATTATCTTTGGTAAATCATTTTGTCTCTAGGTTTTAGTTTCCTCACCTACCAAAACAGGGAATTGTTGGAATAATAATGTCTAAGGTCCTTTACAGGCCTAACATTTTGTGGTTCTGTGCATATACAAAGATTTATTTATTTTTCCTGAACTTGTCATTTGTGAGATTCAAGAGAGTTTAGTTTGATATTCCACTCCAGTTTAAAGGCTGTGTTTCCCAGTAACTTAAGTACCTTCTCTCATTTTTTTTCATCATGCCAAACTGCTTTGTTTGTCACCCTGTGTAGAGTAGCTGTGAGCCTTGAAGGCAAGAGTATCCCATTACCATCTAGCACAATGTCTGACACATGGTGATCTTTCAATATTTGCTAAATGGATGAATGAATGGATATATGTAGTGTTAGAACTATAGGGCATTACAATCCCAGCAGCCATTTGTAAGCTTCCTGCCACAGAAGAACAAATACCAGGAAAAACTTGCTGACACCAATAGTCAGACAATATAATGAATGGAAACTTACCCAAAGGCACCTGAACATACACCTGCATTCCATCTGCATTCCAAGCTCACCATCTCAGTCCCAGACCCACTGATGACAAAAGTTTCCCACCAGTGACTGCATGTAAGGATAAAACTCTGGCTCCTGGGTGCTGCCATCATGGACCCTATGTCCTGGTGGCTCAGTGCTGTGCAGCCCTTCCCTTTGGATATACCATCACTATCCCTTTTCCTTAAATAATTTCAAGTTTTCTTTATCCATAGTCTAAGATGACTATTTAGTCTGCCCATGTACCACCATGTTAACCTTTCATGTATGACTATTTATGGATGTGATTTTGATTACTTAACTGTTGTGCCCTTCTTCTCACCTGATAGAAGGACTTGATCCCAGTCCTTCCTTCCTTCCTTCCTTCCTTCCTTCCTTCCTTCCTTCCTTCCTTCCTTCCTCCCTCCCTCCCTCCCTCCCTTCCTTCCTTCCCTTTTTAAATATAATTTTTATTGATTTCAGAGAGAAAGGCAGAGGGAAAGACAGAAACATCAATAATGAGAGAGAATCATTGATCGACTACCTCCTGTACATCTCCTACTGGGGATCAAGCCAGCAACTGCGGCATATGCCCTGACTGGAATTGAACCATGACCTCCTGGTTCATAGGTTGATGCTCAACCTCATAACCATGCTGGTTAGACTCAGTTCTTTATTACAGTCAGTTGTATAAAATGAAGTTGTTGATATGAAAGTGTTTTTGAGACCTTAATCATGTTATGTGTAAGTCAGGTTTCTTTATTGTTGTTTTCCATAAAGGGTTAAGAATCTTGAGTTGCTCAAAAGCTTGGATTTTTGTTCCTTCTTAGTCCACTTTTCATTTCCTAATTGTTAATTGTTGCTTTTTAAGTTTTCTTATAACAAATTATTCTTTAAAAAATAGTTCATGCTGATAGGGGAAAGGGCACACAATAAGAATAGGAACACAGTTGTTTAATGATTATTCACTTTACTAACTATAGATAAGAGGTTTTCCTACCGACCCTGGGAGACTGGAGGATGTGCTGTAAGAAGAAAACCAGGACTATAAAAAGATGGACTCCGTGAGCCTAGATGGGTCCATTGCTCAGAAAATACATTTTGAGAACAGGCAAGTAATATGAGACACTTTGATTTGGTGGCTGTGCCTGGACCCTGACCCCCTCCAGGAGTTTGCCTCAGTAACACTGACCATTCTTGGTCCCAGGAACTGCCAGAGCTGTGTTTGACATGATAGAAATGTAACTGCCTTGTTATCAGACTTCAAGATCCTAGACAAAGATACACAGACCACGGAACCTGCAGCTGCTTATCCTGGCCCTCTCCCCTCTTGCATGTAGCCTTTCTTCCTTTTCCTATATAATAAAACCCTAATATGCAAATAGATCAAATGGTGGAATGACCGATCTCTATGACATACACTGACCACCAGGGGGAAGACATTCAATGAAGGACTGTGAGAGTTCTGGATGTCTGACTGCAGGGAGGCAGACATCCCTTGAAGGGTCCTAGACTACAAGAGGACACAGGCCAGGCTGAGAGACCCCTTCCCCCCAGTGCACGAGTGTCGTGCATTGGGCCTGTAATCCCTATATAATCAGCTGACTAACATGAGATTAGAGCAGAAATTACAGGATGATCTGCTGCTTTCCCATATTTCCAGCATCACTGGTATAAGCACTCATCCACAATTCAACCCTGCCTCTCTTAATTTGGCTCAAGTAGTGACAGGTAGCCTAGGACCCATTTTGCCCAGTTTCAACACCTCAATTTGAAAGATCTTTACGACAAATTCCAGAGAGCTTAATAAATGCTGAAACTTCCATTATTTTGGATAGGATAAGACACATTATGAAAATTAAAGAGGAATCGCCTTGCTTTCTCTTTCTAGGAGAATTTAATATGAGAACCATTTATTTCATTCAACTTGTCAATATGCTTCCCTAGAAACTATGCAGTTATTATGTTTCCTGAGAAGTACAACTAATGATATTGTGACTGCTCTCCAGCTGCATGAACTGTCAGTTATGAATTGCTCTTGATGTGACTCTAGTAGAATTATACAAGTGTGCTACTCAGAGGTGATAGAAATTAAGAAATCAAAGTAGCTACATGGAACTCCAGAAATTTTATTGTATTAATCATCTGATTAAAAAAGAACATGCATCCAAAAATGTAAACATTGATAGGAATTTATATATATAATATATATATAATATTAATGGCATATGAATATGTTTGGAAACTTTTTTTCATTAGTGGGTCTGGGACTGAGATGGTGAGCTTGGAATGCAGATGGAATGCAGGTGTGTGTTCAGGTGCCTTCAGGTAAGTTTCCATTCATTGTATTGTCTGACTGTTGGTGTCCAGCAAGTTTTTCCTGGTATTTGTTCTCCTGTGGCAGGAAGCTTACAAATGGCCACTGGGATTGTATTGCCCTATAGTTCTAACAATGCATATATCCATTCATTCATCCATTTAGCAAATCAGATTCTAAAGATAATGATATGGGCAGGAGAACAAATTCATTCATGAAAATTCATCCATTTAGCAAATCAGATTCTAAAGATAATGATATGGGCAGGAGGACAATAAATCTTTGGAGATTTAAGACACTTCCTATCATGTATAAATCTCTCTTTTCTTTATTATTGCAAATAAATATCATCAGGATTGTGTCATTATTCCAAACCAATCAGATAATTCTATTTTTAAAAAATATAAAAATTACAAACTGACTGGTTAAGTGAGTGAATATATCACTTTTCACACATGTATTTGGTCCATGTAGATACAACCTTATCTTTCAATACTGGGCACTGTATATCAGTAATAAAGCTTTCAATAATTAATACAATTGTTTCTATCCCCTTAAGGAAGGGTCTTACAAATTGTCATTACTAGATGAAATCACATGTTATGAAGCATTGCTTTGAAACTAAGTTCACACTGGATATTGCCAGTCTTTTTAGTATACTTGGATTAATCATCAACTAACATTGAGGCACAAGCTTTGCTATATTTATCATGTATAGTTTTTTGTTCATAATAGGCGCTCAGCTTATGCAGTTTTCATCCAATGTAAAATTACTTCTCCATTAGTGAGAACTATCTTAAAAGTAATGTGAATGAAAAAGGGGCTCTGTAATTTGACTGAATGCAACCTTACAGGATGATCTGATCATAAATTCCTAACCGGTATGGTGGGTCATTACACCCCAGGCATATAACTTCTTTAGTAAAAAGATTATCTTTGCCCTAATTAAACCCTATCTGTTAGTCTGACATGAGCAGAGTAGGGATGATGGGCCATATACAGAACCTCACCAGGGCAGAACTCGAGGGTGGCTTTCTCTCAGAGGTGCTTGTAGCGATCATTTTTCTGCATGGTGCCACAGGAGACAGAGACACAGGACCTCTTCCAGTTAGGGCTGATGGTCAGCCATTGCTGTTTGTTCTACCCTGGTGATTCCCTGAAACTCAACCCCACCCAATTTGTGCTCAGAGCTTTTGCATATGAATGGCCTGGTCCTTTGAAATCTGAAACCTAAAGTACTGCAACTGGGTCAAAGAGCCTCAGAGCCTCCAAAAGAAGACCCAAGGCTTGACAACAGCTTGCATTGCTTCACAGCAGGGCCTCATCTGGGAACCTCCAAACCCCAAACAAAGAGAAGGAATCTGCAGATCTCTCTGTAGCTCCTGTTGGGTGGCCTCTCTCCTAGGAGATCCAAGAGCCAATGTATCCAGTGGTCAGAGAGAGATCATCCAGACTACACCTCTTCATATCCATGAGACATACTCAGGGGGCAGACTCATTGAGTGCCAAAGCCCCACTGAAACAAGTCTTATCCCATAAGGGTGTCTCCAGCACAGAAGTTCTCCTAGTGTAGACATAACAGATCCAATTGGCCTGGAGGCCAACTCCTCCCAGTGTTACCAACAATAACCAAAACCAAGGCTTAACTACAGCAAGACTGTGAACACAGCCCACAAAGTGGCGCACCAAGAGTGCCCACCTCAGGTAATTAGGGAGGCTGAGCCACTGGGCCCTATAGGACACCTAACACACAAAGCCACACTATCAACACAGGGAAGCAAAATGTGGAGACAGCTGAAACCGTTTTTGCTCAGTGTAGAGCATTGGTCTGCGGACTGAAAGGTCCCGGGTTCGATTCCGGTCAAGGGCACATCCCCGGTAGGGGGTGTGCAAGAGGCAGCTGGTTGGTGTTTCTCTCTCATCAACGTTTCTAGCTCTCTATCTCTCTCCCTTCCGCTCTATGAAATATCAATAAAATAAATATAAAATTTTAAAAAATGTGGAGACAAAGAAACAGGTCACAAATGAAAGAAATGGAGGAAGGTAAACTGCTGGATATAGAGTTCAAAACCACAGTTATAAGGTTAATCAATAATCTTCTAGAAATTGCCAATAAATTTAGTGAGACCCTTTAGGATATGTAAAAGACCCAATTAGAAATTAAGCATACACTGACTGAAATAAATAATAATATATAGAGATCCAACAGATTACAGTGTCCTAAGAATCAAGTTAAAGATTTGAAATACAAAGAAGCAAAAAACACCCAAATGGAAGAGAAAAAAGAAAAAAAAAAGAATATAAAAATATGAATATAGTGTAAGGAGCCTCTGGAACAATTTCAAGCATACCAACATGCAAATTATGGGTGTGCCAGAACAAGAGAGAGACCAAGATACTGAAAACCTATTAGAAGAAATAATAACGGAAAACTTCCCCTACCTGGTGAAAGAAATAAGACTTATAAGTCCAGGAAGTACAGAGAACCCCAAACAAAATGAATCCAAAGAGAATCACACCAAGACATACATAATTAAAATGCCAAGGGCAAAAGACAAAGAGAGACTATTAAAATCAGCAAGAGAAAAACAGTTACCTACAAGGGAGTACCCATATGACTGTCAGCTGACTTCTCAGCAGAAACTATGCAGGCCAGAAGGGATTGGCAATAAATATTCAAAGTTATGAATAGCAAGAACATACAACCAAGATTACTCTACCCAGAAAAGCTATCATTTAGAATTGAAGGTCAGATAAAGAGCTTTACAGATAAGAAAAAGCTAAAGGAATTCATCACTATCAAACCAGTATTATATAAAATGCTGAAGGGTATTCTTTAAGAAGAGGAAGAAGAAGAAAAGGTAAAGACAAAAACTATGAACATCAAAGTGACATCAAATACATATCTATCAACAAGTGAATCTAAAAATCAAGTGAATAAAAAGTCTGATGAACAGAATAAACTGGTGAATATAATGGGATCAGGGTCATAGAAAAGGAGTGGACTGACTATTTTCAGGGAAAGGGGTGTAGGGGGTTTGGGAAGAGACTGGACAAAAATTGTATACCTATGATGAGGACAGTGGGTGGGGGGTAAGGGAAGAGGGTGTGGTAGGAACCAGGTGGAGGGGAGCTATGGGAGGAAAAAAAAGGAACAACTATAATAATCTGAACAATAAATATTTACTAGAAAAAAAGAATAAAATTTTTCAGCTATTTTTTGCATTTGAAATTAAGGAGGGAATGGAAGGAAAATTACATGGAGTTGGGAAAAAACAAGGCAGGAATTGGATTAATATGATTCTGTGCTCTCTTGAGAGTGTCTAGGGCTTATATACATGTAAACAATGGATAGGGCTTGGTTAAGGCAAAGATAATCCTTTTAGTAGAAAGTTATATGTCTGGAGCATGACTACCCACCATGACTTTCCCAGGGAGAAATTTATGATCAGATCATCTCTGAAGTTACTTTCCATAGAACCCCCTTGTTTTCATCCATAATGAAAATTCCAAAGATAAATCTGTGTTCAGATAATACTGGTGTGAGAATAAATATTTCAGGGTCATCTTTTATATATTATATTGATACCATTGTATTAGCTAGTTATTAATAGCAGGAAGGGAGCAAAGGAAAGGCCAGACTTTATAGGTTTGTCATTTGGGCAGCTTCACCAGGAAACTGCAACTTTGCACTTCCCAGGGAACCACCAACCAAGTCACCACAGATCATTGGGGGAAGGTATCCAACAAAAGGGAACTAGATGCACGTGCAGTGTAATTGTGGTGCCTTGGGAAGGTATCTGTCATACATGGGAACAGAGATCATTGGCCAGAATAGGCGTGGCCACTGAAAGCCTGGGAAAATTTGTGACTACATAATCTCCTGAATGAAGGAGTTAGTTCTCTCTTATTGTTCTTAGCTCATGGGGCTCTCCTCTATTTTCCTCCTTGCATTCACCCATATGGCTCATGAACTTGCAGACCCCACACAAAATGGACTGACGTACTACAGCTAGCCTGATGCTGGATTGGACCATGCAGACATGGAAAGGAAACTGGACACTGGCTCTGATTCTAGCCTTATTAAAGCCACAGCTATACTTCTTCTATGGTGGGACTGAGAGAAGGAGGAACTTGGAAACTTAATTCCACAGAAATAAATCTTTTTATAATACCTCCTGTGAGAGTCTCAGAAAATTCCTTTTCTCAGGGTATCATAAGTAATTCACTCCTACTAGCAACAGGTGCAGATGAGGACCTTTCACCCCTTACATACTCTGATAACAGTGTGAGTCAGGGTACTCCATAAAGAAAGATTAGTAGAATACACACATACACACACATAAACACACACACACACACACACACACACACACACACACATACACACACACACACAGATTATTGGAATTGGCTCATGCTGCTATGGAAGACAAAAAGTTCCACAATCTGTTTTTAAGGCCAAAGAATCAGGAGTGCTGATGTCTGAGTGAAGGAGAAGATGGATGGATGTCCAAACTCATGCAAAGAACAGATTCACCCTTCTCCTTTTAGTCAATTCAGACCCTGAAGTGATTGGGTATTGCCCACCCCGACTGGTGAGAGCAGACCTTTTTACTGTCAGATTCAAATGGTAATTTCTTCTAGAAAAACACTTATGGACACACCCAGAAATAATGTTTTATCAGATATCTGGGCATCCCTTAGTCCAGTCAGTAGATATATATATGCCACATATATTTATATTTATACTAGATGCCCAGTGCATGCAATTCATGCACTTGGGTAGGAGGGGGGATCTCTTAGTCTGGCCTGTGCCCTCTTGCAGTCTGGGAGCCTTCAGAGGATATCTGACTGATGGCTTAGGCTCACTCCTTTAGGAGTGCACTGACCACCAGGGGGCAGCTCCTGCATTCAGCATCTGCCCCCTGGTGGTCAGTGCACATCATAGTCACCAATCATTCTGCCATTTGGTCGATTTGCATATTATCCTTTTATTATATAGGATACATATGGCCTATATAATAAAAAGCTAATATGCAAATTGTCCCATTGGGAGTTTGACTGACAGGGATTTCGAAAGCTCACTATGACATGTGCTGACCACCAGGGGGTGGTGCAGCATGAAGAAAGGTCCCAACCAGCAGCCAGCAGCCAGGGGAAGGAAGGCCCCAATTGGCCCTGATTGCTGGCCAGGCCTAGGAAACCTACCCGTGCACAAATTTTATGCACTGGGCCTCTAGTATCCTTAATATATAAAAAGCCAGGGGCTTTCCCAACCGGAAAAAAAAAATGGACAGACAACCAAACACAGGCTACATGGGGCAACCAGGCTGGCAGAGGGGTTAATGAGGGATGAACAAACGGCTGAACAAGCAGGCTGTGTGGGGGGACCAGGCCAGCAGGGGGGTTAGTGAGGTACAACCAAACAACTGAACAGCAGGCTGCATGGGATGACCAGGCCAGGGGGAAGGCAGTTGGGGGCAATCAGGCTGGTGGGGGGGCAGGAAGGGGTGACCAGGCCAGCAGGGGTCTATTAAGGGGTGACCAGGCTGGTGGGGGGCAGTAAAGGGAAACCAGGCTGGCAGGAGTCAATTGGGAGTGACCAGGCCAACAGGGGCTGGTAGTTGGGGGTGCCAAGGCTGGCAGGGGGGTAGTTAGGGGTGATTAGGCAGGCAGACAGGTGAGCAGTTAGGAGCCAGCAGTCCTGGATTGTGAGAGGGATGCCTGTCTGCTGGTTTAAGCCCAATTCTTGCAGTCATACATCCCCTGAGGGATCTCAGATTAGAGAGGGTGTAGGCTTGGGTGAGGGGATCCCTCTGTGCATGAATTTCATTCACTGGGCTTCTAGTATAATATATAAATGTGTGTGTGTGTGTGTGTGTGTGTGTGTGTGTGTGTGTGTATTTCTCTATCTCTGTCACCATTTTTCAACTCTGATTATCTCTCTTTGGCTTCATTATCTTCCACTGCAGACAGGTATTCTCCATAAACAATTAGGCAACTCCTTGTCTCAGGGAAGGGATTTGGAGATCCCAGCTTGTTTGCATATCCATCCCTGGACTGACCACTGTAGTTAATGAGAGGATAATCTCAAATACTTTTCATCATCTCCACCACTTGGTATTATCAGTCTCTTTGATTTTATCTTTCTCATATGTTTGTAGTGGTTATATATATTTAAAAAAAATAAGGAATGTATAGTGAATGTTCTATTGTGAGTGTCAAAAAACGGTTTATCTGGCCTATTGAATGATCTGTTATATTGATAGATTTCCTAGTGGAGTATCTTCCTTGCATTCCTAAGATAAACCTTACTTTATCGTGGTAAATAGTTTTTTTTTTTAATTATTAGTTTCATTTTCTTTGCCAGTATTTTATTCAGGGTCTTACATCTCTGTTCATAAGTGAAATTAATCTTTTTTGAACTATAATCATCAGGATTTATTAGGAGGTGTTGAAGAGAAAACCACAGGCCCAAAATGGCATCAATTGTACTAAAAGCCCATGAACCAAACCTAGATTTAAGATTTGAGTTAACTGCAGTTTTAACCTCTCCCAGAAACTCAATTCTCTGAGAAACACCAATGAGGTAATCTGTCACTTAGGCCCTCTCTATCATCCATAAAAAGAAGAGGCAATCTGCATGATAAAAAATGCTTCCTACCCTGGTCATTGTGACTTATTGGCTGAGCTTTGTCCAGTGCACTGTAAAGTCACTGGTTCAATTCCTGGTCAGGGCATATGCCCAAATTGCAGGTTTGGTCCCCACTATAAGTGCCTAAGGGAGGTAACAAATTGATAGTTCTCTTTCCTTTCATTCTCCTTTCCCCTCTCTCAAAAAATCCATAAAAACATATATTTTTAAACCTTCCTGTTTTCTTCACCCCATTCCATCCCTCAAAAAAGTTATCCAGGCCACACATCCCTAAATTTTTTCTTTTCTTTTGCTGATAGCTTCTTTGGCCCACCATCCTATAAATATATTCCATTGTGTACAGCTCCTCTGAGAGACCTTCTAGTTGGTAGAAGGGGTGCTACCTGAATCACGAATTGCTTAATAAAACCAATTAGACATTCAAATTTACTCAGTTTAATTTATTTTAATAGATTGTTTTTTACTCTCACTTTGTAAAATGCATTAGGTAGCTATCTTAAAGGGTTCTTTAAAAACAACAAGTATAATCATCTGGGCTTGGGGAATCTTTGGAGATGCCAGATTTGGTCTTAAAATATTGGTATTTAGGATGATGGTGAAGTCAAAAGCTCTATTGCACAGTTTGAAATGACACTGTTCAGGTAATTCTTGGAAACTAGAGGCCTAGTCACTTTTTTGCTGGTGAATGGGAAGAGAAGGACATGCAGATATAGGAGAAAAAAATAGTAAGAAAGAATCAGAGATTCTAATTGCTTGTACTGAAAAGACCTTTAAGGTGATAGGCAACTCTTAAATTTATGAAGCTTCTGTGAATCTATGGGTTGTCCTGAAATGCAACAGTTAGGTGTTTAAAATAATTTTAACTGCATTCAGTATTGCATATTATTTCAAATACACTTAATGTACATTTTGACAAACTTTAAATTATCTGATATAAGGAAAGATAGGGACATTTCAGAGTTCATATGGATTTCTATGTATTTGTTTGATACCAACTGTTAAGAAGGCAGAATCACATGTTTGGGAAGGAACAAAATTGATTATAAAGTCTCTGTGGAAAGACTCCAGAGGACTACAGATCAAAATGCAAGTCAGAGCTTTGGCTTTTCCAATTATGAAGAAATGAATGTGTCAGCCTGGTATGTGCCCTTGTAAGATACATTTCCAGAGGTCACACATCTCATAGTCTCTAGGAGACTCAGCAGGGCAAGGTACTCAGGGATTGTGAAAACCTGGCGGCCATGATTCTGCACTGATCGCCCACAGCCTTGCTCCTCCTCACCTCTTTTATCTCTTAGAGAGTGACATTTCCTTCAGTCTCTTTGACCTGCTGTTTTTGCAGCTGCCTCCCAGGGAAATGTGGAGGGAGGAGAATAGTTTGAAATTATAGAGCTTTTGGTGAATAAATAGGTCTCTAAGTTAATATATTTGCTAGAGTGCTATGAATTCTTATATTTGCTCTTCTAAGATTCTAGGACATAGTGAGGGTTTTTAAGCTTTATGTGTATGAGAAGATTGTAATAGGCACTTTTTGAATCACTGTCTGGTACATAATTAGGTTCAATAAATAATTGAGTAAATATAAGAATGATGGAAATAAACAATTTTATAATATATTAAAATAACCCAATTATATATGTGACCTTTTAAAAATGCTTTTGTTGATTTCAGAGAGAGATGAATGGAGAGGGAGAGAGAGACAGAAACATTTGATGAGAAACATCAATCAGGTGCCTCTTGCACACTCCCTACTTGGGATCAAGCCCAAAACCCAGGCATGTGCCCTGCTCTGGAATCAAACTGGTGACCTCATAGAGAATAGTGCATAGTCCTGGGCCCAATTATATGGTTTTAAATAATTTATCCTAAGAAAAATGTAAAAAAAGCTCATATATTCTAGATAAATAATTTTATGGTTATCATCTTTCTCTTCGTTTATCACTTTTAAATATTTATTGCTTACTCATTTCTTTACACTGCTATCTCTTTTCCTTCACACACACACAGACCCCCATTCAAATATACATAGGCAGAGACTGAAAAAAGATGGTGGCCTAGGAAGTCTCCTAAGCTACCACCTCCTCAACAATTTGAAAAAAAAACAACGGCTAAAATCTAAAGGGATCTCACCATACCCACAGGAAAGCTGGCGAAATGGGAAGGCTACAACTAGGCACCAACTAAGGTGAAACTAGACCTACCGGGAGCTGCTGCCTCCGGGAATGAGGGAAGACAGACCTCGCTCCGCCCCGGGGCCCAGGGAGTGGGCCAGCCCTGTGGGCCGCCATGGGAGCTGATGTGGGATCTCCGCCGTGCCTTCGGATCCTGCCTGGATGAGAAGCCCTTGAGCGCGACCTTCCTGCCTGCAACCATCCCCGCCCGCAGCCATCCCAGCCCGCCTACTGTGCTGGTGAGGAGCGGGCGCAGCGTCTCCCCATCCGCAACCAGCTTGGCCCAGAAATGGGAAGGCTACAACTAGACACCAAGCAAGGCGCCACTGCTGCCATGTGGAGTTTAAAACTACGGCGAAACCAGGCCTGCCGGAGACGCTGCCACCGGGAATGAGGGAAGCCAGACCTCACTCCACCCCAGGGCCCAGGGACTGGGCCAGCCCACCAGCCATGGGAACCAGGGAGCTGATATGGGACCTTCGCTGTGCCTTCGTCGCCTGACCACAACCATGCCGAGGAGCTGGCGCAGTGTCTCCCAGCCTGCGGCCAGCTGGGCCCAGTCTCCGCACTCACCTTACTGGTGGGGAGCTGGCGCGGCGCCTTCTGTTTGTGACACCTGGCAAGTCCTCGCCCACAGCCGGCTCACCCAGTCTCCGAGCGCCATGCTGGCAAAGAGATGGTGCAGTGTCTCCTGGCCCTCGGCCAACTCGGCCTGGCCTCCGCACACTGTGCTGGTGGGTAGATGGCACGGCGCCTTCCCTTTGTGCCCTGGCGAGTCTTTCTGCCGCCACCGCCAGCAGCAGGCTCCAAAGCTTCCGCCACTACCGCCATGTGGATTTTAATACTACAGGGGAAATTGAGACAAAGGTGCTACCGTTGCTGCAGCACCTGCCGCCGGCCCCCGCGAATGAGAATCCACGGAAATCAGAGCTCACTACGCCCCCGGCTCAGAGAGAGTGTGGCTTCAGAACTTAGTCTCTGCGTCCACAACAGCTCCGCTTCTATACCAAAGGAGACATCATTGAGGGGGAACTCTCTGCCCGCAGCCATCTCAGCCTGCCCACAACCTTCCCAGCACACCCGCCGTGCTGGTGAGGAGCTGACATGGCGCCTTCCGTTAGCGGCCCCGGCAAGTCCTCCCTCAGCTGCGGAATAGCCGAGCCGAAGCTCCCGCGACTGCCGCCATGTGAACTTTAAAACCACAGTGGAAATTGAACCACAGGAGTGACAGTCGCTGCCGCACCAGCCACAGCCACCCGCCACCGCAAATAAATGAAATCCACTGAGAACAGAGCTCACTACACCCTGGGCTCAGGGAGTGGGCAGCCTCAGAACTTAGTCTCCGCGTCCGCAGCTGCTCCGCTTCCGCACCAAACAAGACACCGTTGAGGGCGGTCTACCCGCCTGCAGCCATCTCAGCCTGCCTGCAACTGTCCCAGCCTGCCCGCCGTGCTATCAAGGAGCTAGCACGGCCCCTCCAATATGCGACCCCAGCTCTCCAGAGGGGCGAACCATATGTCCCAGGGGGCCATGTGCCCCGGGTGAGCCGTGTGTCCCAGGGGGCCGTGTGCCCTGGGTGAGCCATGTGTCCCAGGGGGCCCTGTGCACCGGAAGAGTCGTGTGTCCCAGGGGAAGCAGTGGGACCCAGGGGGAGGGGCGGTGAGAACCAGAGGAGGAGCAGACTCTATTCGTGTGGTCCTGAGAAAGTCACCATAAAACAAGCAGATTGTCAAATGACAGCCGGGAGGGGAAGGAGACCTGGCGGGAGATAAGAGAACAACCGAAGGACTGGTATGCATGAACATAAGTACAACCAACGAACACAGAACTCTGAGGAGGGAGGGCATGAATGGGAGATGGGGGGGGCAATGGTAAGATATGTACACATATAATACCTTAATAAAAAATAATAAATAAAACAAATATACATAGGCATTATATATGTACAGAGATGTATTAATGAGGTTTTTTTCAATAGATGGAGTTATACATATGATGATATATATCGATTTGATATATATGCTATTTTGTTGTATTGACAACAAGCTTCAAAACTTTATATGGCAAATTTTCTGAAGGTGTTAACATCATAAATATTTTTA
Source organism: Vespertilio murinus (assembly GCA_963924515.1). NCBI lineage: Eukaryota > Metazoa > Chordata > Mammalia > Chiroptera > Vespertilionidae > Vespertilio > Vespertilio murinus. The sequence continues at coordinate 45,967,454 of OZ004710.1, forward strand.
TACTTAAAAATGTCGAATTTAATGCCAAAGAAAGCATTTGCGATAAGTTTTAATTCATTATTTATTTTGAAGAAAAGTGCTGCTGAAAGTTATCATATACTTCAGGAAGCTTATGGTGAATATGCTCCATCTCAAGATACTGTGAATGCTGGTTTAAATGCTTTAAAAGTGATTATTTCCATGTGAACTTCCAGGTAAACAAAAAATGTTTGAAGACCAACAATTACAAGCATTATTGGATGAAGATTCGTGTCAGACTCAAAACCAACTTTCAGAAAGATTAAACATTGCTCAGCAAACAATTTCTGATTGTTTACTAGCAATGGGTAAGATTTTAAAGGAAGGAAAACGGGTGCCATATCAACTGAAGGAAAGACAAATGGAAAACTAAAAGTCAGCAGTAAAATGTTGCTTCAATGACATGAAAGAAAGTTTTGGGTTTTTTTTGCTTCTAATTGTGACTAGCCACGAAAAGTGGATTTATTTTGAGAATCCCAAATGCACAAAATCATGGATTGATCCAGGTCAACCATCAATATCGACTGCAAGGCCAACTCACTTTGGATATTAGACAATGCTCTGGGTTTGGTGGGATCAGGAAGATGTGGTGCATTATGAGCTTCTAAAACCCGGTGAAACCATTAGTACTGAATACTACCAACAACAAATAATCAATTTGAACCACGCTTTGATCATAAAAGACCAGAATGGGCCAAAAGGCACTGCAAAGTAATTTTGCTTCATGATAACACACCATCAAACACTTCAAAACCAGTTAAAGACACCTTTAAAGATCTTGCCTGGGACGTATTAACCCACCCACCATATTCACCAAACCTTGCTTCTTCAGATTACCACTTGTTCTGATCGACTGCACACGCATTTCTGAGCAGCACTTCAAAAGGTACGAAGAAGTGGAAAATTGGGTCTCTGAATGGTTTTCCTCAAAGCAAGAAAAGTTCTATTGGGACGGTATACAAAAATTATCTGCAAGATGAGGAAAATGTGTAGCTAGAGATGGATATTACTTTGAATAAAGCACTTTTGATGTTTCTCTTCAAATTATAGGGTTTTCTTTGACTATAAAATCCACATTATTAACTGATACACTTAGTAATTGTATAGATGCATAATCTTTCAATCCCCTGTGTGTGTATGTGTGTGTGTGTGTGTGTGTGTGTGTGTGTGTGTGTGTTTGCCTTATGATAAGTCTTTGCCTTATGATATTAGAGAGAGGAAGGAAGAGAAAAAGAGAAATATTGATGTGAGACAGAAACATTGATTCATTGCCTCTTTTATGCGCTTTAACCAGGGATCAAAATTGCAACCTGAGTATGTGCCCTGACTGGGATTCTAATCACCTTTCAGTGTACGGGATGATGCTCTATCATACTGAGCCATACAGACCAGGTCTGTTGTGTTTTTTTACTTTTTTCTTTATAGTCCACCTCTCTTTCAGTCCCCCTTTGTATTTCTCTTTTCTTTTTTTCTCTCTGTTTTCACTTTCACTTTTTATGTTCACCTTTCTAAAGTCCATATATCTCTATGGTTTCTCTCACTCCTTTTCCACACCAGTCACCAGTCTCTCTTCCTTCATATTCCTCCAATTTCTCCCCATCTTTATTCCTTTTCTTCACCCTGCCCCACATTTCTCTCACAGTATAAACACACACACACACACACACACACACACACACACACACACACACACACTCTCACGTTTCCCATCCTCATCCCCATATTTTCCTCACTCCAACTTGTGGATAAAACTAACAGATTTTCCTTTTCTGATATCACTATATCACTACTAGGTTCTTCTCAGTGTAATCTCTCTCAGGATATCATTGTCTCTCTTTTTCTTTCTTTTTTTAAAAATAAATCTTTATTGTTCATATTATTACAAATGTTCCTAATCCCCCCCCCTCCATTGCTCCCCTCCACCAAGTTTTCACCCCACACTCTGCCATTTCCCCATCCCCCATTGTCCTCATCCATAGGAGCAGTTTATGTTCAGTCTCTTCCTGCCCCCCCCCACTCCCGTTCCATAGCTCTGATTCTATTATATTCACCAGTTGATATTGTTCATCATGATTTTTACTTCCCTTTGTTTTTAGATTTACTTGTTGATAGTTACGTATTTGTTGTTCATAATTTTTATCTTTATTTTCTTCCTCTTCCTAAAGAACCCCTTTTAGCAATTCATATAATTCTGGTTGGCTGTGATGAACTCCCTTAGCTTAAATTTATTTGTGAAGCTCTTTATCTGGCCTTCGATTCTCAGTGATAGCTTTGCTGGGTAGAGTATTTTTGGCTGTAGGTTCTTGTTATTCATCACCTTGGATATTTCTTGCCATTCCCGTCTGGCCTGCATGGTTTCTGCTGAGAAATCAGCTGACAGTCGTATGGGTGCTCCTTTATAGTTAACTACCTGCTTTTCTCTTGATGCTTTTATTTTATTTCTTTTTTTTTTTATTATTCTAAGTTTATAGTTGGGTGTTCTTTTTTGTTTTTGGTTTTTAATTTATTAAGGAATTATATGGGTACATAGCTTACCATTGCCCTCCCCCCCCCCATATATGCCCTCCACCCCCAGAGTTTTGTGTCCATTGGTTGTACTTATATGCATGTATACCAGTCCTTCGGTTGATCTCTTATCTCCCCCAGATCTCCCTAACCCCCCCCCCCCCGCTGTCATTTGACAGTCTGCTTGTTGTTTTACTGCCTCTACATCTATCTTTCTGTTCAATAGTTTATAATGTTCTTTAATATCCATAAATGAGTGAAGTCATGTGGTGTTTCTCTTTCATTGACTGGCTTATTTCACTCAGCATGATGCTCTCCAATTCCATCCAGGTTACTGCAAATGATGAGAATTCCTTCCTTTTTATGGCAGCATAATATTCCATGGTGTAGATGTACCATAGTTTTCTGATCCATTTATCTGCTGATGGGCACCTAGGCTGTTTCCAAATCCTAGCTATTGTAAATTGTGCTGCTATGAACATAGGGGTGCATATATCCTTTCTGATTGGTGTTTCTGGTTTCTTGGGGTATATTCCTAGTAGTGGGATTACTGGGTCAAATGGGAGTTCCATTTTTAGATTTTGGAGGAATCTCCATACGGTTCTCCACAGTGGTTGCACCAGTCTGCAATCCCACCAGCAGTGCACAAGGGTTCCTTTTTCTCCACAACCTCGCAAACATTTGTCGTTTGTTGATTTGTTGATGTTGGCCATTGTGACAGGTGTGAGATGGTACCACATTGTTGTTTTGATTTGCATCTCTCAGATAATTAGTGATTTTGATCATGTTTTCATGTGCCTCTTAGCCTCCCTTCTGTCTTCTTTTCAGAAGATTCTATTTAGGCTCTTTGCCCATTTTTTAATTGGCTTATTTATTTTCCTTTTATTGAGTTGTATAAGCTATCTGTAGATGGTGGACATTAACCCGTTATCAGTGATATCATTTGCAAATATGTTCTCACATACAGTGGGCTTTCTTGTTGTTTTGTTGATGGTTTCTTTTGCTGTAAAAAAGCTTTTTATTTTGATGTAGTCCCATTTGTTCATTTTCTCTTTAGCTTCCATTGCCCTAGGGTTAGTTAGTGTCAGTGAAGAAGTTCTTTAGGCATATGTCTGAGATTTTGCTGCTTGTGGATGTCTCTAGTATTTTTATGGTTTCCCATCTTATGTTTAAGTCCTATATCCATTTTGAGTTTATTTTTGTGTATGGTGTAAGTTGGTGATCTAGTTTCATTCTTTTGCATGTATCTGTCCAATTTTCCCAACACCATTTACTGAAGAGACTGTCTTGACTCCATTGTATGCTGCTCCTCCATTGTCAAATATTAATTGAGCATATTGATTAGGGTAGATATCTGGATTCTCTAATCTATTCCATTGATCTATATGTCTGTTCTTGTGTCAGTACCAGGCTGTTTTGAGAACAGTTGCTTTGTAATACAACGTGAAATCTGGTATTGAGATCCCTCCTACTTTAATCTTCTTCATCAAGATTGCTGCGGCTATTTGGGGTCTTTTTTTGTTCCAAATGAACTTTTGGAGAGTCCTTTCTAGGTCTGTGAAGTATGTCGTTGGTATTTTAATAGGGAGTGCACTGAACTTATAAATTACTTTGGGAAGTATGGACATTTTGATGATGTTGATTCTACCAATCCATGAACATGGTATGTTCTTCCATCTGTTTACATCTTTCTCTATTTCTTTTTTCAGTGTCCTGTAGTTTTCTGCATATAGGTCTTTTACCTCCTTGGTTAAGTTTATTCCTAGGTATCTTAATTTTTTTGGTGTGATGGTAAATGGGATTGCTTTTTTAGTCTCTGTTTCTATAAGTTCACTATTGGTGTATAGAAATTCCATAGATTTCTTGGAGTTGATTTTGTATCCTACTACATTGCCAAATTCATTTATTAAGTCTATTAATTTTTTGATGGAGTCTTTTGCATTTTTTATGTACAATATCATATCATCTGCAAATAGGGACAACTTCACTTCTTTTCCAATTTTGATACCTTTTATTTCCTCTTCTTGTCTAATTGCAATGGCTAGTACTTCCAGTACTATGTCTAACAGAAGTGGTGAAATTGGGCATCCCTGTCTTGTTCCTGTTCTTCGGGGAAATGGTGTTAGTTTTTGCCCATTGACTATGACGTTTGCTGTGGGTTTATCATATATAGCTTTTATTATGCTGAGGTATGATCCTTGTACTCCCATCTTGTTGAGAGTTTTTATCAGGAAAGGTTGTTGGATTTTGTAAAATGCTTTTTCTGCATCAATTGATATGGCTGTATGATTTTTAACTTTCAGTTTGTTTATGTGATATATCACATTTATTGATTTGCGGATATTGTACCATCCTTGCAATCCGGGAATAAATCTTACTTGGTCATGGTGTATAATCTTTCTGATGTTCTGTTGGAGCCGATTTGCTAGAATTTTGTTGAGGATTTTGGCATCTATGTTCATGAGGGATATTGGCCTGTAATTCTCTTACATAGTGTTATCTTTTTCTGGTTTTGGTATTAGGTTGATTCTGGCTTCACAGAAGGAGTTTGGAAGTGTTCCCTCATGTTGAATTTTTTGGAATAGTCTGAGGAGGATAGGTTTTAGTTCTTCCTTGAATGTTTGGTAAAATTCTCCTGTGAAGCCATCTGGCCCTGGGCTTTTGTTTGTTGGAAGCTTTTTGATGACTGCTTCAATTTCTTCCAAAGTCACTGGTCTATTGAGATTTTGAGATTCTTCCTGATTGAGTTTTGGCAGGTTATATTTTTCTAGGAATATGTCCATTTCCTCCAGGTTGTCCAGTTTGTTGCAATAGAGTTGTTCGTAGTATTTTGTAACAATCCTTTGTATTTCGGCTGGGTCTGTTGTTATTTCACCTCTTTCATTTCTGATTTTGTTTATTTGGGTCCTCTCTCTTTGTTTCTTGGTTAGCCTGGCTAGAGGCTCATCAATCTTGTTTATCCATTCGAAGAACCAGCTCTTGGTTTTGTTGATCTTATGTATTGTGTCTTTGGTCTCTGTGTCGTTAATCTCCGCTCTGATTTTTATTATTTCCTTCCTTCTTCTTACCCTGGGCCTTTCTTGCTGTTCTTTTTCTAACTGTTTGAGTTGTAGGGTTAGATAATTTGTTACCATTCTTTCTTGTTTTTTGCAATAGGCTTGTAGGGATATGAACTTCCCTCTCAAAACAGCTTTTGTTGTATCCCATAGATTTTGGATTGTTGTGTTTTCATTGTCATTAGTTGCCATGATGTTTTTGATTTCTTCCTTGATTTCTCTGGTAACCCAGTCTTTGTTCAATAGCATGCTATTTAGTCTCCATGTGTTTAATTTCTTTGGCTTATTATTATTGTAGTTGATTTCCAATTTTATGGCACTATGATCTGAGAAAATGCTTGATAAGATTTCTATCTTCTTGAATTTGAAGAGACTTTGCCTATGTCCCAACATGTGGTCTATCTTTGAGAATGACCCGTGTGCACTTGAGAAGAATGTATATTCTGTGGCTTTGGGATGAAATGTTCTGAAGATGTCGATTAATTCCATCTGGTCTAGTACGTCATTTAGCATTGATGTTTCTTTGCTGATTTTTTGTTTAGATGATTTGTCCAGAGGTGACAGTGGAGTATTAAAATCTCCTACTATGATTTCATTGCTATTAATCTCTCCCTTAATGTCCTCCAGCAGTTTCTTTATGTATTTGGGTGCTCCCATATTGGGTGCATATATGTTTACCAGGGTTATTTCTTCTTGTTGGATTGCTCCATTTAGTATAATGAAGTGGCCTTCAATATCTCTTTTTATGTCCTTCACTTTGAGATCTAATTTGTCAGATATAAGTATTGCTACCCCAGCCTTTTTTTCATTTCCGTTCGCCTGGAAAATCTTTTTCCATCCCTTCACCCTCAGCCTGTGTGCAGCTTTTTTCCTGAAGTGTGTTTCTTGTAGACAGCAGATATATGGGTCTTGCTTTCTTATCCATTCTGTTACCCTATGTCTTTTGATTGGAGCATTTAAACCATTTACATTTAAAGTTATTATTGATAAGTAGGTATTTGATGCCATTTTTATTCTATACCCCTGTGTTCCTTCTTTGCTTCCTATTTCTTCATTTTTACAGTAAACCCTTTAGCATTTCTTGCATTGCTGGTTTGGTGGAGATAAATTCCTTTAGTCTTTTTTTGTCTGTGAAGCTCTTGATTTCATTTTCAATCTTGATTGATAGCCTTGCTGGGTACAGTATTCTTGGATTCAGACCCTTCCTTTGCATGACTTTGTATATTTCATCCCATTCCCTTCTGGCCTGATGAGTTTCTGTGGAGAAATCAGTTGCTAGTCTGATGGGGGTTCCTTTATATGTGACCTTCTGTCTCTCTCTAGCTGCTTTTAAGATTCTTGCTTTGTCGTTGTTGTTTTGCACTTTAATGATAATGTGCCTAGCTGTTGGTCTTTGGGGATTCATTTTGCTTGGGACTCTACGAGCTTCTTGTATTTGTATGGTTTTTTTCTTCTCTATCTCAGGAAAGTTTTCTGTCATTATATCTTGAAACAGTTTTTCTATGCCTTCCTCTGTTTCCTTTCCTTCTGGAACCCCTATTATTCTAATATTGTTTTGCTTTGTAATGTCCCAAAGTTCCCGTAGGCTCTCTTCCTGCTTTTTAATTTTTTTTTCTAAAAGCTGCTCTAATTGGGTATTTTTTTCCATCTTGTCTTCAAGCTCACTGATCCGGTCCTCTGCTTCATCTAGCCTACTTTTGATGCTTTCTATTGAGTTCTTTACAGTAGCTATGTCATTTTTCATTTCTTCTTGGGTCACCTTCATTTCCTCTTGGGTCTTCTTCATTTCCTCTTGGGTCTTACTCATATTGTCAAATTTGTCTTCCATTCTTTTTAGCCATCCCATGATCATTACTCTGAATTCTTGCTCTGGTAGGTTGCTTGCCTCTAAATCGTTTACTTCATTTTCTGGTGATGGCTGATTTTCTTTCATAGGCGGGTTGTTTCTTAGCCTCCCCATGATCTATCTTTTTAGGACGCCTGTTTATGTAGTTCTCTCTCTCCTGCTTAGATTTAAAGGTACAAAATACAACACAACCAGGTACAACACACAAGGCACTGAACAGAAAAGCGTTTGCAATATTAATATCCTCCAATAAAGGTGACTACAACCCAGCTAACAAAATCATACAATCAAATAAACAGAATAAGCAAACCAATCTTACAAAAAAGCATAAAACTTTGATATAGTTAGCATTTAGCAAACAACTACAAAGGGGTAGAGAGAAGGATTTTTTTTTTTTAAGGACAGTGACAAGGTAGGTGCGAATGGACTTGGAGTAGGGGGTTGGGGGTTAGATATACACTGGAAGGGTGAAATTTAGGAGGGGATAAATAGAAAAAAATAGGGAAAATCTAGAGCAGTAAAGAGTTAAGATAAGCAGGGCACCAAAGGGAAAGGGTTAGGAAGAGAGTGATGGCATAAAGGTAGGGTTGAGTTAGAATAGAGCGTTGGAGAAGGAAAGGTATAAATAGTATTTTGAATAGTAATCCCAAAGGGGAAAAAAAGAGAAAAGAAAGAAAAAGAAGAAAAAGAGAAAGAAAAAAAAAAGAAATAAAAAAAGGATTATAATATGTCACTTAAAAAGTAGTAATAAAAATAAACAAAAGAAAATAAGATAAAAAACATAAAAAAGGTAAAATAGTAGTAGTAATAATGTTGATTACCTATAAAAAATGGATTAATTAAAAAGGCAAAATCAAGTGAGGGCAGTTGAAAAAATTTCTTGAGTAAACTTTGCAGTTAAAGTAGGTAAAAAACAAAAATTAAACAGTTAAAAAGTAAAAATTGAAAATTAAACAAAATTTGCTGTAATGAAGGTCATTCAGTTTCTGTGTTGTTCTGTCTGGCACGCCTGTTCCCCGTCTGGGCGGTAGTTGCAGATCCCTGTGTTTCACTGTTCCTCCGTGTTGATTACAAGTCCTGATTTTTAGGCCGATCTAGAGACCATATGTGCTTTAGCCTCTGGGTGGCAGTGTTCTGGATGACTTCCAGGACTCTAAAGCCTTTCTATCTTTTTCCCCCCTCTCTCTGTGTCTCTGATCTATGGAGGGCTGGGGGTGGGGCGGTCCCGAGCTGGCTGCACTCCCCTGTATCTCTGTGGACACTTCTTGGATTCAGATCCAGATGTGCTGCTCCCCAGATATCCCCCCTCCTAGGAGCCCAGTCCACAGACAGGCGCGCCTCCAACCGAAAACGCTGGGGCTTCCTGCAAATCCAGGGCCAGTCCTTCAGCCTCTGTGCGCCTGGCGCTGCGAGCGCGAGCTGGTGCGCGAGAACTGGTAGGCGGGGGTTGCTGTGCTGAGTGGAACTCAGTCAGAACTACCGGGCCCAGGGGAACTCACCCACCGGATCGCTGCGAAATCTGAGCTCCTCTGAGATCAAGGGTTCGCGCCGACTATGTTCAGTTGGTGTTCCTTTGGGCTGTGGATAATCAGGCCTCCGACTCGAACCCCCTCCCTTCCAAGATGGCGAGATTTCCCTGTCCGCGCCGGCAAGTATCTCTGGTAAGGGACCCAGCTGTGGGTGGTCAACTGTCAGGGGCTCCCTGATCAGCAGACCCCAAATTTCCTCTGGTGTTTGCCCGTCTCCTGGCTTGTTGACCAGCACTCCTAGCGCGATCCTCAGCTGCTCTCTCTCTCTTCCTCGGGACTAGACTCAGAAACCGCCCATCTGCTCTTCTGCCATTTTCTCCTAGTCTACTCTTGATACTTTCTATTGAGTTCTTCATAGAAGCGATGTTATTTTTCATTTCTTCTTGGGTCACCTTCATTTCCTCTTGGTTCTTCTTCAGATCCTCTTGGTTCTTCTTCATTTCCTCTTGGGTCTTACTCATATTGTCAAATTTGTCTTCCATTCTTTTTAGCCATCTTATGATCATTACTCTGAATTCTTGCTCTGGTAGGTTGTTTGCCTCTAACTCATTTACTTCCTTTTCTGGTGATGCCTGATTTTCTTTCATAGGCAGGTTGTTTCTTAGCCTCTCCATGATCTCTCTTTTTAGGATGCCTGGTTATGTGGTTCTCTCTCTCCTACTTAGATTTAAAGGTACAAAATACAACACAACCAGGTACAACACACAAGGCACTGAACAGAAAAGTGTTTGCAATATTAATGTCCTCCAATAAAGGTGACTAGAACTCAGCTAACAAAATCATACAATCAAATAAAGAGAAAAAGCAAACCAATCTTACAAAAAAGCATAAAACTTTGATATAGTTAGCATTCAACATACAACTACAAAGGGGTAGAGAGAAGGATTTTTTTTTTTTTAGGACACTGACAAGGTAAGTGTGAATGGGCTTGGAGTAGGGGGTTGGGAGTTAGATATACACAGGAAGGGTGAAATTTTAGGAGGGGGTAAATAGAAAAAAATAGGGAAAATCTAGAGCAGTAAAGGGTTCAGATAAGCAGGATACCAAAGGGAAAGGGTTAGGAAGAGAGTGATGGCATACAGGTAGGGTTGAGTTAGAATAGAGTGTGGGAGAAGGAAAGGTATAAATAGTCCGTTGAATAATAATCCTGAAGGTGGGGGAAAGGGGAACAGAAAAAAAAGGTATATAATATGGCAATTAAAATATAATAATAAAAACAAACAAAAGAAAATAAGATAAAAAAGGTAAAATAGTAGTAGTTATAATATTGATTACATATAAAAATGAATTAATTAAAAAGGTAAAATCAATTGAGGAAAGATGAAAAAAATAACTTCTTGGGTAAACTTTGCTACTAATGTAAATTAAAAAACAAACAAAAAAATTAAACAATTAGAAAATGAAAATCAAAAATTAAATACAATTTGCGGTAATGAAGGTCATTCACTTCCTCTGTTGTTCTGTCTAGCTCACCAGTTCCCATTCTGGGCGGTAATTGCAGATCCCTGTGTTTCTTCCGTGTTGTAATCAGATCTTGATTTTTAAGCAGTTCTAGAGTCCATATGTACTGTAGCCTCTGGGTGGCAGTGTTTCTTGGTGGCAGAATTCAGGGTTATGCAGCCTTTCTAGCTTTTTTCCTCTTTCTGTGTCCCTGATCTATGGAGGGGTGGGGGTTGGGCAGGATGAGTGGACCGCACTCCCCTGTAACTCTCTCGGATTCAGATCCAAACTTGCTGCTCCTTAGATATCCCCCCACTTAGGAGCTCTGTCCACAGTCAGGGGTGCATCCAGCTCAAAACCCTGGGGTTTCTTGTAAACACAGACCCCTCTGTGTGCCTGGTGCGCGTGAGCTGGTGCGAGAGGGATGCGTGCGCGCCGGGGAGTCACCAGATCTCTGCAAAATCTGACTTTTTGCCTTGGGGTGGAGTGCTCCTTTGAGTCCAAGTGTTCGCACTGATTGTGGTCAGCGTTTAGGGGCAAACAGCTGCTTGGTGGTCTTTGCGGCTGTAGATATTCAGGCCTCTGACCCAAACCTCTTCCCGCCAAGATGGCGAGATTTCCCCGTCGTCTTCCTTAGGTCGCTCCAGGAAAGGACCCAGCTGTGGGTGCTTAACTGTCAGGGGCACCCTGATCAGCTGCTCCCCAGTTTCCCCATGTGTTCGCCTTTCTCTTGGCTTGCTGACAAGCACTCCCAGCGTGACCCTCGGCTGCTCTCTCCTTCCTCTTCAGGAACCAGGTCAGAACTTGCCTACCTATTCTTCCGCCATTTTCCTCTCCCTGTCTCTCTTTTACTGTGCCTTTATGTTATCTGCTTCTATGGTATTGCATCCTTTTTGCTTAAGAATCTCTCATTTTCATACACATTTTTCTGAGTCTCTCTGCCTTTGACTGTCCTCTTTCCTTTTTCTCTGCTGCATTTTCCTCTCTAGCTGGTAAACTCCTTCCACTAGTCTAACTAGACATATCATGGCCTCTGTATAGCCTGCTGTGATCTCTAGGAAAAATAATTGGCACTTTTTTCGTCCCCAGCACTCATTCACATCTCCATAACACATGTACAATAATGTATCACTTATTTATTTCTGAATGCTAGGCAGAGTGGTCACTGCTATTGCATGGGACAGTGAAGCCTATGGGAAGGAACAGACCTGTATTTGTATACTAGGTGCACCAGTTGGACAAGTTTCTTAACCTCTGTAGGCCTATGTTCTGAAATAGTAATTATAAGGTGAAACATAGAATTTATTATTTAAATTGAACTGTGCTTGAGAATAAAAGAATATTCTAAAAATAGTTAAATAATAATTTGAAATATTAATTAATTAATTACTTTATTTATTTATTTATTTACCAACAGAAAGGTTTTATTAATAGACTTGCAAAATAGTTTTATACAAAAACCCTTCAAAAATAAAACCTTCCTACCAAAACCAGTTTGGCTCATTGGATATAGTGTCGGTCTGTGGACTGAGGGGTCCCAGGTTTGATTCCGGTGAAGGGCATGTGCATTGGTTGCAGGCACATTCCCGGTAGGGGGTGTGCAGGAGGCAGCTGGTCGATGTTTCTCTCAGGGATGTTTCCAGCTCTCTATCCTTCTCTCCCTTCCTTTCTGTGAAAAATCAACAAAATATATTAAAAAAATAAAACCTCCCTAAAAATAAAAACACTTATGTACATTAAAAGTGAATTTAAAAGAATCCTAATATATTGATTACCTGAATCACCACTGTAATCAAGATGTAAAACATTAACAACACAATAAATTGTTTCAAATTAATCCTCTCCCTGTTTCCCTAACTCTAGGCAAAAGTTGGTCTTCTTTCTATTACTACAAAATAGTTTTGCCTATTCTAAAACTTCATATAAATGGAGTCATACACATGTACTTCTTTGTCTTCTTTCACTCAGTGTAATGATTCTATATAATAAAATGCTAATATGCAAATGGACAGAATGAGAGAACAACCGAACAACTGGTCACTATCATGTACACTGACCACCAGGGGCAATGCTCAGAACATGGTGGGCATCAGTAGCAGGAGGCATAGCATGGAACATGGCAGGCTTTGTCTGTGGTGAGATGGTGGAGCAAGTGAGTGGGGCACCAGACCAAGGGAGGGTGCCAGTTTCTGTCATCAGAGTGAGCCGCGTGGCCACAGTCCTGCTCAGTGGTCGCACCTGCTGCCAGCACCAACTCTGCTCATACCTGCTGCCTGTGCCAAAGCTGCTGCTCCCACCCACTGCTGGCACATGGCTCTGGCCCCAATCTCTCAGCACCGTCAGTGGGTGCAAGCAGCAGCTACCAACCCCGATTGCCCCTCAGGGCTTCTCTATCTCCCCCTGCTCCTGAGGTCCGATCCGGGCTGGCATCTGCCTCTCATACCTGCTGCTGGCAACGGATCCACTTGCACCTGCTGCTGTCGCTGGCCCCAATTGCTCCATGTCATCAATGGCCAGAGATGTGAGTGCATGGGAGCAGTGGTGATGGGAGAGATGGTGGTGGGAGCTGGGCTGCCTGCAGACAGGGAACCAAAAGCTGTGGCAGGAGGAGTTGGGTAGGAGTGAGGAAGTTGGGCCAAGACCCACCCCTGTGCCCACTGCAGCCTTGAAGCCCACAGTTCCTTTCAAGGTGCATGAGTTTTTACACTGGGTCCCTAGTGTTATAATAAAACTCTGTAAATACTGCACGGCCTCTCCTCTGTGTGTTTGAGACAACATTTCCTATGTCATCACCACTAAAGTCAGCTACAACTTTTCCGATACCAGTGCACATGTCCGGAATTATTATCAACAGACTGCAAAATCCCCATTGGGATGGGTAGTCTACATACAGAGGTGGCCGCTGGGCAACTCTTCCCAGACATTCACATTGGCCCCTCTTTGCCCAGTCCTCCAGGACTGGTGAGTTACAACCTAGGGAGACAGCTTCCTAATGCTTTTCTCTATAAGGCTTTACATGGAGCAGAACAGAGATGATATGCAGGAGGCAAATCGGAGAAATCAAGACTGAATCTATGGTGTCTGGGGCTCTTTGTACTAGGGTTCATCTCCTTTGTCTCCCAGATAAGGAAGCACTGGGAGCTGGATTTCTGCCCTTTCTCAATTCACATTACTAAACAGAGTTGCTCATCCCTCAAGGAACAATAAGTTCATAAGTCAAAATAAGAAGTATGAGTATCACAATTAAAAAACTTGAACTGGATACAATTTTGAAATTTGAAAACCATATAATCCAAAACAAATATTATTCACTAGAGGCCCGATGCACAAAATTCATGCATGGGGGAGGGGTTGTCCCTCAGCCCAGCCTGCACCCTCTCCAATCTGGGACATCCCTCTCACAATCCAGGAATGCTGGCTCCCAACTGCTCGCCTACCTGCCTGCCAGCCTGATCACCCCCTAACCACTCCCTTGCCAGCCTAATCAATGCCAAACTGCTTCCTTGCCAGCCTGATTGCCCCTAAATGCCCTCTCCTGCCAGCCTGGTCACTCCTAACTGCCCTCCCCTGCAGGACTGGTCACCCCCAGCTGCCCTCCACTGCAGGCCTGGTCTCTCCCAACTGCCCTCCTCTGCCAGGCATCTTGTAATGGCCATCTTGTGTCCACATGGGGGCAGCCACCTTGTGTGTTGGAGTGATTGTCAATTTGCATATTATCTCTATTATATAGGATTATTCTACTACACAAAGGCAATAATTGTCTAGATTTCTTTCTAGGCTTTTTTTTTTCTCTGTGTATTTAATTGCTTTTTAAATGAGAAAATTCTAAAATTTTGTTTCCTGCCTTTTAAAGACATATCATTATAGAAAATGCTTTCCATCATATTGGAAAGTTGATAAAATATCATTTTTGGATAGCATACAAGACTATCAAATCAATATGACAACTTTAATTTTATTAATTTTAAAACTTTAAATGGACATTTTCAAAAACACATAGTAATAGATAATACAATATAATGAATTCCCAAGTTTTGGCAATTAACCACATTTAGACAATCTTGTTTTCATTTATATCAATGGTATTTTTTTTTTAAGTAGAGCATTTTCATTTTAAACAGAAATATTTTAAATTCCAGACATAGTTTCATTTTCAAATACTTCCAAATGTATCTATAATATTAAAAGCATAATATGCTAATTAGACTGGACATATTTCTGGATGACTTCCCAGACAAAGCCAAGGCTGTGAGGAAAGCCTAGGTCCCAGGTGCCAGACAGAAGCCAGTGCCGGCAGTTGGAGAAAGAAAGGCCTACTCTTGCATGAATTTTGTCCGTCAGGCCTCTAGTTTTCTATATTAGTCTATGTTTATCCTCTAATTTTTGGTAATATTTCACTTTATGGACAGATTGTAATTTGTTTATCTTTGATGTTGTTTCAGTGAGACTCAGCAGGAAGTTAAAGTAGATTCTTGTGTCTAGTCTGTATCAGTCTTATTTTTTTTTAAATATCATTCTATCCTGGTTTACTGAGATTTCTTATTATTGTTTTATTCCTGCATTATTACTAATTTGGTTAGGTCTCTCTTTTCCTGGATATTTTGAAATCACTCCACTTTTTTCTATTAACATGGTAAATTACATTATAGTTTTTGTAATGTGAAGCCAACTTTGCATTCTTGAGATAAACACAACTTTGTCATGTCCTATTAGCCTTTTTATTGATTGCTGGATATAGTTTGCTGCTATTTTATTTACATATTTTGGCTCACGATTTTATGTTCTCATCTTTTTTTTTTTTTTTTTGCCTAGTTTATGTATCGAGGTTATAGCAGCCTCATAAATTTTGAGTGTGATCTCTATATTTTTCTTTCTTGAAATATATTCTGTAAGATTGATTTATTTGTTCCTTTGTGTTAGGGGAAAGTTCTATATTAGTTTTCTCTTACTGTGATAAATAATTACCAAAAATTCAGCAGCTTAACAGGGTTCATTTATTATCCATACTTCTGTAGGTCAAAAGTCTGGGGTGCATGGCTGCTTTCTCTGCTTTGAGTTTTATAGGCTGAATTCAAGGTCTCAGCAGGGTTGTGTTCCTGTCTGGAGCTTCTAGGGTATAATCCATTTTGAGGCTCATCAGATTGTGATGAGAATTCAATTCTATGCAACTGTAGGACTAATGTTTCTGTTTCCTTTTAAAAGCTGATTTGCAAGCTTAATTCTATTAGTAGGGTCTCAGTACTTGTAATGCAATATATTTACAGGCATTACACCAGGGGCAAAGATCATGAGGGCCTCCGGGTGAGCCGTGTGCCCCGGGGAAGCAGTGGGACCCGGGAGGAGGGGCGATGTGAACCAGAGGAGGAGCGGACTCTATTCGTGTGGTCCTGAGATAGTCACCATAAAACAAGCAGACTGTCAAATGAGGAGCGGATTCTATTCATGTGGTCCTGAGATAGTCACCATAAAACAAGCAGATTGTCAAATGACAGTGGGGAGGGGAAGGAGACCTGGGGGGAGATAAGAGAACAACCAAAGGACTGGTGTGCATGAATATAAGTACAACCAACGAACACAGAACTCTGGGGAACGAGGGCATGAATGGGAGGTGGGGGGGGGGGGGGCAATGGTAAGCTATGTGCACATATAATACCTTAATAAAAAAATTAAGATTCTCTCCAAAACCGTTTTGGCTCAGTGGATAGAGTGTTGGCCTGCGGACTGAAGGGTCCTGGGTTCGATTCCAGTCAAGGGCATGTACATTGGTTATGGGCACATCCCCAGTAGGGGGTGTGCAGGAGGCAGCTGATGAATGTTACTCTCTCATCGATGTTTTTAGCTCTATCCTTCTCCCTTCCTCTCTGTAAAAAATCAATAAAATACATTTTTTAAAAGAAAAAAATAAAGATCATGAGGGCCTAAAATCCTACCTACCAAACTTTATCTGTAAAACTATCTGTGCTTGTTATTTTTTTCTGAGTAAAAATTTTTAACTGATCTCTATAAGTACTAGAAATTATAATTTTAACATTTTCTGTTTTTCCTTAACTCAATTGGCAAAATTAATATTTTTTCTGTGATATAGTAATTTCATCAAAATTTTGAAATTCTTTGTGTACTTTTTCATACTATCATTTTTTAAAGCTTTATGGTAACTGCAATCATGACATCCTTTTTATCCCTAATGTTGTTTATTTATTTCTGCACTTTTATTTTCTTGATCACTGGCACCAGAGGAGTTTTTATTATCTTTTCAAAGTATCAACACCTAGCATTAATTATTATTATTGTTATTAATAAACTTTTTGGCATCTGTTAGGATTCATTTGTGCTATTATTTTTATTATTTATTTATTGAGAACTAGTGAATGTAATTAGCGTTTATTTTATACGTTTATTATAAATAATGGATATTAAAAATACAAAATATATTTGCTTGGTAATGATTTGCAGTCTAGGATTTAAACCAATATAATCATCCTTTATAATAAAAGAGTAATATGCAAATTGGCCATACATATGCTATACCCACAAGCCATGTCAACCAGCCAATCAGGAGGTAGTATGCAAATTAACCTAACAAAGATGGCTGTGGCCAGAGAGAGAGTAGTAGGCTTGGGTTACTCTGGCAATGGAGAAAGCCAAACTTTCTGCCTGCCCTGGCCTGCATTGGCCTCTGCTTAAGGCTATAAAGCTTCAACTACAGAAGATAAATAAATCCCAACAAAAATGGGTGAGGCAGCCGAAACCGGTTTGGCTCAGTGGATAGAGCGTCGGTCTGCGGACTGAAAAGTCCTGGGTTCGATACTGGTCAAGGGCATGTACCTTGGTTGTGGACACATCCCCAGTGGGGAGTGTGCAAGAGGCAGCTGGTCAATGTTTCTCTCTCACCAACGTTTCTAACTATCTATCCCTCTCAATTCCTCTCTGTGCAAAATCAATAAAATATATTTAAAAAAAAAAAATGGGTGAGGCAACAGAGCAAGCAGGAGACTTGGCTCTGCTTAAGGCTACAAAGTTTCAATTATAGAAGATAAATAAATCTCAGATACCAGGGCCTCTGCTTGTGTCATCAGGGGGCGTGGCCAGCTTGAGAACCACCACAGGCCCCTTGTCCAGGCCACCCCATCCCCCAAGGGAAGCCCCATCCTGATCTGGGACACCTTCAAGGCAAACCAACTGGCACTCACCCATGCACCAGGCTTCTAGCCTATCTAATCCTACTATCTAATAAAAGAATAATATGCAAATTGATCATTACTCCAACACATAAGATGGCTGCCCCCAAGTAGTCAAAAATGACTGACCCCATGTGGACACAAGATGGCTAGCAGGGGAGGGCAGTTGGGAGGGACCAGGCTTGCAAGGAGGGCAATTGGGGGCATTCAAGCCTGCAGGAGAGGGCAGTTAGGGGTGACCAGGCCCACAGAGGTGGAATGTTGGGGGCAAACAGGCAGACGGGGAAGCAGTTATGCATCAATCAGGCTCACAGGGGAGTGATTAGGGGGTGATCAGGCTGGCAAGCAGAAGTGGTTAGGGACAATTAGAAAGGCAGGCAGGTAAGCAGTTGGGAGCCAGCAGTCCTAGATTGTGAGAGGGATATCCTTCTGCCTGTTTAGGCGCGATCCCGGTAGGATGGGCAGTAGGACATTCCTCGAGGGGTCTCAGATTGGAAAGGGTGCAGGCTGGGCTGAGGGACACACACCCCCCATGCACGAATTTCATGCACAAGGCCTCTAGTGTCTATAGAATTCTAGATAATTGAGGGAGATGAAATTATAACATTGAGCTAAAATGATTTCTCTAACATGAACTTCACTTAAGAGAATAGTATACAATGTAGAAAAAAGAGAAAAGAGTAGATACGTGGACTTTGAAATCATATATATATATATATATATATATATATATATATGTGTGTGTGTGTGTGTGTGTGTGTGTGTGTGTGTGTGTATTAGAGGCCAGGTACACGAAAGTCATGCACAGGAGTTGGTGTCCCTTAGCCCAGCCTAAAACCTCTCTACTATGGGACCCCTTGGGGAATGTCCAACTGCCAGTTTAGGCCCAATCCCACAGATATCGGGCCTTTACTGACAGTCGGACATCCCTCTCACAATCTGGGACTGCTGGCTCCCAACCACTCGCCTGCCTTCCTGCCTGATTGCCACCCTTAACCACTTCTGCCTGCCAGCCTGATCACCATCTAACCACTCCTCTGCCAGCCTGATTGACACCTACCTGCTCCACTGCCAGCCTGATTGCCCACAACTGCCCTCCCCTACCAACCTGGTCACTCCCAACTGCCCTCCCCTGCTGGCCAGGTCACGTCTAACTGTTCTCGCCTGCTGGCCTAATTGCCTCAAACAGCCCTCCATGGCTGGCCTGGTAGCCTCTAACTTCCCTCCCTGTAGGCCTGGTCACCTGCAACTGCCCTTTCCTGCTAGCCCTGTCACCCCTAACTGCCTTCCCCTGCTGGGCTGGTTGCCCCTAACTGCCCTCCCATGCCATCTTGGTCATTGATAACTTCCCTTCTTTGCTGGGCTGGTCACCCCTAACTGCCCTACCATGCAGATCTGGTCCCAAACAACTGCCCTCTCCAGCAGGCCAGGTCATCACCAACTGCCGTCCCCTACAGGCCTAGTCACCCCTACTTATTCTCCCCAGCAGGTCTGGTTCCCCCAACTACCCTCCCCTGCTGGCCTGGATCCCACAACTGACCTCCCCTGCCAACCTGGTCCCCCCCCCCCAACTACCCTCTCCTTCAGACCTGCTCCCCTGCAACTGCCCTCCCCTACAAGCCTGGTTGCCTCTAACTGCCCTATATGCATGCCTGGTCTCCCCCAACAGCCCTCTCCTGCCATCCTGGTTGCCACTAACTGCCCTACTCTGTTGACCTGATCACTTTTAACTGCCCTCCCCTGTTGGTCTGGTTACCCCCAAATGCACTCTCCTGAAAGCCTGGGTTCTCCCCAACTTTCCTCCCCTCCTGACCTGGTCCCCCTAAACTGCCCTCCCCTGCTGGCCTGGTCACCCCAACTGCCCTCCCCTGGTAGCCTTGTCACCCCTAACTGCCCTCCCCTGAAGGCTTGCTCCCCAACCACCCCAAATTCCCTCCCTCCCCTATAGACCCATTTGACCCCAATGGCCCCCCGTTGTTGGCCTGATCATGCACAACTTCCCTCTCCTGCCAGCCATCTTGTGGCGGCCATCTTCTGACCACATGGGGGTGGCTAGCTTGTGTAAGGGCATGATGGTCAATTTGAATATTACCTGTTTATTATATAGTATCTAGGCTGTTTCTCTATCATTTGCTGTTCATGGGATTTTAGGCAAGTACTTAATTTCTCAGAGCTTCATTTACTTCATATGGTAGTCAGTATTGCTGTTTAATAGTATGTGGCTTGACTAATCCATTTAGAGATCCTAGACACAAAAATATTATTACCTCCCCCAATCCTCCCACAATATGTACTTTTTAAAACTACCAAACTGTAAAATAAGTATGAGAAAGATGTTCTGAATTATCTCATGCTGGCTTCTTTTGGATACTTTTATTGAGATATGAAAATTAAAGAAAAAAAGATTTTTCTTACTCATTTGGTGTGCTCAGTGATTGAGCACTGACCTATGAACCAAGAGCTCACCTACAATTCCCTATCAAAGCACATATCTAGGTTGTGGGCTTGATTCCCAGTACAGGGCATTCAGGAGGCAGCTGATCACTGATTCTCATCATTGATGCTTCTATCTCTCTCTCCCTCTCCCTTCCTTTCTGAAATATATAATACTAGAATATATTAAAATGTTTTTCTTTCTCCCCTCTTCTCCTCTGCTTTGCTTGTTCTCTTGTGATTCCAGAATCAGATTGCACACATCTACATACTTTCTCTGCCATGTGCTCAAAATATTGGCTCCATTTAGAAATCCCCCTTCTTCTACCTAAATCTCTTTTAGACAATCTGCTGTTTGACCAGGGCTCAGGTTGCTTTCATGTCCCTTATCAGACAGTTTTCTGTGAAAACTTCCAGTACTGGCCAGTAACCCTCCTGCCAGGATAATATCTATCAGCACAATGTACTAGTAAAAGTTGGTGGAAAAATTCCCAGGCTCATCAAAGTTTGGCTTGAGTTAATGTGGACCACAGTTCAAAAGGTCTTCAGTATCTGAATCTGCAGAAGGCTGAGCTCAGCTACAGCTCAGGAGAATTCCAACAGACTTAAAGGGCTGGGTCTGCCACATGACCATAGGGGGATCAAATGACCTGTGGGATCCAGGAGCCCACATTCTTCACCTGACTGAGAGGGCTGATTCTTCCATATGACCATAGGAAGTATGTGTTCTCATAATTCACAAATAGCAGTCCCTGGGAGGGTAGTTGGGACTAACCAGGCCTGCAGAGGAGTTCTCATAGGACCAAAAGGGTTGAACCAACCTCATGAGGCTAAAGTCCATATGATAGCAAGATCCATGTGACCTGCTGGATTCAAGAGCCCCTGATGTTCATGTAACTGGAAGAGCTGAGCTTACCACATGATAAGAGTTGTCACTGAGAGGACCACGTGACCTAGGGTTTCAAGAGCCGATAGTGTTTATATGATCAGTAGGTCTGGGCCTCCCTCATAGCTGTATCATCCACATGATTGCAAGATCCACATGAGCCACAGCGCTTGGAGCCAACAATGCTCACTTTATGGGAGGGAGAGCCTGATGTGGGGAATGGGGGCCAGAGAACTGAAACTTGAAAGTAGAGATTACATGCTGAAACCGGTTTCGCTCAGTGGATATAGCGTTGGTCTGCAGACTGAAAGGTCCTAGGTTTGATTCCAATCAAGGGCATGTACCTTGGTTGCGGGCACATCCCCAGTAGGAGGTGTGCAAGAGGCACCTAATCAATGATTCTCTCTCATCAATGTTTCTAAATCTCTATCCCTCTCTCTTCCTCTCTGTAAAAAATCAATAAAATATATTTTTTAAAAAGAAAGTAAGGATCACATGTTCTTATGGCTTAGGATTTCCCACGTTCATATGGCCTATATGCCTGGGCCTGCCACATGGTGATGGGGTCTGCATGGCTGCAGGATCCATGTGAACCCAATGCTCACATCCCTACAACAGGCTGAGTATGCCTCATGACAATAAGGTCCAATGACAGTAGGGTCCTTAGGATATGTGGCTCAGGAGACCATCTTGTTTATGTGACCTGGAGATATGAGATTATTCACACTGGGCTTTTCCTCTAGGTGAGCTTCTACAATATATAAACTTAGACATTCACTGCCACCACCCCTCTTTAAATGAGCACATTTTATGTTTTCTTTTCTAACAATACATGGAATACATATTTGACACATGATACATAACAATGGATATAAAAGTAGAACAAATCCTCCCTAAAACCATAACTATTGATACACCATAGGAGTACTGCAAGAAGCTTAAATGGTGGGTACAGGTAAGCCTTGTGTACTTAATTTTATGCAGGCCTTAAAGGTAACAAAAGAAAGCCCAATAAGTTAGTTTTAATTGTTAATATGAAATTGAAAAACATGTGTAGTGACTATTATATGCTAGGCACTTTAAAGGGTTAACCCATTTAATAGTAGCAGCTTTATGGAGTAGATAGTTATTATTCATACTAGAAGTCCAATGCACGAATTCGTATACCAGCGGGGTCCCTTAGCCTGGCCAGTGGGATCAGGCCAAAACCAGCTCTCCAACATTTTTCAATAGGTCCCAGATTATGAGAGGGTGCAGACCAGGCAGAGGGACCCCACCAGTGCATGATCAGGGCTGGGGAGGGACACAGGAGATTGGCCAGCTGGGGAGGGACCATGGGAAGGCTCCAGGGCATGTCCATCCCATATCACTCAGCTGGCCCATCTGGCTCATCTGGCTGGACCCCAGCAGCAAACTAACCACCGGTTGACTGTCTGCCTTCTTCTGGTCAGTGCACATCATAGCAATTGGTCGATCAGTTCACTGTCTGTCTCCTGGTGGTCAGTGCATGTCATAGCGAGTGGTTGAGCAGCCTTAGCATATCATTAGCATATTACGCTTTGTTTGGTTGAATGGCCGACTGGTTGACTGGGCACTTAGCATATTAGGCTTTTATTATATAGGATTTTACAGATGGGGAAGTTGAAGCAAAGTGGTGTGAAGTCACTTGTCAAAGAAGTCACAGAATATATAAGTGACAAGCCAGGGTTTGCCCCAGATTTCTGGGCTCCAAACTCTGAATTTTGATCTCTTACACAGGGGTGGGGGACCTTTTTACTGCCAATAGCAATTTGTATATTTATAACATCATTCGAGGGCCATAAAAATTATCAACTTAAAAATTAGCCTGTTATATTTGGTCAAATATTTATTTAAATCAGTTTTAATGCCTTGGCAAGGCTAGACCAAAGGATTCCACAGGCTTTATACAGCCCAAGGGTCAAACATTCCCCACCCCTGCCTTAAAAATTCCCCAAAGAAAATTAATTTTAATTCAGCCTTACTGATTCAGACTAACTGGAAAGCCAGCCTCAGTTACTAAAAACTTTAGATCATTAATAATTTTTTTAATGTCATTGAAATTATTTCAAGTATCCCTTATTAAAACATATCAAAGTTGAATCTAGTTAAGGACCTCAGGAGATTACCATTACTATATAAAATATTTTTATATAAAAGGTGTAAAATGTTAGATGCTAGTTAAACGCAGGTCCTTATATAAATAAATGCTAAAAAGAGACATATCATAAAGTTTAAACATCACACCTGGCTCTTTCCTAAAATACAAAAAGTATAAGTGAGTGGAATATGAATTAATTAGATTTACTGTATTTATATCCTCCTTATATCTCTCTAGAAAGTCAAGAAGGAAGGAATATATACATCATAAATTAAAACACTTTCAATTTCAAGAATAACTGTGGAAGGATTTTAAAATGGCAGTGGAGTAAGTGGAAGCTACACACTATCCCAGAAACAAACTGGAAATACAAGTAAAATACAGAAGATCCAC
The DNA here is from genome assembly GCA_963924515.1 of Vespertilio murinus. Classification (NCBI taxonomy): domain Eukaryota; kingdom Metazoa; phylum Chordata; class Mammalia; order Chiroptera; family Vespertilionidae; genus Vespertilio; species Vespertilio murinus. The sequence continues at coordinate 45,990,857 of OZ004710.1, forward strand.
CCTGAAAAATCAACTTAAGGCTAACTGGAAAGAATCCTGATAACCAAGAATGGAAAGTAGAGATCACATAGAGACTGATAGGAAGTGTGGAGGCATGAAAGGACTGGGTGGGCCCCCACAGACAGAAGCTGAAGTTTTTGAAAGATATCTCAGCTGCCAGAAATTCCCTCTGAGAACTCTGGGGTCTTAAACCCCAAGTTGGGCTCCTCATCCCACAGCATCAGAACTGAGAAAGGTTCCACATAACATCTGGCTGTGAAAATCAGCAGGGTTGCTCTATGCCAGTGAGAGAATGCTGGAAATGAGGTGCCCTGTTGAAGGACCAAAGCCCAACATTTTGCGTGCAGCAAAGCCTTTGGGCTTTGGCAAAGGGATGGTGTAGTGTACTAGAGCTGTGTGAGCAGAAGCCACTACTGGGAGCTCTGGGGTTGGAGCTTGGAGGGCAGGCACGCCAGTATTCTGTGCTGAGTCATTCCCTCATGCTGTGGAGGAAATCTTTCTCTGGGGTTATCCATGTTTTTGCCTGGAGGGAAGGTCATTTCCCCAACCTGTTGGAATAACTCTCTCCCAACCCTGTGGTTGATAACCTGAGGCTAATCGAGTCTGAGTGTCATTGGGACTGCAAGCATAGGCAGGTCTATGGAGGATTTGAGTCTGTGCCTGATCTAATCCTGGGACTGGGGCTAGGAAAATCAGACCCTTGTGTACATATTGGTCCTTTCCAAAGGCACCCAGCCCCAGCAGAGAAAGCCACAAGCTGTGAATTGCTGATAGCTCCAAATGGGGTACTCAGGACCAGTCACAAACAGCTTCTGACGTTGTCCTGCACTTGAGATTGGGAGTCATAGAAAATCTAACTAATATACAGACACAAATCCAAACAGACAAGCCAAAATAGAGAGAAAAAAAGCCCCAAATGAATGAACAAGAGTTAAATGACATGGAGATAAGAAATTTGTCAGACATAGAGTACAGAATAAGGATAGCAAAAATGCTCAACAGCATGAGAAAAGATATAGTAATTATGGAGAATGACGTAGCACTAATGAAGAACACAGTGGAAGAAATACAAAACAGATTAGGGGAAGCCAAAGATTGGATAAGTGAATTAGAAGACAGGGTACAGAAAAAAAATCACTGAATCAGAGAACCAAAAAGGAAAAAACAAAACAAAACAAAACAGTTAAAAAACAGGAGGACAGCTTAAGAAAGTTGAGGGAAAAGATGAAACAACAATATTTCCATAACTGGGGTGGGCTGGAAGGAGAAGAAAGCGAGCTAGAGATAGAGAACCTGTTTGAAGAAATAATGGCAGAAAACTTCATTAACCTGGTAAAGGAAAAAGTCACACAAATTCAGAAGGCACAGGGAGTCCCAAGAAGAACCCAAACAGGCCCATACCCAGAGATATCATAATTAAAATGCCAAAAATTAAAGACAGAAAGAGAATCTTAAAGGCAGAAAGAGAAAAGCAATTTGTTACCTACAAAGGAACTCCTATAAGGCTGTCAGCTGATTTCTCATCATAAACTTTAAAGGCCAAAAGGAAATGGCATGAAGTATTCAAGGTAATGGAAAGGAAGGATCTAAAAACAAGATTATTATAGTTAGGCTATTGTTCAAAGTAGATTGTAAAATAAAGAGCTTCCCAGACCTCCCCCTACCTGCCCTCCCCCCCCCAAAAAAAAAGGCTACAGGAGTTTATCATATAGGCATAAAGAATTAAATGGCAATAAATAAATACATATCAATAGTAACCTTAAATGTAAATGAATTAAATGATCCAATCAAAAGACATAGGGTAGTTGAATGTATAAAAAAACATGACCCAATTATATGCTGTCTACAAGAGACCCACCTCAGAACAAAAACTCACACAGGATGAGAATGAAGGGATATGAAAATTTTTTCCATGAAAATGGAAATGAAAAAGAAAAATCTGGGGTAGTAATACTCATATCTGTCCAAATAAACTTCAAAATGAAGGCCATCAGAAGAGATAGTAAACATCACTACATGATAATAAAGGATTGATCTAACAAGGGGCTATACACTTGGTAAACATATAGGAACAAGTAAATATCCTATATAATAATAGAGGAATATGCAAATTGTGCAAGACAACATATGCCATGACAACTCAGCAGGCGGCATGCACAGCAGACATGGTTGGGCAGGGTCTTGCAGCATCAGGAGGGGAGGGGCCATGGTGGGGGTTAGGCAGTCACATGTAGAGGGAGGCCTCTGCCTCAGGCCCAGCCTGGAGGCAGGGTGGCAGTAGAGGCCTCCATCTCCATGTGACTTCTCTGGGGGTTAGTCAGGTGCATGCAGAGGGTGGCCTCCACTGCGGGTCTGCCCCTGGGGATCCACAGGCCTCCACCGCGGCCTGGCCCAGAGTCCGCATGTCTACCCCAGCTCTGGCCTACCTCTTTAGGGCAATCAATAGAGGAGCTCCAGATGGGTGGGTGGGGCCTACCTCTTTGGGGCGATGGATCTCAGGGCTCCTGTACTATGACAGGGCACAGGCTAGGCTGGGGGATCCACCCCAAGTGCATGCATTTTGTGCACCAGGCCACTAGTATATTAAAAAAAAAACATATAGAGGACTTTATGGGTGATATTGACAATAATGCAGTCATAATAGGGAACTTGAACCCCTCCCATGACTTCACTGGATAGGTCTTCCATACAAAAACTTAACAAGGAAATAGTGACTCTAAAGAACATACTGAATCAGATGGACTTAATTGACATTTATAGAACACTTCCCTCCAAGCTGCAGAATATACATTTTACTAAAGTGCACATGGGTCATTCTCAATGATAGACAACATGTTAGGACACAAAATAAGTCTCTAAAAGTTCAAGAAGACTGAGATACTATCAAGCATCTTCTCAGATCACAATGGGATAAAATTATAAATTAACTACAGTAAAACCACTAAAAACATTCAAACACACGGAGGCTAAATAGCATGTTATTAAAAAGTGAATGGGCCGAAACCATTTTGGCTCAGTGGATAGAGCTTCGGCCTGCGGACTGAAAGGTCCCAGATTCGATTCTGGTCAAGGGCATGTACCTTGGTTGCAGGCACATCTCCAGTGGGGAGTGTGCAAGAAGCAGCTGGTCGATGTTTCTCTCTCATCGGCATTTCTAACTATTTATCCCTCTCAATTCCTCTCTGTGTAAAATCAATAAAATATATTTTTAAAAAAGTGAATGGGTTACCAACAAAATAAATAAATAAATAAATAAATAAATAAATAAATAAATAACTTCTGGAAACCAATGAAAATTAACACACAATAACCCCAAATCTCTGGGACACAGCAAAAACAGTCTTGAGAGGGACGTTCATAGCACTACATGCCTACTGCAAAATAATAATAATAATAATAATAATAATAATGATAATAATAATAAGCTATTAAACCCTATAAGTTAAAGAATTAGAGAATAACAAGAAAATACAAGAGTAAGTGGAAGAAAGGAAATAATAAAGACTAGAATATAAATAAATGCCATATCACTAAAAAATAATAAATCAATGAAACCAAGATAAACAACATTGATGAACTGTTAGCCAGACTCATCAAGAAACAAAGAAAGAGGATGCAAATAAATTAAATCCAAATGAAAGCCATGAAGTAGCCACCAACACTACAGAAATACAAATGGTTATAAGAAAATACTATGAGCAACTGTATGCCAATAAGCTGGACAAAGTGAATGAAATGGACAAATTCCTAGAAAAATATAATCTTCCAAAACTGAATCAGGAAGAATCAGAAAACCTGAATAGGCCAATAACAACTGACGAAATAGAAGCAGTTATCAGAAAACTACCAGCAAACAAAAGCCCTGGATGGATAGCTTCACAAGGACATTTACAAAACACTCAGAGGAGAACTAACACCTATTCTTCTCAAACTATTCCAAAAAACCCATTACCCTAATTACAAAACTAGATAAAAGACACTACATAGAAAGAGAACTATAGGTCAATATTCTTGATCCATATACTGTATTTTCCTGTGTATAAGATATTCCCTGTATAAGATGCCCTCACTTTTCCAACCCAGAATTAAGAAATCCATATTTTAAACATTTTGCTGGTTTTTCTCTTAATTCCTATTTCTTCTTCTTCTTCTTCTTCTTCTTCTTCTTCTTCTTCTTCTTCTTCTTCTTCTTCTTCTTCTTCTTCTTCTGGGGGGGGGTATTGTAATGAATTGTTCTTCCTACTTTCTCCATTGTATGATCATACACTCAGTTGGGAGGATGTCCAAATTGTTTCTCTGCAGTTCTATTTCCATGTTCTTTGCACAGCTGATTACATTCCGTTTGAATTTTGCAGAGTAAGACAATTGCTTACCGGTGCTTATCTTTTCATTTTTTGACATCTTTATGGGCTCATAAAGCTCCAGTCTCTGTTGCATCTGCATACTCTCTACTTCCAACTCCAATTATGGCATCAGCTGACGCCAGTAAAAATAAGGCTCGTGATTGGAGGAAGCCTGTTTAACAAGGTATGGACAGCTATGCACCCGCGCCACACCCTCCTTGTCTGACTTCCATGTATAAGATGCATCTTGATTTTCTGTATAATGATTTTATTTTTTAATTTTTAAAAAAATATATATTTTATTGATATTTTACAGAGAGGAAGGGAGAGAGATAGAGAGCTAGAAACGTCAATGAGAGAGAAACATCGACCAGCTGCCTCTTGCACACCCCCTATCGGGGATGTGCCCACAACCAATTTACATGCCCTTGACCGGAATCGAACCCAGGACCTTTCAGTCCACAGACCAACGCTCTACCACTAAGCCAACCCGGTTTTGGCTATTTTTTAATTTTTTAATTAAAATTTTTATCTGTGTACATATCTTACCATTGCCCCCCCCCAAACATGCCCACCCATCCCAGAGTTTTGTGTCCATTGGTTATACTTCTATGCATGTATACAAGTCCTTTGGTTGATCTCTTATCTCTCCCATCTCTCCCTCCCCTCCCCACTGTAATTTGACGGTCTGCTTCGTGCTTTACTGTCACTGTATCTATCTTATGGTTCATCAGCTTATAATGTTCTTTATTATCCATAAATGAGTGAGGTCATGTGGTGTTTCTCTTTCATTGACTGGCTTATTTCACTCAGCATGATGTTCTCCAATTCCATCCAGGGTGTTGCAAATGATGAGAATTCCTTCTTTTTTATGGCAGCATAGTATTCCATTGTGTAGATGTACAATAGTTTTTTGATCCAATCATCTGCTGATGATCACCTAGGCTGAATCCAAATCCCAGTTATTGTAAATTGTGCTGCTATGAACATAGGGATGCATATATCCTTTCTGATTGGTATTCCTATTTTCTTGGGATATATTCCTAGGAGTGGTATTACTGGGTCAAATGAGAGTTCCATTTTCATTTTTTGAGCAAACTCCATACTGTTCTCCACAGTGGTTGCACTGGTCTGCATTCCCACCAGCAGTACACGAGGGTTCCTTTTTCTCCACAACCTCGCCAATACTTGTCCTTTGTTGATTTGTTAATGTTGGCCATTCTGACAGGTGTGAGATGGTACCACATTGTTGTTTTGATTTGAATCTCTCAAATAATTAGTGACTTTGAGCATGTTTTCATGTGCCTCTTGGCTTTCCTTCTGTCTTCTTTTGAGAAGATTTATTCAGTACTATTGCCCATTTTAATTGGCTCATTTATCTTCCTCTTAATAATTTGTATAAGCTGTCTGTAGAGGTTGGAGATTAAACCTTTATCAGTGATAACATTTGCAAATATGTTCTCCCATACAGTGGGCTTTCTTGTTATTTTGTTGATGGTTTCTTTTGCTGTAAAAAAAGCTTTTTATTTTGATGTAGTCCCATTTGTATTTTCTCTTTAGCTTCCATTGCCCTAGGGTTAGTATCAGTGAAGAAGTTCTTTAGGCATATGTCTGAGATTTTGCTGCCTGTGGATGTCTCTAGTATTTTTATGGTTTCCCTTCTTATGTTTAAGTCTTGTACCCATTTCAAATTTATTTTTGTCTATGGTGTAAGTTGGTGATCTAGTTTCATTCTTTTGCATGTATCTGTCCAGTTTTCCCAACACCATTTATTGAAGAGAATGTCTTGACTCCATTGTATGCTGCTCCTCCATTGTCAAATATTAATTGAGCATATTGATTAGGATAGATATCTGGATTCTCTAATCTATTCCATTGATCTATATGTCTGTTCTTGTGTCAGTACCAGGCTGTTTTGAGAACAGTTGCTTTGTAATACAGCTTGAAATCTGGTATTGAGATCCATCCTGCTTTACTCTTCTTTCTCAGTATTACTGTGGCTATTCGGGGTCTTTTATTGTTCCAAATGAATTTTTTTAGAGTTCTTTCAAGGTCAGTGAAATATGCCATTGGTATTTTAATGGGGAGTGCATTGAACCTATAAATTTCTTTGGGAAGTATGGACATTTTAATGATCCTGATTCTACCAATCCAAGAACATGGTATGTTCTTCCATCTTTTTACATCTTCCTCTATCTCTTTTTTCAGTGTTGTGTAGTTTTCAGCATATAGGTCAAATGCCTCCTTAAAATGTCCGTACTACTTAAAGCAATCTACAGATTCGATGCAATTCCCATTAAAATACTAACGGCATATTTCAAAGATCTAGAACAAACTCTCCAAAAATTCATCTGGAATAAAATAAAAACTCCAAACAGCCACAGTATAAGAGAAAGAATAACAAAGTTGGAGGAATAACAATACCAGATATCAAATGATAAACACAATATCTTCAACAAATGGTGCTGGGAAAACTGGATAGATATATGCAAACAAATAAAACTAGACCACCAACTTATACCACACACGAGAATAAACTCAAAATTGATAAGAGACTTAAATGTAAGTTGTAAAATCATAAAAATCCCAAAAGACACCCTAGAAAGCAAAATCTTAGACATCTCTCTTAGCAATATGTTTATGAATACATCTCCTAGGGCAAAGGAAACTAAGGAGAAAATAAACAAATGGGACTACATCAAAATAAGAGCTTCTGCACAACAAAAGAAACCATCAACAAAATGAAGAGAGCTACTGTATGGGAGAACATATTTGACAATGATACATCTGATAAAGGTTTAATATCCAAAATATTTAATTAACTCATACAACTTAACAAAAGGAAGACAATTAATCCCATTAAAAAACAGGCAAAGGACTTAAATAGCTGCTTCTCCAAAGGGGGCATTAGATGACCAAGAGACATATGAAAACATGCTCAAAGTGACTTATCATCAGAGAGATGCAAATTAAAACGTCAATGAGGTATCACCTCACACATGTCAGAATGGCTACCATCAACAAATCAACAAATGACAATGCCGGCAAGGATGTGGAGAAAAGGGAACCCTTGTGCACTGCTGGTGGGAATGTATACTGGTGCAGCTTCTGTGGAAAACAGTATGGAGTTTTCCTCAAAAAAATTAAATATTGCACTGTTATTTGAGCCTGTGATCCCACTTCTAGGAATATATCCTAAGAGACCTGAAACACCAATCAGAAAGAATGTATGTTGATAGCAGCACAATTTACAATAGCTAAGATCTGGAAACAGCCCAAGTGCCCATCAGTAAATGAGTAGATAAAAAAGCTGTGGTGCATTTACATCATGGAATACTATTCAACAGTGAAAAAGAAGGATCTCTTACCCTAGAGGCAGCATGGAGGGACCTGGAGAATATTGTGCTAAGCAAAATAATCCAGTCAGAGAAAGACAAGTATCACATGATCTCACTTATGTGGAATCTAATGAGCAAAATAAACTGATGAACAAAATAGATGTAGATATATGAATAGACTGTGGAATCTCAGAGGGAAGGTGGAGATGGGTGGGCGGCTGGAAAGAGATCAATGGTGGACTAGAAGGAGTTAAAGGGGGGCGGCATATGTAATGCATTCAATAATAAATATTTATTTTTTTAAAGAAAGAATAACTGTGGGAATTGCTTCTTTGTATGTCCACAGTAAATGTGATGTGGTCCTCTTGTTTTTCTGGTTTAGGCAAACAGTGCAATCCCACAATTGTGGGATTATTTTACTACTAGAGGCAAGGTGCATGAAAATTCATGCACTGAAGAGGGGATCCCTCTCCCTGGCCTGCCCTCTCTCATAGTCCAGGAGCCCTCAGGGGGTGGGAGGTGACCCAGCAATCTGGGGTAGGTGATACCCAATCACACTTCTGCTGCTTCTACTGCCTGCACTCATGCCTTAGTAGATCCTGGATACCTGAGCCTTGGGTGGTCCTGGGCAGCTGGAGGACTGAGTGGACTGGGGGACTCCCAAGGCAGATGCACAGTGAGGCTGAGGGGACAGAGCACCATTATCTTGTGGCTGTGGGTGCCGCCATCTTTGTGAGTGTGGCCGTTAATTAGCATATTCCCTCATTATTGGCTGTGGGCACCACCATTTTTGAGGGCGGGCAGTAAATTAGCATATTCCCTCTTTATTAGATAGGATTTCCCTGAAGTGTGGCATGGCTACATAAATAAGGCGAAGAAAACTCAACAGACCCACATTTGCACCATGACTAAAATTGACTATCCTAGTAAGGTCATTGTGTGTTTGTGGTTCTAGACCTCTTGAAGAAAGTTGTGATTTTTTTCAGAAAGAAGGACAAAAAGAGATGAGAATACTTGTACAAATCTATGCAATTTTATATATTCTGGAAGAGCATTTATTGGACAAATGTAAATACAGAATAACAAAATGTGGTCACATATTTACAATAGAACCTAATAAAAATTTAAGGTTTGCCCTGGTTGGTGTAGTTCAGTGGTTCAATTGTCCACCCACAGACTGGAGGGTCTTGAATTTGATTCCTCATCAAGAGCACATACCTATGTTCCAGGTTCAATCCCTGGCCCTGTCAGGGTGGGTGCGGGGGCAACCAATTGATGTGTCTTACATTTATCTCTTTCCTCTCTTTCTCTCTCTCCCCTTCCTACTCTTTTCCATTCTCTCTTAAAATCAATGGTGAAGATTAACAAAATAAAAAAAAATTAAAAATTTCAGGTTGAAATTAGGAAGCATCTACATACAGTCATGGGACAGAATTTGACATCAAGATCTTATGTCTGTTCCAATGTTTTTATATAATTACCTACATATGGACAGATGAAGAATATAAGACATGACAAAATTATATGTAGCCTACCTATGCTCAACTGACATTTACACCGTAGGGATGCTGGTTTCACAAAAATATTAAAATGAAACAATAAAAATCCATAGACTTCTAATTATAACTTTTTCTTAAGTCACATTTTGCTTCTGTCAGAGCTGATACCCATTTGTTTTTTCTCTGAGGTTATTATCAGGAGTTTCTTAGGATTTACAAAAATATTTAGTTACATCAATGAGGGTCTGTCAGTACTCTGTAATACACAGTTAAGGGGTGAGAGTAAGTCTGTTGATAAATATCTATATGTAGGTGGTTCTGATTGGGGGGCGGGCTATAATCTGAAAGATAGAGCACCTGAATTAATCTGAAAAGTAATCATATCATTTTAAATCTTAGAACACATATACTTATATGAATAGGGAGTTGTTTCTTATATGTGATTACGACATTATGTGTTTTATGTATGAATAGGGAACTAAGTTTTTCTTAAAATTTCCTCTTCAAGTCCTGTGAAAAGTGATTGAGGAGGTAAGTCAGCTGTGAATCCATCAAGCATAACTGATAAGCATGGTCAGACCAACCCACCAAGAGTTAAAACATCATCTCATCAAAGTCATTGCATGGCATAGCCTGATGACTAATTACAATAACTGACGTCTGTAGACTCCCAGGTCTGCACATAACTGCATTCCTCACCCCAGCCACTTCCCCTTTATAATCCTGTCTCCTGCATCTTGCTGGAAGACAGGATTTGATGCTTGTAAGCTCCTTGTCTTTTTGGTTGGCTAGACTCTTCTCAATAAATGCCTCATATGATTCAACCCTGCCTTCCTTATTGGACACAGAGACAGGCAGCCTGAGCCCAACTGGGAATTTCCTAGTAACAGTTCCTATGTTAATTAATGGCTTAGGCCTTGTATTTATGAGGTGCTGTATTTATTTAGGTGAGGCAGGTTGGTAAACCATTCCCTTTGCATGAGATTTGGCAGAATATATTTGGAAAAATGTTTCCTACTTTTATGTGTGTGTGTTTGTGGGGAGGGGGAGAGTTCTATCCTGGAGGCCAGTGCCAGTGGCTTTACCTAACACAGAGAAGTGGAGAAGGGGGGAATTGAACAGTTGTGATTATATTAAATTAAACATAGACACTCAAATATCTCAAACATTTTTGGTTCAGCACTAATGACAAATTGGTGGTACCTACCCAACCAAATTAGAGATTTTATTTGAATTTACTTTGAGAAAACAAAATTGACTTACCTGGCAACACTCCACAGGGGGAATCATTATATGTGAGTATTGTCAAGCAATGGCAGAGAAGATAACCAGTTGCTGATGGTGCTCTGTGTCAAGGTGTTCAATGTGTTCATTACTCTGCTGCCCCCAATACAATGTAAAGTTCAACAACTCTAGGTAATGGGCTCAGCATCTTGGACAAGCACACCATGGGAATAGAAATTATATCCACAATTAAACCTCTGTCAGGCTGAAATGGTGGAGACAAGTGAGAAGGTAGAAATTTTTCCATGCTGTTTGCTTTTGAGCTGTGCCATTATTATTATTATTATTATTATTATTATTATTCCTCTCCTGAGGACATTTTGGGGGGAGGGGAGAGAGAGAGAGAGAGAGAGAGAGAGAGAGAGAGAGAGAGAGAGAGATCCATTGCTTTCTGTAAGTGCCCTGACTGGGAATCAAACCAGCAATCTTTCTGTGCACAGGAAAGCACTCAACTAACTAAGCCACTCAAGCTGGGTGAGCTGAGCCATTTGTGATGATGTGACTCTTCAGCATAACTTAAAAGTCTCTTCCTTATGAAGACCATTAAAAGAATAAACAGTGTGGGTCAAAGTCTTTAAAAGTACTGGAAGGGGGGAATTTATATTGTCCCATCTTATTATTATTTGATCCATGTAACTATTGTTTATCATTCAAAAAATAATTTTTACTATTCTCTTTTAAAATACTGACGAATCAGTTTTTAAATAAGCAGTTGCATTTTTCCTTTCTTTCTTATAGAAAATACTATTTTATTATTTTTCAAAATGTACAGCAAGTAATCAAGAACATTCCTCCTGAGTCCAGTGCTATTTCTTCTCCAGTTAGTTCATTTCCCCTCAAGCCAAAACCCAAGTCTCCTTCAATGAATATAGAAAACTCACTTGTCCTTAGTTGGACAAAAGCTAATAGATTGGAGACCTTTAGAACAGTGGTTCTCTTGAGAAAATTAAAAACTCTCTTTGCAATCTCCTTTTTTTTTTTTTAAATTGATTTTTATTAATTATGGTATCACATAATTGTCCTTATCCCCCCATTCCCATCCCAAACCCCTCCCTACATATTCCCCTACCCCCTTATTGTCCATAGTGCATGCACACAAGTCCTTTGGTTGATCTCTTCCCTTTACCCCCACCTTCCCCTACTTTCCCTCTGAGGTTTGAGAGTCTGATCGCTGCTTCTCTTTTTCTGGGTCTATCTTTGTTCACCAGTCTATGTTGTTCATTATTTCGTCTAGATGTGTGAGGTCATGTGATCCAAGAAATACCCTTATAAAAACCTAAACTGCGATAAGCCTTAATGGTTATCCTGAGAGGCAAATGGATCAGTCTGTAGTGAGTTCCTTTCTGGGCCAGCAGTTCTTTTGAGTCCCAGTTCAATGTCAATGCAATCTCCTTTTTTTTTACACTGAAGTTAAAATTATGTAACATGCAATTGATCATTTTAAAGAGTATAATTCAATGGCACTTGGTGCATTCACAATGTTGCATTCACCACTTCTCTAGTGTGAAAACTTTATCACCTCAGCAGACCAATTACCCTGTTCCCTTTAAGTAATTGCCCTCCACTCCCTCTTCACTGGTAACTACTAATCTGCTTTCTGTCTCTATGGATTTGTGTTTAAAGGACATCCTATCTAATAAAAGAGTAACATGCAAATTGACTGTCACTCCAACACATAGGATGGCTGCCCCCATGTAGACATAGGATGATTGCCACAAGATGGCCAGCAGGGGAGGGCAGTTGGGAGGGCAATTGGGAGGTACCCAGTGTATAAGACTCTCTTTCACAGCCCGCATAGAAAGAGTTCCTATTCAGGGTTCAGGTTCTGGAGAAGGGCCGCACACAAATGAAGAGACTTGAAGAAATTCAATTTGGTGGTATGGGGGGGCCAGGCGGTAGTCTAACTCTAGTGGGAGAACTACTCCTGCTCTGGCCCTGCTATGGCCTTTTATTGAGGCTTTGGGGAAAACATCTTAGGCAACATAAACAGAAATTTACAGGCAGGAAAATAACAGAAACTTACAAGGGACAAAATAAGGTGGAGGCTGCTTCAGCTTAACAATGTCTCAACTAAAGGTTAGAACTATTAAGGTTGTTGACCAGCCTTCCTGTCTTCCTGTCAACATCTCTTTTTTAGTGAAACTGATTTGTTTTCTAGCACTCAGGACTGCAGGGGAGCAGTTAGGCATCAATAAGTCTGGCATGGGAGTGGTTAGGGTGTGATCAGGCTGGCAGGAAGAAGTGATTAGGGACAATCAGGAAGGCAGGGAGGCAAACAGTTGGGAGCCAGCAGTCCTGGATTGTGAGAGGCATGTCCAAGTGCCCATTTAGGCCTGATCCTGGTAAATGGGGAGTTGGACATCCCTCTAAGACTGTTTCACAGGTTGAGAACTGCTGGCAGGGTCTCATAAGACCATTAGAAAACACAGATATTTACATTATATTTCATAACAGTACCAAAATTAGTTATGAAGTAGCAATGAAAATAATTTTATGGTTGGGGTCACAACAACATGAGGAACTGTATTAAAGGGTTGTGGCATTAGAAAGGTTGAGAACCACTGCTCTAGGGGTCCCAGATTAGAGAGAGTTCAGGCTGGGCTGAGGGACATACACACACCCCATGCACGAATTTCATGCACTGGGCCTCTAGTCTCTCTATATAAAACCCTAATATGCAAGTAGACCTAAAGACAGAACAACTGAACAACTGGTCGCTATGACATGTGCTGACCATGAGGGGGCACAAGCAGAACATGGCAGGCATTGGCATATGGCAGCAGAGAGCAGAACATGGTGGGTGGTGGCCTCAACTGGATAGGGGGGGGGTGCCAGACCAAGGTGGGGCATTGGTTGCTGTCATCGGGGTTAGCCTCTTGTTGTTACTCAAAATTTTTTGCTTCTGCACACTGGAGTACCACCCATCCCTCACACCTAATTCCTGCACCGGCCCCTCTCATATGGAATTCCAGCACCTGGCACCAGCCACTATCACTCAGCATCAGTGGGTGCAAGTGGCAGCTGATAGCTCTGATTATGCCTCAGGGCTTCTCCACATGCCCCTGCTCTTGACTGGTGATTGGGGCAACAGTTGCCACTCACACCAGCTCACAGAACCAACCCACATGCACCTGCTGTTGGCGCTGGCCCCAATCACTACGCACCATCAGTGGGTGAGAGCAGGGCCTGTGCCATCAGTGCATAGGAGCAGTGGCAGTGATAGTGAGCTGCCAGCACACAGGGGACCGGGGGCCATGGTGGGAGGGGCTGGGCAGGGGCACAGAGGATGGGGCCAGACTCACCCCTTTGCCCACTGCAGCCTTGTGGCCCACAGTTACTCTTTTTTTTCCCCCACAGTTACTTTCAATGTGAATGAATTTGTGCACTGGACCTCTAGTAATGTATAAAAGGAATCAGCACAACCAACAAGGCTCAATGGTTGAGCATCAACCTATAAACTAGGAAGACATACCCTGTTTCCCAGAAAATAAGACAGTGTCTTATATTAATTTTTGATCCCAAAGATGTGCTAGGTCTTATTTTCAGGGGATGTCTTATTTTTCCATGAAGAAGAATACAGTACACATTTATTGTTAAATGAAAATAAAGGAAATTTATTAGATGTACAAGGTACAGTAGTACAGTAGATGTCAACACAAACCAGGCAAACTGTGAATCCTACAGTATCAAGAATTTACTCATTTATTCCATGACAAACATTTCATCATCTTCTGGAACATCATCACAACAATCCAAATCCTGAATTTCCTGGTGAATTTCTTGTGACTCCATTTCTTTCAGAATCTGTCTCATTATGAGACAGAGCCTGGGGGCCTTATTTTCGGGGGTATGCCTTATATTTCACTCAGAAGGAAACCTGTAAGTAGGTCTTATTTTCAGAGGATGTCTTATTTTCGGAGAAACATGGCAGTTCAATTTGTGGTCAGGGCACATTCGCCAGGCTTAAGGCTCCATCCCCTGTCAGTGGAGTGCAGGAGAGAGTCAATCAATGATTCTCTCTCATCATTTTTGTTAATGCTTTATTTTATTTTTAAAATTTATTGATTAAGGTATTACATGTGTCCTTATTCCCCACCCCCCAAATCATGGCCTCAACATGTCTGTATCTGTTAGCCTTATATGTATGCATACAAGAACTTCGGTTGATCTCTTCTCCTTACCCCTACCTTCCAGCTGAGGTTTGACAGTCTGAGTGAAGCTTCTCTGTCTCTGGATCTGTTTTTGTTCATCAGTTTGTATTGTTCATTATATTCCATAAATGAATGAGATCGTGTGCTAGTTATCTTTCTTTTACTGGCTTATTTCACTTAGCATAATGCTCTCCAGTTCCACTCATGCTGTTGCAAATGGTAAGAATTCCATCATTTTTACTGTAGTATTACATTGTATAGATGTACCACTGTTTTTTAATCCACTCATCTGCTGATGGGCACTTAAGCTATTTCCAAATCTTAGCTATGGTGAATTGTGCCTCTATGAACAAAGGGGTTCATATATCCTTTCTGATTGGTGTTTCTAGTTTCTTGGGATATATACCTAGAAGTGGGATCACTGGGTCAAATGAGAGTCCCAGTTTTAGTTTTTTGAGGAAACACCATACTGTTTGCAACAGTGGCTCCACCACAGTCTGCATTTCCACCAGCAGTGCATGAAGGTTCCTTTTTCTTCACATTCTTGCCAGCACTTGTTATTTGTTGATTTGTTGATGATAGCCATTCTGACAGGTGTGAGATGGTACCTCATTGTCATTTAGATTTGCATCTATTGGATAATTAGTGACTTTGAGTATCCTATTTAATAAAGAGGAAGTATGCTAATTGACCCTCCTGCCATCAATGCAAAGTTGGCAGCACACAAAGTCAATAAGGAGGCAATATGCTAATTGACTGTCCCTCCCTCAAAGATGGTAATGCTCACAACCAATAAGGAGGGAATATGCTAATTGACTGCCATAACCTCAAAGATGGAGGCACCCATAGCCACAAGATGGTGGCACCCAGTCCTTTCAGCCTGCCTCCAGAGTCATTCAGCCCCCTGGCCTCCCAGGGCTGTCCTCAGGCAAGCCTCAGATTGTGGCTGCCCAGCCATCTAGGACTGCCTGAGGCACAGGTAACCAGGGCCAGCCAAGGCTTGGGTTGCTGGTAGTGGTGGTAGCAGAGGTATGATGGAGAGTTGTCTTCCACTGATTATTGAGTTACGTCTCATCCCCCACCCCCTGAGGGCACATGGTCTGTGATAGGGGGCAGGCCTGACTGAGGTACCCCCCTACAAGTGCATGAATTTTCATGCACTGGGCCTCTAGTATTTTCATATGTCTCTTGTCCTTCCTTCTGTCTTGTTTTGAAAAGTATACATTTAAGTCTGTTGTCCATTTTTTTTTTATTGGATTGTTTATCTTATTTTTGTTAACTTCTATGAGCTCCCTGTAAATGTTGGAGATGAAAACTTTATAGGCAATAACATCGGCAAATATATTCTCCCATGCAGTGGGCTTTCTTGTTGTTTTGTTGATGGTTTCTTTTGCTGTGCAAAAGCTTTTTATTTTGATGTAGTACCATTTGTTTATTTTTTCTTTAGTTTCCATTACCCTAGGAGCAATATCAGTGAAGAAATTGCTTCAGCATTTCTCTGAGATTTTAATGCCTGTGGATTACTCTAGTTTTTTGTTTTTGTTTTTTTTAAATGGTTTTCCCTTGTATCTTTAAGCACTTTATCCATTTTGAGTTTATTTTTGTGTATGGTGCAATTTGGTGGTCAATTTTCATTTTCTTTTTTTTTTTTTTTTTGCATGTATCTGTAAAATTTTCTCAACACCATTTATTGAAGAGGCTGTCTTGACTCCATTGTATGTTCAAGCCTCCTTTGTCAAATATTAATTGAGCACAGTGGTTTGGGTCTATTTCTGGGTTCTCTATTCTTTCCATTGATCTATATGTCTGTTCTTGTGCCAGTACCAGGCTGTTTTGAGAACAGTGGCTTTGTAATATATCTTGATATCTGGTATTGATATCCCACCTACTTTATTCTTTTTTTTTCTCAGGATTGCTGCATCTTTTTGAGGTCTTTTTAAATTCCAGATGAATTTTTGGAAAGTTCATTCTAGGTCTGTGAAATATGTCATTGGTATTTTAATGGGGATTGCATTGAATCTATAGACTGCTTTGGGTAGTATGGACATTTGAATGATGTTGATTCTACCAATTGATAAACATAGTATGATCTTCAATTGGTTTATGTCTTTCTCTATCTCTTTTTTTAGTCTCCTGTAATTTTCTGTGTATAGGTCTTTTACATGTTAATTAAGTTTATTACTATGTATCTTAATTTTTTTGGTGTGATGGTAAATAGGATTGCTTTATTAGTCTCTCTTTCTGTAAGTTCATGTTTGGTGTATAAAAATGCCACAAATTACTTGGCATTAATTTTGTATCCTGCTATATTGTCAAATTAATTTATTAATTCTAATAATTTTTGATGGAGCTTTTAGGGTTTCCTATGTACAGTATCATGTCATCTGTGAATAAGGACAGTTTTACTTGTTTTCCAATTTGAATGCCTTTTATTTCTTCATCTTGTCCAATTGCTATGGCTAGTACTTCCAGCACTATGTCAAAAAGGAGTGGTGAGAGTGGACATCCCTGTCTTGTTCCTGTTCTTAGGGGAAATGATTTTAGTTTTTGCCCATTGTGTATGATTTTGGCTATGGGTTTATCTTATGGCTTTTATAATGTTGACGTCTGATCCCTCTAGGCCCACCTTGCTGATAGTTTTTATCAAGAAAGTGTGTTGGATTTTGTCAAATGCTTTTTCTGCATCAATTGACTATGTGATTTTTATCTCTTAAATTTTTATGTCATGTATCACGTTTATTGATTTTCAGATATTGTACCATCCTTGCATCCTCATAATAAATCCTACTTGGTCAAAGTGTATGATCTTTCTGATGTTCTACTGGATCTTATTTGCTAGAATTTTGTTGAGGATTTTGGCATGTATGTTCATGAGGGATATTGGTCTGTAATTTTCTTGCTTTTTGGTATCTCTAGTTTTTGTATTAGGGTGATGCAGACTCCATAGAATGAGCTTGGAAGTGTGCCTTCCCCTTGAATTTTTTTTAATAGTCTGAGGAGTATAGGCTTTAGTTCTTCTTTGAATGTTGGTAAAATTCCTTGGTGAAGTCATCTGTCCCAAGGCTTTTATTTTCTGGAAGCTTTTTAATGACTGCTTCAATTTCTTCAATAGTTATCAGCCTATTGATATGTTTAGATTTTTCCTGATTGAGTTTTGGAAGGTTGTGTTTTTCTAGGAATAGTCCATTTCCTCCATGTTGTCTAGTTTGTTGGAATAGATAGTATTTTTTTAAATGAGCCTTTGTTTTTCTGTGGGGTCTATTGTTATTTCACCTCTTTCATTTTTTATTTTATTTGGGTCCTCTCTCTGCTTCTTGGTCTGCCTGGCTAGAGGTTCATCAATTTTGTTTATCTTTTCAAAGAACCAGCTCTTTATTTCATGGATCTTTTGTACTTTATTTTGTTTTGTTTTGGACTCTATGCCATTTATTTCTGCTCTGGTCTTTATTTTCTCCTTCCTTCTGATCTGGCTTTTACTTGTTGTTCTCTTTATAATTCTTTAAGTTGTGGAGTTAGATTACTTACTACCATTTTTTCTTCTTTTTTGAAGTAGGCCAGTAGAGCTATAAACTTCCCTCTCAGGTGTGCTATCATTGTGTCCCATAGATTTTGGATTGTTGTGTTTTTTTGTCATTAATTTCCAGGATGTTTTTGATTTCTTCTTTGATTTCATTGGTAACCCAATCATTGTTTTATAGCATGCTTTTCAGCTTCCATGTGTTTGATTTTTTGATTGTTTTAATGTCTTTTATTTATAATATTATATTATTGTGGTCTGAGAATATACTTGATATGATTTCAATGAATTTGGGGAGACTTTGCTTGTGACCCAAATGTCCCATTTTTTTAAAATGCCCCATGTGCCCTTAAGAAGAATGAATATTCTGTGGCTTTGGGTTGAAATGTTCTGAAGATCTCAATTAAGTCTATCTGATCTAGTGAATCATTTAGGATTTTTGTTTCTTTGCTGATATTTATCTATAGGATTTATCCTGTGATGTCAGTGGTGTATTAAAGTCCCCTACTATGATTGTACTGTTGTTGATATCTCCCTTGATATCTTCCAGGACATTTTATTTTATGTATTTGGGTGCTCCTACATTGAGTCCATATATATTTATTGGAGCTATATTCTCTTGTTGTATTGATCCCTTTAGCATTATGACATTGCTTTCCTTATCTCTTTTTATGGCCTTCACTCTGAGATCTATTTTGTCAGATATAGTATTACTACCCCAGATTCTTTTTTCCTTTTCATTTTCCTGAAATATATTTTTCCATCCTTTCACTTTCAATCTGTGTGATTCCATTGTTCTGAGGTGGGTATCTTATAGACAGCATTTATATGTGTCATTCTTTTTTATGCATTCAACTACTCAATGTCTTTTGATTGGAGTATTTATTATGTTTACATTTGAAGTTATTATTGATAGGTACTTGTTTGTAACCATTTTTGCTTTTTGTGCCGGTGTTCCTTATTCCCTTTTTATTTCCTCTTTTTAAACCACTCGATTTAGTATTTCTTGCACTGCTGGTTTGATAGCAATAAACTCCCTTACCCTTTTTATTGTTTTCACTGTGAAACTCCTTATTTCCCCTTTAATTATGAACGATAGCCTTGTTGAATAGAGTATTCTTGTATTCAGTCACCTGCTTTTCATCATTTTGTAAATTTCTTTCTATTCTTTTATGGTATGATGTGTTTTTGTTGAGAAATCATGTGATAACCTAATGGGAGATCCTTTGTATGTAAATTTCTGTCCCTCTCTTGCAGGCTTTAAGATTCTCTCTTTGTCTTGAACATTTCCTATCATAATTGTTATGTGTCTTCGTGTTGGTCTTTTTGGGTTCATATTGTTTAAGACACTTTGTGCTTGTGTTACTTCATTTCCTGTTGTTCCATAACTCCCTTTGGCTCTCTTCTTTTCTTTTAATTTTTTTCTACAATTGTAGTTCAGTTTGAGTGTGTTTTCCTTCCCTGCCTTCTAAGTCACTAATTTGGTCCCTGCTTCTCCTAGTCTGCTGTTGAAACTTTCCATGGTGTTTTTTATTGCAGCTATATCATTCTTTATTTCCTCTTGATTCTTACATTAGTTATTGATTTTTTATCCATCCAGTTTATGAACTGTATTAACCTTATTCCATGTTATTTTTCTGACATATTGCAAGCCTCTGTTTCACTTATCTCCTTTTCTAGTGATTCCTCCTTTTTGTTCCTTTTGGGGTTTCTTTGTCTACCCATTTGTTATTTCATTGGCTGACCTACATGTTTAGTTTTGCAGGGGCTGCTCCTTGTGTGGCAGTGGCTCCTCAGGCTGTGGTTGCTCCTTGGTGGTTGTGGCAGCAGTTGCTTCTCAGTTGGAAGCAGCTCCTTTGGTGGGTGCTATTCACAGCAGTGGCGGCTCCTCTGGCAGTTGTGGGGAAGCTGCTCGCACAGATGCTGTTCCTCAGATGGGAGTGGACTGATCATGAGGCTGCTGCTCCTCTGATTAGGGGAAGGGCTCCTCACATGGCAACTGCTTCTTGGCTGCTGGCTAGCTGTGCACGGCTGCTGCTCCTTGGACAGGGAAGGCTGCTCATGAGGGTGCTTCTTTCTTGGACATGTACATGTTTCTGTCAGGGCTACTGCTCCTCATACGGTGGCAGGATGCTCATGTGGCTGCTATTCCTCGGATGGGTGATGGGCTGCTTCCAAGGATGCTGCTCCTCAGATGGGAGTGAGCTGCAAGTGGGGCTGCTGCTTCTAGGACAGGGTGGGCTTCTCATCCCGATGTTGATTGACAGACAGGTGTGGCTGATGCTCCATGGATCAGTTAAGGCTGCACAGGGCTGCTGCTCCTCAGATGTGTGGTCTGCTTGTGTGACTGCTGCTCCTCAGACCAGGTCAGGTTGCTAGTGCAGCTGCTTCTCCTTGGATTGGGGTGTGCTGCACAGGGATGGCACTCCTCAGTCATTGGAAGACTGCTCGTGTGGCTGCTGCTCCTGGGATGGAGTGGGCTGCTCATGTGGTTGCTGTTCCTCTAATGGAGGAACATGCCAATTACATAGCTGCTGCTCCTTGAACAGGGCAGGACACTTGAGGCTGCTGCTCTTAGGCCTGGGGCAGGCTGCTGTTCCTTGGACAGGAGTGGGCTGCTCACATGTCTGGTGCTCACGTGGTTGCAGTGCCATGGGTTAAATCATTGGTCTTCCCAGAGGATAACACACTTTGGAATTTACAGGAGCCTGACTCTGGGGTGACTGGAGACTCAGTGACTGTGGGACCACAGCTGATGTAGCAGGTCCCCGGAAGGAGTGGCTGTAGAGTCCCAGGTGTTCTCTGAGGTCACTGTGGGTGGAGGTGAGGTTGGGTACCCAGTTACATCAGATCTCCCCTTCATAAAGACAAGCCCTCTAGGAAACATTGGCCTCCTGGTATTGTTTGCAAATGGTAGCATAGGTGGCCTAGTTAGGAGAGCCCAGTTATTTTGCCCCTGAAGCTTTTGCAGGACCTAACTGTGCCACACACCCACACACCCACCCCCCCCCCCACACACACACAGAAATACCACATGACTACACAATCCTGTAGTCACAATCTCTCCCTCACTGCCACCTTCTTTCTGCCTATGCAGTTGGGTCTGGGGTGCTATTGATCTGTTCATGGATGGAGTCTCCTCTCTAGGTGTCTGGTTAATGTGGCTCACTCTCTAGCACATTGGCTATACAGGTTAAAATTATCCTTGACAAGACACAGAACAAAGGGAACAAAACACTAATGTATTCACAACACAGGTAACCCCAAAATAAGTGAGCACCCAAGAAAAGAGAATTAAGGGAGGGAAAAGAGTGCACAACTAGTAACAAAGAGAGAAAAATAGAGAGAAAAGAAAAAGGAAGAAAAAGGAGAAAATAATCCACTAATAAAAGGGAATATGTAAATTGACTTATCCCCATAATGCCCACCAGACAATCAGGAGTGAGTATGCAACTTAACCAAACAAATATGGTAGGTTAATTTGCATACTCAGGCTTGGAGTCAAGACTGTGGCTCCAGAATGAGTGAAGACTGAAGACTAAAGATGACAGAAGACTAAAGAGGATTGGCTTTTCTGCTTTGGCCAGAGCAGAGAATCCTTCAGGAGTGAAGGCCTGGGTCCCAGGTGATCCATGATCTGTTCGTTACATGGTCAATCATTACACTTCATGCCATAATGACCATTTGCATATTACATTTTTATTATATAGGACTAGAGGCCTAGTGTATGAAATTCGTGCACGTGTGTGTGTGTGTGTGTCTCCTTCAGCCCAGCCTGCACCCGCTCCAAACTGGGACCCCTCGAGGGATGTCCTACTGCCCATCCTACTGGGATCAGGCCTAAACAGGCAGTAGGACATCCTTCTCACAATTCAGGACTGCTGGCTCCCAACTACTCACCTGCCTGCCCCTAACCATTTCTCCTTGCCAACCTTATCACTCCCTAACCACTCCCTTGCCAGCCTGATCAATGCCTTACTATTCCCCTGCCTGCCTGTTTGTCCCTAACTTCCCACCTCTGCTGTCCTGATCACCCTTAATTCCCCATCCCTGCAGGCTTGATCATTCTCAACTGCCCTCTCTTGCAGGCCTGGTCCTTCCCAACTGCCCTCCCCTTCTGGACATCTTGTGGCAGCCATCTTATGTCCACACGGGGGCAGGATCTTTGACCACATGGCGGCAGCCATCTTGTGTGTTTGAGTTATGGTCAATTTGCATATTACTCTTCTTAGATAGGATAGAAGCCTAGTGAATGGGTTGGGCCAGCTGGTTTGCCCTGAAGGGTGTCCCGGATCAGGGTGGGGGTTCCCTTAGGGTGTAAGGCAGCCTTGGCCAGGGGGCCTGTCATGTATTGCAGACCAACCCCCCCCCCCCCCCCCCCCCCGGCGACCCAAGCAGAGGCCTTGGTGTATGGGATTTATTAATCTTCTACAATAGAAACTTTGTAGCTTGAAGCAGAGGTCTGTGTGGGCCTGGGACACACACACCCAGGCCTCCATGGTCGGGGAAACCTGAGCCTTCCTCCTGCTCTCTCCCTGGCTGCAGCCATCTTGGTTGGGTTAATTTGCATACTGGTTTCTGAGTGGTTAGTGGGTGTAGCAGAGTGATGGTTAATTTGCATATTATTCTTTTATTAGATAGGATTATTTATAAGTACTTTTTTTCCTTTCTGCAGGCTATCTGTACACTTTCTTTTTTTTTTGTTTTTATTTATTAAGGTATTATATGTGTACATAGCTTACCATTGTCCCTCCTCTCCCATACATGGCCTCCCTCCCCAGAGTTTTGTGTCCATTGGTTGTACTTATATGCATGCATACCAGTCCTTCGGTTGATCTCTTATCTCCCCCAGATCTCTCTACCCCCTCCCCCTTTACACTTTCTTAATAATGTCCTTATATGACCAAAAGTTTTTGTTCATCTTTTATTATTTTTATCCAGAATTATTTTTCTTCTAGCCAATCCATTTCTCTAATTTATGTTATCCATCTGGCAACTGTAGACATATAGCCATTGTACAAGTACATATTTAAGTTATATTAACTGACAAATGCAGCATACTGAATGACTCCATTTGTGGCAAAAGGGGATTAGTTGGAAAGATATTTAAATGTGTGTAGAAAGTATTTATAAGGAGCCATGAGAAACAATAGTAATTTTCAAGTGAGTAGAATCTTCATTTTTCAATTTATACCTTTTTGTATTGTTAAATTTTATGTAGCAAGTATGTGTTACCTTAAAAAAAATATTAACTAGATTTGAAAGCCTATGCTACATTACCTTCCCCCATAAGTTCCAGGTGACTTTAGTTTATGAACTTGAAACTTTATGAGAATAGTGATCCTATTTTTCAAACCCACAGTCAGAAGACATGGTCTAATAGTGTTAAATATACATACAGGGAAACTGAGTTAGAATATTTGAGACTGGGTCTGACATATAAGAATTAAAAATTGAGATTGCCATGTAAAATATTATTTTCACTCTATTACATTTTTAAAAATTGATATATAATTGACAATGTATTCATTTTTGGCTTTACAAAGTAATCACTTGATATACTTATATATTGTAAAATGATTATCACATTAAGTTTACATACATCACTACACATTGGTACTTTTTTTCTTGTGATGAGAACTTTTAAGATAGCTCATCAACTTTCAGTTATACAATACGGTAGTTTTAACAGTAGTCACCATGCTGTATGCTGCATTTCCAGGATTTAATTATATTCTGAATGGAACTTTGTACCTTTTGACCCCCTTTATCTATTTCACCCAATCCTACCCCACACCTCTGGTACTCACCAATCCATTCTTTGCATCCATGAGGTGTGGGGTTTTTGTCATTTGTTTGTTTTGTTGTTGTTTAGATTTCATATTTAAGTGATATCATGCAGTATTTGTCTTTCTTTGTCTCACTTATTTTACTTACTATAATGCCCTAAAGGTTCATACATATTGTCACAAATGACAGGGTTTTCTTCTATTTCATAGCTTAATAGTATCCACTTTTTCTTTATCCATTCATCCATCAATGGATGCATAGGTTTTTTTTCATGTTTTGGCTATTACCTATAGTGCTACAAAAAAAGGGGTAAAGATATCTCTTTGAGATAGTGATTTTATTTCCTTTGTATAAATACCTAGAAGTGGAATTGCTGGATCATATGGTAGTTCTATTTTTAAAGAACTCACATATTGTTTTCCATAGTGGTTATGCCAATGTACCTTTCCACCAACAGAGTACAAAGGTTCTGTTTTCTTCACATTTCCAACAACATATCTCTTGTCTTTTTTATAGTAGCTATTCTAAAAGGCATAAGGTGACATCTTATCATGGTTTTGATTTGCATTTTTCTGATGATTAGTGATGTTGAGCATCCATTTGTATTTTTTTTAAGTTTGGGTTTATTTCTGGATTCTCTATTCTTTTCTATTTATCTAAGTTTGTTTTATGCCAATTTCATACTGTTTTGAATACTATAATTTTGTAACATAGCTTGAAATAATGAAATATATATCCCCCACCACAATTTGTTCTTGTTTATTAAGATTGCTGTGGCTAATTAGTGTGTTTTGTGGTTTCATACAAATTTTAGGATTGTTGTTCTATTTCTGTGAAAAATGTGATTGGACTTTTGATAGGGATTACATTGAATCTGTAGATTGCGTTTGGAAACATGGACATTAAAATATTAATTTTCCAATTCATAAGCATGGGATATCTTTCTATTATTACAATATTATTCAAAGTTTTTTCATCAGTGACTTCTGGTTTTCAGTATATACTAGTAGGTCTTTTAGCTCTTTGATTAAATTATTGTTTTGCATTTAATTTTTTTGATATGATTACAAATAGGGTTGTTTTTTACATTTCTATTTCTGACCATTTGTTATTAGTATACAGAAATGCAACAACTTTTTTGTGAACTGATTTTGTATCCTGCAAATTTACTGAATTGTTTTTTTTTTTTTTTTTTTTAGTTCTAATAGTGTTTGGTAGAATCTTTAGGTTTTTAAATACATAATACTAGAGGCCTGGTGCATGAAATTCATGCATGGGGGGTGTTTAACTCAGCCCATCCTGCACCCTCTTCAATCTGGGACCCCTCAATGGATGTCCTACTGCTCATCCTACCGTGATCAGGTATAAACGGGCAGTAAGACATCCCTCTCACAACCAGGACTGCTGGCTCCCAACTGCTCACCTCCCTGGCTTTCTTATTGTCCCTAACTGCTTCTGCCTACCAGCCTGATCACCCCCTAACCACTCCCCTGCCAGCCTTATTGATGCCTAACTGTTCCCCTCCCAGCCTGTTTGGCCCTAACTGCCCTTACCTGCAGGCCCAGTCTCCCCCAGTTTCTCTCCTCTGCCCCCTGGTCACTCCTACTGCCCTCCCCTGCAGGCCTGATTACCCCCAAATGCCCTCCCTTCCAGGCCTCGTCCCTTCCAACTTTCCTTCCCTGCTGGGCTGATTACCCACAACTGCCCTCCCTTACAGGTCTGGTATCTCCCAACTGCCCTCCCCTTCTGGACATCTTGTGTTGACCATCTTGTGTCCACATGGGGACAGAATCTTTGACCACATGGGGAAGACATCTTGCGTATTTGAGTGGTGGTCAATTTGCATATTACACTTTTATTAGATAGGATAGAGGCCTGGTGCACAGGTGGGGGCCATCTGGTTTTCCTGGGGTAGCCACAGTATGCAGGAAAGTTGGCTTCCTTCATTGCTGGGGAAACCCAAGTCTCCTGTTTACTCAGTGGCCACAGCCATTTTTGTTGAGATTTATTTATCTTCTATAATTGAAACTTTGTAGCCTTGAGTGGAGGCCTGGACTGGCCAGAGTGTGTAGAAAGCTTGGTTTCCTCCATTGCTGGGGAAATGCAAGCCTCCTGCTCTCTCTGTGACCACAGCCATCTTGGTTGTGTTAATTTGCATACTTACTCCTGATTGGCTGGTGGACGTGGCTTGTGGGTATAGCAGAGTGTTGGCTAATTTGGATATTACTCTTCTATTAGATAAAATATCATTTTGCAAAGACAGTTTTACTTCTTCCTTTCTGACTTGGATGCCTTTTTTTGCTATTTCTTGCCAAATTTTGCTGTATATGACGTCCAATACTATGTTGAATAAAAGTGGTGAGAGTGGGTATTCTTATCTTATTCCTCATCATAGAGGAAAAGTTTTCATCCTTTCACTATTGAGTATGAGGTTGGCTGTAGGTTTGTTATATGTGACCTTTATTATGTTTAGGTATGTTCACTCTATACCTACTTTGTTGAGAATTTTTATCATGGATAATGATTTTTTTCAAATGCCTTTTCTTAATCTATTGAGATGACCATATACATTTTAAAAATATATTTTATTGAATTTTTTACAGAGAGGAAGAGAGAGGAATAGAGAGTTCGAAATATCGATGAGAGAGAATTATCTATCAGTTGCCTCTTGCACACCCCCTACTGGGGATGTGCTCACAAGCAAGGTACATACTCTTGACTGGAATCGAACCTGGGACCTTTCAGTCTGCAGGCTGAAGCTCTATCCACTGAGCGAAACCAGTTTAGGCACCATATAAATTTTATTCTTCATTTTGTTAATGTGGTGAATCACATTGACTTACAGATGTTGACCAATCCTTGTGTCCCTAGAATAAATTCCACTTGATTATGGTGTATGGTATTTTAAATGTGTTGTTGAATTTAAATTGCTAATATTTTGTTGAGAATTTTTGCTTCTATGTTAGTCAGATATATTGGCTTATAATTTTCTTTTCTTGTGGGATCTTTGTGTGAATTTTATATCAGGGTAATTTTGGCTTTATAAAATTAGCTTAGACATATTCCCTCTTCTATTTTGTTGGAAGAGTTTGAGAAGGATTAATACTGTTTAAAAAATTTTTTTTTGGTAGAATTCACCACTGTAGCCATCTGATCCTGGACTTTGTTTATTGGGAGTTTTTATTTTACTTTATTATTTATCAATCTCAGTACTAGTAATTTATCTGTTAAGTTTTTCTATTTCTTCCTGATTCAATATTGGTAAGTTTTACGTTTCTAGGAATTTATTCATTTTTTTTTTCTAGATTGTACAATCTCTTGGTGTACTATTGTTCATAGTAGCCTCTTATTTTCTTTGTATTTCTGTCATATCAGTTATAACATCACCTCTTTCACTTCTGATTTTGAGTCTTCTCTCTTCTTTTTTTGGTGAATCTGGAGAAAGATGTGTCTATTTTGTTTATATTTAAAAAAAAAACAACAGCTTAGTTTCATTGATCTTTTCGTTTGTCTTTTTAGTTACAATTTCATTTATTTCCATTCTGATCTTTATTTTCTTTCCACTACTAATTTTAGATTTAGTTTGTTCTTATTTTTTAGTTTCTTTTTAAACATATATTTTTATTTATTTCAGAGAGGAAAGGAGAAGTAGAGAGAGATAAAAACATAAGAGAGAATCATTGATTGGCTGCCTCCTGGACTATTGGGGATTGAGCCCACAACCTGGGTATGTGCCCTTGACCAGAATCAAACCCAGGACCTTTCATTCCTCCAGCAGATATCTATCCACTGAGCCAAATTAGCTAGGGCTCTAGTTTCTTGATATATAAAGTTAGATTTATTTATTTGAGCTTTTAAAAAAAATTCTTTATTGATTAAGGTATCACACATTTGTCCTCAGCCACTCATTCCAATCCCACACTCCTCCCTATGCATGCCCCCTATCCCCCTGTTGTCCTTGACCACTGGTTAGGCTCTTATGTATGCACACAAGTCCTTTGGTTGATCTCTCCCTTTTATCCCCACTGTTCCTTTGAGTTCCAACAGTCTGACTCATGGCTCCTTATCTCTGGATCTGTTCTCATCCATCAGTCTATGTTGTTCACCATTTCCCCTAGATGGGTGAGATCATGTCCTTCTTGAAATATACTTATAAGAATCAAAAATGAGACAAGCGATAATTGTTATGCTGAAAGGCATATGAATCAGTCTGTAGTGAATTTCTTTCTGGGCCAGCAGTTCTTTTGAGACCCAATTTCAATGTCAAACAGTTCCTTATGTGTACATATCAGCAATGATATTTCAGTTCTGGATGGTGAGAAAATGGTAGTTATGCAGGTCCAACCCTCTCTGGTTTGGTCCTGGGCAACCTGCAGTAATACACAGCTCCTGAATGCTATTATGGCAAGACATTGACAGTGTCTTTCATCTCTGTACTGCTTCTTTTCTGTCTTCATGGTTGGAGTAGTCCTGTCAATTCCACTCTATTACCAGAATCCACATGGTCTCAGAGTTGTTTTATGAAAATATACAAACATATTCTCAACCAAAAGTTAATAAAGGAATATTTTCTATAAATTTGACTTGGGATCCTCTTTCATTTTTTGCCCAAATGATTTTCCTCTGGCTTGTTTTGACACCATGTGTGTTTTTCATGTGTGCCTTGCTGTTAGTATTACAATTAATTTTCTAAAATACAAATTTTTCTAGATGTAATTGACTTTCAGGGTATTTTTCCTTACATGATATTCTTTTACTTTCCCCCTTTTCTGATTTAAATATTAGGAGGCTTTTGAAAATTTTATAATGTAGTCTTGATAGCTTTTAAATTTTAATTTTTTGCACTAAATATGACTGTTTTAGGTTCATTTCCTGTTGTGAGATTTTATCCTCAGATGAACTACCAATAAAAAAATTTAGCTAACACTTTAGGAACAGGTTTTTGTCCAGTGCAATTAATTTTTCTAGAATATTCGCTTATTTCAATTAGCCAATTTAAATTAGTCTGAAAACTTGTCTACTATTTTGCTGTCAAATGTATTCCTCTAAAACAATCTTATTTTATCATGTAAACATTAGGGAAAATTATTATTTGCCTTTTGTCTTAATACAGGCATATATCACTATGAAGTTGACATTTTGAATACTATAATGTGGTAAATCTAGAAATCACCATTGAATACTATAATGTGGTAAATATGGAAATCAATTTCTTGCCCCTACCTCAGATATTTATATTGTTACTTATTGAAGAGTGCAGTGTTCCATTTGTTCAGGGGGCACCTTACCCTCTATTACTATAATGGGCAGACCTGCTTACCACAGCTTATGCCAGGCCATTCTATTCCTGAGTCCAGCCCCTACTTAGCCCTGCATAATATGCAGTATTCTCTTTCCCCAGGAAATGTATGACCAATCCACACCTTTCAGTCTCATTTGTCTCTCGTGTTGATGTCATGTGTTCAGCCATCTCATACTAATTAGGATGGGATACTCTTTCCTTTACCAATTGGATTAATGGGAGGTGATTAGAACAATATGGCTGGATAAAAATTATTATTGTGGTAAACTTACATACATTAAAAACGTGTACCTATTTTAAGAATACAGTTTAATAAACATTGATCAATAGCTCATTATTATCCCATTGTATGAATATATTCCAATTTATTTACATATCAACTCATTGATAGACATTTGTTTATTTTTCCATTTTTTACTACTACGAATGGAGTTGATATGAACATTTATGTACAACTCTTTTCATGAATATGTATTTTCATTTCCCTTATGTAATGCTTAGGATTATAATTGTGGTATCATATGGAATTATATATTTTAATTTAGAAGAAAATGTTGCCCAGCTGAGTGCCTTGGTTGGTTGGGTATTATTCTGCACACCAAAATGTTTCCAGTTCAACTCCAAATCAGGGCATATACTTGAATAGTGGAGTTAGTCCCTGATTGGGTTATGTACAGAAGGCAACTGATCAGTTGTTTCTCACATCAATGTTTCTCTCTCTGCATCCCTCTCCATTCCTCTCTCTCTCTCAAATCAATATTTAAAAAAATAAGAAAATGTTAAACTATTTTTCATGTGTTGGTGCCATTTTACATTCCCACCATTAGTGTTGCATGTATATATTTAACACATTCTAATAATCTCTTTTTTAATGGTATATTTAGTTCATTTTCATTTCATACATTACTAATATATTTGGATATATTTATACCATCATATTTTTGCTTTTTACTTTCCATGTTTACCCCCTCCCCATTCTTCCATTTTATTTGATTAATTGAATTTTCTTTTTCGTCTTGTTCCATACTTTATTGGCTTGGAAGTTAAATATTACATTTATATTGTTTTTGTCATAACCCTTAAATTGTCAATATACATAATTATCAAAAATTAATAAAAATCTCTACTCTTGTCCCTGAATAGAAGGGACCTTACACTATTTTTAACCTTGTATAACCCTTTTTCTTATTAAATGTTAGTTTTGTCTAGTATTTTAGTTATACCATGTTGGTTTTTTAGTGATTTTTTAAAAAAAATTATCTTTATTGTTGAAATATTACAAATGTCCACTTTATTTTTTTGGTTGTTGTTTTTTCCCCATTGATCCCTCCTCTCCACATCCACCCTTCTCAAACCTTCATCACATTATTATCTCTGTACATGGGCTATGCATATATGCATATAAGTTCCCTGGTTAATCTCTGTACCCCGCCCCCTCCCCCCACACACCCCTACACCCATCTTTCCAATAAAATTCATCAGTCTGTTCATGTTCTCTGTCTCCGGAGCTATTTTGTTCATCCGTTTATTTTGTTCATTAGATTCCACCTATGAGTGAGATCATGTGATACTTGTCTTTCTCTAACTTATTATCTCATCAAAATGCTCTCCAGATTCCTCCATGCTGTGGAAAATATAAAGTAATCCATTGTGTAAATGTACCACAGCTTTTTTTATCCCCTCATCTGCTGATGGGCACTTGGGCTGTTTCCAAATCTTACCTATTGTAAGTTGTGCTGCTGTGAACATAGGGGTGCATATATTCTTTCTGATTGGTGTTTCAGGTTTCTTTGGATATATTCCTAGAAGTGGGATCACTAGGTCAAATTGGAGCTCCATTTTAAATTTTTAATTAATTTATTTTATTTTATTTTTAAAAAATCTTTGTTGTTCAGATTATTACAGGTATTTCTCTTCTCCCCTTCTTAGGTCCCTTCCAATTGATTCCCAACCTCACTGCATGCCCTTACCCCCCGCCACTGTCTTCATCCATAGGTGTAAAATTTTTGTCCAATCTCTTCCTGCAACCTTCAGACTCCTTCCCCCCTGTGAATTCTTAGTCCAATCCCTTTTTTATGTCCCTGATTCTATTATATTCACCAGTCCATTTTGTTCTTCAGATTTTTTTTTATTCTCTTGATTTTTAGATTTGCTTGTTGGTACGTATGTATTTGATGCCTTTGTTGTTCATAATTATTTATCTTTACCTTTTTCTTCTTCTTCCTCTTCTTAAAGAATACCTTTCAACATTTCATGTAATCCTGCTTTGGTGTTGATGAACTCCTTTAACTTTTTTTTTTTGTCTGTGAAGCTCTTTATCTGACGTTCAATTCTGAATGATAGCTTTGCTGGGTAGAGTAATCTTGGTTGTAGGTTCTTGTTCTTCATCTTTTTGAATATTTTTTTGGCACTCCCTTCTGGCGTGCATAGTTTCTATTGAGAAATCAGCTGACAGTCATATGGGTACTCCCTTGTAGGTAACTAGTTGTTTTTCTCTTGTTGCTTGTAAGATTTTCTCTTTGTCTTTTGCTCTTGGCATTTTAGTTATGATTTGTCTTGGTGTGTTCCTCTTTGGATTCCTCTCATTTGGGGTCCTGTGCACTTCCTGAACTTGTGGGTCTATTTCTTTCAACAGGTAGGAAAAGTTTTCTGTCATTATTTCTTCCGTTAATCCTTCAATATTCTGCTCATTCTCTTCTTCTTGCACCCCCAAAATCCGGATGTTGGTACACTTTAAGCCATCCCAGAGGCTCCTTACACTATCCTCACACGTTTGGATTCTTCTTTCTTTCTGTCTCTCTGATTGGGTAATTTTTGCTTTCTTATATTCCAGATCCTTGGTTTGATTCTTGGGGTATGTTGATCTATAGTTGAGTTTCTGTATATTCTTTATTTCAGACTTTGTATGCTTAATTTCTGGCTGACCCTTTTCCTTTTTTTTTTTTTTTTTTTTTGGTATTCTCATTAAGATCCTTGAAGGTCTCACCAAGTTTCTTGGAGGTCTCAAGTTTTTCAAAGGTTTTTAGAAGATTCTTGAGTAAGCTTATAAATGTGATTCTGAACTGTGTGTCCTACAGTAGTTTACTCTCCTCCATATCTCCCATTCGTGCTATGCTTTTGTGTTTCCTCATTTTGGCTGTCTCTCTGTGTTGATGGAGTGGCTTTTTGTGGTCAGTGACCTATAGGGGTCAGTAGCTCAGCTTCCCCAATCACCTGAGGTGGTTGCTTTTGCTATTTCCCTTTGTGGGCTTAGTGCAAAGTCTTGGTATAATTAAGCCTTGATTGCCATTGCTATACTTGGAGGAATTGACATCCAGGCCAATTGTCTCTGAGGATCTGCTGTGTCTATAAAGGAAGAACTGCTATGCTGGAGACACACCTTGTTTCAGTGGGACTTGGGTGCTCACCGAGACCATGTTCCGAATGTGTCACTTATGTGTGTGAGGGATTGAAACTGAGCACTAGAACTCTGGTTTCTAGGTCTCAATGAGGTTGCAGTTTAGGTACTGTCTGAGGCCAGTACTGTCACAAAGCTACACTGTGAACCACAGTCCTGTCCTCCTTGGATCTGTTTGCCCCAAGTTGCAATTTTTTAAACTGCAACAGAGAGGGCCATTCATATGCAAAGTCCACTGCTTGGAGCCTGGATGTGTTGTCAGGGGTGGGGTCTCAGGGCAGAGCCTCAGGGCATCACTAGGCTTGGGCGTGGCCAACAGGGATGGCTGCCATCCACTGCCTCTGAGATGGCTTCCCTGTGTCTCCCTGCACGTTTTACACCACAGCACAACAAACAATCTCAGTTCTGCAAGCAAGCCAGCCTCACTTTCTGACCTGATCGCAGACAGTCTAACCTCTCCAGAGAAACTGGATTTCAGAGAAATCAAGCAGTTGTCTCTCTTCAGATTGAAGAAAGCACCACCCTCAGCCAGCCTGGATCCACCGCCAGCCCTTATTATGTCCTCACGCCCCCCCGCCCCCAACCTCAGTTTTTTCAGCGCTTGTGCCCTGGATTCTCCTCTTTCTCTTCCAGTCTAGATGTAGGGCTTCCTCTCAACCAACTTTCGTTTGGTTTTTGGGAGATAGACGTTTGTTTTATAGTTGTTGTTTTTTTCTTTTTAACTTGTGCTCAGCAGCCATTTAGGAGTGTTTACCTATGCCACGATCTTTGTTGTCTGTATTTTTAATTAAAAAAAAAAATTAGAGGAAATTCCATACTGTTTTTCACAATGACTGCCCTAGTCTGCATTCCCACCAGTAGTAGTTTCACCATCTTACTAAAAGAGTAATATGCAGCCGAAACCAGTTTGGCTCAGTGGTAGAGCATTGGTCTGTGGACTGAAAGGTCCCGGGTTCGATTCCAGTCAAGAGCATGTACCTTGGTTGCGGGCACATCCCTGGTAGGGGGTGTGCAAGTGGCAGCTTGTCGATGTTTCTCTCTCATCGACATTTCTAGCTCTCTATCTCCCTCTCTTCCTCTCTGTAAAATATCAATAAAATATATTTAAAAAGAGTAATATGCAAATTAACCATCACTCTGCTATGCCCACAAGCCATGCCCACCAGCCAATCAGGAGTGAGTATTCCAATAAACCCAACCAAGATGGCTTCAGCCATAGAGTGCAGGAGGGAGGCTTGGGTTTCCCTGACTATAGAGGAAGCCAAGCTTTCCACATGCCCTGGCCATCCCAGGCCTCCTCTTTATGCTAGAAAGTTTCAATTATAGAAATATATTCCAACAAAAATGGTGGCAGCCACAGAGCTGGAAAGAGCAGGAGGTTAGGGTTGCCTCCAGCAATAGTGGAAGCCATGCTTTCTGTACACACAGTCCCACTCAAACCTCTGCCTAAGGCTACAAAGTTTTAATTATAGAAGATAAATTCTAACAAAAATTGCTGCCACCACAAAGCAAGCAGAAGGCTTGGTTCTGCTCCAGGCTTCAATGTTTCAATGTAGAAGATAAATAGACCCCAGATACCAGAGCCTCCACCTGTGTTGCCTGGGGTGTGTGGCTGGCCTGCAAACTACCACAGGCCCCTCGCCCAGGCCACTCCACTACCCAAGGGAACCCCCACCCTGATCCGGGACATCCATCAGGACAAACCAGCCTTTCCCCACCAGTGAACCAGGCCTCTATCCTATCTAATAAAAGAGTGATATGTATATTGACCATCACCCCAACACACAAGATGGCTGCCCCCATGTGGTCAAAGATCCTGCCTCCATGTGGACACAAGATGGTCACCACAAGATGTCCAGCAGAGGAGGGCAGTTGGGAGTTACCAGACCTGCAAGGGAGGGCAGTTGTGGGCGATTAGGTCAGCAGGGAAGGGAAGTTGGAAGGGATGAGGCCTGGAAGGGAGGGCATTTGGGGGCAATCAAGCCTTCAGGGGAGGGCTTTAGGGGTGACCAGGTCAGCAGAGGAGGGAAGTTGGGGGCAAACAGGATGGCAGGGGAGTAGTTATACATCAATAAGGCTGGCAGGAGAGTGATTAGGTGGTGATCAGACTGGTAGGCAGAAGCTGTTAGGGGTAATCAGGAAGGCAGGCAGGTGAGTAGTTGGAAGCCATCAGTCCTGGATTTTGAGAGGGATGTCTGAGTGCCCATTTAGGCCTAATCCCATAGGCAGTTGGACATCCCTTGAGAGGTCCCAGATTGTAGAAGGCGCAGGCTGGGCTGAGGGACACCGCCTCCCTCCCATGCAAGAATTTTGAGCACTGGGACTTTGGTGTTATTATATCCTCAAATCTAGTCATTATCTTTTTTTCTTATTTTGTATAATCAATTTTGTCTATTTCGGGGATAATTTTTGACCACTTTTTAAAACTGTTTTTTCTACTGCTTTTAAAAAAAAATCTTGCCGAAACCGGTTTGGCTCAGTGGTAGAGCGTCGGTCTGAGGACTGAAAGGTCTCGGGTTCGATTCCGGTCAAGGGCATGTAAATTGGTTGCGGGCACATCCCCGGTAGGGGGCGTGCAAGAGGCAGCTGGTCGATGTCTCTCTCATTGACGTTTCTAGCTCTCTATCTCTCTCCCTTTCTCTCTATAAAAATATCAATAAAAATATATTTTAAAAAAAATCTTTATTTTTAAAGTATTACAGATGTTACACACACCACACACACACACACACACACACACACACACACACACACACTTTTACATCTTTACTACAGTATGTTGGGCACCCAATCAAGATGGCTACAGCCACAGAGAGCAGGAAGGAAACCTGCTTATAGAGAGAGTGAAACGGAGGGTAGGGTAGAGAGAGAAACAGAAACATCTACTGTGAGACACATCTATTGTTTCGTCCTGCATATGCCCAGATGTGGCTATGGATAAAACCTGCAACAAGATGCATGCCCTTGACCAGGAATTGAACCTATGGCCCTTTGGTCCAAGAGCTGACACTAACCACTGAACAAAACTAGCCAGGGTAGATGTCCCACCTTTTTCCCCATTGATACTGTTCACCTCATCCCCATGCCCACCTACCCCCAGACCTTCACTTCACTATTGTCTGTGTCTATGAGTCATGCATATAGGCATTTATGTTTTTTGCTATTGCTTTTAACAACTCGTTTTTTTTAAATTGTTTTACTGAAATAATATGCATCCCTTATTGAAAATCTGTTAGTTAATATATATTTGTCTATATTTGAAAAAGTATTTACTTCTTAGCACCCTTTTCGGTAGATGTTTAACTGAGTGACATGTAAATGGTTCAGGTTAGTAACATAAATATAATATTGTGTAGTCCTTGCCCTGGCAGAGGGCGAGCTTCCAGAGTATTGGACAGGGTATGGGTTGATGCATCAGGACTATACTTTTTATTATTAAAGTTTTAAATAATAAATTTGATTAATAACATGCATATTTCAACTCTAAATTCTATAATACGTCATCTGTATATTGTATTGAGTTAAACACTCAAAGTTGTTTCCCTCTGTCACCATATATTTGACCCCCTTTACTCTCCTCATCCTCCACCAACCCTCTTTTCTCTTTGGTAGCCACCATACTATTGTCTGTATGACTATACTCTTGAAAAGGCACTCATCTTCTTGTTACTTTCTGTTGTTAACTTCTAACTTCTAGAAAGCAGGAGGTAAGGTATGCCAAGAGTAGGGAGGATATGGTGACTTGAGAAACTTAAGGAAAATGCAGAAGATTTAAAATCACTACTATGGAGGCTGGAATAGAGGTATATGTAGAAAAACCATAAAATGTTATTAGAGAGCAATAAGATTTCACTTGAAGCTGGAAAGCATACATTTATAGTGCCACTGATTTTCAAAGTTTCTTACTTTTCTCCAGTAACCAGATATAGTCCTGGACACATAGATCGATCCATGATTGATGTATTGCCAGTCAGATGACACATTAGATCTGTTGTAAAAGCAATATTGAGATTTAGGCAAGAGATTGCTTAATACGATGGCCCATATGATATAAGATGGTTAAGGAAAAAAGTAGCTGTGTTTATGTGGCAGAAGAACAGCAGGAGTACATGGTTGAGGAAGAAGAATTTATACTAATAATATACAAATATTTAAATTGACCATACCTCTGCAATTCCCATAGCCAATCAGGAATGAGTATGCAAATTAACCTGACAAAGGTAGTGGGCCTGTGGGCAGCACACACATTGCAGGTGCCAAGTGGCCGGGGGCAGAATAGGACATCCACCCACCCTCTGTGTAGGCAGGGCCACTCGGTGGGCATCCTCGGATCCCCACCAGCTTAGAGTCTGTGGTCTGGATGCGTGTGCCAGTGCCTAACAGCCAGGGCCCTAGGGGTGCCACTGGAGTGTCCAGTCCTGTCATCCTGGTGTGGGGGTGGCTGGAGTTCACAGTTCTTGGTTCATGCAGCCCCTGGATTATAAGCAGAAACCAAAAGTGTAGGGATCACCAGGAATGCTGGGAATCATAGTTCTGGTGGCAGACATGTTGGGGGATCTCCTAAACACTGAACAAAGTGAGCCTGGAGCAATTTACTGTTGCAGGTGGGGGATGGAGGGAAAGCAAAGGTGAGAGACATGAGTAAAGTCACAGTGTTGAGGAAAAATTAAAGGGAAGATATACTGTAATTTCTAGGAAGTCTCCACCAATGGAGCAAAAAAAAAAAAAAAAAAAAAAAAAGAACTCTATTATTCTGTGAGGACCAAACCAAAGTGGGTTGGGATCTCAGACAATTCACACATGATTGCAAAGACAGACAGAAACTCCCGGATTGGAGATGGCTCCCCTGAGGGATCCCAGATTGGATAGGGTGCAGGTCAGGATGACACAATAGAATTGCATGAATCTTTGTGCACCAGGCCCCTAGTAAGACTAAATACAGGAGTGGACAAAAGTAGGTTACAGTTGTTCATATGGAAAGATACATAATACAAGAATAAACAATATTACAATAATAAACTGTGTTTTTCATACTCACAACCATAAATCTACTTTTGCCCACACCTGTATAGAAAATTTGATATTTCAATATAATATTTCAGGGTTTAGGAGTTCCAGGAGATAACAAGTCTAGTGAGTGCCTATTGAGTGGTGAGTGAACTAAAATGGAGATGAAGATGATTAGAAATAAGAAGCTATTGAAAGCTCGAGGAACCTTCATGTCACAGGCTCTCTGCTTTGAGGAATATGCTGACACAATAGAAGCCAGAATAACATTTAATAAGTTGACTTAAATGTGCAATTAACTGAACATCATAATTGTCTCTACAGGAGGTATATATTTAAGCCTTCTTTTCATGCTCATCTATTATGGAAAAAATAACCATCAGAAAATGATATAATTCAATTGGCATAAGCTTTAATATTGTGTGCCTTTTTCCATTCTTTCATTTCAACATTCAGGAGTATGGATATTCATAACTAGAAGTGAATGATTCCAGCCCTGGTCAGTGTGGTTTAGTTGGTTGGGTATCATACTATGCACCAAAATGTTTCCAGTTTGATCCTCAGTCAGGGCACATGCCCTGGTTGCAGGCTAGATCCCCAGTAAGGGGCCTGCAGGAGGCAGTCGATCAATGTTTCTCTCTCACATGGATGTTTCTCTCTCTTTCCCTCTCCCTTCTTATCTCTCTAAAGTCAATAAAAATATATAAAAGTCAGTGATTCCAAGTATCTTATCATTCCTAAATGAACTAAAGTAGTGTGAATGATCATTTTCAATATTTAAGTAGAATTTAATTTTATATGACAATTTTGGACAATAAGGATAACACAGAATTTTGCTACAATTTATGAGTAAAATTTCTAAAGTGTTCATAGCATCTAGTCTTCATCTCACATTTTTTTACATTATAATGAACAAAACAATCCTATGTATGGGTTATAGATCATATGAAAAATCATTTTAAAAACTTGAGATGAAAGTTTTTTATTGGGGAGATTCAATCTCAATTAGTAGCTGCAAAGCTTTAATCACAGATTTTGAATCATTTGGTTCTTAAAGTCCAGCTTTCACATTCGATCACCTTCAGTTTAAAATAGTTAGAGGAACAATAATTGATTATTGTGAAACTCTTT
The DNA here is from genome assembly GCA_963924515.1 of Vespertilio murinus. Lineage (NCBI taxonomy): Eukaryota > Metazoa > Chordata > Mammalia > Chiroptera > Vespertilionidae > Vespertilio > Vespertilio murinus. The sequence continues at coordinate 46,029,616 of OZ004710.1, forward strand.
TCAGATAATAAAAATCCAGTCATGAACAGAATTATTTTTATTTTATCACTCAGCAATTTATTATAACTCTCTTTAGAAAAATGTCAAGAGTATTATAATTTTTGGCTTAATTTTCCAGCTGTAATCTTAGCCAGCACAGATAAAATGATTTCATCAGAAGTTTTAATATTTGATAAATTTATATTTATTAATTCCTCAGTCAAGGACTATATTAAAGAATGTGAACAGATACACAATAGAATTAAAGTTTAATAATAAATATGATTTTAATTCCCTCTTCTCTTCCTCCATCTCTTTCTTTCATACTTTCATTTGTTAATTGCTACAGGAAATTTAGGGGATGGACTAAGTACTAGACAAAGAATAAATTAGTCAATTTACTATATTTTGTAAATGTCACTGCATTCCTTTTGCTATGCTAATCAAGAGAGAAATTACATAAAAGGAGCAAGATTTCTAAGATCTTAAATCTAGGACCTTTTCTCCCTGTTTTTGATATTCTGAAAATTTAGAAGAAATCTAAACTCACTTATAGTGTACTTAATAATAGTCAACTAATAGTTTCAATAGGGACTCAAGTTTTCATGTAGTAATTACAAGGTTGGTACTAGCATATGGTTATTTATGTCATGCAGACTAAGTGAAAAAAAAATTTGTTGGATCAGATTGAACTGACATGTTGCAAGCCAGGAGTCTGAGTAACCGTTTAATGTAGTCTCTTAACATTCCAAATGTTCCCTGTAGGCCTCTGTATATCAGAAATTACTAATTTCCCCACGTACAATGTGATATTCATCATCTATTGTAGAAATGTATTCTCTCATGCTTAGTCCCTATTAAAGTTACTGTTTACCTATTTTAGAGGATAATGGTTAATTAGACTAGGATTTATAATAGAATTAGGATAAGGATTTAGGTTTCTTGGAATAATTCAGTTTAGCATGAAAAATGGAAAGATAAAGGAAAATCCTATGAGTTTATTGTAGCATCTTTGCTGAGAGATGTTAATAATTAGAACGTAAGAGTTGTTTGTTAAATCAAGAATTTGACACTCAGGAAATTTGATGCATTGTAGCAAATAGAATTTTGAGAAAGAAAGTAGATTCTAAGTTAGATATACAGAGTGAGGCAAAAGTAGGCTTACAGTTGTTTGTATGGAAAGTAATATCATAAATAATAAATAACATTATAAGAATAAACTATTTTTGCATACTCACATCTATAAACCTACTTTTGCCTCACCCTGTATGTGAGAGACAGAGGAATTAGTGATGGCTCTATACATTTACAAAGAAAAGTCAGTTTGCTTTAGGTACTTATCAGTAAGCCAAACTCAGAGCTTGAAGGCCCTTTATGGTCATCAAAAATTTAAATATGCATGGTTATAACTAAGGTGATTTAAGTGATGAGGGTAGAAAGAATAAACTATGAATATTGGAATTATCTAATTAATGAGGTTTTAAAGATACTATTAAAATTTGAAATTTATTTTAGAGAGAGAAGGGGGGGGGAGAGAGAGAGAGAGAGAGAGAGAGAGAGAGACTGATGATTTGTTGTTCCCCTTATTTATGTAGTCATTGGTTGATTCTTGTATCTGCCCTGACAGGAGATCAAACCTGGAAACTTACTGTATCAGGATGGTGTTCTAACCAACTGAACTATCCAATCATGGCTTACTAGCAGGGTCTGGGAACCTTTAGGACCATTTGGATATTTATAACATAATTTTCAGACTATACAAAATTATCAACTAAAAAATTAGCTTGCTATATTTGCTCAAACATTTAATTAAGTCAGCCCTAATGCCTTGGCAGGGCCAGACCAAATGATTTTGCGGGCCTTATATGGCCCTCAGCCAGATGTTCCTCACCCCTAGGTTAAAGAGACACTTTTTTGAGGATTAGCCTCCAAAACATAATTTTAGGTATTCCACCCAACTGAATTATTAAGTAGACAAGATTTTATTGTGTGCTTTTAGTTTAGTTTGTTCAGAATGCTAGGCTCAGTTCTATGGCTTTATGGTGCTTGTAGAAGCACAAATGCTATGAGGACAGTGTTCTTCTTACCCATATGATAATAAAAAGGATTGATTCCCACCCATATTATTCCACTGAGGTATAGAAACATGACTTTGGAAGATCTGTGAAATGCTGGATCAACATAGAGATGTTGACAGCAGGATTGTTTTCATGGCATTATTTAGTCTGAAATTTGAATTGAACTAAGATATTTTCCTTATAAGAAATCTAGGTATCCTAAAGATAATTGAAAAATTTAATACTATGTATGAGAGTGGATAAAATATAGAGTAGCCAGCATCTTCTCTTCATTGGGTATTTAATTTTGGACAAGAAGTAGAGAGGGCAATGGTTTTAATAATAATATTCACACACACACACACACACACACACACACACACACACACACACATTCTAGTCCTTCTTTTCATCTTACCACTTACAAATTTTAATGTATAGAGTAAGTATCAACTTTTCTGGGGTTTTGTTGCCTCACCATAAAAAAATCTTCATAGTAATATGCTGTCTGTTCAAAGACAAGAGGTTTGGAGAGTCCTTTCTAGTTCCAGATCTTTACTTCTATAAATGGCAAAGTGGTATGGGGTATCATTTCTCAGGATCACAATGTTATCATACCAACAATTCTATTGAGCAACAGCATCCTGAATTATTATGTTTAAGGAGCAATTAACTGAAAGATGGAAGCGTGAATTACGACTTCTTTATATCTAAATAGAAAGGTAATATTTTCAATGGTGATAATAGAAATAATTCTAAAATGCCATAGGTTTACATAATATTTTCTTTTAAAAAATAGTTTTTATTGAGTTTTTACAGAGAGGAAGAGAGAGGGATATAGAGTTAGAAACATCAATGAGAGAGAAACACCGATTAGCTGCCTCTTGCACACACCCTACTGGGGATGTGCCCACAACCAGGGTACATGCCCTTGACTGGAATCGAACCTGGTACCTTTCAGTCCGCAGGCTGACGCTCTATCCACTGAGCCAAGCCGGTTTGGGCAGTTTACATAATATTTTCAATGATTCTTGTTATTTGAGATACCCACACACATAATCATTAAAGTATCTACACACATAATTTAAAAAATCATAATTTTTGGCTTACTTTTATTAAAATGTTACTAGACAGAAAAGACAGGATTTGCTTACAGCAAAGGTTGAGATGACCCCGAGGCTTAACATATGTGTCTGTATACAACTGATTTACCTGCTTTAAGTGAGCTTCTATCAAATTTAGGAACAAGGAAATTAGTGAATGGTTTTGCTCATATCTTTCCATGAAAATATTCTGTTGTCATGGTAATGCCTACAGAGAAACAGAAACTTCTGAGTCAATGCCCATTTTGCTGCCATGTAAATTTTGTAGCTTATTGGATCAAACTGATGTTGTGTTGAAAAATATTCTATCATGGCCCTAGCTGGATTTTCTCAGTGGATAGAACATCAGCCTGTGGACTGAAGGGTCCAGGGTTCAATTCCAGTCAAGGTCACATACCCAGGTTGAGACTCCATCCCCAGGAAGAGGCATGCAGGAGGTAGCTGATTGATGATTCTCTCTCATCATAGATGCTTCTATCTTTCCCTCTCCCTTCCTCTCTGAAATCAATTAAAATATATTTTAAAAGCACACATACACAAAATAATTCTATCATGGCTCTACCATTTGGAGTATTGATATGGTCACAATGGCTTTGGAAGTTCAATAAAAAAAAAAAAGTCATCGCCAAAACCGGTTTGGCTCAGTGGATAGAGCGTCGGTCTGCAGACTGAAAGGTCCCGGGTTCGATTCCGGTTAAGGGCATGTACATTGGTTGCGGGCACATCCCCAGTAGGTGGTGTGCAATAGGCAGCTGGTAGATGTTTCTCTCTCATCGATGTTTCTAACTCTCTGTCCCTCTACCTTCCTCTCTGTGAAAAATTAATAAAAGATATTTTAAAAATATTCATCAACAAACATCTTCAATGATACTTAATTGAGTTGATGGGCATTGTAATTTACTGATAACCCTATACATGCATAACCCAAGATGAATTAATTTTTTCTCTTTCAAACAGTTCTTTTGGATCTGGTCAGCCACTCATTTAACAAACATGTGTTGAATATTTCACTATGAAATAGACACTATGGTAAAAAAAAAAATAGGGTATACAAAACAAATTAGGGATACAAAAAGTAGGTAAGATACAGCCCATGCTCTCAAGTCCAGTGGGTAAACTTTCATGTAAATAGACAAGTATAAAAATATGACATTCTGTTGACACTTTTAGTCTATATAGTTCTTTATCACATTTCACTTAGGATGTCTAACAGACCTTAAAACAAAGTGCATGTTTATTAATTGGTTGAGTTCAGTTAATGTATTACACAGGGTTAGAAAAAATTTTCTGATTTTCATTTTTGATACACTTTATTCTCTTTTCTAAATTCTTTGCTACTTTTATTACAGTGTACTATATTTGATTAATATGGGTACATAGTCTGAAAGAGACAAGAAAAGTGCTACTCATCATATGCTCAGTTTTGTAGTAATTATTATTTAAAAGACAGTTAACTAAATGCTTTATTTAAACAAAAACAAAACAAGACCTTGTTTTGTAACTTTCCTTTAAAAAAAAACATTTTATTGATATTTTACAGAGAGGAAGGGAGAGAGATAGAGAGCTAGAAACGTCAATGAGAGAAACATCGACCAGCTGCCTCTTGCACACCCCCCACCGGGGATGCGCCTGCAACCAATGTACATGCCCTTGGCAGGAATCAAACCCGGGACACTTCAGTCTGCAGACCGATGCTCTACCACTGAGCCAAACCGGTTTCGGCTAATTAACTTATTTTTAATGTGCACAGATCTGTGCATTGGCCCTCTAGTCTATTTATAAGTGACAAAGAACCCTAGAACCTCCCTACTATTACACAATGACTTTCCACAAATGAAATATATCTTGCTGGAACCATTGGCCAGGTCTTCATGCCTCTTTCCAAATTAAATAATCCTTGAGAGGACAGCCCTCCCTGGTATGAAATCATCTTTAGAAATATTTGCTTTCCATATACTTACTAATTAATTTTTTTATTTTAAAATATGTTTTTATTGATTTCAGAGAAAAGGGAAGGGGGAGAGAAATAGAAACATCAATGACAAGAGAAAATCATTGATTGGCTGCCTCCTGCAAACCCCCTTCTGGAGATTGAGCCAGAAATCCAGGCATGTGCCCTGATCAGAAATCAAGCTGTGATCTCTTGGTTTATGGGTTGATGCTCAACCACTGATCAACACTGGCTGGGCTCATTTGTTTTTAGAGACATAAACCCAGAAAAATAATGTCTTTAAACCTATCATAATCAAGATTCATGCCAGTAGTTTTACTAGATTAATTTTCTTGGCTAATGATAAGTATAATTCCCTTCAATGTACATTATGATGGGAATAATTAAGGGATCAAAGTTTCTCTGAATTAATCATTTCAACCTTAGGGTTAACAAAGTCTGTAGATATTTAATTTTAACCAAATAAATTTTAATTACAAGATGAGACTATCACCCTGCAATATTGAGAAAGATAATCTTGACCTAATTAGTTTTATATTTATAATTCTGTTCTTAAAAGATGTTTTTGGCAGCACCCAAGTTGGAAGTAAGAGCAATTTCTATGATGGAAAAATATGCATATGTCAAAAGCTTTGTAGATCACAGAATCCTTCGGCTTTCCAATGATCATTGGAATAATTTAAGTGAATCAAGCCACTGTGTTAAAATAAAAATGAAATGGCTGGCTCATTAAAATTGCCATCTGAAGAAATCATAATGCTTCAGTAAACCTCTCAATACAGCCCAGATGACAAAAATGGATCAGTAAATTTGCTCAGAGGAGCACTATTTGAATGGCTTCACTTCCAATACCTGCTCTAGACATATCAAATAACTTGATTTTGCTATTACTTACTTCTCAGAGGAACATTTCCTCAGATAACAATACATATAATCTCTTAAGACTTTGGTATTCTTGTGTTTCACTTAATTAACAACTGTCTGTCTTGACTTTATCTTTTAATTAAGCTGACATGAATATATATATTTATAATAATAGATGGCTTAGGAGAAGAATAAAATAGAAATGACATTTTTTCTGCTATGCACTAAATTATGTACTCTCTAAATTCATGTTGAACCGTTAATCCTAAATGCAATGGTATTTTGAGATAGGGCCTTTGAGTGATCATTAGGTTTAGATGAGATCATGAGGGTGGGGCCCTAACAAGGGATTAGTGCCCTTAAAAAGAGACACCAGAGTGCTTGCATGTAGTCTCTCTCTCCCCTTTTCCTTCTATTTTCTGCTATGTGAGGACACATTGACAATGTGACTGTCCACAAGCCAGGAAAAAGGCTCTTATTGGAACTCAACCATGTTGGTGCCTTCATTGTGGACTTCTACCCCTCAGAACTGTGAGAAAATAATTTTTTGTTGTTTAAACCACTAATACTATGACATTTTGTTATAGCAGTCGGAGCTAATACTTTTTCATAATAGGCATATATTTTATTTTGTCTAGGAATGGATACATACAGGTAAATAGGTACAGCAGTAAAGTACAAAAACAAAAAGAAGAAAGCATTATATATAAATTATAATAAGCAAATAGTGTGAACAAACTGACATTTAGAATCTGTTTTGAATTCTCAAACTCTCAAGGTTGTGATCATTTGGGAACTTATATCACAGAGCTGTCCTTCATTCAGTGCTTCGGACGTCCTACTTCTCCAGTGGTTTTGTCGTCCATCTCCCTTCTTTCCTTCTGCAAATTCAGTGTTAATTATATACCAAGTTGTCATCTTTATCTGAAATATTTCACTTTTCACCTAATAGCTTGCTGACTTCATAAGTTCTTTACACTCTGTAACCAAAAGAAGTCAGTAAATCTAGGAAATTTTTTTTAAAATTGTAAGAATAAATGAATGAATCCTTTTGATCATAGCACTTTACTAAATAGACATTTTTTTTTACTATTGCATTTCACATGAGAGCCTATTGGATGTAATGTCCATTTCATATTTTTAAAGATATATGTTTGATTAATATCCTTGATACTTGCTTATCTTCCAAAGGGGAGTGATTATTTTTTAGTTGGAGAATGTCTATCATTGTCTCCCCTCTATATCACCTACATCTCTGATCAAAATCTATTTCTGGAAAATGTCTTGTCTCATTAGCATCATGATTATTATTTTACATAAATATTTTGATTTAAATTTTGTTTTTATGGTAGTGTTTTTCATCACAAACTGGCCTTATACTGTTAAAACTTAGATATAATGAATCTATTTTACTTATTTTATATTGGATTAGACAGGTATTTTCTAAATTATCTGTATAAAGATAATGGTGATGATCAGGAAATTTCTTGAACTAAACTGTGAAGTATATCATTCATATTTCACTCCAAAGCATTTATCTGATATGTAAAGAACATCATTAATAGTAACATACTATTCAAACAAGGGCACCTTCTAATTTATCCCCTTGTTTTAAATATTTACCTTCCCCTCGCCATTATGCAAACACTTAATATGCCATGCAATTAAAGTAGGAAAAAATTGTTTTAATATGGCTATTAAAAAATGCTGTATTAATGTAAAAACATGGAGTAGTGTAAGCAAATATTGCAAGATGAGCAGCTGATTCTGCTCCTCTATAAAAGACACAGAAAAATGGGCAAAAATTGTTGGAAACAACTTTTACAGAGCCATGGAAATTAACCAACATTTTCAACATCTAGTGAACACTTATTTTAAAAAACTGTGGGCCCTTGCCAGTGTGGCTCAGTTGGTTGGAGCATTGTTCCATGCACCAGAAAGTTACAGGCTCTAATCCTGATCAGGGCACATACCCAGGTGTGGGCTCAATCCCCAGTTAGAGTGCGTGTACTGGCAGCCGATCAATGTGTCTCTCTCACATCATTTTTTCTTTCTCTCTCTCCTATTCTCCCTAAAAATCAACAAAATAAATAATTATAAAAAAACATGGCCAATGAAAATACACACACACACACACACACACACACACACACACACACACAAAACAAAAAACAAACAAACAAAAAAAACAGTGGATTTTAAATTAAGGACAATAAACATGGTGGAGTTTTTACTTAACTTAGCCCCATTGGTTGCTCCCCAGCTCAGCAGTAGCTGTGGAAATATAGCCCACATTTTGGATATCTGAGGGAGAAGAACAGATCTCACTCAGAAGAACTATAATTGATTATTTATTCTGACTTGTCTGGCAATTCCCTAAAGGACCTTGTCTCCAAATTCTTGTCTTTATTTCCTCTTAAATCAGAATTGGCCTAGTGCTAAAACTGCTTCACCGGGAGCATTGGTTGAAAATATTTACAGGTTCATGTGTTAGTTGCTTCTGACAAAGACCAAGTGGTATTTTATGGAACACTAGAGGCCCGGTGCACAAATTTGTGCACCAGTGGGGTCCCTTGGCCTGTCCTGCAGGATTGGGCTAAAACTGGCTGTCCAACATCCCCTGAGGGTCCTGGGTTTCAAGAGGGTGCAGGCCAGTCTGAGGGACCCCATCAGTGCACAATTGGGGCTGGGGAGGGATATAGGAAGTGGTTAGCCAGGGAGGGACCACTGGAGGGCTCCAGGGCATGTCTGGATCATCTTAGTCCCCATGGGCTGGACTCCAGCAGCAAACTAACCTACTGGTCAGAGCATCTGCCCCCTGGTGGTCAGTGCATGTCATAGGAAGCAATTGAGTGGCCTTAGCATATCATTAGCATATTACTCTTTGATTGGTTGAAGGGTGGGCTGGTCAACTGGACACTTTGCATATTAAGCTTTTATTATTAGAATTTAACATCCTAGGAAAATGTTGACAATATAATATTAAAATGCAAAATAACAAAATGTTTATAGTGGTTATATGTGAATGGGGGAATTATGGTTCCTTTCCAAATTTTTTCTGTATATGACTTATATAACACCTGTATTTTTCAAATACAGGTGTTATATAAGTTGTAAAAAATTTATGTGTTGTTTAATATCATGGGTTATGGTTTGGATACTTGAGGCAGACATAGTGGGTAATAGTTCTGAGTTTATAAACTTTGGTGACTCATTATTTTTCCTACATTTGAATTTAAATTCTTATCCCTGGTCTTAATTAGGTGGGTTGTAGGAATAATCTCAACAATGCAATAATCTCAGTCATTGCAAAATCCATATCTCTCTCCTTAATTTTTTATTTTTGGTGAGTTGCCTGTTGTTTGTTTGTTTGTTTGTTTTGTTTTGTCTTCATCTATCCATGTTGATATCTCCATTCTCTCATGACTTGGCCCATGAAGATGACTGTAAAGTCTTTTTCATCCTTATTACAAGGAATTTTTCATCTAGTTACTTTTCTATTCTTCTTGAAAACCTGGACAATATGTGGCCCCTTCCCATATCTTTTAGAAAAATGGGAAACTCTGAGGTTGATAGAAACATAATTTTTAGACTCTGAAGGTAGCCATGTCGATTTTCTGCTTTTATTTCCTGATAGGGGATAGGACATGGAAAAACAGGCATCCCAGAAAGGGACACACTGAACATTTCTGCTATTCTATTCCTCAAGCTTTTCTGGAGTTTCGTCTCCCTAAACCAGCAAATTTCATCTAGTGGAAAGTATTGCTCAGGGCCATATCTTAGGGACTCATTATCATCTCACTCTCTTGCTTCCCTGCTGACTTGCTCCCCAGATTGTGGAATCTTTAGTTTGGGGTAGGAAGATTGGCTTTTACTCCAAAACTCCTGTTTGTGGCATAAACTTTTGAAGTTTCAAGTTTATCAGGATTGAGGCTTTGGAAGTTCAACATCCCATATTTCTGTTACTCAAATTGTTTTTAAAATTCAAAAGCCATGATTTGAATCTTTCTCTGTTCCCCAAAGCAGTGAGAGGCACTTCATGAATTGGGTAGAAGGGAAATTGAAAAGAAATAGGAAAATATAGGAAACATAGTTTATTTCGTGATATGTCATCTCATCATGCAGGGATAAAAACCTCATTGTTATTTTCAGACAGTCCCTCTTAATTATATCAGAATTCTTTCCCTGAAATATAAATATGGATATTACTTTTCTAAAAACCTTCAACAAATCCCCATCGTGTATAGATTAACTTTTCACATATTTGGTCTCAGGGTCTCTGTGGCTTTTCTCCCCGCTAGTCCTTGCACTGTACAATAAAAGATTAGCTTGTTATTCTCCAAACATACAATTTTATTTTATGCTGCTGTACATCAGGAGTGAATTGCCTGGCCCACCTTCACAGCGAGGGAAATAATACTGATGCCTCAGAGCTTGGCACCAACATCTGATCCAAGTCTCCATGAAGTCCTCTCTGAGCCCATTCCCACAGCATTGCCAACAGTTTAAAATTAGAGTTTGACAGCGCTGCACAAAGTAATGAAAATGTCATTTTTATTAAATATTGGTTCCAAAGCCTCTTTAGATTCTACAGTCTCTCTGGAGATAACCTTATTCATACCTGTGGCCTCAATTATGCTGCACATGCCCCCTCCTCCAAATATTTCCAACTGATACATTTCTGGTGTCATACAGACCCACAAATCCAACTTCTCTTTAGGTCCATGTGTATGTCTCTCAAACACCTCAATCTAAAATGTTAAAAACTGAACTTAGGCCTGGCTGGTGTGACTTAGTGGTTTGGGTATCGTCCCAAGAGGTCACTGGTTTGATTCCCGATCAGGGCACATGCTGGGGTTGTGGGCTCCATCCCCAGTAGGGGCCGTGCAGGAGGCAGCTGATCTATCTTTCGCTCGCATCAATGTATCTCTCTCTCCCTCTCCCTTCCTCTCTCTCTAAAATCAATAAGAAACATATTTAAAAAACAAACTGAACTTAGATACTCATATATTTATTGAATGTATGATTAAAGTAGTACCCAAATTGCTGGTTTTCTAATGCAACTTAGGTTGCCATCACCATCTGATTATATATAATCAGGTTGATATTATCACATTACCATCCTGAAAAATGCTGATATGCTTACACAATTTCAGACATATAAAAGGTGCCTATTTCACTATGTGCTTCAGCAGCCTTTGAGAATTCCTGCTCTCATGCCATCATATAGCACTGTAATGCAAGCTGTGGAGTAAAGCATTGCTGTGTTTACAATTCAGGTGCACCACTTACTAGCTGCATGACCTTGAGGAAATTACCCATCCCTTATGAACTTCAGATTTTTCATCTGTAAAATATGTGAAATAATGCTCAAATCACTGAGTTGTGGGGAACATTTAAAGTAATATGTGTAATAGTCCCAGCACAGGCATAACTCAGGAAAAGTACTCATTTATTATTATTTTTCTATATACTTAGAAAATACTTCACCTGTACTTCTATTTTAGCATTTATTTCTTTATTATTTTGTATTTGTCACAGTTCATATTTTGTCTCTGACTAGGTTGTAAGTTTCTTGGAAGGAAGAAACATTGTTTATCTAGAAAAATTCACATAATGGTTTAATAAGTATCTTTGAATGAATGAATTAATTAATTAAATAATAAAAAATTAAAACAGTAGACTTGATTCAGTTTTATCCTTTGTTGTAGTAGAGCTTTTCCTAAGCTTCTGATCAAATAAGTATCTTACTTGACACAAAATGCACTTTAATATTTCATGTGCAAAACTGGGAATTCACACACATTTTTATCTTGTCATTGGAACTCAAAGAGTTTTACAAGAAATCCCAAGTGGTTAACATTAATCCTGAGGGGATTGTCAAAGATTCTCAAGTTTCATGACCTTTTCCACCTTACTTTGGGTTTAAAAATGTGTCTTACTGCAGCACTCTTTGGGAAGACAGCCTACTGCATTATTGACTTAAAAGTCAATTAAGAATACTTGTAAATCATGATATATCACTTCCTGTTTCTAAATTATTGCCTATTCATTCCTAACTATGAAAGTTGTCCCAACCTTTACTGAGGTGAAATTCCACTATGTTCCACTGAGAGAAGAGTCTCCAAAATGAAGTGAATGAATTGTGTGACTTTTTGGCATCTATTGTCCCCATTAACTGTAATGTAGGGAATGAACGCCAAGGCATATATAACTCCAGTCTCTTGACTACATGATTTACTCCAATGTTTTCCCAGAAAAGCTGATGGACTATAAAAAGCAGAAGACACCCACTGAAATTTATTAACAAGCCAGAAAGCAGCTGTTCTGTGACTTACAAACAAAAGCAAACGGGAAGCCATTGAACAGCTCTTTCATTTTTTGTAGTCCACTACAAAAGGGCTTTATTATTACCTTAGCTTTAGAAGTTTGCCTTCTTTAGGTTGAAAGAGATTCCCAAAGGACAGATGGAAAATTTTTTAGTTAGTAGTGATTACCATTGTGGAGCCTTGGTTGATCATGTTTTTTCCTTCATTTACAAAATGTTCCCAAAGGCATTCTGTAAATCTGAAGTCACTCATTCAACATCTCCCAATATTGGCTATGGACATAAAGGAAACAGCAAATGTGGTAATGCAAAATGAAGAAGGGATTGTGTAGAATTCAATCTGGCTCATCAAGTAGGTTCTATAAGGAATCATTTATAGTCACAGTGCCTGTAAGGAATTTAGAGAAATGCTCTTTCTACCCATTTCCCTCAAATCAGAATCTTTAAGACCCGGGTTTTTGAGCCTCATCTAATTATTCCAATTTTGAATTATCTCCCTTCTCTGAACATTTGTAACATACTGTTCACATCATTCATTCTACCATTATGTGCAGCCTCATATAATTATTCCAATATTTCAGTATTAATACCTCATCTGTCTGATAGAATTATAAAGTCCCTGCTTCTCAGGATTGTATCTTAAACATTCTTATCATATCTATCATATTGTATATATATATATATATATATATATATATATATATATATATATATCAAAGGTGCATTGCTACTTCTTACACATTGTAGGTTACAGGAAATGTATGCTTATTGACTGAGCTACCAGTGTAATTTTACTATTTCAGCAACAGACAATATTATTCAAGCAAATTCATAATATCTGTTCTGGTAGTAGATTTTGTAAATGACCATCTTTCTTTAAAGACTTTAAGATGTTAAACATCATTTGTACCCTGAAGAATGGTGTAAGGACTGTCCAAATCAGTTTTAAGGTGACTCTAAAATTCTCTCTTGCTTATATAACAAGCTTTCTTCCTTTGGTATTTACTGTTCTCTCAAGAACTTTCTCCTGTCTGTGCCACTTAAACCTGCTTTCTAGGTCATGCCTGGCACTGGTGTACACCTTTCATTTTGGATCATTTCTTGTTTGTTTTTTTGTCCTCATCCTTTGCATTTTCCACTTTGTTCTAGCTCTTAGTTCTTGAACTGCCTTATCCCAGCAGTACTGCACAGCTGCAGGCTGGCACAGGCAGCCTCTCCACCTATATCTGATGCCCAGACTCTTATCTCCAGAAGAAGCCCTAGGCACTATTTGCTGGGGGGGGGGGAGAAAGGTAGAATAATAAGGGATAAAGTAAAAAAATGTTATATGAAAAATTCCAAGATATTATGGAAAACAAAATGCTTGAAAAAAATCTATATTTGGAGCAAGAACTGAAAAGATGGGACAGATGACAATAGAAAAAATGAAGCCAGTCAATTCACATTTTACATCTCTATACATTTCCCAACATTCTTCTCAATCTCACCTCCCTCCAAAGTTCTTCCTTTGTATTCCAGTTCACATCGATCCCTTTATGCCATTTCTAAAGCCCCATGTTATGAATTGCATTTATAATAATTAAGCCCTGTGGATAAATATTATATGTAGTTTTAAATCAACCGGACTGCAAACTCTCAGTAGAGGCAAGTTTTCAGGAACAGAAAAATTACATCTTAGGGTGATGAAATATGAAAATGTGATTTTAGAATCATTTTAGAAGTTTTGAGACTTTATTGGGCAGGAGATAGGCATGAGTGCAACATTTGCAACATTTGTGACACCATGAATGGACCTTGAGAATATCATGCTAAGTGAAATATCAGTCAGAAAAAGTTAAGAACCATATGATTTCACTCATGTGGGTGTGAAACTGAAAGCAACAAATGAACAAAAACAAGAAAAACAAACAAAAACTCATAGACAGGGACAGCAGTATAGTGATTACCAGAGGGGAAGCGATTCGGGGATGGTAAAGAGTAAAGGGGGTCAAATATATGGTGATGGAAGGTTTGATTTTGGCTGGTGGGTACACACTGCAGTATACAGATCACATATCATAGAAATGTACACCTGAAACCTATCTAATCTTATTAACAAATGTCACTCCAAATAAATGTAATTTAAAATATAAAAATAAAAGAGAGAAAAAGATATATTCCTGTCAATACAGAACTATAATCTAGGCATGTTTCCCTGGCAAGATTCTAGAATAGATTGTGAAATAAATGTCTTATGCACACTAGGAAAAGAAAATGGTAATCTCCAGGAAGCAGATGGTTTCCTCTAGGAATAAGTCATCTAGAATAACCTCATTTGAGTTTTTGCTGTTTTACTAGTTTGATAGATAGGAAACTGTCTCTTGTTTCTAGAAAACATTAGCAATATTTAGCATGTTATTCATTTAGAACAGATAGAGATATGTGGGCTGGGTGAAAATAAAGTTAAATAAGTTTTATAACTGGTTGACTAATCCTAAAAATATATCTATTATTCAACCAGTACCAGGTGGTTTCCTTTATGGATTCCCTATGGCCTGTTCTTAGTCATGTTCTGATAAACAATTTTTATCAAAGATTTCTAAGAGGACATCCTTATAAAGTATGCACTTTATGGGAATGGAACTTGATAGTTGACTGTAAGCTCAGACTGCGTCAAATATTTGACATGACTTAACAAGCCAGCTAATGCAGTCCAGGTTTTCAGTAGAATAATAGTATTTTGATTAAGGGAGATAACATTCCCTCTGTAGTGTTTAAACTACATTAGGGAGACTGTGGTCAAGGGAGACTTTGATTTTTCCAGAGGAGGGTAACAACGATGGCGAAGAATCAAAAATCCATGTCACAGGATAAATTACTTAATTAATAATAATAAATTAAATAATTAAAATAATTCTGTTAGAGAAATACTAGTAAGATTTATGGGATGGGGATTGGTATAATACAATGAAGGGGAGTTGTATTTCCCCTAAGCTGCTAATCATGGGTAATTTGAAACAGATTAAAAAAACCAGAAAGACCCATCACACAGCTGCACAGTTAACCAATTTATGGATAATCTTGTACTATCCTCCTGACTGGATTATTTGGAAGGAATTTCAAAAGTATGTCATTTAATGAATAAATATGCTGCTTTGGATCTTTAAAATATAAGAATTTTTTTGAAAAGTCATAACTAGAATACCATGAACACTCCTATAAAATTCATTAAATAACCAGTTATTATACAAATTTCCCTTTCTCTATAGGTCTCACAAACTATTTTGGAGTTTCTCTGAATCGGGATCTAAATAAATCTATACACTGTAATTGGTTGATCTGCCTTTTCATTCCATTTATCCTTCTATTTTTTGATCCATGTTACTTATTAATAATTTGTCCTATATATTTTTTCAGAATATGGATTTTGTGGCTTGAATTCTTGTGGTGCAGTTTCCCCCCTCTGTATTTCCTATGAATTAGTAGTTGGATCTTGAGAAATGGTTAGATTAGGTTTAAATTTTTTCCAAAAGTATGTTTTATAGTCAATGTTTATTTATTTGGTCAGGAGACACTTCATTTCTTGGTATATTTCTCTTTCTTTCTTTCTTGCTCTCTCTCTCTCTCTCATTTTAATTCTCAATCAAGGATTTGTTTTTATTGATTTTTCACAGATAGAGGAAGGAAAGAGAGAGAGAGAAAGAGAGAGAGAGAGAGAGAGAGAGAGAGAGAGAGAGAGAGAGAGATGAGAGAAATATCAAATGATTGCCTCCCTTACGCTTCCCGACCAAGGATGGAACCTGCAACTTAGATATGTAACATGACCAGGAATCGAACCTGCAACCTTCTGCTGTATGGGGCAATCTCCAACCAACTGAGCCACCTGGCCAGGGCTATATTTCTCTCGTTTAAAAAAAATATTAGCAGCCTTTAATAAGCATTACCTAGGTTGTGTTGTTTTCCAGTAGGGGTTGAAAAAATGGTTATATACTCTCATTCCTTTTTTCGTTCATTAGTTGGAATATATCTAAAAGAGAAAGTTCCTCTCAATAACTTCTTGGTTGTGATAACTTTCTTTAAGCAAATAGATATGTGTTAATGCTGCATCCTGGAATCTGGGTAGGTTCAGGGAGGTAATGGAGATCTTGAATTAGCTCCTCGAGAACATCTTCTTTCACCTTAAGAACTAATGGAGGTGGGGGAGATGGATAGGGGAACATCTGTAATACTTTCAACAATAAAGATACATTTTTTAAAAAGAACCAATGGGAAGTGATAGCTGTTTTCAAATGGTCAAAATGATTTAAGGTGGAAGCTTATTCTATTTAGCTACAGAGAACAGCATTAAGACTGTGAGAGTTAAGGAATGGCGGTTAATCTATATTGAATATGAAGAAAATTCTGCTAACAATTAGAACAGCCCCCAAATGGAATGGATGGATTACTTCACAGAGCACATAGCTGCTCAAATGGGGGTTAGATGAGTCTTTCGGGGACACTGTAAAAAGATTCTTATGCTGGTAGAAATTTAAAAGTCTTTTTCATCTCTGAGTTTCCATGATACTAAAATGCTCCTGATGAACCAGAGAGAAGAAAGGCATACAGGAATTCCTACAGGGTGACAGAAGGAATCGGTTTTGAATATCTGTGGTGGAAATTTTTGATAAAGAACCCCAACATAAATGTGCCAACACAAATGCATTTTAGAAGTTAAAAAAGGGTTTTCTTGGTGTGCTCCTCATATTCTGTTTGCTTGTTAACACCTTGCAAGTCCTGACCTTTGCTTGTAGAGAATATGTGATAATTCCTTTGTTAACAACTCACAGCTTGTTCCCATTTGAGGGCTTTGCCCCACAGATCAGAACTTAACTATGGTACCTTATTAACAGATGCCACCAGACCTGCAGAAACCTCAAACTGTGTGTTTTGCCACTGGAGAGGGATTCCTGCACTCAGGATAATATTTTGAAAAAAATTCAACTCAAGGTCATAAATAATCTTTTGTGTTCTTGTGTTATCATACTATGTCATTTTTCAGGTCAGTAGATCCAAAATATAAGTGGCTGCTCAACCCCACTGTGCAAGAAAAAGTGGGTTTTGTGGTCAAAATAATTGAGAAAATTCAGTTCGTTCATTCATTCATTCATTTGTCCATTCACTCATCTATTTTTACACCAATATTCCAGGAGTCTAGAGGATGCTAATTGTATTATTAATATTCATGAGGATGATACACAACAATATCTAGAATTTCCCAACCTTACTTGATCAAATAATTTTTAAATAGAAAAATGTTACGGGACTGTTGTTCTGTGATCCAAATTCAGTTGTGAAAAAAACAAACACAAATTTGAAATAATCGATTTCTCACTTTCTCTCATCTCAAATCTAGTCCACCAGCAAATTGTTTTGTATATACCATTCAGAGTCTGACCCTTCTGATTGCCTCCCAATACCATGAACCCAGCCACATATACTTGTTTCCATTCCCTTCTCCCTATATTGCTCTTTCCTCAGGTATCTTCATAGTTTTATGTCACCTCCTTCAAAGCTTTATTCAAATGCCAACTTGTCAATCTATATAATAGTGAATCTCTCTCTCTCTCCACCTTTTATTTTTTTTATTTTTCAACATAGTTCTTATGACTATGTAACACACTACTTGCTTTCCTTATCTCATTATTCCCTTTGTTCTCCCACTGATATGTAAAGTCCATGAGTATTAGGGCTTTGTCCTGTTATTGCTTTATCTCTAGCATCTAGAATTGTACCAGGACATAATAGGTGCCAAATGAATATTTGTTGAATAAATGAATGAGGTAGCTGACCTGAAAATGCTCATAGAAAGAGGACCTGTGCATCATAGTGTCCTGTAAGGAGCAATGGCTTTTCAGTTAGACAGACAGGGATTTCTTTACTGGTTCTGTCACTATGTACAGTGAGGCCTTCAACATACTACTCAGTAGCTCTGTGCCTTAGCTCTATTACACATAGGAATAATGATGCACATGGGTTAGATTTATTATAATTTTGACAGCATATTAAATTATATATGCTGGTGTGACTCAGTTGTCAATTGGATTCCCTGATGGTGTGGCTCAGTTGTCAGTTGGATTCCCTGTCAGGGCACATGCTTGGGTTGCGGATTTCACGCATATGGAAAGCAACCAATCAATGTCTCTCTTTCTCTCTCTCCCTTTCTCTTTAAGCATGTCTTTGGGTGAGGATTATTAAAAAATAGATAAATTATATATGCTATGTAACAAGGCTTATATCAAAATGCAAAAAGTATTTAAAGTACCTAGTGCATATGTAGCAGGATTCTTTGCAGATGGCCCAGTATAAGTTCTGAAAGATTCCTATAATAGATATGTTTAGTCACCTTTCTTTCTATTCTTCATTCTTATAATCCCTTCAGACTTGGGGGTGGGTTTTCCTCCAGTTATTCTTGTTAATTATTGTTATCTGCAACATATTTATGAATTTGTGTTAAGGTGAGGTCTGTGAATATGAAGAGATTATTTTTCCCTTTGTATGAAGCAAACAGGCCTTAATCAGCTAGGTCTTGACAAGCTTTGTCCCTTGCTCAACACAACTAATATCAGATGGATATTTGTTAACAGGGAAAATTAGAAACAACAGTGTCAGAGAGAATGCAAACCCAGCAAATATGTTATCTCTAAACTCCTCCTATGGAATTGCATTTACAATCACATTGTGAGTTACATCAGATGATCAGTTTCATCATTTTATAGTCACACTTCATTGGTGATCACTCACCCTCTTCATGAGATATGACACTGAATGACTTTAGCTATTTTAGAAAATCTAATCTTCCCACAGAGGACCAAGATTTGCTATTGTTATGGCTGGCAGGACTCTGTCGAGGCAGGACTCCAGCACAGGGGAGGAATGAGCTCTCAGACCCATGTTAGTCTAAGCTGACTCTGTCTGCAATCCCCAACCCCCGGATATGTCCTGCTCCAAGTAATCGCAAGGCAGCACAAACAGAACAGACCAGGTCAAACAGAAACCGCTTAAACTGAAAATAAGCCCCCCGCCCCAGGTGTTGTGCAAACTTTTAATGATGTTACTGTACTAGTGGAATTTTTCATAGCTCATAGTGTGATGGGTCACCATGACCCTAGGAGAGACAAAGAACTCTGCCTAGTCTGCTATACCTCCCCCCACCATTGCAAAACAACTGCCAGCTAGCCTAAGCCAAGGTTTCAAAACAAACTCCTCAAAGGATAAAATCAGGCTTTCCTGTGTGCTCAGGACTCTTTCTTTTTCTTACTGCTGTGACAGTAGGGTGAGAGCCTGGATTCGAATTTGTTAATAAAGGCATAAATTTTGATCTGGCATCTTGGTGGTCTTTTCTGGGGGTCTCTCCATAACATCATCAGTGAGGATAGTCACGACAGTTTGTCTCACTCAGACTCTCTACCTAATTCCACTGAATAATTCTAGAAACCTTTATGTGGTAACATTGTTAAAATAAGTGTATGACCATTCGAAGAGCAATGCTCATTTGATTGTCTCAATTCTGTTATATTTATAAGAAAATTGGTCCCAAGGGTCATAGTCACAACTTGGATACACTATTATATCACAATACTTTCAAGTCTGTCTTTATTTTCCCAAGGTCCTCTGAATTTTCATCCACATAGAAGCATTATATATATGATGAAAGCATTGGAATGAAAACCAACAGAGATGGTATTTTCAGCCATTTTGATGGAATTAGATCAATGGCTCCATTACTGTGATAGTAATTCTTATATTTAGAGATGACTTTTACATTGATCTGTAGAATGGCTTGATTTTATTACATATAAACATAATGTCATCTTCATGTAAATACTATTCTTCCCCCAAGTATGTCTAATCTTTTTTTTTCTCTATTCCTCTTTCCCTATTTAGTATTGTACTAGTGGCCTAGTGCACAAAATTCATGCATGGGGGGGTTCCCTCAGTCCAGCCTGCACCCTTTCCAATCGGGGAACCCTTGGGGGATGTCCAACTGCCGGCAGTCAGGGCAGTCAGACATCCCTTTCACAAACTGGGATGGCTGGCTCCTAACTGTTCACCTGCCTACCTGATCACCCCAAACTGACTCTGCCTGCCTGCCTGATTGCCCCTAACTACCTCTGCCTTCCTGCCTGATCACCCCTAACTGCCCTATGCTGCTGGCCTGATCTCACCCCCAAGTGCCCTCTGCTGGCCTGGTTGCCCCCAACTTCCCTCCCCTGCTGGCCTCATCTTACCCCCTCACCTGCAGGCCTGATCACCACTAACTGCCTCTACCTCGGCCCCCACCACCATGGCTTTGCCCTGAAGAAAGTCAGATGTCCAGAAGATGGCTGATCAACCCAATCTATTTAACATATTACCCTTTTATTAGTATAGATATATTATATAGGATAGGATTGCTTAAATGGGGGGGTGCTTTTTCACCAGGGAAAAATGCTCTTGGCAGACAAAAATACATAATCTCTATATCTGGACTGATAGCCAGCCATATACTGCCAAAGTGGCCATTAAAAAATTGAACCACTCTCTTACACCAAACAGCTGTTGCCCTTTAAACCCCTCCTCAGCCCCCACATTAGGTTCTGCCTTCGCAGTTCACCCAGATTATGTTCTGATTGGTCAGTTTCTATGGCAGTCAGTGTCAAAAGGTCTGCATCCTAGGTAGCCATTGGCTCTTCGCAGTTCACCCAGATTTGGCTCTGATTGGTCAGTTTCTAGGCAGCCTTCTTGTGAGGATTTGAGGGTTAAATTGCATATTACCTCTTCATTACATAGGATACACATTCTATTCCTCTTTTGTCATATTGTGTGAAGTTCTATACAAGCCAGTAATTTTCAGAGACTTCTTGTATATTGGGTGGTGGTTAGAGGGTTATCTCAAGTGAAGATATCTTTGTTACTGAGCAATAGTGAATGGACACAGGAACAAGGATAGGTACTTCGGCCATTTCTGCTCATCCCTTTTGCTTTGCAGAGTTTAATATCTTGCTAAGTTGTGTGTGTGTGTGTGTGTGTGTGTGTGTGTGTGTGTGCGCGCGCACAAACACACCCATGTGCCTGTGCATGCTGAAGCAGAAAGCTAGAAGCAGAGCCATCTCATTTACTCCAAAAGCATATAACCCCATATCACATTACCTCTGTGCACATCTTCCTGATCCACTTTGTTCTAAACTTTATGTTAAATACTGTAAGCAGAGATACATTTAGTTTGAAGCTAGAGAAGCTTATTCTACAGTGCTCCTTACTTGCACTGGCCCTTCCAAGATCCCATACTTCATTTTGTACTTGTAATTGGGTATTATTTTCATTAAATCACTCCCCCCTCTAGTTGTATAGGGGTTAGGCCCTAAAAAAAACTCTGACACTGCCCTTTAAAGTAAGCTCCTCTTTGGTCTCTTGTACTCATTTCCTCTTGAAGATTTGTTCCAAACATTGCACTGCTTCTGTTGCCATTCCTTCTGTCCTTGATCTCTGTTCAGGGCAAATTGAAGACCAAACCTTAACTGACATGTGGGTTCTTTTACTCTGTTCAATGCAAATCAATTCTAGAGAACTCAGAAGTCTTTTGCAACACAATGATGGCTGTGGTCCTGAGAAAACATGGGAAGAGTCAGGTAGACTTGATTTCTATGAAGGCATTGACATTAGTTAATATTTCTGCCCCAGTTTCCCCATCTTCAGAATGTAAATAATAATATTTACTTATTAAATTTTCTCTGAGGATTAAACCAGAAAATCCAGGTGAAAGTACCTTATTCAAAAGTTTGGCTTTTACTTGGTATGAACACATTCAAATTCTATTTCCTTTTCATTCAGCCATAACATGACACAGCAGAGAAATATTGTTACAGACAGAATACTTCCAATCTGCATTTTTGGGAAACTTTTTCTAATCTACAAGTGCTAGAAAAATGCATGTCATTAGTCTAGAAAGGCAAGTGAGCTCCCAGGCATGCACAGAGGGAGGGAACCATTGCTCTGTTTGAGACAGTGACAGCAGACAGAAAGGGTATGGACCACAGCACCCTCAACCTCTAGAGTCTGTTGGGCTCTGATAAGAGAGTATACTTCCTTCCCATACCCTGTGTGATACAAGTTTGCTTTTCTCCTTCTTTCTGTAATGCTTTCTATGATTGCAGAATAAACATTTGGTCTTAAACATTTGGTCTTAAAATAATTGAATGAATCTTTACTGGGGGTGGAGGAATAGCATAGAATTTCATTTATTAAATGGGCACTTTTCAGAAATAATACTAAGAAAAGGTAGAGGATAGCCAATAGTGCTACAGGAAGCTATTGAGTCAGGATGCCTGGGCCCTTTCTGTCTTTTCTGAGCAGTTTTCTCTCAGAATATTTATTCATTTTGAAAACTCTTAGCAGCATTGTTTATAGGTTTATGTTGAACATTAGGATTTTGAACAATTATATAATTTCTTGTTAAAGCTAAGGAAGTTAACTACCTTTTAGGTATTTGACCCTAGGCAATAGAGAAAATTTATTATAAGTAATACTGGGTAGATACATTATGCTTGTGATCGTGTTGGGAAGGTTTTATTCCCAAGTTATGTGGACATTTGTCTAGTATACATTTTATCTGTGAAGGAATACAATGGAAAGGGCATCAGGCTAGAAGTGAGGCAATCCTGTATTCTAATCTTTGCTCTACATCAATCAAAGCTGTGGCTTTTAGGCAAGTCACTGCGTTTATGTGTTGTGAAGAAAAATGAGATGATATATGCAAAAGTTTCATACGTCCAGGGGAAAATGGAAAAAGCGATAATAGTAACACATTAACATAATGATTTAAGTATAAGGTTGAGGCCCTTAATAGTTGAGAGTAAAAGAAAATATAGAGAAATGGTTGGTTAGTATGAACTAAGAACTCTGAACAAGTTAGGTCACCACTTACCTGGCTGTTATTAATGTCTTGGCAGAAATGCCTTAAGAAAATTATAATTTATTATTATACCTAGCTTTTATTGATGATATATTTTAAAAATAGCCAGTGGAAAAATTCTTCTGTAAGAACCTTGCCTCTCAGGTTCAATGTCTTTTATATAAAGGGGTTTAGGAAAAATTCCTCTAAGGATTTAGTTTCAGGCAAAAGCAAAAAAAAAATCTGGATACAGATGAATTGGTATTTTTAATAAGACAATAACTACTACATAATTGATCATATTTACATTTTTGCCTTAACTATTAGGAATCTCAGTTAAATATAATGATGGATTACAGCAATTAACTCACCTCCATGTAGTTTTCTCATACAATTGTTTTTTTCCTCAACCTTAATGTCTTTTTGTATAGGTGCCATGCATAGCAAAGTGCTTCAAATATTTTGTTTTTAAAATAGACATGTTGGTAAATATTATTTCTGTATAAATAACATTTTTGGTTAATCATTTGGTTTGATTCCTGTGTAGGCAATTGAATATTGTCTACTCAAAGATAATCTGCATTGGCCCTAACTGTGAGTGACTACATGCAAACCTTTGGCTACAATGAGAAACAGAAAAAAAGAGGACCGATTAGAATTAATCTCTCATTTATATTATAAAGGCAGTTAAAACCATATGCCATCAGTAATGGTGTAGTACAAATGAACAATAGCAATATTTTGTTATTGATCACCTATGGCAAATTAATATTTTACCCTTGTTAAGTGAATAATGCTCATGGGTCAAGACCTGAGATTTCATTTTATCACCCCATCTTATAATGGCATCAGAGTAGTAGAATAAAACAGTGTGTGTGTTATGTTTAGGCACATGGACCACAGACACACTATTTTACGGTCATTCATGAACCAGCAGCATTAGAATATATTAATATATTACTTTGAACTTAAGAAAGTAATTATAGAGACATTGGTAGACTCCTAGACATTGATGATTTCAAAAGTACTACCGTGTTTCCCCAAAAATAAAACATCCTCCGAAAATAAGACCTACTTACAGGTTTCCTTCTGAGTGAAATATAAGGCATCCTCTGAACATAATGCCACCAGGCTCTGTCTCAGAATGAAAATTAGTTTGCCATAAACTGGTCGCTAGGGCCACCCCCACTGGCGTCTAACAACCAGTGACTTTATGCAGAGTCCTGATATCACTGCTGTGTGGAGGCAGAGCTGAGGTCAGAGTGAGCAGTGAGCACAGGGAGGGAGAGAGGAGGAGACTTTCCCAGATGCCTGTAGAAGAACAGGAGGATTAGAGCGGATGGGACTTGGGGAAAGGTGGTGAGTGCTGATCTGTCTCTGGTGACACTACCTGATGCTCACAGCTGCCTTCATGATGACTGAAGGTTCTCAGTCAGTGGCAGACCCTGCTCCAGCCCAGATCCAGGCCTCAGAAAGCCCAGTGACAGTCCACAGGCAGGCCCCAGGGGGTAAATGTCTGATAAAGGGATAGAGGGGATGTCTAGTGAAGGTGTTCAGTGGCACAGGGGTGGGGGGAGGGGGATCACTTAAAATGACACAGGAGGATCAAAGGGGTTACGAAAATGGTAATCCCCCCTCTGATTTTCCTGAGCCATTTTGATTCCCCCCTCGGATCCCCCCTGTGTCATTTTAAGTGATCCCCTTCCCCCCACCTTGATACCCCAATTCCTTATTTTTACCCCAAGAAATGAGCACAAAAAGAAAAAGCTACTCCATGGAGTACAAGAAAGGAATCGTGGAAGACTCTTGGGGCCAAAATCTTACTGCTTTCTGCGAAGAGAAGATGTTGAGTATCCGATTGGTCCCAAAATGGCAAGCAGAGTATGGTAACCTCATTGAACAAGTGGACAAGGGAAATGCTAAAAAGCACAAGTTTGGATCAGGTCGGCAACTATTATTTTCCGAGCTGGAAGACCTGATCTGTGAATGGGTTGCTGACAGGACAGCAAAGGCTTTGGATGTGAATAGGGCTCAGATTCAAGAATTTTGCCCTTGCAATGGCACCACAGTTTGACATAGCCCCCGAAGACTTCAAAGCATCACAACACTGGCTGGATAATTTCCTTCAGTGAAGTGAATTGTCTTTAAGAAGATCTACAACATTATTTAGGTTGGAAGATACTCAAGTTATTAAGTGAGCCCTTGCATTCAAGTCCTTTATTGATGATGCTGACTTCTCTAAATACAATCTTTCCAACATGATTGCTATGGATGAAACTGCAGTGTTTATGGGGCAATCATCTCAAACAACAATTGAACAGTGGGGTGCCTCCTTAGGGTACATACCCTCTACTGCTTACGAAAGTGCATGTGTTTCCTGTATTTTGGCAATTTGTCTGGATGACACTAAAATCCCACCTTTAATCATTTCTAAGGGCAAGAAGGAAAAGATTGAACGTGTTTTGAGTGTTTTTATTCTGGAAACTGAAAAAGCCTGGGCCACACAAGCAGTTATAAGGAAGTGGGTCAATTGAATGCTGCCGCTTGTTATGCGAGGGAGCCAAAGAGGTCTGCTAGTCTGGGATGCAGCCAGTACTTACCACCCTAAAGACATGAAGACATTTCTTCAGGAAAGAAAAATAGATCAGATAATGATTCCCGCAGGAATGATGGCCTGACTCTTGAATGATTCCTGCAGGAATGAATATCCAGACTCGTGATATTGCAATAAACAATTCATTCAGAGACAATGTGCACATGGAAATTAATGACTAAAATGAAAATGGAATGGAGAGAAGTCAGTGTGGAAACTTTGTGAAACCTAAACTGCAAGAAGTTGTGACTTTGCCGAAACTGGTTTGGCTCAGTGGTAGAGCATACGTCTGTGGACTGAAAGGTCCCAGGTTCGATTCTGGTCAGGGGCATGTACATTGGCTGTGGGCACATCCCTAGTGGGGGTGTGCGCAGGAGGTAGCTGGTCGATGTTTCTTTCTCATCGACGCTTCTAGCTCTCTATCTCTCTCCCTTCCTCTCTGTAAAATATCAATAAAATATATTTTTTTAAAAAGAAGTTGTGATTTGGGTGAAGAATTCATGGGAGAAAATCACTGACAGTTGCATTGCAAATGCACTGCCAGCAGGCTACCTTGACAAGAAGTACTCATTTAAAGACAGTGCTATTGCTAAACATGAGAGATTTGGTCCACTGATTCTGAAAGAAATGGAGTCACAAGAAATTCATGATGATGTTCCAGAAGATGATGACATGATTGTCATTGCACAGTTTGTCTGGTTTGTGTTGACAACTACCGTACTACCATACCGTATACGGGTAATAAATTTCCTTTATTTTCATTTAACAATAAATGTGTATGTATTCTTCTTCATGGAAAAATAAGACATCCCCTGAAAATAAGACCTAGCGCATCGTTGGGAGCAAAAATTAATATAAGACACTGTCTTATTTTGGGGGAAACAGGGTACTAGTACTGGTGGGCAGTGTATTTGAAAGCTCACTAAAGAAGCTCTTTGAATTTTTGCTTAGATGCAGGACAGTGAGCAGGAAGTTGGAAGAGAAGGTCTAATGCAGCTTTGTGAGAGCTTGCTGTTGAGGTTAATGTTGCACTAAATTTCTAAAAGAACTGAACCTCCGCCTGAAAAGGGGAGAATTTCTCCAGTGGAACAAGCTCTGACTTCCAAAACTCCTTTAGACCTAAAAAAGGGCATTCTCACAGTCACCTGAGGCATTTCAGAAAGGCTGAATGAAGCACCTAGCAAAGCAAGAATGAGAAGAGGAAAAATTTTAATACAGTTACTAAGGGATTAAATAAATGAAAGCATCTTGTCTCTCCCTCCCTCCCTCCCTCCCTCCCTCCCTCCCTCCCTCCCTCCCTCCCTCCCTCCCTTCCTCCCTCCCTCCCTTCTCCCTTCCTTCTTCCCTTCCTTCCTTCCTTGGCACTCCCACATTTCTAGGACTATCATATCATTAACAAAAACCCATAGCTGGCAGTGTACAAATGAGAATAACCACTTATCTCCCAAGAGTCTAATCTCACTCAGCAACCATTTCCCTTTTAGAAACTGAAGGTAGGATGGGAGATCATTTTTGAGAGTTTGATGGGTAGAAAGGATGGAAGAAAGTGTGCTATTTTAAGAGAATAAATAATCTATGCCATAGAAGTGGGAATGGCTTGTTTAGGGGACAATGACATGAATTTGGTAGAACTAGACCAGGCCTGGGCAAACTATGGCCCATTCGGCTATTCTATCGGGCCCACAAGGAGCCGAAAGAGCGGACTGTACCCTTTTATGTAATGATGTTTACTTTGAATTTATATTAGTTCACACAAACACTCCATCCATGCTTTTGTTCCGGCCCTCAGGTCCAGTTTAAGAACCCATTGTGGCCCTCGAGTCAAAAAGTTTGCTCATCCCTAAACTAGACCATTCTTTCAGAGAATTTGATGCTGGTGGTCACAGTCAAGGAAAGTTGTCAAGTTGTTTGAGAGTTTTAGGGAAAGGTTAGGAAAAGTTTACCAACTGAGAAGGAAAACAGTTCAAATCAGCACATATCGATGGAGTTATTTAAAGACTTGATCTATAGATGCTTGTGTTGATAAAGAGTCTTAGAAAATACAGTAGTCTAAACAACAAATTCCCAGTTTTTTTAGGTCTAATAAAGGTGACCAGGGCATATCTTTAGACTGAATTTGTAATTAAAGAAAGATACACCCTAATTAACTATATTGTTTTCTTTACAAAAATGTGGGATCCCTTAACACGACCCGTGTGGTTCAGGGCCCACATTCAGGGTCCGGTTTCTGGAGAAGCCAGCACACTAAAATGAAGAGAGAGACTGGAAAAGAGTTAATTTGGAAAAATGGGGGCCAGGCGGGGAGTCCACCTCTAGTGGGAAGACTCACTGCCAATCTGGCCTTTTGCCATTCCTTTTATTGAGATTCTGAGACAAAAGACATCATTTAGGCTGAAAAGTTCCAGCAACAGAAAATTAACAAGAATTTACATATGATTAACAAATTAAAGTTGCCTCAAGTTCTACTATCTCAACTAGACAATGAGTTAATTGCTCCGACCTTTCAGAGCCATTGAAGTTGGCCATCTCTTTTTGCATAGTAACAATAGTGACCAAACCTAGAGTCAATGAGTTAATAGCTCTGACCTTTCAGAGCCATCAAGGTTGGCCAGCTCCCTTTACATTAGGTTTCAGTTCCTGGTTCCTGGTTCTTCCTGGTTCTCGGCACAAAAAGCATCAAGATCTGCCTGAGGTTCCCCCAAATTTCTAGAAGGATAGTAAGAAGCCATGGGAAGTTTGAGAACAGAAGTGTAATCAAGTAACTATTTTTGAAGCCAATCTGGGAGTAGTAGGAAGAACAGATTAGAAGAGTAAAGATTGGAGGCAGGGAGAAAATTAGAAGGCAATGATTTTTACCATTTGTATAAAGTCACCTGCGCCTGGATTCTTGTTTGATCAAATATTTTTAAACTATTAATTTGTAAGGCCGGGGAAGGACCCCCTTCCCCTTCTTAACTGACTTTTTCAGTAAGACCTGGTTAACTGACTTTTCTAGCATACTCTGGTTTGGTCACCATAGAGGTATTTTATCTGTTCCTGAAATCAGCCTGAGGGATCAGCCTGCTAAGACAGACCATCCAGCCTCCCTAACCACAGGGCCATAGCTATATTATCTGTTTCTGGGAGGACTATAGCTGTATCCTATCTGTTTCTGGGATCACCTGCTAAAACAGACCATCCGGCCTCCTCCGAAAATGAGTCAACTGTCAACTATTATGAGCCAAATATTATCTGTTAACATAGTTCCCTGATTTACAGACCACCTGCGTGTGGTTTTAGCCTTTATAAACTCATGTCCTGCAATTACTCGGCGCTCCCAGTCAGCCAGCATCATTGCTGTCTGCCTGAGAAGCCCATGCGCTGCGCTTGTACTAATAAAACCTCCTGCTTTTTGCATCAAGTTTCGGTCTCAGCGTTTGACTTGGGGTCGTCGACCCCTCCGTCGGACTCACCGGGGGTCTTGGGACCTTACAAATTCAGTTTCTTTAAAAGTTATGACTATTTAAGTTTTTTTGTTCCTCTGAATTATTGTTGTTATTATTATTATTTTAAAATATATTTTTATTGATATTTTACAGAGAGGAAGGGAGAGAGATAGAGAGCTAGAAATGTCAATGAGAGAAACATCGACCGGGGATGTGCCTGCAACCAATGTACATGCCCTTGACTGGAATAGAACCGGGGACTTTTCAGTCTGCAGACTGACGCTCTACCACTGAGCCAAACCAGTTTCGGCTATTGTTGTTGTTGTTGTTGTTATTATTATTATTATTATTATTGGTGCTTACAATGCTCCAAAGAATTTATTCATTTAATCTGAGTCTTCAGATATATTGATATAATATTGTTTGTGTATTCTTTATATCTGCTTAATTTCTGTTATACCTGATTCATACTCACCTTTTCATTCCTTGTAAAGTGCTTATGTCCTTTCTCTTTGTGATTAAGTTTGCCGAAGTTTTGTCTTCTTTTTAGTCTTTTCTAAGAACCACATTTTGACATTAGTTGTCACCTCTATTTTATCTTATATTTTACTAATTCGTGATTTTGGCTTTATTTCCTTCTTTCTATTTTTTAAATTTACTTTGATGTTTCTTTTCTAACATCATAAGCTGTGTGCTTGTCTAATTAATTCTGAGGCTTTCTTATTCTTAAACTGTTTTTGAACTAAGATATATATACTAAAGACTGTAAAAGCATAAATATCCAGTTTCATTTATAACCACTGTTCACGTCAAGAAATCAACAACTACCAACTCCAGTAACCCTCTGTGCAGTTATCCCTGATCACAGTCCCCTCTCTGCCCTC
Source organism: Vespertilio murinus (assembly GCA_963924515.1). NCBI lineage: Eukaryota > Metazoa > Chordata > Mammalia > Chiroptera > Vespertilionidae > Vespertilio > Vespertilio murinus. Next base: position 46,059,688 of record OZ004710.1, read on the forward strand.
TAGATGTGACCACTAGCATGATTTTATATATATGTATGTAGATCTATGAGTATGTGTAAGGGCCCCAAGATTGAGGAATTGGCCTCCCCCACTGCCTGTTCCAGGATGTGACCTTTATGGTTAAAGATTAGACAGGAATGAAGTCAGTTCTTTACGGTTGAAGATCAGGCAAGAATGAAATCAGTCCCCAGAAACTCCCTACCCTGAAATGCAAAAAGCCAGAATGCAATATTTTATGATAAACATTAAAGCAGGGCTACGTCCCGAGGGAGGTTTCATCCTGTTGACCGCTGTGGAATTCTCCCCCTGGGAACTGAGCTGACCACCTCGGAATGCACCTGCCAGGAAGAGACCAGCCTAACCTGTAATTATAGAAAAGACCACTCCCGGAGGTGCCTCAATAGCAGACTAGGACTTACCCAGAGGAATGGGAAGGGGGGAGGCAAAGGGGCTTGCAAGATTACCAGATGGGACTGTTGACTAAGCATAGGCCCTGTCATAAATGAGCCCAGCTCCCCTTCTTGGAATTTCTTTGTTCCCTTCCTCCCCCTCCATGTGTAACCCCTCCCATGTGTGATTTTTGCCTTTATAAACTCATGTTCTGCAGTTGCTCGGAGCTCCAGTCAGCCAGCACTTCCCTCAGGTTGCTGTCTGCCTGCCTGAGAGCCCCTGCGCTGTGCTTGTAATAAAAATCCTCTTGCTTTTGCATCAAGTTTCGGTCTCGATGTTTGACTTGGGGTCGTTGCCCACTCCGTCGGACTCACCAGGGGTCTTGGGACCTTACATATGTATCTATATAGATTGATAGATATGTATTATTTGTGTTTGTTTATTTAAAATTTTCACTTAGAACCTGTATGGTTTTGTGAACAAATGTCACCTTAATAAATTTAATTTTTAAAAAAAGGTATGAATAACAAATATCGAGTATTAAAGAGATGTCACTGCATGTCTTACAGACATTAAAATAGACTATTGCAAATTTTATACTAATTAAGTTGATGATTGTTTTCAAATATATAAATTTGAAAGAATATGTTGGCCCTGGCAGGGTACCTCAGTTGGGTAGATCATCAATCCCATACACCAAGGCTGGAGGTTGGATCCCTGGTCAGAGCACATACAAAAATCAAGCAATGAATGCATAAAAAAGGAGTACAACAAATCAATGTTTCTCTCTCCTTCTCTCTCTCTCTCTCTCTCTCTCTCTCTCTCTCTCTCTCTCTCTCTTTCTAAAATCAATTAAAAATATTTTCACTTAAATATGCAAATTACTTTAAAAATATATATATATATATTTTATTGATATTTCACAGAGGAAGGGAGAGAGATAGAGAGCTAGAAACGTCGATGAGAGAGAGACATCAACCAGCTGCCTCTTGCACACCCCCTGCCAGGGATGTGCCCGCAACCACTGTACATACCCTTGACCGGAATCGAACCTGGACCCTTCAGTCCGCAGACCGAAGCTCTACCACTGAGCCAAACCGGTTTCAGCTAAATATGCAAATTACTTAAACAATGTAATTTAACCTCTGTTTTTGAACTTTACATATAATGGAATAATACATAATGTATTCTTTAGAAACTTTATTTTCCCCCCAGAAAGTAATGAAATTTGTAATAACTTAATGAAAGATAACAGTGTGAGAGGGAAAACTATATAGAAGCAAATGGTGGACAGGCTGCTGGGTTCATTCTCTAAGGATACCTGATTCAAATTTATGCCTCAACAAATCACCAATTACAATGCTTTTATTAATATTTTTATTGTTTCCCTTTTCATTGGGGTGACTGGTTAATAAAATTATATGGGTTTCAGCTGCACAATTCTACAACACATCTTCTACACACTCCAAGTTGTTCCTGTCTATAATCATCTTATATAATAAAAGCCTAGGTGGTGGCATACCCTGGCACAATGCCCTTGTATGATGTAATCACAAGATGGCTACTATAAGATGGATGCCACAAGATGGCCAGCAGGGGAGGGAAGTTGTGGGTGATTAGGCCAGCAAAGTAGGGCAGTTGTAGGCAACCAGGACAGCAGGGTAGGGCAGTTGGGGGCAAGATCAGGTCTGCAAGGGAGCAGTTAGGCATCAATCAGGCCTGCAGGGGAGTGGTTAGGGGGTGATCAGGCTGGTAGGCAGAGCGGTAGGGGCAATCAGGCAGGCAGGCAGGCAGGCAGGCAGGCAGGCGAGCAGTTGGGAGCCAGCAGTCCTGGATTGTGAGAGGGATGTCTGGCTGCTGGTTTAGGCCCAATCCCACAAGGGGTCTGAGATTGGAGAGGGTACAGGCTGGACTGAAGGACATCCCCCATGCATGAATTTCATGCACTGAGCCTCTAGTTTTAAATAAAAAATAGGGGAAATTTCAAAGTGAACGTTAAAATCTATGAATTATGTTGGCATACTCAACAAATTCAGTGATCTTTCACATGTGTCACTTAGTTTGACCCAACTGTAGTCCTGCGAGACAGGTAATATTTTGCTTTTCTTATAGATAGTACAGTTCAGATTTGTTAAGGCAGTGGTTCATAACCTTTATAATGCTGCAACCATTTAATGCAGTTCCTCATGTTGTGGTGAGCCCCAACCATAAAATTATTTTTGTTTCTACTTCATAACTGTAATTTTCCTACTGTTAGTGAATCATAATGTAAATATCTGTGTTTTCCAATGGTCTTAGGCTCTACAGCAGAGGTTCTCAACCTGTGGGTTGTGACCACCAGCAGGGTCACCTAAGAGTCTTAGGCTAAGACCATCAGAAAACACAAATATTTACATTATGATTCATTAACAGTAGGAAAATTACGGTTATGAAGTAGCAACGAAAATAATTTTATGGTTGGGGGTCACCACAATATGAGGAACTATATTAAAAGGTTGCAGCATTAAAAAGGTTGAGAATCACTGTGTTAAGGTCATGGACTAAAGCTGTTGGAGTACATATTTTTTGATAGATATGTGAAAACTGCAGAAGTAAGATAGTTAGATCTTAGAAACCATTGTGAAATAAGATTAATCTTAACTTAGATATGCATCACAAGGAGCAAATTTTAGATGGAACAAGGTGAACTTGAGGATCTGACAGGAAGTAAGTCAGATTCAAAGAAAGAAACAAGAAAAAAATGCAGTTTCATTTTTAACTCTTTATGGAATGGTATAAAGCATATATTTGGAGGTAAACTGTCAATAAGTGTCTACATTTATGTGGGGAGAGGTTGATGGGAGCCACATAAGAAGAGGTGAGTATCTAAAGGGGAAGAATGGCAATTGTGAAGAAAACCAGAGCCTGGGGTTCTGTCTGTGTTTAAAGAACAGGTAGAAGAAGAGGACAGAGTTAAAGAGACTTAACAATGTAAAAAAAGATGTATAAGGAACACTGTAGAATGTAGTTTCATGACAGCCCAGTGAGGAGACTGTTTGAATATGGGATAGGCTCTGGTGACCTAAACTGCTGTAGAGAGGTTGATTATTAAGAGAACTGTGCAGTCCATAGAACTTGATTATTAAGAAATCATTGGTGACCTTATTGAAGCAACTTACATAGAGTTATGGGGAAGATAATAGATGGTAATAAATTTAGGAATAACTGAAAGGTGAGAAGTAATAAATCCATCTTTCATTAGTTTGTAATAAAGAGAAAGAAAATGGGAGTTTAAGGGAAAGAGAGGTAGAGCGTAATGTTTTTTTTTTTTTTTTGTAATAGCAACATTTGACTATTATTTTAGGAGAGAGAAGAAGTTACCAGTGCTGTAGAAAAAATTGAAAATTCAAAAGTGGGAGGAACTATGATAGAAAATGTGTTGTAGGTGGAAATATTGCTGAATTCATAGCCAAGAAACTAGTGGTTTATACACTGGCTCTGCCATTTATTTTCAGATTTATGTTTAAAGGAAAATTATTTAACACTTTATTGTCCAAATTTTCCTCATCTGAAAAGTCAGAATAATCACATTTACTATTTAAGTTTCATATAATTGGTATAAAAATCAAATCAAATAATATTTGCTGAAGTGCAGTTAGAGATGAGTATACATCCCATATTAGAGTGTAAAACTGTGATAAGTGATCAATAATGTTGATTTATTTTTCTTTGGAATTTTCCATAGGGTAGGTTTAAAGGTACAGATGTAGGTTCTCCTTGACAAATGGGTTGAGACATAATTTCCTCCAAAACAAGAGAGAGGACGATAAAGGGAAAATTTGAAGAAGAAACTTGAATGGTGTAATTACAGAATATTCAGGGATTTTAAAAACTCAAAATAGGCAAACTTCAAATTTAAATTACAAATGAATTATTTTTTAATGAGCTAGAACAAATGTGGGAATATCTTTATTTATATCTTGCATTGCTAGCAATAGCCTATAGCAAATTGTTTTATCTCCAGTTATTTTTCATGAGGTTCAATTTTTAGTCAATACTTCATTCTGTGAGTTCTTATATCATCTATGAAACTTTTTTTGGAGTACTTATAGCAGTGTTATAAAAATGTTTTATGAATATTATGTGCTGAACATGGTACTAGGATAGTATTTCTCAACTTAGGATAGTTCTGCATACATTAGGGTGATTCTATCCAACCAGGGTCTTTAGAAATGAATGAGGAAAGTTTCAATTATCACAATAGCTAAGATGCTATTGACATTTTGTGGAAGGGAGTTAAAGCTATTAAATATCCTTCAGTTCATATGATGGCCCCACACATTTTTTTAGGGACTGTGGGAAACAAACACATTAAAACAAAATCATTGTCTTACTTAAGCATGTACTTTCATGTGGTATAAGACATACATGCTAAAGAATTTATCCTAATATATAAAAATCCAGGGGCCATCACAACTGAAACAACAGGATGGATGACTGAGCATAGGCTGTGTGGGGAGACCAGGCCGGCAGGGGGGTTAGTGAGAGACCACCAAACAACTGAACAGCAGGCTGCATGGGGTGACCAGGTCATCAGGGGGGACAGTTGGGGTGACCAGACCAGAGTGGGAATAAGTTGGGGTGACCAGGCCATTGGAGGTTAGTTAGCAGTGACCAGACTGGCAGGAGGAAGCAGTTGGGAGCAACCAGGCTGGCAGGGGAGGCAGTTAGGGGTGATCAGGCAGGCAGGCAGGTGAACAATTAGGAACCAATGGTCCCGGATTGCTGGTTTAAGGGATCGGGCCTAAACCGGCATCAGTTGAACATCCCCTGAGGGATCCCAGATTGGAGAGGGTGCAGGCTGCAGGCTTGGATGAGGGGACCCCTCCCCTGGGGCACAAATTTCATGTACTGGGCCTCTAGTAACAGTACAGAACACTGATGATGTTTGTACAATAAGTGGAAAAGATAATGCATTATGATAGCAGAGTCTTACCCATTCCACCTTTTTCCAGTTTCTACCTTATTGCCTGGAGAATAATAGGTCCAATAAATGTGTAGTGAATGAATAAGTGAATGAATGAATGAATATATGATATAGGATTTGAGAAGAGAGACATCAGAGGGAATAGTGTGGTGCAGTGGCAAGAACGTTGGTTTGGTAATCAAGAAGGAGGCTTGTGGTTTTCATCTTTGTTTTCCCACTGACTCTACTTTAAAATAAATAATTAAATTCCTGAGCCTTGATTTCATCTATGGACAGGAGTATTGTACTATATAATTCATAAGTTAAAGTGGGTGTTGAAAGGTAGAGCAAAAGAAGTTGGTACTTGGAAGGGAAGATAGGATAAGCACTATCATCATAGAGTAAGCCTCAATGCTCAACACTTCATGGTGGTAGCTTTTGAGAATTAGGATAATCTGTATTTAATCCTGTAATAATTAGCATGACTTCTGCTTGACTTGGTCCTATTTTAAAGTACTATCATTGCTTCATATCATTCTCATTATGCTCCCCGTGCTGCAGATTAGCAAAAAATTGTTATAAACCCTTCAACACTATAATTTAAACTGCTTATCTTTCTCTGTGGAGCAACTTTACCACTAAGTGATATTTCTGTAGGCCAGTGTTATTCAAAATGTAGTCTAGTGATAATAACTTCCAAATCTAGGATGCATGTGAAACATGCAGATTCTGAGGTCACATCCAGACATGTTGGAGCTCAGTGTCTTAAGGGATGCTATGTACTGGTAGGTATCCACATTTAAAACAAGTGAACCAGTTGAGTCTTACACAGAGTCAGCTTCATGAGCTTGCGGACTCTGTAATCACATATAAGGTCCCGCACTTAAAAGGGCCCTGCATTGGTTAAATGTTCTGCTGTTTTCACAAGGTACTCTGCATTTTCATCTTACACTGGGCTCCACAAATTATATAGACAGCTCTTTGAGAAATGCAAGTTTTAGAACCATACCCTAGCTCAATCCTTACATGTTCCCAATGTCTTCCCTATTCCCACTGGCCTTTGTCAAAGTGGGGCAGCATGATTTTTATATAACAGATGAGAATTATAACATCAGGCAATTGAAAAATGTTAAAATAGTTTTTAGTAGAAATGACCAAATGTCTGTACTTAAAAAAAAAGTTTCATCTAATAGAGTACAGTGCAATTTGTATAAAATAAAGACTGGAATTTGAGCCCTGACCGGTTTGGCTCAGTGGATAGAGCATTGGCCTATGGACTAGGGGTCTCAGGTTCGATTTCGGTCAAGGGAATGTACCTTGGTTGCAGGCACATCCCCGGTAGTGGGTGTGCAGAAGGTGGCTGATCAATGTTTCTTTCTCATTGATGTTTCTAACTCTGTCTCTCTCCCTTCCTCTCTGTAAAAAATCAAATATATATATATATATATATATATATATATATATATATATATATATATATTTAAAAGACTGAAATTTGGGAGACTAGTTAGGAGGCTATTGTAATGAATCATACATGATAAGAGTTTGAAAAAGAATGGTAGTAGGAATGGCAAGGAAGTCATGAGTGCCAAAACCAAAACAAAATAATTAAGGGAACTTATAATTTATTAGTGATGAGTCCTCAGGAGTTTCTAAGCCTTGATTTGGGACTGGATGAAAGAAATAGGCATGGTATAAGGTATATTTGGTTTTGGAAGGAAAAAGACATGCCATTTTTTAAAAATATATATTTTTATTGATATTTTACAGAGAGGAAGGGAGAGAGATAGAGAGCTAGAAACGATGATGAGAGAGAAACATCGACCAGCTGCCTCTTGCACACCCCACACCGGGGAAGTGCCTGCAACCAATGTGCATGCCCTTGACCGGAATTGAACTTGGGACCTTTCAGTCCGCAGACCGACGCTCTACCACTGAGCCAAACCGGTTTCGGCAAGACATGCCATTTTTGATACATAGCATTTGAGGTGGCGGCAGGTAATCCAGGTAGAAAGGCCAGTTGAAATTTACAAACAGGAGTTCAGTGTTGGATGAAGAGATGAAAACTTGGTGAGTCTTCAAAAATGAGTTAACACTTGAATCCATGACAGTAGGTGACTTGTACCGAAAGATGTAGACATATAAAGAAAGTGAAAGACTAAACAGACATCTCTTGCTATCCATTTGTGGCAGAAGTGCCCTAACGAGGGAAAGGAAGGAGTCAGCATACACTCTAGAACTTGTACAGTTGTTTCAGCTTGGAGTCAATGGCATAAACTGGGTAACCAAGTGTTCTTTATAGTTTCATGACACTGAGTCTATCCCACTGCCCAAATATAATTGTTATTATATGGCTGAGTAAACTTAATATCGTCAAGATGGTAATATTTCTCTGGTCACCTTTAGTCATGCATGACCACAGCATTTGTTAATATCTTGCCTTCAGAGACTGTTCTAAGGAACAAGAAAAAAATTCTGTGAAGTGATCTGTTACCTAAAAATCAAAAGAAAGAACCTGGGAATGTGGAAGATACTTAAAAGTAGGGTACAATGTTGACTGAGTAATGTACTTGCTTTGATGATATTATGATAATAGTTCAGATTTTAAAGATTGGATATACTTTTTATTAGAAAACATAGACTACGGGTTTTGTAATCCATGATGGCGAGGTTTTCCTAGCAAGTTTGTTTTGAAATTGCTGTCACACATTTAAAGGTTGGAATTCACAAAATCTCATGCTATTCTGACCCAATACATATGACAAGATGAGATTTTTAAAAAATAGAATCATTGATCACATAGACATATTTGCATGTTACTTGAAAACACTGGTCAAGACAGGAAGTAAGTCAGATTAAAAAATAAAATGTTCTTATTTATAATTTGAGCTATGTCCATTGAACAGAAAAGCAAGTAAATTATATGAAATATCTTCTATGATGAGAACAGATTATTAAAGAACAAAGTACTTTAATAATACTTTGCAAATCTTTAAAAGAGCTCCTGACAATAATATATCAGCTTTGGGAGCTGTCTGAAGCAAAAAATGAATGCCTGCCAAATCAATGCCAAGTCTTTTGTCCCAAAGCTAAAATTAACAAAGATCATCAAACCTTCTATCATGTCCAAAAAGAATAAAGCTCTAATGTGTCACTTAATTAATGCTCAGTGTGTGTAATTAGTACATCAGATGAAGGTCTACCAATTACCTTTGGAAATAAAGAAAACTCCTCTCTTAATTAGTCTCTTTATAAAATACCCCCAATATTTTTATTCTTCGGGAAGACTGATTTTTCAGTGTAAGAAATCTAGCACTCTGAAATGTAAAAAAATACATTCTTTAAGGAGCAAAAAAGCCTTTGAGAATTAATGGCAACTTTGAAAAAGCTACTGGGCAGTGCACAGGGAAAGGTCTCAATTATTTGTAAGTCAGGTGAAGAAATGTACTTAACCAGCAGTCTCAAAATGCCTCAACACAATGGGCATCCACTTGAATTAATATTTTAATTTGCCTCATGCTTATTAGAGGGCATTTGGCAGGTTCCCATCTTGGCTATGAAATGCTCTGATTTTAATTTTGGTAAAATCCTTAACAGTCGCATCATGCTGTATTTGATGGGAGGCTAATTTCTAATATTCTGTTAACAAGGTCTCTTCAATGAGTATGATGTTTTAAAATGAAATTTGCATATCTACGATGCAGTGATTCAACATGCAGTCTTATTGCTTCTTTGTTACTGTGAAGCATGATGCAGATTAGTGAAAGCATTTGGTTCAACACCTTTCCTGTTTCTCCACTGATAGATATGTTTGGATAGATCTGTTATTATGCTAATTTCCTTGTGTTATCTTCTGCTGCCTGAGACCATGGAACAAGAGAATTCACAAATTTTGAAAATAATAACATGATTCTCAGCAAGGAAATCACAGGAACACATTCAGCTGTGAAATTCATCTTGGGCTATATAAATACTTCATGTTTGTCCAGAATTGGGATCACTGAAAGGAGGGAGAATGGAAGATGTCCATTTAATGATAATGTACGCTTTTTGCCATTTGAGTAACACAGCCTTATCCTTAAATTTGAAGACAATAAGAGAAAATGCAAAATATTAGCAAAAGGAAGAACTAGAGAAGCAGTATACAGGGAGAGCAGACTGATGGGGAGAAGTCAGAACAAAGGAGGATGTTGCATTAGTCCTAGAATGGATAGATTAGGGTTTAGATTAGAGCCATATCTATGAAAATGTAAAATGAAGAAAGTCACAGAGGTATAACAGAAGTTTCAAAATAATTTCCAGGGAACCAGTTAGTAGTAGCAGTAATGCTGAGAGGGATGAGGAATTGGGGGTGTTGTGGAAGCATTCTGACCAGAGTCTAATGTTAGGTCATAGAAGATAACTCAATGAAGAAATTTTGTGGACAATTAGAATCAAGGGAGTAAAAATGAATGGGGAGGGTGACATGAAGATTCTGTGTTCAGGTGAAACTGAAGCTAGGGAAACAAAAATGCAGTCTTTTGGAGTGAATGTAAAGAGATGAGGTCAACTTTAACTCTTAAGCTTTTCAGTGTGCTTGTCAGAGAATAGCCTATTCGGGAGGGAGCATTCATAGGAAAAGCCTTTGGGCATACCACTTTAGTATTTCTTATAGTGCCATCTTCTGTCTATAGAGAGCTCTATATTGTGCTAACTACTGTTTTGATTACTGTACTTTATTGATATATGGTGAGTGAAATAAAATAACAAAGGGCATTCACTCACCAGCAACTAGGATGAAAATGTATTATTATTATAAAAGGCTTGAAGGTACTCAGAATTCCCTGGCCACTTATGTTGTTAATTCAAGCACCACGACTCTCATTTTGCTAACCCATCACTCTCTCTGACAAAAAATCATTGGAATAAAAGTCTATCTTTCCAGGCAATGAAAATGAACAGTGCAGTTTTCATAATGGCTCCAGTAATAACAGTGGACTATGGATTTAAGCAGCATTGTACAGTGAGTAACAAGGAATAAACATTATGAAAATAATGCACAAATGAGGCTTTTATATTTATATATGTTTGCATATATATCAACTCCATTTCCTCCTGTAGAAAGAGGAATACCCTTTATAATTTTTTATTGAATTATTGATGCAAATTTCATAAACCATCTCCTTTTTCTGCTAAATATCACCATCATACAAGAATATGTTCCAGAAAGTCATGCCATTTAGGAACAGAATGTGCAGGTATGCTCCTTTATATTTTAAAAATATAATTTGTGGGAAAGTAAAAATTCATTGAATTTCTCATTGCTCCTGTAAAAATATCTAGCCTTCCAATACAAAGACATATATTTCATATAAAGATTGGGGATGTTTGCTTTCACTTCTGCTAGGAACATTTTACTGATAAAATTCCAAAAAAAAAAAAAAAGAATCAATTGCCACTTGTGGAGTTAATTGTTCTGATCCAAGAGGGACAAATGGTTATGGCCCAAAAGAAGTTCATAGGTGAAGCCCCAAGGTGCCAGGAAGCCTGAAGCTCTATCTCCCTAGGCATTCCCCAGATAGTTCCTTTGGAGACACCTTTAGAGCTTAAAAACTGGAGACACCTAAGGTTTACCTAAATCTTGAAAATATATATTTATACTAGTGGCCCAGTGCATGAAATCCTTGCATGGGGGGGTGGTCCCTCAGCCCAGCCTGCACCCTCTCCAATCAGGAACCCCTTGGGGGATGTCCAAATGCCAGTTTAGGCCCAATCCAACAGGCAGTCGTATATCCCTCTCACAATCTGAGACTGCTGGCTCCTAACTGCTGATCTGTCTGCCTGCCTGATTGCCCCTAACCCCCCTGCCTGCCTGCCTGATTGCCCCTTACTGCCTCTGCCTGCTTGGATGATTGCCTTTAACTGCCCTAATCTGCAGGCCTTATCTCACCCCCATCTGCCCTAACCTACAGGCCTGGTTGCTCCTAACTTTCCTCCCTAGCCAGCCTGATCTGGCTCCCAACTGCCCACCACTGCTGACCTGATCTCACCCCTGTTCTTGACTCCTGGCAAGGCCTGGAGAGAGAGGGAGGCAAGGGATGACATTCCTTGCCCCCCTTTCTCTCTCCCCGAGAGGTCATCAGTTCTGCCCACTTGCCAGTCCCTGCCCATCCGAGCCTGCTGCATGCACAGCCTGGGGTTCGATCATCCCTTTGGTCATTTTGGACATTATGAAACCTGGCTCTTTGTATATATAGATTTCTAAAGGTTAAGGTGAGAATCTAGGATCATTTACATTCCATATCAAAGGATTCAGTTTTTTGTCCAGCCTTTTCTTTCATGAGAAAAGGGGGATGACATCTTTCTTCTGTATATAAACAGAGAAAATTGATTGTTCTTCATAATTGCCTATAAAATAACTGCTACTTGAGTAGAAAATTTGACATGGCTCTCATTGTGTCACTTCAGGGGTAAGGTTGGGGCTTATGAGGAGGGATAAACTTATTATTGACCATAAGGTATTTAGGAAGAAATTTGTCTCTGATCCATAAGAACTTATTTGAACATTAATAAAAAGGTGGATATTAAAAATTCAATAGACATAATGGGCAATTTGTGAAAGAAATAACAGCACAGAAACAATTCTTTTGAAGTTTTCCAGGTTTAATATGAGGCACGAACCTTGGTATTATAACATCCTGTATAATTGTAGTAGTTTGTGCACAGCTCCTATCCTATGTAATAAAAGGGTAATATGCAAATTGTCCCCTCCACTGGAAGTTCAACCAGGGCGCAGGGCTGGCCCACCAACTGCCTGGGGCCCCTACCCTGACCAACCCCACCCCTGATCAGTCCCCCCCCACACACACACCCCAATCAGGGGCAGGGCTTGCCAGCCAACCTCCTATGCCCCCTCCCCTATGCAGGTCCAGCCCAATCAGCCCAGATGGGGGCGGGCAGGCCAAACCCCACCTGTGCACAAATTCATACACCAGGCCTCTAGTAGTGACATAAATTGGTGGAGCTTACCATATACCATAGGAAGACAGGCTTTGTAGAGACCATGATGTATAGCCTTTATCACTTTACCCACAAAGCTTCTGTTAAAGTGAGAAATTTAAAAAATCAACTAGTTGATCAGACTGGACAACTAATCCAGAAATTCCAGAACCCATTTTCTCCCACACACAGGAAGAGTATTGTGGTTAGTTACTTAACCTCAGGTTTTTCAGTTTACATCATGAGCATACACTCAGCCTTATTGTCTCAAAGCTTTGTCATATGACAGCATTTTTGTTGGTATAATATAGTCTATCATTGATTAGTTAATACTTATATACAATTCTATATTATTTATACTTTATAGTTTATGAATTGCTTTATAATTGATTAACACAGTAAGTCCTTGCAATGAACAGAGGAGGTAAGCATTGATTCCCATTTCTAAGATGGAGACACTGAGCTAAGAGAGGTGACAAGGCTTACCACAGGACAGGGTGAGAGCATGGCCTGAATCCAGGACTTCAGACTCCAAGTTTATATGTTTCAATCACGAGAGAGCTACTCATCCCTTTATCAGAAAATTCAAAATTATGATGGCAGCTTAGGGAAATATTTTTGCAAGTATTTATATATGTAGGCTAATAGAATGCAATAGAATTTACAATTCTGAGAATGGATTATTTAAGAAATGTTAATCAACTTATTTAGCATCCTGAGAAAGAGTGCCCTCAGAACAGGCATTCTCTTGAATTCCACAATAAAGTCTACTGCCATCTGTTGCTAGAAACAAGAAAAAAAATAATGACTTCAGATTTTTAGACATTTCATTTTATTGGTTTGATCACTGTTAAAATGAATAATTTGGCTCTTTTTCCTGAGACATAAGTTTCAGTGAAAGAAGTTACAATTTCATGGCTTCAGTGAAATGTCCACTTTTTTTAAAGTATATTTTTATTTATTTCAGAGAAAAAGAGAGAGAGAAAGAAACATCAATGAGAGAGAATCATTGATTGGCTGCTTCCTGCATGCCCCACACTGGGAATCGAGCCCACAACCCAGACATATGCTCTTGACCAGAAGCAAACCTGGATCCTTTAGCCAGCAGGCTGATGCTCTATCTGCTGAGGCAAACTGGCTAGGGCAAAGGTTGCCCACTTTACCTTCCTTTTAAGTCCTATTCAGTAGTTCCCAATGCACCAAACTATATAGATTGTCAGGATATGTAGTGGGTATTTGTTGTAGCCTATCTGTTATCTGTTCTTTATTCCATGTTCCTGACAGAGCATGTTGTTTAGGTATCCTCCAGAGGTTTATATTATCCTCCATCTGATTATTATATTATCCTCCATCTGAAGAATGCTCCCCTTTATTTTTCACAGGCATTCTTGTAATAAATCTCTTGCATCTTGCTTTCTGCTTCTCAGAGGAGCCAAACTGATACAGACATGAATATATAGAAGCATGTAATTCAAGCTTCTATTGGAAGCCTTTCTAGAGCGAAGAAGAACAAGCTAACATGAAGCTGCCATACTGGGTAGCAATGGAAAAATGGGAAGGATCTGATCTCTCCATGATGTTAATAAAAGACTGTATAAATCAATCCTGAATTTATGTTATTTTTGAACTATTATATGAATTCTATTCATTTTGTTATTGTTTAAGTGAGTTTAAATGTTTTCTAATACTCACAGCCAAAACAGAAAAATTTGTTGAGTGCTTAGCATAGTATATGAACATAGTGATTGAGGAAGTCCAGTGTATGCTTAAAAGAATGAAATTATAGTAAGGCTTTTAAATTCAAACTTTAGATTCACCACTTACTAGGAATCTTCTCTTAGGCAAGTAATTTAACTTCACTCTTCCCATTTTTAAAAAATGAATGAATGATAATATCTACCTCATATGGTTGTTAGATGGATTAATTTAATTGTATGTAAAATTCTCTGAACAGTGTCAAGCACATAAGAAGTATATAAATTTTTCCTAATAGTTGTAGCAATATTTGGAGATCAAATGGTAATTGTTATATTTGCATTACTACTAGTAGTATTATTTTAGATATAGATGATTAAAGTACTGTAGAAAATTATAGTTGAAGGAAAGAATAATTAGGACTGTGGTCTGGTCAGCAAAAGTAATATTGTTATGCTTATTTCATACTTAAAATAGATATACAAATTAATTGATATAACAGTTATTTACATTAACAAAATAGCCAGTCTCAGGAATACAATAACAAAAGCACTTGTATTCACATGATAGGTTTTTGCTACCACATCAAATCAAGTGGACAATTTCAGTCTCAAAATATTTAGTTAATCTTTCATTTGGGCAGGAGGATTTCTGTCTATTAACAGCATGTCCACATGGGCTACGTTTTCTCTAGTCCAGTTATGTTTGGTGTTTTCTGTCAGAATAACAACAAAGGTGGATTCATTCTCTGTCTCTCCTTCATATTGGAGAAATATTGTTCAATAGCAGAGATGGAGAACACTACAGCCACTTCTTATTTAGCTTGAGTTTGGATTGGCTGTTTCTAAAACTACTGATAGCACTAAGATGTCAGTAAAAATGCTGATGATTTTGTCTAAGTCAAGCCTTTTTATTTTTAGATAAATAACTTCCATAATTATTCTTTATGATATTATTGAATTATGTACTCCTGCTTGCTTCCCACCATTAGACAATACAACTGTTGTGGCAACACATAAAGGAAGGTATCAACTTCTGATTGTGACTGTAACTTATAATTCAGTTAAAATGATAAAAGCATGTAATGGAAGCCCTAAGCTATGATATTTTTATGAGTTTCTATATAGTCTGTAAATTTCTCCTTTTATCCAGGTAATTTTTAGTTCATTACCGGTAAGTAATCATGAATGGTGCAAAGGTATAGACTTATGATTGAAAATAATTTACAAGTGTGATTTGGTACCAATAAAATAAATACATTCAACTCAGTGCATAAGAGTAAATAACTTATAAATTAGCATTTAATTTCTGTGCATTTGTTTTATTTTTTGAATATATATTTATTGGTTTCAGAGAGTAAGAAAGAGGGAGAGAGAAACATCAATGATGAGAGAGAGTCATTGATTAGCTGCCTCCTGCATGCCCCCCACTGGGGATCGAGCCCACAACTCCAGCATATGCCCTTGGCAGGAATTAAACCTGGGACCCTTCAGTCCGCAGGCCGATGCTCTATCCACCAAGCCAAACCAGCCTATGTATTTGTTTTAATTAGCAAAAGAGTATATAGCCAAGAAGGTATCTGAGTGGCCAAAATACATATCAGTCAAGCATATGTGCTTTGTTTCTAGGAAAATAAAAGTAGTCTCTTTTTCATTATTTATTTTTTAAAATAAGTTTTTACTGATTTTAGAGAGAAGGGAAAGGAGATGGAGAGAAACAGAAACATCGAAAATGAGAATTATTGGTAGGCTGCTATTGAGTGTTGAGCCCCAAAATTGGGCACACCCCACCCGGAATGGAATTGGCGGTGCACGAGAGAATGACCAACCAACTGACCCACCCCAGTCAGGGCTTCATTAACTGTTTTTAAATATTAATTTGAAATAATTTCTAACTTACAGAATCATTGTAGGAATTCTACAAAGAACTCTCATTATCCTTCCCACATATTTTCCAATTGTCGTGTGTCCTTTCTCTTAGATAGTAGTCACAATTGTATTATCTAACATACAGTATCTATTCAAATTTTGCCAATTGACCAAATAATGTTAAAATAATGTCCTTTTGCCGAAACCGGTTTGGCTCAGTGGTAGAGCGTCGGTCTGCGGACTGAAAGGTCCCAAGTTCGATTCCGGACAAGGGCATGCACATTGGTTGCAGGCACATCCCCGGTAGGGGGTGTGCAGGAGGCGGCTGGTCTATGTTTCTCTCTCATCGACATTTTTAGCTCTTTATCTCTCTCCTTTCCTCTCTGTAAAATATCAATAAAATATATATTTTTAAAAATAATGTCCTTTTTTTTCTAGCATTGCAGGATCACACATTGCATTCAGTTGTCATTCGACTTTAGTCTCCTTCAATTAGAATGTTACCTCAGCCTTTCATTGTCTTTTACAATATTGATATTTTTGAAAATTATAGGCCATTTATGTTACAGAATGTAGCTCAGTTTATATTTATTTGATGTTCCCTCATGCTGATATTTCAGGTCATGCATTTTTGGCAGGAAAAGCTATTTAAGGTACATCACATTTCTTATCACCAATGATGTTAACTTTGCTTTTAATACAATGTCTGCCAATTTGCACCACTGTAAAGTTTGTAATTATTATGTAATTTTTAGAAAATGTTTTGATACTTTATGAATATATGTTCCTCATATATCATCCAGTAGTTTAGTGCCTATTGATTCTCATAAAAATTATTAGTAAGATGGAGTTGGTGCTTTTCCAACTCCATCATTTTTATCATCACTTTTGTTTATATACTGAAGGCATTTAGACACACTTAGCTATATGATTTTCTAGTCCATAGCAGATAATCATCAAAAAAATTATAATGGAAGATGTTCATTAAACAAAAAAGGAAAACACACTGACAGCATAAGTGGAGGTTACAGTGGAAAAGAACAGAAAAAAATGTAATGATAAAATACAATGACTTCAAAAGCAAAGCAGTAAATGTGTGCTTATGTGTTGAACACTTTAGGCCATAGTTTATTTCCCATCTCAAGACACAGAAGCCATAAAAGTCCCCAAAGCAGCTGCAAATACTTAGCTTATGAAATGATACTAGACTGTTTCCAACCCTTTGCTTTAAATGTTTATCCCACAGTTGCCATTGTGATGATTTCATGAGCAGAATTTCTCTCCCTTTTGAACGTGGATGGTTTGCATGACATATTGATTTTACTTGTTACCAAGATGAAACATTTTGAATTTCACCTTGGAAACTGTTTCCATCTAGTGAGAGATCATATAAGTTCACATTCTTTTGTAATCTCTAAGGTGACCTAGAGGACACTTATTATGGACTAGTGTAATACTTATTAAATTATGAATTAATTATTTATAAGCAATAAATTAATTAATATATATTACTAATGATTAATGCTTGGTGAATTCATAAAAATTATGAAAACATTGAGAAAATATAAACACATGTTCAACATAATTTAGTGCAGTGTGTGTATATATAAACAAAAATAGAATTATTTTATATTTGTACTTCAAAATATAATGAACACTGTCACTTTTTTTTGTTTTTAAAAAATATATATTTTATTGATATTTTACAGAGAGGAAGGGAAAGAGATAGAGAGCTAGAAACGTCAATGAGAGAGAAACATCGACCAGCTGCCTCCTGCACACCCCCCACTGGGGATGTGCCCGCAACCAATGTACATGCCCTTGATCGGAATCGAACCCGGGACCCTTCAGTCCGCAGACCAAGGCTCTACCACTGAGCCAAACCGGTTTCAGCAGCACTGTCACTTTTTAATGCCTGCATAATATTCAGCAAGTAAGTGAGTGATTTATTTAGCTAATCATATATGATTTAATGTTCATATTTCTTCCAATATTTTATAATTACAAGTAATGTTGGAAAGAACTACTTACAAGCAAATCTAAATACATAAGGTTATTTCCTTGATACTCCTAAAAGTAGAATGTTTGGATGGACAGTTTTAAGAACTTTGCTTCTAATGCTCAAGTTCTGGTCAGAAACATGCAATCATCTGTATACCCCAGCTGTGAGGCCTCTGCATCCTGTGTTAATGTGATTTTATATTTGTAATTTTAAAACTAAGATATGTTTTATTTACATTACCAGTGAACTGTTTTCAGATGTCCTTTTCATTTTCCTATTTATGTCTTTTCTCCAGTTTTGAACTTCTGATTTTTTTCTTTACTGCATAATAAAAGTGCCTTATATATTAAGGAGTTAAATAAACACTGGCATCTGTGCACATATCCTTTTATATTTGATAGTAGAATATTGAATTTTTCTTCCTGGACATTTCATAGGTTCAACATTAAATATTTTACATCTTGTTGTTCCTATTTTAAATGGAGTATTTCCTTCTATTATGTTTTATTCAGTATATATACTTTATATATTATTACTCTCACCAGTCACTTTCCTAAACTCTCATATTCATTTTAGGAGTTTTATCCAACTGATTCTCATTAATATTCTAAGTAGACAATATTATCTATGAATTATGAATTATGAATTCATAATTATGAATTATGCTTCTGTAAGACAATTTATTTTCTCTTTATTTCATTTAATTAACTAATGTTTTAAGAAAAAATAGTAAGTTTTAGTAGTGGGAATGGGCATTCCTTTCTTATCCCTGTCTTTAAATGGGTTGAAATGTAACACTGTTTTAATATTTAACTTTTTAGGCTACATTTTAGTTATGTGGAAATGTTAATTAGGTAGCCTAGAGCATAATTCTTTTCAGGTAAATGATTTAAGGAAAGATTTGGAATGCTGAGTAAAACGTGAAAAACATTTTATAAAAGAGTGTCAAGCATTTTTGTATGACAAAAATTATGTCTACTTGTGATCTTTTTTCAAATTAAGAAATATGGATTGGGTTTAGTAACATGTTTTCCATTCTTTTAAGATAATTAAAGCATTAAACCTAATAGTCAGTATTTTAAAGAACCTTATGGTTTGTTATGCTTTGTTAATTGCTTATTTTTACAAAAGAACAATAATTTTAAAATTTCGGTAAATTTTTAAAAACTGTAATTATTTACATTTGCTTAAGCACAACATGATTTTTATACATACAGTATAAAAAGCAAAGCAAGACAAAAACAGAAACAACTTTATTGAATTTGGTCAACTCTTTTTAATATCTATTATTCTAAATGCCTGTTTGGTTTAATGTCTCTTTGTCATATCAGTGCTGTTAGTTAGCTTTTATCCAATTTTATGACCCCAGATAAAACTGTAGTCTTCTTTTCACATTTCAAAAGGTGTTTTAAGTTTTGTATATATTTTCCCTTTTTAAAATATAATCCATTTCATTTTTATGTAGGAACATGAATACTTTCAAACATAAGAAATGTAGCCAGGTCTTGGCCATGTGTCTCACTTGGTTGGAGTGTCATGACCCACACCATAAGCTTGGAGATTCAATTCCTCCTCAGGGCACATGCCTAGGTTTCAGGTTTCATTCCCAGCCATGCCTACAGGAGGAAACTGACTGATGTTTCTCTCTCACACATATCTCTCTCTCTCTCTCTCTCTCTCTCTCTCTCTCTCTCTCTCTCTCTCTCTTCTACCTCCCTCCCTTCTTTTCATCTGCCCCTGAAAAATCCATAAAAACATATTCTCGATTGAGGAGTCAAAAAAAAAAAAAAAAGAAATGTAGCTAAATGAAACCAGTGATCAACACATTTAGGTTCAAAGAACCAGTTTTCAGTTCTGCCATTCACAGTGTCTTTTTGGGAACAATATGACTGCCATATAATATACACTGATGTTCTACAGAAAGCCTCTATATGTATCATTCATGTTCTGTTTTTCTAAATATTTTAGTTGAGAAGCACAGGAAAATCACTGAGCATTCAAATGGTAAAGAGTGTTTTGTTTTTGAAAGTGTCTCTACAATTTCAACTGCCATTTGTTCTCAAGTTAGATGTGTGAAATTCATATCTGACTGCAATATTCTTCTATTCTTCTTTAAACTACAGCAATCATCATTTTGGCAGAGTGTTTGAAACATGATTTGCAGTTTCTGTGCTTTTTTAAGGCATTACTTGTTTGATTTTCCTCCCAGATCCTCCCTCCTTCCCAACTCTCTCCTTTTCTTCTTTTCTTCATTCATTTCATTCACTTTCCTTGTAAATGAAGGGATATAGTCTTAAAAGTGGCTAGATGTGATGATTATATTACTTATATATTTTCTATTATTGCCATAAAGTGGTTTAAAACCTTGGTAATTTGGTTGCCAGTGTAATGATGGTACAAAGTGGCCTGAGATGATGAATGGGAGAGGAATGGGGAAAGAAGGGAGGAAGAGAGGGGGAGAGGAAGAGGGAAAGAAGAAGGGGAGGAGGAAGCAGATGAATGGGAGGACAAGAGAAAGAGAATGAGAATTTTCTTGAAAGCTGTAAGGCAGTATATCATAGTAGAAACTGAAGTGCACTGGGAAACCTGAGTTCTAAGTTCAGCCCTATTGCAAGCCCACTATTATAATGTCAGTAAGTCAGTTCACCTGTCTGGGTTTATATTCCTCCTCTATAAAAAAGTGAGGGACTGTCCTGGCTGGGTACCTCAGTTGGTTAGAACATCATCCCAATACACAAAGGTTTTATGAATGTATAAATAAGGGGGACAACAAGTAGATGTTTTTCTCTGTCTTCCTCTCTCTAAAATTATTTTTTAAAAAGTGAGGGTCATTTCAACTCTAAAGTCACTAGAATGTAAATTCCATGAAGGCAAAAATGTAGTCTGTTATTCTCTCATGCATCGTCAGCACCTAGAACAGTGACTGGCACCATGTAGATGCTCAATAAACATTTGTTGAATGACTAAGGTCCTTTCCAACTCTATTGTTCAAGAATGTAATAATTGTTCAAGAAAGGACTTTTAAATGCAGCAGCATAGTAACAGTAAATGTAAACTGGAGATGATCTAGAGCGTTTTCTACTTTCTCCTCATGCACAGCCTCTAGCATCTCCAAAGATAAATTTATAACGGTGCCCTGACAGGTGCTAAAGTATTACCATCACCTCCCTTTATGTTCTTATGGAATAAAACCTCAGGAAACCTTTTTTGCTAGTTCTGTATTCCCCACTAGCTGCATGATTCTGGGCAAGTCTGAACTTTGGGGGATTTTTTTTTTCATATATAAAATATGACAGTATTTATTAGATTCCTTTTATCATAAACTAGAGACCTAGTGAATGAAATCGTGCAGGTAGGGTCTCTAGGGCCTAGTCGCCTGCAATCAGGGTCATCTTCTGCCTGTTCACCAGTCCCCAGGCTGAATGCCACCTCCACCACCAGGCTGACAGACTGTTGGGATCACCAGCTCATCCCTGGCTGCTCGGGGTTCAGGCCTGAGGGAAAGCAGGTGCTGGTGACTTCACCTCCGTGCACGTGTACCTGGCCAGCCACTGATAAAATGTGCTCCCCACTCAGGGCCACTCACGCCAGGGATGAGGTGGTGATCCAAATGGCCTGACAACCATCCCGGTCCTCCTGCCACCTACCCTGATTCCCCTGTTCACCATCGCTGATCCATCAGAGCCTGCTGGATGGAGGCAGGGATTAAGAGGTCAGCCATTCAGCCAGTTCACCAGTCCCCAGTCCCACCCCACCCCACTCTCACGCTTGGGGGGAAGGGACTGAGAGGTGCTCAATTCACCTCATGGTGATTGGTCGTGTGGTCATCATGGTTGTCACAGACACTGGTTTTTTATGTAGATAGATTTATTCATTCATTCATTCAACAAACATTTATGGAATGCCAGTGTGTGTAAGGGATTGAGATGAATAAAGCAACTGATTAATCAAATCATTAAATCTCTAAAATTCTGCAACTATACAGGTGTTTTTATAGATACAAACATTAAAAAGGAATTACTAAATTATTTCCTGATTTTGGCTTTATAATTTTCAATTATATTTTATTTCAGAAGGAAAATGAGTTATTATATTTATGTTAGCTGCTTAAACTCCTACCTTAATTAATTTATTTTTAATCAGAGGAATGGAAATTAATTAAGTTACTTCAGCTTTCTCCTTCAGCAAGAACTGTCTTGATTCTAGTGCACATTAGTTTTTTTTTTTCTGTTGGATTTATTAGGTGATCATTTTAAAATATCTGATTATAATAAACCCCAATATTATGTATAAGCACATTGCTAAGAGCAGGGCTTTTAATACCACAGTGTATATTTTGTAAGTTTTCTTCTTTCTCACCTCAGAATGGAAAAGAAATACTAGCATTTTCTAAGATGTTTTGCCCTGCCTGACTGTGTATGGGTATAAAATGGTTATAATTTGCCAGACTTCCGTGGCATAAAAAAAGGGGTAATTTATTGTACATACATGTGGCTTCCATATTTTATGAGGATGGGAGTGATGGGCATGCTCCATTTATGACCCATAGACCTTTTCTTTATATCTGAATAGCTTTACTTTGATTTCTTATTTGGTGTCACTTAAAACACTGTGTTCTTTTCCTTTGGCCTCACAGATGCATGAACTTGTGAATTCAAACTGAGATTTTGAAACTATGTCTCAAAATCTCACATTACAGTATGATCTTCCTACAGCTGCAATGGCTGTGCTGTTTCCTGTCTGTTGGCTATAGCATTGTCTTGCTTGAGTTGTGACCTGAAGGAGTTCTTGGTGTTTGTGTTGCTGTTGGGGTGGACCAGATGTTCAGCAAACAGTTTGGTAATAAGATTGGACTCTTTTGCTTAATATTGTCCATACTTTTGACTTCTGACTTGCTTTTGTTTCAAGAAAATGCCTTTGATGTTTAGGCAGAGAGAATTCATATATTACTTTGGGTATTTGACCTAGTGATTTACTTGGGAAGCCTAGGGATGGGCACAATACTTGGGAGAAACTGGTGATCATGATTCATAAAGGGAGCACCTTAGATCCTTCCATGAACTCTACACATTTTTTAAAATATATTTTATTGATTTTCCACAGAGAGGAAGGGAGAAGTATAGAGAGCTAGAAACATCAATGAGAGAGAAACATCGACCAGCTGCCTCCTGCACACCCCCTACCGGGGATGTGCCCGCAACCAATGTACATGCCCTTGACCTGACCGGAATTGAACCTGGGACCTTTCAGTCCCCAGACCTATGCTCTATCCACTGAGCCAAACTGGTTTTGGCTCTACACATTTTTTTAAATCCTCACCCAAGGATATGTTTAGAGAGGGAGGAAGGAAAAGGAGGGAGAGAGGGGGGGAAGAGAGAGAAAGAGAAAGAGGGAGAGAGAGAGAGAGAGAGAGAGAGAGAGAGAGAGAGAGAGAGAGAGAGAGAGAGAGAGAGAGAGAGAGAGAGAGAGAGAGAGAGAGAGAGAGAGAGAGAGAGAGAGAGAGAGAGAGAGAGAGAGAGATGTGAGAGAGAAACATCAATGTGAGAAACATGAATTGGCTGCCTCCTGTACATACCCCAACCAGGGACTGAACCTCAATCTAGGTGTTTCAGAATCAAACCGACAACATTTTGGTTTATGGGATGATGTTCCAACCAACTGAGACACCTGGCCAGGGGTAAATATTTTTAATTATCAGTTTTGTGGAACAGAGCTGTTCTAGTAGTGTGGGAAATGAATGAATTTAACTAGGATCCAAATTTGACAAAGCAAGTCATATAAAAGAAGATAGAAACTATATGTAATTAACTATAATTCAACACTGGAAAATGTAAATGATAAAAGAGAGGTGTACCTAAGTGCTCAAGAAGGTCAGAGGATGAAGAAATAATTTCTAA
This sequence comes from Vespertilio murinus, assembly GCA_963924515.1. Taxonomy (NCBI): domain Eukaryota; kingdom Metazoa; phylum Chordata; class Mammalia; order Chiroptera; family Vespertilionidae; genus Vespertilio; species Vespertilio murinus. Next base: position 46,083,463 of record OZ004710.1, read on the forward strand.
TTAAGGGAACAGAGGAGGCATACAGGAAATGGCACTTGAGAGGTTTTTTTTGTTGATTGTTCTCTTTGTTTTTCACTTTGAGTGACTGTTGAGGTGCAACCAGATGGGGAGTAATGTGAACAAAGAGATAGAAATGAGGAGTCCAGTGTATATACGCAAACAGTGACTAAAAATAAGATAATGTAGTCCTACTACAAAATTACTTAGCATTTGAAAATAAGCCTTACTGTTTTTGCAATCATGTTTTGTCATTTATTTTTTAAAAATATATTTTTATTGATTTCAGAGAGGAAAGGAGAGGGGAGAGAGATAGAAACATCAATGATGAGATAGATCAGAATCATTGATCTGCTGCCTCCTGCATGCCCCCTACTGGGGATTGAGCCTGCAACCCAGGCATGTGCCCTTGACCTGAGTGGAACCTGGAACGCTTCTGTCCACAGGCAGACATTCTATTCACTGAGTCAAACCAGCTTGGGCTGCCCTTTAAAATATGCCAGAACTCATACATTGAAAATGGCCAAATGCCTTTCAACCTCTGAAATGACAGACCTGAACTCCAAGTTCTCTTCAATCCTAGAGAGAGCAGTTTCTTCTATTCAACTTTGATTTTTTTCCACCTGTCATCTTCTTCCCATTTCTTTCTGTTTTCTCTGAAATGATTACCTTATTCTATTAGCTAAACTAACTCTCCTGTTTCTTTGTTTCTAATGGCTCATCTTTAGTGTTTTATACATACAAACCTCTTCCAATGTAGAAATAAAACAAATTCCTATATTATGGTTTTTACTTTCTTTTATTTAAAATCTAAATTTACCAAGAGTATCATTCACTTGCTGTCTCCATCCCCCTCCCTCACCCCATATAATTTATGTTTCAACTTCCTACAACCTGACTCCCTTACTCATGGCTCCATTGAAACTGCATGGCTAATGGAAATTAGGTGGAAATGCTATATGCGAATTTCAGAAAACACTCTTAGAGGGAAGGGGTATTCCTTCTCTGTTCTTCATGTTTGCTGGAATACAGGTATGATGGCTGGAGCTCAAGCAGTTATTTTGGGTCATGAAGTGAAGACAATAGCTGAAGAATGATGGAGCAACTCATGGAAGGAGCCTATATTTCTCATGACTTTGAGAAGCCACTCTGCTGGCCTTTGTGTAGAGAAATAAACCTCTTTATATTTAAGCTATGGTTATTTTGGATTTTCTGTTACTTTTAGCCAAACCTTCTCCTTAATTTTTATGACTTAAGATATTACTTATGTATCAATGATCCCCTAATTTAGATCTCTTTCTCTTGAACTTCAGGAGATCCGGGATTTACTGCTGAATTTATCCACAGTATGCCCAAGCACGCCTCATATTCAGCATGTTTAAAGAGGAAATTAGTTTTTATAACTAATTCCCTTTCTATATTACCAACCTCAGTGAATATGACCCAGACAAGACACCAGAACTGAATTATAAACTTTACCACCCCTTGAACTTTATCTGTCCCCTCTTCTTAATCTCCACTATTCCTGTTTTAATTTAAATCCTAATCATCATTCTCTCACACTACTTCCATAATCTTCTAATCTATCTGTTTCAAATCTTGCCACATCTCTAATTCACTTGCTTATCTGTCACCACAGTTATGTTTCTGAAACAAAAACCTGTTTATTTCTTAAATCAGTGCTATCTTACTTAAAATTCTTTAATGACTCTACATTACTACTTGAATGAAGGAATATCTTCTTGGCATGACTTCACGGCCTTCTGTGATCCGTATCTTGCCTGCCTCTCTAGCTTTATCTCTACTGACTTGCCCTTCTGTTGTACATTATTCTTTTAACATATTTTCTCTGTGGCAAATACCTTTCCCCACCTTCAGTTCTATATTTAAACTTACCTGAATAATCATATACACACAGTTCTATCTGTAGGTCCTCTATGAAGACTTATCTCACCAACCCTATGGCAAATTGAACATCCCTTCAGTGATGCATCACTTCACTCTCAGACTTCTCTACCAATATCCACAGCACTTGAAGATGATGCAGAGAACAGGCTATATTCATCTTTGTATCATCAATCCTTACCAAGGTGCCTGACACAAGTACATGCCTAATAAATATTACATAATTAATAAATACATTAATTGAGTAAAATTTAGTGCATTAGAAATTTGAAGTAAATTGTAATTAGAAGAATACAAAATGGGTAAAATCAGCAGGGTTTATCAACTGATTGGGTGAAGAGATAAAGGAAAGAAAAAAGGCCAAATATGACCTGTTATTTTCAGCCCCGATAATGAGAAGATGTAGGTAAGTATAAGGAAAATATGGAAGAAGCAAGTTTGGGATAGAAGATGGTTTTCTTTTAGGGCATTTGATATACTGGTGGTGTAAATGAGAATGGGATAAAAATGTCCTGGAGTGTCATTACACTCCTTGCACACCTAAAATATCCTCTTACTGGATTATTAATGGACAATTGCATTAGATGTAATTGATTAGTGTAGGCTGAGATAAAATATTAGGAACCATGAGATTTGCAAGACTAAAAACAAGCAAACAAACAGAAAACAAAAACACAAACATGAGGCAGGACTCAGGTAGGGACCAGGAAAGATGCATCATTGGGAATAAGTGGGCTGGTTTCATCCAGCATGGAGGGCTTTCCATCACTATATCAGTCAAATGAATGGCCTCTATGCTTCAGATATTTATCTATGTCAAAGAGACTTGTAGTTTAGAGCTTATATCTGATCCCAAGATACTTGATAACTAACCTCTAAACCTTTCTGTCAATAGCAAGAATATAAAGGATTTGTTTAAAAAAAAATACATTCCAGCCCTAGCCATATAGGCTCAGTGGATGGAATGTCGGCCTGCAGACTGAAGGGTTGCATGTTCAATTTTGGTCAAGGGCATGTGCCTCAGTTGCAGGCTCAATCCCCAACCCTGGTTGGGAAGTGTGCAGGAGGCAACCAATCAATGTGCCTCTTTCACATCAGTGTTTCTCTCTGTGTGTCTTTCCCTATCCTTTCCACTATCTCTGGAAATCAATGGAAAATTAATCTTTGGTGAGGATTAACAAAACAAACAGAAAACATTCTTAATATGAGTAAATTCATTTATTAAAAATTATTGAAAAAAATGGAAGCTAAAGAGAAAATAAACAAATGGGACTACATCAAAATAAAAAGCTTTTTTACAGCAAAAGAAACCATCAACAAAACAACAAGAAAACCCACTGTATGGGAGAACATATTTGCAAATGATATCACTGATAAAGGTTTAATCTCAAACATCTACAGACAGCTTATACAACTCAATAAAAGGAAAATGAATGAGCCAATTAAAAAATGGGCAATGGACCTAAATAGAATCCTCTCAAAAGAAGACAGAAGGAAGGCCAAGAGGCACATGAAAACATGCTCCAAGTCACTAATTATCCGAGAGATGCAAATCAAAACAACAATGCAGTACCATCTCACACCTGTCAGAATGGCCAACATCAAGAAAACAACAAACAACAAATGTTGGCGAGGTTGCGGAGAAAAAGGAACCCTAGTGCACTGCTGGTGGGATTGCAGGTTGGTGCAACCACTGTGGAAAACAGTATGGAGCTTCCTCAAAAAACTGAAAGTGGAACTCCCATTTGACCCAGTAATCCCACTACTGGGAATATACCCCAAGAAACTAGAAACCCCAATCAGAAAGGATATATGCACCCCTATGTTCATAGCAGCACAATTTACAATAGCTAGGATTTGGAAACAGCCTAGGTGCCCGTCAGCAGATGAATGGATCAGAAAACTATGGTACATCTACACAATGGAATACTATGCTGCCATAAAAAGGAAGAAATTCTCATCATTTGCAGTAACCTGGATGGAATTGGAGAGCATCATGCTGAGTTAAATAAGTCAGTCAATGAAAGAGAAACACTACATGACCTCACTCATTTATGGATATTAAAGAACATTATAAACTAATGAACAGAAAGATAGATATAGTGACAGTAAACAACAAGCAGACTGTCATATGACAGTGGGGGGTGGGGGTCGGGGGGAGGGTAGGGAGATCTGGGGGAGATAACAGATCAACCGAAGGACTGGTATGCTTGCATATAAGAACAACCAATGGACACAAAACTCTGGGGAGTGAGGGCATCTCTGGGAGGGGGGGGGGCAATGGTAAGCTATGTACACAGATAATACTTTAATAAATTTTTTAAAAAATTAAAAAATTATTGAAAAAGGTTGACACTGCAATTATAAGATGAGAACCTGAAACATCAATAAAGCCATAATTTTTTTTTTTTGCCAAAACGGATTTGGCTCAGTGGATAGAACATCGGCCTGTGGACTGAAAGGTCACGGGTTCGATTCCTGTCAAGGGCATGTACTTTGGTTGCAGGCATATCCCCAGTGGGGGGTGTGCTGGAGGCAGCTGATCAATGTTTCTCTCTCATTGATATTTCTGGCTCTTTGTCACTCTCCCTTCCTCTCTGTAAAAAAAAAAAAAATCAATAAAATATATGTTAAAAAAGAAAGCCAGAGATTTTTATTAGGGCTTCATCTGTACTTCTTTCTGGCAAAAATAAGTAAAAAATTATAAAGGTTTTTATAATAAAATTATTCCCCATCTTATTTTAATGAAGAAAGAAGGAAAACAAGCAAACAGCTTCACTTTAACTACTAGGGATTATTCCAACATCTTTGTTGCAGCCTTCCAAAAAAATATCTTCTGAATTATTGTCACTTTTTGATACAAATATCTTAAGAATCAATCTCTAAGTTGAACCAGAATTCTATAAACAAATTCAATGAATTAATTGTTTACTAAGCAAAGCTAAATCCTGAGGATAAACAAGAAAAGATGCATCTCCTGCTCTCAGGGAACTAAGTTTAGTGAATAAACTCTATCTCTAGGTTTAGAAATACCTTCAAAGCCAGTCTTATCTCAAGGACACTAGCAGAAGGGCAATTATGCACACGTAACAATCATGTACTTTGTGTTGAGGGAGTTGCTGTTTCAGAGCACTTACTCTACTAAATGGCATGAAAACTCGTCTGCATCTTGAGTTGTTATCTTTTGGGAAGGTCACTGATTCATTTCTCTCTCTATATAAAAGCCTAAGTGACCATCACAACCAAAAGGATGACTGAACAGGCTGTGTGGGGAAACCAGGCCAGCAGGGGGGTCAGTGAGGGGCAACCAAATGACTGAGCAGCAGGTTGCATGGGGCAACCAGGTTGGCAGTGGGGTTAGTGAAAGGTGACCAAATGACTGAGCTGCAGGCTGCATGCGGCAACCAGGCTGGCAGGGGGGGTTAGTGAAGGATGAACAAACGACCAAACAACAGGTTGCATGGGGTGACTAGGCCCACATGGGGGTAAGTTGGGAGCAACCAGGCTGGCAAGGGGGGCACTGAGGGGCAACCAGGCTGGCAGGGGCAGTTGGGGATGACCAGGCTGGTGGTGGGCAGTAATGGGCAACAAGGTTGGCATGGAGGGCAGTTGGGGGCCACCAGGCTGGTGAGGGGCAGTCAGGGGCCACCAAAAGACCAAGCAGCAGGCTGTGTGGGGTGACCAGGCCAGCAGGGTGGTCAGTGAGGGGTGACCAAACAACTGAGTAGCAGGCTACATAGGGTGACCAGGACGGCGGGGAGGACAGTGAGGGGTTATCAGGCCAGCAGGGGTTGGGGGAAGTTGGTGGCAACCAGGCTGGTGGAGGGGCAATTGAAGGTGACTATGGTGGCAGAGGGGGCTGTTGGGGGTGACCAGGCCAACAAAGGGGGCAGATAGGGACAATCAGGCAGGCAGGCAGGTAGGTGAGCAGTTAGGAGCCAGTGGTCCCAGATTGTGAGAGTGATGTCCAACTGTGGGTTTAGGCCTGATCCCCAGCATGGGTCCTGAATTAGAGAGGGTGCAGCTGGGCTAGGGGGACCCCCCCATGCATGAATTTTGTGCACTGGGCCTCTAGTAGAGATATAAAAGCATCCCTAGTCTAGTTACTTGTTAGCTTGGATTAGCTGGATATATTAGCTGTATATCTTGATTAGCTGGTTAAATCCATCTTGAGTTAGGTACTTATATTTTGAAGTAATCACCCTTTATTGCCATTCAATATGCCAAAAGGAATTTTCTTACCACATCATTGTCAGAAGAAGAGGTCAGAATCAGGGAGGAGTTCAAAATCAGAAAGGTCACAGTAAATGAAACATGGAGTTTCTTGGTGTCAGCCAATAAGCTGAGGATAAAAACAAGAATGACCATTGAGGGTACAATAGCTACCATTTATTGAGGCATTTTCCTAAGTCCTGAATCTGTCATATTTATTTATTAATTTATTTATTTATTTATTTATTTATTTAAAATATATTTTATTGATTTTCTTTACAAAGAGGAATGGAGAGGGATAGAGTTAGAAACATCGATGAGAGAGAATCATCAATCAGCTGCCTCTTGCACCACCCCTACTGAGGATGTGCCCACAACCAAGGTACATGCTCTTGACCGGAATCGAACTTGGGATCTTTCAGACTGCAGTCCAATGCTCTATCCGCTGAGCCAAACCTGTTTTGGCTCATCTCATTTATTTTTACTTTGTCTTATTTTTAAAAATTTCAGGTAATAACTTTGTGTTAGAGTGGTGAAATAATTTGCCCCAAATTTCATCACAAAAAAAAAATGTTTTCATTGAGATTCAAACCTAAATCTGCCTGACACCAAAGCCATTGTTTTTAACCAAGTATCTTGAACTGTCAAAAAGTTAAAAACAAGATAAGCCAATTCAAAGGCGTAGGAGAAGAGAGTTAGATGGAGAAAGGGAAGCACTTCACATATTTCAGGCATAGAGGTTGGGGGATGGGGTAGATGTGAAGCGAATCAATGATAATGTTACCAACCAAAATTGGTGGGTGATTTGCCCAATGGGTACAGAAAAGCCAAATTATGAGGCAACAGATTTTTATTTATTTTTATTTTTTGGCAGAGAAAGGGGTGTTGTTGCTTTTTCATTATTCAGGAGGCAGCCTAAGAAGGAGATGGAGACAAAGCTCAAATTAGTATTCCTAAATAAAGATTTGAAGCAAATGTAAAGAATAAGGTGAGGAGAGGATATACATATTCATTAATTGTAATTTAGGGGGTCTGACTGGATAGTCTTGGAACTAAGCCATCTGAGGTAGGAATGTGAAAGAGGGCAGAAGAGAACAAATTAATTTCAATCTTGCAGAGTTTGATTGGCCAGTCCTTTATGTATCCATATCAATAAGGTGTTGCTTATTGATAGACCACTTACTTTCTTAAAAGGTTCCAGAGGCAAACAGCAGCTGCTCTGTTACTTAAGTTCTGTGAATCATAGATCTGCTATGCTCCTGAGGTCAGCTTAGTGTCAATTGGCTGCTAACTGTGCCTGCTCAAGCCTCTGAGAACAGTTTTACCCAGTTTAGTCTGGCGGTCTCTAGAGCACTGTGAGGAGGCCTGGTGATATCTACTGAAAAACACTAAAGCAAACAAAAATAAAAAATAAAAGAAACCTAGAGAGAAGAACTATTAGCCTGTAGGTTCAGTGTTAGGCCCCTCAGGAGCCACCCAGTTTGTGTTAGGGACCAGTTTCAATAATGCAGATTTTCTGAGATATTAAATACCTTCTCTTAATTTGCAAGTTAACATGTGCTAAGGATTTTATTTTTATAGTCATGGTTGGAATTATTAATGTGATTCTGATACTGTGATTGGGTGTGTGTGTGTGTGTGTGTGTGTGTGTGTGTGTGTGTGTTGGGGGGAGAGAAAGAGAGAGAGAGAGAGAAAGAGAGAGAGAGACATCATTGTTGTTCCACTTATTTAGGCATTCATTGGCTTGGTACCAAATTATTTAGGTAGTTGTTATTGAAGGAAGTTGAGTTCTTGGGGTGCCGCAAGGAAAATAATTTCCTCAGGCTCCCATTGGAGGATGCAGTTTCATGGAAAGCTTTATTTATTATGTAAAACTAAGGGAGCTCCCCTTCAAGGCCTCATTTCTGCCCATCTTGCCATGGAAGATGTCCAATCTTGTCTTCAGAAGGACCAGAATAAAAACCAGTGTCCATAATTTCTGTTCCATATTAAAGTCCAGTCCAGTCTAGCACCCTTCCCATGGATGCTGAAGGCCACATGGCTATGGAGAGAGAACAGATGAGTGCACAGGTGAGTATGGGTCACAGAGCAAGCATGAACAACAGCACATGAGAGAAAGAACTCCCTGAGGATTTTAACTTTCCAATATTTCACGGGCTTCTGATGGGGTTCACTCCTTAGCCAATCCATTGTTTTCTAGGCTAGACTGACAGTCAAGTACCTTCGCTACATTACCCCAACTTCACATGTGCGCATATCCCCCTTTGTTTGATATCTCCTCCCAGTAATCTTCAGGGAATGGACTGGTGGTTTCCTGGTGAAACTTCTCACATGACCATGGTTATAATCTCTGGCCTCCCCTTAGCTCTCTTCTTATTATTAATAAGCTAATTGCAACAATAACCATTCAATACAAAATTCAGTAAACCTGATCTATTTGGTGTCAAATATATTTGCTGCTTAACTTGAAAGTCAGAGCCCCCTCCTCTTGTGCTTTCCATTATACAAGGTTAGATATGGCGATTGTGTTGGTGGGAAGTCCATGGCAGGGTTTGATGACTTGCATACTTACTAAGCAGTCAGACCAAAATATAATTAAAAAAATAAATTGCCAATTTTTAATTATTAATAATTTAGGACAGTAGAGAATAATGGAAATGGCATGCATTTTGTGGCTCCTTGATACATACCGTAGTTGATTTGAGGTCCAGAGAAGAGATCATAAATGATATATGTGAAGCTGATATTTATAACTTAGGTCAGTTTCTAGTTCTATCTGGATATGACATCCCAAAGAGAATTCATTCAGAGTCCTGCTTTTGCATATACAGAATACTAGTACAATATTTTAATGAGTCTCGTTAACAAAAACACATATTGAATTGGAGCAGGTTTGATAAAAGGATGAAAAAAAGGGAGAAAGGAAACACCATGCTGATACTCTAAGTACAGAATTCATTAGAAGGATATTCATGGAAACACAATATTAAGGTTATATAAAACCATTTTTTAATTTTCTCTTTGTGTTGACTATGCACTGTTTTAATTACCTAATTTGGATATGCATAGCTAATCTAGGTTCCTTTCACAATAAAGTATGAGTTACTGTATTGCTCCTTATTTATTCTTGCCTGTAGTGTGTTCACAAAAATAATTCCTTATGTGCGCTGATCAAAGCTTGGACTGCCTTGGCAATATTTTAAGTTTTATTATATAGATTATTATTTACTTTAGAAAAATTAAATCAAGAAGATTACACTCTACCTGATGTTAGTTGTTGGGAAATTAAATGCACTAAGAAATGAAAGTAATTTTGTCTAAAGAAGCCTAACAGGTAAGAGTCAATGACATTAGTAGTGTGAGCTTTGAAAAGTGAAATGAAGTCAATGTATTGTAAAAATAAAAACTATTTGCAGTGTATGAAAACAAAATAATTAATATTGGTATTTTAGATGAAGGATTTAACTAGTCCATTCTAGATGAGTTAAATTATTTAAAGTATTGACATTCCTTGTATTTAATTATATTATTATATAAACTTAACATGCAAACACACACATCATAACTAGAGGTTAATTTTCCTTCCAGAACATCTGACCATTGGAACTGAAAATTGCTTTATAGTAATTGATATAAAGGAAATTGCTGGTCTTTACAATTTGGTTCTACATATCAACATAAGTAAGACTGCTTGTCAGAGGGCTTTCCACAAGTAAAACATAATAAAATAAAATTAATGTTGATATTAGAAGGGGCTAAATTTTATATGCATATTTTATAATGGATCAATGTACTTGAGGATATTAGTAGTTGTAATATTAAACAATTGGTTAAAAAGTAAAAAAAAAACAAAAACAAATTACTTGTCATACTATAAACCATATTTGCACCCTTATGTTCATAACAGCACAAATTACAATAGATAAGATATGGAAACAGCCCAAGTGCCCATCAAAAGATGAGTGGATAAAAAGGCGTGGTACACTTACACAATGGAATACTATGCAGCAGTACAAAAGAAGGATTGCTTACCCTTTGAGATAGCATGGGGGGACCTGGAGAGTATTATGCTAAGCAAAATAAGCCAGTCAGAGAAAGATGAGAATCACATGATCTCACTCATATGTGGAATCTAATGAACAAAATAAACTGATGAACAAAATGAATGCAAAGACATAGAAGCATGGAACAGACTGTGGAATCTCAGAGAGAAGTTGGGGGAGGATGGGTGAGTGTGAATAGATCAACCAAAAAACTTGTATGCATATATACATAACACATGGATCCAGATAATAAGATGGTGAAGGTCTGGGGTGGTGGTGGTGGAGGCAGCTTAGAAGAGGTCAGTGGGGGAAGTAAAGGGATATATGTAATACTTTCAACAATAAAGATTTTCTGAAAAGAAATAAATAAAACTTGTTTCATTGCATTAAATCTTCAGAAAATTAAATTTCTGCAGTAGGTATGTGTAGACATGATATAAGGTACATGAGAATTCCTAATACATATCCTATATAATAAAAGGCTAATATGCAAATTTCCCCCATGAGCATTTGACCAGGTGACCAGGAGTTTGATTGCTCACTAAAACGTGTGCTGACCACTAGGGGCAATCAGCGCTGAAGGCAGGGCACTGAGAGAGCGAGGGAAGGAAGAGGCAGGGAGGCTTGGAGGCGGGGAACATGATTAGCCCTGATTGCCAGCCAGACCTAGGAACCCTCCCATGCACAAATTTCATGCACCAGGCCTCTAGTTAACATACATTTGGAAGCCACAATAATTAACACATCTGGGTACTGGAGAAGAACTAGGCAAGAAGTGAATGGACTACAATAAAGAGTCTATAAATAAACCAAAATAACATATGGAAATTTGATATATATTAAAGCTCTCATTTGTCAGCAAAGGGAAAGGATAAATGATTTTGAGACAACAGGAAAAGAAGTAAACATGGATTCCCACCTCTCAGTTGGCACCAAAACAAATTTTAGGTGAGTCAAATGTATAAACATAAGATAAATCATGAAAGTACTAAAATAATAGAAAAAAAACACAAATGAATTTATACATAATCTTGAAGTTTGGTAGACCTTTACCACTTCAAATCCATGTATTTAATTGACAATATAAAAACTAAAATATGCTGTGGTGAAAACCAAACAAAGACTAAAAGGTAAACTAGCAAAAACAATCGGTACACATATGAGACAGGACAAATTTTTAATTTACAAATACTCCTATATACCAATGAGAAAAATGATGGAAAACAAAATACAGTAGTCCCTCCTTTAAAAAAAAATTGATTAAGCCAAAACCGGTTTGGCTCAGTGGATAGAGCGTTGGCCTACAGACTGGGAAGGTCCTGGGTTCGATTCCAGTCAAGGGCATGTACCTTGGTTGCAGGCACATCCCCAGTAGGGGGTGTGCAAGAGGCAGCTGGTCGATGATTTTCTCTCATCAATGTTTCTAACTTTCTGTCCCTCTCTCTTCCTCTCTGTAAAAAATCAAGAAAATATATTTTAAAAAATAAAATAATAAAATAAAAAAGTGATTAATTTTAGAAAGAAAGAGAGAGGAAGGGAGAGAGAGAGAGAGACATAAATGTTCCATTTATGTATACATTAATGCCCCAGTGCATGGATTTGTGCACAGTGAAAGGAGATTAATTAGAAGGTGGCCAGTGGGTATGACTGGAAAAGATGGGTTGAACATGCCCTGGAGCTAACCTCCTGTGCCTTGGCTCAAAGGGTATCTGCAGAGTGAGTGGGGTTCCTCCAGCAGGAGGGGTCCCTCTGCCTGGCCTGAGAGGATAGTGCTGAAACTGGGAGTCTGACATCCCCTGAGGGGTTCCAGATTGTGAGAGGATGGTTCTTAGGTGATGCACCTTGCAACTGTGTTCCCTCCTCTCTGGTTCCAGGGTGTATCACCTGAGAACTGCCACTCAATAGCTCCTGCATTAAGCATTTCCCCCTGGTGGTCAGTGTGCATCATAGCTACAGTCAGAGTGTCTGCCCCCTGGTGGTCATCATGGGTCATAGCTATCAGTCGGACAATTGGACAGTTGCTTAGATATATATATATTCATTGGTTGATTCTTATGTGTGTCCTGAGTCAGGCAACCTTGGCATATTGGGATGATGCTTTAACCAAATGAGCTACCTGGCCAGGGCAAAATATAGTAGTCCCTCCTTATCTGCAGTTCAACTTTGTGCAGTTTCAATTATCCTCAGTCAATGAAGTTCTTAAAATATTAAATAGAAAATTCCATAAATAAACAATTCATAAGTTTTAAATTGAAAGCTGTTCTGAGTAGTGTGATGAAATCTTGCTACATCCCACCCTGCCCTAGTCAGGACATGAATTATGCTTTTGTGCAGCACAGCCACACTGTATATGCCACTCTGCAACAAGTCACTTAGCATCAGTTTAGTTATCAGGCTGACTGTCACAGTATGGCAGTAATTGTGATCAAGTGATCTTTATTTTACTCAGTGATGGCCCCAAAGTTCAAGAGTAGTGATGCTGGCAATTCCTATATGACAAATAGAAGCTACAAAGTGTTTCCTTTGTGCAAAGAGGTGAAAGTTCTTAACTAAATACAGAAAGAAAAATAAAAGTATGCGTAGTTTTCTGAGAACTAAACTAAGAATGTCACTTCCTATCTAATAATGAGGTAATATGCAAATTGACCATTACTCTAACACACAAGATGGCTGCCTCCATGTGGACACAAGATGGTCACCCCTATTTGGACACAAGATAGCCACCACAGGCTCCTCTCCCAGTCTGCCTCACACCCCAAGGGAATCCCACACTGATCTGGGACACCCTTCATGGCAAACCAGCCAACTCCCACCCGTGCATCAGGCCTCTATCCTATGTAATAAAAGAGTAATGTGCAAATTGACCATCACTCCAACACATAAGATGGCTGCCCCCATGTGGTCAAAGATGGTTGCCCCATGTGGATACAAAATGGCCACCACATGATGGCCAGAAAGGGAGGGCAGTTAGGAGGGACCGGGTCTGCAAGGGAGGGCAATTGTAGGTGATCAGGCCAGCAGGGGAGAGTAGTTGGGAGGGGCCAAGCCTACAAGGGAGGGCAGTTTGGGGCAATCAAGCCTGCAGGGGAGGGAAGTTAGGGGTGACCAGGCCTGCAGAAGAGGGAAGTTGGGGGCGACTGGGCCTGCAGGGAGGGCAGTTGGTGGGGAGCGGACAAGGCCTGCAGGGTAGAGCAGTTAAGGGTGACTGCAGGGGAGGGCAGTTAGAGGCAAACAGACTGGCAGGGGAGTGGTTAGGGTTTGATCAGGTTGGCAGGCAGAAACAGTTAGGGCCAATCAGGAAGGCAGGCAAGCGAGCAGTTGGGTGCCAGCAGTCCTAGATTGTGAGAGGGATGTCCCACTGCCCATTTAGGCCCCATCCCAATGAGGGGTTCCAGATTGGATAGAGTGCAGGCTGGGCTAAGGGACGCACACCCCCATGCACAAATGTCATGCATTGGGCCTGTAGTTATAAAATAAAAGCATAAAAAGTAACTGTAAAAAACGAATAGTTCTTTACACTAAGAATAAACAGTTAGAAAACCGAATGGAAAATGTATCATATCCATAAGTACAAAAAATTTGAAATACCTAAAATTAAATCTAATAATGAAAATATAGGAGTTATGTAAAGATAGCCTTAACATTTTCTTGAAGATTTAAAGCAAGTCTCTCAAAATGAAGACCTGTACTATGTTTCTGTATAAATAGGTTATTAAAAACTGTCAATTCAAGCCAATTTTCCATACAAAAGCAATACAACTAAAACAAACATGCAAACACAAACACACTTTTACTGAAACCAGATTAAATTGTTTGAGTTCAAATGGAAGAATTACTGCCTGAGAATATTTAAGAAACCTATGAAAATAAAAAATGCCTTATGGGGATTAGTTTTGCTAGATATTGAGACTAGACTTATAAAACCATTAGAAGATGAGGACAGGTGATAAATATTTTTTGTCTTTATTCTAGATGCTCTCCTTGACCAAATTTTAATGAGGCTCCTCCAAGCCCTCTTTTCACTGAAGTCTTGACTTTGGGTTTCAGTGCTGCTTTTATCCAGCCTGCACTGCTCAGTTTTAGTATGAATCCTGCTGTCAGTTTAGAAAGAATCTGCCACCCTTGATATCTGATCACCCTTGGTATCTGGTTAAAGTCCTCATTCTCCACCATCTCCCACATGTAATCTGATTACCTTGGCCTGTCTTCAGCAACAATTCTATTAGGTCAGTATAGCAAGAATTTCTCCTATTCTTGACCTCCTTTTGGTAATTTTCCATCCACTACTGCCCCAACCTCAACCTGCTCCCTCCCTGAAAATCCCCACCAGTCATTGGTATATTAGCAACTGAGTCAAGTTCTCTGAGGGTTCTATTTTCTTATTGCAATGGTCCTGAATAAAATCTATTTTTACTTCTTTAACCACTGTCAGACTCTGGTTTTCTTCAGCAGTATAAACCTGAGGCTATTGTCAAGTCCAGAAACACACCTGAGTGTATATATGTTGGAACTTCATATTTGACAAATATTATCTTTTAACAATAGGTCCGATGCACAAAAATTTGTGCAAGAGTAGAAGCTTCCTTCCCCCAGCTTCTGGCACCAGCTTCCCTCTGGCACCCGGAACCTGGGCTTCTCTCCTCCAGCCACAGGCAGGCACCTGGGACCTGGGCTGCTCCCTCTTTCCTCAGGCTGCCCACAGGCACAGGACCCATGCTGGCTTCATCAGAAAGGACTTTTAGTCTAATTCGCATATTACCCTTTTATTATTATAGATTCTGCCTGGAAATGATGATTTTCTAAATTAATGGTATTGGCATGATTTGCTATCCATATGGGGGAAATAAGTATATATCCCTATTACACAATATATACAAAAATTAATTCAAAATGGAATGATGATATAAATGTCAAAATATAAAATATATTATTAGAAAAAAGTTTAGTGTTTTTTAATCTTTAAGCAAGAGAGAAACTACAGATGTCACAAATGAAATTTTCACAGATTTTTTAATTGAACCATTAAAACTTATATCCTTTCAAAATAAAGACTATGAATGACATTAACCAAAGAACTTACATGCATATATTAATAGTCCATGGACTCAGAAAACAGTGTAGTGAAGGCCTTGTGTGGGGGAGAGAAGGGTGGTGTGGGTCATGGAGGAAAAAGGGGAACATCTATAATACTTTCAACAATAAAGATAATTTTTAAAAAACCATGAATGATGTTGAAAGACAACAAACTGAGAAAAGATTTGGAATACTTTTAGTATATTACTATCCCTAATAAACACAGAACTTATTTTTTTAAATAAAAGTAAAAAACTCCAAGAGAAAAATGGGCAAATTATATGAAGAAATAATCCATAGAACAGAAAGTGATATAATTTTTTTGCATTTTTGAAACCGTGTATGTCTATGACTTATGATATGTAAAAACCACAGTACATTGTTGATTTTTTATCAAATTTTCATGGAAAAATATATATTTCAGAGAATATGGCTTATATATTCTTCATTTAAATCTGATTTTATGACAGGTATAGAAGGAATACCAGAACCTTGATAAACTAAGGCGAAATTTGGCAGTTTTAATCTTGATGTTTGAATTCATGACAATATGCCCACTGTTTCTCAGAGATCTTTTAATGCCTTCCTAATATACTAACTCTTTATTTAGCACTTACTACATATGTGGCCCATAGGGCTCTACATACATTATCTCATTAAACCCTCTAAGTAATTTATGACATAGGTGCATTTATTATCTACGCATTGAGTGGAGGAAGCCCAGGCTCAGAAAGATAAAGTAACCTGCCCAGTATCACATAGTGGTGAAGCAGAGCTTTGTACTAGGTTAAGATGACCAGACGTCCCAATTTTGGCAGGACAGTCCCAATTTCTAACAATTTGTCCCGTGTCCCATGGCATTTTTAAAAAGTCTCGATTTTTGTAAAGAATGCAGGACAAGCTAGGAAACAGAGGGAGAACGGGAAGGGAATATTCGGTTTTTGGTGGCCATGTGGCTACCCTGTTTCCCTGAAAATAAGACAGTGTCTTATATTAATTTTTGCTCCCAAAGATGCGCTAGGTCTTATTTTCAGGGGATGTCTTATTTTTCCATGAAGAAGAATACATACACATTTATTGTTAAATGAAAATAAAGGAAATTTATTACCTGTATACGGTATGGTAGTACGGTAGTTGTCAACACAAACCAGACAAACTGTGAATTCTACAGTATGAAGAATTTACTCATTTATTCAATGACAATCATGTCATCATCTTCTGGAACATCATCATGAATTTCTTGTGACTCCATTTCTTTCAGAATCAGTGGACCAAATCTCTCATGTTTAGCAATAGCACTGTCTTTAAATGAATACTTCTTGTCAAGGTAGTCTACTGGCAGTGCATTTGCAATGCAACTGTCAGTGATTTTCTCCCATAAATTCTTCACCCAAGTCACAACTTCTTGCAGTTTAGGTTTCACAAAGTTTCCACGCTGATTTCTCTCCATTCACACAGCAGTGACGTCAGGACTCCGCTGTAACTTTACTGGTTGCTAGATGCCAGTCGGGGTGGCCCTAGCGACCAGTTTGCGGTAAATTAATTTTCATTCTGAGACAGAGCCTGGGGGCCTTATTTTCAAGGGGGATGCCTTATATTTCACTCAGAAGGAAACCTGTAAGTAGGTCTTATTTTTGGAGGATGTCTTATTTTCGGGGAAACATGGTATTTATCCAGTATATGTGTTTTGTATTATTTTATTAATTTTATAATGTTAAAATTTAATACTAGCAAATAATTGTTGAGGACTGCTTATCAAAGCTTGCATTGTTGATCAGTTGTTAGAATTCGACCACCATTGTTTGGACTTAAAAATGGTATTTTGGGGGCAATGACGAAAACATTTTGTAACTGTCTCTCAAATAATACACATCGTATTGCGTGCTAATAAGCTACTTAAACAAGTGATGTCATTACAAGTCAGCTATTCAGATAATTTAGGTGAGTAATTTATTTATTTATTTCATAAATACATAAATTTTCTTGAATTTAGCAGTTAGTACTTGTATTATTTATATTTTATAATGGTGGCAAAAAAGTCTAGCACAGGCCTTGAAAGTGACACTTACGACTTATGTTAAGGCAAATTCAGAGGAAAAATAATACAAGTTAGTGTTGTTATTATTTAGAAAGAAATATGGGATTAAAATTTAAATAATTTTTAAAATATAGTTACTTTATAAAAATCAAATTAATTTAATGTATAAACTAATCATAAAATATGTTCATGTTATTATGTACCTACTTACTGTCTTTTTAACCAATATGTATATAATAATTTATAATATTATTTTTTTAGATTTTTAACATAATGAGTAAGAAAAGAGAATGCAAATTCAACGATGATCTAAGAAGTGAATTTCCTTTTATTACAAAAAAACACAAAAGCAATTACATGGTAAAATGTGAGAAATGTAATGGTGAATTTTCTATTTTGCATGACAGGAAGAATGATATTTTAAAGCACTTGGAGACACAGAAATATAAAAGATATTTAAATACTGCTGCATCTTCCTCCAAAATACAGGAATTTCTTCCAGAAAACAACTTATGGGGACGAAGAAAATAAATTAGCATTAGCAGAAGGACTTGTATCTTTTTATGCTATTAACATATAGACCAAATTTTTAATCAAGGAACCCTCTACCCCCACCCTCCCACTCCCCCACCCCCGCCATCAGTGGTGTCCTGCTTTACCAATGTTGAGATCTGGTCACCTTATACTAAGTCCTTCTGACTCTGTAGCATATGCTTCTAAATTTTTAGTGCATACATTCTAAAATGACAACCACATGGAAAACATATGATTTTCTAAGTCTGGGTCTCTGAACTGTTTATAAGTCAGTGCCTTGTATATTTTTGGGAATTTGATGAAATATATGAATCTGCTGTTGAGAAACAGCAAATATGTGTGCACAACACATGCGTGTGCATACACACACATACACACATTCAACTTGATTTGGTTTCCATGAAACGATGGATCCTCTGTAGCCTACCCTGGATCCCCCATGTTATGGTTCTCATGCTATCTCAGGAAGATCAGGAGATATCCTATATAATAAAACCCTAGTATGCAAATTGACTGAATGGAGGAACTACCTGTCACTATGATGTGCACTGACCACCAGAGGGTAGATGCTCAACACAGGGGCTGGCCCCTGGTGGTCAATGCACTCCCATAGAAGGAGTGCTGCTCAGCCAGAAGCCAGGCTCAAGGCTGGGAGCGCAGCAGTGATGGCTGGAGCCTCTCTAGCCTCTGCAGCAGCGCTAAGGAAGGAGTAGCGAGCAGGTGGGCTGTAAGGAGTAAGGGGTCCCGGGCTGGGAGATGGTCCAGGCCAGGCTGAGGGACCTCCTCCTCCCAGTGCACAAAATTCTAGAAAAAGTATAATTTTAGAGGAACTTCATTGATCTATTTTATAGAATTAATATATTTGTTTTTACACAAACATGGAATAAAATGGAGGTTTTGGGTTTATTATTAAAAGAGATTAGGGAGGAATTATATGCCAAAGAAAAATAAAAATAATTCCTATGTGCTAGATCTCCATCTACCTAGAAAATATGTGGAACAACTCAAATCTTTGTATTTGAAAGCATTACTTGTGTTTGTTTTTTTTTAATTTTTTTAAAAAAATATATTTTATTGATTTTTCACAGAGAGGAAGAGTTAGAAACTCTTATATAGAGAGTTAGAAACATCGATGAGAGAGAAACATTGATCAGCTGCCTCTTGCACACCCCCTACTGGGGATGTGCTAGCAACCAAGGTACATGCCCTTGAACGGAATCGAACCCGGGACCTTTCAGTCCGCAGGCCAACGCTCTATCCACTGAGCCAAACCGGTTTCGGCTGAAAGCATTACTTGTTAATAGCAATGTTAGGAACACAAAATATTTTTGTTATAACTATGTAACTACACACACAGTTCTACACCAAGTAGCCCGTTAAAGACAATGACTTTTCCTACCTTTCTTATGTCCAATTTACATAAGAATTTACTTGTTTGCCATTTAAGAAGAAAAACACCTTGCAACATCATCAGTTATAATGGTTCAATTACTGTGAGATGGGACATATGGCCAGTAAATGGGTAACATTTGGATATTTGATTAACCAAAGTGTCTTCTACACTGAAATCTAATAACCCAGTCATATAAAAGGTGAAAAAATCCAGGACAATGTGATATTTGATTGAGACTGAGTAATGGTAAAAGCTCCTCAAAGCAGTGACAGAAATGTGAGTTACTGAACGTCATGGGGTTTTAAGAAGTGTGCAGATGATAATGGATCCTGTTGGGTTAACTGAGAAATGATGAAAACAAAAGCTTGATGAATAGGCATCAATGAAATAGTCTGTTAGTTTTGTTGTTGCTCTTTTTTTCCCCTCCACACCTGTTTATCTTGCCAACAAAATCAGCCAAAACATTTATTCAGCAATGCTGTAATATATCAATGATTTTCCTTTGACTTTGTAATTTTACAATAATATTGAAGCAAATGAAAAGAAGTGGTAATCCTAGAGTGAAGCATTCACGGCAAAAAAAATTAATTGCATCTTCTTTGTATCGCTAGTGCATGTGGTTTGTTTGGGTCTTGGCTGGGATAGCTAGAAACATGGTCATCTATTGAAATGATAAAGAAGAAAGTGCCTTATTTCTCTGCACTTATGGTAGCTCACATCTATGTGCACCAGAGGATTTTCTTTTGAAAAATTTAACTGTTTGACAGAATTTCCCTTTCACAGCTTCTATTTTATCTTTACTTATGCCCTCATGATACTTTCACTGGTGAAATACTTGCTAGATTGTTGAATTGCCCAATTAATTTTACATTTTTTTGGACCAAGAAAAAAGTCTCATCTCATTGAGGAAACCTTAGTATAAAAATTCACACTCAGTCTTGTTCTACTAAATCATGATTTAAATTTTAGTAATTGGTTGAATAATTGACTACTTGATTTTAGAGAGAGAGCATAGGAGAGAGAGAGAGAGAGAGAGAGAGAGAGAGAGAGAGAGAGAGAGAATATCATTGGTTTATTCATTGGTTGACACTTATATTCTTTTTTTTAAATAATTTTTTAAATTATTACCTGTGTACATATATTAGCATTGCCCCCCCTCCCATAGATGCCCTCCCTCCCCAGAGTTTTGTGTCCATTGGTTGTAACTATATGTATGTATACAAGTCCTTCGGTTGATCTCTTATCTCCCCCAGATCTCCCAACCCTTCCCGCTGTAATTTGACAGTCTGCGTGTTGCTTTACTGTCTCTATATCTATCTTTTGGTTCACCAGTTTATAATGTTCTGTATTATCCATAAATGAGTGAGGTCATGTGGTGTTTCTCTTTCATTGACTGGCTTATTTCACTCAGCATAATGTTCTCCAGTTCCATCCAGGATGCTGCAAATGATGACAATTCCTTCTCTTTTATGACAGCATAGTATTCCATTGTGTAGATCTACCATAGTTTTTTTTTTTAATTTATTAAGGTATTATATGTGTACATAGCTTACCATTGCCCCCCCTCCCATTCATGCCCTCCCTCCCCAGAGTTTTGTGTCCATTTTGGTTGTACTTATATGCATGCATACCAATCCTTCAGTTGATCTCTTATCTCCTCCAGATCTCTCTACCCACCCCCCGCCCGCTGCCATTTGACAGTCTGCTTGTTGTTTTACTGTCTCTATATCTATCTTTCTGTTCATTAGTGTATAATGTTCTTTAATATCCATAAATAAGTGAAGTCATGTGGTGTTTCTCTTTCATTGACTGGCTTATTTCACTCAGCATGATGCTCTCCAATTCTATCCAGGTTACTACAAATGATGAGAATTCCTTCCTTTTTATGGCAGCATAGTATTCCATTGTGTAGATGTACCATAGTTTTCTGATCCATTCATCTGCTGACGGGCACCTAGGCTGTTTCCAAATCCTAGCTATTGTAAATTGTGCTGCTATGAACACAGGGGTACATATATCCTTTCTGATTGGTGTTTCTAGTTTCTTGGGGTATATTCCTAGTAGTGGGATTACTGGGTCAAATGGGAGTTCCATTTTCAGTTTTTTGAGGAAGCTCCATACTGTTCTCCATAGTGGTTGCACCGGTCTGCATTCCCACCAGCAATGCACAAGGGTTCCTTTTTCTCCACAACCTCGCCAACACTTGTTGTTTGTTGATTTGTTGATATTGGCCATTCTGACAGGTGTGAAATGATACTGCATTATTGTTTTGATTTGCATCTCATGAATAATTAGTGACTTTGATCATGTTTTCATGTGCCTCTTGGCCTTTCTTCTGTCTTCTTTTGAGAAGATTCTATTTAGGTCCACTACCCCTTTTTTAATTGTATCATTTATCTTCCTTTTATTAAGTTGTGTAAGCTGTCTGTAGATGTTTGAGATTAAACCTTTATCAGTGATAACATTTGCGAATAAGTTCTCCCATACAGCGGGCTTTCTTGTTGTTTTGTTGATGGTTTCTTTTGGTGTAAAAAAAACTTTTTATTTTGATGTAGTCCCATTTGTTTATTTTCTCTTTAGCTTCCCATGCCCGAGGGGCAGTATCAGTGAAGAAGTTCTTTTGGCATCTGTCTGAGATTTTGCTGCCTGTGGATGCCTCTAGTATTTTTATGGTTTCCCATCTTATGTTTAAGTTGTGTATCCATTTTGAGTTTCTTTTTGTGAATGGTGTGAGTTGGTGATCAAGTTTAATTCTTTTGCATGTATCTGTCCAATTTTCCCAACACCATTTATTGAAGAGACTGTCTTGACTCCATTGTATATTCGTGCCTCCTTTGTCAAGTATTAATTGAGCATACTGATTTGGGTTGATATTGTATTCTCTATTCTATTCCATTTATCGATATGTTTGTTCTTGTGTCAGTACCAGGCTGTTTTGAGAAAAACGGTTTTATAATACAGCTTGAAATCTGTTATTGATATCCCTCCTACTTTACACTTCTTTTTCAGTATTGCTGTGGCTATTCTGGGGGCTTTATTGTTCCAAATAAATTTTTGGAGAGTACATTCTAGGTCAGTGAAATATGCCATTGGTATTTTAATGGGGAGTGCATTGAACCTATAAATTTCTTTGGGAAGTATGGACATTTTCATGATCCTGATTCTACCAATCCAAGAACATGGTATGTACTTTCATCTCTTTACATCTTCCTCTATCTCTTTTTTCAGTATCCTGTAGTTTTCCATGTATAGGTCTTTTACCTCCTTAGTTAAGTTTATTCCTAGGTATCTTAATTTTGTTTTTGGTGTGATGTTAAATGGGATTGCTTTTTGGTCTCTGTTTCTGTAAGTTTACTATTGGTGTAGAGAAATGCCATAGATTTTTTGCCGTTAACTTTGTATCCTGCTACATTGCCTAATTCATTTATTAAGTCTAAATTTTTTGATGGAGTCTTTTTGGTTTGTTATGCATGGTATCATATCATTTGCAAATAAGGATAACTTTACTTCTTCTTTTCCAATTTGGATGCCTTTTATTTCCTCTTCTTGTCTAATTGTAATGGCGAGTACTTCCAGTACTATGTCAAATTGGAGTGGTGAGAGTGGGCATCCCTGTCTTGTTGCTGTTCTTAGTGGAAATGGTTTTAGTTTCTGCCCATTGAGTATGATGTTGGCTGTGGGTTTATCATATATAGTTTTCATTATGTTGAGATAAGATCCTTGTACTCCCACCTTGTTGACAGTTTTTTTCAGGAAAAGGTGTTGGATTATATGAAGTGCTTTTTCTGCATCAATTGATATGACTATATGATTTTTATCTCTCATTTATTTTATGTGATGTATCACATTTATTAATTTGCAGATATTGTACCATCCTTGCATTCCCAGAATAAATCCTACTTGGTCATGGTGTATGATCTTTCTGATGTTCTGCTGGAGCCGATTTGCTAGAATTTTGTTGAGGATTTTGGTATCTATGTTCATGAGGGCTATTAGCCTGTAATTCTCTTTCATTGAGTTGTCTTTATCTGGTTTTGGTATTAGGGTGATGCTGGCTTCATTGAATTAGTTTGGAAGTGTCCCTTCCTCTTGAATTTTTTGGAGTACTCTGAGGAGAATAGCTTTTAGTTCTTCCTTGAATGTTTGGTCAAACTCTCCTGTGAAACCATTTGGCCCCAGGCTTTTGTTTGCTGGAAGCTTTTTGATGACTTTTCCAATTTCTTCCCAAGTCACTGGTCTATTGAGATTTCTAGATTCTTCCTGATTGAGTTTTGGAAGGTTTTATTTTTCTTGGAATATGTCCCTTTCCTCCAGGTTGTCCAGTTCATTGGAATAGAGTTGTTTGTTGTATTTTGTAACAACCCTCTGTATTTCGGCAGGGTCTGTTGTTATTTCACCTCTTTCATTTCTGATTTTGATTATGTGGGTCCTCTCTCTTTGTTTATTGCTTAGCCTTGCTAGAGGTTCATCAATCTTGTTTATCCTTTCAAAGAACCAGCTCTTGGTTTTGTTGATCTTATGTATTGTTTCTTCGGTCTCTATGTGGTTTATCTCTGCTCTGATTTTTATTATTTCCTTCCTTCTGCTTACACTGGGCTTTTCTTGTTGCTCTTTTTCTAACTCTTTGAGATGTAGTTAGATAATTTATTACCATTCTTTCTTGTTTTTTTGCAGTAGGCTTGTAGAGATATGATCTTCCCTCTCAACACTGCTTTTGTTATGTCCCATAGATTTTGGATTGTGTTTTCATTGTCATTTTTTGCCATGATGTTTTTAATTTCTTCCTAGTTTTCTCTGATAACCAATCCTTGTTCAATACCATGCTATTAATCTCCATGTGTTTGATTTCTTTGGATCATTCTTATTGTAGTTGATTTCCAATTTTATGCCACTATGATCTAAGAAGATGCTTGATATGAATTCTATCTTCTTGAATTTGAAGAGACTTTGCCTATGTCCCAACATGTGGTCTATCTTTGAAAATGACCCATGTGCACTTGAGAAGAATGAATATTCTGTGGCTTTGGGGTGAAATGTTCTGAAGATATCAATTCCATCTGGTCTAGTGCATCATTTAGGATTGACGTTTCTTTGCTGATTTTTTTGTTTAGATGATTTGTCCAAAGTTGTTAGTGGGGCATTAAAATCTACTACTATGATTGTATTACTGTTAATCTCTGCCTTAATGTCCTCAAGCAGTTTTTTTTAATGTATTTGGGTGCTCATGTATTGGGTGCATATATGTTTACCAGGGTTATTTCTTCTTTTTGGATTGCTCCCATTAGTATTATGAAGTGGCCTTCATTATCTCTTGTTATGTCCTTCACTTTGTGATCTAATTTGTGAGATATAAGTATTTCTACCCCAGCTTTTTTTTTTCATTTCCATTTGCCTGGAAAACGTATTTCCATTTCTTCTCCCTCAGTCTGTGTGCATCTTTTTTGAATGAAATGGGTTTCCTGCAGACAGCAGATATATGGGTCTTGTTTTCTTTCTTTTTTAAAAATATATATTTTATTGATACTTTACAGAGAGGAAGAGAGAGAGATAGATAGCCAGAAACGTCAATGAAAGAAACATCGACCAGTTGCTTCTTGCACACCCCCTACCAGGGATGTGCCCATGACCAAGGTACATGCCCTTGGCTGGAATCAAACCCAGAACCTTTTAGTCCACAGACCAACGCTCTACCTCTGAGCCAAACTGGTTTTGGCATGGGTCATGTTTTCTTATCCAATCTGTTACCCTATGTCTTTTTATTGGAGCATTTTATCCATTTACATTTAAAGTTATTATTGATAGATACTTATTTAATGCCATTTTTATTTTATATCCCTGTGTTCCTTTTTTATTTCCTAATTCTTTATTTCTACAGTAAACCCTTTAGGATTTCTTGCTTTGCTGGTTTGGTGGAGATAAATTCCTTTGGTCTTGTTTTGTCTGTGAAGCTCCTGATTTCTCCTTCAATTTTGATTTATAGCCTTGCTGTGTACAGTATTCATGGATTCAGACTCTTATTTTGCATGACTTATTATATTTCACCGTATTCCCTTCTGGCCTGTTGAGTTTCTGTTGAGAAATCAGTTGCTAGTCTCATAAGGGTTCCTTTATATGTAACTTTCTGTCTCTCTGTGGCTGCTTTTAAGATTCTTGCTTCGTAGTTGGTAATTTGATAATTTAATTATAATGTGCCATGGTGTCGGTCTTTTGGGATTCATTTTGCTTGGGACTCTGTAAGCTTCTTGGATTTGGGTGGATTTTTCCTTCTCTATCTCAGGAATGTTTTCTGTCATTATTTCTTGAAATACGTTTTCCATGTCTTTGTCAGTTTCCATTCCTTCTGGAACCCCTATTATTCTAATATTGTTTTATTTTGTTTTGCCCCAAAGCTCCAGTATGCTCTCCTCCTGCTTTTTAATTTTTTTTTCTAGAAACTGCTCTAATTGGATATTTTTTCCCATCTGTCTTCTAGCTCACTGATGCAGTCCTCCACTTCTTCTAGTCTACTCTTGATGCTTTCTATTGAGTTCTTCATAGTAGCAATGTCATTTTTTCATTTCTTCTTGGTTCATCTTCATTTCCTCTTGGTTCTTCATTTCCACTTGGTTCTTACTCATGTTGTCAAATTTGTCTTCCATTCTTTTTAGCCATCTTATGATCATTACTCTGAATTTTTGCTCTGGTAGGTTGCGTGCCTCTAACTCGTTTACTTCCTTTTCTGGTGATGCCCGCTTTTCTTTCACGTGCGGGCTATGTCTTGGTCTTCCCATGGTCTCTCTTTTCAGGATGTCTGGTTATGTATTTATCTTTCTCCTGAATGTTCTCCAAGCCTTGCCCTTCTGTGTTTTTCCAGAGCTTCATCAGGTAGTCATACTTGGTTAAACCAACAGGTGATGAAGTGATGAATTCATCCTCCAACCCCTCATCTCTCCCCTCCCCAAAGGTCAGCAACTCCTATATTCTTATATGTTCCTGGAGCAGGGCTTGAACCAATCAACTGAGCTACCCAGCCAGGGCCACTAAATCATTATTTAGTTTTAGCCATTAAAACACATCTTACCCTTATAGGCTCATGCCACTCATATTCCTATTTTGTTAAAAAAACAAACAAACAAACAAACAAACAACAACAACAACAAAAAACTCACCTGCATGCTTTCTCTCTAGAGAATCTTTTTTTATGTCTTTTCTTTCTTTTCTTTTATTTTAGTCTTGGATTTCTACATTAGGCATGAGCCTGGATCCCATAGGCTGCATGCAGGGGGCTGCTGTTTTGATCACTGAACCTTATTTGGTTTTCCCTAATCAAACATTTCCGCATGAAACAATTGCATGAGCAAGTATTTCATCTCATCTCAGTGCCAGACAGAGCATCCCAGGCTCTGATGCACTGATGTTAAGGGTCAGCCATTTATTTTCCTCTCCAGCTTTCATTTTAGGCAAATGCAATTGCTGTGAAGATCCCATTCGTCCTTATCACCTCTTTTGTATATGATACTTGCCCCCTTGCATAGTAATACACTTATCCCAGTAAGTAAAATCTGGTAAAAACCTGCTGTCTAATAGAATGGTTATTTAGCCATATCTCCCTGATCCTTACCAGCATAAGGTCAGACAATTGATAGAAAAAATGTGTATGTGTGTGCATATATGTGTTTCCCGGCTTGAGAAGAATAAAGGGCCTTTTATATTCTTAAATTAGATTTGCTACAATAAGAGAATAATAAGCAGATAGTTCAAGTGAACCATGGAGGGGACATATGTTATACTTTCAACAATAAAGAATTAAAAATTAATTAATTAAAATAAAATGATAAATTGAGGGGACAGTATATCTTCCATTCAGTGCCTGAATTTATACCTGGAGACAGAAATGAACAAAACCAGTGGTGATATCAGCCTGATGTGAACTAAGGTCAAATTATGGGGGCACATTTTAAAAACACAGATTTCCTGGTTCTAGTTCAGTAGATGTACAAAGGTCCCAGAAACTGGGCAAGTAATTCTAAGGAGCTGTATGTTGGGGATCCAGTAGAACGCTAAGGATTCTTGCTCTGGAACATGATGAATACCTTATACATTTAAATAATTTGAAAGTGCCAAAAGACAAAAGAAGAACCATGGTTTATACTTCTAAATGCAATGAGTCAAAATTCCCATTCTTCTGGGAAGTCTCAATGAACTTTTTCCCTGACGAAAGGCCAGTGAACCCGAACAGGTTCATGTCCAATACTCGAGGAGCTAACTGGTTACAGTAGTTTATATTGATACTCGGACTGCTCTGTGATCTGCATGATATTGAAGCTAAATATACTAGTATGCACTTCAGTGTTCTAATTCTAACAGAGCATACTTGCTGCTTCCCTCTCCGCTCCCTGAATTTTCAAAGTAATAATAAATGGTTATAAGTATGAATAATATGTTTGTGAACAGTCTGTAGAGAGTTTCTTTCTGGGCCAGCAGCTCTTTTGAAACCCAATTTCAATGTCAGCAATGATATTTCAGTTCTGGATGGTGGGAAAATGGTGGTAATGCAGGTCCAACCCTCTCTGGTTTGGTCCTGGGCAACTTTCAGTGATACACAGCTACTGAATGCTATTATTGCAAGGCATTGTCAGTGTCTTTCATCTCTGGACTTTTTCTCTTCTGTGTTCATGGTTGGAGTAGTCCTGTCAATTTCTCTCTGTTACCAGAATCCACATAGTCTCAGAGTTGTTTTCTGAAAATATACAAATGTAATCTCAACCAAAAGTTAATAAAGGAATATTTTCTATAAATTTGACCTGGGATCCTCTTTCATTTTTTGCCCAAATGATTTTCCTCTGGCTTGTTTTGAAATCATGTGTGTTTTTCATGGGTGTCTTACTGATAGAATTAAAATTAATTTTCTAAAGTATGAATTTTCTAGATGTAATTGACTTTCAGGATATTTTTCCTTACATGATATTCTTCTATTTCCCCCTTTTTGATTTAAATATTAGGAGGTTTGTAAAAATTTTATAATGTAGTCTTGATAGCTTTTAAATTTTTTGCACTATAATATGACTGCTTTAAGTTCATTTTCTGTTGTGAGATTTTATCCTGAGATGAACTACCAAAAATTTTTTTAGTTAACACTTTAGGAATAGCTTTTTTCCGCAGTGCAATTAGTTTTTCTAGTATATTTGCTTATTTCAATTAGCCAATTTAAATTATCCTGATAACTTGTCTACTATTTTACTGTCAAATTTATTACACTAAAACAATCTTACTTTACCGTGTAGTGTAAATATTAGGGGAAAGGATTATTTGCCTTCTTGAGTAGGCCCTGAGTATTCCTGGTGGTAGGTTGGATTTAGATATCGAAGACCCACTTCCCCACACCATGTTTATAAGACAACTCAAACAAGTCTTGTTGTAGTGCAAGGGCAGCTGCTGTCATCCAAGTCTCTGTCTGTTACCTGTGTCCTTATTTGAGATGGGCATGGGAAGTTAAGCAGCCATTGGGGGCAGGAGACTCCCTCAGCAGGGGTGAGGTTTCAGGCCCCTGCAAAGTTTTGGGAGTGAGGATCTGTGCCCCACCTCAGTTGACTCCTAAGTTCTCTCCTGATGGCCCCTCTTTGACTGTGCCTGTCTTAGGTTGTTCCTTCCCTGAGGAATCTTACCCATTACTGCCTACCAGCCATTCTCTGGGGCCAAACAGGGTGCTGTGAGGTTCAGTTCTGTCTCCTTGGTATTCTATGCCCCCATGGCCTCCATGTCCAGAGATTAGGATTTCATCGCTGGCTGGGGAGTCCCCAGCACTGATCACATATCTTGGGGAACCCAGGTTTCTTCTCCAGGGAGGGCCCAGCTCACACCACTGGGTGAGAGACAGATCCATGATACCAGTTATCATGAGGCTTCAACCTCAACATGAAAAGAAAGCTTAGGCAGCAGCTGTGGGCAATTGAATTGTGATAAGAGGGTCCCTCTTGGCCAAAAGAGCAAGAGGGGCCAATATAGAATGCTCAGATGCCTTCCCGGGAGGCCCTCTACACAATGGAAGGGATTAAGTATTATCATGACCTTTTTAAATTTCTGCCAGATATTCAAAGAGTTCATTTGTAAGTTTGATTCAGATAATTGTATATTATGCTGTTTTAATTTTAGAATATTAAGAGATGTGTTACCTTTGTCTCCAAGCACCAAAAATATTATTTTGTTATTGATCCTCAAGGGTTGAGCTACTATTATAAGTAATTGGGGTATCACAAATCTGGGAAAAATTTTAATGACATTATAGAATAATATCATGTAAGGATATTATTTGTTCTAGGCCATGGCAAGTCCATTTCATACTGGCTGTCCATTTCTTTTTCTATGGGCCAGGTCTTAGTTACATTTTATGCACCTCTCCCAGGGGCTAGTAGTGACAGTAGTGACACCCTTTCTTTGGTGTCCACACAAGCCAGAAACCGCTCTTTAATTTTACTCACAAAGAGGCAGTGTTTTGATTTTGTGTCATATGAAAGGGAAGCTGGGTGGAGACCCCTGTGTGATTACACATTCTTGCCCCTCCCAAGGTCCTCCTGGATGACCAAGGTTTTTGGTATTATTTGTGGCTACATTATGTGGGGGATCAGCCCACGTAAGGACTCTAACCCGTGCAGTGTCAGGAGCATAAGTCCAAAATACTTCCCCATTTGCCCCAGGTAATATTACCATACATCATGATTTCTAGTATGGCTAGAAAGGCTTTATCAGGTTTTTTATTCTTTAGTTGAGTTCCTGGCTACCTCACAATTTCTGCACTGAGGTTATATTTCTCTGTCTCTGGATATATATATATATATATATATATATATATATATATATATATTTCCCCATCAGTTTATGTTGTTCATTATATTCCACAAATGAGTGAGATCATGTGAAATTTATCTTCCTCTGTCTGGCTTATTTCACTAAGCATAAAGTTATCCATCTCCATCCATGTTGTTGCAAATGGTAAGAGCTCCTTCTTTTTTACAGCAACGTAGTATTCCATTGTGTAGATGTACCACAGTTTTTTAATCCACTCATCTACTGATGGGCACTTAGGTTGTTTCCAAATCTTAGCTATGGTGAATTGTGCTGCTATGAACACAGGAGTGCATATATCCTTTTTAATTGATGTTTCTAGTTTCTTGGGATATATTCCTAGAAGTGGGATCACTGGGTCAAATGGGAGTTCCATTTTTAGGTTTTTGAGGAAACTCCATACTGTTCTCCACAGTGGTTGCACCAGTCTGCATTCCCACCAGCAGTGCACAAGGGTTCCTTTTTCTCCGCATCCTTGCCAGCACTAGCTATTTGTTGACTTGTGAATAATAGCCATTCTGACAGGTGTGAGATGGTACCGCATTAGTGATTTTATTTGCATCTCTGTGATGATTACAGACTTTGAGCAGGTTTTCATATGTCTCTTGGCCTTCCTTCTGTCTTCTTTTGAAAAGTGACTATTTAGATAAGTGTAGGGAGCCCCCTGGAAGAGACTTGGACATGTTTACTAACTGAGCTGGGATATTGACAGAATCATGCCAGTTACACTCCTGCCCTGGAAGTGCCGAGATGTTCTTAGTTCCTGCTTGTGTTTGTCAGGCAGGAAGGAATGGGTGGGATCTGGACCCTCCTAGACTTCTTGTTTTTTTCCTGTGAAAACCCCACCTTTTGTGTATTTGAGAATAAATAGAGGTGCTGTGTGGCTCAGGGGTTGTCAGTCAGTCTCTCCAGCCGAGGAGGTCTGCAACCCACCTGGAGCCCAGCTTAAATCCATCTCTTCGTCGTCTCTCTTCATTTCTTCATTTCCCAATCCCTGGCTGCCTCTACAAAGAACCAGTTTCATCTCTCTTTCCATGTTGGCCACGGAGAAGGGAGATCCCTGGCCGTAGCCGGTCCCCGCAGATCAGATGCCCTTTTTTTGATTGGGTTGTTTATCTTCTTTTTGTTGAGCTGCATTAGTTCCCCATAAATTTTGGAGATTAAACCCTTATCATTGATATCATTGGCAAATATGTTTTCCCGGGTTGTGGGCTATCTTGTTGGTTTATTGATGGTTTCCTTTGCTGTGCAAATGCTTTTAATTTTGATGTAATCCCATTTATTTATTTTCTCTTTAGTTTCCATTGCCATAGGAGCAGTATCAATGAAGAAGTTCTTTCAGTATATGTCAGAGATTTTTCTGCCAATAGATTCCTCTAGTATTTTTATGGTTTCCCTTCTTATGTTTAAGTCCTTGATCCATTTTGAGTTTATTTTTGTGTATGGTGTAAGTTGGTGATCTAGTTTCATTCTTTTGCATGTATCTGTCCAATTTTCCCAACACCATTTATTGAAGAGACTCCATTGTATGTTCATGGCCCCTTGGCCAAATATTAATTGAGCATAGCTATTTGGATTGATATCTGTGTTATCTATACTATTCAATTGATCTCTATGTCTGTTCTTGTTCCAATACAAGGCATGTTGAGAACAGTGGCTTTGTAATATAGCTTGATATCTGATATTGAGATCCCTCCTACTTTGTTTTTCTTTCTCAGTATTGCTGTGGCTATTCGAAGTCTTTTTTTGTTCTTGATGAATTTTTGGGAAGTTTGTCCTAGGTCTGTGAAATATGCTGTTGGTATTTTAATGGGAAGTTCATTGCATTTATATATTGCTTTGGGTAGTATGGATATTTTGATGATGTTGGTTCTGCCAATCCAGGAATATGGAATGTTCTTCCATGTGTTTATGTCTTCCTCTAACTCTTTTTTCAGTGTTGTGTAGTTTTCCATGTATAGGTCTTTTATCTCCTTAGTTAACTTTATTTCTAGATATCATAATTTTTTTGGTGTGATGGTAAATGGGATTGCTTTTATAGTCTCTCTTTCTGTAAGTTCATTCATTATTGGTGTATAGAAATGCCACAGATTTCTTGGTATTTATTTTTTATCCTGATACTCTGCCAAATTCATTTATTCTAGTAATTTTTTGTTGGCGTCTTTAGGGTTTTCTATGTACAGTTTAATGCATCTGAAAATAAGGAGAGTTTCACTTCTTCTTTTCCAATCTTGATGCATTTTATATCTTTCTTGTCTGATCACTATGGCTAGCATTTCCAGCACTATGTTGAACAGGAGTGGTGAGAGTGGGCATCCCTGTCTTGTTCCTGTTCTTAGAGGAAATGGTTTTAGTTTTTGCCCATTGAGTATAATGGGCTGTGGGTTTGTCATATATGGCTTTTATTATGTTGAGGTTTGATCCTTCTATTCCTACATTACTGAGAGTTTTTATCAGGAAAGGGTGTTGGATTATGTCAAATGCTTTTACTGAATCAATAGATATGACTATGTAATTTTTATCTCTCAATTTGTTTATGTTATGTATCATGTTTATTGATTTTCCAAAAGCACCATCCTTGCATACCCAGGATAAATCCTACTTGGTCATGGTGTATGATCTGATGTTCTGCTGGATCCAATTTGCTAGAATTTTGTTGAGGATTTTGGCATCTATGTTCATGAGGGATATTGGCCTGCAATTCTCTTTCATTGTGTTATCTTTATCTGGTTTTGGTATTAAGGTGATGCTGGCTTTATAGAAGGAGTTTGGAAATGTTCCTTCCTCTTGAATTTTCTGGAATAGTCTGAGGAGTATAGGTTTTAGTTCTTCCTTGAATGTTTCATAAAACTCTCCTGTGAAGCCATCTGGCCCAGTCTTTTGTTTGCTGGCAGCTTTTTGATTACTGTTTCAAGTTTATCCATAGTTATCTGCCTATTGAGCTTTTTAGTATCTTCTTGAGTAAGTTTTGTAAGGTTGTATTTTTCTAGGAATGTGTCCATTTCCTCCAGGTTGTCTAGTTCGTTAGAATAGAGTTGTTCCTAGTATTTTGTTACAGTCCTTTGTATTTCTGTAGGGTCTGTTGTTATTTCACCTCTTTCATTTAATATATATATATATATATATATATATATATATATATATATATATATATATTGATTGATATTTTACAGAGAGGAAGGGAGCGAGATAGAGGGCTAGAAACGTCAATGAGAGAGAAACATTGAGCAGCTGCCTCTTGCACACCCCCTACCGGGGATGTGCCCGTAACCAGGGTACATGCCCTTGACCGGAATCGAACCCGAGACCTTTCAGTCCGCAGAACGATGCTCCACCACTGAGCCAAACTGGTTTTGGCCACCTCTTTCATTTCTGATTTTGTTTATTTGGGTCCTCTGTATTTGCTTTTGGTGAGCCTGTCTAGATGTTCATTAATATTATTTATCCTTTCAAAGAACCAGCCCTTGGTTTTATTGATCTTTTGTTTGTTTGTTTGGTTTTGGTCTCTATGTCATTCATTTCTGCTGTGATCTTAATGATTTCCTTCCTTCTGCTCACTGCGGGATTTTCTTGTTGCTCTCTTTCTAATTCTTTGAGTTGTTAAGTTAGATTATTTGTTAAAACTTTTTCTTGTTTTTGGAGGTAGACCTGTAGAGCTATAAATTTTCTTCTTAGGACAGCTTTCATTGTGTCCCAGTGTATTTTTTTATTGTTGTTTTTTATTGTCATTAGTCTCTAGGAATTTTTAAATTTCTTCTTTGATCTCATTGTTAACGTAATCATTGTTTAAGAGCATGCTATTCAGCTTCCAAGTGTTTAAATTTTTTTGGAGTTTTTTTTATTATAGTTTATTTCTATTATTATGCCATTGTGGTCTGAGAAAATGCTTGATATGATTTCAATCTTTTTTAATTTGGGGAGACTTTGTTTGTAACCCAATATGTGGTCTATTTTTTTGAAAATGTCCCATGTGCACTTGAGAAGAATGTATATTCTGTGGCTTTGCAGTGAAATGCTCTGAAGATGTCAATTAAGTCCATATGATATAGTAAGTCATTTAGAATTGCTGTTTCTTTTTGTCTGGTTGATTTTTATGTAGTGATGCCAGTGGTGTATTGAAGTTTCCTACTATGATTGTATTGTTATCGGTTTTTCCCTTGATATCTTCCAGGAGATTTTTTATGTATTTGGGTGCTCCTTCATTGGGTGCATATATGTTTATCAGGATTATATCTTCTTGTTGTATTGAGTCCCTTATTATTATGATGTTGCCTTCTTTATCTTTTGTTATGGCCTTTCTTTTGATGTCTATTTTGTCAGAAATATGTACTGCTACCCCAGTTATTTCTTTCATTTCCTTTTGCCTGAAAGATGTTTTTCCATCCCTTCACTTTCAGTCTTTATGAGTCCTTTTTTCTGAGGTGGGTCTCTTGTAGACAGCATATATATGGATCATGTTTTTTTATCCATTCAGCCACTCGATGTCTTTTGAGTGGAACATTTAGTTCATTTACATTTAAGGTTATTATGAAAGGTACTTGTTTGTAGCTATTTTTATTTTTTAGACTGTGTTCCATTTTACCTTTTCTTTTTACACCAGTCCCTTTTGCATTTCTTGCATTGCTGGCTTGGTAATGATAAACTCCCTTAGCATTTTTTTTTCTGTGAAGATCCTTATTTGCCCTTCAATTTTGAATGATAACCTTGATGGATAGAGTATTCTTGGATTTAGTTCCTTGGTTTGCATCACATTGCAGATTTCTTTTCACTTTTTTCTTGCCTGATGTGTTTCTGTTGAGAAATCATTTGATAATCTAATGGTGGTTCCCTTGTATGTAACTTTTTATTTCTCTCTTGAAGCCTTTAAGATTCTCTCTTTGTCCTGAATATTTGCCATCGTAATTATGATATGTCTTGGCATGGGTCTATTCAGGTTCATCCTGTTTAGGATTATCTGAGTTTGTATGACTTTTTCTTTGCTACATCAGGGAAGTTTTCTGACATTATTTCTTCAAATATTTCTTCTAACCCTTGTCCTTCTTCCTGTTGTTCTGGCACCCCTATTTTTCTTATGTTGCTTCTTTTTATGTTGTCCCATAGCTCCCTTAGGCTCTCCTCCTGTCTTTTAATTTTTTTTCTCCAATTGCAATTCAGTTTGGCTGTGTTTTGTTTCCCTGTCTTCTAGTTCACTAATTTAGTCCTCTGCTTCTCCTAGTCTACTGTTGAAGCTTCCCATGTTGTTTTTTATTGCAACTATATCACTCTTCATTTCTTCTTGATTCTTACATAAGTTGTTGATTTTTCATCCATTTCTTCTTGACTCTTGCATTTGGTGTTAATTTTTCTTCCATCAGATTTATGAACTCTATGACCCTTATTCTGATTTTTTTCTGACATATTGCATACCTCTGTTTCACTTATCTGCTTTTCTAATATTTGCTACTTTCCTTTGGTGGCATCTTTGTTTACCCATTTTTGGTCTCACTGACTGATCTAGATGTCTAGTTGTGCAGGGGCTACTCCTCGGGTGGCAGTAGCTTCTCTGGCTGCAGTTGCTCTATGGTAGCAGCTGCTTCTCAGTTGGCAGAAGTTCCTTTGGTGGGTGCTATTTGCAGAAGTGATACCTCCTCTGGCTTGTGGGGGAGGCTACTCATATAGATTCTGTTCCTTGGATGGGGTTGGGCTGATTATGAGGTTACTGCTGAACTAGCTGTTCCCTCAGCTGCTGCTCCTTGGACAGGGGCAGGCTGCTCACGTGTCTTCTATTCACGTGGTTGAAGTGCTCTGAGCCAAAACGTTGGGCCGGTCAGAGGGCAGCCTGCTTCTGAACTCACAGGAGCCTGTGCCCTGGGCAGCTGGAGCCTCATTGATTGTGGGACCCCAAGCTAAGGTAGCATGCCCCTGGCAGGGATGGCTGTAGAGTCCCAGGTGTTATCTGAGGACACTCAGGTTGGAGTTGAGGTTGGGAACCCAGTTACAGAAGCCCTCCCCTTCAAAAAGGCTAGACCCCTTAGGACAGGCTATCCTCCTGGTACTGTTTGCATTGGTGACAGAAGCTGCCTACTTAGGAGAGCCTGATTAGCCTGCCCCTGAAGGTCCTGTGGGATCTAACTGTGCCTCACTTACTCACTTACACACATATATCCCACCTGACCACACACTCTTCTTTTACCCTCTCACTCACTCATTCTCTTTCCCTCACTGCTGCATTCTTCTTGCCTCTGTAGTTGGTTCTGGGGTGTTGTTGACCCTCTTGTGGATGAAGTTTCCTCTCCAGGTGTCTGCTTATGTGGCTTGCTCTCAAGACCCTTGGCCTGATGGGATAAAATTCACCGCAATGAGACTCAACACAGAGGGAAATAAGCACAGATGTACTTGACACCAAACACCCCAGTATAAGTGACCCCTTGAGAAAAGAGATATAGGACAGAGAAAAGAGAGCACAAATGTTATGGAAGAGAGAGAAAAATATATGGGATAAAAGACAAAAGAATAAGAGTATTGGAGCATAATCTGTAGAGGCTAAGCTTATATAGTGAAAATAAGATTGAGAATTGGATGAATATGGGGAGGACCTAATTTAGTATTGAGGAAGTAGAAAGGGAATAAGTGGATGAAAGGAAAGAGAATTAGAAGAAAAAAATAATAAATTTACAAAAAGAAATTGATTTCAAAAATGGTATAAAAATTAAAAATAGCAAATAAAAAATAGTTATGGGAAATAATGCAAACAGAAATAAAAGAAAAGCAACAAACCAGATTAGGAAAAGAAAGAAAGAAAGAAAGAAAGAAAGAAAGAAAGAAAGAAAGAAAGAAAGAAAGAAAGAAAGAAAGAAGAAAAAGAGAAAAATAAAAGTAAAAGTGAAAAAAAGTAGTGTCTTCCTTTGGCTGGTTTATGATTCCATTTGTCTGTACTGTTTGCCAGTTTCCTGGTTGCTGGGGCTAAAGACTAGTCTTTAGGCCCTTCCTATAGCCTCAGGGAATATTCAGATTCTTTGTTTTACTCAAGATGTGATCTGGGTGTGGCTACATTGGTTGCCTGGAGACTGGAGGGCGGGGCTATCTCTCAAGAGAAAATGGCAACTGGGCTTTGATGACTCAGCAACAGACCTGCTACCACCTCCCCTAAATTATCACCCACTCTTCCTTGATTCCACAAGCCCACACCTTCTCCCACACCTCACCCATGGGTAAGTATCTGTCCCACGAACCAGGTTCAGTGGGAGGAGGCACAGTCCCCAGCATGAGGAGGGACTGCGGCCCCCGCCCCCCCGCCCGAACTTCTCTCTTACCAGCACTGTGCAATCCAGCTAGCCTTTCAGAGTTTGCTCAGATCTAAAATCCAGACTCCAAGGTCCAAAATCCCTGACCTCCCACAGTCCCTTCCCCCTCTCCCCCCTTTTATTTTCTCACAGACTGATGCTTAGCCTGTTCTCAAGGATGCAGCCTGACACCCTGTAGACTCCCCCTACCTCTTTGGACACCGAGGCTTGGCAGATTCTCCCGCTTAGATCCTTGATTTTACCTTACTTCCCGGACTTCTGCCCTTCCTCAGTGCAAACTGTCTCACCAGCTGCTTCTCCTCACCAAATTCGGGCTGAATTCCACTCATTTCAGCTGTTCCCTCCACCTGCTCTGGTAAAAGGCTCAGGACACATCTGTGTATTCCATTGCCATCTTCTCTCCCTTGTTTTTTTTTTTTTTTTGTTTGTTTGTTTGTTTGTTTTTGTTTTTTTTTATCTTTGAAAAAGGATTTGTCTCTTTTAGGATCTTCCTACCTTTAGAATGACCTGTTCATTAGATTACTTTGATTAGTATTTTTATCTTAAAAATAAATCTTCCACACCATGAACATGGGTTATAGTTTTTTTTATTTAGATATTTTTAAAGTTCTTTCAGCAGTGTTTTAGTGTACAACTCTTTTATGCCCTTGATTATTTTTATTTTTAAATATTTTATTCATTTTGATTCTATTGTAAATGATAAAAATATTATTTCTCAGATTTTTATTGTTAGTGTAAGAAATATAATTGATATTTGTGTTTTGATTTTATAACTTGTAACTTAGCTAAATTTTTAAATTAATTCTAACAGGTGTATATGTGTGTGCATGTGTGTGTGTCTAATCTTTAGGGATTTTTTACATGTAAGAACATGTCATCTACATGTCATTCCAATTTGAATGTGTTTCATTTCTTTCTTTGCCTAATTGCTATGGCTAGACCATTCATCACTATGTTGAAAAGAAATGGCAAAAGTGGTCATCTTTGTCTTGTTCCAGATTTTTGAGGAAATATTTCTGTCTTTTAACTTTGAATATTATCATAGTGGTGAATTCTTAATATGTGGCCTTTTTCATGTTGAGGAAGTGATATTTCTAGTTTATTGGCTTTTTAATTTAATTTAATTTATTTTTTATTTTTTTAATAAATAAACCTTTATTGTTCAGATTATTATAGGTGTTCCTCTTACGCCCCTCCTCCCCCATAGCTCCCCTTTACCTGATTCCCAGCTCCACCCCATGCCCTTACCCCTCCCCTGTCTTTATCCATAGGTGTAAGAGTTTTGTCCAATCTCTTCCTGCACCCCTCAGACCCCCTTCCCCCTGAGAATTGTTAGTTCAATCCCTTTCTATGTCCTTGATTCTCTTATATTTACCAGTCAATTTTGTTCATCAGATTTTTTTATTCACTTGATTTTTAGATTCACTTGTTGGTAGGTATGTATTTGATGCCTTTTGTTGTTCATAATTTTTATCTTTACCTTTTTCTTCTTCCTTTTCTTAAAGAATACCTTTCATCATTTCATATAATCCTGGTTTGGTGGTGATGAATTCCTTCAGCTTTTTCTTGTCTGTGAAGCTCTTTATCTGACCTTCAATTCTGAATGATAGGTTTGCTGGATAGAGTAGTCTTGGTTGTAGGTTCTTGTTGTTTATCATTTTGAATATTTCTTGCCACTCCCATCTGGCCGGCATAGTTTCTGTTGAGAAATCATGACAGTCCTATGGGTACTCCCTTGTAGGTAACTAGCTGTTTTTCTCTTGCTGCTTGTAAGA
Organism: Vespertilio murinus; assembly: GCA_963924515.1. Classification (NCBI taxonomy): domain Eukaryota; kingdom Metazoa; phylum Chordata; class Mammalia; order Chiroptera; family Vespertilionidae; genus Vespertilio; species Vespertilio murinus. The sequence goes on from OZ004710.1 coordinate 46,122,537, forward strand.
TTCTCTCTTTGTCCTTTGCCCTTGGTATCTTTTTTTTTTAAATATACTTTATTGACTTTTTACAGAGAGGAAGAGAGAGCGATAGAGAGTTAGAAACATAGATGAGAGAGAATCATCGATCAGCTGCCTCCTGCACACCCCCCACCGGGGATGTGCCCGCAACCAAGGTACATGCCCTTGACCAGAATCGAACCTGGGACCTTTCGGTCCGCAGGCTGAAGCTCTATCCACTGAGCCAAACTGGTTTCGGCTGCCCTTGGTATCTTTATTATGATGTTTCTTGGTGTGTTCCTCTTTGGATTCCTCTTGCTTGGGGTTCTATGCACTTCCTGAACTTATAAGTCTATTTCTTTCACCAGGTAGGGAAAGTTTCCTTTCATTATTTCTTTCAGTAGGCTTTCAATATCCTGGTCTCTCTCTTCTGTCACCTGAAAAATCCGGATGTTAGTGTGATTTAAGCTATCCCGGAGGCTCCTTAGACTATCCTCACACTTCTGGATTCTTCTTTCTTTCTGCCTCTCTGGTTGGGCGATTTAATCCTCCTTATATTCCAGATGTTTGGTTTGATTCTTGGGGTACGTTGATATATAATTGAGTTTCTGTATATTCTTTATTTCAGATATTGTATGCTTAATTTCTGACTGGTCCTTTTCCATTTTTTTTTTTTTGGCATTCTCTTTAAGGTCCTTGAAGGTCTCACCATGCTTCTTGGAGGTCTCATCAAATTTCTCAAAGGTTTTTAGAAGATTCTTGAGTAATCTTATAAATGTCATTCTGAACTCTGTGTTGTCCATTAGTTTACTTTCCTCCCTCTCTCCCATTTGTGACATGTTTCTGTGATTCCTCATTTTAGAGAAAGAACTGCTGCACTGGAGATACACTTTGTTTCAGTGGGACTGTGGTGCTCTCTGAGACCCTCTCCTGAATGTGTCACTTATGGGTGTTAAGGGTTGAAACTGACCACTAGGAACAATGGCTTCTGCATCACCAATGGGGTGATGCAGTTCATTTGCTTGGGACTTGGAGGTTTTGTTGCTGGAGCTGCAGTTCATTTCTTTAAGCTGCCACAAAAGCAGCTGTGTGGTGCCTAAGTGGGTCTGTAGAATGTGCTGGCAGGGAGGGCCTCAGGGCAGGGCCTCAGGGTGGGGCGGGGTCTTAGGACATCACTAGGCTGGGGTGTGGCTAGCAGTGATGGCTGCCATTAGCCATCCCTGCCATTCCACATTTCCAATTCCCCTGCACATGCTTGGGATCCAGAGTAGTAAACAGTAATTGCTGCGTGCACCTCTGCAAGAGAGTTCTTCACTTTTGGACCTGATGACCAACAGACCAACTTCTCCCCGTAGGCATCTGGGCCCCCCACATGACCCAAGAAACTGGATTTCAAAGTGAAAGTGATTCTCACTTTTTCCCCCCTTCTGGTTGAAAAAAAAAAAAAAAAAAAAGCTGTGTGCCCAGTTGCCGCCACCAGCCAGATTCACAATCTCCATACCTCGTCTCCTCAGCTTTTTAGCAGTTGTGCTCCTTTCTTTTTCAGCCAGTCTTCCCATAGTTTTGGGTGATAGATGTCCTTTATATTAGTTTTAATTCCTCTAAATTGTTGTATGTGGTGGCAGATCAGCCATTCTTCTACACAACCATCTTGGTTCTCCTCTCTATTGGCTTTTTTAAAATCATAAAAAGGTATTGTATTCTGTTAAATAATTTCTCTGCATCAATTGAGTTACTCATATGATTTATTTTTGATTTAAATTATTTATTATTTAAAATATTACATATGACTCCTTTTCCCCCATTGACTGCTACCCAGCCACTCCCACCCTCAGAAAATGCCCTCACTCTCCTAGTGTCTGTGTCCATTGGTTATACTTATATGCATGCATACAAGTCCTTTGGTTGATCTCTTATATCCCACCCTTCCCTGTCTTCCTTCTGAGGTTTGACAGTCTGATAATTCTGTGTCTCTGGATCTATTTTTGTCCATTATATTCCATAAATACATTAGACCATGTTATATTTATTTTTCTCCAACTGGCTTATTTAACTTAGCATAACGTTCTTCAGGTCAATCCATGCTGTTCGAATGGTAAGAGTTCCTTCTTTTTTTCAGCAGTATAGTTTTCCACGGTGTAGATGTACCACAGTTTCTAATCCACTCATCTGCTGATAGGCACTTAGGCTATTTCCAAATCTTAGCTATTGTAAATTGTGCCACTATGAACATAGGGATGCATGTATCCTTTCTGATTGGTGTTTCTAGTTTCTTGGGATGTAGTCCCAGAAGTCAGATTACTGGGTCAAAGGGAGTTCCATTTTTAATTTTTTTAAGAAACTCCATAATGTTTTCCACAGTGGCTGCACCAGTCTGCATTTCCACCAGCAGTGCATGAGGGTTATCTTTTCTCCACATTCTCACCAGGATTTTTCATTTGTTGATTTGTTGGTGATAGTCATTCTGACAGGTGTGAGATGGTACCACATTGCCATTTTGATTTGTATCTCTTGGCTAATTAGTGACTTTGATCATGTTTTCATCTTGACCTTCCTTCTGTCTTCTTTTGAAAAGATTCTATCTAAGTCAGTTGTCCATTTTTTGATTGGGTTGTTAAGTCAGTTGTCCATTTTTTGATTGGGTTGTTTGATCTTCCTTTTGTTATGTTGTATGAGTTCCCTATACATTTTGGAGATTCAAAAATATTGGAGATAACATTGGCAAAAATGTTATCCCCTGCAGTGGGCTTTCTTGCTGTTTTGTTGACAGTTTCATTTGCTGTGCAGAAGATTTTTATTTTGATGTAGTCCCATTTGTTTATCTTCTCCTTAGTTTCCATTGTCTTAGAAGATGTATCAGTAAAGATATTGCTATGACATATGTCTGCTATTTTGCTGCCTATGGCTTCTAAGATTTTTATGGTTTCTCATCTTATGTCTTTCATCCATTTTGAATTTATTTTTGTTTATGGTGCAAGTTGGTGGTCTAGTTTCATTTTTTGCATGTATCTAACCAATTTTCACAACACCATTTATTGAAGAGACTATCATGACTCCATTGTATGTTCTTACCTCCTTTGTCAAATATTAATGGAGCATAATGGCTCGAGTTGATTTCTGAGTTCCATTGGTCTACATGTTTGTTCTTGTGCCAGTAACAGGCAGTTTTGAGAACTATGGATTTGTAATATAGCTTGATATCTGGTATTGTTATCCCTCCAAATTTGGTCTTTCTCAGGATTGTTGTGGCTATTCAGGTTATTTTTTTAAAATTTCATATGATTTTTTGGAGAGTTTTTTCTAGGTCTGTGAAATATACCATTGGTATTTTAATGGAGAGTACACTGAATCTATAGATTGCATTGGGTAGTATGGACATTTTAATGATGTTTATTCTACCAATCCATGAGCACATTTTGTTCTTCTGTCTGTTTACGTTGTCCTATATCTCTTTTTTTGTGTTTTGTAGTCATCTGAGTATAGGTCTATTACCTCCTTATTTAGGTTTACTTTTAGGTACCTTAATTTTGTTGTTGTTGTTGTTGAAATGATAAATGGGATTTTTGTTTGTTTGTTTCTCTTTCTGTAGGTTAATTATTGATGTATAAAAACCCCATAGATTTATAGGTGTTAATTTTGTATTTTGCTACATTGCCAAATTCATTTATTAAATCGAGTCATTTTTTGATGGTGTCTTTTAGGGTCTTCTATGTACAATATCATGCCATATGAGAATAAGGCCAGTTTTATTTCTTCTTTTCCAATTTGGAGATCTTTTATTTCTTCTTCTTGTCTATGCCTAGTACCTCCAGTTAATCAGGAGTGGTGAGAGTGGGCATCCCTGTCTTGTTCATGTTCTTAGAGGCTTTAGTTTTTTCCAATTGAGTATGATGTTGACCGTAGGTTTGTCATATAAGGATTTTATTATGTTGAGGTATGAACCCTCTATTCCCACTTTGCTGATAATTTTTATCAATAAATGGTGTTGGACCTGAGATTATCCAACCTGAAGAGAAATATCCCCATCTGGGGAGCTGGAAGAGACTGTGGTGTTTTGCATTTTCATACTACAGGCATAAATGAAGAAAAGACCCTCTGTCACTTGTCCTGTAAGCAAAATGAACTTGAAATGAGAGAAAAACTTCCCCATGCTTACTCTACTAACTCCTGAGAAACATGCTACTCACACCATTTTATAGAAAGGAGATTAAGAAGAGGTGATTGGCATAGGTGGTTACTACATCTTTTCTAGTTCTCTTGCCTTTGTTATTGTTTCTTTAGCATGCTTCAGTTAAAAGTTCTTTGGCAACCTAGAGCTCCTTGTTGTGCAAGAAATCAAATTTATTAAATTAGTTTATATTTGTAAAATTCTCGGAACACTAAGTGCTACTGGGTGTATTAAATAAATAAAATGCCCCCGGTTGGCTTGCCTTAGTAGTTGAATATCGATGTATGAATCAGGAGGTCATGGTTCAATTCTAGGTCAGGGCACATGTCCAGGTTTCAGGGTTGATCCCCTTTGAGATGCATGCAGAGGGCAGCAGATCAATGATTTTATGTCATCATTGATGTTTTTATCTTTCGTTTCCTCTCTAAAATCAATAGAAACATATATTTGAAATAAATAAAATGCGATGTAAAAAAAGAAATGGTGTTGGATTTTGTCAAATTATTTTTCTGCATCAATTGATATGTGATTTTTGTCTCTCAGTTTGTTTATGTGATATATCACATTTCTTGATTTGTGGATATTGTCTCACCCTTGTATCCCTGGAATAAATCCCCCTTGGTCATGGTGTGTGATCTTTTTAATGCAATTTTGGATCTGATTTGCTAGAATTTTGTTGAGGATTTTAGCATCTATGTTCATCAGAGATATAATTTTATTTCTTTGAAATAGTCTGAGGAGGATAAAGTTTAGTGCTTTAAATGTTTTATAAAACCCCCCTGTAAAGCAATCTGGATCAGGGTTTTCCTTAGTAGGAAGGTTTATTATTATTATTATTACCGGTTCATTTTATTGGTAATTATCGGCCTATTTAGTTATTTTTTTTCTTCTTCTTCCTGATTGTGTTTTGGAAAATTTTATTTTTTCTAGGAATGCATCCATTTCATCTAGATTGTCCAATTTGTTGGAGTAGGAGTTGTTCATAGTATTTTTTTATTATCCTTTGTATGTTTGTGGGGTTGGTTGTTACTTCCCCTCTTTCATTTCTGATTTTTTTTATTGGATCGTCTCCTTTTTCTTGGTGAGCCTGGGTGAGAGGTTCATTATTCTTGTTTATCCTTTCAAAGAACCAGCTCTTGGTTTTATTTATTTATTTTTTTTAAATATATTTTATTGACATTTCACAGAGAGGAAGGGAGAGAGATAGAGAGCTAGAAACGTCGATGAGAGAGAAACATCAACCAGCCGCCTCGGAATAGAACCTGGGACCTTTCAGTCCACAGACCAATGCTCTACCACTGAGCCAAACTGGTTTCAACAAGCTCTTGTTTTTATTAATCTTTTTAATTTTACCTCTGCTCTGATCTTTATTATTTCCTTTCTTCTGCTTACTCTGGGCTTTTCTTGTTGCTGTCTTTCTAATTCATTAAGTTGTAGGGTTAGATCATTTATTACCATTTTGTGTGTGTGTGTGTGTGTGTGTGTGTGTGTGTTGGTATTTGTTTTTGTTTTGGAAGACCTGTAGAGCTATGAACATCCCTCTTAGGACTGATTTCACTGTGTCCCATAGATTTTGGATTGTTGTATTTTCATTGTCATTTGTTTTCAGGATGCTCTTTATTTCTTCTTTGATCTCTTTGGTAATTCAATCATTGTTCTAAAAGCATTCTATTTAGCCTCCAAGTGTTTTATTTTTTTCATTGTTTTTATTGTAGTTTATTTCTAATTTTATGCCATTATGATTTGAGAATATTCTTTTTATGTTGTAATCCCCATCTTACAAAGGACACCTCAAAAAATCAAATTATGGAGTCATTTATTAAAAGCTGGCAGCATACGAGGGAGCAAAAGTTCTCCAGATCTCACAGCCCTGAACAGCTTTCCACGCCTGGCTTATATTGGCAGGAAATCACAAAAGTATAGATTACATCTTTGGGTCTGGCATGTGGAACCTGTTTCTTGATTTTACAGAAGTGAAACTGAGCAAGTTAGTTAACTAAAGTGTCTACAAATCACTGAATCAACAGAAACTCATGATCTGGGACAGATCATTTGGACAATTTAGAATAATTGTGCTGTCCAGATTCTGGGATCACTGAGTCAACAGGAATGCACTATCTGTAGCTACTGAGGCAATTTAGGATAATTATGTCTTGGGTCTCAGAGGAAATGTGTTTCAATGACCAGTGAGATCACAATCAATGGGATATTCAAACCACCATCAATGGAGTATTGGGATAGCATAATCAGAAAATCAAAATAACTTTTAAATGAGTACAGAACCCAAAACAGCAAGGTTAAAATATTAAACAGCAATTTTTACCCAAGTATGTTTGCTACCATACTTCAATATGATTTCTATTTTCTTGAACTTAAAAAGAGACTTTGACTGTGTCCCAATATGTGGTCTATCTTTGAAAATGTGCACTTGAGAAGAATGTAGTCTATAGATTTGGTGTGAAATGTTCTGAAGATGTCAATTAATTCCATCTGATATAGTAAGTCTTTTAGGATTGCTGTTTCTTTGTTTACAAGATTTATCCAGTAGTGTCAATGGGGTATAAAAGCCCCCTACTATAATTGTATTGCTGTTGATCTCTCCCAGAATTTTTTTTATGTATTCGGGTGCTTCTGTATTGAGTGCATATATATTTACCAGAGTTATAGCCTCTAGAGATAATCATGTAATTATTTTCCTTAATTCTCTCAGTGTAGTATACTAGAATGATTTATTTTTGTGTATTTTGTCATCTTTGTTTTTAAAGAATCATTTTCCCTTGGTCATGATATATAATCCTTTAAATGTTCTGCTTCATTCATTCACTAATATTTAATTGATATAAGAAGTTGCATATCAATATGCACATAGAATATCGGTCTGTGGTTTTCTTGTAGTTTTTGTGTATGATTTTTGGTATCAGGATAATCCTGGCCTCATAGAGAATGAAATATATATATTGTTTCATCTTCTTGAGTTTTTGAAAGTAATTGAAAAAATTGTGTTAATTTGTTTTTAAAGGTTTCAGAGAATTCACCAGTGAAGCCTCTTGGTGTGAGGCTATTTTGTGTTTGAAGTTTTGGGTTTTGGGTGAAATCTTCTTATTTGTTATAGGTCTACTCAGAGTGCTATTAGTTCTTGAATTGGTTTTGGTAGTTTGTGTGCTTGTAGGAATTTGTTATCTAATTGTTGGCTTACAATTATTTGTAATATGCTCTTATAACATTTTATTGTTATAAACTTATTAGTAATATCCTCACTTTTATTTCTGATTTTAATAATTTGAGGGTTTTTATTAGTAAAATTAATGAATATTTTGCCAATTTTGTTGATCTTTTCAAAGAATCATCTTAGGTTTTGTTGCATTTCTTTATTGTTTTTATGTTCTCTATTTCAGTTATCCCCACTATAAATTTTATTATGTTTTCCCTTATTCTAGCTTTGGATTTAGTTTACTTTTTTCCTAGTCATTTGGGTTATATATAGTTAGGTTGTTAATTTGAGCTCTTTCTTATTTTTAAATGTATGCATTTAAAGCTATAGATTTCTCTCTTGACACTGCTTTCATGGAACTCCTAAGTTTTTATATATTGTGTTTTTATTTTTATTTGTCTCAAGGCATTTTCTAATTTCCTTTATGATTTCCTCTTTGACCCATTGGTTGTTTCTGAGTATGTTCTTTAGTTTCCACATATTTGTGGATTTTCAAGTTTATCTTCTGTTGTTGATTTCTAGTTTTATTCCATTATGATAAAAAAAATATACTTTGTATTATTTCAAACACTTAACATTTACAGAGTCTTTGTTGTGGCCTAACATATTGTCTAACCTGGAGAATTTCCCTTGCCTACTTAATAAGAATTTTCTCTGTCTGTTAATTCTGATGCTGTTCAAGTTCTCTATATAATTATTGATCATCTGCATGGTTATTTTATTCAATATTGAATGTAGGGTATTAAAATTTCAAATAATTGCAGAGCTGTCTGTTTTCCTCTTCAATTCTGTCCATGTTTGCTTCCTATATTTTGGGGCTTCTTTGTTAGGTTGCACAAATTTATAATTTTTAGATGTCTTATTGTACATATATAATGTCTTTTTTTGATTTTATTCTTTTCTAACTTAATGTTTATTTTGTCTCACTAGTTGTCTTTTTGTTACTATTTGAATGGACTATCTTTTTCTATCCTTTTACTTTCAGTCTCTTTGTTTTCTTATATCTGAAATGAGTCTCTGGTAGATAGAATATAGATGGATCCTATTTATTAATTCATTCTTCCAGTCTCTATATTCTACTAGGAGAGTTTAATACATTTAGACTTAATTTGATTAATGATAAAGTATAAAGTATTAATTTCTGCAAATTAGTGAGTTTTCTTTTGTTTGTTTGGTTTTGTTGTTGGTTTTTTCTTTTCTTTTCTTTCTTTCTTTCTTTCTTTCTTTTTTTTTTTTTTTTTTTTTTTTTTTTTTTTTTTTACTTTTCTTATATGTTTTGTTCTTCAGTTTTCCCATTACTGACTTTTTTGGTATTTAGTTTATTTTTAATAGTGTACCATTTTGATTTCCCTCCCCCACCCCTTTTCTGTATATTTTTAATTATTTTCCCAGTGATTTCCTTTGGGATTATAATTAGCAACTTACACTTAGAACAAACTAGTTTGAATAATACCACCCTGATTTCAATATTGTAAAGACACTGTCAATATCCATCTCATTTTGTTCAGATATTGTTTTCCTGATTTCCTTTAGTTCTTTTAATATTTTTCTTTAGTTCACAAAATATATTTAAGACAGTTGATTTAATATCTTTGACTAATATTTACAATATTTCTAATATTTCCAAGGTCTGGATATCCGTGGCGGTGATGGTTTCTGTCAATTAATTTTTTTCCCTGTGAATGGGCCATTCTTTCATGTTTCTTTGTGTGCTTTGTGAATTTTTTGTTGCAACCAGGACATTCTGTGTATTATCTTGTTTTAACTCTGGGAATTCTCTCATTCTAATTTTCTTACTTCTATCTGATTGCTGGGGTTTTTGTTTGTTATGGGCTAGAAATATCCTTTAATTATTTTTGAATTATTTTTGCAAAGTGTGTATCAACCAGTCCCTAACGGATTCACAAACACCTGAGTTAAATAAATACCATTAATATTTTTGTGTGGTTGTTTATTATATAGCAATAACTAACCAATTCAATAATACATTTTAATGTATGATAGGATGCCAACCCATTTTATTTACTCACTAATTTGCAAAGATATTTTATAGCTATTCTTGGTTCTTTGTTTTGGTTTACTTAAGAATGTAACTATTTGTGTTCATGTCTTATCTTTCATTTTGACCCAGTCTAACTCTAAGATATTTTTGAAAGTAGAGACTATAGTTGGTTTATTTTTAGTAGTATCTATCACAATACTAGCTCAGAGCTTCTATGCTCATAAAGATACTCGCTACCTAGTCATTTGCTGAATAAACCAAATAACTGCAAATCAAGTTCTAGAAGCACAAGGTTGAATCCCTACATTACTATTTACTTCATTACCTATAATGATATTTAGAATGTTTGGTACATATAGATGCAGCCTATATTTAGCTGAGTTTCACTTTATTCTGTAGTCTCTTATCCATCATAGCAATGGCTATTATAATTTACTAGAGGCCCAGTGCACAAAATTCTTAAATGGGGGGTGGTGTCCTTCGGCCCAGCCTACACTCCTCTAATCTGGGACCATCAAGGGATGTACAACTGCCCATTTACACTGGGTCCAGGCCTAAACTGGCAGTTGGACATCCTTCTCACAATCCGGGACTGCTGACTCCCAACGGCTTGCCTGCTTTCCTGCCTGATTGTCCCTAACTGCTTCTGCTTGCCAGCCTGATAACCCCCTAAACACTCCCCTTCCAGCCTGATCAATGCCTAACTGCTCCCCTGCCAGCCCCATTGCCCCTAACTGCCTTCTCCTGCTAGCTTGGTTACCCCTAACTACCCTCTCCTGCCATCCTGGGTCCCCCTGCAACTGCCCTTCCCTGCAGGCCTGGGTTCTCCCCTAACTGTCTTCCCCTGCTGGCCTGATCACCCACAACTGCCCTCCCCTGCCGGCTATCTTGTGGCAGCTATCTTGTGTCCACATGGGTGCAGCCATCTTTGACCTTATGGGGGTGGCCATCTTTGTGTATTGGAGTGATGGTCAATTTGCATATTAATCTTTTATTAGATATGATATCAAATAGCACATGATGCATTAGGTTATATAGTATTCATGATATAGGAGCTATGTAACTAGTTTTCATCTTTCTGTTTTTCAATTTTACTTTAGCTTACTTCTCCAAATTACTCTTGCATCACCCTTAATTTTCTTATTTTTATTTCAAGAAACTAAGTAATATTTGGGTATATATGAAGATATTTGAAGCAGGTAGACAACACTGATTCAGCTCAGTAAGTAAGAATGTTTGCAGATTTTTCATGGGATTTTAATGGCCTCATATATAATGCTCTTGCATAATAATAAAGTAGATTCATTATCCATAACATATGAATTGAATTTCAAAATTGCTTAGTTTTTGATTTTTGCTTGAAGAAAAGAAAAAGTGGGCCAGAATATCAGGGCTTGGTGCATATATGATCAATGTAATGCAAATAATTTTCTTATTTCTTCTCTCTCTCTCTCTCAGCATTGATTTGTTGTTCCACTTATTTACACATTCCTTGGTTTATTCTTGTATGTTTCCCAACTGAGATAAAAAAAAAAAAAAAACACAACCTTGGAGTATCTAGAGGACACTAACCAACTGAACTACCTGGTCAGGGTACAATTAATTTTCTTGAGTGGGAATATATTTTTAATATTTATATCAATATTTGTTGGATCCATATTCCACTTAATATTTATCCCACTGGAGGTCTTATTACTGGCACTTATCTTTTGGTGCACTTTTCACTCCTTCCATCTGTTTGTGGAGCATTTTAATTGCCTCTACAGATCTCCACTACAGCTAAATATTTTCTGATGCAGCCCATGATAAATGGTTCTGCTATTGTGTTTAATCATTTCCATTAAATATTATAGTGAAACTAAATTATGATTTTAAATTAAATTTAAAAATAATATATTACATTGGTTTTCATTTAGAAAATCTCATTAATTTATGTTTGCACTTAAGAAAACTAACCTCTTAAATTATTTGTCCAAAGTTTAAAAAAACATGTTTCTCAGAAAACAAAGTAGTTAGAAAAAGATAACTAAATTGTTATTGTGATGACAGCACTTTCAAGACCTTCTAGCTATGTTTTAAGATGTGTGAGAAGCATGTAACTTCCCTAATTTTCATTCTGTCAAGCTTTTATCTTGACCTTGTGCAGGTCATATGACCTTGCCCAAGTCTCAACATCTGTGAACATTGCTTTTTAAAGTTTTTATTTTACAAACTCATTGTCTTATTCTGTACACAGTAAAGCAAGGTAGCTGTAGTACTTTAATAATGATTCTCCTGGGATATTTACAATATAATTGTTGTAAAAGTATATGTGATCATAGACTCAATATGCCACTCTGCTTCCATCTTTTGAGCCATACCGATATAGGTGACTGTATTATGAACATAAGTGGTGTCTCAAAATTACCTACATCAAACTGGTGAATGTGATGAAATGAAGGTGCCTATAGCACAGGACCTATTATACAAATAGCCAGTAAATGCTTATTGTATTAAAATGATATCTAATGAAAAAGCATATAACTATTGTTCATTATGCATATAAATCTCCCAAGGCAAAGGCATCTCTAGGTATAAAAGATAGTCTGTGAAGACAACTGCACACAAGCAAATCCAATGATGATGACTGAAATAGTTGAAGGAAAATCCTCTTATTAAGGCTCCTATAAATTTGGCCATGACATTTATTTTCTTTCTTTATTGATTAAAGTATTACATATGTATCATTATTCCCCCATTACTCAAACCTCAGGGGAACAGTAGGGGAGGTTGGGGGTAGGGGAAGAGATCAATCAAAGAACTTGCATGCATGCATATAAGCATAACCAATGGACACAGACACAAAGGGTGTGAGGGCATGAGTGGGTGGGGGGCAAGGCAGGGATAAGTACATTAACTTTTAAAAGACAGGATTTTTCTTTTCTTTCTCTTTCCAAAAATAGTTGCATGCTGAGAGCACAAATAATTGCAAATTTTTCCCCTGACTCCCTTCATCTCCTCCATATCCTCCAACCACACTCACTTTAGTTCTCTTTTCATTCTTGATGCCAAATAATATACTCTACCCACTTTTAATTTTTTTTGGTGGAAGGATAAAATCTAACACGCAGGCCAGGTCCTAAGTTTTTGATAGAAAAGAATGTGTCCAAGTCAAAAGATGGCCAATAGGAGACACTGAACAAATACCCAGACCCCGGAATGAGGAAGTAGAGTACTAATCCAAAAGAAAAGTAACAAGTCAAATTGAGGGACAAAATAATGTTCACCATGGATGTTAGACTAGAGAGCAACTCTATTGAATGGGCACTTCCCCTCTGTTTCCTTGCTCTTAAGCCTTTTGCCTCCTTTTATGAGGACTGAGAACCAGTGACCCCACTTCTGAATTGATGTTCAGTAAAAAGCAGATGTGGTGCTCTACATAAGGGCTGCAACTGGATGGCCTCTGGTTTCAGGTAACAATCATGGAGGCCTGGAGACAAGTACAGAAGCCAACAGATTGTTAGAATGATCTATTCTGACTTCATGCTTTTTGGGCTTCTACTACTTCACATTTCTTACAAGAACTCATTTCATATGAAGAATGTACAATATAGAAGATTTTCAATGGTGGAGAAAGTTAAGGTTGTTTTTTTCTATATTTGGGCAGGTAGTCTGCATATGGGAAACTCCAAAATGACTAAAGCCTAACTTGGTGAAAAATTGCCTTCAGATGTTCATGAAGAAAATGCGCTGAGCAATACTTATTAGAGTGAATGTATTAGGCATCACAGACACCACAGCAATTTTACACAGCTTTTCTGGGAATGTGCTATAAAAATAGCAACATGTTCTGCCAGTGATAATAATTACTGAATTCAGCATAATCTTCAGAAATTTAGATAAGGTATACCTGACAAAAGAAAGAACAAAAGAAAAGAGTGGTAATGAGAAGAACCCTTTCCTTTTTAAAAAATATTTTTATTGACTTTTTTCAAAGAGGAAGAGAGAGGGAATAGAGAGCTAGAAATATTGATGAGAGAGAAACATCAATCAGCTGCCTCCTGCACACCTCCTACTGGGGATATGCCTGCAACCAAAATACATGCCCTTGACTAGAATCAAACCTGGGACCCTTCAGTCTGCAGGCTGACACTCTGTCCATAAGCCAAACCAGTTTCAGCAAGAGAAGGACCCTTTCTCTTATGGCCAGGGATAAAGACGATTCTTACTTTACTCATTAACTAGTGGCCCAATGCACAAAATTCATGCACATTAAAAGGGAATTAATTACAGGAAATATTTTACTATTCCTATTTGCACTTTCTCTACAATACAAGTGTCAGAGATGAAAGAAAATTAGCAAAATGTATATGAAAACCTTCTTCCTGTCAGAGTCTGTGGCACACCACGGGAACCAGAGTCAACATGCACCTCAAAATCACATGATACCCAGACCCAGTTGGCCCCATTGGGCTAGATCCAGACCCGGTGAAAGTCATCTCCATCAAGTGCCACCAGGTGGGGGGCATGGCCTCAGGTCACTTGGCCTGGGCTGAGGGGATGTGCCTTGAGGTCCCTTGGCCTGGGGTAAGGGACACAAACTGAGGCCCCCCCTTCAAGTTCTGCCAGGCAGGGAGCATAGCCTTAGGTCCCCCAGCCCAGCACTGGGGTGGGAGGTGTGGCCTGAGTTCCCCTGGCCCAGACTGGGGCAGGGATCATGCCTTGAGGTTCCTGTCAAGCCTTGTGGGTAGCGAGAAGAGCCTTAAGTCCTCTGTCAAGCCCCACATGGCAGGAGGCACAGCCTCAGGTCCCATGGCCCCTCATCAGAGCATGGGACACAGCCTGAGGTCCCCCATCCAGCCCTACTGGGCAGTAGGCATGGCCTTAGGTCATCTAGCCTGGTGCCTGGGACGGGGCACAGCTTGAGGTCCCCATCAAGCCCTGCTGGGGAGGGGGGCATGATCTAAGGTTTCTCAGCCTGGCACCAGGATGGGGGGTATGGCCTGAGATCCCCTGTCAAGCCCCACCAGGCGGGGGGGGGGGGGGGCAGCCTCAGGTTCCTGCTGATTGCTTGCTAAAGCTCATTATGGGAACTTGGCCTGTGCTGTGGGAGTAGCCATCTTGTTATGGTGTGATGGCCAATTTGCATGTCCCCTCTTTATTAGATAGGATATGAACATTTCTGAGATAATACTTTTTCCCTTTCAAAAAAACAGATTTTCCCCCTTGCAAATTAATTTGTCCAGTGTAGGGACACATCTGTGTGATACTAAATTACATGCACAGGAAATTAAAATTCTTGTCCATTACCCAGTGTTTGGCCCATGTAACACCAAAATCCTTCTTTTTGATCATACCAGGGTCATGCTCCATTGTCTTTCATACCCTGTTCCTCCCAACCTCTGAGGCTTACTGCAACACAGGGGCTCCAGTTGCCCTTATTGACATCACTTTCATTTTCTACCTTAGCAAAGGAGCAAAGGGCTGAGGATGCTTGTCACAAGAAGTTTTGGCATCCCTCTGGTGTGTGCTTCTTCCAAACACTGTAGGAGTCCACTTGGGGCAATGAGGAAAGTGAACATTATGATATCTCTGAATTCTGTTGGGTCAGAATTGGGTTAATTTAAATGAATGAGAATATTTAAGAAGGTGGGTGCATCTGCACAGATGGGAAAACAATAGGGAGATTTAAGTGGTGGGTTAAAGTCCATTTGTATAGATGGTATAGTCATGGTTTGAATCTAGGCTCGGCTTGTCATGATCTTGGGTTATATGACTTAACCTCTTTGAGTCTTTTCTATGTAAAATGAGGATTTTACCTAACTCACAGGTTTCTGTCAGAAAGAAATGATATTAATGGAATATAGTAAGCATTACAATAAATGACACTTTAGTTTATCTTAGAACACAGGATCTGTAGGTTATAAAATATGCCAGTGCAGGCAGCAGTCATGTCCGAGGTTATAAGGAGTCTTAACAGGCTGAATGGACTAAATGGTGGAGAGAGGGGAAGCCTTGCAAATGGAAGAACACAAGGAAAGGAATAATGCTGCAATAAAAGGAAGCCTATTAGAACTGATTTAGAAAGAAAAACATCAACAACCAAAGTCAAACAAGAGTTGCAAAAAAATCTCTATTTCATTTAGCAAATTCCAAAAAAGAAAAAGAAAAAAGGAAAAGGCTCTAAATATCAGCTTCTGGACATTGCTTTTTATGTTTACCATTCCTATTGCCAGAAGCCCGATTAAGTAGGAAGTACACTCAGTTTTGTCAGGAAGTGGGGTGGGTGTTAATTAGAGTGGTGTGAAACTAGCAGGTTTCAAGTCTCAGTGGTGTCAATGGAAATTTCAGTCACTGCAACTTTCAGAGCCTCCCTCCAACCATGACATTTTCAATGTGTGGTTTTTTTTTACATATACCAAAAAAGGAAGCTTATTAACTACAGAACCAGAACTGCCTATAAACAGGATTACCATTAACAATACTTCCAGAAGGGGGCAAGGGAGAGAATTGGGGAATAGAACCACTTAATCATGACTACTGCTATTCAAAAAGGAGAAAGGGAAGGAACATATGGCATATTTCATTAATTGAATGAAAACACCTATACAGTATTAGTCTAATTTTTTATTACATCCTAAGATAAGTGTTCAATGTTAGAAGGGGCCCCTGGAATATACTGATGTTCCTGGTGTAGATAGAAGGAACTTGAAATGGTGCTCCTTACAATAACAGAATTACACTCCCAAATCACTTCCTCCTGGTGCCTGTAATCACTCATTTGACTTGAGGTTTTCATGGTCCCCATTAAATTGCTAATAACTTTATGAGGGATAATATATTAAGTTATGAAGTGCTATTAAACCTTAAGTGATAATTATTGATCAAATCCTTTCCAAGAAAATAATCTATTGAGAGGTTTTTCCAAGAAGGAATATAGGAAATTATCTACTGGGAGTGAATTTGATTAGAGAGTGATGGGGCATAGAGCATAAAGATACTGTGAGGATACCTGGATGACGGTTCAAAATTATCTGGGTGTAGGAAAAAATCTGAAAGAAAAGGACCAAAGGTTCAGGGGAGGATTTTAGCAAGAGATTACTATGTGCCTGGCAGTAGGTGAGACACTCACACTTCGTTTTTTCCTTATGTATTGAAGTTAAGCACTGCTTACTTCACAATTTTGCCTGGGGCCAGCTTTGCATATATTATAGCTGTTTACCTATATCTGTGAGCTATGATTTAATTTCTATTCATAGTTCTTGTATTTGACTTTTCAAGTGTAAGGACCAGTAAAAAGTAAAAGAAAATTCCCTAATGGACACCAATAGCTTTCCATCAGGAAAAGAATTAAACTATTTGATCAGTGGTAGCATGATGAAAAGGAAGTATTGCACTGTAATTTTTTCTGGCTATTTTATTTTTTATTTATATTGCATGTTTTTGTTGATTTTTTTTGAGAGAGAGAGAAAGTAAGGGAAAGGGAGAGAGAAAGAGAAACAGCTACCCCAAGCCCACAACCAGGGCATGTGCCCTGAGAGGGAATCAAACCAGTGACCTTGGTGCGTGGGATGATGCTCAATCCACTGGGTCACACCGGCTGGGCTTTTCCTGGCTATTTTAAAAGGGTCTTTCAAACTCTTTACACCTTCCTGCCTTATCTGCAAAGTTATTGAGGTAATTTTGGAAGTTGCATTCCAACGTAGGCATATATTTTATTGAAAATCCAGGTTCAGTAATGAGTCCTTATAGCAGAAATATCACTCCTGCTCTTTCAAGCTGTGCTTGTGCATTTGGTGTTAGAACACAGAGAGCAATGGTAGATCGTGTAAATTGGACAACTGGCAAACCTCTTTCTGGGTCAAGATTTCTTTTAACCTTAGTGCTTTAATGATAGACACTGCACTCAGAACAAGTGATTTCCATATTATTTCATTTTTTCTCTAGAGTACAATAATCCAGTAAATAAAAATAACTAAGGAGAAGGATTTATTTTTAAATTCATGGAAGTGGGACTTAAGCTTCAGAATTTTAGCCTTCTGGGCTGTGTTGTCACCTGCGCCTCTTCTGTGATCTGTGGTGCTGGTTTACTATTAGCTCATATAGCCACACCTCCATATTCATTAGGGTCTGCATATGTGAGCTGATATAAAGTCTATCCTGCAAATACAGCAAGGTGTACAGTTATACAGAACACATTAGCTGTGCACATTCATAACTGTGACACCAGTTTGACACTTGAAAAAATAGCAAATCTGTGTCCATCAGCAGCAGAATTTTCTATTTTGTTGTTCAATGAACATTATGTTGTTCTTAAATGAATAGGATATTAGGGAAGTAAGTATGCTAATGTCAAGAATTCTATATGCCATCAAATTCATTTCAATCAAATACAATTATGTATGACAGACATAGCCCCATTTGGAAAATATTTTAATCATTTGTTTTCAAATAAGTTCGCTTAATGGATTTAGTTGATCATAAGTAGTGTGAAATTCATAATTTTAATTGGAAATCATTGTTGAAATTGTACTCTTGTACAATTAAAATTTCTAACTGAACAAATAGAACATTACAAATAGCCAGACTGTTAAGTGAAAAGGAAGAGGAAAGAAGGAAGTGAAAGGGGAAAAAAAAGTACCTCACAGTTTGGTGTAAGGTTTCATCTTAGAAGTATATGCTTTGACAAAAGAGCTAATGATCCCAAAGGGATAAAAATGTATCATTCTGATTAAAACATGTTGGAAATTTAATGTATGAACTTACTATCCTGTCTTACTATGCTGAAATTTGGGAACATGATGTTTCTGAGGTCAAAATAACAGGAAAATACTGATCACCAGAAGAGAACTTTGAATTTAAACCTGTAGAAACAGTATCACCCTCATTGTCCTGAAAGGTTAACAGGGAGACAAGAATCCAAAATTTTGATACAAGTCTCAAAAGCTAATGAGTTACCATGTTTTCTGCTCTAATAGGCTCTCAGTGGGATACAGGAGTACTGAAGCTGCTTGTGGCTCAGCTGGAATTAGAGGTCTCTTGCCAGTTAGTGAGCTCTCCAAACAGAAGTACCTATATGAAAAATTAACTATTATTGTCATCAGAAATGAATAAGCATATTTCTCTTTATCTGGATTTAAATTGAATTAAACCACTATATAGTAAAATAACTTTTAAAAAGAATATTTGGGAAACTAAAGACAGCAATAGGAGATGAATGAATTTTATTGGATATTGCCAGAAGGTGATTTCTGTTCCAAGATAAAAGTCTGTAACTCAGAGATTAATAGAAGTTCTACACCATTTCTTAATGGTCTAATTTACAGTTCTCCACACTCAAAGACATAATATTATTTACAATAAAATAAAATTCCTTTGAGCTAATGATAGTGCTTTATAACAATAAAAATTAAATAGAAGAGTCCACTCCCTGAAAAATATGCAACTTGCTTATTGTTTCTGCCTTAAGGAAAATATTTTTATAAACCTGGGAGAAATCAGAATTTATACAGCATAACATATCATAAAATATACATCATTCTCTTTCTTTTTGTAAACAATATTAGAACAAAGACCAGGAGGGATATGAAATTATTTTGCTGCTATAAAAAAGTGATCTTTATAATTAAACTTCAACCTATTTACTTGACTGAACACATATCTTTGGGAGAGATACATATAGTGAAGTGAGGAGGGAGGTAGACACCTCCTTAACCAGCAAAATGTCCAGAATCAGTCCTAGTGATCAATGCAGTGAAGGTCAGATTCCATTTGCTCCCATTTGATTATAAAATAAGACAGTTTTATTAGGTGAATATTATTCACACACAAAATTGCATGTGGTATGCATAATGATGTTATGTGCATCTGAGAATGCTTTCCTAAAATTATGGCAATGTGAATGTTTTATATACATATATTCACACTGCAGAAAGACCTAAAGTCATCGAAATAGAACAAAGATATTATCATCATCTCTACTGAATAACACATTTTAATTTTAATATTGAAATTGTGTTTTTGACAAGTTAAAGCACATTTATCTTGGTGGCTCTCAAATCTATATTTCCCGCCTAGACCTCTCCACAAAATTTCAATTCTGTGTAGGCAAGTGTCTACCTGCATATCCCATTGGTCCCTCACATCAACATGTCTAACATGGAAATCATATGTTTCTTTGTCCTAACTTGCTTTTTCCTTTGCTACCGTGTTTCCCCTAAAATAAGACATCCTCCAAAAATAAGGCCTACTTACAGGTTTCCTTCTGAGTGAAATATAAGGTATCCCCCCCCCCCCGAAAATAAGGCCCCCAGGCTCTGTCTCAGAATGAAAATTAATTTACCGTAAACTGGTCACTAGGGCCGCCCTGACTGGCATCTAGCAACCAGTGATGTTACGTGGAGTTCTGATGTCACTGCTGTGTGAATGGAGAGAAATCAGCGTGGAAACTTTGTGAAACCTAAACTGCAAGAAGTTGTGACTTGGGGAAGAATTCATGGGAGAAAATCACTGACAGTTGCATTGCAAATGCACTGCAAGCAGGCTACCTTGACAAGAAGTATTCATTTAAAGACAGTGCTATTGCTAAACATGAGAGATTTGGTCCACTGATTCTGAAAGAAATGGAGTCACAAGAAATTCACCAGGAAATTCAGGAATTGGATTGTCATGATGATGTTCCAGAAGATGATGGCATGATTGTCATTGAATAAATGAGTAAATTCTTGATACTGTAGGATTCACAGTTTGTCTTGTTTGTGTTGACAACTATTGTACTACCGCACCATATACAGGTAATAAATTTCCTTTATTTTCATTTAACAATAAATGTGTACCATATTCTTCTTCATGAAAAAATAAGATATCCCCTGAAAATAAGACCTAGTGCATCTTTGGGAACAAAAATTAATATAAGACACTATCTTATTTTCGGGAAACAGGGTAGTTCCAACTGTGGTAGAAATATAGACTTTTACATTCAAGTTGAAACCACATGCTAATAATACATTTTTTTAAGCATTTTTCTTATATGTATCTTTTCTTGTCTCCTCACTGAGTTCAGTCTCTATTCAGCTCTTCTGATTATTTCCCATCTTGGCTTCCTCAAAACTCTTCTGTCTACACTATTGCCTGGGTTATTTTATGGAAAGTATATCTGATAATGCTACTTCCCTAACTAAAGCATTTCAATGGAATGTCTAGATAAACATATGAGATGACCTGACCACTTCTTGAAGCCTATACACCATTGATAGTAAAAGCAACTGAGAAGGTATAAAACCACAGGGACAAAGAGGATGGGAGAGGAAACCCTGAAGACAAGGCAAATTGATACATTTTGGAAGCTTGAAAGCAAACATATGAGTAGTAATTTATGTAACAGAGTACAAAAAGATAAAACTTAAATATCTGCAGAAGGAAGAAGTAAACTTAAAAACACATGAGAAAGGCTCTGGAACTAAAGGCAGCAGTTAACTCTAGAGGCAGATTGACTGGTTTTGGTTTTTAATAGAAACAAGAAGATTGGTTGAAAGTCTGGATAAGCAGTAAGATCCCAGATTCCTTTAAGAAACTCACTTTCTGCCAAAGCCGATTTGGCTCAGAGGATAGAATGTTGGTCTGCGGACTGAAAGGTCCCAGGTTCGATTCAGGTCAAGGGCATGTACATTGGTTGCAGGCACATCCCCAGTAGGGGGTGTGCAAGAGGTAGCTGGTTGATGTTTCTCTCTCATCGACATTTCTAGGTCTCTATTCCTCTTCCTTCCTCTCTGTGGAAAATCAATAAAATATATTTTTTTAAAAAGAAACTCACTTTCGTTTTTTTTTTAGGCAACAGTTCTGGAGTAGAACATATATATTTTTCAAAAAGTATTTAATACCTTAAAATACATGTGATATACATGTGAATATATAAATATAATTTTATTACAATGCATATGAAACTTATAATCATTCATTAGCCTGGGCAGTTGTTACTATCACTTATTCTCTTGCAATAGCTTTATGTGTGCCTTTCAGGCAACACAGTGTTCAGAAAGTAGATGTTTAATAAATACATAATTTACTTTCAATGAATAAGATGTGCAGATGGGCTTCTTTACTGAAATGGGGTTTATAGAATAGGGGCTTTCTAGACCCTGAAACATGAAAAGTCTTAGATCTTTGTTGATGGAGCTTTGAGGTCCTATTGTATTGTAGCAATCAAGGTTTAAGAAGGAGCAGCAGGTGGAAACCATACATACGAGGTGAAGTTGAAGAGACTTGGGAGAGGTCACAAATTGTAGGTACCATACAGTGTGGAATTACAGAAGGAATTTATAACCTGCCTTGTATTTTGGTAGGCAGAATGACCAGTGCAGCATGGATATAGAATATAGAATATCTAGTCTTTGGGGAAAGAAATGATAATAAGGCTGAGATGAAAGGTAGGTAGGTTATAAAATAGGAGAAAATTATGTTTCATGTGAGCATGGTATGTGTTGTGATTTGGAGTCCTTTTCAATTTTCATCTCTCTCCAAAGACAAGTTGGGAGACATATTATCATGACTGAATTGGAGAGTCGACAGCATAACAGAAAGTGTCATTGTATAGTTTGGGACTAGTGAAGATGGAAACCATAATACTATTTTTTTTTTGCACAAGCATCCCCAGGAAATTAACCTCCAAATACCACTGAGGAATAGGCACTGTATGGCTTCTTTATGGATCAGTAGAATGATGAAATATAGTAAAGCTATATAAGTAGACCAAAGATGTACAAGAAGACATGCATTGAGCAGAAAATAAATTGGAGCCCTGCTTCTCAACTCTTGATTTAACCAGAGACAGTTCTATCCCAAACAGGAGATTCAATATAGAAGTAGGATGGAATTCAGAAGTAAAATCTGATGAGTATTTTTTATGAAATATTATAGCTGTCACTCCAAAGGCCCTAGTCCTGAGATAGTGGCAGTTAAGATATTAAATTTATATTTTTCTGAGAACTCTTCATGGACTGTTGCCATGTCAATGACAATGCAGACAAGATTTTAAAGAGCATGCTGCTTGGAGTGCCTTCTGTATAGTGCAGCTACACTCTGGAACAGCTAGTGTTCATCTGAATTCTTTAATATTTCTCCAAAGGATTCCTGTTTTCTGACATAATCTTTTTTTCTTAAGAAGAAATATCAGTGGTGCATATTGTAACTATACTTTATCATCTGAACTTCTATCCCAAAGAACAAAACATCAAGATGACCCCAAAAAGAAAATGCTGATATGGTCCTAACGAAAGTGTTTAACAATTTTAAAAATCTGCTATCTTGTCTCTCTCTCTCTCTCTCTCTCTCTCTCTCTCTCTCTCTCTCTCTCTCTCCTATTAAAGCATTGATCATCATGTCATACAGTAATGAACATAAACCGTGACCAGTTTACTGAGTAAGGCTATAATCAAAAGAACACATAATGATATATTTGTCTGTCTGTCTTTTCTTTTCTTTTTTCTTTTCTTTTCTTTGCATTTCATTTTCATATATATCCATGTTTGTGCAGAGACTTTAAATGTGTTTCCTGAAGGCAGATGCCAGTGTAAGTTTAACAGTGAAGAAAGGAGAGTGGAACACGATGGCCAGGGGAGGAGATGCTGTACATTGAGGGCAGGACCAGAATATATTTCAGGAGGGAAGCAGGATTTTGATAACAAAGGAATCCAGAGCATGTGCCTTTGCTTGCTGAAGAGACTACAGATAAGGAACTCTGACTTTTAATGATCTCTTTATACCTAAAGGATATGCTTTCCAATGGATTCCTTCACAGTCTTTTCATTATAATTTTATAACAGTCATGTCAACACACTGGCTTTTAATTATAGGAAAGGGATTAGTTTGGGAGACTGTGTCCAGTACACAAGTCTACCTCTACCATGGTCAGGGTGGTTAGTGAGGGGAATGAAATGCTTTGAAGGTGATACTGGAGGTAAATAATTTCCCTAACACTATTATTTTTGCACAGCAATGTAATTACAAGGTCTTTTAGTCTGTTACATAATTTAGATGAATGTGTATCCTGATGAAATTGATAATTAGAAAAAAATAGATACCAAGGATAAATGCAATGAGTTTTCAAAAGTTTCATGGTAGTGACAATAGCAACACAACTATTAACATATATACTAGCAACACTTTCTATGTTCCAGAAACTTTTATAATTTACATTTCTCATGACATACAACACTCAGAAAAACCCATGACATAGGTACTGATGTCCTCATTTTAAGAGGCAGATTTAAGATTGAATCCCAAGCAGGGTGGTTCTAGGGCCTGCACCCTTTATTGCTATGCAGTATTGCCTTTCATGAGATAACCTTCTTTATTTTTTGACTTGGCTTTATGACAGGATCAGAGCTTAGGCCTATTTGTGTGCAGGTGAAGTTTTTGTGTGACTTAACACACTCTTCCTTTTCACACCTTGCACAACTACCCTGCCTCCCAACCCCCCCCCCCCATGTCCCATGCAGTACTACTTCCTTGCACTTTTGTTCTACTAATAGGGAAGCACATGATAAAAAGTATCCTCTAAATTTTATGTTATCCCTCTCAGAAATATATTCTTCCAGGTATAAAACAAGGTTAACTCTCCCAGAAATATTTGTGTTTTCAAAGAGGATGTGTGGAGAGGAGACTGGGAGAATACTGATAGGTAAGATTTCTGAAAGCTCCTCAAATTGAAAAAAGGTAAATAATGACATATTTCCCTACCTTTATGGGCAGTCTAGATTTATGGTGCTATCAGCTCTTCATTGTCAGAAGCAAAGGTCATGAAATATTGGATAGTTTTCACATCACTTCAGAGGCTCCTGTCTCCTCTACTCACCCATAAGTCATCACTACATCTGGATTTCTGTGGAGAGGAAAGATCCTTACCATTTGTAGTACAATAGGGATAAATTTCAGGCTCATTGATTTGCCAAGTTTAGCAAATATAAATACATGATTCCAGTGCAAATTTTAATTTCATATAATAAACAATATTTAGTATAAATACATCTCATGCAGTAGTTGGGACATTCTTATACAATAATTATTTGATGTTTATCTGAAATTTAAATTTAACTAAACATCTTGTATTTTGTCAGGTAATCATATTCAGGGTGGATTTTAACTGTCTGTAGACAGGAAAACTTATACTTATGGATATCTTATGGTAATCTAAATATGAGGTGCTGAGAGCATGAAGGGGAGTGGTGACTGTGGAGAAAGGGCCACATCCATCCCCACTGTGGAAGAGATTCAAAATGTGGAGATTGCTAACCTGGGAGGGGTTGATGGAGGTATCTCAGGTGTCTTGCAGAGAAGTTGTTAAGTAACAAAGCAAAAGTCATTATAAAAGACTAAGGCCAGAAACTTGGGGATTTTGGGTCAATTTTGGGGAGATAACAGGTTGCATATGTTAGTCTGAGCAGAGACAGTATTGAGTCCAGGAAGTTGAATAAGGCTTAATGAGATTAGCAAAACTTAAACATTATTCCAGGCAATAATCCAGAACACTAAAGGTCAGCAGTTAGTTTGCTATTGAATACCTAACAACCAGATATTATATACTCATACTCCCATTTGAATTAAGATCATACCTTATGTTTATTGGTTTAGTTAATGTGATCAGGTCAGGTGCAATTGTTTAAAACCCAAACTACAATTGCAAAATGCCACACATGTAGTCTTCTGAAAAAATTCTCAACATCCAATGGCTATTTTCTGAAGGTACACAATACTTCAAACATAAAAGAGAATCCACTTTCATTGGATTATGAGTTTGCTCCCTCCTCAGGCTTGGGCAAACTATGGCCCGCGGGCTGGATCCAGCCTGTTTGGCTGTTCTATCCAACCCGTGGAGTTGAAAGAGTGGAGGGTTCTCTTGCTCTCCCCTCCACTTCTTCACCAGCAGCAGTGTTAACATGGCAACATGAGGAAACACGGCCACAGCTCCTTCTTCTGAGTGGGCGGATTTATATCCTCCCATTCAGTAGAAGGAACAACCTCTCAATCTTCCAGAGGCTCCTTGTAATGCCCGCAGATGCTTCTCCCAACATCACCCTGGGAATGCTTAGAGACGTTATCGAGGTGATGTAGGGAGACACGCCCCTGAAGAGCACAGTGTCAGAGCCTTTCTGAGGTAAGATTAAGAGCTCTACTCAAACAATTTTTTCCTGTTCTCACATTCTGTACATCACAATGACTTGTTAAAAAAAAACAACAAAGACTTTCAGCTTTTAGGGCTTGTATCCACTGCAGTTATTTTCCCCCCACTGTGGATGGGTGCAGCAGGGAAAAAGACACACAGAGGACATGTCACATTAGCCATGCTGTGACTGCATTTTTTGCTGATACGGATGCAGTATCAGTAACCCTACTGTGGCCACTAACCGCATGGGTTAGCAGCAAAACAAATACATTTGGTGCTGCCTTTGCTTCTCCCCCTTGCACCTATAAAAATGCGTGCTACAGGGAATTTGTGTTAACATGCACCACTGCACATTAGCATCAATGCAAACATGATGGAAACCTGTGTACCCTGCATTAACCATAGCTGTGCTGCATTGCAGTACTGCACCACACTGCAACGGCAGCACAACTAGTGTGAACGAATCCTAATTCAGTGGGTTGAACAAAAAGATTGTATAGAAATGTGATGAACTAAAGATTTTATTACAAAATGGTTTAATTTCAGGGTTTCAGAAGTAATTGGACAAATGAAAGCTGAAAATCAAATGTTCATATCTAATGCGTGGATGAAACCCTTTCATGGTAATGACAGCCTGAAGTCTTGTACTTATGGACATCACCAGATGCTGGGTTTTCTCCTTTGTAATGCTCTGCCAGGCTGTCACAGTAACAAAACATTATATATATATATATATATCCTGCCATTTCCAGCATTTAAAAGTGGCACTTGACTGTTTTTATAGAGTCTAGTGGATGCAATCTGACATTGGTAATGGGCTCTTTCACACTATGTGCACTGCTGCTGTTTTTTGCCAGTAATGGAAGTGCTAGTGGTAACTACTGGTTACCCATGTTTTGCACTGCCCTAGCACCTCCCCTACAAGTGTGTCTGGAAGACACAGCAATGTGCAGCTATGTGTGTTACTATAAACAAAGGGCCTGTGTGAAAGATACACAGGTTTCTTATGAAGGAAAGGGGTTGTTCTCTATGGTCAGGGTGTGCCTCTGTCCCATGTCTGGACTATTTCAGATGATTTTGTATATATATATATATATATATATATATATATATATATATATATATATATATATATATATTAGGAGACCAAAAAATGTTATAGTAGAGCAAATTTAATCACTTGTTTTTATACTTTACTGTCTTATTTTAGTATATAATTTAATAAGAGAACTGTACTGTTGGTTTTAGCCCAATATTAAACATTAGTGGACCAAAGAAAAGGAAAGTGGACAGTGAATGCCGAGTGTTTAAGAGGGAGTGGACAACAAAATATTTTTTCACCGAAGTCCGATCAATGCTGGTATGTCTGATATGCCAGGAAACACTTGCAGTCTTCAAAGAGTACAATTTCAGCAGTCACTTTGCCACAAAGCATGGCAACTATGCTAGCAAGCAGTCACCTCAAGAACAGGAAGCTACTGCACAGAGGTTGATGGCTAAATTACAGGCTCAGCAAAATGTCTTTCACAGACAAACTGCAATTCAAGAGACAACTACCAAAGCAAGTTTTATGCTATCATTCAAATTAGAAAAAGCTAGCAAACCTCTCTCTGAAGGCAAGTTTTTGAAAGAATGTATGATAGAGACAGCAGGTCTCTTGTGTCCAGAGAGCAAAGACAAGTTTGAAAAACTCAGTTTATCGAGCATGACAGTGACTCGTGGAGTGGAACTGATTGATGAAGACTTGGCCAGCAAGGTTAAATAGTAAGGCAGAGTTCTTTATTCACTAGCATTGTATGAAAGTAATGATGTAAATGACACTGCTCAGCTCTTAATTTTTATCCGAGGGATTAGTGACAATTTTGAAATTACGGAGGAGTTTTTAGCCATGAAGCCACTAAAAGGAAAAACACGGGGAGAGGACTTGTATGACCGGGTGTCTACTGTCATCGAGAAAATGAAGCTACCATGGAGTAAACTTGCTAATATCACGACAGATGGATCTCCAAATTTAACTGGAAAAAATGTTGGACTGCTAAAAAGAATTCAGGGTAAAGTGAAAGAGGAGAACCCTAACCAAGATGTTATTTTTCTTCACTGTATTATTCACCAGGAATCATTGTGAAAGTCTATATTACAAGTTAATCATGTTGTTAATCCAGTCATAAAGCTTGTTAATTTCATTCAAGCAAAGGGATTTCAGCACCGTCAGTTTATAAAGTTTCTGGAGGAAACTGATGTGGATCACCACAACTTACTTTACCACTCTCGTGTCCACTGGTTGAGTTTAGGCGAAGTTTTCCAACGAGTGTGGGAGCTCAAAGAAGAGATTGGTACATTTTTGAAATTAAAGGGGAAGTCTGACAAATTTACTGAGCTGAGTGACTTTGCATTTGCTGTAGATATATTTTCACATTTGAATGAACTAAATGTGAAGCTACAGGGAAAAGATCAGTATGTACATGACATGTACACTAATGAAAAAGCCTTTAAATCGAAGCTGATTTTCTTTTCCAGACAAAGTCTTCACTCATTTTGCCACACTAGCCACACAGAAGGAGACCATCCAAAACGTGAAGAAATACAGCAAATCACTGGATGACCTGCATGCAGAATTCTGTCGTCGGTTTTTTGATGTTGAAAAAATTAACCAGTCACTTCAACCGGTGGCCTGTCCTTTGTCACAAAACCCTGAAACAGCACCAGAAGAGGTGCAACTGGAACTCATCGATCTTCAGTCTGACTTTGTCCTAAAGGAGAAATTCAGCTCAGCTCTCTTGAACTAAGAGACTTTTATGCTTCACATAATGAAGCCACTTTTCCAAACATCCGGAGGATGGCACAGAAGATACTGGTGATGTTTGGGTCAACCTATGGTTATGAGCAGACAGTGTCATGAACATCAACAAAGCCCCTCACAGATTCAGCTTAACTGATGAACACCTCAGATCTATCCTGAGAATAGCCACAACAAAACTAATTCCAGACTTTGATGCATTAGCTAAAAAGGGAGACCAACAACACTGTTCCCACTGAAGTTGATGTTTTAAAGACCAAAAACCTTTCAACCCAGTCTACTTTGCCATCTACATCTACGTCCCGGGCATAATTTAGAAGTTGCACTAAATAAAATGTTTAATTTACTGTTTACACATTTTGTTCTTTTCTATTTGCTTTAGTTTTAAATTATTTTATTATATTTAAGTTTAATTTGAAAAGATTTTGTACCTTTCTTTTGTTAGGCAATTTTATTTTGCCTTTGCCATCTTCAATATAAGGTATGTTATTGTGCTATGATTCCTCCATTTTTTGAAGTTTCAAATTATAATAATTAGTGTTTACATTCTTCTTGTTAAAATGTTTGAAATTAATAAAACTATTTGAAATAAAAGAAAAGACCGTACCCTTTTATGTAATGATGTTTACTTTGAATTTATATTAGTTCACACAAACACTCCATCAATGCTTTTGTTCTGGCCCTCCGGTCCAGTTTAAGAACCCATTGGGGCCCTCGAGTCAAAAAGTTTGCCCACCCATGGAATAGACTGTGGAATCTCAGAAGGAAGGAGGGGGTGGGTGGTGGGAAGATATCAACCAATGAACTTTTATGAATATATGCATAACCAATAGACACAGATAATAGGGTGGTAAAGGCCTGGGGTGGAATAGGAGGGGATGTGGGTGCAGGCTAAAAGAGGTTAGTAGAGTAGAAAGGGGATATATGTAATACTTTCAACAATAGATTTTTTTTTACAAAGTAGATTACAACTAATGGTTAAATTAGGAAATATAAGTTTTATTTATGGAATTGCTCATAATGTGAAGCTTATTTTCTGTTCTAGCTAGAATGCCCATTAGCTATTTTGATGTACTTAATTATAGTTTGATTTCAGAAGGAAAAAATCATTGTTCATATGGTAAGCTGAATGAATAATACCTAATTAGACAGCTTTTTCAAGATGCTAATACGAGAAGTGGAATACAGAGTAAGGAAAGTATTTTAAATACAAAGACAGGGTTGTAGGGCATACACAGTAGGGTTACAGTGGGAACTGTAATTCTGCATTTCATTACTTGTCTTGTGTGATTACAAATTTAATGCTGTATCAAGACTGTGTGACTTTTTCCTTTAGTTTGAGAATGATTTATTTGTGAATAATCAGGAAAGGAAAAGGTTTAGATGTGACTTGAACTCACCTTAACTAGGAGGACCCTGCATCTTTTAGGAAGATAGAATTGGAAAACAGTATGAAAATGTGATCTCAAAAGTACATGAGCACACTGTAGAAAACTATTTTGCACTTTCACTCTGACTTCCTTTGCAGCTATAGATTTCCAAATGCTTGGAAATGGGCACAGAAGCTCTATGATGTTTCTTAAAAATCCATAGGTCTAGTTGTGATCGTGAATGAATTTCAGAGAATAGCTCGCAGCTGACGCTGGCAACAGAAAACAAGAGAGGCTACAGGAGCATGGATTTACTGAAGTACAACTTGCAACAGTGAAGTATGACTATCATTATCTGAGAAAGTGCAGCAGCAGACAGGTGAAGTGTGCAGCAGTAAACATATGATTTGTCTTGCTCTTAGAAAAGGGCTGGAGTCAAACATGGGTATCCGATTGTGTGCGTGTCACACTGACCATACATTAAACTGCTACGTGTGTCTTCACATGATGCATTTTGATGGAAAGAGAAGTTGATGGTCAATTAATATAATTCTAGAGTAACAAAGACAAAATAAAGAAATTAAATTAACTATGCCCTTCAAGTCATGGAATACCAAGCATATCATTAGCAAAAAAATTTTTGCTTAGCCTTAGCCAGGTTGGCTCAGTGGATAGAGTGTTGGCTTGCAGAGCAAAGTTTGATTTACCGTACTTGGTTTGATTCTGGTCAACGGCATGTACCTTGTTTGCAGGTTCCTCCCTAGCCCAGGCCCTGGTTGGGGCGCTTGCAGGAGACAACCAATCAATGTGTTTCTTTCTCTTTTCCTCTCTCTTCTACTCTCTCTAAAAATCAATGGAAAAATATCTTCAGGTGAGGATTAAAAAAAAGAATTTTCTTAATGGAAGAAAACGCTATTAAAAGTTTGAAACAGTAGTTAGAATTAGTATAAAAAACAACGATGAATGAATTAAAATGTAGAATATCAGTCAAAAACGAGCATTCCAATATTTTAAATTGTTTTTATTTTTCAGTTACAATTGACATGAATTTTATATTAGTTTCAGGTATACAACATAGTGATTAGGCATTTATGAAGTAATCACCCCAATAAATCAAATACCCATCTGACACACCATACATAGTTATTACAGTATTACTGACTATATTTCCCATACTGTACTTTACATCCCTATGACTATTTTTATAACTGGAGATTTCTATTTTTTTTTTTAGAGTTAGATACAGGATGGGAGAGAGAGAGAAACATCTATGCAAGAAAAAAGCATTGATCAAATGCCTCCCCAGACCGCCCCAACCAATGATTGAACCTGCAACCCAGGCATGTGAGCTGACCAGGAATGGAACCACAGACCCCTCAGTGCAAAGGAGGATGCTCCAACCAACTGAGCCACACTGGTCAGGATACCAATTTTTACTTATTAATTTCTGCTTCATTTTCACTGAGTCCCCAACTGCTCTTCAGTCCAATCTCTTATAAGGTCAGAAAAATGGCAGAAATGTGATCATCCTCATTTTTGTCAACTTATAATGAAAGTGAGTTAATATAAGAAATAGAAAAGGAGAGACAAACAAAAGGTAGCCACGTTTTAGGTTTTCACTCAGTGCATGTAGATTGCAATGAATAAGAAGTAAAATAAACAAAAGAATGTAAGGCTGCCCTTTCCCCAGCTGCTGGTAAGGTGTTCAGTTCTTCTGAGGAAGCTAAGGCCTAGTTAGGGTGAGGCCTTCACTTCATCCAGTGACTAGCACGGCTCCTGGTGTTATATTGTCAATCAGTGAGCTAAATACAAGAAGCCTTAACAAGCTAATTAATTAGGAGTCTTTATTAAACGTGGGCCCAGAGCATAATATCTCCATCAAATTCTGAGCGAAAACATGGAGGAAGCTTTCTCTATTTATATGCTTCCAGTTCTTTGTCTCCCAAATATGGTTTTCCCGGACCTTCTTCAGACTTTACAAAGAGTTTTGTGTAAGTTATTTCTGCATACAGCTTGTAACCTTGAGTGTATATCATATTTAATAAATACCTGTCACGAGAATTATAGAAATATTATCAGTATTAGCTTCTTATGTTAGATGACTAGCTTGGAAGGTTAGACAGCTAAGTTTTTATATTTTTCTATTTAAAGTAAAAAGCAAAGTCATATTACAGAATAAGAGACTGTCTAAAAATGACAGTTTACAATGACAGAGTTTACAGAACAAAGGGACTATCTAACAATAGCAGATAAGTTCAAACAGCAGTTTTTATACAAGATGGAGGTTACGATGCTTCACTGTATGCGCTCACCCATCCACTCTCCCTCACCATGCCTCAGAATCAGAGCTCCCCTGCATCTACTCGGCCCTTAACCTACAAGAGGATGAAGTGATGTTAACAGAGGATAAGATCAATGCCCTCATTAAAACAGCTGGTATAAATGCTGAACCTTTCTGGCCAGGCTTGTTTGCAAAGGCTATGGCCAATGTCAATATTTGGAGTCTCATCTGCAGTGTAGGGGCTGGTGAACCTGCCCCAGCAGCTAGTGTTGCACCAGCAGGAGGTCCTGATCCCTCCACAGCTGCTGCCTCAGCTGAGGAGAAGAAAGTGAAAACAAAGAAAGAATAATATGAGAAGTCTGATGATAATATGGCCTTTGGTCTTTTTGACTAATCTAGCTCTTTTGTAACACATTGAATAGAAGGTGACTTCTGTTGGGAAAAAAAGAATGTAAGGCTGAAGCAAAAATCCAAAAACGACATATTTGAATGTAATATATGTTGCATGAACAGACTTTACTACCAACAAAATGCTAAAAGCACTTGCATGTAAAAAATAGAATGTCAGAGAACCAAAATTTGATAAAAACTTGACATAATAGAGTATTTAATTTGCCTGAGTTCTTATTCTTATTCTCTTTATCACCATTTTCTCATGAAATGTCTTCCTTGTAGTGGAGAAGCAGTGTTTTAATATGATATCCATGAGAACTTTTATAATTTAAACCAAAAGATTGAGCTCTATTTCATCAGATTGATATAAACCAGAAGCTCTTTAAAATGAAAAAGTAAAGGGAAAAGATTTCTCAGAATAAAAATAATTTAGAAATAAGTGCAATATCAAAATAGATAAAAGGGGCAGAATTGCTTCAATGTCAGTTAGGATGAAAATGGTACAGACAAAAGTGAACGGAGGAAGACAGCAAAACTGAGTCATCCACATATGAAGAAAATGAAAGGAATGTGTATTAACAATGTGCATTGATGCCCAGATAGTTCAAGTTGTGACAGCAATTCCCTGAATATCGTGATTTGCAATGGATTTTAGAACATAAGTATAATGCATAGACTCTGTCTGAACAAAGGAAATGTTTATAGTTTACTCACAATTTAGGACAAAATAATCAATATGGTCCTTTGGGCTTGTTAAACCACAGTTTCTACAGAAGCTGTAGTATATTTTATATATTGTTTTTCCCACTTGTTAAAAGACACACACAAAACATGATAAAGGTCATTTGTTAAAAAACCCACAGATAACATTGTAATCACTTATGAAAGCCTGAAAGCTTTCCCCTGAAGATCAGGAACAAGACATGGGTACCCATGCTTGTACCACTGCTATGCAGCGTGGGATTGGAAGTCCTACCTAAAGTGATTAGGCAATGAAAAGAAACAAAAGGGTCCAAAACTGGAAAAGAAGTAAGAACTATTTCTATGGGCAGGTAACATAGTCTTATATTTAGAAAATCCCAAGGTCTCTACAAAAAGAAAATCCAACCCACATTTATTATGTTTTGAATTTTGTCCACCAAAGAGACAGGCATACGTTTGAGGTACCCCAAATACCACAGATATGACGTTATTTGTGGAGGCCTGCAGACTCAAAGGTCCCAAATTAGAATCCAGTCAAGGACATGTACCTTGGTTGCAGGCATATCCCCAGTAGGGGGTGTGCAGGAGGAAGCTGATCGATGTTTCTAACTCTCTCTCCCTCTCCCTTCCTCTCTGTAAAAAAACCAATAAAATATATTTTAAAATAGATGAGGTCATACCAAGGTAAGCTTGCCCTTTAATCCAATATGACTGGTGTTCTTTAAGAAGAGGTGAAGTGACAGACACACAAAAGGTGAATGCCATGTGATGATGAACACATACACTGAGTGCCCAGATTATTATCTCTGAACCTATAATAATCTGTCCACTCAGTGTAGATTAGACATACATGTACAAGCCAAGGAATGCAAAAGATTGTCAGGACTACATAAATCTGGAAGAGACAAGGATGGACTCTCCCATAGAACCTTTTGAGAGAGCATAGTCCAGCAAACACCCTGGCTTCAGATTTCTAGACTTCTGAAGTATGGGAGAATACATTTCTGCTGTTTTGAGCCATCTAGTTAGTGGTAATTTGTTACTGCAGACCTAAGAATCTAATATAGATCATAGTATTAGGGAGTGAGGTGTTGCTTTAACGTATGTGTAAAAACATGGAGTTGTCTGATTGAATAATGTGCAAAAACTGGAGGAAATTTGAGGTCCTCTATAGAAAAATCACTGACTGCCTTGATGGTTGGTAGAAATATGAACATTAAATGTACTTATGGTGAGTCTTTAGATGGAAATGATGAATGTGTTTTGGGGCATCAGAGGAGCCAAAATTCTTGTTATAAAGTGGTAGATTTTTGGCTGAATTATATTCTATCTTTGAGAAGACAGTGGAATTTGTAAGCAATGAGCTTAGATATTTAACTGACAAAGCAACGTGCAGAAGGTTTGGCCTGGTTTCTCCTTGCTACCTAAGATAAACCAGAGATGAAAGATAAAATAAGGACTAAACTTAAATACAATGGCACCAGCACCTGAAGGTTTTAAAGGCTCTCTGCTTACTCAGAGAGTGTGCTCTGGAAGCCTGGCCAAGTGTGTGCCTGGATAACAACTTGCTGAGAGATTAGGCATGTGACTTATGTTCAGTCAAACATCTCAGCAGAAGCCAGGGATAGAGATTGGGGATGTCCAGGAAGTTTTTGTGGGGAACTGTCTTGTCTAATGGCTTGTATCTTTCTAAATTGGGTGGAACACCAGTAAGTGTTTTGAAAAAAAATTATCTGCAAAAATGCTGCCAGCCTGGATTGAAAGAGACAGAGGAAGAAAATGAAAGAAAAATGACTCTGAGGGTAGAACCATGAGTGCAAAGGACAGAGTTTCTCAGCCCCTGAAATCTTAGGGATTTTTTTTTTCCTGCTGGATTTAGACTTGCTTGGAACATGTGGCCCATTTTTTCCTTCCTATTTTTTCCCATTTTGGAATGGGAGTGTCTGTCTATCCTATGCTTGTCTCACCACTGCTTTTTCGAAGTAGATAAATTGCTTCAAAGGTTTAAAGATGGAGAATAATTTTGCCTCAGGATGGACCATACTCAGAAGTTCACCCATGATTGATTTATGTATATGGATGAGAATTTGGACTTCATAAAAATTAAAAACTTTTGTGAAAAGGGATATTATCATGAAAGCTAAAAGACAACCTACAAAATAAAAAAAAAAAGTTTATAAATCATATATGTGATAAGTATCTAGGGGGAGGAGAGAGAGAGAGAGAGAGAGAGAGAGAGAGAGAGAGAGAGAGAGAGAGAACTCTTACAACCCTAGAACAAGCAAATCAGTTTAAAAATGGGCAAAGGATTGAATATGCTAGAAACCACTGAATTGCACACTTTAAATTGTGAATTTATGGTATGTGAATTATATCAATGGAGCTGTTGTATTTAAAAACAAGTTTAATTAGGAGAAATGAATGGCTGTGATATGGGATTAGTCAGTGGATTCTTAGATATGCTATTTAAGCATAAGCAAATGGAATAAAAATAGATAAATTGATCATAATCTGAAATTAAAATGTTCATAAAAAAAGACACCATCAAGAAAATGAAAAGAAAACCCACAGAATGGGAAAAGTGTTTGTAAATCATGTACTTAAAAAAACTCTAGAATATATAAAGATAAATAAATGATAAAAAGACAAATAACCTAATTGGAAAAAATGGGCATAGGATCTGAATAGCCATGTCTCTAAATATATGCAAATGGACAATAAGCACAAGAAAAGATGTTGGACACAATTAGTAATCAGGAAATGTAATCAATTGGAAATCCAAATCACAATGAGACCACACCACATCCACTAGGATGTTTATAATAATAATAAAAAAAGACAGCAACAAATGTTGATGAGGATGTGGAAAAATTGAAACCCTCAGACATTGCTGGTGGGAATGTGAAATGGTACAACCACTGTGGAAAACAGTTTGTCAGCTCCTCAAAAAAGTAACATAGAATGATCATTTGATCCAGCAATTTCCTTTTTAGGTATGTGAGTTGAAAGAGAAATATAAACATATGTCCACACAAAAATGTGTACATAAATGCTCATCGAAATATTATGCATAATAGCTCTAAAGTGTAAACAATCCAAATAACCTTCAACTGATAAACAGATAAACAAAATGTGGTGTAGCTCTTTAATGGAATGTTATCCAGCAATAAAAAGGAATGAAATAATAATACATGAAACAACATTGAAGATCCCAGGAAACATTATGCTAAGTGAAAGAAGACAGTCACAAAGGAGCACATATTGAATGATTCCATTTATATGAAATGTCCAGAGTAGGCAACCTAGAAGCAAATACTATGTTTTTGACTGGGTGGTGTGAGGGAATGGAGAGTGTCTGCTAAGAGGTATGGGGTTTCTTTTGATGAAAATATTCTCAAATTAGATTGTGGTAATAATTGCACAATTCTGTGAATATACTAAAAACCACTGAATTAAAAGCATTCAAATTATATCTAACAAAACTTCTAAAAAACTGGACTGTGTTGATTTCAGAGAATGTTTATCAGTAATGAAGTCAAATTTGTGAATGTAAGATTCCAACTGAAGGATACTAATTAGTGACAAAAACATTTGTTCACTAAAATTAAAAGTATAAAGTTAATAAACCTGGAAAATACAGGGCATCCCCAAAATGAATACATACTTTAACAGCTGATAGCTCAACTTTGAAAATTAAATGTATTTTTTAAACTTATTTTTATTGTTGAAAGTATTATAGATGTCCCCCTTTTTCCCCATTGACCCCCTCCACCCTCCACCTGCCTACCCAGGCCTTCACCACCCTATTGTCTGTGTCCATGGGCTATGCATATATGCATACAAGTTCCCTAGTTCATCTCTTCCCCCACCCCCACCTCCCCTTCCCTCTGAAATTCATCAGTCTGTTCCATGCTTCTATATCTCTGGATCTATTTTGTTCATCAGTTAATTTTGTTCATTAGATTCCACATATGATATTTATCTTTCTCTGACTGACTTATTTCACTTAGCATAATACTTTCCAGGTCCATCCATGCGACCTCAAAGGGACCTGGAGAGCTACACAGTATTCCATGGTATAAATGTACTACATCCTTTTAATCCACTCAACTGCTGATGGGCACTTAGGCTGTTTCCAAATCTTAACTATTATAAAGTGCACTGCTGTGAACATAGGGTTCATATATTCTTTCTGATTGTTGTTTCTGATTTCTTGGTATATATTCCTGAAGTGGTATTGAGAAGGCTAAAAGGCTATTTCCAAAGTAACCCTGGAATTTGTGGGGATTGGGAGGGGGCCTAGCAATCTGAATCTGTGCCAGCAAACCCAGTGTACATTCTTGATAATCTATAATTAAGTCACTGCCTCTTTCCCAGAACTGGTCTTGCAGAACCTGTTATCTAAATGCTCACATTTCGGGAGGGAGAAAAATGGCAGAAGAGCAGATGGGCGGTTTCTGAGTCTTGTCCCAAGGAAGAGAGAGAGAGCAGCTGAGGATCGCGCTAGGAGTGCTGGTCAACAAGCCAGGAGACTGGCAAAGACCAGAGGGGTCAAACTTGGGGTCTGATGATCAGGGTGCCCCCGACAGTGGAGCACCCACAGCTAGGTCCCTTACCGGAGTTACTTGCTGGCATGGACGGGGAAATCTCGCCATCTTGGAAGGGAAGAGGTTCGAGTCAGAGGCCTGAATATCCACAGCCCCAAGGAACATCAAGCAGCCCTGAGACCCTGAACACTCATCATAGTCAGCACAAACACTTGGTCGCAGATTTCCATTGCCCACCCCCCCTCCTATAGATGCCCGCCCTCCCCGGAGTTTTGTGTCCATTGGTTGTTCTTATATGCAAGCATCCCAGTCCTTTGGTTGATCACTTATCTCCCAGGATCTCCCTCCCCTCCCCCCACCCCCGCCCCCGCTGTCATTTGACAGTCTGCTTGCTGTTTTACTGTCACTATATCTATCTTTCTGTTCATTCGTTTATACTGTTTTTTAATAACCATAAATGAGTGAGGTCATGTGGTGTTTCTCTTTCATTGACTGGCTTATTTCACTCAGCATGATGCTCTCCAATTCCATCCAGGTTAATGTAAATGATGAGAATTCCTTCCTTTTTATGGCAGCATAGTATTCCATTGTGTAGATGTACCATAGTTTTCTGATCCATTCATGTGCTGACAGGCACCTAGGCTGTTTCCAAATCCTAGCTATTGTAAATTGTGCTGCTATGAACATAGGGGTGCATATATCCTTTCAGATTGGTGTTTCTAGTTTCTTGGGGTATATTCCTAGTAGTGGGATTACTGGGTCAAATGGGAGTTCCATTTTCAGTTTTTTGAGGAAGCTCCATACTGTTCTCCACAGTGGTTGCACCAACCTGCAATCCCACCAGCAGTGCAGGAGGGTTCCTTTTTCTCCACAACCTCGCCAACATTTATTGTTTGTTGTTTTGTTGATGTTGGCCATTCTGACAGGTGTGAGATGGTACCGCATTGTTGTTTTGATTTGCATCTCTCAGATAATTAGTCACTTGGAGCATGTTTTCATGTGCCTCTTGGCCTTCCTTCTGTCTTCTTTTGAGAGGATTCTATTTAGGTCCATTGCCCATTTTTAATTGGCTCATTCATTTTCCTTTTATTGAGTTGTATAAGCTGTCTGTAGATGTTGGAGAATAAAGCTTTATCAGTGATATAATTTGCAAATATGTTCTCCCATACAGTGGGTTTTCTTGTTGATTTGTTGATGGTTTCTTTTGATGTGAAAAAGCTTTATATTTTAATTTAGTCCCATTTGTTTATTTTCTCTTTAGCTTCCATTGCCCTAGGGTTAGTATCAGTGAAGAAGTTCTTTAGGCATATGTCTGAGATTTTGCTGCCTGTGGATGCCTCTAGTATTTTTATGGTTTCCCTTCTTATGTTTAAGTCCTCTATCCATTTTGAGTTTATTTTTGTGTATGGTGTAAGTTGGTGATCTAGTTTCATTCTTTTGCACGTATCTGTCCAATTTTCCCAACACCATTTATTGAAAAGACTGTCTTGACTCCATTGTATGTTCATGCCTCTTTTGTCAAATATTAATCGAGCATATTGATTTGGGTTGATATCTGGATTCTCTAATCTATTCCATTGATCAATATGTCAGTTCTTGTGCCAGTACCAGGCTGTTTTGAGAACAGTTGCTTTGTAATACAGCTTGAAATCTGGTATTGAGAGTCCTCCTACTTTACTCTTATTTCTCAAGATTGCTGAGGCTATTCGGGGTCTTTTATTGTTCCAAATGAATTTTTGGAGAGTTCTTTCTAGGTCTGTGAAGTATGACCATAGTATTTTAATTGGGAGTGCATTGAACTTATGAATTGCTTTGGGAAGTATGGACATTTTGATGATGTTGATCTACCAATCCATGAACATGGTATGTTCTTCCATCTGTTTACATCTTTGTCTATTCCTTTTTTCAGTGTCGAGTAGTTTTCTGCATATAGGTCTTTTACCTCCTTGGTTAAGTTTATTCCTAGGTATCTTGATTTTTTTGGTGTGATGGCAAACGGGATTGCTTTTTTAGTCTCTATTTCTGTAAATTCACTATTGGTGTAAAGAAATGCCATTGATTTCTTGGCATTGATTTTGAATCCTGCTACATTGCCAAATTCGTTTATTAAGTCTATCAGCCTTTTGATGGAATCTTTTGGGTTTTTTATGTACAGTATCATGTCATCTGCAAATAGTGACAGCTTTAATTCTTCTTTTCCAATTTTGATGCCTTTTATTTCCTCTTCTTGTTTAATTGCAATGGCGAGTACTTCCAGTACTATGTCAAAGAGGAGTGGTGAGAGTGGGCATCCCTGTCTTGTTCCTGTTCTTAGAGGGAATGGTTTGAGTTTTTGCCAATTGAACATGATGTTGGCTGTGGGTTTATCATATATAGCTTTTATTATGTTGAGGTATGATCCTTGTACTCCCACCTTGTTGAGAGTTTTTATCAGGAAAGGGTGTTGGATTTTATCAAATGCCTTTTCTGCATCAATAGATATGACTATATGATTTTTATCTCTCAATTTGTTTGTGTGATGTATCACATTTATTGATTTGCGAATATTGTACCATCCTTGCATTCCTGGAATAAAACCTACTTGGTCATGGTGTATGATCTTCCTGATGTACTACTGGAGCCGATTTGCTGGAATTTTGTTGAGGATTTTGGCATGTATGTTCATGAGAGATATTGGCCTGTAATTCTCTTTCATTGAGTTGTCTTTATCTGGTTTTGGTATTAGTGTGATGCTGGCTTCATAAAAGGAGTTTGGCAGTGTTCCTTCCTCTTGAATTTTTTGGAAAAGTCTGAGGAGGATAGGTTTTAGTCCTTCCTTTAATGTTTGGTAAAACTCTCCTGTGAAGCCATCTGGCTCTGGGCTTTTGTTTGCTGGAAGCTTTTTGATGACTGCTTCAGTTTCTTCCCAAGTTACTGGTCTATTGGGATTTTTAGATTCTTCCTGCTTGATTTTTGAAAGGTTGTATTTTTCTAGGAATATGTCCATTTCCTCCAGGTTGTCCAGTTTGTTGGAATAGAGTTGTTCATAGTATTTTGTAACAATCCTTTTTTTTTCGGCGGGGTCTGTTGTTATTTCACCTCTTTCATTTCTGATTTTGTTTATTTGGGTCCTCTCTCTTTGTTTCTTGGTTAGCCTGGCTAGAGGTTCATCAATCTTGTTTATCCTTTCAAAGAACCAGCTCTTGGTTTTGTTGATCTTATGTATTGTGTCTTTGGTCTCTATGTCGTTAATCTCTGCTCTGATTTTTATTATTTCCTTCCTTCTGCTTACACTGGGCCTTTCTTGCTGTTCTTTTTCTAACTGTTTGAGTTGTAGGGTTAGATGATTTGTTACCATTCTTTCTTGGTTTTGCAATAGG
This sequence comes from Vespertilio murinus, assembly GCA_963924515.1. Lineage (NCBI taxonomy): Eukaryota > Metazoa > Chordata > Mammalia > Chiroptera > Vespertilionidae > Vespertilio > Vespertilio murinus. The sequence goes on from OZ004710.1 coordinate 46,163,496, forward strand.
CTTGTGGAGATATGAACTTCCCTCTCAAGACAGCTTTTGCTGTGTCCCATAGATTTTGGATTGTTGTGTTTTCTTTGTCATTAGTTGCCATGATGTTTTTGATTTCTTCCTTGATTTCTCTGGTAACCCAGTCTTTGTTCAATAGCATGCTATTTAGTCTCCATGTGTTTAATTTCTTTGGACTATTATTATTATTGTAGTTGATTTCCAATTTTATGGCACTATGATCTGAGAAAATGCTTGATAAGATTTCTATCTTCTTGAATTTGTAGAGCCTTTGCCTATGTCCCAACATGTGGTCTATCTTTGAGAATGACCCATGTGCATTTGAGAAGAATGTATATTCTGTGGCTTTGGGATGAAATGTTCTGAAGATGTCGATTAATTCCATCTGGTCTAGTACGTCATTTAGCATTGATGTTTCTTTGCTGATTTTTTGTTTAGATGATTTGTCCAGAGGTGACAGTGGGGTATTAAAATCTCCTACTATGATTGCATTGCTATTAATCTCTCCCTTAATGTCCTCCAGCAGTTTCTTTATGTATTTGGGTGATCCCGTATTGGGTGCATATATGTTTACCAGGGTTATTTCTTCTTGTTGGATTACTCCCTTTAGTATTATGAAGTGGCCTTCCTTATCTCTTCTTATGTCCTTCACTTTGAGATCTAGTTTGTCAGATATAAGTATTGCTACCCCAGCTTTTTTTTTTCATTTCCGTTCGCCTGGAAAACCTTTTTCCATCCCTTCACCTTCAGTCTGTGAGCATCTTTTTTTCTGAAGTGGGTTTCTTGTAGACAGCAGATGTATGTGTCTTGCTTTCTTATCCAATTTTTTACCCTATGTCTCTTGATTCGAGCATTTAAACCATTTACATTTAAAGTTATTATTGATAGGTATATATTTGATGCCATTTTTATTCTAACGCCCTGTGTTCCTTCTTCACTTCCTATTTCTTTATTTTTACAGTAGACCCTTTAACAGTTCTTGTATTGCTGGCTTATTGGCGATAAATTCCTTTAGTCTTTTTTTGTCTCTGAAGCTCCTGATTTCACCTTCAATTTTGATTGATAGCCTTGCTGGGTATAGTATTCTTGGATTCAGACCCTTCCTTTGCATGACTTTGTATATGTCGTCCCATTCCCATTCCCTTCTGGCCTGATGAGTTTCTGTGGAGAAATCAGTTGCTAGTCTGATGGGGGTTCCTTTATATATAACTTTCTGTCTCTCTCTGGCTGCTTTTAAGATTCTGGTTTTGTCTATGTTGTTTGCCAATTTAATAATAATGTGCCTATGTGTCCGTCTTTGGGGATTCATTTTGTTTGGGACCCTTCCAGAATCTTGGATTTGTGTGGGTTTTTTTTTCTCTATCTCAGAAAAGTTTTCTTTCATTATTTCTTGAAATACTTTTTCCATATCTTGCTCAGTTTCCTTTCCTTCATGAACCCCTATTATTCTAATATTGTTTTGTTTTGTATTGTCCCAAAGCTCCCGTAGGCTCTCCTCCTGTTTTTTAATTTTTATTTTCTAGCAGCTGATGTAATTGGGTGTTTTTTTCCATTTTGTCTTCTAGCTCACTGATGCGGTCTTCTGCTTCTTCTAGTCTACTCTTGATGCTTTCTATTGAGTTCTTCATAGTAGCGATGTCATTTTTCATTTCTGCTTGAGTCACCTTCATTTCCTCTTGGGTCTTCTTCATTTCCTCTTGGGTCTTATTCATATTGTCGAATTTGTCTTCCATTCTTTTTAGCCAACTTATGATCATTATTTTGAATTCTTGCTCTGGTAGGTTGCTTGCCTCTAACTCGTTTACTTCCTTTTCTGGTAATGGTTGATTTTCTTTCATAGGTGGGTTTTTTCTTTTCCTCCCCATGTTCTCTCTTTTTAGGATTCCTGGTTGTGTAGTTCTCTCGCTTCTGCTTTGATGTAAAGGCACAAAATACAACACAACCAGGTACAACATACAAGGCACTGAACAGAAATGTTTTAGAAATATTAATATCCTCCAATAAAGGTCACTAGAACCCAGATAACAAAAACATACAGTCCAATAAAAAGAATAAGCAAACCAATCTTACAAAAAAAGCATAAAACTTTGATATAGTTAGCATTCAACATACAACAACAAAGGGGTAGAGAGAAGGATTGTTTTATTTTGGGGGGGGCAGCGACAAGATAGGTGTGAATGGGATTGGAACAGGGGGTTGGGAATTATATATACACAGGTCAGGTGAAAATTTTGGAGGGGGTAAACAGAAAGAGTAAGGGAAATCTAGATAAGTAAAGGGTTAAGATAAGCAGGACACCAAAGGGAAAGGTTTAGGAAGAGAGAGATGCCATAAAGGTAGGTTTGAGATAGAATAGAGTGTTGGAGAAGGAAAGGTACTAATAGTCTTTAGAATAGTAATCCCGAAGGGGGGAAAAAGAGAACAAATGAAAAAGAAAAAGAAAAAAAAAGAAAAAAAAGGAATATAATATGACACTTAAAAAGTACTGATAAAAATAAACAAAAGAAAATAAGATAAAAAAAGATAAAAAGGTAAAATAGTAGTAGTAATAATGTTGATTACCTATAAAATGAATTAATTAAAAAGGTAAAATCAAGTGAGGGAAGACGAAAAAATAGTTTCTTGTGTAAACTTTGCAATTAATGTATGTAAAAAACAAAAATTAAACAATTAAAAAATAAAAATTAAAAATTAAACAAAATTTGCAGTAATGAAGGTCATTCACTTTCTGTGTTGTTCTGTCTCGCACGCCTGTTCCCCGTCTGGGTGGTAGTTGCAGTTCACTGTGTTTCACTGTTCCTCCGTGTTGATTACAAGTCCTGATTTTTAAGTAGATCTAGAGACCATATGTTCTTTAGCCTCTGGGTGGCAGTGTTTCTGGATGACTTCCAGGACTCTAAAGCCTTTCTATCTTTTTCCCCCTCTCTGTTTCCCTGATCTATGGAGGGCTGGGGGTGGGGTGGTCCCGAGCTGACTGCACTCCCCTGTAATTCTGTGGATATTTCTTGGATTCAGATCCAGATGTGCTGCTCCTTAGATATCCCCCCTCTTAGGAGCCCTGTCCACAGTCAGGGGCACCTCCAGCCCCAAAGCCTGGTGCTTCCTGCAAATCCAGGACCAGTCAGTTCTTCAGCCTCTGTGCGCCTGGTGCATGAGCTGGTGCGCGCGAGCTGGTGCACGCGGGTTGCTGCGCCGGGACTCAGTCAGGGCTACCGGACCACCGAGGGAGACTTACCCACTGGATTGCTGCGAAATCTGAGACCAAGTGTTCGCGCTGGCTATGATGAGTGATCAGGGTCTCAAGGCAGCTTGATGTTCCTTGGGGGCTGTGGATATTCAGGCATCTGACTCGAACCTCTCCCCTTCCAAGATGGCGAGATTTCCCTGTCCATGCTGGCAACTATCTCTGGTAAGGGACCTAGTTGTGGGTGCTCCACTGTCGGGGGGCACCCTGATCAGAAGACCCAAAGTTTGACCCCTCTGGTGTTTGCCAGTCTCCTGGCTTGTTGACCAGCACTCCTAGCATGATCCTCAGCTGCTCTCTCTCTCTCTTCCTCCGCCAAGACTCAGAAACTGCCCATCTGCTCTTCTGCCATTTTTCTCCTCCTGGAGTTCCATTTTTAATTTTTTGCAGAAACTCCATACTATTTTCCAGAGTGGCTGCAACAGTCTGCATTCCCTTCAGCAGTGTATGAAATGTATTTTAATAAACACTGCTTTTATAATTCTTCAAAGTGTATGTATATATTTTTGGGACATCCTATATATAGTTTAAGGATAGAAGATAGTCCTATGCCATTTCTGGCATGTGTCTAAGATATTTACTCATCAGCAATCATGGAACTAATATAGCAGCACCAATATTTCAGTGCTAATAGGTACACATACACACTTGTAGGGACCTGTGCATTTTTCATGCATGAAGATGGATATCTGAAATGCATCTGAATAACTTCTCTGCAGGATAGATTTTGTTTAGGCTATTTTTAATACAAATAATGTAGAGGGCTAGAAGGTCATTTAAAAAATTCATATAATGGTGCTCTTCTAAAATACGTGGTACTGTCACAGGTTGTTAGGCCTCATGCCAGTTACCCCATATTCATGAGGGTACTGTCTCAAACCCTTTTGTCCCACTGGCTACAATTCAGAATTTGAATTCTCACCTGTAATTAGAGTTACTCTTTCAGGCTCCTGAGGGAGCACTAGTGCCCTACCTCTGCACAGTATATTACCATTTCAAAGTGTTTTTACTTACATATATCATCTCATCGGATCTTCACAACAACTCTAGTTTGAAGGTACTGTTATACAGCTTTTGTAGCTAGAGAAAGCCAATTCTCAGTGAGGTTAATTTACTCACTTAAGGGCATGTGAGTCTCAAAAATGCTGAAAGTTGAACAGTGCACTTTCCACGGCATCCAAACTTCTTTAAAAATTGAGCATATCCAGAAGCTTCTATTCAAATGGGACTGCAACTGGGGAACAGAGAGCAGGGAGAAGCACCAGGGAACCAGAGGAAGAATTGCTTTCTCAGACTCACAAGCTGCCCTGAGTTATGGAAATTTTTATGTGAAAGGAAGGAAACGGGCTTGAAGAACAGATTCAAGATTTAAAAATCAACAAACAATTGTTAACTCAGAATAGAAAAGGAATATTAGAAAATATATGCCCATTAAATATAGCCAGTATTCCTACGATATTTCACTCACACAGAAAATAACTTTTAATTAGAAAAAGACACTTAATTTATTTTCCTTTATTTGGGGGTGGGGGCTCTTTTTCCATCATTTACATGAGCATTAGCTATATATAAACATCTTAGAAAGATGTACTCTGTGAGTGTGTGTTTTGTTTTTGGAATTATATTTAGAATATTAGAGGGGGTTATAGTAAAATTTACATGTGCTGTTTTCTTGGAAATACCTCTAAATTTCTCTGTCTGGCCTATCCTTACCACAAAGAGTTTACACCTTTGAATTCTTTACTTCTGATTTTCTTTTGATAAAACATTGTTTTTCATTGCATTTTTTAAATTTCTTCTACAAAATAACCTTGCAGTGTGGCTCTGTCAACATCTTCTTTATCTATTTTTTCAGAAATGCAATTTGTTTCCTGTAGGTTCTGTGAGAATAAACAAGTCATATTTTCTATAAAAGAAAAGTTTAGACAGCTGCCATTATGGACTGCATGACTTGGCAGCTGCCATGTTGGCTGCATGGCTTGCAGCTCACCTGGGGACCACCATCTTGAAACAGCAAAGGCCAATACCTCCCTTTGAATTAGCCAATCTAGAAAGGCTGTGTACCTGAGCTCCAATCAAGAGCAAAGGACAGGTTATATGCATAAGGTATTATAAACCCAAGCAGCCCACCTGCTAGGTGTGCACGTGCTTCCAGATCATGTGTACTCACCCTTCTATATAGAAGTAAAGATGTTTGCCTTGCTGCCTGGCTCCCGAGTGTGTTTTGTGTTCTACAAGGACCCCTGACTTGGGGAACTTGCCTTATTTTGTCCCATATAAATAAGTCAAATGTAATTGTTTAATTATGAATTGTAACTTCTCCTTATCCCAAGAGCTTATGTAGCCCATTGCTTTGGAATAAGTTTCTTTCTTCTTATCCTTTTTCAATGTATTGTTCAGGGGACACCTCAATGTTGAAAGACTGACACTCAACCAGTTAATTTCACACTGAAGAAGCACAGTGCCATTCGCTTATCTTGGCCTCATTTCTTTTCTTTGGAGATATGTGTTAGAAAACAACCTGCTGTATTTTTCACAGTTTCAGATAAATTAACCCTGATTTTAATATATTTCATGTTGTCATTTTATTTCTCTTCTGGAAAGAAATGAGATTTTGTATTCTTGTTAAAAGAACAGAAGATCAGTCTGTACCTGAATCTTGATTCTAATTCTGTTTCTAATTTCTTTTTTTTTTTTTTTTTTTTTTTTTTTTTTTTTTTTTAATAAATCTTTATTGCTCAGATTATTACTATTGTTTCTCCTTTTTCTCCCCCATAGCTCCCTTCCACCCGATTCCCACCCCACCCTCTGCCCTTACCCCCTCCCCCATCATTGTCCTCATCCATAGGTTATACAATTTTAATCCAGTCTCTTTCTGCACCCCACACCCCTTCACCCTGATAATTTTCTATCCACTCCCTTTCTTTGCCCCTAATTCTATTATATTCACCAGTTTATTCTATTCCTGAGATTTTTAATTCACTTGACCTTCTTCCTCTTCTTAAGTAATACCTTTCAGCATTTCATATAATACTGGTTTGGTGGTGATGAACTCCTTTAGCTTTTTCTTATCTGTGAAGCTCTTTATCTGCCCTTCAATTCTGAATGATAACTTTGCTGGATACAGTAATCTTGGTTGTAGGTTCTCCCTATTCATCACTTTGAATATTTCTTGCCACTCCCTTCTGGCCTGCATGGTTTCTGTTGAGAAATCAGCCGATAGTCGTATGGGTGCTCCCTTATAGGTAACCAACTGCTTTTCTCTTGCTGCTTGTAAGATCCTCTTTTTGTCTTTTACCCTTGGCATATTGATGATGATGTGTCGAGAAGAATTTTTCTTTGGATTCCTCTTGTTTGGGGTTCTGTAGGCTTCCTGTACTTGTAAGTCTATTTCTTTCACCAGGTGAGGGAAGTTTTCTGATATTATTTCTTCAAATATGTTTTCAGTATTTTGCACTCCCTCTTCTTCTGGCACCCCCATAATTCTGATGTTGGTGCGCTTGCAGTTGTCCCAGAGGCTCCTTACACTATCTTCAACTTTCTGGATCCTCTTTTCTTCTTCCTTCTCCAGCGGAGTGTCTTTTGGCTCTTTGATCTGATTCTTGTGTTCTTCCATTCTGCTGTTGGATCTCTGCATAATATTTTCCAATTTAGTCAGTTTATCTATACTTTTTAGTTGGGTCTCATGGAGTTTATCGAGCTTTTCTAGAATATTGTTGCATAACCTTAGAACCGTAGTTCTGAACTCTATATCCTCCATCTCTTTTGTTTGAGATCTGTTTCCTTGTCTCGGCATTATCACTGTTTTTCAGAGTTGGTAGGATGGCTTTGTGTGTTTGGTGTCCTATATAGCACAGTGGATCAACCTCCTCAGTTACCTGAGGTAGACACTCTTGGTGATCCCCTTTGTGGACTGCGTGCACAGCTTTGTTGTAGCTAAGTCTCTATTGTTGTGAATTGACCTTCAGGCCAATTGGATGTGGGTATCAGCTGTGTCTACTCTGGGATAACTTCTGTATTGGAGACAGTCTTATAGGATCAGACTTGAAAAACTGCAGAAGCCTCTGCTCAGCTTGGATGGGGCGGAGTCTCAGGGCTGAAGGCTTCTGCCCTGCCCTTGTGCGCTCGCCTGAGTTTCCGCCTGACCGGCCCAGGTTCCCCAAGCAAGAGCGTGGGTGCCGCAGGGGCTCACCCGGACTTGGGCTGGTCTCTGTAGTCTGGAGCTTCTGACTCCTTCCGCTACAGAGAGGCCGCCATCTTGTACATAGAGGCAGCGGCAGCCTCCGTGGTCAGACTGGAGCTTCTGACTCCTTCCGCTCCGGAGAGGGAGGGGCGGCGGTCAGACCTCAGCGCGTACTTGCTCGCACGCGAGTCTGCAGACCCTGCCGGCTGCGACTGCGACTCCCGGTCCCCGGTCTCTGAGTCTCTGAGTCTCTGGGTGCCTTTCTCTGCAGTCCAGACTCCACCCGTATGAGCCTGGGACCACGGAATTTCAGCCGGGGCTGGGGTTCAGTACAGTCCGAAAGGGTTCCGTGCAATCGGGGATTCCTCCCCTCCCACCGCCAGGCAGGTATTCGGCGGCCGCGTGTGCGAGCGTCTCCTACCTCAGTGCTTTTCGGCTCCCAGTCCGATCCGTGAGCCTCTCTCTTTCTTTCTAGTTGTAGCTATTCCACTCCGCCAGCTTTCCTGACGTTTTGGTGAAGTCCTTTTTGATTTTAGTTGTTTTTTTAATTAAATTGTTGATGAGGCGGCAGCTTAGGAGACTGCCTAGGCCGCCATCTTGGATGTTCTCCTCTGTTTCTAATTTCATCTGATCATTTCTATGAAATACTTCAGAGTGGGTGACTTTATTATTATTATTATTATTATTATTATTATTATTTTTAACCTTCTCCACTTCTCAACTTGCAAAGTAGGTAGAATAATGTAACCCTATATGTATCTCAGTGGTGTGTGAAAAACAGTGAGGATTGCTATTAGTTAGCATAACTAAAATTTCCTAAGTGTTAGAGGAGGTCCATATTGTTTATATTTCTTACTAGAGGCCCTTGGCCTGGCCTATGCCCTTTCACAATCTGGGATCCCTCAGAGGATGTTGCACTGCCTGTTTTGGCCTGATCCCCACACACCAGCCTGAGAGAGCCCACCCGTGCATGCCTTTAGTATGCATATAAGATCTTCCCCATTTCCTTCTGAGATTCATCAGTCTGTTCCATGATTCCATGCTTGTGCATTGAGCACCTGCCCCCTGGTGGTCAGTGCACATCATAGCTCCCAGTCCAATGGTCCAACAGTCCAATGATCCAAAGGTTGCTTAGGCTTTTATATATATAGACTAGAAGCCAATGCATGAACATTTGTGCAAAAGTGGGCCACCTTTCCCCCAGATGCCAGCACCAGCTTCCCTCTGGCATTCAGGACTTGGACTAGCTTCCCTCCTCCAGCCACCCACAGGTATCCAGGACCTGGCTGGCATCCCTCAGGCTGTGGCTTTGTTAGGAAGGACGTCCGGAATGATGTCCAAAAGACATCTGGTCTAATTAGCATATTACCCTTTTATTATTAAAGATAATTGAAGTCACAATTTTCATCTACATGTGAAAAATCAAGTGAATTAATAAGTCCAATTAAACACCTTATAAAGTTCAATGTAGCATTTTATAGTTAAGAAACACTTTCACATTTATTATATTTTAAAAATAATTTCATTAACTTAGGCATTTCACATGAACCCATATCCTTGCTCTCCAAATATATTCATGTATAACTCACAGATTTGTACAACTCAGATTTTTTTTCATAATAGTCTCAGGTAATTAAAGCAAAGGTAAGTTGTTTGGATACTATCTTCATTTTCCATTTCAGATTGCATGAGTTCACACAGACTTAAAGTACTGATTTTCTTTTTATTTAAGCTTTCATCAAATGCAGTCAATTTAAATTCAGTCCACTTTGCATCTTTATAGTAGTTTACCTTCCATTCTAAATTTGATGAACCAATCTTTTATTTTGTTAATCCTTACCCAAATATATTGTTTCCATTGATTTTAGAGAGAGCAGAAATGTGGAGGGAAGGAGAGAGAGAGACAGAGATAGATGAGAGGGAGGGAGAGATAGAGGGAAGAGAGAGGGAGAGAGAGAGAGAGAGAGAGAGAGAGAGAGAGAGAGAGAGATCAATTGGTTGCCTCCTGAACAGGCACCCTGGCCAGATGACCAGAGCAGGAGATCAAACCTAAAACCCAGGTATATGCCCTTGACTTGGAATCAAATTTAAGACCCTTTGGTGCATGGGAAAACAATAACCATTGGGAAACATGGGCCAGGACAGAGTTCTTTGCTGTATGGACATTTTCCAGTCATTGAGTTCCCTAGTTTTTCCTTAGCAAGATCCTTCCCAATGCTGCAATAACAGTGCAATGGTCAGTTAAAATGCATTCAGCTTTAAGTAACAGAAAACCTAAAAAAAGTGAGATAAGCAATGAGGACATTTATTCTCCTATTGAAAAAAGTTCAGAGTAGACATATCCCCCATAAGTCATTACATTGACTCAGTGATCATCAAGGACTCAGGATCTTTCCATGACTTTGTTCTAGCTTAGTCTTAAGGCTATTTTTTTCCTCATGGTCACAAGATGGTTATCCCAGAATACTCAATGTCCAATGGAATATGAGGCAGGTTAAATTTTTCCCTTATAACTCTTTGTAAGAAGAAAAACTTATTTATCATAAGCCTCCAACAGATCTTTGTTTATGTATCATTAGGCAAAAGTAAATTGCATGCCCACCTATAAGTCAAACATTGGCCAGTTAGATCACTGCACAGCTGACTCTTGAACAATACAGATTCAAACTGCACAGATCCATCCACTTAATACAATGATTTTTAAAAATAAGTACTGTAAGTGTATTTTATCTTTCTTAATACTTTTTAGAATATCTTTTTATTGATTTCAGAGAAGAAAGAAGTATAGAGAGATAGAAACATCAATGATGAGAGAGAATCACTGATCAATTGCCTCCTGCACACCCCACACTGGGGATCAAGCCTGCAACCCAGGCATGAGGCATGTGCCCTGACTGGGAATCAAACCATGACCTCCTGGTTCATAGGCTGGTGCTCAAACACTGAGCTATGCCGGCCGGGCCCTTATGACTTTCTTAATACTGTTTTCTGTTGTGTGGATTACTTTGTTGTAAGAATACGGTGCACAATACTTATAACAAACAAAATATCCGTTTACCGATTGTTAATTGTTAAGGGTTCCAGTCAACAGTAGGCTATTAGTAGTTAAACTTTGAAGAGTCAAAAGTTATATGTGGACTTTTGACTGTGCAAGGGGTCAACAACTCTATTCCCTAATTGTAAAAGAGTCAATAATAATTAGAAGAAAAAAAACTTGCAGTACTGAGCTCTGAATCACATGGTGTAGGGGTAGGATTCCTGTATCATATTGCGGTTCTAGTAACAAATAAGGAGGAAAGACTGCTAGGGAGACTACCAACAGTGTCTGCTATACCTGGGAACTGTAACGTCCCTCTAAGCTTCTTCCTGAGAAACTTCCATGAGGATATTCTTGGCAGCTTGTCCACTTGTTCTTTGACAATGAAGTTTCTTTGAGAATGTCCTAGTTGCTTTTGAAAGTAGACCTAAAATAGGGCCCTGAAACTTTGTCTTTATATAATCCATACTTCTTGACTTGTATTGCTCATATACATCTAATAAAAAAATTGAGATAGTTTACATAAAATAATGTACACCCATTTTAACTGCCAGTTTGATGAGTTTTGATATATGTGTATGCTACATTTCAGTAACTCAAACAAAAAATTATCTTGTTTCTTTTATAGTCAGTTCTTTCCAAATCTGGCCACAGGCATCTGATCCCCTTCTTTCTGTAACTATAGGTTAATAATTTTTCCTAGAATTTCAAATAAATTAAATTATTCAGTATTTATTACTTTATATCTGACTTATTTAACTAAGCATATTTTTAGATTCATCTATGTTGCTTACATCAGTAATTTTGTTCTTTTTTACTATGATTTGTATTCCAATTTATAGCTATAGGACATTTTGTTTATCAATTTACCTGTTGATGAATATGTGAATTGTTTCCAGGTCTATTACTAATGACTCTACTAGGAACATTAACTTGTAAATATTTGTGTTGCCATGATGTATCCTGTAACTTATCTAATATTTAAGAGTGGGATTGCTGTGTTTTATGCTGTTTATGTAAACATGTCAGATTGTTATCCGAAGTTATACCATTTTACATTCCCAACAGCAATGTACAAGCATTCCAATTGTTCCACATTCTCAACACTTGGTACTGCCAATTTTTAGAAAATTCTAGAGTTGCAAACATGGCACTAGGCAGAGAATCTGGGCCTGAGGGCGGGCGCTGTGGGGACACTGGACACTGGCCCCAGTCTGCTGTCAGTGGGTAAATTCACAAAGAAACATGAATGGATAACAATAGAAAATGATATTAGAACAGTGGGAATCAGAAATTTTGTACAGGAATCTTTGGGAGTTATTATTTATGTAGTTTTCCTGAAATTGGAACAAAATTGAACAAACAAGGTGAGTTTGCTGCTTAGGGAAGCGTGAAAGCTGTTAGTGAACTCTATTCTCCTGTCAAGAGAAGTAACTGAAACTAATGAGGCTCTTACAGAAAATCCAGGACGTGCCAACAAGGCTTGTTATGAAGATGGTTGGCTGATCAAGGTGACACTGAGTAACCCCTCAAAACTAGATGAATGAATGAGGGAAGAAGTATATGAGAAATAAGTAAAATCATTGAGGAGTGAAAATGGAACTCTCCCTTTCCCCTAAATAAAATAGTATGAAACAAACAATTTTTAGCCATTATAAATGTCATCATTATATGTTTAATTTTCATGTCCTAGATGACTAATGATTGTTTTAATCTTTTCATGGGCTTATTGTTCATGCACATATCTTCTATTATGAAGTATCTTCTCAGAACTCTTTCCAACTTATGTATTGGGTCATTAATTGAATTTTTATTATTAAGTTGTAAAAAGTACTTATATCCCTGACCGATTTGGCTCAGTGGATGGAGTGTCAGTCTGTGGACTGAAGGGTCTCAGGTTCTATTCCTGTCAAGATAATGTACTTTGGTTGTGGGCACATCACCAGTAGGGGGTGTGCAGGAGGCAGCTGATCGATGTTGCTCTCTTATTGATTTTTCTAACTCTATCCATCTCCCTTCCTCTTGGTAAAAAAAAAAAATCAATAAAATATATTTGAAAAAAAGTATTTATATATTCCAAATATAAACCTGTCACATATAATGTGAATTGTGAATCTTTTCTTCCAATCTCTGGCATGCTTTCTAATTTTCAGCAAAATAAACCATCAACAAAACAACAAGGAAGCCCACTGCATAGGAGAACATATTTGCCAATTTTATCTCTGATAAGGGTTGAATATCCAAAATTTATAGGGAACTCATACAACTTAACAAAAGATAAACAATACAATAAAAACATGGGCAAAAGTCTTAACTAGACACTTTTTTGAAAGAGGACATAGAGAAGGCCAAGAGACATATGAAAAGTCACTAATCATCTGAGAGATTCAAATCAAAATGACAATGAGGTACCATCTCACACCTATCAGAATTGCTATCATCAACAGATCTACAAATGACAAGTGCTGGAGAGGATGCAAAGGAAAGGATGTGTTGCTGGTGGGAATGCAGACTGGAACTTCCATTTGACCCCATAATCCCACTTCTAGGACTATACCCCAATAAATCAGAAACATCAATAATAAAAGTCATATGGATCCCTACGTTCATAGCAGCATAATTCACCATAGCTAAGATTTGAAAACAGCCTAAATGCCCATCAGCAGATGAGTGGATTATAAAACTGTGGTACATCTATACAATGGAATACTACACTGCTGTAAAAAAGTAATTATTACCATTTGCAACAGCATGGATGGAACTGGAGAGCATTATGCTAAGTGAAATAAGCCAGTCATAGAAAGATAAACATCACATGATCCACACATTTGTGGAATATAAAGGACATCATAAGCTGCTGAACAAAAATAGATACAGAGACAAAGAAGCATCAAACATACTGTCAAACATCAGAGGGAAGGCAGGGAGGGTTGTGAGAAGGTAAGAGATCAACCAAATGATTTGTATGCATGCATATAAGCATAACCAATGGAGTCAGATACTAGGGGATGAGGGCATGTGCTAGGGGTTGGGGGTGGCCACAAGAAGGTTAATAAGGGAAAAAAGGAGACATGTTCTATTTATAATACTTTAAATAATAAAAAATTAATAAAAAATTCAATTTAATCATCGCTTTCTCACCTCTCCTTGCTTCTTGCATGGTAAAAAATGTGACTACTTTAAAATGATGATCACAAAGTTACTTAAAGCTTTACATTTTCAGATATTTTCCTTCTGAGCAGTTTTATGAAGAAACAAATTACCCTTTTCTCACAGTTAAGACATGTAAAAGTCATGAAAGAAAACATAGGTAGAAAAAAAGATCAAATTATGTTTACTTTATAGTTTTAAAATACATGAGAGTTTCTGTGCAATCCTATAAAATCTCCAGTGTTAGAGCTACAGAGTTAGCATCAAAGAATATAGGGATGGGAGAGGGAAAGGGGGCTGGGGAAGAGGAAGAGGGAGGAATGAATTGGTACCAAATCTGCATTAAGGCTGAGAATGTTTTACAGCCAGACAGTTAGTATTATAGAATTGTAATTTATGATTGGTCTGCTGTCTTTACACATTCTAGCAAAACACCTTAAGTCTGATCGATGAGAACATACTTAAGAAAAAACTTTGAAAAATTAAGGGATAAAAGCAAAAGTAATAATGAAATATTGACTGCTTTAAAATAAACTTTGTTCTGACCCTCAGATATGCTATTTGGTACACAGGGTATTATTACTATTACTGGAACACAGCCAGTTTCACAGGGTAAGCTCACAATGCATCATTTTAAAGCTCATTAACATTTCTATACTAATATATTATGCAGGTTCTCTCCTTCCTTCCATCATTTGATCTGGCACATTTTTGCTAAGTTAAAATTGTTTTATTCACCAGTGTTCATATATTTATTTTTATGAAAGGCATATAGATTTAGTATTAGCTTCAGGATAAATAACGGTGTAATATTAGCATCTTTTTAAATGCCATGTTGAGCTGCAACCAGTACACAAAGCTAGGCACATAAAGTTTGACTAACAATTTCTAGAGAGTGGAAAAGGTCCTTTTAGCAATATTTTTCAATTCCTCAATTTCTTTTTAAAAAAATCCTCACCAGAGGATATTTTTCCATCAATTTTTAGAAAGAGTGGAACTGAGGGGGAGAGACAGAGAGAAACATTTGTGTGAGAAAGACACATTGATTGGTTGTCTCCCGCATGCTCCAGTCCAATTGAACCTGCGACCAGCACTCTATCCATTGAACCAAACCAGCTAGGGCTCAATTTCTCAATTTCTACTATCATGGGCTGTAAGAAATGGGGTCATTTTTGTTCTTACAATAGTTGGCTTACTTGTTTATTGTGTATTTCTATTTTGGTTTGTAAATTCCACAAGATCAGAGGTCTCTCTTATTTACTTTTGTATCCTTAGCACATAATATAATGATGCCACATTATAGACAGTGAATAAATATTTGTTGAATGAATAAATGCATGGATATTGGCTATAATGAATGAAAGAGACAAGAGGATTTCCAAAAGCAAGATTGTCAATAGTAGCAATGTAGCTAGCCTGTAAATATGGATAGTTACACTTATTTCATACTAATAAAATATATAGTCCAACTATAGAGATATTCATCTTTGTTTGTTTACAGGAGTATAAAATTACACATACATGTACAAGGTAGAATAATAAAATATTTACCAATTTGGTTGCTTTGTCTTTTTTGTTTGTTTATTTGTTTGTTTTGTTAATCCTCACCTGAGACTATTTTTCCATTGATTTTTAGAGAGAGAGAAAGACAAAGAGAAATATCAATGTAAGAGAAATACACTAATTGGGTTGAATTGAACCCAGGATGCTTCGGTTCGTAGGCCGACACTCTATCCATTGAGCCAAACCAGATAGGGCTGCTTTTGTCTTGATCCTTGAGATGTTAGTCATCCTTCAATGGACTTACTAGCAGTCATAACCAGTAGCTAGCAAGCACTATAATAATATAGATTTTCTATGAAAGTGAGTAGATAACTAGGAATTGATTGTTAAAATAATGTTTTTACTGAACATATGCAGTTTTCTACTCTTTATTTAAATGCTTCATTGGAAATGTCAGTAAATGTGTACAAAATGTAATAAATTCATAACAGCACCAAGGATGAGAGGATGAGGCATTAATGTATTTGAAATGTAACTGCATTTATGGATTATGGATGACAGATAAATCTTACTGATGAATGAACTACATCAAGAGCTACTGCCCCATATGAACATAGGAGGAAGCTACAGGACAGATGGCACTGTGATTGAAAAGTCTACAAATTCAGGATAAGTAGGGACAAGGAGTGACAAGTGAGATGATTATTAAATTGATTATTTTGGTACACTTAAACTAGTAATAGCCTCCATATGTGAGGTTAAAAATTTAATCTCAAGCTAAAATCACAGATCTAAATTATAAAAAATAAGAGATTCTGGCTGAAAATGTCTAGTTCTCTTAATGTAGATATTAGAACTCACAGAAAAGCCTTCCTAATTTTGTAATGGGGAGTAGGAGTGCTTGCTTAGTTTTCAGCCACAAACTAAAAGCAGTCTGACCATGATATATTCTCTTTGATAGTGATCTCTATCATTCAAAGGGAAAAAACTTTTGGGGAAACAGACATGCAATCTAGGCTGCATGGTCTTCCATTTACAAATATAAATGAACAACTAAGAATCAGTATGTATTTGAGAAAAAAACCTTTTCTACTTTTTAGAAGAATGAACATGAATGAATGGAATAATTGATCTTAGAGGAATCACATAAAAATCTAAGTAACAAATATTTCTGTCCTCAGAACTATTTAAGAAATAATACAATCCATAAAACAAGATCAGCATTGCTATTAAAAAGGATCAAATACAAAACAGGGATGTCTTAGAAATTAAAATTTTAATTGCCAAAATAAAAACAAATAAAGAAAAGAGAAGAAAATTTGAGGCACAGAAAAGTGGAAAAAATATCAGAGATGGAAAACATGAGAGAAAAGTTAGAAAATCAGTATAAATGTCCCAACATTTATTTGGAATTCTAGAGAAAACAGCTTATACAAATAAGGGGTAACAATCAAATAAAAAAAAATAGAAGAAAAATGTCTAGAAGAAATGGTCCTAGAATTAAAGCAACATAAAAATTTGCAGATTGAAGGGGGCAACAAGTCAATGATAAGATTCAAACATCAAGAATGAAGATAATATCCTAAATATATGCCAAGATAAAAATATATAATTTACAAAGGAATGTAAATGCAACTGACATCAGAATTCTCATTAGTTACTCTGGATGGTAGAGGAGAATGAAATAATCCATTTCAGTTCTAAAGGAAATGATTTGTAATTAGAATTCTATACCTAGATAAACTAGCATTTCTATACAGGGGGAAATAAGATATGTTCAGCCATATATGTTATATATTAGGGGCCCAGTGCATAAAATTCATGCATGGGTGTGGGTTCCTCAGCCTGATCTGCATTTTCTCCAATCTGGGAGCCCTCAGGGTATGTCCTACTGATGGCTTAAGCCTGTTCCCTGTGGTTCTCTGTTCTCTGCAGACCTGCCTGCTTGATGCCACTGCAGGCCCTGATGTCTGTTCTCTGTGGGGGCCTGCTTGCCCTTCTCCATCAGGGCTAGGGGCAAACAGGGCCCTGGTGTCTGCTTGCTCATCACGGAGGGCTACTTGCCCCTTGATGCCATGGCCAGGGGCAAGCAGGACTCCACAGTCTGCTGTCAGCTAGCTCGCTATGGGGCCATTCCCACCCCATCTCCAGACACTCAATGCCTGCCCTGAGTGGCTGGAGCATTCTGGGAACTTGGCTACTCTGGGCCTACAAGCTCAGAGCAGTCTGACTCCAGAGAACTCCTGTTCCCAGGATGCAGGTCACTTGGCGCTGTTGTATATGCAAGTGGCTGCCCCACCCCCGGCTGCTTGGCACCTGCATATGCTAATTAACCCACCACCTTTGTCAGGTTAATTTGCATACCCACTCCTGATTGGCTGGTGGGCGTCGTGATGTGATGGTCATTTTGTATATTTCTCTTTTATTAGTGTAGATGGCTTATGGTGTTTCTCATTCTCTTATGGAGTAAGAAAAAATGAGAGCTTAGTATATTCATAGGCACAAATTAGACGTTAAGAAAGATTTGTCTTCCTTTTTCAAGAATTTAGAATGAGTTTTGAAAAGCATTTTAATAAACTGTAAGACAGTACTTTGTGTGCTTAAGAATATAAGAATATGAAATCAAATCAATCTATTTATATTATATTCCTGGTAGGTCACTTCTTAGCTATTTTTCCTTATGTAAGTTATTTAATTGGACCTTCATTTCCATATCAGTAATATGGGGACAATACTAACCTGATTTGAACACAATATTTTGACTATATACCTGCTAAATTATTGTGATTATTCAATAATGTACTCCATGCAAGGTGCTTAAAAGAATCCCCGACTCAAGGTATATACTCAGTATGGAGTTTAACTATTATTATCAATTTTTAAGATAAGATCAAACTTCAAAAATAATGGTCAACAGAATTATTATTTTTATTTTTAAAAAATATATTTTACTGATATTTTACAGAGAGAAAGGGAGAGAGATAGAGAGCTAGAAACGTCAATGAGAAGAAACATCAACCAGCTTCCTCCTGCACAACCCCCACCGGGGATGTGCCTGCAACCAATGTACATGCCCCCAACCGGAATTGAACCTGGGACCCTTCAGTCCGCAGACTAACGCTCTACCACTGAGTCAAACCGGTTTCGGCAACAGAATTACTTTTATCATAAAATTGTTATTTTGGAATCGAGGCAACTATAGCGATGCTGTATTCTTATTTTATTCTGATGCGTTTATAAGTATAGTTGCTAGAAATATATGTGAGTGTGATGAATGTCTGTGGAAGGCCTCCTGGAGACAGGAACTGCTTTCTGTATTTTGGTATTTGTTATTATGTTTTCCTGATATTTATGATTCAAGGTCACTGGACATTTTATTACAGAAATACAGCTTTGTGTACTTCTTTGTTATTTTAATATGATAATTAATACATTACAAATGACCACATTTTGTTGTGTCATACCTAATGTTTCTCAATGTTGCTCTTTTCATAAATATTGTCCTGTTTAATTTTTAAAATCCTGTATATATTAAGAGGCAATGTGTTTTGTAATTATTTAAATGTTAATCTACACTAACTATTTAAATTGCAAATTTTATTTTTTTACTATTGGCTAGAATTCTTGGGGGTACCAAATACAACCCCTGAAAGTCTCAAGAAAAGGCAATTAGTATTCCAGGCAAAACTATAGTATTAAGTCTTAGGTGAACTTAATGAATTACATCTCATTACCTCTTCTTGTAAAGGAAGACTTACATAAAATTGATCCAAACAGTACATTAGTTACTGACCTATTTCCAGAAAAAGGCTGTTGTTGAAAAGAGGACTGAGAATAGATGGCTCTCATTATTTTTTAAATCAATTTCATGACATAGCTTATGAATGTCTTCAAATATTTCCACCGTGTGTGTGTGTGTGTGTGTGTGTGTGTGTGTGTGTGTGTGTGTGTTTCTGTATGTATATATATAATATTATATTATATTTTTACTAATTTTTTACAGAGAGAGAGAGAGAGAGAGAGAGAGAGAGAGAGAGAGAGAGAGAAACATCAATGAGAGAGAATCACTAATCAGCTGCCTCTTGCACACCCCCTACTGGGGATGTGCCCACAACCAAGGTACATGCCCTTGACCAGAGTTGAACCTGGGACCTTTCAGTCCGCAGGCTGATGCTCCATCCACTGAGTCAAACCTGTTTCGGCCACCATGTATATTTTAATTCTATATATGGAAGAGGTAAACTGTCAATGAGAGTCACAAGTTTATACTCCCTCCACCTTTATTTCCACCTTTATTTATTTTTCTCACCTAAGGGGGGGGGTATGTTTATTGATGAGAGAGAGAGAAAGAGAGATTGAGAGATCAAAGTGCGAGAGAAACTTTGACTTTGATTGTTTACCTTCCATACCCGCCCTCCTGGGTATCAAACCTAAAAACTTTCTGTTGTGCAGGATGACACTCCAAACAACTGCCATTCAGCAGGGTTCCCTCCACCTTTTAAGAGAGAAAGTACAGATGGCATATGGGAGAAAAAAATGAAATAGTCAAATATAGCAGCAAGATTTTGCCAAAATATAAAGTGAATTTGGTGGGAGCTTATTTTTACCGGACTTAAAATTGGGTCAGAAGTATATTTTAAGTGCATATAGTCAATTTATTGCCAAAAGTTTAACATGACTTACTTGTTGGTCTAAAAAATCCATTGATTCAATTAGAAGAATTGTATCACAAACTATAAACTTGTATTGTCAACAAAAATTCAAAATAGGATCTAAGCAGAACAAAGAGATTGGATTATTACCTCATTCAAAATCAGGATTAAAGAAAACAACTGTTGTAGAAAAGACAAAGCATACAAATTTTTATTTAGAGACCATTGGGAAAAACAAAAGATGAATAAAAATAAGTATCTCTACAAAGGGGAAGTCATTGTGTAATAGAATGCGTGAGGAGCACTGAAAATAAATACAACCCAACTTTTTTATGAATATCATTTCATGAAAATAAAAGTGTAATTTGCAAAAGCAAGTATTAATAATATCATCTTAAAAAATGAAAAATCCCCAATTTTCTAACATAAATTGAATCTGGTTGATAGAAGCTTTAAAGAATGAAATAGCAGGCAAATTTCTCATTTTACAACAGAAGAGAGAAATACAGGTTAACTAATAGTTTCAGGTTAAAATAGCAAATGTTGATGTGATATCTATTAGATCTGAACAAATACATGATCTGGTACAAATGCAATGCAATGAAAGAACAGGTAACTAACTACTAGGAGAATAAAAATAAAATGGTATCATGCACAAATAGGATAAAATAATAAAGGAGACACATTTTAAGTAAAGACAGGTATGCTTATACCAAGATTGATTTTTATCCTTTACAATGAGTCTATATAATTTTTACTAAGCTTTTGAGATAATGTGCAATAATCTTGAAAATTAGTATATGATGTTTGCTGGAAAGTGATATATTCCTTTCAATAACATTTTATTGGTTTGAGACTTTGAGCAAATATTTTCATTCATTTTTTTGTTTTCTTTAGTATAATTTTAATGACTTTACATGATGGCCTATGGTTCCATTGACATATTCCATTAAATCTATTCTAGGCCACTATGATGGTGGCTGGGATGTCAAATATGTAAGCTTATTGAAATATCCATGAATAATATAATTTGAAGGTGATAAACTTGTTTACTATTTCAAATGACAGACTTCATGTCATCCCTGTTACTCACATTTTTTTTACCTTACAATGTTAGTGTATTTTTTGAATTCTGAATAAGTGAAAGTATGATTTTTTTTTTACCTTAACATAGTACTTGTTCGTATCAGATATACACTTTTTACAGTTATCTTCAGGGACGTATATTTTGCTTTCCTCTCTTGCTGCTGTGTTTGAGATTATTTTGTCTCACCTAGTGGTGCTATCTGTTTATAGTGTTTGGGTATATGCTTCCTCATTAGTGATGCTAGTCCTAGCTTGCTGAATCACTGAATTTGTAGCAAAGTAGACTTGACTGGAGCTCTTCTTGATAATTAAAAGACTCTTTCACCCCTGTCCCCTTTTCTCTTAACTTTCCTGAAAAGGAATTGTTTATTATAGGGAAATGCTTCAGTTCTCCATCCTAATAATTCGTCATAACCCATGAGAATCAAATTCAGAAATTCTAATTAAAATTCATTACAATTGTACAGTTAAATATATTACTCTCAACATTTTAGATTCTTTAAATTAAAGTTATTATAATGGTATATTGCTTTGTTCCATAGAGCCCATGCCTTTATGAGTTTGGATGGAAGCCATTGTGTAATTAGGAGTGAGATTTAAAGTTGGATTTCAATGTACCTGAAAAGTGCTATGACATTATGGCATAAATTGGTTATTTTGAAACCTAATTATAGTTGTTTTTTTTAATGATGCTTAGCAATTATTTTAAAATTCAAGCAATACAGAAAAGTATGAACAAGAAAATGTAATCATTTTTAACAAAGCTCCATCATCTATCAATAACTATTATTAATAGTTGATGAAAATATTTCAGATTTACATGATATTTATGCATATATACAGATTGGAAAATGAAAATAAAAGATAGACATCTACATGGAAGGATAGATATGGAAGGATAGAAGGATGAATGAATGGATGATGAATGGATAAGTTGATAGACATAACTGTTTATCCAAAATGGGGTGTCTCTCTTTTTTTATTCTTTCTCTCTTGCTATCTTCCTTTGTGATTTATTTATTGTAGTGATATTATTTAATTGATATCTCTTTATGCTTTGTGTATATGCTATAGATTTTTGCTTTGTGGTTACCAGGAATCTTGCATAATACATAACAACTTTAATCTGATAACAATTTACCTTCAATAGTGTGTATAAACTCTACATATTTTACTCCTTCCCCCCACATTTTATGCTATTGATGGCATACTTTACATCTTTTTATATTGTGCATCTAATAAATTATTGTAGCTATTGATATTTTAATATTGTTTTTAGAGTTTTATAGTAGAGATAAAAGTGAATTATATAGCATTATTACAGTATTAGATTATTATGAATTTTACTATGATATTACCTTTATCAGTGAGTTTTATACTTTTATGTATGTTTATATTGTTTCTTAGCGTTTTTCATTTCAACTTGAATAACTCCCTTTAGCATATCTAATAAGTCAAGTCTAGTGGTCATGAACTCAGCTTTTGATTGACTGGGGATGGCTTTATCTCTTCTTCATTTTTAGGCTACTTTGCTGAATATAGTATTATTAGTTGGAAGTTTTTTTTTTTAATTTAATCACTTTTACTCTATCATCCTATTCCCTCCTAGCCTGTAAGGTTTCTACAGAGAAACCCACTGATAGCTGAATGGAGGGTTGGGGGAATTATCTTGATGCAGTGAAATTTTCTCTTTGCATTTGACTTTTAACTTTTTAATTATAATGTATCTTATAATAATCTTCTTTGGGTTGGTCTTACTTGATGTCCTTTGAGCTTCTTATAACTGGATGCTTATCTCTCTCCCTAGATTTGGGAAGTTTTAAGCTATTATTTATTTAATTATGCTTTCTGTTTCATTCTCTCACTTTTATTTCTGAGACTCCCATAATGCAAATGTTAGTTTGCCTGATGGTGTTCTAAAATTAATTTGGCTTTATTCACTCTTTTTCATTATTTTTTATTTTAGTTTCTCTAACTGGTTAATTTCAAATGATCTCTCTTTGAGTTTACTGATTCTTTCTTTTGTATGATCAAATCTGTTTTTGAAGTTCTCTATATTGAACTTTTTTAGTTCTGTGATTATATTTGTAGCTCCAGTATTTCTGTTTGATTCTTTTTTTTTTTTTTTGATTCTTTTAAAAAAAAATATTTAATTGATTTTTAAGAGAAAGAAGAAGGGGAAGAAGGAAGAAAGGCTAAAAGAGAGAAACATTGATGTGATAGAGAAACATTGACTAGCTTCCTCCTGCTCACCCACTACTGAGGATACAACCCATAACTCAGGCACATGCCTGACCAGGAATCAAACTGAATCTCTTGGTGCATGGGATGATGCCCAACCAACTAAGCCACACTGGCCAGAACCTGTTTGATTCTTTATGTGTGTTTTTTTAAAGTAAAGTTCTCATTTTGTCAAAGAAATTAAGATGGCGGCCTAGGTAGGTACCTAAGCTGCTGCCTCGCACAACATTTTCAAAACAACAACTAAAAGACAGAACGGACATCATCCAAAACCGCAGGAAAGCTGGAAGAGTGGGAAATCTACAACTAGAAAAGAGAGAGGCTCACAGGTTGGATTGGGCGCTACAAAGTGCTGAGGTAGGGAGATGCAGAGAGGAAGGGCAGCCGAGTGCCTGGCTGGCGGGAGGGGAAAGGAAGCTCCCAATTGCACTGAATCCTTTCCAACTCTACTGAACCCCAACCCCGGCCAAAACTCTGTGGACCCAAGCTCATATGGGTGGAGTCCAGACTGTAGAAAAAGGCGCCTGGAAACTCAGAGACTGGGAGACTGGGGGAGCTGGGAGCCACAGCAGGCAAGGTCTACAGTCATGTGCAAGTAAGTGAGCACAGAGATGTCTGACCGCAGAATTGCTGCTGCCTCTCCATACTCCAGACTAGAGAGACCCACCCCAATTCTGGGTGAGCCCCTGGGGCACCCAGACTCTTGCACAGGGAATCTGGATGGTAAGATAGAAACTCAGGGGAGCCACAGAAGGCAGAGTTCAGACGGAAACTGAGTAGCACAAGGGCAGGGCTGATGGGAAGCCAAAACTGTCAGCTCAGCCCTGAGACTCTGTCCCATCCAAGCTGAGCACAGAGGCTTCTGCAATTTTGCAAGTCTGATCCTATAAGACTGTCTCCAATACAGAAGGTATCCTGGAGTAGATACAGCTGATACTCATATCTAATGGGCCTGGAGGTCAATTCCTCCCAGTGATACCAACAACAATCAAGTCTTAACTACAACAAGGATGTTCACACAGTCCACAGAGGGATGCACCAAGTGTGTCCACCTCAGGTAACTGGGGAGGCTGACCCACTGGGCCATATAGGACACCAAACACACAAAGTGATCTTACCAACTCTGGGAAGCAGTGAAAATGCCGAGACAAGGAAACAGATCTCAAACAAAAGAGATGGAGGAGAACAAAAAATTGGATATAGAGTTCAAAACCACGGTTATAAGATTTTTCAAGAATTTCCTAGAAAAGGCCAATAAATTTAATGAGACCCAACTAGAAATTAAACATAAACTGACTGAAAAAAATATTATACAGAGATCCAACGGCAGACTGGAGGAACACAAGAATCAAGTCAAAGATTTGGAATACTAAGAGCCAAAGGATACTCCTTATTGCTTTCTGGAAAAGCAATAAGAAAAGAGAATCCAGAAAGTTGAACATAGTGTAAGGAGCCTCTGGAACAACTTCAAGCATATCAACATTAGAATTATGGGGGTGCCAGAAGAAGAGAGAGTGCAAGTTACTGAAAACCTATTTGAAGAAATAATGTCAGAAAACTTCCCCCACCTGGTGAAAGAAATAGACTTACAAGTACAGGAAGTGCACAGAACCCCAAACAAGTGGAACCCAAAGAGGACCACACCAAGACACATCATAATTAAAATGCCAAGGGCAAAAGACAAAGAGAGAATCTTACAAGCAGCAAAAGCAGTTGGTTACCTATAAGGGAGCACCCATATGACTATCAGATGATTTCTCAACAGAAACTATGCAGGCCAGAAGGGAGTGGCAAGAAATGTTCAAAGTGATGAATAGCGAGAACCTACAACCAAGATTACTGTATCCAGCGAAGTTATCATTCAGAATTGAAGGGCATATAAAGAGCTTCACATATAAGAAAAAGGTAAAGGAGTTCATCACCACCAAACCAGTATCATATGAAATACTGAAAGGTATTCTTTAAGAAGAGGAGAAGAAGAAAAAAAGATAAAAATTATGATCAACAAATACATATATATCAACAAGTGAATCTAAAAATCAGGTGAATTAAAAATCTGTGGAACAGAATAAACTGGTGAATATAATAGAATCAGGGGCAAAGAAAGGGAGTGGATTGATAATTATCAGGGGGTAAGGGGTGTGGGGGTGCAGGAAGAGATTGTATTAAAATCATATACCTATGGATGAGGACAATGGAGTGGGGGGGAGGTAAGGGCAGAGGGTAGGGTGGGAACCTGGTGGAAGGGAGCTATGGGGGGAAAAGGAGAAACAATTGTAATAATCTGAACAATAACGATTTATTTAAAAAATAAATAAAATAAAATTCTCATTTTGTTCATGAATTATTTTCCTGATTTTGTTGGTTCTCTGCATGTTCTCGCATTTCATCTAGTTTCTTTTAGATGATTATTTTTAATTGTGTTGTCAGGCAAATTGTAGCTTTATATCTCTTTGGGGTCAGTTATTAGAAATTTGTTACTTTTCTTTGGTACTGTCACATTTGCCTGAGTCTTCATGATCCATGTAGCTTTGCATTGGTGTCTGTGCATTAGATAGAGCAAACACATCTTCCTGATGTTATAACATAGCAAGTGAAGAGCTTCTGCTGTCTGTTCCCTGGGCTGAGGAGATTGCTTCCAGAATCACTGCTGTGCTTTGTTGGAACAAGTTATAAGCATGCTGCTAGGTCTATAATGGGGGCTGAGATTGGCAGGCTTTTTGTAAGGAGCTTGGCATGAATCCTGCCTGGCTCCTGGGTGGATATAACTGCCTCTAGTGTCTTAGTAGGGTGGCACTGGAACAAGGGTATACTTCAGGGTCCACAGTTGCATCCTCAGCTAGTGTGCATACTACTATGTGTGCAGACAGGTATGACACCTGCCAGGTCCCTGAGAAGTCTGCTGTCTGGTCAAGGTATAGGACACTGAGTAGGCAGGTCACTGTATAGGACACTGAGTAGTCCTGACTATGGCTAAAAGAAGCTGGAACCATGGGATGAAATCTAGGGATATTTCTATTTCCACAGCCAAGATTGAGGTCTTCAACCTGGCTCTAAAGACATGGATGGGTGTGTCTCCCTGTAGTTCCCTGGTGCATTGGACTACTCCCTGACTGTGGATGGAAAGGCTAAGGCCAAGGATGAACCACATGGCCTCCTGAGGTTCATCTCCTCAAAACTGCTCACAGAATATAGCAAGGAGGGGCTGCAAATAAGTGTATGGTCCTTTTAGGATCTGCAGGAGTACAGCTGGGAATGTCTTCCACTGGTTCTTGTGTCAGAGTACTGCTCATAGGTTGTGGCTGGAAGGAACTGGAGCTGAGTGTAGGGCTTTTTTATGATTTTCAGCAGGTAAAAATCAGAAGTGTCTGCTGCTGGGTTCCTATGCCAGCAAGACTGTTTGTAGACTAAGGCTGGGCCAAGCTGGAAGCCATTTAAAGGGCCCTTTCAGAATCTACAGTCTGACTGTGTTTGGCAGGCTTACCTCCAAAGATTCCCAGACTGCTGCTGAAGGGGGCTAGAGGCAGTTTATGAGTCCACTGCTAGGACTATGGAATGGTACCTTAGACATGTTCCTTTAAATATAGTGCTGGTGGTGAGACCGAAGCAAGATGGCGGCCCAGGAAGTCTCCTGGGCCGCCATCTCCTCAACAATCTAGAAAAAAACAACGGATAAAACCGAAAGGGATCGCACCAGACCCACAGGAAAGCTGGCGAAATGGGAAGGCTACAACTAGATGCAAAGCAGGACATCGCTGCTGCCATGTGGAGTATAAAACTACAGCGAAACTGAACCTGCCAGAGCCGCTGCCGCCAGGAATGAGGGAAGCCAGACCTCGCTCCGCCCCAGGGCCCAGGGAGTGGGCCAGCCCCGCCGGCCGCCACTGGAGCTGATGGGGGCCTACGCCGCCACCACCACCGCCGCCACCGCAGCGCCTTCGGCTCCTGCCTGGATGAGAAGCCCGTGAGCGAGACCTCCCAGCCCGCCCGCAGTGCTGGAGAGGAGCGGGTGCCTGGGCTCGGCCCCCCGCACTCGCCGCCGGGTGGGCGAAGAGATGGTGTAGTATCTTCCCGCCGGCCCAGCCCCCGCGGTTACTGTGCAGGCGAAGAAATGGCGCAGCGTCTCCCTGTCCACAACCAGCCCAGAAGTGGGAAGACTACAATTAGAAACAAAGCAGGGCCCCGCCGCCGCCATGTGGAGTTTAAAACTGCAGCGAAACTGAACCTGCCGCTGACACCAGAAATGAGGGAAGCCAGACCTCGCCCTGCCCTGGGGCCCAGGGAGTGGGCCAGCCCTGCCGCCACTACGGGAGCTGATGGGGGCCTACGCCACCTGCCACCTCCGCTGCTGCTGCGCTTTCGCCGCGCCTTTGGCTCCTGCCTGGACGAGAAGCCCGTGAGCGCGACCTCCCAGCCCGGCCTGCAGTGCTAGAGAGGAGCGGGCGCAGCGTCTCCCCTCCCGCACAACCAGCTCGGCCCAGAAATGGGAAGGCTACAATTAGGCACCAAGCAGGGCGCCGCAGCTGCCATGTGGAGTTTAAAACTACGCCGAGTGGAGGACTGAGAAGGTGGGGCAGTTCTGTACTGTGCTGCCTTCCACTGGTTAAGACCTCCAAGAGCAAAGGCCTACCGAGGTGAGGATGACCCTACTGTCACCTGTAGAGGGGCAGCAATGAGCTGGCCAATATTTGTGGTGGTGCTGCTTGTCCTGGCTCACAGGAAGCGTTCCACTAAGTATGAAAGACTGGGACATCGCGGGGACTCTCCTCCACCGCACCCGGCCTGCTCTGCCAGGCCTTCGCACTCACTGTGCTGGCGCTGCACCTCCCATTGGCAGACCCGGAGAGTCCTCTCTCCGCTGCCGCATGGCCAGGCCAGGGCATCAGACACTACCACCACGCGGATTTTAAAACTGCAGGGGAAATTGAGCCACAGGCGCTGCCATCGCTGCCGCACCCGCCGCCGCCCCCAAGAATGGGAATCCACCGAAATCAGAGCTCACTACACACTGGGCTCATAGAGAGTGTGGCTTCAGAAATTAGCCTCTGCATCCACAGAAGCTCCATATCCGCAACAAAGAGGACACCATTGAGGGCGGACTCTCCCCATGCAGCCATCACAGCCCGCCCACAATCTTCCCAGCACACCCACCATGCTGGGAGGGAAATGGAGCGCGCTGGTGAGGAAATGGCACAGTGCCTTCCATTACCCACTCAGGCGAGCCCATCCTCCGATGCCACATGGCCAAGCCGAAGCTCTCACCACCACCGCCATATGAACTTTAAAACCACAGTGGTAATTGAACCACAGGAGCGACCTTCAATATTTCACCTGGCACCGCCACCCGCCACTGCCGCCGAGAATAAAGGAAATCCACCAAGAACAGAGCTCACCACGCTTGGGCTCAGGGAGTGGGTGACCTCAGAACTTAGCCTCCATGTCTGCAGCTGCTCCGCTCCCACACCGAACGAGACACCTTTGGGGGTGGTCCCCCCACCTGAAACCATCTCAGACCAACTGCAGCTGTCCCAGCCTGTCCCCCATGCTAGCAAGGAGCTGGCGCAGCGCCTCCAGTATGCGACTCCAACACCCTAGAGGGGCCGAGTGCCCCGGGTGAGCCGAGTGTCCCAGGGGGCCGAGTGCCCCGGGTGAGCCGAGTGTCCCAGGGGGCCGAGTGCCCCGGGTGAGCCGAGTGTCCCAGGGGGCCGAGTGCCCCGGGTGAGCCGAGTGTCCCAGGGGGCCGAGTGCCCCGGGTGAGCCGAGTGTCCCAGGGGGCTGAGTGCCCCGGGTGAGCCGAGTGTCCCAGGGGGCCATGTGCCCTGGGTAAGCAGTACCCCCCAAAGGGGAAGGGTGTCCCGGGTGAGACGGGTGTCCCAGGGTGCAGTGTGCCCCAGGCGAGCCGTGTGTCCCAGGGGAAGCAGTGGGACCCAGGGGAAGGGGAGGTGAAAACCAGAGGAGGAGCGGACTTTATTCATATGGTCCTGAGATCGTCACCATAAAACAAGCAGACTGCCAAATGAGGAGCAGATTTTATTCATGGGGTCCAGAGATAGTCACCATAAAACAAGCAGATTGTCAAATTACAGGGGGGAGGGGAAGGAGACCTGGGGGGAGATAGGAGAACAACCGAGGGACTGGTATGAATGAACATAAGTACAACCAATGAACACAGAACTCTGGGGAGGGAGGGCATAAATGGGAGGTGAGGGGGGGCAATGGTAAACTATGTACACAGAAAATACCTTAATAAAATAAAATTTAAAAAAAAAGATTAAAAAAATAATAATAATAAAAAATAAATATAGTGCTGGTTACAGAGCCAAAGCCAAACAGGACTGCAGCTGGCTTCTCAAGGATATGGATCTGTTTCTGGGTTTGTAGCCAGGACTACAGTCAGCAAGTTAGCTGTCTGGGTGCGAGTGAGCCTTCCTTCTCAAAATGGCTCTCCTAAATCTTGGTCTGCAATGAGGTTTCAAAATTCTTCTCTAGATTCCAAATATTTTACAATGCAATTTTGTTCTTAATGCTAACATATTATTACTGAAGTGGGGGGTACAAGCCAGAGATATCTTATTTGACCATTGTGTTGATGTCACCATATACTAGAGGTCCAGTGCATGAAAATTCAAGCTCTGGAGGGGGAAGTACCTCAGCCCGACCTGCCCCCTCTCACAGTCTGACAGCCTTCAGGGGCAGGAGGTGACCGGGCAATCAGGGAAAGGTGATGCCCCAATCACACTTCTGCTGCTGCCACTGCTGGCTGGCAGCACAAGCTTCAGCCAGCCCTGGTAACCTGAGCCTTGGGCGGCCCTGGGCAGCTGGGCAATCACCATCTGAGGATTGCTTGTGCGTTGGGCCAGCCCTGGGTGGCTGGGGTGCTGAGGGGACTGGGAGACTCTGGAGGCAGGTGTGTGGAATGGCCATACCCCTCAGGGAACAGGCCTGGCCATGCTTCACACCTGCCCCGGCAGGACTGAGAGGACTGGGCATTGCCATCTTTGAGGGCATGGTAGTCAATTAGCATATCCCCTCTTTATTTAATAGGATATAGAATATATATATATATCCCAAACATGCAAATAGACTGTACAGCAGAACAACTGAACAACAGATTGTTATGATGTGTGATGAACACCAGAGGGTGCGCATGGAACATGGTGGGTGTTGGCCACAGCAGGACGGTGGATCAGGTGAGCTGATCCAACCTCTGGTGGTTACTGAAAATACTTAGCTGGTGTCAGAGTGGCTGCTCACACCTGGCCTTGCCCCCCGGCTGGGCACCAGGCCAAGGGACCTGAGGCCATGCCCCCTGCTTGGAGACCTCAAGGTGTGCTTCCTGTCCTGGTGCTTGGCTAGGGGACCTCAGGCTGCTCCCCCTGCCCAAGTGCCAGGCCAGGGAACCTCAGGCCACACCCCCCACCAGGTGGGGCTTGACAGGGTACTTTTGGCCATGCCCCCGACCTGGCACCATGTCCAAGGACCTTAGGCTGCACCCTCTTGCCCCAGCACCAGGCCAGGGGACCTGAGACTTGGCATGGCTTGACAGGGGACCTCAGGCCTGGCACCACCCTGGCACCAGGCAGGGGAACTCACACCACACCCTCCACCCAGCAGAGCTTGACAGGGGACTTCAGGCCATGCCCCCTACCCAGCAGGTCTTGACGGGGGATCTGAGGCTGCGCCCCCCAGCTGGTGGGGTTTGATGGGGAACTTGAGGCTGCAGCCCCCTCCCAGTGCTGGGCAGGAGGACCTGAGGCTGTGCCCCTTACCTGGTTGGGATTGAATGGGAGACTTCAGGCAGTGTCCCCAACCTGGCAGGGCTTGACAGAGGACCTCAAGGCACATCCCCCACCTGGGGCTAGACTAGGGGACCTCAGACCATGCCCCCCATCTTGGCACAGGGCTAGGGGACCTGAGGCTACACACCCTGCCTTGCAATGTTTGACAAGGGTGGGAATGGCCAAGTCTGGATCTAGCCTAATGGGGGCGGGGGCCAGCCAGGTTTGGGTTTCACCTGATTTTGAGGTGCATGTGGGTGGGCGGGGACTTGACTCTGGGTCCAGTGGTGTGCCCCAGACTCTGACAGGAGGAAGGTTTTCATATTCATTTTACTAATTTTCTTTCATCTCTGACAATTCTATTGTAGAGAAAGGGCAAATAGCAATATTAAATTATTTCCTCTAATTAATAACCTTTTAATGTACACAAATTCCGTGCAGTCACTAGTATATATATATATGTGTGTGTGTGTGTGTGTATTTACAGAGACACACACACACATGTATATGTATATGTATATGTATATGTATATGTATATGTATATGTATATGTATATGTATATATACTGAGTGATCAGATTATTATGTGTTCAGAGATCATAATATTCTGACCACTCGGTATGTGTATATATCTATATAGATAAATAGATACATAATTTTAAAGTTTTATGCTTGTTTTACTTGAGTTTAACCAAGAAAAACATAAATTCTAATAAAGGAATCTCTTTACTTCAGACAAATATTTTTTCATCACATAAACTATCCTCCAAAGGATTTTGAAAGACTTTAAGGTGCAGGGCTTTTACTGTTGTCAATTTGATCAATTTCAATCTTAGGCATTTCTAATGACTACCTCTAATTTTGCCTTCTCCTAAATACACATTTTTATTTAAAATATTATTCTTTTTACATTGTTAAGGTCTATACCTTTCTGTTCTGGGACTAAAATTTCAATAAGTCTTTGAAATAGCTTTGATGAGCACTAGATAAATATAGTCTTCTAAGCAAATTTATCAATTTTTCTTAGTCACTGCTTCTATAGTGGACAAAGGATAGGGGAGAGATGAGGAGGAAGAGAGAGATTAAAAAAGAATAGACCACATGACTTTATCCCTAATAAAGGGACTAATGCAGTTGTAGAGATATAGGAGCATCTAGTAAGAAAGGGAGTTGAACTAGGTGGTTACAACTGTTAATATATAATGTTATTAATTATTTATCTGAAATTGGAATCATTTAATAGTCAAAATTGACTAAAAGGTTATGAAATTTTAAACTTATTTACCATTGCCCAAGAGGAAGTAGATGATGCCACAGAGAAAAATACATAGTAGTTGCTGGGGGGAGGGGAATGGTCCATGTGTTTCTTCATACTTTATTTTTTAAAAATATATTTTATTGATATTTTACAGAGAGGAAGGGAGAGAGATAGAGAGCTAGAAACGTCAATGAGAGAGAAACATCGACCAGCTGCCTCTTGCACACCCCCCACCGGGGATGTGCCCGCAACCAATGTACATGCCCCTGACCGGAATCGAACCTGGGACCCTTCAGTCCACAGACCGATGCTCTACCACTGAGCCAAGCTGGTTTCGGCTGTTTATTCATATTTTAGTGACTTGAGATTTCTGAATCAAATTACCGTAGTTGCACAGTTTTATAAAAGTTTATTAGTGAAAATTTCAAATTTACACAGACGTAGAAACAGTAGTCTAATGATCTTCTATGAAGCTATCACCCATTGTTAACTAATGTTGATATTTCAATATTTTACCATTTTACTTCATCTGATCCCCATTTTAAACAAAAAATATTTTCTTTTTAAATTTAGTTTTCAAATTCAATTTTTGCAGAAAAGTTGCAAGAGTAGTACAAAGAATATTTGAATACTTGTATACTCTTCAACCAATTTTTCTAAATATTAACATATTATCAAATTTGATTTGCCACTTTCTTATATATATATGTATTATCTTTTCTAACATTTTTGAGGATATATTATTTACATTAAGCCCAATGACCTCTAATGGCTAAAAACAAGAGTATTCAGTAACATAATCACAGTAGAATTGCCAAAATCAGGAAATTACTGCTGATATAAGCCTAATGTTTATTCCCTAGACTCTATTCAAATTTTGTCATTTGCCCAATAATGAATTTCATTGTATAAGAAAAAAATCTCTTTCTAGGAGAAATCCAGCATCACACATTGCATTTAGTTATATCTCTTCTGTCATTTTTAATATACAACTGTTCTTCACTCATATTAAAGGACTTTTGTGTTATTTATATTTGTTTTTGTGTTTTATTTTTATTGTCATTTCTCTGTTATTTTATTTTATTTTTCAATCACCATTTATTCCCCCTATACCCTCTTCCACCTTCACCCCTATTTAAATCACTATACTATTGCCCATCTCCTTGAATTTTATCTCCTTTTTCCTTTTGGCTCAATCCTTCCCCCCTCTCATCACCACCATCCCTCCATCAGAATTATCTTTCTGCTCTATGAGTCTGTCTCTATTTTACTTTTAGTTTCAAACACTAAATTATATATATGAGTGAAATTTAATGGTATTTGTCTGACTGGCTTATTTCACTTAGCATAATGTTCTCCAGGTCCAACCATGCTATTGCAAAGGACAAATATCCTTTCTTGTCACAGCCCAGTAGTATTCCTCATCTTCTGATGGATATTTGGACTACTTTCAAATCTTGGCTATTGTAAAAAGACCTTTTGTTTTAGATTTTCATAACTTTTACATTTTCTGAGTTTTGCCCCTCCATTTCAATTTGGATGTTGTTTCCTCATGATTATATTCAGCCTTATGCATCTTTGGCAGGAAGACCACAGAAGCTTTTTTAATTGTCTTTTTCAATGCAGCCTATCATAAGGTAACATAGAGGTAATATTAACTTTGGTTAACTGATAGCATTAAAATGGTATCAGTTAGGTTTTCCCAATTTGACAGTTGTTATCTTTTCTTTTGTTATAATATGTATATTTTTGGAGAGATGCTTTTTGGAATTATTTAATACTAGAGGCCCGGAGCATGAAATTCATGAATGGGGGGTGGGTCCCCTCAGCTCAGCCTGTACCCTCTCCAATCCAGGACCATTGGGGGCTGTCTGATTGCTGGTTTAGGCTTGATCCTAGGGATTGTGCCTAAACCAACAGTTGGACATCATTCTCACAATCCTGGACCACTGGCTCCTAATAACTCACCTGCGTGTGTGCCTGGTTGTCCCTGACTGCCCCACACTGCCATCCTGATTGCCTCTAACTGTCCCCCTGCTGGCCTGTTTGTCCTTAACTTCCCCCTGCAGCTGATCAGGTTGTCCCCAACTTCCCCCTCCCTGCCAATCTGGTTGCTCTGAACTGCCCCCTGCCAGGCTGGTCACCCTTTACTGGTCCTGCCAGCCTGGCCACTCCCAACTTCCCCCCTCTGCTGACCTGGTCAAACCTACCCCCCCCCAGCCAGCCTGGTTGCCTCTTACTCCCCTCCCCTTGCTAGCCCTGGTCACCCCCAACTGCATACTCTGCTAGCCTGGTCACCCCTCATGGCCCCCACTGGCCTGGTTGCCCCATGCAGCCTGCTGTTCAGTCATTTGGTCATCCCTCACTAACCCCCCTGCAGGCTTGGTCGCTTCATTCAGCCTGCTTGTTTAGTTGTTTGGTTATCTCTCACTAACCTCCCTGCCAGCCTTATCATAGGTAGCCATATTGTGAGGGTTTGAAGGTTAATTTGCATATTACCTCTTTATTATATAAGATGCCATTTTTTCATCGTTTGCACCCACTAGATTTATATCCATTTTTGCCTGAATAATTACTTCCTATGATAGTTAACAAATTGTGGTTTTATAATTCTACTAGAAGCCTGGTGCATGAAATTTATAAACTGAGAGATGTCCTTCAGCCCAGACTTCACCCAATCTGGGACTCCTGGAGGGATAGGGCCTAAATGGCAGTTGGACATGCCTTTTACAATCCAGGACTGCAGGCTCCTAACTGCTTGCCTGCCTGCCTGCCTGCCTGCCTGCCTGCCTGCCTGCCTGACAGCCAGCCAGCCTGCCTAATTTTCCCTAACTGCTTCTGCCTGCCAGCCTGATCACCCCTTAACTGCTCCCCTGCTATCCCAATCGCTCCCAACTGCCCTCCCCTGCCAGCCTGATATCACCCCCAATTGCCTTCCTCTGCTGTCCTGATCTCAACCCCAACTTCCCTCCCCTGTTGGTCTTATCTCACCCCCAACCACCCTCCTCTGCTTGCCAATTTTATTCTGATTGGTCAGTTTCTATGCCAGTCAGTGTCAAGCAGCCCCAGTGGAGGCCTGGAGAGAAATGGAAGTGTGGCTGCTGGCCAGACCCAGAGTGAAAGAGAAAGGCAAGTGCTGATCAACAGCTGCCACAGAGGATATGTATCAGACCCTCCCTGCTTCTTTCTTTAGGTCTCTCTCTGGGCCTGATTCTTGGCCCCCTCAGCAGTCAGTACTGGGTCACTGTGCCTGCAGCTGTAGCAGTCAGTGCTGTGTGGCCATGGCAACCCAGTGCTGATTGCAGGACTGACTTCTGGTTGGTTGAGCCTCTGGTTGTTGTGTATGTGACAGACCCAGGGATTTTATATATTAGGATAATTCCTTTTATATTTAGTTGTTAATATTTTACTATAAATAATAGCTTTCCCTCTTTTATTCATATGTATAGCAGTATATACTTATGCTTTTTTATTTTATTCAGTGGTTTATTAACCATTTTGTTTGATGTTCATATTTTCCCATATTTGGCCATTGGGAATCTCTTTAAGCTACCTTTGTGTCATTTTGTCATGACCTCATCATTTCTTTCTGACACAATAAGGTGTTGTTCTAGGATAATCTTGTACTTTCCTTGTAGTAGACCTGCAATCAGTGATTTATCTAGAAGTTCTGGGTACTTCTACTGGAGATTAATATGTAGAGACTAAGATTTGGACACCAGGTGCTCATTACTTCTGGGATGCTATTACTTTATTTATTTATTTACTTTTATTTTGTTGTTGTTAATCCTTACCAGAGGCTATTTTTCCATTGATTTTTAGGGAGAGTGGAAGAGAGAGGGAAAGACAGAGAAAAACATCGATGTGAGAGGAACACACGGATTGGTTGCCTCCTGCATGAGCTCTGACCAAGGCCTGGGCAGGGTAGGAGGTGAAACTAAAATTTGTGTCATTGACTGGAATTGAACCCGGGATCCTTTGGTCTGTAGGCTGACGCTCTATCCACTGAGCTAAACTGGCTAGAGCTGGGATGCCATTACTTTAATTCTCTTCAATAGAAAAAGCTAGAATGTGTGTGTGTGTGTGTGTGTGTGTGTGTATACATATGCATAGGTATATGTATTCATATATCTATATACTAGAGGCCCAGTGCACAGATTCATGGACTGGTGGAGTCCCTTGGTGTGGCCTATCGGGATCAGGCTAAAACCATAGTGCAATGCCTCCAGCCACTCCTGCCTTCCACTCCTGCTCATACCTGCCCTGCTGCACCTACCGCCACAGCTGCTCTGTAGGCTCCTTGCCCCTCTGCTGCAGTATCCAGGCTGTGGTGGCTAGCCATAAGCCCTGTGACTGGTGCCTGTCAGTCAGCTGAGCAATGCTCCCACTGTGGAAGCACGCTAACCACCAGGGGGAAGCTCCTACATTTAGTATCTGCCCCCTGGTGGTCAGTGAGCATGATAGCCATCCACCCCGCCTGAAGATGCTTTCCCTCTGGCAGTCACCTTGCTTTCTGCTTTTCCTTCATCTTTCTTCTAAGCTGTTTTCAGTCTTCACTCCTCCCTCCCTCAGCATATGCAAATTAACTACTATCATTGTTGGGTTAATTTGCATACTCACTCTGATTGGCTGTGGGTGCAGTGAAGGTATGGTCAATTAGCATTTTTCTCTTTTATTAGCATAGATAATATGCAATTCATAGATACACTGAGTGGCCAGATTATTATGATTGTTGAACACATAATAATATGGCCACTCAGTGTATATCCTATATAATTAAAGGCTAATATGCAAATTGTCCCCTGGACCAGGAGTTCGACCTTCAGGCATGCCAGCCAACTGTCCATGTCCCCTCCCACTGGCCAGGCAGGCTGGACCCCACCCATGCACAAATTCATGTACTGGGCCTCTAATATATATATATTGAGTGGCCAGATTATTATACGTTTAGAGATCATAATAATGTGGCCACTCAAGTTTATATACGTGTATAAGTCCACATACACACACATCTAACTAAAGCCTATCAATATACTTGTCATCTATATGAAAGACATGAGCTTAAACTGTTAATTCCAATTCTGATTTTGATATAAAACTACAAAACTATTTCCCAACCTCCATTGTTTCCACATTTGTCACTCCCTCCTCATAAAGTAAGATATCTGTCTCCTTTTCTCTAAAATATTCTACACTTATTGTTCAAACCTACTATATACACATGTACAAGTGTTTCAGAATTGCTAGCCCATAGCACTGGGAAAAACACACCTTCCACCTAAAATTCAGTGTTTGCTTAGTGTGGGACTTTGGACTGTAGCCCGATGGTATACAGTAAAAATATTGTATTAATGAGTCAGTTGGGTTAGTCATTCTCCCCATCCCCTTCAGTGTTGAGATGTTATTTATTTGCAATACTATTAAATTTGTTTTTCCCCATTTATTGTGCACTTTAGTTTTTAATTCCTGTATTCTGATTAATTTTATTTTTTTAAATATTGGTGATTCAAAACTATGAAGAAAAATGTGTGTAGTATGAGAAGTGTTACACCAAACCCTCTTCGCATTATCACTACCAATCACTACCAATTCCTTTCACTGCATATCTATGCACTCCCTGAAGGTAAAAAAAAAATGTTTCTAACTTATCTTTTCTGTTTCTTTTTTACATAATTGAGTAAATGACTATATATTGTTTTAGTTCC
Organism: Vespertilio murinus; assembly: GCA_963924515.1. NCBI lineage: Eukaryota > Metazoa > Chordata > Mammalia > Chiroptera > Vespertilionidae > Vespertilio > Vespertilio murinus. Next base: position 46,201,339 of record OZ004710.1, read on the forward strand.
CCTTTTTCCTTATATAAAAGTTAGCATACTTAGATACTCCTTACACTTTAGATAGTTTATTCAGTCACTTTTCTATGAAAGAGCATTTAGATTGCTTCTACTATTTTGCAGTTGTATACCACACTGTAATGAATAACTTCATGCTTATGTATTTTCCTATTTTTGGAAGCCATAGAGGTTTGGCTTCCTGGGTCAAAAGGGACATACATTTGTAGTATTTATTAGATATTACCAAATTCCCCACTGTTAACTGTCACATGAATTTGCATTTCCACAATGAGAGTGACAGGTTTCCTACAGCTTCACCAACATAATGCACTGTAATAATTTTTGACAATCTGATAGATGGAATTATAATACAGTAGGCCCTCAACGTTGTCAATAGGCTTTGCGATTTTAAGCAGAACAATGTATAATGAAACAAATTTTACCATGGGCTAATTTATGTTAACAAGACTTAACCTCCTAAGGCATCTCATGAATATCATAATGGAACATTGAATAAAATGGCTGCTGTATCCCAATGTACTTTCAGTTTGCGTTTCTATTGTGATGAGTAAGTTGAACATCTTTTAATATATTTAAGAAATATATAGGGGTGGGCAAATGTAGGTTTACAGTTGTAAGTATTCCAAACAATTTATGTCATTCTTGTCTTATTATTTACTAATGTCTTTTTTTTAAAATATGAACAATTGTAAAGCTACTTTGCCCACCACTAGACTTTTCCACATATGCTATCATGTCATCTGCAAATACAGGTATCTTTTCATCTTATACTTCAATTCTTATTACTTCTAATTAATTGTTTTTTTCCTTAGTTGAATTGAGTAATACCTCTGTACAATGCTGAATAGTAGAGGACATAGTGGGCATCTTTGCAATCTTCACATTATTGTTGATTTCAGTAAAAATGATTATAATGTTTCCTTGTTAAATAAGATGCTGGTTTTAGGGCTAAAAATCACAGATGGAAGCAAGAAGACTAGTTACAAGTCTGTGGCAGTAGACTAGGTAGAGGTCACCTTGTCAGGGTGATGGTAGTGCAGATACAGAGAAATAGGCAGATTTGAGATATAATTTTAGGTAGCAGCAACTGTGCTTAGGAAGTAGATGTGTCTTACGAAAGAAGAGGAAAATGTTAACTGTAAGGCTTTTAATTAAAGCAACTGGGTATATTTCTATATTGTCTTCTTATAAATATTGTAGGATCCTTGATAGTAAGCAGCTGTAGTTCAGTGGTTAAAATGTTATGTTTTACAAACCAATTTCCTTGATTTAAATTCAGGCTTTAGCACTTACTATATGACCTTTAACAAAGTACTTAATCATTCTAAGCCTTGATTTTCTTCTACATATGCATAAAAGGTGATAATACTAATACCTAGATCATAAAGTGTTTATGATGATTAAATGAAATCAGAAAAAACCCAAACATAAATAACAGTAACAAAGAAACATTAGCTGTTAGGTACTACAATGATGACACTGATGATGATGAGAGTTCTATATCATTAATACCACCTGGTGGCTATCAATTACTCCAGAAATACCATCCATTGATGATTAAGCTTAATATTGCCTCTGGCCCTAACCGGTTTGGCTCAGTGGATAGAGCATTGGCCTTTGGACTAAAAGGTCCCGAGTTTGATTCTGGTCAAGGGCATGTAACTTGGTTGCTGGCACATCCCCAGTAGTAGGTGTGCAGGAGGCAGCTGATCAATGTTTCTCTCTTTTCAATGTTTCTAACTCTACCCTTCTCCCTTCCTTTCTGTAGAAACATCAATAAAATATATTTTAAAAATTTATATTGCCTCTGGGTGTACTAATAAGAGTCCATTTTAGGTCATTTCCTCACATTAGAAATTCTTATGAGCATTTTGCCTTCTATCAGGTTTATATTTACTTTTTAGAACAATGAAATTTTTAAGGTGCAGTAAACTAAAGATATCCTAAAAATAATCTCAACTCTTTCTCTAGTGAGGCTATATATTTGATAAATGTACTTAGTAAAAGCTACTGGTAAAACATAGGCAGGATAATCAATTCAAAAGCTTTATTTGTGTTGGTACACACCGTTTTGCCTGAAACAGATATAATCCATATTTGAAAAATGGCAATATTTCTTTGGCACTAAATCAACATGGTGACTACTGTTTTGTGTTCTCATTTGTGTGGTGGGCTAGGAAGTAAAGGTGGATATTAACATTATGTACTTTTTTGTGAACTTGAATAACAATTCCATTTCTAAGCAATGGGTTACATTTTGTCATTTGCTTGGTTACATTCCCATGAATTAAAGGAAAAATTTACTGTATATTATTCAGGATGATTTTGCTGGGGAGAATTTTAAGTAAGAAATAACATAAAAAACTTTTATTGTCTAGAAATAGCTCATTACTCATCAAAAAACAAAAATGTAACTTGCTTCTACTCATTAAATTTTGAATATGAATATAAGTCTTTTAGAAAGTTATTTTCTTAAAGGGTGCTATTGAGGCCCTTGTAGCTTCAGAAAATAAATCAATACACAGTTGTATTTAATGTTGAATTTTTAAAATTATTTACACATTCTTATGGATAGAGATTAAAGGAAAGAATACAAATTCATTTAAAAATCAAAATATCTTTATAAATTATCTGTATAGTGCAGCTACATAAAAGTGTGATTTTTTATTGTCTTTGAATTGATAGTTATTGAATTTAGTGCCAAAGGGGAAAAAGAATGAGGGTCATATCTTATGGTTTTGCCCATGATGCTTCTGATTGAAGTCAGTGGGTGTTTGGTATATGAAATGACCATAGTCTATAAACTTTAATAATTTGATTCAACTGGAATCTTAGACTTTGTCTTCTGAAGTATAGAGCAATAGTGAAATCTAAAGAACATTTTCAATAAAAAATACATTTTTTCAAATATCTTTTACCCTGTACATCTTTCTAATAATTATTACTCAATAATTTTTCCTTTGATAAATCAGAATACATTCGTAATGGACATTGTTATTCTTTTGATTCTCATATCACATTGTGCAAAGATATTTCATTTTGCTTGTAATATAAACATTCTTGTATTTGTCATTGAGAGTATTATATATCAGAGTTTAGAGTGGTTATCACTAGCGAACAGAAAGCTATTTCCCTAGCAATGATTATGCTTAATGGCTCATAAATGTCTGCATAATAATGCTCCAGTTTACTTATCCTTTTTGTGAATTTTCATCCTTGCTAGTTATTCTTTAAGACCCCTTGTACAATGGAAATTCTTCATTCCATATCCCTAAACTGGAGTGTTGAATTTACATTAGATTATCTTGCTGCCTATAGTATAATCAATTTTTAGATACTTTAAAAAAAAAAAAAACAGTTTTCAAATAGATTTTAATATTGCAGTTAAAAAGGAGATTGTAGATGCATATTACCTTGTTTACATAATGTTGATCATGGAAGATAAATCTATGGTTAAAATTAAGTAAAAACACCAAATGTTATTTAAAAATAAATAGAAAGGCAGTGTTCTCACAATGCAGTCTCATGAAAGCAATCTTTCATGTTATTTGTAAGGCAGATATGGAAACTATTTTTTTCAACATTGGTATTGCAGAAAGGATCCAGAGAACAATTGCTTCTAGAAACAAAATTGAAATCTTGACTTTAATTTCTCAGTTGGGGATAGCAGAATTTTAGTTCTTGAGACAGATCATTACAATAGAGGTTAGATCCAAGTACAGACCTAGTAGTTTATTGTCAGAGACCAAAAACCTGGATATGGATGGAATCAAGAAGAGAAAATTATGTGAAACTAGCATTTTATGTGAGGTTGAGTTTTATGCCAGACAACTCAAGCATACAGTTGAACATAATACCAGTAAATACAGAGACACCCAATTTGAATCAGTAAAGCAAGACTAAAAATCCAGCCCTAGTCAGTCTGGCTCAGTGGATAGAGCATCAGCCTGTGGAATCAAGGGTCCCAGGTTTGATTCCAATAGAGGACAAGTGCCTGGGTTGTGGCTCAGTCCCCAGTGGGGAAGAGGGGCATGCAGGAGGCAGCCGATCAATGATTCCCTTTCATCATTGATGTTTCTATCTTTCTCTTCCTCTCCCCTCCTCTCTGAAATCAATAAAAATATATTTTAAACAGACTAAAAATCCAGATTTTTGGTACAAAACTCCTCCCCTGTGAAATGTTTCTGCTTTCAGTAAAGATTATCGCATTTTCAGTTTATACCAATAAGAATTGTCTACCTTCTACCCACATTCTTTGGTTCAGGGCATGTAACCTAAGCTGACTCAATCAAGGGGAAATGCTATGACATAAGAATCATTTTTTGGGGGAACATCCAAGATGGCGGCCTAGGCAGTCTCCTACGCTGCCGCCTCATCAACAATTTAATTAAAAAAACAACTAAAATCAAAAAGGACTTCACCAAAACCTCAGGAAAGCTGGCGGAGTGGAATAGCTACAACTAGAAAGAAAGAGAGAGGCTCACGGATCGGACTGGGAGCCGAAAAGCCCTGAGGTAGGGAGAAGCTTGCGCACGCAGCTGCCGAATACCTGCCTGGCGGTGGGGGAGGAATCCCCGCTTGCACTGAACCCTTTCCGACTGTACTGAACCCAACCCTGGCTGAAATTCCGTGGTCCCAGGCTCATACGGGTGGAGTCTGGACTGTAGAGAAGGGCACCCAGAGACTCAGAGACTCAGGGACTGGGAGACCGGGGACCGGGAGCCGCAGTCGCAGTCTGCAGGGTCTACAGACTCACGCGCGAGCAAGTATGCACTGAGGTCTGACCACCGCCTCTCCGTAGCGGAAGGAGTCAGAAGCTCCAGGTCTGACCACCAAGGCTGCCACTGCCTCTATGTACAAGGTGGCGGCCTCTCTGTAGCGGAAGGAGTCAGAAGCTACAGACTACAGAGACCAGCCCAAGTTCAGGTGAGCCCCTGGGGCACCCACGCTCTTGCTTGGGGAAACTGGGCCGGTCAGGCAGAAACTCAGGCGAGTGCACAAGGGCAGGGGAGAAGCCAAGACTGTCAGTTCAGCCCTGAGACTCCGCCCCATCCAAGCTGAGCAGAGGTTTCTGCAATTTTTCAAGTCTGATCCTATAAGACTGTCTCCAATACAGAAGTTATCCCAGAGTAGACACAGCTGATACCCACATCCAATTGGCCTGAAGGTCAATTCACAACAATAGAGACTTAGCTACAACAAGGTTGTGCACGCAGTCCACAAAGGGGATCACCAAGAGTGTCTACCTCAGGTAACTGAGGAGGCTGACCCACTGTGTTATATAGGACACCAAACACACAAAGCCATCCTACCAACTCTGAAAAATAGTGATAATGCCGAGACAAGGAAATAGATCTCAAACAAAAGAGATGGAGGATATAGAGTTCAGAACTACGGTTCTAAGGTTATGCAACAATATCCTAGAAAAGCTCGATAAATTTCATGAGACCCAACTAAAAAGCATACATAAACTGACTAAATTGGAAAATATTATGCAGAGATCCAACAGCAGAATGGAAGAACACAAGAATCAGGTCAAAGAGCCAAAAGACACTCCGCTGGAGAAGGAAGAAGAAAAGAGGATCCAGAAAGTTGAAGATAGTGTAAGGAGCCTCTGGGACAACTGCAAGCGCACCAACATCAGAACTATGGGGGTGCCAGAAGAAGAGGGAGTGCAAAATACTGAAAACATATTTGAAGAAATAATATCAGAAAACTTCCCTCACCTGGTGAAAGAAATAGACTTACAAGTACAGGAAGCCTACAGAACCCCAAACAAGAGGAATCCAAAGAAAAATTCTTGGAGACACATCATCATCAATATGCCAAGGGTAAAAGACAAAAAGGATCTTACAAGCAGCAAGAGAAAAGCAGTTGGTTACCTATAAGGGAGCACCCATAAGACTATCAGCTGATCTCTCAACAGAAACCATGCAGGCCAGAAGGGAGTGGCAAGAAATATTCAAAGTGATGAATAGGGAGAACCTACAACCAAGATTACTGTATCCAGCAAAGTTATCATTCAGAATTGAAGGGCAGATAAAGAGCTTCACAGATAAGAAAAAGCTAAAGGAGTTCATCACCGCCAAACCAGTATTATATGAAATGCTGAAAGGTATTACTTAAGAAGAGGAAGAAGGTCAAGTGAATTAAAAATCTCAGGAATAGAATAAACTGGTGAATATAATAGAATTAGGGGCAAAGAAAGGGAGTGGATAGATAATTATCAGGGTGAAAGGGGTGTGGGGTGCAGAAAGAGACTGGATTAAAATTGTATAACCTATGGATGAGGACAATAGTGGGGGGAGGGGGTAAGGGCAGAGGGTGGGGTGGGAATCAGGTGGAAGGGAGCTATGGGGGAGAAAAAGGAGAAACAATTGTAATAATCTGAGCAATAAAGATTTATTAAAAAAAAAAGAATCATTTTTTGTTTGGAAAATACTCTGCATTGTGAAGCCAGGGTTGTAGCCATTTCACCTCCTGAAGTCAGAAAGTTGGCATGCTGTAAAGGGCAGAGCCTGAGAGAAATGCTGATTAAATCACAGTTCAAGCTTCTCTTCCCTTTGGACTTTCAGTTTTATGAAGTAACAAATCCATTTATTTGTTTAAAGAGTTTGAATTATGTTTTCTGCTACTTACAGCATTAAAAGTCCCAACTGATGCAGAAGTTGTTGAATGATGATTTTCTGAAGATTGGATATGGGAAGGACTGAAGCGAATGGAAGTCCAGTTATCAGAAAAACTATTATTTCATAAAGAAGTACTCTGAGGTCATTAGCACATCTTCAAAGCAACACCACCATTACCACAAATGAATAGAGGGATTAATTAGGAGGAAAAGGAGGAACAAAGCATTGGAAATACTTTTTATCATGAAAGTGAGATTTAAATGTGGAATCATATAATAGAAAGTGTCACCCTTTTGTGCCCCTATACTACAGTTGTAGTTACTGCCACGTCTTCTTGATGGATTATACTTTTAGTCTTTTTACTTCTATCTTTTAAGGACTAAACAACAAGTCATTGTATGGTATTTTAACAAATATCTGAAGTCACTTAGAAATGGCACTTAAGGAGCCAAATATGAGCCTTGAGTAAGGGTTTTCAAACTCATAATCACTTATGGAGCTCTTAAAATCCCAGGTCTCACAACCAGGGAACTCTGAAGCAAGTACTTATTTCACATTTGGGAAAAACTGACTTAAGGAAAGTCAGCTACTATTTCCTATAAGTTGTCATGGATTTAGATTTCCCAAACCAGTAAATATTCCTTCTAATAATATAGTATTTTTATAAAGTAATGATATGAAGTTGCCATTTGTATCCTCAGTTAAAGCATCTGTGCAGCTGGTTATATTAGGACTTGTTTCCATCAGTACAGCTTATCCTATATAATAAGAAAGGAATATGCTAATTATTCATTACACCTTGAGGCATAATGACCAACTGCATAACGACCAAATCACAGATCTGCAGGAGGGTGGGGCAGCGCAGCGGTCAAAGAGCTACAGGAGGGTGGCAAAGAGCTACTGACACACAGATTCATGCACAGAGCTAGTATAAACTTACACTTTATTTTACTTTATTTTTCAAATGTTTTTACTTGTTTTAGAGAGAGAGGAGGGAGAGGAAGAAACATCAATGTGAGAGAGCAACATTGATTGGCTGCTCTTGTATGTCACCGCCCCTCCCCCCCCAAAAAAACACATACACTGCAAATTCAGCCCACAACTTGAGCATGTGCACTGACTGGGAATCAGACCAGTGACCCTTTGGTGCATGGGATAATGCTCAACAAATTTATCCACACCAGCTAGGGCTAAACTGGCATTTTAAAGCAGTATCAAGTGCAGAGATTTGGCTTACGATAGACCTAGATTCTAAACCTGATCAGTTAAACAGTAACTTAAGTTGATTCCACCTCAGCTTCTTAATTTATAAAGTGTAAATCATATACCTTCTTCAAAGGACTTTTGTGAGAAATAAGTATGATAATGAGGGTGTATAAAACACTACAGAATTTTGTATAAAATATAAGGTAGTAAATTGTAGTTATGGTTACTTAATTCCCTATTTAATTTGTTTATATATCATTTAAAACTACATATAAAAATACTATTTTGTGTGTTAGTATGGTTGTGGAAAATTACCAATTTGGAGAAACTCAGTGTAGCAAAAATAGAGCAATTGGTTTAATTCTTGGCACCCCAGCTAGGTTTTCATTGTAAGAAAATGTAAAAGCTCAGTGCCACAAAGCTCCTGAGAGTAGCATGGTAGTGTTTATAAATCTACTACATGCTATGACTTATATTTATTCTGAAACAGAAATTATGTGAGAAGAAAATAAGAGAAAAGATCATAAGTTGTTGTGCATTATGTGCATGCTGTTGACAAGGTACAGCATTACTCACACTTAATGAAACAGTAAAACTATGAATATTGCAATAATCAATTAAACAACAGGGTAAGAGTCAATACAATAGGTTTAAAGATTCCAGGTAAAGTTATACGGTTAGGTTTATTTTAATCTATTGAATGGTATGATATATATATATATATATATATATATATATATATATATATATATATATCATTCACCATATAATTATACCCTAGAGAACCTTAATTGCAAAATTAAATGATTAAGTACAATTGTAGTACTAGACCAAAGAAACATTATGCTACAATAACTTTTCACCTCATCCCTGATAAATTGAAAACAAATTGAATAAAGAACTAAATAGTATTATGCTCAGTGTGATGTTCTTGAATTATTTTCAACTTTTTTTTAATGCCACAGCTATCTGTTTGGCATCTCTGTAGTACCCTAAGGGTTTATGAGTTTTCTGAACATAGAAAGAAGAAGAACTTGGTTCTCAATAGAACTATGTATAAGATCATAATATTAATTCAAATCTAGTGGATGGAAAAGAGAAACTCATATATAAGAGAGAGTGCTTGTAACTAGTCTTTATATGACTGTTGAAAATCCATAGTGTATAAAAAATATATTTTTCTTGGGAACCATTTTTTTAACTTATGAGGTCATTATGGAACCAGAAAGTTTTGACATATTTTACTTGACTATTTCCAGAAAAAAAATGTTGTAATCTCTACTTGGCTATTTTCATCATTCACTTTTCATTAAGTTGGTGACATTAATGTCAAACATTGCCTATCATTTTGTGCTTTCTTGCTGATGAGCTCTTAACTATAATCTCTTAAGATGTTCATTTATTTCACTTAAACTTTGTTTCCAGCATCTATTTATATGATATATTTTGTCTCATGTAACTTGTTCTTTGGTTCTAAACAGTCGGGAACTTAAAATAATGAGTCAGTATTCAATCTGAAAAGCAGGAAATCACATTAGTTATACTAGGGAGAAAGATTTTTCCCACGGAATGACAAAATCATTGGAAAGGTGGATGAATGAATGTCACAGGTAATGTCACTAGTTTTCAGGCTCACTGCCACAGAGAAACAGAGATACATCACCATGCAGAATTAGGGAACTAAAGGAATCCTTTAAAGATTTCACAGCTTCTCTTCAATCCTGAGAAAGATGAATAGTAGGACAACACAGAAACATCTTCAAGCAACTCAAATTAGGGAAGTCCAAACATCTGCCTCCCACTGCTGTCGGTGGAAGAACATAGATTTTGCTTCCCTCTTCCAAATATTATGTGAAACCATATAATTTATAAAATACAAGTAATAGAAAAAGATGGATATCTAGTAATCTGGAAAATGGCATTTAAATGTTTCAAGCTCTTGCAATAGAAGGGCTAGATTAGAAGGTGATATAAAGATTGCCAAAAGTCAACATACAATATTCATCACAGACCTCTTCTTTGGCAAATAGCATTCATGTACAAACTTCTGTTTAAACTTCTAAGCACCAATAATAGCAAACATCTATTCCATCTAACCTATTGCAGGTATCCCTCATACAAACAAAGGGAGACCAGAAATCCTATCAGTCACTATACTCATCTCTGGGGGGTCTCAATGCCTTTTCTAGTGTAGCCATGTGCCACTTTCTATACCCTGCAGCCTTAAGACTAAATGGTAAGATTAAAAAAAACCACTGCCCAGCCAGTGTTGCTCAGTGGTTAATCATCAATCTATGAACCAGCATATCAGTTTGGTTCCAGTCAGCACACATGCCCAGGTCGGGGGCTCGATCCCCCGGGGAGGGGGGAGGACCTGAAGCAGGCAAGAGGATCCATGATTCTTTCTTGTCATTGATGTTTCTATCTCTCTCTTTTTCTCCCTTCCTCTCTAAAGTCAATAAATAAAAATATTTAAAACAAAAACAATCACCAATACTTCATACAATAGAAGGAAAGAGACCATAAAAACCACCACCACAGACATTATGTCTACTGCAGTATTCATTTCCATAACTCATAGTTTAATTTAGAACTTCATTTCTTACCTATTTCATGCCCATATGCTGGCAACAAAATCTTTTGCTGGCCATGGTTACTTGATGGTAAGGTAAGCCAAGGCTTTATTCCAGAGTTGTTTCAGCTCTTAGTGGCACTGCTGCTATTATTTTTCATTGTTGTTTTATTTCTTTTTTGTTGTTGTTATCTTCCAAAATTAAACCACTGTATGCCAGTACTAAAATCTCTATAAAATCCTTTGGTTTCCAGACATCTTCTCTTTTTGAGGAGCAGTAACTCTGTTTCCCATTGATAATCTGTATCAATCACACCAGGCAGTGCAATATTTCAAATTAATGATGCTAATTTTCTACAATGATTGTCATAGAACTTGTATTTTCTTATTCTTATTCTGATTTTACATGATGCCAATATACCTATATAGGATGTTCAAGTTTTCTGTTTTTATTTCAGGCATAAATTTTTATAGACTGCCTTTATTTAAAAATAGCTGTGTTGAAATTTTCTACTGAAACAGATGGGTTGGAAAATTTCAAACTGTCTTAGATACATAATTTAGCCTATTTTTTCCTGATCACTAAAAAACAGTCTTAGCCGAAACTGGATTGGCTCAATGGTAGAGCATCGGTCTGCAGACTGAAAGGTCCCGGGTTCTATTCCTGTCAAGGGCATGTACATTGGTTGCGGGCACATCCCCGGTAGGGGGTGTACAAGAAGCAGCTGGTCGATGTTTCTCTCTCATTGACGTTTCTAGCTCTCTATCTCTCTCCCTTCCTCTCTGTAAAATATCAATAAAATATATTTAAATAAATAAATAAATAAATAAATAACAGTCTTAGATAAGAAATTACCATAGAAGTGGACATTTACTCCTTTGGGAGTACTCCGTATTATAGAGAAGACATTTTATAGATGTACCATTATGAAGTAGTCTGTAAGAATATAATTTGGTCTTTCAAGATGTGTTGTTTTTTCCCCAGAATATTTTTACTTGTAAGAAATGTGTGTGTTTTATTGTTTTTTATTTATTTTATTTTTTAAATAAATAAAAATTTCAACACAGCTATTTTTAGATAAAGGCAGTCTATAAACATTTATGCCTGTTTTTAAAATGTTCTTATTTATTTTAAAGAGAGAGGAAAAGAAATGAAGATAGAGAAAGAAACATCAACCAGAGGGAAACATTGATTTGCTGTCTCCTGCAAGCCCCCTACTGAGGATGCACCGTGCAACCTGAGTATATATCCCAACCCTGGAACTGAACCTGTGAACTCTTGGTATGCAGGACAACACTCAACCAACTGAGCCACCTTGGCCAGAGCTCAAGATGTGTTTTTGACATATTTGTATATAAGATGACAAGTTACTAACAATATGAATTTTAAACTAACTTAGTTATTATCAGAACCACTCCTTTGACTGGAGTTTGAGACATGAATAATTGGGCATTAGCAACAAGCCTGCTGTTTCTGAACAGTCTGTTGTTGTTGTTGTTGTTTTTCCCTCATCAAATGAACTATTTGTCACCCCATCATTTACATTAAAATTTTGAAAGCTAAAACCTTCGTCCAGAAGTTTTGAAATACAAATATGCAGATATCAGTATACACTTGAAAAGTTGACCTAAAAGATAAGTAGAGTTCACCAAGTGAATAGACACATAAGGATGGGAATTCAGAATAGTTTTCACAGCATACACTAGAAGAGTTGCAGAAAGCTAAACATGGAGAACAAGGAGAGGGTATGAAGAAGATATGTTGGAGAGGTAAATTGAACCAGCTCTTCAAGAACCTCGTTAAAAAACAAAACAAAACAAATGGAATTTGCACTATGGCAGGAAAATGGAGACTATTTTGGAAGGAAGGAAGTCTAGGAGAAGATTGTTGTAGGAGTCCAGACAGGAACTGAGAGCAGCCTGCACTGGGATATTGGGAGTGGAAATTGAGATAACTTATCAGATCTAAGAGTTTACTTATAAGGTAAAATAGATGGTTGAATGAATGGAATGTTTAAGACATTCACTTGGTAGATGGAATATTATAATCACAAAAGCATATTTATCTTTGATTTCGTTATTTGGTCCATAAAACTACTTATAAAGAAACAAAGGCTATATACCATATAAGCAAAGGATATCTACCATATAGGAAACCAAAGAAACAAGCCATACAAGAAAACAAAGGATATCTACCATATATTATTTTGCTCCCACTTCCTAATATGAATACATAAACACATTCTGCCTTAAATCCTCTACGCACTACACACAAATAGTGCACAAAAAACTTTACCTTTGGGTTTCAAATGCTAGTATATTTACAGATGTGCTGATTTAGAAGTATTTTGGAAGAAAACATGTACTAAAAATGCAGATTTCTGACAAAATTACATGATCATATCAACTGATGTAGAAAAGGCACAAAATTCAATGCCCCTTTTTGATAAAAACCCTTAGTAAAGTGGGAGTACAGAGATCATTCCTCAACATAATAAAGGCCATATATGACAAACCCATGATGAACATCATACTCAATGGGCAAAAACTAAAACCTGTTCTTAGGACCTATTATCAATGTAGTACTGGAAGTACTCAGTGATGAGACAAGAAGAAGAAATAAAAGACATTCAAATTGGAAAAGAAGTAAAACTATCATTATTTGCAGATGGCATGATATTGTATATAGACAACCCTAAATATTCCATAAAAAAACTACTAGGTTTAATAATGGAATTCAGGAACATAGAAGGATAGAAATTTAAGACCCAGAAATCAATGACATTTTTATACACCATTAAAGAGCTCTTAGAAAGATAAACTTTAAAAATCCTATTTACCATCGCAACAAAAAAATTAAGATACTTAGAAATAAATTTAACTAAGGAGGTAAAAAATCATGTACTCAGAAAACTACAAGACATTGAAAAAGGAGACAGAGGAAGATATAAACAAGTGAAAGAATGTACTGTGCTCATGGATTAGTAGAATCAACATAATTAAAATGTCCACATTACCCAAAGCAATCTATAGATTTAATGCAATCCCTGCTAAAATACCAATGGCATATTTCACAGATCTAGAACAAATACTCTAAAAATTTATATGAAACCAAAAAAGACCTCAAATAGCCACAGCAATCTTGAGAAAGAAGGACAATATTGGAAGAATCACAATACCAGATATCATGTTATACTACAAAGCCACTTTACTCAAAACAGCCTGGTACTGACACAAAAACAGGTATATAGATGAATGGAACAGAAAAGAGATCCCAGAAATCAACACAAGCCATTATTCTTAATTAATATTTGACAAATGAGACAAGAAGATACCAAGGATCCAAGACAGTCTCTTCAAGAGATTTTGTTGGAAAAACTGGACAGGTACATGCAAAATAAACTGAAGCGAAACCACCTTATTACACCATAAGCAATAATAAATTAAAATGGATAAAAGACTTAAATGTAAGTTGCAAAACCATAAAAATCTTAGAAGAAACCATAGGCATCAACAACTCAGACACCTCTAATAGCAACATGTTTACTGATATATCCCCTAGGACAATGAAAAGTAAGAGGGGGTGGAAATGGGACTACACCAATAAAAAACAAAAGAAGGACAACAAAATATTTCTACACAGCAAAAAACAAACCATCAACAAAGTGAAAGGAGAGCATGGGAGAGCATATTTGGCAATGATACAGCCAGGAAGGTGTTAATTTCCAAAATATATAAGGAATTCATACAACTAAGCAAAATGAAGACAAACTGTCCAGTTAAAAATGGGCAAAGGAGGGGGACCAAGATGGTTGCATAGGCAAATGCCTGTATTCACTGACTCCTACACATATCAAAATTACAACTTAAATACAGAAAAACCATCATCCAGAACTGCTGGAAAGAGGGCTCAATGAAAATACTACAACTATAGAAGTAAAGAAGAAAGCACACTGAGGCAGGTAGGAGGGGAAGAGGTGTGGAACAGGCTGGTCCAGGATCCATGTGGGCCACTTTGTTAATCGGGAGGGATTCTCTGTGGAGGCCACTTGGTGGAGTAAGGGGTCCCAACCCTACACCAGTCCCCCAGCCCAGAATCTCAGAGCTGGGAGAAGAAGGCCCTACAGGCAGTAAGAAATACCAGCTTTGAGAACCAGTGAGGATTGGGGCTGAGTGACACACAGGCTCCTGGAGACCCAGCTGCCCCTCTTAAAAGGCTGGGACTGCAAACTGAATTTACAAGCTCCCGCTTCCTCTGAGCTCCAGTGGCAGTTGAGGCTCTGGGACACACAGACACATATGAGGAAAACTGGTTTGTCTGGCATCGGGGCAGGAACTCAGGGGTGGCTTTCTTTCAGAGAGAAGTGCTTGTAGTTGTCATTGTTCCCATGCTGGGACCACCCCTTTACAGGGCTGATAGGCAGCCATTTCTGTTTGCTCTGCCCTGGTGATTCCCAAGGACCCCCAACCCCCAATCCAATTTACAATCCCACACAAGTTCTGTGCAGCAGCTTTTACATATGAATGGCCTGTTCTTTCTCAGGCTAAAAACCTCTCAAACAAGCTGCAACTGGATAAGGGAGCCCCAAACCTATCAGTAAAAGGCCCAAGACCCAGCAGCATCCTACCTTGCTTCACAGCTGGGCCTCATCTGGGCACTCGTAAACCTGATACAAAGAGGAAAAATCTGAAGATCTCTCTGTAGCTCCTGCTGGGTGGCCCCAGGCAGTGGCTGACTTTGCACTTCCTTGGAGACCCAAGAGCCAGTGTACCCAGTAGCCAGTGTGAGACCATAGCAGATTAAAAGTCTTCAAATCCATAAGTGACACACTCCAGGTACAGACTTAGTGAGCACCAAAAGCCTAATGAAGCAGGTTCTTCCCCATAATGGTGTCTCCTGAACAGCAGCTCTCCCACTGTAATTGCAGCTGGTCCCCAGAGCCAATTGGTCTGGAGAACAATTCTTCCCAGTGACACTAACAGCAATCAAGGCTCAACTACAACAAGATTGTGCACACAGCCCTCAAAGAGGTACACCTAGAGTGTCCAACTCAGGTGGTTGGCGAGGATAAGCCACTTGACCCCCTAGGACACCTACTGCACAAGGCTATTCTATCAATACAAGGATATTTAGAAGCTCTACAGAATACATAGAAACAAACAGGGAAGCAGCAAAAATGCAGAGACAAAGAAACTTGTCACAAATGAAAGAAATGGAAGAAAGCAAACTACTGGATATAGAGTTTAAAACCACAGTTATAAGGTTACTCAAGAATCTTCTAGAAACCTCTAAGGGACTTAGTGAGGCTTTCAATAATCTTAGTGATAATGCAAAAAAAAAAAAAAAAAAAGGAAAAGGACCAGTCAGAAATTAAGCATACACTGACTGAAATAAAGAATAATATACAGGAGACTGGCGAAAAATGGCAGAAGAATAGGTAGACAAGTTCTGACCCGGGTCCCGAAGAGGAAGGAGAGAGCACCCGAGGGTCTCGCTGGGAGTGCCTGTCAACATACCAAGAGAAAGGCAAACACCTGGAGAAACTGGGGGGTGCCTGATCAGGGTGTCCCTGACAATTAAGCACCCACAGCCTGATCCTTTCCCAGAGCAACCTAAGGGGGAAGACGGGGAAATCTCGCCATCTTGAGGGGAAGAGATTTTGATTAGAGGACAGAATAGCCAGGCTGTAAAGACCACCAAGTAGCTGTTCGCCCCTAAATGCCGACCACGAATGCTTGGATTAAAAGGAGTGCTCTACCCCAGGGTGAAAAATCAGACTTTGCGGAGATCTGGTGAGTTTTCACTGCGGCGTGCGCAAACCCCCCCCCCACCAACTCGCAGCAGCTTGCACACAGCAGCTCACCCACAGCAGCCCATGCGCACCACCCCTTGCGCAACAGCCCGTGCACACCAGCTTGCGCTCACCAGGCTCACAGAGGGGTCTGTGTTTATAAGAAACCCAGAGCTGGGCTGGAGCCACCCCTGACTGTGGTCACGGCTCCTAAGTGGGGGGATATCTAAGGAGCAGCACGTCTGGATCTGACTCAGAGAGTTACAGGCGAGTGTGGTCTTGTGGTCGGCTCCTCCTGCCCAACCCCCACCCCTCCATAGATCAGGGCCACAGAGAGGAGGAAAAGCTAGGAAGGCCTCAGAACCCTGGCTCTCTGCCACCAAGAAACACTGCCACCTAGAGGCTACAGTACATATGGACTCTATAACGTCTGAAAAATCAAGACCTGATTACAACACTGAAAAAACAGAGGCATTTGCAATTAACGCCCAGACTGGGAACTGGTGAGCTAGACAGAACAACAGAGGAAGTGAATGACCTTCATTACTGAAAATTTTATTTAATTTTTTATTTTGATTATCTTATTGTTTAATTTTTTTCTGTTTTTGTTTTGTTTTTTAAGTTACATTAGTTGCAAAGTTTACTTAAGAAGATATTTTTTTTCATCTTTCCTCACTTGATTTTAACTTTTTAATTAACTCACTTTTATATGTAATCAATATTATTACTACTACTACTTTGCCCTTTTTACCTTTTTATCTTATTTTCTTTTGTTTATTTTTATCATTAACTTTTAAGTGCCATATTATATAATTTTTTTTCTTTTTCTTTTTTTAAATTTTTTTCTTTTGTCTTTTATCCCCTTTGGGATTACTATTCAACCGACTATTTATACCTTTCCTTCTCCAACTCTCTGTTCTAACTCATCCCTACCTTTATGCCATCACTCTCTTCCTAACCCTCTCCCTTTGGTGTCCTGCTTATCTTAACTCTTTACTGCTCTAGATTTTCCATATTTTTTTTCTATTTACCCTCCCCTTAAATTTCACCCTTCCTGTGTATATCTAACTCCCAACCCCTACTCCAAGCCCATTCACACCTACCTTGTCGCTGTCCTAAAAAAAAAAAAAAATCCTTCTATCCACCCCTTTGTAGTTGTATGTTAAATGCTAACTATATCAAAGTTTTATGCTTTTTTGTAAGATTGGTTCATTTATTCTTTTTATTTGATTGTATAATTTTGTTAGCTGGGTTCTAGTCACCTTTATTGGAGGATATTAATATTGCAAACACTTTTCTGTTCAGTGCCTTGTGTGTTGTACCTGGTTGTGTTGTATTTTGTACCTTTAAATCTAAGCAGGAAAGAGAGAACTACATAAACAGGCATCCTAAAATAGAAGGTTCATGGGGGGGGGGGGGGGAGAGAGGCTAGGAAACAGCCCACCTATGAAAGAAAATCAACCATCACCAGAAAAAGAAGTAAACGATTTAGAGGCAAGCAACCTACCAGAGCAAGACTTCAGAGTAATGATCATGGGATGGCTTAAAAGAATGGAATACAAATTTGACAATATGAGTAAGACCCAAGAGGAAATGAAGAAGAACCAAGAAGAAATGAAAAATGACATAGCTACTGTAAAGAACTCGTTAGAAAGCATCAAAAGTAGGCTAGATGAAGCAGAGGACCGGATCAGTGAGCTAGAAGACAAGATGGGAAAAAAATACCCAATTAGAGCAGCTTTTAGAAAAAAAAAATTAAAAAGAAGGAAGAGAGCCTACGGGAACTTTGGGACATTACAAAACAAAACAATATTAGAATAATAGGGGTTCCAGAAGGAAAGGAAACAGAGGAAGGCATAGAAAAACTGTTTCAAGATATAATGACAGAAAACTTTCCTGAGATAGAGAAGAAAATACCCATACAAATACAAGAAGCTCGCAGAATCCCAAGGAAAATGAATCCCAAAAGACCAACAGCCAGGCACATTATAGTTAAAGTGCAAAATAACAACGACAAAGCAAGAATCTTAAAAGCAGCCAGAGAGAGACAGAAGGTTACATATAAAGGAACCCCCATCAGACTAGCAACTTATTTCTCCACAGAAACTCATCAGGCCAGAAGAGAATGTGATGAAATATACAATGTCATGCAAAGTAAGGGTCTGAATCCAAGAATACTGTACCCTGCAAGGCTATCAATCAACATTGAAAATGAAATCAAGAGCTTCACAGACAAAAAAAGACTAAAGAAATTTATCTCCACCAAACCAGCTATGCAAGAAATGCTAAAGGGTTTACTGTAAAAATAAAGAATAGGAAGCAAAGAAGGAACACAGGGGTATAGAATAAAAATGGCATCAAATACCTACTTATCAATAATAACTTTAAATATAAATGGTTTAAATGCTCCAATCAAAAGACATAGGGTAACAGATTGGATAAGAAAGCAAGACCTATATATCTGCTGTCTACAAAAAACACACTTCAGAAAAAAAGATGCACACAGGCTGAGGGTGAAGGGATGGAAAAAGATTTTCCAGGCGAATGGAAATGAAAAAAAGGCTGGGGTAGCAATACTTATATCAGACAAATTAGATCTCAAAGTGAAGGTCATAAGAAGAGATAAGGAAGGCCATTTCATTATACTAAAGGGAGTAATACAACAAGAAGAAATAACCCTGGTAAACATATATGCACCCAATGTGGGAGCACCCAAATACATAAAAAAACTGCGGGAGGACATGAAGGGAGAGATTGATTGTAATACAATCATAGTAGGAGATTTTAATACCCCACAGTCACATTTGGACAAATCACCCAAACAAAAAATCAGCAAAGAAATATCAATCCTAAATGACTCACTAGACCAGATGGAATTAATCCACATCTTCAGAACATTCCACCCCAAAGCCGCAGAATAAACATTCTTCTCAAGTGCACATGGGTCATTTTCAAAGATAGACCACATGTTGGGACATAGGCAAAGCCTCTTCAAATTCAAGAAGATATAAATCATATCAAGCATCTTTTCAGATCATAGTGGCATAAAACTGGAAATTAACTACAATAAAAATAATCCAAAGAAATCAAACACATGGAGACTAAACAGCATGCTATTAAATGAGGACGGGATTACCAGAGAAATAAAGGAAGAAATTAAAAGCATCCTGGCAACAAATGACAATGAAAACACAACAATCCAAAATCTATGGGAAATAGCAAAAGCAGTCTTGAGAGGGAAGTTCATATCTCTACAAGCCTACTGCAAAAAACTAGAAAAAAATGTAACAAATTATCTAACTCTAAAACTCAAAGAGTTAGAAAAAGAGCAACAAGAAAAGCCTCTGTAAGCAGAAGGAAAGAAATAATAAAAATTAGAGCAGATATAAACGACATAGAGACCAAAGAAACAATACACAAGATCAACAAAACCAAGAGCTGGTTCTTTGAAAGGATAAACAAGATTGATGAACATCTAGCCAGGCTAACCAAGAAACAAAGAGAGAGGACCCAAATAAACAAAATCAGAAATGAAAGAGGTGACATAACAACAGACCCCACCGAAATACAAAGGATTGTTACAAAATACTATGAGCAACTCTATTCCAACAAATTGCACAACCTGGAAGAAATGGACATATTCCTAGAAAAATACAACCTTCCAAAACTCAATCAGGAAGAATCTAAAAATCTCAACAGACCAGTTACTTGGGAAGAAATTGAAACAGTCATCAAAAAGCTGCCAGCAAACAAAAGCCCAGGGCCAGACGGCTTCACAGGAGAGTTTTACCAAACATTAAAGGAAGGACTAAAACCTATCCTCCTCAGACTATTCCAAAAAATTGAAGAGGAAGGAACACTTCCAAACTCCTTTTATGAAGCCAGCATCAGCCTAATACCAAAACCAGATAAAGACAACTCAATGAATGAGAATTACAGGCCAATATCCCTCATGAACATAGATGCCAAAATACTCAACAAAATTCTAGCAAATCGGCTCCAGCAGTACATCAGGAAGATCATATACCATGACCAAGTAGGTTTTATTCCAGGAATGCAAGGATGGTACAATATCCGCAAATCAATAAACGTGATACAGCACATAAACAAATGAAAGATAAAAATCATATGGTCCTATCAATTGGTGCAGAAAAAGCATTTGATAAAATCCAACACACCCTTTCCTGATAAAAACTCTCAACAAGGTGGGAGTACAAGGATCATACCTCAACATAATAAAAGCTATATATGATACACCCACAGCCAACATTATACTCAATGGGCAAAAACTAAAGCCATTCCCTCTTAAAACAGGAACAAGACAGGGATACCCACTCTCACCACTCCTGTTTGACATTGTACTGGAAGTACTTGCCATTGCAATTAGACAAGAAGAAGAAATAAAAGGCATCCAAATCAGAAAAGAAGAAGTAAAGTTATCCTTATTTGCAGATGACATGATATTGTACATTAAAAAAACAAAAGACTCCATCAAAAAACTAATAGACTTAATAAATGAATTTGGCAATGTAGATGGATACAAAATTAACGCCAGGAAATGGATGGCATTTCTGTACACCAATAATGAATTTACAGAAACAGAGACCAAAAAAGCAATCCCATTTACCATCGCACCAAGAAAATTAAGATACCTGGGAATAAATTTAACTAAGGGGGTAAAAGTCCTATATACGGAAAACTACACAACACTGAAAAAAGAAATAGAGGAAGATGTAAACAGATGGAAGAACATACCATGTTCATGGATTGGTAGAATCAACATCATCAAAATGTCCATACTTCCCAAAGCAATTTATAGGTTCAATGCACTCCCCATCAAAATACCAACTGCATATTTCACTGACCTAGAAAGAACTCTCCAAAAATTCATTTGGAACAATAAAAGACCTCGAATAGCATCAGCAATCCTGAGAAATAAGAGTAAAGTAGGAGGGATCTCAATACCAGATTTCAAGCTGTATTACAAAGCCAATGTTCTCAAAACAGCCTGGTATTGGCACAAGAACAGACATATAGATCAATGGAATAGAATAGAGAATCGAGATATAAACCCAAATCAATATGCTCAATTAATATTTGACAAAAGAGGCATGAACATACAATGGAGTCAAGACAGTCTTTTCAATAAATGGTGTTGGGAAAATTGGACAGATACGTGCAAAAGAATGAAACTAGATCACCAACTTACACCATACACAAAAATAAACTCAAAATGGATACAGGACTTAAACATAAGAAGGGAAACCATAAAAATACTAGAGGCATCCACAGGCAGCAAAATCTCAGACATATGTCTAAAGAACTTCTTCACTGATACTAACCCTAGGGCAATGGAAGCTAAAGAGAAAATAAACAAATGGGACTACATTAAAATAAAAAGCTTTTTCACATCAAAAGAAACCATCAACAAAACAACAAGAAAACCCACTGTATGGGAGAAGATATTTGCAAATTATATCACTGATAAAGCTTTATTCTCCAACATCTACAGACAGCTTATACAACTCAATAAAAGGAAAATGAATGAGCCAATTAAAAATGGGCAATGAACCTAAATAGAATCCTCTCAAAAGAAGACAGAAGGAAGGCCAAGAGGCACATGAAAACATGCTCCAAGTGACTAATTATCTGAGAGATGCAAATCAAAACAACAATGCGGTACCATCTCACACCTGTCAGAATGGCCAACATCAACAAAACAACAAACAATAAATGTTGGCGAGGTTGTGGAGAAAAAGGAACCCTCCTGCACTGCTGGTGGGATTGCAAGTTGGTGCAACCGCTGTAGAGAACAGTATGGAGCTTCCTCAAAAAACTGAAAATGAAACTCCCATTTGACCTAGTAATCCCACTCCTAGGAATATATCCCAAGAAAATAGGAGCACCAATCAGAAAGGATATATGCACCCCTATGTTCATAGCAGCACAATTTACAATAGCTAGGATTTGGAAACAGCCTAGGTGTCCATCAGCAGATGATTGGATCAAAAAACAATGGTACATCTACACAATGGAATACTATGCTGCCATAAAAAAGAAGGAATTCTCATCATTTGCAGCAACCTGGGATGGAATTGGAGAATATCATGCTGAGTGAAATAAGCCAGTCAATGAAAGAGAAACACCACATGACTTCACTCATTTATGAATAATAAAGAACATTATAAACTGATGAACCATAAGTTAAATATAGCGACAGTAAAGCAACAAGTAGACTGTCTAATTACAGCGGGGAGGGGAGGGAAATATGAGGGAAATAAGAGATCAACTGAAGGACTTGTACACATGCATATAAGTATAACCAATGGACACAAAACTATGGGGAGGGAGGGAATGTTTCTTTTTTTTTGGGGGGGGCAATGGTAATATATGTACACAGATAATAATTTTTTAAAAATTACAAAAAGAATAATATACAGAGATTCAACAGTAGAATAGAAGATCTTAAATATCAAATAAATGATTTGAAATGTGTGGAAGCAAAAAACAACTAGAAGAGCAAAAAGAAAAAACAATCCAAAAATATGAAGATAGTTTAAGGATCATCTGGGACAGCTTTAAGTGTATCGACATCTGAATTATGGGGGTTCCAGAAGAAGAGATAGAGGAAGATATTGAAAACCTATTCGAAGAAATAATGACAGAAAACTTCCCTATCTGGTGAAAGAAATACACTCACGAGTCCAGGAAGCATAGAGAACCCCAAACAAGAGGAATCTAAAGAGGTCCACACAAAGACACGCAATTAAAATGCCAAGGGCAAAAGACAAAGAGAGAATCTTAAAAGCAGCAAGAGAAAAGCAGTTAGTTACCTACAAGGGAGTGCCCATACCACTCTCAGTTGATTTCTCAACAAAACTATACAGGCTAGAAGGAAGTGGCAAGAAATATTCAAAGTGATGAATAGCAAGAACCTACAACCAAGATTACTCTACCCATCAAAGCTATCATTTAGAATTGAAGGTCAGATAAAGAACTTCACAGATAAGAAAAAGCTAAAGGAATTCATCACCACCAAACCAGTATTATGTGAAATGCTGAAAGGTATTACTTAAGAAGAAGAGTGCCAAAACTGGTTTGGCTCAGTGGATAGAGGATCAGTCTGCGGACTGAAAGGTCCCGGGTTTGATTCCGGTCAAGGGCATGTATCTTGGTTGTGGGCACATCCCCAGTGGGGGGTGTGCAATAGGCAGCTGGTCGGTGATTCCCTCTCATCGATGTTTCTAACTTTCTATCCCTCTCTCTTCCTCTCTATAAAAAATCAATAAAATAAAAAAAGAAGAGGAAGAAGAATGAGGAATAAGAGGAGAAGGAGGAGGAAGGGGAGGGAGAGGAGGAAGAGGAGGAGGAAGAAGAGGAGGAGGAGGCAGAATATGAAGAGGAGAGGAGGAGAAAAAGAAAAAAGAGAAGAAGAAGAAGAAGAAGAAGAAGAAGAAGAAGAAGAAGAAGAAGAAGAAGAAGAGGAAGAAGAAGAAGAAGAAGAAGAAGAAGAAGAAGAAGAAGAAGAAGAAGAAGAAGAAGAAGAAGAAGAAGAAGAAGAAAGGTAAAGATAAAAAATATGAACAACAAAGTGGCAATAAATATGTATCTATCAATAATTGAATCATAAAATCAAACAAATAAAAGTCTGATGAACAGAATAAACTGGTGAATGGAATAGAATGAGGGACATGGAAATGAAACAGATTGAGGATTATTAGAAGGGAGAGGGTGTGGGGGTGCAGGAAGAGATTAGATAAAAATCTTATATGCATGTATGCAGTACCTATGGACAAAGACAATATGTTAGTAAGGGCCTGAAGTGGGGTGGTATCAGTCTGGAGGGGAGCTATGGATGGAGGTCTGGCTGAAAGAGAAACCTCTGTGATAATCTCAACAATAAAGATTCATTTAAAAAAATAGGCAAAAGACCTAAATAGACACTTCTCCAAAGTGGACATAGGGAAGTACAAGAGACATTTAAAAAAATGCTTTAAGTCACTAATCATCTGAGAGAAACAAATTGAAATGATTTTGAGGTATTACTTCACACCTGTCAGAATGGCTATCATCAACAAATCAACAAACAAATGACAAGAGTTGGCAAAGATGCCAAGAAAAAGGAACCCTCATGCACTGCTGGTAAGAATGCAGATTGGTGTAGCCATTATGGAGAACAGTATGGAGTTTCCTTACAAAATTAAAACTGGAACTCCCATTTGACCCAGTGATCCAACTTCTAAGAATATATCCTAAGAAACCTAAAAACACCAATCAAAAAGAATATATGCACCCCTATGTTCATAACAGCACAAATTACAATATCTAAGATTTTGAAAAAGCCTAAGTGCCCATCAGTAGATGAGTGGATAAAAAACTGTTATACATTTACAGAAGGGAATACTAAACAGCAGTAAAAACGAAGAAACTCTTACCATTTGCAACAGCATTAATGGACCTGGAGAGTATTATGCTAAGCAAAATAAGCCAGTCAGAGAAACATAAGTATCACATGATTTCACTCATATGTGGAATCTAATAAAATAAACTGATAAACTGAGTAGATCCAGAGACATAGAACCATGAATACACTTATGAATTTCAGAGGGAAGTTAGGGTAGGGGTATTATGAGGAGATATTAACCAGAGAACGTGTATACATATATGCATAATGCCTGGACTATAGTGTGGAGAGGGTATGGGAGAGGTGGGTGTTGAGAGGAGGGGCGTCAATGGGAAAAAACAACAACACACATACACATAAAACTACCAAAGTGGATATCTGTAATACTTTCAACTATAAAGATAAATTTTTAAAAAGGTCTTCTGATAGGCATTTAGTATGTGACTGCAAGAGGAAGGAAGAATAATGTCCTAGCTCATGAACTTGCAGAGGGTATTGGTTCTATTTCAATGATTTTCTTTTCCATTCAATAAAAAAGAATCCCAAGTCAAATTTAAAGAGAATATCACTGTATTAACTTTTGGTCGAGAATATGTTTGTATATTTTCAGAAAACAACTCCGAGACCATCTGGAATCCAGTAACAGAGAGGAATAGACAGAAGTGCTCCAGCCATGCAGACAGAAGAGACACAATTCAGATGGAAAATGCTGAGGACGCCTCACCATACCAGCAGACAGCAGCTACGTGTTGCTGAAGGATGCCCAGGACCAAACCAGAGACGGACGGACCTGCATCACCACCATTTGTCCACCAACCAGATCTGAAAGAGCATGGCTGACATGTACACATAAGGAACTATTTGACATTGAAATTGGGACTCAAAAGAACTGTTGGCCCAGAAAGGAACTCACTACAGACTGATTCATTTGCCTCTCAGGATAACCATTATGGCTTGTCTCAGTTTAGGTTCTTACAAGGATATTTCTCAGATCACATGACCTCACACATCTAGAGGAAATAATGAACAACATAGACTGGTGAATAAAAATAGACCCAGAGAAAGAGAAGCAGCGATCGGACTCTCAAACCTCAGAGGGAAAATAGAAAGGGTGGGGGTAAAGGGAAGAGCTCAACCAAAGGACTTGTGTGCATGCAAATGGGCCTAACCAGTGGCCATGGACAACAGGGGGGTGGGGAAATATGTAGGGAGGGGTTTGGGATGGGAATGGGGGAATAAGGACAATTATGTGATACCATAATCAATAAAAATTAATTTAAAAAAGTGAAAAAAACTGAATGGGGAATTAAAAAAGCAATTGCATTGGTAAAATTAATTAATGTAGATGACATTTTTTAAATGTTAGATGAGAAATGTATATACAATGCTTTAAAAAGTAAATTCCTACGATTTTGAGGTCACCAATAAACATTTTATTCAATAGCCACTATAATTCTGAGAGGCATTTTAAATTTATTGCACTATTATTAATATAGTGAAACTGAGGCTTAGAATATAACTATAAAATGATTCCTCTTCCCATCAGCTTTGAGATGTTTTAAAATATAATCTTATTAAAAGTAAAGCAAAAAAAACAAAAGAATGAAGAGACTTAATAAAATATTTTCTCCCATTTACCGCTTTTCTTGACATAACTGTGAGGCTAGAATCAAACAGAATCAAAAAAGAGAGTTCATCTGAAATGATGGCCTTTTTATAACTTTCCATTCCCTCTTATAGCAATGCCAACTCTATTCTTCATTCATTCAATAACTTACTTTTGATATTACTGTCTAACCATGATATCATACTTTATGAATGATAATAATCTCATAATTCAATAATGTATTTCACGTGCTTATAGTAAGTAAAACAAAAGAACAAACCTTTTTGAGGAAGTTCAGAACTCAACTATTTTGTTCAAAGGGAGTACAATATTTATCAGTTACTGTAATTATGTGTTATTTATTACAATCAATGTTTGTGTTTTAGTTATTAGTGAAAGTCCCTAATGTGATGATAAAATGCATACATGCATAATACTTCTTTTTTAATGTATAAAATTTGATAATTATTCAAATAATTCTTATAATATTTTTATCACTCTACACTAGCATTATCATTTCATTAGTTACAGGAGCTGTTTATTTTTTGAAACCATTTTATGCACTTTACCCATTATTTGAAAATTAAGAATTACATTTGCTGATTGCAGGATGAACATGAGCCAAGAATGTAATGAGAAATGAGCTTGAGGAGATGATGAATTGCAGCAAGAATAAGGCTTTTATAGTGAAGTGGTTTTCCTTGCTTTTGAAGACCAGCTTCTAAACACTAGGGTTCTAAACATTGCTCTAGTGTGAAACTAAAGGTGTGCATTAAAAATATATCTCTTCATTCATTCATGTCATATAATTTTAAGTTCTAGAATTTTGCCTTGGTGATTTAAAATAAAATAGAATACCCAAACTTGGAAAACCCAAGGAAATGTTCACTATTACTGATGAGCTTTAATAGTGTGGAGGAAATTTGTACTTATTTTGGTCTTATCTGGTACTATGAAATTCTTCCTTAGCCACTTGTCATATGGTCTTATCTCTTTTTACTGTGTTAAAGTTTTGCTTTTCACATTTATATCTATGCTCTCTCTGAAATTAATATTTTGTGTATTATTGGGGTCACAGTGTTGTGCTTGAATTAGCTTACAAGAGATGATTGGGTACACCTCTTCCCAATTCTATTTTTCATGACATCATGTCAGTAGCTGGATTACCCCTGGTGGAAGTCTTTACAGCACAGAAATTGGTAAGTGCTAAAAATCAGGCCTCCTACCCCCAACCCTAGAATATGTGTTGTTAATCATTTCCTATCACATCACTTGAATTAGGGATCAACTTTTGTCTTATTTCCCATAAGGAGAATCAGTTGTCATAGATTCATTTAATGAATAATTCATTCATTTTTAATATCACCTCAGTTATTTACCAAAACTGTCACTTTAGCAGAGCTGCAAAGAGCCAAGTTGCTAGGTATTGAAATAGTCAATTAAAACAAGTCAAAATGATAGGAACAGTCAAGATTTATTATTTTGAAATGTTTTTTTATTTATTTTAGAGCACGAAGAAGGGAGGGGGATAGATAGATGGAAAAATCAAGAATGAGGGAGAATCATTGTTCAGCTGCCTTCTGCATGCCCCCTATTGTGGATCTAGCCTGCAACCCCAGGCACTTGCCCTGACCAGGAATTGAACTGGTGACCTCTTGGATTATAGGACAACTCAACCACTGAACCACACTGACTGGGCAAACGTAGCAGTCAAGACTTTAATAAATCCCTCCGACAGTATAAGCAAGAGGTTAAATCAGAGAAAGTGACAATGCCTTTGTTATGTTTTCCCCTATGGAATAGCACACAGGGTGAGGGTCATGTGGATCAGCACAGATATGGGGAGCATCTCACTGTCAATGGAGCCCTGAACAAGAGTCACCTGTAACTTTCTGGACCTGGGAACCATGGGAGGTGGAGAAGAAAGGGCCAGGAGTTGAAAAGAACTGAATATTGAATTAGAGGAGAAAAAAAGTGCTTCCAACCCTATCAAGAGGTTTTGGCAAAGACACCTGAAGAAGGCTTTTTCTCCAGGCCTTCCAGAAATAGGCTTTAGAATAAAGACACCACACTAAAAATGCAGGTATGTGTAGGGGAATGCCAGGCCAAGGGTCCCCGTTCACTGACTGCCATCTTAGTGTCTTCAGTGATTGCAACAGACTGGCTGTGCACTAAGTCTGGGGTGGAGAAGAGAACTTTACTTCATGAGGCTTGCCAGGCACAATCGCCTATGGTTGTGATATGGGAACCAGTACGTAGGAATTCTTCCCGGGGTCCTGTCTCAAGGAATCTAAGAATTAAGTTGTGGACCAGAGTAGTTCAAATAAGGCTGGAGTTTATTGCAAACAAACACAGGCTCCTCACTCAGAGAAGGGATCCAAATGGGTTACCCCTGAATCATTCTGCTTTTCCCCCTTATGTCTGCTAAAGGATCGCTCTTTGTCTGTCTGTGCTGCTCTCTGATTGCTTCCTGGCCTTTTTACAACATTTTGTTTTGCACTTGCAAGAAAAAATCCTTGTTTCAAAACACTTTATTTTTCTGCTGAACTGTTTTTCTGAAAAACATTTTTTTTTTGTTTCAGCTCCTCCACAATTCCTCCTTCTTCCACCCCTTACCCTATCTAACTAATTTTGCTTTAACTACTTTCAGTTGAACTGAAAAATCACACTTGGGATTTTTTTTTGCCTTGAGCTGGACTCCTTAGGTCTTTATTATTATGCTACTTTGTTGATTTTTCTATCTCTGGGCCATCACTAAAAAAAAAAAAAATAAGTTTATAAATCTTTATATGCTTTATATATCTGGATATCTGGAGAAGCAGTTCCATTTTCCTTCTTCTCTTCTTGTTCTTTATTTCATAATGAACACATTATTTGGACTTATTTTATTCTGCAGGAACATCATGGGGAAAGGTCTTCAGAGAACTTTATGCATTTATATCATCCATGTATTACCCCAGTCCAAGGCTATGTAGATTTTTTAGCTAATAAGTCCCTGGGATATGCAGGTAATAAAATTAGGATTCTAAATATAAATGAAGTAAAATCTTAGGTTTTTTGATTTGTCTATAGATACTTTTTGGTTGCTGTTATCCAAAGCCCAGGCTTCCTGCTATCTCCCTCTGTTGGCAGGTAGGGTTTTTCTAGTATTGCAAGTCTCTAATTAATGTTATTTTATTCAATATTGTTTTGGTTAAAATGTTGTTGAGATATCATAGGCACTTACTTGTTTATATCAGTTGGCTGATGGTAAAATTGGCTTTATTATACATAATTTCTCTTAAAGTCACAGAATCTACCAAAAATATTTACTGAGGATTTACTATTATACTATTCTCTGAGGATGCAGCCTTCTAAAGGGTCACAGTTTTTTTCAAATATTTCACTTTTAACTTTCTGTCATGGGCCCCCGTCCTGTCTGCTGTTCCTGCATGGATGATGGAACATGAGTCTTTCTTTGCATACTATCATATTCTTGCAGTCTGTTTTAGTTTCTTAATTTCATGTATGGTGAAGGTTGAGTTCTCTAAAAGTCTGAAACAGGGATTCATCATGAAAATAATTTATTGAGTGAATGCTCTTAAGGAAAGAACCTTAAGGAAGTAGAGGAAGCAGGATAGAGAAAGGGGAAAAAAACTGAGCAAAGCTATGTTCTCAGGTCAAGTCTAGCTTTGACCTGATCCTCAGTAAAAGGGGTAGGAAAGGGATGTCTAGAGCATAAATCCAATCATAGAATGGTTTGACTTTGAGACAAGGGGACTAGAGTTTTAGCCCCGTCAGTCATAGAGATATTGGGATATAGTGCATAACCTCCCAGTTGAAGCAGCTCTCGTGGGACAAGGGCAATTCTTCCAAGAATAGAGGCAGCTATAGCTATTAGTAGTTATCATTCACAGCATCTTGGGAAATGTGTACACTGGCCAGGTAAAATGTATCTGAATGGTACAATAACATTTGCAATAATGTGTGGTATGCTTCACTAGTTTTGTAAATCAATGCAGTATTTCTCAACATTCATTTCTACAGTCAATTGCTCATTTCATTTATAAAATGTTTATCTCCCACCAGAGATCTCTTTTTGCTAGGGAATCATTTACAAACACTATGAATTAATCAAAGGGCTCTTGCTTCCAAAAGCCACATAGATTGAACTGGAACTTTTGCCAGCCTTACTGTTTAGTACAGTCTATATACATATCAAATTGCACAATCCATTGATTTTTCAGAACCCATTGATGGAATATTCACTACTGCAATGATGTCCTTGCTCAGCCATTGTAGGGAGCTGTTATAAATTTAATCCTCAGACTGATCTGCTCTAAAAGTCACAAACAAGTCCCAGCGTGGAGGGCACAGAACTCTAAGCATAATTAAGCTTGATCTTGTGACTGCACCCTAGATCTTTCTTGGGTAGCTAATGAGTTATGGGAGGGGTAGCAAGTGCTGCCAAAACAAGTGAATCTTACAAAAACATTGTAAATTAACTTGTTTACCTATGACTATAAAATAAACCATCAGCTTTCAGTCTGGATCTGTTCTGTGGCCTTAGCTAGGCACAGACGATCAGGGGTGGGCAAACTTTTTGACTTGAGGGCCACAATGGGTCCTTAAACTGGACCAGAGGGCCGGAACAAAAACATGGATGGAGTGTTTGTGTGAACTAATA
This sequence comes from Vespertilio murinus, assembly GCA_963924515.1. NCBI lineage: Eukaryota > Metazoa > Chordata > Mammalia > Chiroptera > Vespertilionidae > Vespertilio > Vespertilio murinus. Next base: position 46,232,223 of record OZ004710.1, read on the forward strand.
TAAATTCAATGTAAACATCATTACATAAAAGGGTATGGTATTTTTTTTTAATTCAATAGTTTTATTCACTGGATCTGGCCCGTGGGCCATAGGTTGCCCAGCCCTGAGACCCAACTTATTCTCTTTGTCTGTCTTTTCTTCATCCTTCACCAGCCCTCCCTCAAACTCTTCTAACCCTTGGCTGTGCTGGTGCAGCACAAGCCATATGTTTGCTAGCACTGTTGTGTGCCCTTTATCAATATCCAAGGTAACATATATTTTAGTCTTCCATTTGTGCTTTGTCATTGTTCCCAAAGCAAGTCATTTTATAGTGGTGACCATGTCCAAAGGGGATTCCAGATAGAGCGATGTGATACACTTAGCCTACTGGTCTATCTATAAGACTAAGTGAGATAACTCAACTGCATTTCCCCTTAATAACCAAAATCTGATTCTGAAATGATTTTCTGTCTCTACCTTTAGATCAGGGTTTCTAATCTTTACACTATTGAATTTTGTGCTCAATAATTCTTTGTTGGAGGGGAAGCTGTCTTGTGGGTTCTAAAATGTTTAGCAGCACGCATGGTCCAAAAATGGGTTCAGATATTGCCAGATGTCCCCTCAGGGTCAATATTTCTCTGGTTGAGAACCAACCATTGTCCTAGATGTAAATGAGGCTGCATAACTATAAAAATTACTTAGCAGCTATCCTATTATACATTTCTTATTGCTCTCATCATTATATAGCCACTGGAAACAAGTGATGATGTTTTAGTCCCTCATAATACTTAGCATACTACCTTGTATATACTAATTGATTACTTCTTTGCATATATTAATCTACTATTTATTTTTAACATAAAATCAATCTACTTGGTTTTAAAATTCATTAAACAGGTGCTTCTGAATGAATTGAAAGTGAAGTTCAGTCTGGAAAAAATCTGTTATTCAAATGTCCTCATCCAAATTTCTTAAGTGTAATAAGTTGTGTGTTTTGTAGTTTTCTGCCACATAGGTAAATTTAACCAAATTAAATGTCTTAAAAAATCAAAATGCCAATTTCTTATAGTTTTTCTCTCATGCAGTGAAAATATGGTTGAGTATGTTTATCTATATTAGGTAAGCTTTTATTTTTGTTTTCATTTAGTTGATTAAATTTTTAAAAATTATTCATTGATTAAGGTATCAAACATTTGTCCTCATTCCCCCCATCCTCATCCCAAACCCCTCCCCACTCATGACCCCCACCCCCTTGTTGTCCATGACCACTGGTTAGGCTCATATGCATGCACACAAGTCCTGTGGTTGATCTCTACTCCATATCCCCACCCTCCCCTACCTTCCCTCTGAGGTCTGACAGTCTGGTCTTTGCTTCCTTGATTCGTGGTCTGTTCTTGTTCATCAGTCTATGTTGTTCATCATTTCCCCTAGATGAATGAGATCATGTGATACTAGAAATACACTTACAAGAACTAAAAATGAGATGAGCAATAATGGTTATGCTGAGAGGCAAATGAATCAGTCTGTAGTGAGTTTCTTTCTGGGCCAACAGTTCTTTTGAGTCTCAATTTCAATGTCAAAGAGTTCCTTATGTGTACATGTCAGCAATGATATTTCATTTCTGGATGGTGAACAAATGGTGGTATTGCAGGTCCAACTCTCTGATTTGGTCCTGGGCAACCTGCAGTGATGCACAGCTGCTGACTGCTAGTATGGTAAGGTGTCATCAGCATCTTCCATTTTTGGACTATTTCTCTTCTGTCTTCATGGCTGAAGGAGTTAGTCCTGTCAATTCCTCTCTGTTGCCAGAATCCACATAATCTCTGAGTTGTTTTCTGAAAATATGTAAACATATGCTCAACCCAAAGTTAATAAAGGAATCTTTTCTATAAATTTGACTTGTGATCCTTTTTCAGTTTCCCCCCAAATGATTTTCCTTTGGCTTGTTTTAACACCATGTATGTTTTACATGGGTGTCTTGCTGTTTGCATTACAAATGAAAGTTAATTTTCTAAAGTAAATATTTTCTAGATGTAATTTACTAACATGATATTCTTCTACTATCCCTCTTTGTGATTTAAATATTAGGAGGCTTTGGAAATTTTATGATGTAGTCTTAATGGCTTTTAAATTTTAGTGATTAGGGACTATTAGAAATTATGCTCAAAGTATTCTGCATTGCTCTCTCTTGGTAATTTAGGGTTGAGGCCAACTTGTTGGTCATCATAAATTAAGTGAGGGGAGTGTTCTTTGAAGGTGATGACTTTAAGAGGCATGAATTTAAAAGTGGCGGATGAGTTGAATAAAAAGAGAGAAGGTAAAGGGTGAGAGGTTTGTCTCCATTTATAAATTGATATATTTTTTTCAGGTCATAACCTTTATGTTATTATCTTAGTTGAAGAATGTTCATATCAGAATAACAAGTTTGTATATTAGTGAGTGTCTTCAATAGAAAATAGAGTATGATTGTAAAAGTATTAGGGCAGTTAGAAATAATGAATAAATAGATTAAAATTCCTTATTTACAATTTATCTTTATTTAAAACTCAGTAAGATAGGCTTATAATATAAAAAAAAACAAGTGTTATTTTAAATATTCTTTAAATTTTATTAAATCTGTATGAAATGCTGAAGCAATTGATATAATTGTAATTTATATTACTTATCTGATCCTCTATAACAAATATAAAAAGATTCTATGATAGATTTTAATCATAAAGTTTGTACAAAGGCAAAGTCTCACAAAATTATAGTAAAAATGTTTAATAGATAGCAGAGGTAAGGAAATTTACAGACTGTTCTAACTAAATGCAGCAACATTTGATGTGCCAGATTGGTGATGGAACTTTTAAATGAGATTCTTGAAACTCTTGAATTAATTAAATATTTTGTGCAGTATTTTGTTGGTATTCTGCCTTTAGCATTGGGACTCTAATATGGTAGAAAGAACAATTGATATACTAAGAAGATAATTTCTTGTCCATGTAGATACTCATTCACTAATTGTATGAACTTGGACAAGTTACCTTTCATGCTTTAGTCTTCTCATCTGTAAGATGAAACATAAATTCCCTCTATGAACTGTATTTTATTAGGAAGGAAACTTCCACATATTATTATTGTTTCACCATTTAAGATCCACATTTGTTTATAATCTCCTATATAATGGTTTATTCCAACCAACTCCTAGGAATCATAATGTCTTTCTCAATCTTAGCTGCATTTTAGAATCATTGGTGAACCATTTTATATTTTTAATATATTTTATTGATATTTCACAGAGAGGAAGGGAGAGAGATAGAGAGCCAGAAACGTTGATGAGAGAGAAACATCGACCAGCTGCCTCCTGCACACCCCCCACTGGGGATGTGCCCGCAACCAATGTACATGCCCTTGACCGGAATCGAACCCGGGACCTTTCAGTCCGCAGACCAACGCTCTACCACTGAGTCAAACCGGTTTCGGCATTGGTGAACCATTTTAAAACTGCAGATGCCTGAGCCCCACTTTAGACTTTAGACTTTCTGAACTAGAAAATCTGGGTGTTGTACTGTGGATCTGTATTTTAAACAAACATATAATTCCCTAGGTGCTTTGTTCTATCTGTAACTGAGTTGAACATAACTGTAACTTCTGTAGGGCATGAAGAATAATGAGTAAATTATGTAAAAAAAAAATCATACAACCTAGCAGTTGATGATGAGTTTGTACTGATTATAAAGCAAAGGTATATATTGCTGGAGGCTCGGTGCATGAAATTTAAGCATGGAGGGTGGATTCCTCAGCCCAGCCTGCACTTTCTTTAATCTGAGACTCCTAGGGGGATGTCCAACTGTGCAATTGGGCCTAAACCAGCAGTCAGACATCTGGGGCCTCTGGCTTCTAACCACTCACATGTCTGCCTGCCTGATAAACCTTAACCACCTTTGCCTGCCTGCCTGAACACTCCTAAATACCTTGCCTGCTTGATTGCCCCACCCTCTCTGCCTATCTGCCTGATAACCCCTAACCTCCTCTGCCTGCCTTCCTGATTGGCCCTAACCACTTCTGCCTTGCCTCCTCCCTCCCCACCGTGGCTTTGTCCAGAAGGAGGACTGGATGACTGGAAGATGTCCAGTTAACCTGTTCTAATTAGGCCTGTGCACAAAATTCATGCACGGGGGAGGGGAGTAATCCCTCAGCCCAGCTGCACCCTCTCCAATCTGGGACCCCTCAAGGGATGTCCGACTGCCCATTTAGGACATCCCTCTCACAATCCAGGACTGCTGGCTCCAAATGCTTACCTGCCTGCCTTCCTTATTGCCCCTAACCACTTCTGCCTGCCAGACTGATCACCCCCTAACCACTTCCCTGCCAGCCTGATTGATGTCTAACTGCTCCCCTGCCAGCCTGTTTGCCCCCAACTTCCCTCCTCTGCCGGCCTGGTCACCCTTAACTGCCCTCCCCTTCAGGCTTGATTGCCCCCAACTGCCTTCTCTTGCAGGCCTGGTCCCTCCCCACTGCCCTTCCTCGCTGGCCATCTTGTGGTAGCCATCTTGTGTCCACATGGGGGCAGGATCTTTGACCACATAGGGGCAGCTACCCTGATCCTGTATGTTGGAGTGATGGTCAAACTGCATATTACTCTTTTATTAGATAGGATAGAGGCCTGGTACACGGAGGGGGGGATGAGGGGGGCCAGCTGGTTTGCCCTGAAGGGTGTTCCAGATCAGGGTGGGGGTTCCCTTGGGGCATGGGGCAGCCTGGGCAAGGGGCCTGTGGTGGTTTGCAGGCCAGCCACGCCCCCAGTATCCTAAATAGAGGCACTGGTATCTGGGATATATTTATCTTCTATAATTGAAACTTTGTAGCCTGGAGTGGAGCCAAGCCTTCTGCTTGCTACATGGCTGCCACCATTTCCGTTTGGATTTGTTTACCTTCTATAATTTAAATTTGGTAGCCTTGAGTGGAGGCTTAGTTTGGCCAGAATGTGTCAAAAAGCTTGGCTTTCTCCATTGCCTGGGAAACCCAAGTCTCCCTCCTGCTCTCTGTGGCTGCAGCCACATGGTTGGGGTTAATTTACTTACTCACAGCTATTTCTGTTGTGGGTTATTCACCTACTATAATTGAAACTTTGTAGTCTGGACTGGAGGCCTAGGCCGGCCGAGGCAGCTGGACAGCTTGGCTTCTTCTGTTGCTGGGGGCATCCCTAGCCTGCTCTCTCCAGCTCTGTGGTTGCCCCTATTTTTATTGGTATTTATATTCTATAATTGAAGCTTTATATCCTTGAGTGGAGGCCTAGACTGGCCAGGGTGTGTGGAAAGCTTGGCTTCCTCCATTGCTAGGGAAACCCAAGCCTCCCTCCTGCTCTCTGTGATGGCAGCCATCTTGGTTAGGGTTAATTTCCATACTCACACTCATTAGTTGATGGGCGTGGCTTGGTATAGCAGAGTGATGGCTAATTTGCATATTACTCTTTTATTATGTAGGGTATATATATTTACAAAATTAGTAAGTAGAGGATTTAGGTTTTGAATTGGGCTGAAGTTGGAAAAGGGGGGTGGTGATTTCCAGGAGGATAACTTAAGAGTAGTGATGGATTAAAGATGAACCAAGAGCAGGTGGCTTTCTCTGCAGTGAATTTTGATCAAATTAGAGAGAAAGACTGGTAAAAAAAAATAGAGCTGGGCTCCTGGCTTCTAACTTATTTGGTTGTTGATTGTTTTTTTGCAAATTAATTTATTAATTTGGTTATATATAATGGTTATATCATATATGATATAAGTAACATAGAAAATGTTTCCTTTTCTTCTTCATGAAATGATCCTATCTAATAAAAGAGTAATATGCAGATTGACTGTCACTCCAATACAAGAAGGCTGCCCCCATGTGGACACAAGATGGCCAGCATGGGAGCCTGATGTGGGCGATCAGGCTTGTAGGGGAGGGCAGTTGGAGGACCAGGCCTGCAAGGAAGAGCAGTTGGGGGGAATCAGGCCAGCAGAAGAGGGCAGTTGGGGGCAACCAGGCCTGCAGGGGAGGGAAATTTGGGAGGACCAGGCCTGCATGGGTGGGCAGTTAGGGGTAATCAGGCTGCCAGGGGAGGGCATTTAGGGGCAATTGGGCCCACAGGGGGGCAGTTAGGTGTCAATCAGGCTGGCAGGGGTGTGGTAAGAGGTGTACCAGTCTGGCAAGCAGAGTGGTTATGGGGAATAAGGCAGGCAGGCAAGTGAGTGGTTGGCAGCTAGCAATCCTGGATTGTGAGAGGGATGTCTGACTTCCTGTTTAGGCTTGATCCCACTGAGGGGGTCCTCGATTAGAGAGGGTGCAGGCTGGGCTGAGGGACTCCCGCTACCTGCACTAATTTTGTGCAACAGGCCTCTAGTGTTATTTTATAATCCTTCATATACATCTTTGCCACCAGTCATTGCCATCATTAGAGCTGCTTTATGAGCCATTTAACAATGTTCTCCAGCAAACTTTTTCTTCTGTTCTGTACAAGTAGTTTAAGAAACTGCTTTCTAAATTATGCATGTTGCTATCAATTTTTTTCCAAAGCACAAGTACCATTAACATGAACACAATTAAAAATCATCTTGTAGGTTTATATTTGTAATTTCCACAATCTTCTACTTAATTGAATTGCCTTTTATCTTTTAAGAACATTTTATTGGGAAATATGACACTTATTGATAGAGTACAAACCATCAATGCATAGTTAGATGAATAATGATAAAATGAATTTCAAAGTAACTACCACCAATGTCAGGAATAGAACAGTGCCAGCTCCCTCATCTCCAATTCCCATGTCTCCTCTGCTGATTCAACTCCCTCTCTCCTATAAGAAATAATGATAATTATTAGTTTTCTGAGTTCTTTCTTTGCTTTTCTTCATATATTTGCTATTAATATGTGTGTCCCTAAAATTTATATTTTAGTTTTGCTTCTTTTAAGCTTTATATGAAAGCTATCATATGTGCTCTTTTGGATGAATACTTAACAAAGTATTTACCAATTATACTGTTTATGTACATTTGAATAGTTTTCAATTTTTGACTGTTTCAAACAATGCTGCTCTTAACTTTATTGTACATGTACCTATTGTATTAGGGAATCTGATGATCCACAGGAAATCAGTATCTTCAATTTTAATAGATAATGTCAATCTATACTCTAAATGGTTTTTCTACTGCCGTGAGTAGTACATTAAAATTCCACAACACCATTTGAAATTTTGGATCTTTTTAATTTTGCCAAGCAAGTGTGCCCATTAGGGCTTGATAGCGTGGTTGACATTTGTATTCCCTTGATGGGTAACAAGGTTGAACACCTTTTCAAATGCTTATTGGTCATTCAAATGCCCTCTCTTGAAAATTGCCTGCTCAAGATTTTACTCATTTTTCTGTTGTTTGCCTTTTTCTTATGTGTATTTTTATGTATCCTGAACACGAGTCCCTTGTTAGTCATTATGTGTTGCAAATATCTTTTCCAACTGTTGTTTTAGGATCTCTTAATGGTGCCTTTTGATGAGCAGAAATTTTTCAGTTGTCATTACTTTTCTAGGAATTATTTCTAATTTAATTGTTTTTTATCTGCTTGTCTTCTCACTTTTCGTTCTTTCTCAATTACTCTAAAAATTCAGTATAAAATTTTGTTTATCTGTTTTAATTGTTCAGCCAGTTCAGGTGAAATTTGGTTTGGTATTGACCATTTAAAAACAACTTGGGGAACGAAGATGGCAGCATAGGTAAGTACACCTAAATGGCTGCTGTGCACAACAATTAAAAAAAACAAAAACAAACTATAAAACAAACATCTATCTCCCAAAAACCAAGGGACCACTAGCTGAGAGGAAGCCCTACAATTAGACTAAAGAGAAAGAGGAAAATCCAGGGCAAAAGTGTTGAAAAACTGAGGTAGGGGGGTGAGGATGCAACACGGGCTGGAGGCAGCAGATCCCAGCTGGCAGAGCATGGTGCCTTCTTTAACCCATAGAGAGAAAAGCGCCTGATCTCTCTGAAATCCAGTTTCTGGGGAGAGGCTAGACTGTCTGGCATCAGGTCGGAAAGTGAGGCTGGCTTGCTTGCAGAGCTGAGATTGTTTACTGTGCTGTGGCTTGAGATGAAGAGAGACTCAGTGACACAGGGACACAGGAACTCCAGGAAGTCATCAAAGAGGTGGCAGACTGGCAGTTGTTGCTATGGCAATGCCCCAGCCTAGTGATGTCCTGAGACTCCGCCCTGCAAAACCTACAAACACCCCCAAGCTCCAAGCAGCAGCTTTTACATATGAATTGCCCTCTCTGTTTCAGTTTAGCAAAATTGCAATGTGGGGCAAACAGATCCAACAAGGATAGGACTGTGGTTCATGCTGTAGCTCTCCGGCAACAGTACTGGCCTCAGAGAGTAGCTGGACTGCACCTCATTGAGACCCAGAAACCAGAGTTCTAGTGCTCAGTTTCAATCCCTCACACCCATAAGTGACACATTTGGGAGACAGTCTCATTGAGCACCAAAGCCCCACTGAAACAAGGCGTCTCCAGCACAGCAGTTCTTCCTTTATGAACACAGCAGGTCCTCAAAGACAATTGGCCTGGAGGTCAATTCCTCCCAGTGTACCAACAGCAACCAAGGCTTAATTACACCAAGACTTTGCACTAAGCCCACAAAGAAATATAGCAAAAGCAACCACCTCAGGTGATTGGGGAAGCTGAGCTACTGACCCCTATAGGTCACGGACCACACAAAGCTACTTCATCGATACAAGGAAGCAGCCAAAATGAGGATTCACAGAAGCATGACAAGAATGGGAGAGATGGAGAAGAGTAAATTACTGAACGACATACAGTTCAGAATCACATTTATAAGATTACTCAAGAATCTTCTAAAAACCTTTGAGAAACTTGATGAGACCTCCAAGAAGCTTGGTGAGACCTTCAAGAACCTTCATGAGAATACCAAAAAAATGGAAAAGGACCAGCCAGAAATTAAGCATACAAAGTCTGAAATAAAGAAATACAGAAACTCAACTATAGATCAACATGCCTTAAGAATCAAACCAAAGATCTGAAATATAAAAAAGGAAAAATCACTCAATCAGAGAGGCAAAAAAAGAAAAGAAGAATCAAAAAGTGTAAGGATACTGTAAAGAGCCTCTGGGACGGCTTAAAGAGTACCAACATCAGGATTTTTGGGGTGCCAGAAGAAAAGAGAGAACAGGATATTGAAGGCTTAATGGAAGAAATAATGACAGAAAATTTTCCCTACCTGGTGAAAGAAATAGATATATAAGTTCAGGAAGTGCACAGGACCCAAAACAAGGGGAATCCAAAGAGGAACACACCAAGACACATCATAATTAAAATGTCAAGGGCAAAAGACAAAGAGAAAATCGTACAAACAGCAAGAGAAAAACAACTAGTTACCTACAAGGGGGTACCCACACGACTGTCAGCTGATTTCTCAATAGAAACTATGCAGGCCAGAAGGGAGTGACAAAAAATATTCAAAATGATGAACAAGAACCTACAACCAAGATAACTCTACTTAGCAAAGCTATCATTCAGAATTGAACATCAGATAAAGAGCTTCACAGACAAGAAAAAATTAAATGAGGTCATCAGCACCAAACCAGGATTACATGAAATGTTGAAGGGCATTCTTTAAGAAGAGAAAGAAGAAGAAAGAGGTAAAGGTTAAAAAGTATGAACAACAAAAGGGCATCAAATACATGCCTACCAACAAGTGAATCTAAAAATCAAGAGAATAAAACATAAATCTGAAGAACAAAATGGACTGGTGTATATAATAGAATCAGAGACACAGAAAGGGATTGGCCTAACAATTCACAGGGGGAAAAGGGTCTGAAGGGTGGAGGAAGAGATTAGACAAAAATCTTACACCTATGGATGAAGACAGTGGTGGGGGTAAGGGCATGGGTTGGGATTGGGAATCAGGTGGAGGGGAGCTAAGGGGGGGGGGCACCTGTAATAATCTGAACAATAAAGATTTATTTAAAAATAAATAAATAAATAAATAAATAAATAAATAAATAAATAAAAAACGACTTGGGGGAAAAAACATAAAACACAACTTGGAAATTTTTTATTTCATACCCAAATCATATAAAATAAGTGATTCTTCTACTTCCTGATCACGAACTACTACCTTTTAATTTAATAAAGGAAATTGTGTTACTTAGTAAAAAATATGTATTTTAAGTTTTATTCTGGTGCCAGGGATGAATGACTAACAGTAATTGGAATATTTAATAAGTCTGAGTTTTCACAGGACTACATATATGAATCTTAAGCAAAATTATTCTCTTAGTGTTCATACTGAGCTACCATCCTAATGGCTTGTATATTTTGTGTATGTGCTTAATGGATAAATTACTGTGTAAAAACCCTCTGCATGTTCCCGTTTCCCCACTCATTTCATCAACTGTCATAACACCAGCAACTTTTCCTTTGGCATGGTTTTAAACAGAATTTATGAATATATGAGAATATTGAAAGCATTAAGAATTAAGGGAAAATATGCCTTTCCAATTATATACTCAGTATTGGCTGAATTATCTCTTTTGCTCTGATTTGTTTTGATTGTGTAAAAGCTGCCATCATCCAAATTTCTGTTCCATTTCATGAAGGGGCAGAGATTCCCAATAGCATTCCCTCATGCTATTTGTGCATCCAATTGATTGCAGATGCATCCAGAAGAAGGAGAACAAATGTTCTGCTAATTCTGCTGACAAGAAGTAGATTAAACATGGAAATATATCATTAATGACAATTAAAGCTCAGAAACATGGAATTTGCTAACTTAAACCCAGGAAGCAAAGATAAGAGACCTCACTGTGTTTTCAGTCATGGTTCTTGGCTAGGTGACCAGCATCTGAACATTTAGATTTAACATCTAATGAAAAAGGTTTATTTCTGCATCATTTTTGTTCCTTTTCCAAATATTTAGTTCCTACCTACTGCAGCATTTCTAAATGATCTTCTCTGTCAAAGCTATAATTTATATTTATACACGTTTAAAGCAAGAACCATCTGTTTGAAAAAGGCTTACATCTGAAGCCTACATGTGTGCAAGCCTGCACACAGAATTGTATATAAAAGCATGTTTTGTCAAATGTCAGTAGAAAGGAGGTTTTCTGAATAAGGTTTTGTGATATAAGGAATGAAACGAATTTTATTTTAATTACATATATCAGAATAATATTTGAAAACAAAAACCATTATTTTCTTGTTAATTTAAGAACTTTGGGTATTGTTCGCTTTAGGATAACTAGGTGTCAGACATGGGACAAGTCCCTAAAAGCTCTTTACAGATTAATGTTCTTGCCTCCTCCACTGTTGATTTGGTCTAATTCAACAGAATGTCTGGCTTATCTCTATTGGAGGGGTTTCTTCTCTAGTCAAAAGAAACCTGAACGGGATCATATTGCTGTCAGAAACCCACAACTCTTTAACTTGACGAAGGCACCAGAGGTTTTTCAGAGAAATCTGACCAACAGTTGGCAAGGTACTCACTATTTCTAACACATTTCATCAGTGCTGCTATGACAGATGGAGGAACATTTTAAAGCCCAACCGAGTATATGGAACACCAGAGCTGCTGAGCTGGCAGCATCACACACATGTGTGATCTAACGTCGGGATGAACTTGTGGCAAACATCAAACAGCTGCAGTCAACACCCTTGTCATGGGAACATGTCAAAACAAAATCCCACCCGTAGAGACCAGTGAGGAAACTGCATGAATGCCAGGATTTAGAATAATTGGGGAGGGTGTGAAGAGTCCATTTGAAAGAAACGGTATTACGGTATTAAATGTTGCACATGTGCATGCCAGCAGTGCTCCCTCTTCTAAGTTAGATTTAGTGGATGAATTTTCAGTATATGCCTGGTTTTGTTCTCTTAATAGCTTACTTCTGACCACTTCTTTCTCTCCCAATACTCCAGCTATTTGTGAAGGCCAAGCCAGAATAACAGAAGATAATTATATATTTTCCTTGAAATCTGTGTTGTAATTTGACTTTTGTGGATGGACCCTGGTTAAAAGAATAGGGCTTTGAAAGTTCTGGGACCTGCTGTACAGAAATAAAAGTTCATTTCCAGAATGAGCCCCTTATGTCTGTTCTATCATCCCTTAAAAACCTATATGAAAGCGAGAAGGGGAATTTAGGTGAAATTCAAGATAATTCAAACAACACAACCCCAAACCTCTACCTGAACTACTTGAATAAATCAAGAGAAAGTTGTTGTGTTTTTTTTTTTTTTGTCTGAGTTGTCCATCTAATTGGTCTAATTATATATCTAATTATTTTTATTTCCCACAAAGATTTCTGCCCTCTTTTCCCCTTTTTACTCCCACCCACATTCTCATTGGTGTGCACTTGTACTTTTGCAGCAGTTTATACAAAAATACATATTGCAGATATTTAACCATGAAAAGCTGTGTGTGTGTGTGTGTGTGTGTGTGTGTGTGTGTTTTGTTCAGATTACTTTTTCAGTTAACTTCCTTTTGACTTAATTTTTGGTTCTAAAGAATCTTGTCTAATTTTGCATAAATATTACATTTTATATTTGATGATATTGCTCTTGCCTAGTAAGAATGTTTATTTAAAATATAATGTAATCCATTCCAATACCTACCATCCAAGTTAAACATAGAAATAGCAGTAACTAAGCATAAGAAAGCAACTTCACTCAAATTTTCTACTTGTTAAACAGTAATGAAGTCTTGCCACTAAGCTGAAGTATATCATATCAATGAGTATGTTTCCAAATTAATGTATTGTATTAGCACAGGAGATGATGAAGATACATATTCTAGAAAATCTGAAATGCTGTAAGACTGAGAAAACACACACTTGCTTGGTTCATCTGAATCTCAAAAAGAATATTCATACACGAATAAACTAAGGAAACATTAATCCCCAAAATTATAAATTATCTATATTAATAAATGGGTAATATGCAAATTGGTCAGATGTCCTCACAGTAATGACCAAACAGCAGGCTGTGTGGGGTGACCAGGCCAGCAGGGGGATTAATGAGGGACAACCAAATGACTAAACAGCAGGCTGCCTGGGACAACTAAGCCAGCAGGGGGGTAGGGCAGTTGGGAACAACCAGGCCAGCAGGGGAAGTTGGGGGTGACCAGGCCAGTGGGGGAAGGGGGAGTTGGGGGCAATCAGGATGGCAGGCAGAGGTGGTTAGGGGTGATAAGGCTGGCGGGTGGGGGGGGGGCATTAAGGCCAATCAGGCAGGCAGGCAGGTGAGCAGTTAGGACCCAGTGGTCCCAGATTATGAGAGGGATGTCCGACTGCTGGTTTAGGCCCAATCCTGGGGTCTCAGATTGGAGAGGGTGCAGGCTTGGCTGAGGGGATCCCCTATCATGTGCATGAATTTTATGCACTGGGCCTCTATGATTTTATAATAAGTAGGAAATAGAATCTGATCAAATTGATAAGAAAATCAGGACATAGATAATTTTTATTTGAAGTCATAGAAAATATAAAATTATATAAGGGAATAAAAATATACTATAAATTTTAAAAAATATATTTTATTGATTTTACACAGAGAGGAAATGAGAGGGATAGAGAGTTAGAAATGTCGATGAGAGAGAAACATTGACCAGCTGCCTCTTGCACCCCCCACTGGGAATATGTCCGGAACCAAGGTACGTTAATTTCAAATTGATGCCCTTGACTGCAATAGAACCCGGGACCTTTCAGTCCACAGGCCAATGCTCTATCCACTGAGCCAAACCGGTTTCGGCAATATACTATAAATCTTATCCATACTTCATCCTCACTATATATATGCTATATGGAAAGTGCAGGACCTTGATAAAAGTTTCAATAACACTTAGGGAGTTTTAACACAATTGTACTTGGAAGATAATAAACTAATGATAATGACAGATATAGAATCATTTTCTTAGCAATACTAATGTTCTTTACCAGCAAAAATAACTTCTAGATATAGATTATGGCATTTTAAGGTGGGATTTTTAAGGTGGTAGGTCTACTGTTAGAAGAGATTTGCATTAGATTTATTTAGGTCAAAAGAGAGAAATAGAATTCCCATGTTGAGTGTATGTGTGTGTGTGTGTGTGTGTGTGTGTGTGTGTGTGTGTGTGTATATATATATATATATATATATATATATATATATATATATATAATATATATATAGCTTTGAAAAAGTGAGTTTTTGTCTATAAAGATGAATTTATTAAATATTTAACAAAATAATTAAACCAAGACAACTGTGTAGTTAATGACATTAGTGTGATTGTTAAAAATTTGATATAATAGCATGGCTAATGTTAAGTAATAAGCAATACAATCTAGGAATAATGTTCACTCTCTCAAAAAAATCTGCACTTAAATGTAGATCAACAGAGACCAAAGTCAAAGCTGTCTCTGAACAGTGAGCTACTCTACAACATTTCCAATTATTTGGAAGAAAGTATTTCTTTTCAAGATAATCTCTTGATTAAATGAAATTTAAAACTTGCTAAAATTGTGTATGAAATGACAGGATTTCTTCATGCCATTTAATCTGTGGAAATTCAAACCTTATATTCAATGTTTTCAATATTTTATAATATTTTTTTCAAGAATTTTTAAATAGATGTAGAAAAGATACATGGGAATATTGGAAATTTGTGTGTTTTTTTTTCATACCAAGTCAAATACGGTCTTAAATGGAGGAGACCTTAGTGGATATTTCAACAACCAATTTTAGAGACAAGAAAATTGAGCTACAGAGCAGTTAACTAACATTTGAGTTAATTGGCCATGTGCTCATTGTAGTATATGTTATTCATAGTGACCCTGATCCTTTTTATCACACACATATACATATGAAAAAAAAAATCCCCCTGGTTAGGATTACTAAACAGTTCCTATGACCATTGGAGCTATGAAGCTTGCTTCAGACTCTATTGCACCCAGTGGTTATGGTTGTGCCACCTTTTTACGTAGTGCAAAAGATGGAGAATGGCTCCATCTCCAATTTGGAATGTTTCTATGACAACATTACTGTCTAACTTGAGTATTCTCTGTACATTTTCAATCAAGTTTGAGATCTGTAAGGATACAGATTTAGGGAATGGAGAATATAAGGGAAACTTTATAGGGATTTAGGATTTCTTAGTAGGTAGGTTAATAATACTAGTAGGTATAGCCGAAACCGGTTTGGCTCAGTGGTAGAGCGTAGAGTGTGGACTGAAAGGTCCCGGGTTCGAGTCCGGTCAAGGGCATGTACCTTGGTTGCGGGCACATCCCCGGTGGGGGGTGTGCAGGAGGCGGCTGGTCGATGTTTCTCTCTCATCGACGTTTCTGGCTCTCTATCTCTCTCTCTTCCTCTCTATAAAAATATATTTAAAAAAATACTAGTAGGTATAAAGCAAGGATAACAATGATATAGCATATGCGAGTAGGAACTAAGAAGAAATTAATCTGGAAACACTGAGCATATTCAACAAATATCATTCAACAATCATTTAGTTGGTTATCAACTTTCTAAGTCAGAGGCACCCTTTTAAGTGCTGGTCACATTAGAAGAGAAAAGAAGAAAAATCAGGTGACCATTGTAGGTGCTCCCAGTCATTGAAGTCAACATTTATATAACCATTAGTTTGATATAGGCATATCTCTTAAGGAATTTAGAATTAGTTAGACCTACATTGAGAACCCTTTCCTCTCCTTTTATTACTTCTGAAGCCTCAAACAATACGTTTCGTAAATGTTGGGATTTACATAGCACACATGTAAATAACAAAATATTTCTAATACAAAAGTACAAAATATAATACATCAAACATCTATGTACTCTCCTCATGTTTGACAAATGTTAAAGTTTTATGATATTTGATTCAGATTTATTGATAATAAATAAAATTTTACCCCACCTTAATCCCATTAATGTCTTGTCCTCCAAGAAATAATTACTGTCCTGGGGTTGGTATATATCAATCCCACGGATGTGTTTATACCAGGGGTGGACAAACTTTTTGACTCAAGGGCCACAATGGGTTCTTAAACTGGACCGGAGGGTCGGAACAAAAGCAACCTGACCATGCTGGCACTCTCATCTTGGGCTGCTGGCGAAGGAGCTGGGGTGAGGGGGGGGAGTGGGGGAGGGTGGGAGGGGGATAACCCTCTGCTCTTTCGGCTCCTCCGGCGGGATAGAACAGCCGAATGGACCGAATCTGGCCCTCGGGCCGTACTTTGCCCATGGCTGGTTTATACAATATTTTTATGTAATAAAACACATTACATAAAATTGATAACCATAACAATTTTAAAGTGTACCCTTCAGTAGTATTAGTATATTCACATTGTTATAAAATAGAGCTCTAGAATTTTTCATCTTGCAAAACTGAATCTCTATATTCATTAAAAAACAAGTATTTTTTCCCTACAGCCACTGGTAACCACCCTTATATTTCATGTCAACTAGAGGTTGACTCCCCTATGGTCCCCCATTTTCCCAAATTAACTCTTTTCCAGTCTCTCTCTTCATTTTAATCTCTGGCCTTCTCCAGAAACTGGACCCTGAGTGGGCCCTGAACCACACGGGTTGAGTTAAGGGATCTCACATTTCTGGATTCACCTTTTTCTTTCCTTTAATGCTCAGGAAAATTGACTTTATTTCCACAATTCTTGTATTATTGGAGTATCATCAAGCTCCACAATATTTTTAAGGATCCCTGAGAAGTGTGTGTATGTGAAATTTATGTATGAGAAGAGTTCTCCTGTTACCTCTCTTTCCAAATTATTGGTAACAATTTGTTTCTATGTTCCTGGTATCATTTTACTTCCTATAACTTTTACTATTTCTGTTCTACATCATTATGATTATGGAAAATTATATTTTCTCTTTATTTGTCAAAGCAAGTCTATCTAAAGGATGTTATATCTGATAGAATGTATGTAATGATTTGGAGAAATGATAGGTAATTTTGGTTCAGAAGATAATATTTCTAGTGAAAGTTATATATTTTTGCAAAACTTTTATAAACAGTTTCCTGCCACTTGGAAATGTATTGTAACTATTCTTATACAAGTTTGCTGACATTTTGCTAGAACCCTCAGAGCCATCTTTTAACTCTTTTAAAAATTATTATTATTTTTTACTATTCCTCTGATTTTCTTGGAATTTCACTTTCAACTTCCCAGTAATCCAAATTTCTGTTCTGCAATGCACAGAAATATATTATCTGTGTCTCAAAACTCTCAGGTTATTGTGGGAGGAAGAATCTGGGGCAGGGGTGGTTTAAGTTTCAACTAAAAGGGCCAATTGTTAAGTTTTAAAAAATGTGGCTCTGGCAGTGTATTTTTGTTGGTGGAGCATTGTTCCGACATGCCAAGGCTATGGGTTTGATTCCCAGTCAGGACACATAAAAGAACTCAACCAATGAATGCATAAGTAAATGAAATAGCAAATTTCTCTCTCCCTCCCTTTTCCTCTCTCTCTTAAACTCTTTCTCTAAAAACAATCATAAATTTAAAAATTTTTAAACAAATGTTATATTTGACCTGAATATATACATCTCCAATCCCTCAACGCATTCAAAAAGTTCTGGAAGACCCAACCAGTGTGGCTCAGTGGTTTGTGCATTGAGCAATGAACCAGGAAGTCACAGTTCAATTCCTGGTCAGGGTACATGCCTGGGTTTCAGGCTCAAATCCCAGTGTGGGGAATGCAGAAGGCAGCCATTCAATGATTCTCTCTCATCACTGATGCTTATATCTTTCTCTCCCTCTCCTTCCTTTTCTGAAATCAATAAAAATATATATTTTAAAAAGTGATGGAAGGAAATAGGGAGGTACAACATTTAATGATGTAAAAGGAAAAAGTAAAACTGTCTTTATTGACACACATTTTATGTAAAAGTTCCTACTAAAATATAATATTTAAACTTAAAAACAGAACTCATGAAAACAATAAATAAATACAAGTTAAACATTTTATTCAACTTATGAATTGAACAGGTATCCAGTAATATATTAACAGTGGTGCAAAGGGAAATTTGAGGAGTGAAGATTATATAAATAGCCAAAGTGTTTCTGAAACAAATTTGCTAATAAATGCAAAACTAGTTAATATTATACATAAAAGTAAACTGTAACATTTTGGGTTTAACTTTTCCACTAACAGAAATCAATTGTGTCTTAAAAAGAGAGAGAGAGAGAGAGAGAGAGAGAGAGAGAGAGAGAGAGAGAGAGATTAAATATGGTGCCAGAGTAAGTTGATGCTGCACTGACACACTCCCAGGACAAAATGGAATTACAAGTAAAATGCAGAAAAAAACTTCCTGAATAATCAATGTAAGACTTGCTAAAAAAGAACCCTCAAAACAGATGACAGAAAGTGGAGGTCACACAGAGATGAGTAGGAGGGGGTATGAAAGGGCTGGCCAAACTCCCACAGATAGAAACTGAAGTTCCAGAGAGATATCTCAGCTGTGGGAGTTGCCACTAGAAATTTGCAGTATAATTCCCAATCTGGGGCCCCAGCAGAGAGCACAAGGACTGAGGTTACCCACATAACATTTGGCTGTGAGAAGCAGCAGGGTTGCTGACAGGGAGAGACACCTGGAAATTCAGGCACCCTCTTAAAGGGCCAATGCACAAAATACCCTGTGAAGCCACTCATTTTAATCTCTGGAAGAGGGGACTCTAGCTCTGTGAGCAGAAGTCAGAACCAGGGATTCTGGGTTAAGAACTCAGAAGGCAGACACTCTGGTTTCCTGTGCTGAGTCATTCCCTCATACTGCGAAAGTAGTCTTTCTCATAAAGACATATGTTATACAGGTAGCTTTGCCTGGGAGTGGCAGGGAGACAGTTGACCTGCCCTATTGGAAAATTCCTTGCCCCACTGTGCAGAGTTCCTAAGGCCACTTAAGAGACTAAAAATAACAGCCTCCAGGCAGAAGCAATTGCCCCACCTGGTTGGGGGAAAAACAAAACAAAAAACAAAACAAAAAAACTTTGTGCCACACCTGTGTATGACTGCATGAGAGCAATTATAGCTGGAATCCTATCAACCTACAGGCCAAGGTGGTCTCTGGAGGCTTTGAGTCTTTGCCTGATCAAATTAGTCAGAAATAGCATTTGATACTCTTCTGCACTGGAGATTGAGAAGTGAAGCAGATCAACCTAATACATCGTCACAAACCCAAACAAGAAACCAAAATGAGGAGATAAAAAAATTAATCTATTGCATATGACTAGATAAAAAATGATATTCATTGCCATGAATGGAAATCATTTACATTGTTCTCAGATAATACTTATTTTCCTTATTATTAGTTTTCTGAAAGTTAACTTTTACCTCTATAGATATATAAAATAATCTAATCAATAGGATCAAAGGTAAATCCATATGTAAATATCGCCAGAGATTCTGCTAGACAAAGAATATTCAAATTCCAGCCCTTTGGCCAAATTTGGCTCAATGTCCGTTGTTATAAATAAAGTTTTATTGAGGCACAGCCACAGACTTTTGTTAAGCATAGCTGTTTTTTTACTACAGGGACAGAGGTTAGTATTTGTTACAGAGATTGTATGTCCCACAAAACCTAAAAAAATTTACAATCTAATCTTTTACAGGAAAAAAATGTGCTGATGTCTGCATTGGACATTGCCCAGACTAGATTGAACAGAAACCCAATAATCTCCTTTGCCCATTTCCAAAATTTAGATGAATATTATTTAAAATTATATGGATACTGAAATGAAGTGAAATTAGCAATGTCACAGCATGCAGATAAAAATACAGAAATATATATATATATATATATATATATATATATATATATATATATATGTGTGTGTGTGTGTGTGTGTGTGTATTATCTCTATATAGTAGCATAAAACAATTGGGAAATAAATATTAGGTGTGGCAATAATGGGGTAGCACAAAGAACCTTGTAGTTATGGAACAGTTCCATATATCCATTATGATTATGGTTACATGAATCAACAATGAGATAAGCCTGCATAGAACTAAACACACAAGTGCATATAAAACTAATAAAATCATAACCTGCTCTGTGTGTACTATACCAATGTCAATTTCCTGGTTTTGATATGATTGTGCTATATTTATACAAGATGTTCCTATTGGTGGAAATGGAAAGTGTACATAGGAGCATGCATTTGTTTGAAACTTTTTGTAAATCTCTAGCCACAAAAATATGTTATTCACAGAAACAATTGTTCTTCAAGAATGTTCATAGAAGCTGCATTAACAATAGCTAGAATTGGAAACAACCCAAATTTCCATCATCAGAAGAATAAAGAAAAAGATCGTGGTATATTCATGTAGTGGAATATTGCACAATAATAAAAAAAAAAACCTGCTGATACCTGGAATAACATCAATGAGTCTCATATATAATATATTGGGGGAAAAGCTGAACACAAAAGTGTATATACTATTTGATTCATATGTAGTTCTATAACAGATGTGTCGGAACCACATCAGGTTCCTGGATAGTCAAGGCCAGTGGGAGCACAGAGGCCTTGTTAGCAATTCATCAGAATGGCCAAAGGCTACTTCTAGGCATGTGCCTAAGCAGGATGTTCGAGGACTCTGAGCCTGGGAACCCTAATCAGGCCAAGATACCATGAGCGGGTGGAAGGACACACAGTGATTGATGTCACTGTTGGCATGAAGCCTTCTTTGTCTAAATAGTGTAAAAGACGGTTACTGACCAGCTAGTTGGCTGGAGTTGGCTGAGAATGGAGTGAAAAGAAATGTGCTGGATAGAGCAGTTGGGCAAGAGAGACAGGAGAAACTACAGAGCCACAGAGCTCAGGTATTGCTAGGATGTGATGCCGTGAGTCTAGGAAACAGTGTGTGGCAGCTCAGATAATAGCTGTGGGTACAAAGACTGATGCTGCTTTATGGGAAAGATATATGTTCACCAGCCGGTGTCCTGTTGCCTGCCTGCATTTGCTGTGAGGACTGTTCTTTTCTGATGGCTATAAGGCCACTGGCTTCAGCAATAAAAACTCATTCTTACTAGTATATACACCTACAACTTCTCCATCTCCTTCTCCATCTCCGAAGACCCTCTGCCAAGCTTTGCCCAGACTCAGAACATCTCAGAGCACCAGAGCTCGTGCAGTTCCTGCTGTGTGCTCTGACACAGGTGCAAAATACGGTAAAAATGATTTGTGGTTGCTTCTAGGTGAAGTGACATACAGTTGACTACAAAGAGGCGTGAAGAAACTCTCTGAGGTGACAGAAATATGCTTTATCCTCACAGGGGTTTGGGTAACATACGTATGAATTTTGCACACACCAAAATAACTATCAGATTAGAAATGCAACACTCTGGAGAAATGGAATATATCTCTGAGTAGAGGAGGTCTTGCCTCTATGTAGCTGTGGCATCAGTATAATATTGATGGTGTACCATGTTTCGAGTTTTTATAGAATTACCATTGTTCTGCCTTAGCAGTGTATATATAACCATCTGTGAGTTTGCTTTGTGGCTGTTAGCTAATATTGTACTCAAAGTTCTACATGATGGATATGTGTGATGAAAATACATTTGGAGATTTGATGGAAAACTGATTGTGCTATAATGTGAGATGATTAGACATAGCTGTTAAATAAAAATGAAATGGTGGGTAAATTGTGTGTCCTTGCAAAACTAGATCTATTTACATTGGGGGAAAAACACTGGAAAGAAATATAGCCAGATGTGAATAATAGTTATGTCTGGCTGGTGAGATTGTTCATCTCATCTTTCTTCTTTTCTAATTTTCCAAATTATTTATAGTAAGAGTGTATGACAAAGTACTTACTTTTATAATTTAAAAAAGATGCCTTAGTCTTCAGGAAAGGGGAGATTGAAAGGGTAGACATTTCACTGCTAAATTAGGGGCAGTTCCTTCACAAGTGTAGTGTGTTCTTAGACTAGCAGCAATATCATCCCATAGGATATTAGACACGCAGCCTAGACCTGAATCAGACCTGAATCAGAATCTTCAGTTTTACAAAATTCCAGACAATGGTTGTGCACACAAAAACTTGGAGCAGCATTGAGGTAGTGCATCAGTCTCATTCGTTTTAGGAAAAATAATTATCTCTGCTAAATATGTTAAGTTCCTGTGACAGGTATTACATTTAGACAGATTCGAATGAAAACAGAATTTTCAAATTGGGCCAATTGATTTAATTTAAATGTTTACCTATGCATAGAAGTAATTAGGAAAATAAGATTACAGAGGCTATAGTAGAGAACAGTTAGTAAGGATGAAGATGAGAGGAAATGCAGATTACTTCCATTCACTTTCCTTTTACTTTGGACTGCAGTGGTCCAGCCCCTGCACATAGTTTGCTGGCAACCAAAGTGACAGTAAACTTATGTAAATGGCAGGAATTTCCACAGTGCCCTCCTTTCTGCAGTTTCATGGAAAATTGCTGCACAAAAGCTTAGATTGTAATTATTCCAGCTGGTGGCTTTTCTAAGGCCTCAGCCATTCAAGAATTATTCGTAAATGCTAATGTACTTATTATCAAAGTGCGAAGCACAGCAAGTCTAGACTCCTGTTTTTTTGTGGTTGTTTGTCTGTTTTTAATCCTCATCTGAGGATATTTTCCCCCCATTGATTTTTAGTGAGGATGGAAGAGAGAGAGGAGAGAGAGAAACATCAGTGTGAAAGAGACACATCTATAGGTTGCCTCCTGCACGGGTCCGGACCAGGGGCAGGAAAGGGATCTGCAACCTAGGTACATGCCCTTGACAAAGAATCAAACCCAAGACACTCTGGTGTGCAGGCTGATACTCTGACCACTTAACATGCAAACCAGGGCCAGACTCCTGTTTTTCCTTGTGATTCACCCCTGTGTTCTTTCTTTTTTGATGCTCTCTTATAAGCTGTTACCGAATGTAATGTTTCATTTTTGTCCAAGATATTTTATTCAGTGAACATTTAAGAATCCTAATAGGTGATACGATATATAAGGGATTTCAAAGAGCCCAGCTTACCAATGAATTCAATATTTTCATAGTTTGTTACAGAAGAAGGTGTATTGGGACTTCTAACCTTTTTAGTAGCTATTTATACCACTTTCTCCTCCCCACCTCCTTCCCTGTGTGTGTTTGTTTTGACAAACAGAAGGAAAGCAGCATGATGTGTAGCCTAATGGAGTGTTTCTCCAATTCATGTGCATGTGCATCACCTGGGAATGCTCTAGTGCAGGTTCCGAATGCTTCCTTAGCAAGGACTGAGTGAAGAGAGTCCAGGCAAAACAAAACAAACAAACGTAGCTCAACTAATTTATCTTGTTTCTTCATGTCTATGGTTACTTCACTCTTGGATTTCTCCATTTGTAAAATTGGGCTAAAAATTGTGAGGATTCAAAAGCAAAATGCTTGTAAAGCACCTAACACATGGGAGTAATTCAGTAAATATTAGTCATTGTATTATTGCCATTAGATTGATGGTCTGGCATATAAAATAGATGGAAAGGAAAGAGGTGTCACATGAAACATATATGGCTATGTGAAATCTCAAGCTTGTGTATGCCTGGTCCTTTGCAGCACCTTTTACTGCAAGAACTGCCTCGTAGGCAAAGAACTGACAGAGAAGAATGGGACATTATTATCATTTCAGCATTTCCATCTTTTGTCCAGAGCCACTTGCCTGGATTACATCACTATAAGATGTTTATATCATTTCTGTTATTCTTTTAGCAATGGATAACCTTTTGGACTTCATCACATTCTTATTTTCATGGTTATAAACCAGGGATGGGCAAACTTTTTTTTTTGTCTCGAGGGCCACAATGGGTTCTTAAACTGGACTGGAGGGCTGGAACAAAAGCAACTTGACTATGCTGGCACTCTCATCTTGGGCTGATGGTGAAGGAATGGAGGGGAGAGCAAGAGAACTCTCTGCTCTTTCGGCTCCTCGGACCAGATAGAACAGCCAAACAGGCCGGATCTGGCCCGCGGGCCGTAGTTTGCCCATGGCTATTATAGACTCACACCCTTACACATGTGTGCACCCCCCACACACACACCCACGCCCCCCCCCACACACACACACATTGGAATTCTCCCTCCAGCTAAGTTACTCTAAACTGCCTTGCACTCCAATTCTAATTCAGGCTAATTCTGTGACAGTCTTTGGGTTTACAGCAGTACTTAGAGAAAGAACCAGATTGCTTTAGACCTTCCAATAAATGGAATACATTTTAACAGATTTATTAGTCAAATATTTCAGTCTTGGGTTGCACACATAGGTCCTTACACAAAATCCTCTGCACATACATAAAATTATTCCCTCATGCACTGTCTGATTATATTAAACTAGAATGACACACTCAGCATGCTGGAAGTCTTAGGGAATTTCAGCCTTGACTGCTGGGGCTTTATTTCCCAGGAGGTCCATTTCCTTGGGTATATTTTATGCAATCCAGGGTTAGGTCACAGGTACCCTTTTCACATCAAGATGTGCTGAGTAAAAACTGTACTTTTATCTTAATCAAGATTGCATGTTTGATTTCTTCACTGATGTTCTGACATCTCACCCTCAATGGATGGCTCTGAAATACCATGAGCTGAGTATTCATTAGGTCCAGAATGAAACTTATTTTTCTTAGCTTTTTTAAAAAAAACTTATTTCTAAGTTGTGTTAAAACTTTTCTTACATTTATTCTATTTTCCAAGTCACATTTTTCATTTTCAAATCACACATAGAACTAGTCACACAGAGAACTTACTCAGTTTCAGTTTACTTTTTAATTGCCTTACTGGTAGAAAGTTATCATTCCATAACTCAGTTTCATTTTATTTATTTTTGATTTACTGGTAGAAAGTTAGCATCCAATGTATGATTATTTTAGTGAATCTATTTAAAATTTATCAAGGCTTAATAATCACTATTGTAAACATCACTAACATTATCAGTACTAATGCAATTGCTATTGCCTTATTACTAATCATGAACATTATAATGTACTGTTGTTATAAATAATGATGTATGGTATAAAATGGGCAAAGTATTTAGATTTGAATCATAGTGTTAATGTAGTTACTTTCTTCTAAAATTTGTCTCAAGCATTAACAATTTTATTCCAGTGTAGACTTTATGGTCTGTTTTGATTAAATAATGGGCACCTACTATGTTTAAGAACCAGAGCTAAATGCCAAGAATACATAGTAATATGAGAGTCTAAGACTTTGAGGAACTTGCCTGCTAGTTAGGAAGACAAAGTACATTACAGACCAGAGACTCTCTGGGTGGAGAGAGGTCCCTGTCTCCGTCTGCTCCAGTTACTTTAACAGAATACATAGGCTGGGTGGCTTAGACAACTGACATCTTCTTTCTCCCCATATGGAGGCTAGAAGTCCAAGATCAAGATGCCAGCTGGTTTGGCGCTGGTGAGAGTCCTCTTGCTGGCTTATAGATAGCCTTTTTCTCACTAGGTCCTACATGACTCTCTTAGGCTGGTAGTGAAAAGGACTAAGGAAAGAAAGGAGCACATGGGACAAGAGGAGTAAGGACACATTCTTATATTTATGAGATAAGCTATGCATTTATGTGAGGAACATGTACTGTGCTAGCATATGTGGTGTTCAGAAGATACACTGTGTTTTGTGTAATGACATGGTATATGATGCATCTGATGCATTTTGTGTAGCCTGTATGGTGGAGGTATGTGTGTGTATGCTCAGGTGAGTTTTATCTACTTAGGCCAGAGAATGGTTGGCTCTGTTGAAATGAGTGAGCTACTGGAATGAAAACCTAATAAGTAGTTTCTCAAAAGGGCCAAGTTCTAGGTACTGATATTGTGTGATGATTCCCATAATAAATATCTTCCTATAGCCTGAAAACATGTATAAATTTTTTGATTATTCACCAAGTAATTACTGGTCATCTTGTATGTGTCAGCACCAAAATAGGCCCTGGTGATGGGGGGCAAAAACAGACAAGTCTCTTTTTTCAAGGTCCTCATATCTAGACATTAATGTAATAATCATATGTATAACTACTCATTGTCTTAACTGTTCTAAGGGAAAAGAACAAAGTGCCATGAGGGAATAACGGGGTCAGGGTGTGTGTCCTTGTGTGTTCTGTTTTCTATGCTAAAGCTAGGGACACCAGCCAGATACTTCTCTAGGCCTCAGTGGCATGACCCTTAAGAGGTTGTTCCTTAATTTGGGCCCTTACAAGACTCAAGTCATACTTAATTTATGACACTTAATGAATGTCAGTATAACTGGTCTGTTATACATCTGTGTCCCCAGTAGAATGTGAGGTCCTGGGCACTGGAAACGCATGTGACCAGGCCTGTATGTCTAGCCCACTGCTTTGCACACAGCGTGGGTTCATTAAGTATTAGTGAACCCACACTGTGGATGACTAAACACATTCTACTGCACCTAGCACAGGCTTACATGCTATCCCTGGACCAGGGGTTTTCAGCAGCAGTTCAGTCCCACAAGCCCTCTTTACCTCAACTATTTTCTGATTTTCCAGCAACTCAGATGGGATTATTTTATTGTAGAATAAAATTATGTAAGCTCCATTCTTGTCAACTATAGGATCAACTTCAAAGTATGCATTTGAAGTTCAATTAGAGATCTAGAAATAAAAGATTTTAGAAGATATATTTAGAAAATGAGAAAACTTTGCATCAGAGAGTCAAGTCCAATTAATTATTGGTTTTGGAGCAAAGCTTTAAAATGCCAAATAAAGCCCGAATGTCTTCAGTGAATATATTGGGAAGATTGTGATGTTGCTGAATCTAAACTTGATTGTGACTGTGGTGATAGGTTTGAAAAATTTTCACCCTCATTATCTTTTTATGGGGGGATATAAGTTGTTTTTACTATGCAGCCAGTTTACTGCTGTGCCAGCCCTTATGCTTCTCAATTTTACTACTAACCCTTCTGCTAAAACCTTTTGCAGAGGCTAAAATATGTCTGATTAATACAGTATATTTAACTTATACTGCAGAATGAGATAGGGTATTATAGAAGCAGGACTGTGAAAAGAATTTAGAAAGATAAAATTTTCCTGGTTGGGCTGCCATAATAAATATGGATAACTCAATAGACGACTATAGTGCACAGTGAGGATTGTAAAAAAAAATAATAATAATAACTTGGAGACTGGCAATGCCATAGCCTTCAACACTCTCTTGACCCACGTGGGAGAGGCCTCCATTCATCAGCCAGCTTCAATTTGGTCAAGGCAAGGATCAGCTCCCACAAAAGTGAAATTCTCCTCAGTGAGCTGCTCATTGTTTACATGCACACTGAAGTTGCCTGATGATATTTCTTCTAATTTTACTAATGTATTCCTGGCCCTGCTGCTTCAATGGCCTTGGGCAAGCTATATCATTAAAATGCAGGTGCTCTTAGCAGGCATAATAAAAATATAATAAAAGTGCAGATGTGCATAGCAGGTTTGTCAGTGGATATGCTCATACCAGCTTAAAAAGAACTTCACATTTCTATAAATTAAGAAATGAATCACTAGTGCACTGATTCTCTGATTGCCCTCTCTTCATCATTTTCTCTGCAGGCCAAGCCTGACTAGGCTGTTTCACAGGAGTTGGAGATGACTCATTACCCCACATTACTTGGTCTCACAGGTGGCACCGTTTTATCTTATGCACAAAGAGACTGACAAGTGCCATTGCTGCATTGATTTTATTGTATTAGGCTATGAAGAGCCCTAGCTTTGATGAATATCTAATCTTGGGAGAAAAGTTTGCATTTGGGACTTGGGTCTTTGGTAGTATAGACAGGTAGATTAAAATGGAAGATTTTTTAAAGGACATAGAGAGGTTGGAAAGAACGAAGTGTTGAGAGTACATTCACTATATAAGCAAGATATTATTTTCTATACATCAAAGAATACTAAAGACCCATAGATAGTTCTCAGGCTAATCTAGTCATTTGGCACTGAAAAGTTGTTTTGAAACTGTGCTAAAACTGTTGACCCAAGGCTTTTAAATTCCTGCCCAGAGTTACAGACTTGCTGGTAATTTTCATTAACCAAAGAACCTAGGGATGCTTTGGGGCTGAGCTAATGATTGGCTTCTTGCCAGTGCAGAAATGATAGGGAAGCAATTTCCCCCATTAAGTATGAGATAGGAATCCTTCAAAATGTATGTGTGTGTCTGTGTGAGTGTGTGTATTTGTATACATGCTTTCCTTTAGTAGTGGTAACTGCGTGCAAGTGTGGAAGGTGTGGGAATGTGTGAAAATTCTAGAATAACTAGAAATAAAAAAATTAACTTATGTAGCATGAGTCAAGGATAATTTTGTAGAGTTTCTTCTGACACATTTAGACGGAAAAACTGTCAACTGGGCAGAATCCCTTATTTCTTCTGTCAGAGAAGGAAATGTCTTCTTATAGGTACCTGCTATTGTGAGAGTGTAATTATTAAAATTTATTGTTATTTTAAAAAAGGATAGCTCAGTTGGTTACAATCCTCCTGATATGCCAAGGTTTCAGGTTCAATTCCTGGTCAAGGCACATACAAGAATCAACCAATGAATGCACAAGTAAGTGGAACAACAAATCAATGTTTCTCACTTCCTCTCTCTCCCCTTCTTTCTCTTTAAAATCCATACACATTTTAAAGTATTTAAAAAAATTTGAAGGCTTCATTACACTCAGTGAAGTCTGCAGATACAAGTGTAATTTACTGTCACAGTAAAATAACAAAGCACTCTGTCTTAAGGAACTTAATGCCACTTGTTAAAATTCAGAATTTCTAGAACAAAACCAGAAATGCTTTCTTGCTAGTGCATTAGATATTAATGTCACTCTATCCCAAACTCTGTATATAAAAAATACCTCATTATTCTCTGAATTAAATCTGATTCCCTTTTATGGGGGCCCTAGGAAGGATTTAATATCATGTTATTGGGTCTTCCTTCCCACTTCCCCAGGATTGTGGAAAGTCATGGGGGTTCTATGAAATCCAGATTTGAGGAAATATCTCAGTGACTTGGTTCGCAAAGGTCTCTGCTGATGTGCTTATTAGCCAAGGCTTCATTTCCCACTGTGGGTAGCAGGATTGGTACTCCTTCTCTGACCTGCTTGGACATAGGGTTTGGAACTGGGATGGAGGGGCTAGCACTTTCTGGCTGGTACTCAGCTGAGGTTCCATTCCTTTTTCACCATTTCCCAGGGCTTAAACACTTGTGTCCTAGTTGTTTAGGAACCACAAAAAGGGCAGTCACTTTTCCATTCTTGGAGAACTTCTCACAGACCCAGGGTCTGCTCTTTTGCCTTCATCTCTCTCCAAGCAGTTGTCTCTGTCCTGTCACTATATGGCATGATTTTGCATAATCCCTTCCCTTTGGACCTTTAGAGACACATGTTTGCCACTCTCTCCACTTGGAAAGTGGGACAAGAAATACTGAAATCAGTCTGTTTTATTCAAATTATCTGATAGCAGTAGTTTCATGAACTAAAGAACAGAGAGAAAGACTATGTCTTAGACTAAAAACTATTCTGGACTAATCTTCCCAAAAGATGGTTCCATTGTATCACTTTCTTCCTTTAAAAATTAGTGCTTTTACATTGGCTATCAAATTAAATTTTTATGAACTTGACCACATAGTCTCCATCTATCTTTCAGTGTTCTCTCCTGCCAGGACTCCATGCTCAGGCAACAGTGGATTCTTCATTTTCTGAACTTTGTTATCTAGACTGTATCATTTGCATGCCTTGGCTCATGCTGTTCTTTTTTAAACTAATTTAATTGTTTAAAATTTATTTTTCACCCTGACTGGTGTGGCTCACTTGGTTAGCATCATCCCAAGCACCAAAAGGTTGCTGGTTGATTCCTCATCAGGGCAAATGCTGGGGTTTCTGGTTCAATCCCAGTTAGAAGGCATGCAGGAGGCAGCTGATCAATCGTATGCTCTCACATCCATGTTTCTCTCTTTCTCTATCCCTCTCCCTGCCTCACTCTCTAAAAATAATAAAACATCTTTAAAAAATAAAGTAAAATTATTTTTCAATTACAGTTGACATACCATATTATATTATGTTAGTTTCAGGTGTACAATGTAGCGATTTAGATGTTATACACCTCATGAAGTGGCTCATGCTGTTCTGACTGAAACACCCTCCCTTTGTATCTGCTTGTGGAGATCCTACTCCTTAAAGTTCAACCCAGATGTTATTTCCTTCAGGGTTTCTTTTCTGCTTCACTTCACCTGAGTGTATTTCTTTCTCCTTTGAACCCCTCTTTATATAATTCTCAATTCTGTTGTAGAATGTAGTTATTTGTATTTTTGTTCTAGCTTTTCATCAAGGGCTGAAAAACCTCAGAGAATAGTGCCTGAAAGGCCAGACATTCAAAAATTATTATTTTTTTAAATTTTAGTTATTGATTTTTTAGAGAGGAAAAGAGAGAGGAAAGAACAGAGAGAGAGAGAGAGAGAGAGAGAGAGAGAGAGAGAGAGAGAGAAAGAGAGAGAGAGAGAGAGAGAGAGAAAGAGAGAGATGTGAGAGAAACATTGATTGATTGCCTCCCATACATGCCCCAACCAGAAATTCAGCCCAAAACCAGGAACCTGCTCTGACTGGGAATCAAATATGTGACCTTCCAGTGAGGCTCCAGCCAACTGAGTCACACCGGCCATGGCTCAACATTTAATTTTGAAATGAGTAGATCTCATCCCAAGATATAGCTGTTGTGTATGTTTTTCTCCCCTCTTTCTACCCACAATGCTTCCAGATGTTTGGGGCTATATCTGTTTTTATACATGTGAATTTCTCTAACAGTTCTTAAAACTTGGCTTCCTTCAGAGTAAACACACATCTAACTACCATATTTGTTTCTGGATCTTTTAGTTTAAGTTATCCATGTAATTTATTTTTTGATTTATTACTGACAGCCCATTTCTTTGTCCCTTTTGCTATGTTGTCTTAGAATTAAATTCACCTGTACTGGAATTGAAGAAGTAATTCTAGATTCCAGATTTACCTGCCTTTTGAAAAACTTGATAAAACTCTAAGCATCACAAGAATAATTGGTTCCCAAAAAAGCTAACAAAATAGCATTGTAAGCTTCTTATTTTGAGAAAAAGTGGGAAAGGGAGTTCTGTTTTCACTTATAAAACATTCAACGTTATTCCATTAGCCACACCAAAAGTTTACTTTATATAAAACTAAAAGTCACATGTCACAATTCTAATATATTGAAAAGGGAGGGGGAGAGAGTGCTAAAAATAGTCATTATACAAAAACTCACTTTCTAGAACAAGATGATAAATGTTTGGGATCATCCATAGACAGAAACCCTGGTGAGAATAAGATTGTGCTAAATGAAAGCTAAACAAATAATAGGTGAAGATTTTATTTAATATCACTTAAATATACCTCTGTGGTGCCAAATAAGAGTCTAAATATGAAATATCATGAACATGTAACACAGAATGTTAAAGGCTTGTTTGGAACTGCACTTACATTATTAACACAGAATGTAAGTATTTCAGTATTTCAGGAATGAAAGTCAGTATTTCAGAAATGAAAAAGTTGTTTACTTCTCTGGATAATATACTCATTTTAATTAATATAATTGTATTTCATAAAGTTATTCATCTCAGGATTAGAATATATTTGAAGTCATCAAATGCAATAAAAGAAAGCAGTAAAATTTTATTGGTCTCAATCTAATCCAAGGATAGATTTTCATTTTTGGTCTAATTCCTTAGAAGTTGAAGTAGTGAAGTGTACAACTTGTACTCTTTCCTAAGTGAGCATGCCTCTGTTAACCTTATAATAGACCTGGATATTAGGATGTGGACATTCTCACTGAGGAGATTAAATATGCTTTTATTATAGGACTATAGTGAAATTAATCAGAATTTGAATATTTTTCTGGCCTTGATAGAATAATGAGATCAGAACACAATATAAGCCATCAACTTTTTTTATCTAAGAGTTTTAATTTCTTATTATTGAAAATAAATAAAATTTGAAGTTTAAGTGGTTCATCCAGGTGAGACCTCAAACTCTTTTGGCTCTGGTTTGGACATTAACTAGTATATGGCTTTGAATAAGTCCCCTCTGGTCTTCAATTTCTTTACTTATACATTTACTCTTTAAATACCAATATTTTATAATTCTAAATGAGTGATAAGATTAGGGTACTTCTCTTATGGCAGTACTTAAAATAATTAGGAACATCTTCTACAGAAATGTAGAGAATATTTTACCTGACTGAATCTGTCTTCTTGAATGTCAAGTGAGTGCTGTGCGGTCTTTATGTAGGGTCCATTCCACATAGAAATGGCCCCAGTTCCATTATGGACCACAGATTCTTAAGTTTAAACAATGAAGTATTTTAAAGCTTCTTATCAATGCTTAATTATTTAATTGAAAATTAAATTACTGGAAGCCAAGACCTTGCCTTGTGGTATATGAAAAGGCTTTTGTATCATTACAAGGTCAATGCCTAAAACATAGGTCAGATTTCTGCTCTGGTGGTAGAAGGTACACTTTTCTATGGCAGCATTTAGGGTTTCTCACTGTGCCTAGCATAAAATTTTATTACCACCCACTCCACCACACACGATCTCTCACACACACAGAGACTTTATCAAACTACTGCTTGTCTAAAACTAAATACCAATATATAAAATAAAAATGTAAAAGTGAATCTCTTAGCTGAAGACATTTATGGAATTACTTAAAGCCTGCTGGTCATCAGCTGTTATAATTGTATTAATGCCTTTTTTAAAGAATGTATCTTTTATGTTTCCTATGCTTGCAATTACAGACCAAATGTAACATTAAAAATGGCCTTTTCATCAAACAAGATGAGCTCAAAGAGGCCCACACCAAGACACATAATAATTAAAATACCAAAGGTTAAAGACAAAGAGAGAATCTTAAGAGCCACAAGAGAAAAGCAAGGGAGCTCCAATAAGTCTATCAGTTGATTTCTCAACAGAAACTTTGCAGACCAGAAGGGAGTAGCAAGAAATACTCAAAATGATGAAAAGTAAGGACAGACAACCAATATTACATTCCCCAGCAAACCTATCATTTAGAGTTGAAGGAGAGGTAGTTTCCCAGATAAGAAAAAGCCAAAGGAGTTCATCACCACCAAAACAATATTACAATAAATGTTAAAGTGTCTACCTTAAGAAGAATAAGAAAAAAATATGAACAACAAAATGGCAATAAATACATATCTATCTAAAAAAAAAAAAAAAGCAAACAAGCAGAACAAAAAACTAACAGAAACAGAGAACATTTTAAGATGGGAGGGTGCTGAGGGGAAGGGTAAAAAGGTGAAGGGATTAAGAAGTATAAATTTGTAGTTATAGAACACTCAAGGGGATATAAAGTACAGCATAGTCAATAATCCTATCTAATAAAATAATATGCAAATTAACCATCACTCTGCTATGCCCACAAGCCATGTCCACCAGCCAATCAAGAGAAAATATGCAAATGAACCAGCCAAGATGGCTGAGGCCACAGAGAACAGGAAGGAGGCTTGGGTTTCCCCAGTGATGGAGGAAGCCAAGCTTTCTGCCTGCTCTAACTGGCCCAGGTCTCTACTTAAGGCTACAAAGTTTCAATTATAGAAGGTAAATAAATCCCAACAGAAATGGCTGCAGCCAAGGAGTGAGCAGAAGGCTTGGCTCTGCTCTAGGCGAATAGTTTCTATTTTAAAATATAAATAAAATCCATATACCAGGCCCTCCTCTTGGGTCACTGGGGAGTGTGGCCAGCCTGAAAACCACCACAGGCCCCTCACTCTGGCTGCCCTTTGCCCCCAGGGAACCCCCACCCTGATCAAGGACACCCTTCAGGGCAAACAGCTGGCCCCCACATATGCTCCAGGCCTCTATCCTATCTAATAAAAGAATAATATGTAGATTGACAATCACTCCAAAACACAAGAGGGCTGCCCCATGTGGTTAAAGATCCTGCCCCCATGGGGACACAAGATGGCCACCACAAGATGGCCAGCAGAGGAGGGAAGTTGGGAGGGACCAGGCCTGCAAAGGAAGACAGTTGTGGTCCATCAGGCCAGCAGGGGAGGGCATTTGGGAGGGACCAGCCCTGCAAGGGAGAGCAGTTGTGAGTGATCAGACCATCATGGGATGGCAGTTGGGAGGGACCAGGCCTGCAAGGGAGGGCAGTTAGGGGTGATTAGGCCTGTAGTGCAGAGCAGTTAGGGTCAGTGTGGAAGATGGAGGGTATCAGTGATGTGGCAGTGGAAGCTCTGCCGGCCCCAAGGGACCCCGACTAGAGTGGGGCCACAGCAGAATCATGGAGCAGGTGAGCAGGCAGCACCAGGTCAAGGGGGGTGTAAATAGGGGACCCTGGTCATCCCACCAGTCACCCCACCAATGACAGGTGGTGGGACAGGCAAGCAGGTAGTGCCAGACCAAGGTGGATGTGAATGGGAGCCCTAATCACCCTGCCAATCACCCCACAGATTGGCCCTGATCGCTGGCCAGGCCTAGGGACCCTATCTGTGCACAAATTTCATGCACTGGGCCTCTAGTATTGTAATAACTATGCAAGATGTCTAAGTATGGATATGAGATTTATCAGGATAATCACTTAGTAAGTTACAGAATGTGTAATCATTGGGAAGTACACCTGAAATTGACAAAATATTATTTAATTAAAATTTAAAAATATTTAAATTTAAAAATATAATGTATTCTAACATATACAGATATACATATAGGATGGGGAAAAAGTAGGTTCAGAATAGAGAACCTAGAAACTGACCCAAACCACTATGCTCAATTAATACTTGACAAAGGAGGCATGAACATACAATGGAGTCAAAACAGTCTTTTCAATAAATGTGTTGAAAAAATTGGACAGATATATGCAAAAAAATGAAACTAGACCACCAACTTACACCATACACAAAAATAAACTCAAAATGGACACAGGACTTAAACATAAGATGGGAAACCATAAAAATACTAGAGGAATCCGCAGGCAGCAAAATCTCAGACATATGCCTAAAGAACTTCTTCACTGATCCTGCCCCTAGGGCAATGGAAGCTAAAGAGAAAATAAACAAATTGGAAAACATCAACATAAAATGATTTTTTTTTACAGCAAAAGAAACCATCAACAAAACAAGAAGGAATCATATCGTATGGGAGAACATATTTGCAAATGTTATCACTGATAAATGCTTAATTTACAGGCACCTTATACAACTTAATAAAAGGAAAATAAATGTTCCAATAAAAAAAAGGGCAATGCTCCCTAGCCAGTTTGGCACAGTGGATAGGTTCCCAGGTTCGATTCTGGTCAAGGGCATATACCTTGGTTGTGGGCACATACCCAGTAGGGGGTGTGCAGGAAGCAGCTGATCAATGTTTCTCTCTTATCCATGTTTCTAACTCTTTTTTTTCATTTTTTAAATTTTTTAAATTAAATTATTATCTGTGTACATATATTACCATTCCCCTCCCCCCCAAAAAAACAAATAATCCCTCCCTCCCCATAGTTTTGTGTCCATTGGTTATACTTATATGCCTGTGTACAAGTCCTTCGGTTGATCTCTTATTTCCCTCATATTTCCCTCCCCTCCCCGCTGTAATTAGACAGTCTGCTTGTTGCTTTACTGTCGCTATATTTAACTTATGGTTCATCAGTTTATAATGTTCTTTATTATTCATAAATGAGTGAAGTCATGTGGTGTTTCTATTTCATTGACTGGCTTAATTCACTCAGCATGATATTTCCAATTCCATCCAGGTTCCTGCAAATGATGAGAATTCCTTTTTTATGGCAGCATAGTATCCCATTGTGTAGATGTACCATAGTTTTTTGATCCAATCATCTACTGATGGACACCTAGGCTGTTTCCAAATCCTAGCTATTGTAAATTGTGCTGCTATGAACATAGGGGTGCATATATCCTTTCTGATTGGTGCTCCTATTTTCTTGGGATATATTCCTAGGAGTGGGATTACTAGGTCAAATGGGAGTTCCATTTTCAGTTTTTTGAGGAAACTCCATACTGTTCTCCACAGTGTTTGTACCAGTCTGCATTCCCACCAGCAGTGCACAAGGGTTCCTTTTTCTCCACAACCTCGCCAACACTTATCGTTTGGTGATTTGTTAATGTTGGCCATTCTGACAGGTGTGAGATGGTATCACATTGTTGTTTTGATTTGCATCTCTCGGATAAGTAGTGAATTTGAGCAGTTTTTCATGTGCCTCTTGGCTTTTCTTCTGTCTTCTTTTGAGAAGATTCTATTTAGTTCCATTGCCCATTTTTTAATTGGCTCATTCATTTTCCTTTTACTGAGTTCAATAAGCTGTTTGTAGATGTTGGAGATTAAAAATTCATCAGTAATATCATTTGCAAATATGTTCTGCCATGCAGTGGGCTTTCTTGTTGTTTTGTTGATGGTTTCTTTTGCTGTGAAAAAACTTTTTATTTTAATGTAGTCCCATTTGTTTATTTTCTCTTTAGCTTCCATTGCCCATGGGGCAGTATCAGTGAAGAAGTTCTTTTGGCATATGTCTGAGATTTTGCTGCCTGTGGATGCCTCTAGTATTTTTATGGTATCCGTCTTATGTTTAAGTCCTGTAACCATTTCGAATTTATTTTTGTTTATGGAGTAAGTTGGTGCTCTAGTTTCATTCTTTTGCAAGTATCTGTCGAATTTTTCCAACACCATTTATTGAAGATACTGTCTTGACTCCATTGTATGCTCATTCCTCCTTTGTCAAATATTAATTGAACATATTGATTTGGGTTGATATCTGGATTCTCTATTCTATTCCATTGATCTATATGTCTGTTCTTGTGCCAATACCAGGCTGTTTTAAGAACAGTGGCTTTGTAATACAGCTTGAAATCTGGTTTTGAGATCCA
Source organism: Vespertilio murinus (assembly GCA_963924515.1). Taxonomy (NCBI): domain Eukaryota; kingdom Metazoa; phylum Chordata; class Mammalia; order Chiroptera; family Vespertilionidae; genus Vespertilio; species Vespertilio murinus. The sequence continues at coordinate 46,269,088 of OZ004710.1, forward strand.
TCCTACTTTACTCTTCTTTCTCAGGATTGCTGATGCTATTCGAGGTCTTTTATTGTTCCAAATGAATTTTTGGAGAGTTCTTTCTAGGTCAGTGAAATATGCAGTTGGTATTTTGATGGGGAGTGCATTGAACCTATAAATTGCTTTGGGAAGTATGGACATTTTGATGATGTTGATTCTACCAATCCATGAACATGGTATGTTCTTCCATCTGTTTACATCTTCCTCTATTTCTTTTTTCAGTGTTGTGTAGTTTTCCATATATAGGTCTTTTACCTCCTTAGTTAAATTTATTCCCAGGTATCTTAATTTTCTTGGTGCAATGGTAAATGGGATTGCTTTTTTGGTCTCTGTTTCTGTAAGTTCATTGTTGGTGTACAGAAATGCCATCAATTTCCTGGCGTTAATTTTGTATCCATCTACATTGCCAAATTCATTCATTAAGTCTATTAGTTTTTTAATGGAGTCTTTTGGGTTTTTTATGTACAATATCATGTCATCTGCAAATAAGGATAACTTTACTTCTTCTTTTCCGATTTGGATGCCTTTTATTTCCTCTTCTTGTCTAATTGCAATGGCAAGTACTTCCAGTACAATGTCAAACAGGAGTGGTGAGAGTAGTCATCCCTGTCTTGTTCCTGTTTTAAGAGGGAATGGCTTTAGTTTTTGCACATTGAGTATGATGTTGGCTGTGGGTTTATCATATATAGCTTTTATTATGTTGAGGTATGATCCTTGTACTCCCACCTTGTTGATAGTTTTTATCAGGAAAGGGTGTTGAATTTTATCAAATGCTTTTTCTGCATCAATTGATATGACCATATGATTTTCATCTTTCAATTTGTTTATGTGATGTATCACGTTTATTGATTTGCAGATATTGTACCATCCTTGCATTCCTGGAATAAAACCTACTTGGTCAAGCTGTATGATCTTCCTGATGTACTGCTGGAGCCGATTTGCTAGAATTTTGTTGAGTATTTTGGCATCTATGTTCATGAGGGATATTGGCTGGTAATTCTCTTTCATTGAGTTTTCTTTATCTGGTTTTGGTATTAGGGTGATGCTGGCTTCATAAAAGGAGTTTGGAAGTGTTCCTTCCTCTTGAATTTTTTGGAATAGTCTGAGGAGTATAGGTTTTAGTTTTTCCTTTAATGTTTGGTAAAACTCTCCTGTGAAGCCGTCTGGCCCTGGGCTTTTGTTTGCTGGCAGCTTTTTGATGACTGTTTCAATTTCTTCCCAAGTAACTGGTCTGTTGAGATTTTTAGATTCTTCCTGATTGAGTTTTGGAAGGTTGTATTTTTCTAGGAATATGTCCATTTCTTCCAGGTTGTGCAATTTGTTGGAATAGAGTTGCTTATAGTATTTTGAAACAATCCTTTGTATTTCGGTGGGGTCTGTTGTTATGTCACCTCTTTCGTTTCTGATTTTGTTTATTTGGGTCCTCTCACTTTGTTTCTTGGTTAGCCTGGCTAGAGGTTCATCAATCTTGTTTATCCTTTCAAAGAACCAGCTCTTGGTTTTGTTGATCTTGTGTATTGTTTCTTTGGACTCTATGTCGTTTATCTCTGCTCTAATTTTTATTATTTCTTTCCTTCTGCTTACAGAGGGCTTTTCTTGTTGCTTTTTTTCTAACTCTTTGAGTTTTCGAGTTAGATAATTTGTTACCTTTTTTCTAGTTTTTTGCAATAGGCTTGTAGAGATATGAATTTCCCTCTCAAGACTGCTTTTGCTGTGTCCCATAGATTTTGGATTGTTTTGTTTTCATTGTCATTTGTTGCCAGGATATTTTTAATTTCTTCCTTGATTTCTCTGGTAATCCAGTCCTCGTTTAATAGCATGCTGTTTAGTCTCCATGTGTTTGATTTCTTTGTATTATTTTTATTGTAGTTAATTTCCAGTTTTATGCCACTATGATCTGAAAAGATGCTTGATATGATTTATATCTTCTTGAATTTGAAGAGACTTTGCCTATGTCCCAACATGTGGTCTATCTTTGAAAATGACCCATGTGCACCCGAGAAGAATGTGTATTCTGTGGCTTTGGGGTGGAATGTTCTGACGATGTGGATTAATTCCATCTGGTCTAGTGAGTCATTTAGGATTGATATTTCTTTGCTGATTTTTTGTTTGAGTGATTTGTCCAAATATGACAGTGGGGTATTAAAATCTCCTACTATGATTGTATTACAATCAATCTCTCCCTTCATGTCCTCCAGCAGTTTTTTTATGTATTTGGGTGCTCCCACATTGGGTGCATATATGTTTACCAGGGTTATTTCTTCTTGTTGGATTGCTCCCTTTAGTATAATGAAGTGGCCTTCATTATCTCTTTTTATGTCATTAACTTTGAGATCTAATTTGTCTGATATAAGTATTGCTACCCCAGCCTTTTTTTCATTTCCGTTCGCCTGGAAAATCTTTTTCCATCCCTTCACCCTCAGCCTGTATGCATTTTTTTTCTGAAGTGTGTTTCTTGTAGACAGCAGATATATGGGTCTTGCTTTCTTATCCAATCTGTTACCCTATGTCTTTTGATTGGAGCATTTAAACCATTTACATTTAAAGTTATTATTGATAAGTAGGCATTTGATGCCATTTTTATTCTATACCCCTGTGTTCCTTCTTTGCTTTCTATTCTTTATTTTTACAGTAAACCCTTTAGCATTTCTTGCATAGCTGGTTTGGTGGAGATAAATTCCTTTAATCTTTTTTTGTCTGTGAAGCTCTTGATTTCATTTTCAATCATGATTGATAGCCTTGCTGGGTACAGTATTCTTGGATTCAGACCCTTCCTTTGCATGACTTTGTATATTTCATCCCATTCCCTTCTGGCCTGATGAGTGTCTGTGGAGAAATCAGTTGCTAGTCTGATGGGGGTTCCTTTATATGTAACCTTCTGTCTCTCTCTGGCTGCTTTTAAGATTCTTGCTTTGTCGTTGTTATTTTGCACTTTAACTATAATGTGCCTAACTATTGGTCTTTTGGGATTCATTTTGCTTGGGATTCTGCGAGGTTCTTATATTTGTATGGGCATTTTCTTCTCTATCTCAGGAAAGTTTTCTGTCATTGTATCTTGAAACAGTTTTCTATGCCTTCCTCTGTTTCCTTTCCTTCTGGAACCCCTACTATTCTAATATTGTTTTGTTTTGTAATGTCCCAAAGTTCCCGTAGGCTCTCTTCCTTCTTTTTAATTTTTTTTTCCTAAAAGCTGCTCTAATTGGGTATTTTTTTCCATCTTGTCTTCTAGCTCACTGATCAGGTCCTCTGCTTCATCTAGCCTACTTTTGATGCTTTCTATTGAGTTCTTTACAGTAGCCATGTCATTTTTCATTTCTTCTTGGTTATTCTTCATTTTCTCTTGGGTCTTACTCATATTGTCAAATTTGTCTTCTATTCTTTTTAGCCATCCCATGATCATTACTCTGAATTCTTTCTCTAGTAGGTTGTTTGCCTCTAACTCATTTACTTCCTTTTCTGGTGATGCCTGATTTTCTTCCATAGATGGGGTGTTTCTTAGCCCCCTCATGATCTTTCTATTTTAGGATGCCTGTTTATGTAGTGCTCTCCTACTTAGATTTAAAGGTACAAAATACAACACAACCAGCTACAACACACAAGGCACTGAACAGAAAAGTGTTTGCAATATTAATATCCTCCAATAAAGGTGACTAGAACCCAGCCAACAAAATCATACAATCAAATAAAAAGAATAAGCGAACCAATCTTACAAAAAAGCATAAAACTTTGATATAGTTAGCATCTAACATACAAAGGGGTGGAGAGAAGGATTTTTTTTTTAGGACACTGACAAGGTAGGTGTGAATGGCCTTGCAGTAGGGGGTTGGGAGTTAGATATACACAGGAAGGGTGACATTTTAGGAAAGGGTAAATAGAAAAAAAATAGGGAAACTCTAAAGCAGTAAAGAGTTAAGATAAGCAGGACACCAAAGGGAAAGGGTTAGGAAGAGAGTGATGGCATAAAGGTAGGGATGAGTTAGAATAGAGCGTTGGAGAAGGAAAGGTATAAATAGTTTGTTGAATAGTAATCCCAAAGGGGAAAAAAAGAGAAAAGAAAAAAATTTAAAAAAAAGGAAAAGAAAAAAAAAAGTATATAATATGGCCCTTAAAAGATAATGATAAAAATAAACAAAAGAAAATAAGATAAAAAAGATAAAAAGGGCAAACTAATAGTAGTAGTAATATTGATTACATATAAAAGTGAGTTAATTAAAAAGGTAAAATCAAGAGAGGAAAGATGAAAAAATATCTTCTTAAGTAAACTTTGCAACTAATGTAACTTAAAAAACAAAACAAAAACAGAAAAAAATTAAACAATTAGAAAATCAAAATCAAAAATTAAATAAAATTTGCAGTAATGAAGGTCATTCACTTCCTCTGTTGTTCTGTCTAGCTCACCAGTTCCCAGTCTGGGTGTTAATTTCAAATGCCTCTGTTTTTTAGTGTTGTAATCAGGTCTTGATTTTTCAGATGTTCTAGAGTCCATATGTACTGTAGCCTCTAGGTGGCGGTGTTTCTTGGTGGTATAGAGCTAGGGTTCTGAGGCCTTTCTAGCTTTTTCCCCCACTCTGTGGCCCTGATCTATGGAGGGGTGGGGGTTGGGCAGGAGGAGCTGACCACACTCGCCTGTAACTCTCTCTGAGTGAGATCCAGACGTGCTGCTCCTTAGATATCCCCCAACTTAGAAGCCCTAACCACAGTGGCTCCAGCCCATCTCTGGGATTCTTATAAACACAGACCCCTCTGTGAGCCTGGTGCTTGCAAGCTGGTGCGCGCGGGCTGGTTCTCAGGGGCTGGTGCTCGCAGGCTGCAGTGCGCGAGCTGCCTCGGGGGGGGGGGGGGGGGCGGGGGGGGGCGGATGCGCGCACCAGGGTAGAAACTCACCAGATCTCCACAAAGTCTGATTTTTCACCCTGGGGTAGAGCACTCCTTTTAATCCAAGCGTTCGCGCTGATTGTGGTTGGCATTTAGGGGCGAACAGCTACTTGGTGGTCTTTACAGCCTGGCTATTCTGTCCTCTAATCAAAATCTGTTCCAGTCAAGATGGCGAGATTTCCCCGTCTTCGCCCTTAGGTCACTCTGGGAAAGGATCGGGCTGTGGGTGCTTAATTGTCAGGGACACCCTGATCAGGCGCCCCCCAGTTTCTCCAGGTGTTCGCCTTTCTCTTGGATTGTTGACAGGCACTCCCAGCGAGAACATCGGGTGCTCTCTCCTTCCTCTTCGGGACCCGGGTGAGAACTTGCCTACCTATTCTTGCGCCATTTTTCGCCAGTCCCATGTTTCTAACTCTTTATCCCTCTCCCTTCCTCTTTGTAAAATATCAATAAAATATATTTTAAAATAAAAGGGGCAACAGACCAAAATATATAATTTTTGAAAGAAGACAGAAGGAAGGCAAGAGACATATGCAGACATGCTCAAAGTCACTAATTATCTGAAATATGCAAATAAAAATAACAATGCAGTACCATCTCACCCTTGTCTGAATGGCTATCATCAACAAATCAACAAACAACTGTTGGCGAGGATGCAGAGAAAAAGGAACCCTCGTTCACTGCTGGGGAAATGCAGACTGGGAAAGCCACTGTGGAGTCTCCTCAAAAAACTACAAGTGGAACTCCCATTTGACCTAATGATCCCAATTCTAGGAATATATCCCAAGAATTTAAAAACAGGAATCAGAAAGAATATATGCACCCATATGTTCATAGCAGCACAATTCACCATAGCTAAGATTTGGAAACAGCCAAAGTGCCCATCAGCAGATGAGTGGATTAAAAATCCGCAGTATATCTACACAAAGGAATACTATGCTGCAGTAAAATAGAAGAAATTCTTAACCATTTGCAACAGCATGGATGGAACTGGAGGGCTTTAAGCTAAGCGAAATAAGCCATTCAGAGAAAGATAAATATTACACGATCTCACTCATTTATGGAATATAATTAAGAACATAAACTGATGAACAAAAACAGATTCAGAAACAGAGAAGCATCGATCAGATTGTCAAACCTCAGAGGGAATGTAGAGGAGAATGGGGGGAAGAGGGAGAGAACACCCAAAGGACTTGTATGCATGCATATAAGTCTAACCCGTGGACACAGACAACAGGGGAGTGAGGGCATGAGTGGAGGGGATGGGAGGCAAAGGGGGAATAATGACACATATGTAATACCTTAATCAATAAAGAATTTTTTAAAAAATAATACCTTAATTAACAAATAATAATAAACTATGAAAATTACCTTTTATCTTCTTATATCTTAAAATATTTTTTAAAAGAATCTTAGATAGCCCAGCTGGTGTGGCTCAGCAGTTGAGTGTCAACCTATGAACCAGAGGTCACGTTTTGATTCTAGGTCAGGGCACATGCCTAGGTCTCAGACTCCATCCACAGTGAGGGGTGTGCAGGAGGCAGCCAATAAACTATCCTCTCTCATCATTGACATTTCTACCTCTCTTCCTCTTCCTTCTTCTCTGAAATGACTAAAATATATTTTTTAAAATAATCTTAAAATAGTTTATTTAGTACAAGGAAATCAAGGAGGTTATACTGACCAGAAAGACAAAATCAGGTTAATAAATTCTTCATATTGTATATTTCAGGATAAAAGTATGAAAACTTTAGTTATGTCCCTTGAGGCCAGAAAGATATATATTAAACTCAGTATGATTACTTGATATGTACTTGGGGATTTTGATTTTAGCATTACATTTAATCAATTCATTAAGATAATGTATTCCAATCTAAGAGCAAATGTAGGAACAAGATAGTTTCTGAGAGTATTTTTGAAAGAAGTAACCAAGATAAGGAAGTGTATTCTCTAGAGTGTCTTCAATATGAGAGGCTTGGCTACCATCATAGGAATGTCACAGTAATTAAAGGTAATAGAGTTGGGAGGGAGCAGTATGGGGCAGAGGAAATTGTCATCAGTATAGAAACTACTATTCTGCTGTAGGCAGATGCCATTCTGAAAACTTTTCATTATCCAAATATCTCATACTTTTTATAAGTTATGGATAGTCTAAGGAATATTTTAGTAAAGTCTTTAAGTGATCTTCAATGATAAACTTAAAGCAAACACTGCTGATTTCTTTTGCTTTATTTCTTATGTAAGAAAAAAAAATGAACTCCAAAATAGGAAACACATTTTTAAAAAGACTTTTCTCTGCTTCTTTAATATTACCAGTTTATCACTCAGCATAACGCAAGAAGTAACACTAGTTTCTTCAGAGAGTAAAAAACAGGTTAATTTATGTGTAGAATCTTCCAGGTGAAGTTAGGCTGGAATGTTTACTGTTAGGACAGATTCCCAATCATCAATTCCATTTATGAAGTTCCCACTAAAATAAACAGAAATCTTGGAGCAACTCAATTTTTTCATGTAGCTGTCAGATCTTAAAAGTATCCAAGCCTGGCCGGTATGGCTCAGTGATTGAGTGTCCACCTATGTACCTGAATGTCATGGTTCTATTCCCAGTTAGGGCACGTGCCCAGGTAGGGGCTGTACCCCAGTGGGGGGTGCAGGAGGCAGCCAATCCATGGTTCTAATAATTGATGTTTCTGTGTCTCTCCCCTCTCCTTTCCTCTCTGAAATTAATAAAAATATTTTCTAAAGTATCCAAGACCACAATCAGTATGTAAATACTGTGTTTTTCATAGAAAATTGATGAATTTGTGTATTCCACAATAATGCTATGCATATTTTGCATAATAAGGAACCATGATTTCACCAGACTGAAGACCACAACCTAAACAAAGAAAAATTATTCTCATCTCTGCCTTGGCCTTGGCAAAACTAAGTAGAAGGATGGCCTCCACTGGGAAAACTAAGTAGAAGGATGTATTTTTGTTGTTGTTATTATTCAAGAATTTAATTTTAAAAAATAAATACCTTAAAGTTTGAATAATGCTCAGGTCTTTTAAAATGAAAATACTATTTTGGTGGTACTAAGGATGCTGAACATAAATGTAACAAACTGGCGAACTAGAACAAGGTTTGCTTCTTTATTCATATATATATTTAAGTTCAAATTCCAGTTATGCTTTATTTATGGAAGAAAACCTTTGTCAAAAAAGCTTATGAAGTCCTAACTGATTTGGCTCAGTGGACAAAGCATCAACCTGCGGACTGAAGGGTCCCAGGTTCAATTCCATTCAAGGGCACATGCCTGGGTTATAGGCTCAATCCCGGGTAGAGGGTGTATAGGAACCAATCAGTGAGTCTCAACATTGATGTTTCTATCTTTCTCTCCCTATCCCTTCAACTCTGAAATCAATAAAAACATATTTAAAAAAGAGTTTATGAAGAATTTTCTTACTGTGCTCTTAAAAAACACAGATGGCAAAGCATGATCAAATTAATTTATATAAAAAACGTCATCCCTAAAATCCTAGCTTAATGGCTGATAGGAAAAGTTTTTGCTCTGCTTTATGAATTAGTTGAACAGTCACCTCTTTCTGATTGATTAAAAAGGGGTTTTGTTTTTGTTTTTTGTTTTGAAATTCTCAAGTTAGAAACACTATATAGCTTTTGTTACATTTCTGCCTTGGAAAAAATGATGGATTTTCCTTGGACTGCTGTAACAAAGTACCCCAAATTCATAACAGACATTTATTCTCTCATAGTTATGGAAGTTAGAAGTCCAAAATCAAGATGCCAGTATGGTTGGTTTCTTCTTAGGGCTGTTCCACAGTGTCTGTTCCATGCTCTCCTAGCTTCACCAGAAGCTTCTCCTCGATTCTGAAACTTTGCTGGCATCCCTTCAATCTCTGCCTTCATCTTCTCATAGCATTTTTCTTATCTCTGTCTCTTTACATCATCTGCCCTCTGTGCATGTCTGCCTCCATGTCCAATTGTTTTTTAATCCCTATCCAAGGGTATGTTTTTATATTGATTTTCAAAGAACGGAAGGGGGGGAAAAACATTGATCTGAGAAAGATAGATTGGTTGCCTCCTATACATGCCCAATCAGGGATCAAACCAGCAACCTTCTTTGGTGAATAGGAGGATGTTCCAACCAACTGAGCCACCCAGACAGGGCTAATTTTTTTTCTTTTATATTAGGGTACTAGTGGCCCAGGGCACAAAATCATGCACGGGGGGGGGGGGTGTTGTTCCTTGGCCCAGCCTGCACCCTCTCCAATCTGGGACCCCTTAGGGGATCTCCAACTGCTAGTTTAGGCCCGATCCCTCTTGCAATCCGGGACAGCTGGCTTCTAACTGCTCATCTGCCTGCCTGATCACCCTAACCACTCTGCTCCCCCCTCCAGCCTGTTTGCCCCCAACTGTTCATCCCTGCCAGCCTGATTGCCCACAACTGCCCCTCCTGCCAGCCTGATTGCCCCCACCTGTGCCCCCCCCCCACTGGGCTGATTGCCCTTAATCGCCTCTGTCTCTGCCCCACCACCATGACTTTGTCTGGAACATCTGGAAGGCTTCCCGGTCTAATTAGCATATTACCCCTTTATTAGTATAGATAGTTATATTGAATTACAAACCCCCCTTAATGGCCTCATCTAAACTTTATCAGCTGCAAGGACTTTATTTGCAAATAAGGTAACATTCGCAGGTGCTGGGGGCTGAGGAATTCAAATCTTTGGTGGAGGGGCAACGTAATTTATCCCACGACAGATGAAAAGTTGAAATCTGAAATTAGAGCAAAAACATAGAAAAGGGAGGACAGTTTGATGACAGATTTACATTAGTTGAACAGAAATAACCAGAGGTGTGATGTGGGATTCTGAAATACTCTGATAACTAGTATATCACAATCCAAAAATGTTTAGATAAGATAGGCAAGAGCAGGTTTACTGAAGGTTTAGCTAGCTCAGTGTTTCCCAAACTTCTCTCAAGATGCGAATCACCTGGTGGAGTTGTTGAAATACAGATTCCTGAATCCCAACTAAGAAGTACTAAACTAGAATTTTTGGGAACATATAAGTAAAATTGTATACTTAACTAGTGCTCTAAGCTTAGAGTTGTTGCAGATCACAACCTCAAATTATATATTTAACTTAGAGCACTAGTTAAGTATACAATTTTACCTATATGTTCCCAAAAATTCTAGTTTTGCACTTCTTAGTTGGGATTCAGGAATCTGTATTTTAACAACTCCACCAGGCAATTCTCATCATGAGAGAAGTTTGGGAAACACTGAGCTAGATGATGGGCCAATATCCCCAAAGGTTAAATAGTTAATGCAAGCAGCCTTCATTCAGAAGATATTACCTGTGTGATTGGGACAAGATCCAGTTCCCTCATTTGCAAAAGTAATAAAGTAATAGTGCCTCCTTGCATGAATATTAGTAAGAATAAATTAATTATTTTACATAAAGCATTTTGAATAAGATCTGCTACAAATAAGTACTTTATGAGTTTGATATTATTTTAATAGTATGGCTCTGAACCTTGCTTTTCATACACAGGGATATACTATGCATATCTTGTTCATATTTATTTCTTTTGAAAGGAATCAGGGACTTTACTTGATTAATGACCTTTTAAAAAAACAGCTTTATTTAGGTATAATTGATATAGTTAATTGCACTTATTTAAAGTAAAAGAAGGTCAATGAAATATTCATGGACATGAGTTCATAGAGTACAGATTGATTGCTCTCTGCATTATATTATTTTGCTTGTTTTGAACATATATGTTCATGATTATCAAAAGGAGCTCAGATTCCTGAAGTGGATTCTGCTATTTTTTGAGACTGGAATATAAATGATAGAATAGATGCTAGATTCCTGCATGCAGGCTGGTAAAAAAAAATCTGCTAGAGTGAATAACCCTGATACAAGAACACAGTTGGAACTGGCCTGATATTAAGAAATATTGTATTAGTCCCAGGTTTCAGAGTGTCCTGGAAAAAAGTAGTTTAGTTAAAGTTTGGAGATATATTATTAGTTAGATTAACTATAATTACTATAGCATAAAAGATATATTTCTTATTATTTAATTATACTTTAGGCAATTACTTTAAATATTGCTCAGTAATAATTATGTAAGTAATGTATAAATATCTTATTTATAATTTTATTATTTTTACTTGATTGATTATTTAATTCTATTTTACCAGGTAACCTCATTTAAGTTCAATTCTTTTTTAATGCATATTTTTGTTAAATTATTATGTGTACATATCTTACCATTGCCCCCGCCCCCACTCCCATACATGCCCTCCTTCCCCAGAGTTTTGTGTCCATTGGTTCTACTTATATGCATCCATACAAGTCCTTCGGTTGATCTCTTATCTCTCACATATAGCACTACCCTCCCCACTGTAATTTGACAGTCTGCTTATTGCTTTATTGTCTCTATATATATCTTTTGGTACATCAGATAATAATGTTCTTTATTATCCATAAGTGAGTGAGGTCTATGGTGTTTATCTTTCACTGACTGGCTTATTTGACTCAGCATGATATTCTCCAATTCCATCCAGGTTGCTGAAAATGATAAGAATTCCTTCTTTTTATGGCAGCATAGCATACCATTGTGTAGATGTATCATAGTTTTCTGATCCAATCATCTGCTGACAGGCACCTAGGCTGTTTCCAAATCCTAACTGTTATAAATTGTGCTGCTATGAATATTGGGGTGCATATATCCTTTCTTATTGGTGTTTCTAGTTTCTTGGGATATATTCCTAGTAGTGGGATTACTGGGTCAAATGGGAGTTCCATTTTCAGTTTTTTGAGGAAGCTCCATACTGTTCTCCACAGTGGTTGCACCAACCTGCAATCCCACCAGCAGTGCACGAGGGTTCCTTTTTCTCCACAACCTCGCCAACATTTGTCGTTTGTTGTTTTGTTGATGTTGGCCATTCTGACAGGTGTGAGATGGTATCACATTGTTGTTTTGATTTGCATCTCTCCCAATTTGGATGCCTTTTATTTCTTCTTCCTGTCTAATTGCAATGGCAAGTACTTCCAGTACTATGTCAAACAGGAGAGGTGAGAGTGGGCATCCCTGTCTTGTTCCTGTTCTTAGGGGTAATGGTTTTAGTTTTTGCCCATTGAATATGATGTTTGCTGTGGATTTATTATATATAGCTTTTATTATGTTGAGGTATGATCATTGTACTACCAACTAGTTGGGAGTTTTTATCATGAAAGGGTGTTGGATTTTATCAAATGCTTTTTTCTACATTGATTTATATAACTATGATTTTTATCTTTCAATTTATTTATGTGAGTATCACATTTATGTATTTCCAGAAATTGTAACATCCTTGCATTCCTGGAATAAACCCTACTTGGTAATGGCGTATGATCTTTCTGATGTACTGCTGGAGACAATTTGCTAGAATTTTGTTGAGGATTTTGGAATCTATGTTCATGAGGGATATTGCCCTACAATTCACTTTCATTGAGTTGTTTTTTTCTGGTTTTGTTATTAGGGTGATGCTGGCTTCATAGAAGGAATTTAGAATTTAATAGTCTTAGGAGGAGAGGATTTAGTTCTTCCTTGAATGTTTGGTAAAATTCTCCTGTGAAATCATCTGGCCCTGGCTTTTGTTAGCTGGAAGTTTTTTGATGAGTGCTTCAATTTCTTCCAAAGTCACTGGTCTATTGAGGTTTTTTTTATTCTTCCTGATTGAGTTTTGGAAGGTTGTATTATCCTAGGAATATGTCAATTTTCTCCAGGTTATCCAGTTTGTTGCAATAGATTCGTTCATAGTATTTTGTAGCAATCCTTTGTATTTTGACGGGGTCTATTGTAATTTCACCTCTTTCATTTCTGATTTTGTTTATTTGGGTCCTCTCTCTTTGTTTCTTGGTTAGCCTGGCTAGAGCTTCGTCAATCTTGTTTATCGATTGAAAGAACCAGCTCTTGGTTTTGTTGATCTTATGTATTGTTTCTTTGGTCTGTATGTAATTTATCTCTGCTGTGATTTTTATTGTTTCCTTTCTTCTGCTTACACTGAGCTTTTCTTGTTGCTCTTTTTTTAATTCTTTGAGTTGTAGAGTTAGATAATTTGTTACCATTTTTCTTGTTTTTGTGTGTATGTGTTTTTTTTTTCGTTTTTTGTTTGTTTGTTTGTTTGTTTTGTTTTTTGCAGTAGACTTGTAGTGCTATCACCTTCCCTTTCAAGAGTTTTTGCTGTGTCCCATAGATTTTGGATTGCTGTGTTTTCATTGTCATTTGTTGACAGGATGTTCTTAATTTCTTCCTTGATTTCTCTGGTAACCCAGTCATTGTTTAAAAGCACGCTGTTCAGTCTCCATGTGTTTGGTTTCTTTGGATTATCTTTATTGTAATTGATTTCCAGTTTTATACCACTATGATCTGAGAACATGATTGATATGATTTCTATCTTCTTGAATTTGAAGAGACTTTGCCTATGTCCCAAAATGTGGTCTATCTTTGAAAATGACCCATGTGCACCTGAAAAGAATGTATATTCTGTGGCTTTGGGGTGGAATGTTCTGAAGATGTCGATTAATTCCTTCGGGTCTAGTGTGTCATTTAGGATTGATGTTTCTATGCTGATTTTTTGTTTAGATTATTTATCCAAAGGGGACAGTGGGGTATTATAATCGCCTACTATGAATGTATCACTTTTTATCTCTCCTTTAATGTCCTCCAGCAGTTTAGCAGGTTTTTTTTTTATGTACTTGGATGCTCCTGTATTGGGTGCATATACATATACCAGGGTTATTTCTTCTTGTTGGATTGTTCCCTTTAGTATTATTAAGTAGCCTTCATTGTCTCTTTTTATGTCCTTCACTTTGAGATTTGTCAGATATAAGTATTGCTATGCCAGCTTTTGTTGTTTTTTTTTTGTTTGTTTTTTCATTTTCATTCGCTTGGAAAACCTTTTTCCACCCCTTCACCCTCAGTTTGTGCGTGATTTTTTTTTCTGAAGTGGGTTTCTTGTAGACAACAGATATATGGGTCTTGTTTTCTTATCCAATCCATTACCCTATATCTTTTGATTGGGATATTTAATCCATTTACATTTAAAGTTATTATTGATATGTACTTATTGTCACCATTTTTATTCTATACCCCTGTGTTCCTTCTTCACTTCCTATTTCTTTTTTATTTTTACAAGACAATTTAGCATTTCTTGCATTGCTGGTTTGGTGTTGATATATTCCCTTAGAGTTTTTAATCTGTAAAGCTCCTGATTTCACCTTCAATTTTAATTGATATCCTTGCTGGGTACAGTATTCTTGGATTCAGACACGTCCTTTGCATTGCCTTATATATTTCATTCCATTCCCTTCTAGCCTGTTGAGTCTCTGTTGTGTAATCAGTTGTTAGTCTGATGTGGGTTCTTTCATATGTAACTTTCTGTCTCTGCTTGGCTGCTTTTAAGATTCTTACTTTGTCATTGGTGTTTGCCACTTTAATTATAATCTGCCTTGGCATCAGTATTTTGGAATTCATTTTGCTTGGGACTCTGCGAGCATCTTGGTTTTGTGTGGGTTTTTTCTTCGCTAACTCAGGAAAGTATTCCATCATTATTTCTTTAAATATTTTTCCATGTATTCATCAGTTTCCTTTCCTTCTGGAACTCCTATTATTCTAATATTATTTTGTTTTGTATTGTCCTAAAGCTCCCATATGATCTCTTCCTACTTTTTTTTTTTCTTTCTAGAAGCTGCTCTAATTGGGTATTTTTTTTTTTCCATCTTGCCTTCTAGCTCAGGGATGCGACCCTCTGCTTCTTCTAGTGTACTCTTTTTTTAATATATATATTTTATTGATTTTTCTATAAAGAGGAAGGGAGAGAGATAGAGAGCTAGAAACGTCAATGAGAGATAAACATTGACCACCTGCCTCCTGCACACCCCCCACTGGGGATGTGCGTACAACCAAGGTACATGCTCTTTACTGGAATAGAACCTGGGACTTTTCAGTCCATAGGCTGATGCTCTATCCACTGAGCTAAACCAGTTTTGGCTCTAGTCTACTCTCGATGCTTTCTATTGAGTTCTTCATAGTAGCAATGTCATTTTTCATTTCTTCTTGGTTCATCTTCATTTCCTCTTGGTTCTTATTCATATTATCAAATTTGTCTTCCATTATTTTTTAGCCATCTTATGATCCATTCTCTGAATTCTTGTTCTGATAGGTTGCTTGCCTCTAACTCGTTTACTTCCTTTTCTGGTGATGCCTGCTTTTGTTTCATATGTGGACTGTTTCTTTGTCTCCCCCTGGTCTCTCTTTTCAGGATGTCTGGTTATGTAGTTCCCTCTCTCCTGTATTGATTTAAAGGCACAAAATACAACACAACCAGGTACAACACACAAGGCCCTGAACAGAAATGTATTTACGATATTAATAACCTCCAATAAAGGTGACCACTCTGGAAAGGAAAAATAGGGGATAGGAGAGAAAGAAGAAGAAGAAAAAGAGAAGAGGCAAAAAAGAAAGGAAAACAATGAGTGTCAAAATGAAATTGGGAAACAGGGGGGCGGGGGAAACAAGAAAAAAAGAGAGAGAGACAAGAAAGAAATTAAGAGAGAAAAATGGAACTATATATATATGGAGAAAATTTCAATAGAACAACAACTAACCCTAACAAATGCTGGAAACAGTACCTGGAGATTAATACAAACTACAACACCCCCTAATATCCAGCAAAGCAAGGGAAAACAGAAGTAAAAAACAAACAAAAACAAAGCAAATAAAAAATACCAAGGAACAACAACAACAAAAGAATAACCTGTATAATCTCACTATAAAGATAAAAATTCAATATAATCAGCACTCATGCAAACAGTACCAAACAGACAGAGAGGAAAACAATTTTTTCTAGTTAATATAGCTAAGAAAATGTGTGTATGCACTTGGCACAAGGGATTTTAAATTAGATATATAAGTAGGGTAAAAAATTTAGCAGGTGTAGACAGAAAGAGTAGGGACAATCTAAAGCATGAAAGAGTTAAGATAAACAGGACAGCAAAAGGGTAAAGGTTGGGAAGAGAGTAATGGTGTAAAGGCCATGTTGAGATTGGGTTAAATGATGCTAAAGGAGAAGTGAAAATAGAATGTAAAATAAAGTGAAAATTCCAATGTAAAATAAAGAGGGGGAAAAAAGGCACTTAATTTTTTTAAAAAAAAGGAAAAAGGAAACAAAAAGTTAAAATACCAGTAGTACTAATGCTGATTGAATCTAAAAAAATGTAATAATTAAAAAGGTAAAATCAAGTGAGGAAAAAAGGAAAAAAATTTTCTTAAGTAAAAATGCAAAAAATAAAATAAAATAAAAAATAGTAAAATTAGCTTAAAAATGTGCAGTAGTGAAGGCCATTCACTTCCTCCGTTATTTTGTTTGGCACGCCTGTTTCTCAGTCCAGACAGTATTGCAGTAGCCTGTGTTCTGTAGTACTTCAGTGTTGTAAGCTATTCCTTAATTTTAAGTTGGTGAGTTCTTAGAATCTTGGTTTTTGATTAAATAAAACTAATAATATACACAGTCAGTTTTGTACTTCAGCCCCTAGGTGGTGGTGTTTCTGGATTGATATCCCCACCTTTTTGGCTGCTCTAGCCTTATTTCTCTATGGCACTCAATAATGGTTTGTTGAGGTGGGCTGCCTAGGAGCTGGTTCCCAGATAGTCTCTCCCTGCTGTGCTTCCCAGATTCCAGAAAAGCAGTTTCCCCCTGCTGTATCTCAGGGACAGCCAATCTGGATTCTCTCCTCTATAATCAGAAGCAAAGGATTGCAAGGGAACCAGCCTAAGTGCCAGATGGCCCAGTCTGTGCACACTTACAAACAGACTGCACACCTTTCAAACTCCTATGTTCTCCCTCTGTGTCATATCAGAATGGGTTGCTCACTAGAGAACCCCACTATTAGCAACCTTGAGGACCCCTGTCCACTCTCACAGATCACGCCAGACCGGGGGCTTTTGTGGACACAGATTTCCACGGTCCATGGAGTCTTGCAGCGTGCACAAGCTTTTGTCTTTGCTGCCTGCCTCGGAGGCTGCAGCTTCTGCTACCACAGCCTCTGCAGCTGCCACCTCCCCTGCTGGGACCCAAACACCCCTTGATATCCCCGGCAAAATCCAATCTTTCTGTGGATCCGTGAGTTTGCACTGATTGGGCCCCACAGCTGTTCGGTTGTCTTCACAGTTGTGTTTTTTTTCAGGTCTCAGATAAGATCCCTAGTTGTAGATTTGATGTGGATGTGAGAGGCAGCAAGTACAGGTGTTTACCTATGCAGCCATCTTCCTCTGAACCCTGTAAGTTCAATTCTTTTTTAAAATAATATATTTTATTGATATTTTATAGAGAGGAAGGGAGAGAGATAGAGAGCCAGAAACGTTGATGAGAGAGAAACATCAACCAGCTGCCTCTTGCACGCCCCCTAATGGGGATGTGCCCGCAGCCAATGTGCATGCCCTTGACAGGAATTGAACCCGGGACCTTTCAGTCTGCAGACGATGCTCTACCACTGAGCCAAACCGGTTTCGGCTGTAAGTTCAATTCTTAAACAGTAATTTTATTCGTTTTAAAATTAAGTCATAGCACATTTTAATTTCCATTTAAATTTGTTAAATTTTGTGCGTTGTAGTTCATTCAGAGACTATATCACTACGTGGTGGCAATGTACTAGCATTCTGAAGCAGGGGGAAATCTAATTGGGAAAGAGATCTCCTAAGAATTGGATGTGTACTCTAAAACTATTGGGTGACAGCAGCATCACAGTATGCATAAAATTGTTACCTGCTTCACAATCTCTGCTGAAGTAAATGTAACCATGTCACATTCTTTACTGAAATACATTGGTGCTTTTGAGGAGGATATAAACATTAGCAACCTAGAGGAATATCTCAACCTCTTTATGTAGTCAAAATTAAAATTTTAGCTGTGTGTAATCAGCTTGACATTTCCCAACTTTAATAATTACTTAAAATTAAAAGCAATATCTCTGTAAATTGTCTTTCTTTGACTCCTTATGGGTTTCCCTGTGGAAGAAAGTCTTTGAAGTCATGGAAAGAATGATGATGAAAACATAGTCATTTATATTTAACAAAATACTCATTACTATTGACACTATTTTTTTGCAAACTTTATAAAATGTGTGTTTTTTTCTCCAAGTAGCTAAATAAACAATGTGTTTAGTGACTCTAAACAATGGAGTATGTTGTCATAAATTTTCAAGTAGCTGAAGAAGCTTTAGTGTTAAGGAAGTATTGTATGGTTCTATTGCCTGCACTGGCTTTAAAGCACAGTACAATGGGTCAGTCAGCATAGTCCCAGAGTTTTGATCAACTCAGGAATGACTTCAAGAAAGCTACCTTCTCGAGCTGATGGGGGCCTACGCCGCCCGCCACCACCGCTGCCGCCGCGCCGCCACCAAGCCTAAACCGCGCCTTTGGCTCCTGCCTGGACTAGAAGCCCCTGAGCGCGACCTCCCAGCCCGCCCACAGTGCCGGAGAGGAGCGGGCGCAGGGTCTCCCCTCCCGCACAACCAGCTGGGCCCAGAAATGGGAAGGATACAACTAGACACCAAGCAGGGCGCCACAGCTGCCATGTGGAGTTTAAAACTACAGAGAGCGGAGGACTGAGAAGGTGGGGCAGTTCTGTACTGTGCTGCCTTCCACTGGTTAAGACCTCCAAGAGCAAAGGCCTACCGAGGTGAGGATGACCCTACTGTCACCTGTAGAGGGGCAGCAATGAGCTCGCCAATATCTGTGGTGGTGCTGCTTGTCCTGGCTCAGAGGAAGCTTTCCACTAAGTCTGAAAGACTAAGACATCACGGGGACTCTCCGCCACCGCCTGCAGCCTGCTCTGCCAGGCCTTCACACGCGCTGTGCTGGCGCTGCGCCTTCCATTGGCAGACCCGGAGAATCCTCTCTCCGCTGCCACATGGCCAGGCCAAAGCATCAGACACTACCACCATGCGGATTTTAAAACTACAGGGGAAATTGACCCACAGGAGCTACCATCGCTGCCGCACCCACCGCTGCCCCCAAGAATGGGAATCCACCGAAATCAGAGCCCACTACACACCGGGCTCATAGAGAGTGTGGCTTCAGAAATTAGTCTCTGCATCCACAGAAGCTCCACATCCGCAACAAAGAGGACACCATTGAGGGCGGACTCTCCCCATGCAGCCATCACAGCCCGCCCACAATCTTCCCAGCACACCCACCATGCTGGGAGGGAAATGGAGCGCGCTGGTGAGGAAATGGCATGCTGCCTTCCATTACCCACCCAGGCGAGCCCATTCTCCGATGCCACATGGCCAAGCCGAAGCTCTCACCACCACTGCCATGTGAACTTTAAAACTACAGTGGTAATTGAACCACAGGAGTGACCCTCAATATTGCACCTGGCACCGCCACCCGCCACTGCTGCCGAGAATAAAGGAAATCCACCAAGAACAGAGCTCACCACGCCTTGGGCTCAGGGAGTGGGCGACCTCAGAACTTAGCCCCCATGTCTGCAGCTGCTCCGCTCCCACACCGAACGAGACACCTTTGAAGGTGGTCCCCCCGCCTGCAACCATCTCAGCCCAACTGCAGCTGTCCCAGCCTGCCCCCCCATGCTAGCAAGAAGCTAGCGTGGCGCCTCCAATATGCGACCCCAACACCCTAGAGGGGCCGTGTGCCCCGGGTGAGCCGAGTGTCCCAGGGGGCCGAGTGCCCCGGGTGAGCCGAGTGTCCCAGGGGGCCGAGTGCCCCGGGTGAGCCGAGTGTCCCAGGGAGCCGAGTTCCCCGGGTGTGCCGAGTGTCCCAGGGGGGCGTGTGCCCCGGGTAAGCCGTACCCCCCAAAGGGAAAGCTTGTCCTAGGTGAGCCGTGTGTTCCAGGGGGCCGAGTGCCCCGGGTGAGCTGAGTGTCCCACGGGGCCGTGTGCCCTGGGCGAGCCGTGTGTCCCAGGGGAAGCAGTGGGACCCAGGGGAAGGGGTGGTGAAATCCAGAGGAGGAGCGGACTCTATTCATATGGTCCTGAGATAGTCACCATAAAACAAGCAGACTGCCAAATGAGGAGCAGATTTTATTCATGGGGTCCTGAGATGGTCACCATAAAACAAGCAGATTTTCAAGTGACAGTGGGGAGGGGAAGGAGACCTGGGGGGAGATAGGAGAACAACCGAGGGACTGGTATGCATGAACATAAGTACAACCAATGAACACAGAACTCTGGGGAGGGAGGGCATAAATGGGAGGTGGGGGGTGCAATTGTAAACTATGTACACAGAAAATACCTTAATAAAAAAAAAGAAAAGAAAAGAAAAGAAAGCTACCTTCTCAGGTTCTCAGGGTACTTTTTTTTTTTTTTTTTAATAGAATGAACGGATTGGACAAGTTAACCACCAAATTCTTTCTAGTTTGTGGCCTTCAAGTAATAGTGTTAATCTATTTCCATTCGAAATTTCACATTTTGAATATACAATAAAATGCAGATACAGGAAAACATCACAAAACAAATGAATAGTTTAATGAACTATTGAGAGGGCAATACCAGTATGCCAGTAACCAACATCTAGGTCAAAAATAAAAACTTTGCCAATGAACCTATGGGCCCCTTCCTGTGCCCCATTGAAATATCAAACCCATCTCACTCCTCAGAAGAACCAGTATCTCTCAGACTCTGTAGCTCAGTGGTAGAGTATTGACCTATGAATCGGGAGGTCACAGTTTGATTCTCAGTCAGCACATGCCAGGGTTGCAGGCTCAATCCCCAGTGGGGGGCGTGCAGGAAGCTGCTGATCAATTATTCTCTCTCATTATTGATGTTTCTATCTCTTCGTTCCTCTCTGAAATGATTCATTCTTCAGATAAGCAATCATTTATTTGCATTCATTCAATTCAATTATTTCAAATTTATCAATCAACTTTATTGAGGTATAATTTACATATAGTAAAATGCACTTATTCAAAGTGCACTGTTTGATTGATTTTTAAAAAAATAAATTTTATCAATTTTTTACAGAGAGGAAGGGAGAGGAATAGAGAGCTAGAAACATTGATGAGAGAGAATCATCGATCGGCTGCCTCTTGCACTGGGAATGTGCCTGCAACCAAGGTACATGCCCTTGACTAGAATCCAACCAGGGACTGTTATGGCTTGCAGGACCCTGTCAGGAAAGGGCTCCAGCCTAGGGGAGGAATGATGTAGCATGATGTGCTTTATGTTAGTCATGGGCTGGCTCTGTTTGAAGTCCCCGGCCCCTGGGTATGTCTTGTTCCAAGTTATTGCAAGTCAGCACAAACAGAACAGACCAGGTTAGACAGAAACCGCTTAAACTGAAAATAAGCCCCCCACCCCAGGTGTTGTGCAAACTTTTAATGATGTTACTGTACTAGTGGAATTTTTCATAGCTCATAGTGTTATAGGTTATCATGACCTTAGGACAGACAAAGAACTCTGCCTAGTCAGCTATACCTCCCCCCACCGTTGCAAAACAACTGCCAGCTAGCCTAAGCCAAGTTCTCAAAACAAGCTCCTCAAAGGATAAAAGCAGGTTTTCCTGTGTGCTCAGGGCTCTCTCTTTCTTTTTCTTACTGCTGCGACAGTGGGGGAGAGCCCGGATTCGAATTTGTTAATAAAGGCATAAATTTTGATCTGGCGTCTTGGTGGTCTTCTCTGGAGGTCTCACCATAACATCTGGAGGTCCCCCAGCGAGATACCTCAGAGATCTCTCCCTCGTCCCGGCCAAAGGAGACAGGTCGAGAGGTCTCCCAAATTCTCTGAAAATTTAACTCGCCTTCGTGATCTCCTGAGCTACTGTCCGGATCAACAAGATCGATCTCCACTGGTAAGACAGGCCTGTCTCTTGGTTTTCTGGTTACTGTGGTACGTTCCATTCTGGGGACTTGAGGAAGGCAGGACGCTGTGTAACTTCCCAGTCCATTCTTGAGTCCTTGAAGACAGCCTAAGGTTGTGTTAAAATTTCAGTCTGTGGTGTTAGGAACTGATCTGGCCTGGTAGTTTTGACTTATATTGCGGATGTTGTGTTTGGTGCATCTTTGTTCATGTCTCTATGTTATACTGTGAAAATGGGTCAAGGTTTGTCTGTGTATCTGTGTGCCCTTCTACAGTGTTTTTTGAAAAATTTCCAGGACTTCAAGAAACGGGAGGATGAATACGGATCTGATGTTAATGCTTTTGGTTAAACCACTCTTTTTTCCCAGGTCAATGCCGGTCTGTAAGATAACTTTCCCCTCACGCTTCCTAGAGTATTAGTCTTGTTTTCTTTGTCCAACATGAGTGTCATTTCTGTTTTGCTGAAACATTGTACTAGTACTTGAAAGGGTATAAGTACAGATGTTTGTTTGATATTTTGTTTGTCTGCTTGGGTATAATTATGTGTTCATGTAAGTATTAAAGCAGAGTACTCTGATGGCTAGCAAACCGCCCCAAGTGGCCACTGGGGTTCCTTTTCCCAGGGGTGCTTGCTTTCTGCCAGAGGGAAAACGGCCCGCCTAACAAAATTTCTATGTATGTTTATTAATTTGAAGGTATGAAATTGTAACAATTGTGGTACAAAAAGTTAAAAGCAGAGACCAAATTCTAAAGTTAACTATTTACAAGAAGGAAGCTTGTGCTGGCAAAGTCACCATGTCTGCCCAGCAAGCTGAAAAACTAAATGAATCTTATTTCAGACACCTGCCTCCACCCAGTCTTCATCAGTGATGAAGGAACGGTTTCAGAACTGTTTGTCTCAATTGGCCATTTAAGTTTGATGTGACTAATGATTACAATACATTGTAAAATCTTTAGAAGGAAAGAAAAATATTTTGAGGGAAACTTGGTCCTTTTATGTGTATGTCAACTCTTAAGTTATGCTTTTAAAATCAGTAATATTGATGGAAAATACTCAGAGGAACTTTTCAGAATGTTCAGGAAGTCTGATTGCAGTGTAGGGGTCACCGGTTCCCCCTCGCCACCTTCGTCGGCAGGAGGCAAGTGTTTTTCCCAGTGGGAACAGAGTGGACTGTCAGATGAAAATGCCTCGCCCTGGTGGAAGCAGCACCTTTGCCACCTGGGACCTGTGCCGCTCTCTGTCTCCACCTACCCGGTGTCCATTCTCTCCAGGGGTTGTTTAGAGTAGGTGGAGGGGGCGGCCTACAAAGAGGGAAATTCTTTCGTGACCCCCCTGTACCTCAATGAGACCCCAAAACCCCTGTGACTGCTTGGACACTTTTCACCGTGTTCTGTTAGCGGGCTAAAAAGTACAGTTGGAAAGTCTCCACTCCCCTTTTCAGGCTTATCAGAAACTGAGGTCCTTATCTGTAGGAAAAATGTGTCATTTTAAATTTCAAGCAGTTGGAGGCCTGGGAACAGGGTACTGCTCCCTCCTCCCTCTGCCTTTTCTGAATATTTTAAATATTTTTTGAAAGTTATATATATGATGAGAAGAAGAACATGGAAGGGTTGAAGAAAAGGCCAGCAGTGAATAAGAAGGAATTAGTATGCCTATTGTAGGAAACAAAGGCACTGGAAGGGAGGATGCCCTAGCAGGTTAGACTCCAAGAGTTTTTTGTTTGTTTGTTTGTTTGATTTAACTTAGAGGAAGAGGACTGACAGGACAAGGGCTCCTTTCCATTAAGCCCCCTCCAGTAACCTTACAAGTGAGAGGCAAACCTATTAATTTCCTGGTGGACACTGGGGCAGTTTGTTCAGTCTTGACAGAGCCGATGGGACCTCTAAGAAGATATCAGTCCAGGGAGCCACCAAACAAACTGCCTGTTTTCCTGGGACATCAAGAAGGACTATAGACCTGGGAAAGAACACATACTGGGGGAATGCAGCTGCTGAACTGGACCAAAGTGGAACAACTGGTCTTTGAGGCTCTCATCTCAGCACTTGCCCTAGCCTTGCCAGATGTCACCAAGAGACTGAGGTAAGGGGCATTGCCAAAGGGGTTCTCACTCAGACTCTAGGTCCCTGGAAGAGACCTGTTGCCTATCTGTCTAATAGGCTAGACCCTGTGGCAGAAGATTGGCCAGTGTGCCTCTGGGCAGTGGCCACTACAGCACTGCTGGTGAAGGAGGCAGATAAGCAGACTTTGGGCCAGGAGCTAACCCTGACAACACCCCATGCCGTTGAGGCCCTCCTTCGAGTGCTCCAGAGAGATGGATGTCAAACACCAGAATCACCCAGTGCCAAGCTCTTCTCCTGGACCAGCCCTGCACCCGGTTCCATAAGACACTGGCCATCAACCCTGCTAGCCTGCTTCCAGATGATCCAGAGGAACCCATTCATGACTGCATAGAGGTAACAGACGCAGTACTAACAGATGTCCTGCCATCATCATCAGACCAGGTACTGTTCACGGATGGGATCAGTTATGTTCAGGATGGGATCTGATATGCAGAGGCAGCAGTAGTCACCATGGACCACACCGTTTGGGCACAGTTCCTGAACTTTTGGACTTAATCCGGGCCGTTTGATGGAGACACAGTGCCATCCCCCAGGAAAGCGTTACCAACTCCAGCCAGAAAGGACATTATTTTAGCCTTATTTGAGACCATCTGACTCCCAAAGACAGTTGCAATAATGCACTGCAAAGGACATCATAAAGGGGAGACAATTAAAGCCAGAAGAAATAGAGCCACAGACCAAACTGCTAAGGAAGATGCCCAAAAACCAATGGGGCCTTTACAAGTCATAGTAACCCTGCTGGACCCCGACCTACACCAAACAAAAAGAATAATTGGCTGAACAGAAGCAAGTCATCAAAGGACCATATGGTTGGTGGACTCTACCAGATGACAGACTGTTGATCCCAGAGGCTTCAGGTCAGACATTAGTTGCCCATTTATACCAGGTTACCCACTTAGGTGTAACCAAGACTTTTGAACTTCTGTGAGGCAG
Organism: Vespertilio murinus; assembly: GCA_963924515.1. Taxonomy (NCBI): domain Eukaryota; kingdom Metazoa; phylum Chordata; class Mammalia; order Chiroptera; family Vespertilionidae; genus Vespertilio; species Vespertilio murinus. The sequence goes on from OZ004710.1 coordinate 46,293,906, forward strand.
ATACTACCAAGCTTAGATAAGGTAATTAAAAGCATAGTCACTAGAAGTACTGCCTGTGCACAGGTAAATACTAAGCAAGGTAAGAGGGTCCCCCTGGGAATTCGGGCCCCAAGGAACTTCCTGAGGAAAGCATTGGAAGGTAGATTTCACAGAGATTAATACACCAGCATTAAGGTACAAGTGCATGCTAGTTTTTATAGACACCTTCTCAGGCTAGATTGAAGCATACCCCAATAGGACAGAAATTGCCTCTGTAGTAGTAAAGAAATTAGTCCAGGAGATTATACCTAGATTCAGGCTGCCAGTAGTCATAGGATCAGATAACAGCCCAGCCTTTGTGGCAAGGTATCTCAAAGTATAGCTCAAGCCTTAGGACAGGCATGAGCAGGACTCTAAAAATTTTAATTAATTTTTTCATGGAAACCGGTGAAAATTGGACCAACCCCCTGCCCTTTGCCCTCTTATGGGGCAGGTGTACCCCCTACTGGGATGAGTTCCCCCTGTTTGAGATCATATTTGGTAAACCTCCTCTCCATTCTTCCAAGGGTCAGGGAGAAACTACAAGCTGGAATCTATAACCATTCACTTGCTCAAGTCCTTACAGGCTCTACAGTTTACCCAGAGAGCCACCCATAAGCTTATTCCAGATGCATTGCCAGTGCCCACCATGGACCCTGTACACCCCTTCCATCGCAGAGACTCTGTGTGGGTAAAGAAATTCACTGCCCAAAGACTCACCCCAACCTGAAAAGGACGCTACACTGTTACCCTGAGCACGCCCATGGCTGTTGAAGTAGAGGACACCCAGACCTGACTACACCACTCCCCGCTCCTGCACAGAAAACAGCCTGGATCCTGGCAACCATCAGCCTCATCCGTGAGATCACTAGCCTGAGCTCCACACAGGCCAGGAGGAGACTTGATGCCTGCAGGAGGGGAATTGGACTTCAGTGAGGACAGTACTAATGGGATCTGTGGTACTAAGGGGTCTTGGTAACTGTAAAAATATTTTTGCTAGCCAGTGAAAAAGTCTGAGGCTTAGTAAAGCTAAATATGCGAGCAGAAATTAAGTCAGCAAATAGGCCAGGATTTAAGTACCCTGGAGAAATCTATAGGAAAATTAGAAGAATTGGTCGGGTCCCTAACAGAAGTTGTTTTACAGAACAGAAGAGGTTTATATCTTTTATTCCTCAAACAGGGAGGACTCTGTTTAGCTTTAGGATAAACTTGTTGCTTCTACACCAACCATTCAGGAGTGATCAGAGAGAGCTTAAGCCAGCTAAGGAAGAGACTGAGAGAGAGAGAAGAGGAAAGGCAGCGAGAAGGGAACTGGTATCAGAACCTCTTCTCTTGGTCTCCATGGTTAACAATACTCCTGAGTTCGATACCTGACCCCATTATACTAATAATCTTAGGACTGGCCTTTGGCCCCTGTGTTTTCCGGCACCTAGTCTGTCTTATACAGGACAGTATCCAGACAGTAAAACTAATGGTCTTCCAGACCCAATAACCTAGCCATGGAGGATGGCTGGGGGCCATCAGAATCAAGGATTGATTCCCCTATAAGACCAGTAGAGAATGTTATGGCTGGCAGGACCCTGTCAGGGCAGGGCTCCAGCCCAGGGGAGGAATGATGTAACATGATGCGCTTTATGTTAGTCATGAGCTGGCTCTGTTTGAAGTCCCTGGCCCCCGGGTATGCCCTGTTCCAAGTTATTGCAAGGCAGCACAAACAGAACAGACCAGGTCAGACAGAAACCGCTTAAACTGAAATTAAGCCCTCCCCCCCCGTCCAGGTATTGTGCAAACTTTTAATGATGTTACTGTACTAGTGGAATTTTTCATAGCTCATAGTGTGATAGGTTATCATGACCCTAGGACAGACAAAGAACTCTGCCTAGTCAGCTATACCTCCCCCCACCGTTGCAAAACAACTGCCAGCTTGCCTAAGCCAAGGTCTCAAAACAAACTCATAAAAGGATAAAAGCAGGCTTTCCTATGCGCTTGGGACTCTCTCTTTCTTTTTCTTACTGCTGTGACAGTAGGGGGAGAGCTCAGATTCGAATTCATTAATAAAGGCATAAATTTTGATCTGGCGTCTTGGTGGTCTTCTCTGGAGTTCTCTCCATAACAGGACCTTTCAGTCCGCAGGCTGATGCTCTATCCATTGAGCAAAACTGGCCTTGGCTGTTTGATTTTTAACGAATATATGCACTCGAGTAACTAGCATCCAAATGAAGATATGACATATTTTAATGTGTTTGTATGCTCCTTTGCAGTTAGCTCACAGCCCTACTCCATTCTCAGCCCTAGGCAACCATTGTGTTTCTTTTCACATATTCTATGTCTGTCACTATGTTTTAGAGAGTGAAATAATGAATAAACCCAGGCTTTTTCATCAAGACAATTATCAATTCTGTATTGCTTACCAATTTATCACCCGGCACCAAGTATAGTGTGTGGGCAATAGCAAGCACTCAATAAATATCTATAAAATGTAAGTTCAAGAAATACACAAATAATTTGACAATATTATTCTTTATTTCTAGTTAGTAGGACATCATAGACGAGTTTTGTACATAGAATGAAATTATTACAGATGTACTTTAAGAAGATTAAGCTAGTGGCAGCGTACAGGATAGATCAACAAAGAAGGGACAGTTGGCAAAAGACCAGCAAGGAGGAAATTATAGTGGTCTAGACAAGAAGTAATGAGGGACTGAATCAGGTGATTGTACTAGGAGGGAACTTTGTGAAGGGACACTCTATAGATCATTGTTCCTACCATACATTATTAGCCTTATCCACTGAGTGGCTCTTTCTTTTTAAACTAGAAGAATACCAGATAAAACTATTAAAATTTTGCTGATTTAGGAGTTTTACATCTATAATACATATCTAATGTCTCACCCAAAATATGGGCATCATCTTTTATCTTACCTATATATGCTATGGATTTATAGTATTACACTCTTCCAGAATTCCCAGGGATTTTCCCTTAAACATAGTGGTAATTTCTGGAAAAAAATCATGTTCCCAAAATGTTAAGGTGTAGTATTTTAGAAATATGTGTTCCCCCTTCCACAAACTCTGTTTTTCCAATCTTGTGAAATCAGGGTAACTTACTTATCTTACATAAGCCCCCCCCATTTATAAAATGGGAATCATATTTTCTATCTTATAGGGCTGTTGTACAGATTAAATAACATTAGCTTTCTAAAGTGCAGAGCAACATGTTTTGCACATAGGAGAAGCTGGATAAATCTTAAATACTATTGATAATGCTATTGGTGATATTATTACTATTATTATGGTAGCAGAAGCAGTTCAGGCAACTTCTATTAGGTGGACACACAGGGGTATTATCACCATTATTCCTTCTGCTACAGGAATAATGGTGATAATACCCTTGAAACCTATATAATTTTATTAACCAATGTCACCCCAATAAATTCAATTAAAAAAGAATCTGACACTGGTAATACAGTGTTTTGGGGCTCAAAATTAGAATTCCTACAATTTATGGAAGTACAATGTGCCTTATAATGATCATTGTTATTTCTTTAGAGGAAGTATATTGGGAGTACTAGTTATTTTTTAATGGTTCATATTTGGAATAGAGATGAAGTGAGAATACCTTTTTAAATTTTTTTGTCTGTGCTACTAGTTCTCTGATTGTCATTCTGTCCTTTTATAATAAGCAAAAGGGTTAAAAACCAACCTCTAGGGTCATTTTTTACACTACTAATTTTTCATAACAAGGTGGTGGTGGGCTATCTCAATTTGTTTCACAAAATACTTGAAGTGGGGCCATTGGAATTGCTTCTGTATATAGGCATGCTGTTTGATGAATGAGTTATTTCCTATATTTTTCCAATGGATATTTGTAACATTCTCTATAAATCAGAAACAGCTATGCTTTATTATAGAAAGGCATAGCTTGGGTTTATACAATGTAAACAAAACAAAAAAAAAAAAGAAAAAGAAGAAAAGAAAAGTAAAGGGAAAACCCCACTTAGTCTACACAGTCATTAAATTAAGATCATTAAATTAAATTTGTTTCTTGAATACCATTAGGAAGAATATCCATTGTGAACCATTAGAATGAACCAATTATACAAATCTTCATGATCAATTTCAATCTTGCATATATTAATATTAAATATAACTTGACTTCTACCTGTGGTTATTACACTTTTTTCTGATTTATCAATGACAAAATGAGTGGTGATTATTCTAGTAAGGAAAAATAGAAAATTAAAAAGTAAAATATACATATTTAATGACCAATGGTAATGTTAACCACAGCCTCCCCTATGAGGCTATTTAAGAAAGAAAAAAAAACACAGTAAAAGTTGGGGAACTAAAAAATATTAGAGTATATTTAAAGAATAAATGAGCTCATTCTATAAGAACCTAATAAAATATCCTAGTGGTGAGAACCGTTTCTTCCTCCCCATTGATCTCAAGTGTCAGATTAGTTCTCAAATTTAAACCCAAATTTGTTCTTGCTGGTTTTGAAGTTTTGTTTAAAGTTGTGAGTCTTTATCTTTTTGTGACCTGTGCTGTAATGGATGTGATGCTTTTGATTTCCTTTCCAGCTTATATAATGGAACTTTTCTTTCTGGAAGCTGGTAATTTTAAGATTAGAATTCTTTGTTTGAAAGGAAAAACCATTGACTGACCTCATCCCTTTTCATTTTTTATCTCAGGTTCATCTAAACTCCATGATAGCACCAAGGTCCAAAGTTTTTAAAGACACAAATTTCTTTTATTCCCTAGTCCTCTTCAGAGAAAATAACATCAACGAAAAACTCTTTCCGTCTGAAATACTTTCTCTTTGTGTTCAAGGAAAGTTAAAATGTCTCTTTAATCACTTTATGCAGAGGTGGTATTTCAATGTCTTGACTCCTGAATCTTTAGCTTCACTTAGAGCAAGTGCATTACTATTAAATGATGACTCATCCTTCAGTATTAATTAATGTGAGTATTTAGCTTAAGATATGTTGTGTGTGAAATATTCTGTAATCAGAAGTAGAACTTCTAAAACAGAGTTTATCTGGTGGTCTGTACTATTTGGATTAGGATATCGGGCAATCAAGTACAAGGTTACAAATATGAGGTTTAAGTTATTAAAATTTTTCAGTTTGCCCTAGCTGGTTTGCCTCAGTGGATAGAACATTGTCCTGTGGACTAAAGGGTCCCAGGTTTGATTCTGATCAAGGGCACATGCCTGGGTTGTGGGCTCAATCCCCAGTGGAGGGCGTGTAGGAGGCAGCTAATCAATGGTTCTCTCTCATCATTGATGTCTCTATCTCTCTCTCCTCTTCCTTCCTCTGTAAAATCAATAAAAACATATTAAAATTTTTCAGGTCAAATAACTTGCTAAAGAGGTGAACAAAAGTTAATCAGTGCATCAATGAAACAGAAACTCAAAGTAAGAAATTCTTCTGGAATTTAATCCACTGGAACAAAATGAAATAGAAAAGTTGATAGACATGGAACTTAGATCCACAAGTTTCAAGATCATTATAAATGACATTTTAGGAAAAGAAACATAGATAATGGAGGAAAGAAAGTAAATGTAATAAAATAATGCATAAGTTAATTACTTTATTCAACACATTAGAGCGTACTATGTCCCAGGCACTATTTCAGATCCAGAAAAGAAAAAAGAAAAAAAGAAGAAGAAGAAAAAAAGAAAGAAAAAGCAAAGGACAAAAATCTCTGCCCATAAGCTCTATGATGTAAACTTACATTCTACTTGGAAAAACATACACTAGACATGATAAATACATAACATTTAATGTCAGAGTATGATAATGGATAAGGAGAAAATAAAGCAAAGAATAACAATTTGGAATAGTAGGATAGATCCTCCATTTTGGATGTGGTGGCCAAAGAAGGCCTCATTGACCCAGAAACATATGTGAATTGAGGTAAAGTGAGGTGGTAAACCATTCTGCTGTGTAGAGGGAGAGTATCACAGACAGAAGTAATTATAAGTATGAAGGCCCTTGAATCAAGAACATACCAGATATGTTCAAGGAACAACAAGGAGGTGCACTTGGGAGAGAAGTAGGTAAGGTTAGTGTTGGGGATGACCAGCAGACCCTGAGCAATGGATGAATGATTATGCTGACACATTTGCTGTGAAAGAGAAGCTAAGGGACTGCCTGGCTAAAGGAACTGGGTAGTCTCAATTGGCTGCTTCATTAGGCTTTTATTGTAGCAGGAGTTCGAGATAAAGTTTGTCTTTAAATACAATCAGCAGGGTAAGTGATCTTGGGAGGACACATGTGTTTATAGTGTCTTTTAAGCAAGGACACCCAAAATATTAAGCATAAGGATTTCAGTAAACACCCATGTGTCAGCTTGTGCACACCCTTGTTTGAAAAGTCAGGGAATAGTTAGGGGAGCTGCCTTCAACACTCCCCTAAGCCAGAATTCCAATATACAGGGCAGGCAGCCTTTCACACACTTTTCTTTTCTCAGAATATCCTCCTTACAAACTTTCCAACCAAGTCTCCTATACTCCACAACAGGATAGTAGGAAAGGAAGGATAGTTTGTGTAGTTTGGTTGTCATAGTAATAACTTTGACTTACTATAGAAAGTCATTGGAGGCTTTGGAGAAGCTACATCTTATGACATGTTTTAACAGGATCACTCCTTGAGCTGTGTGGGGAAAATACTAAGAAACTAAAAATGGAAGCACGTATGTCAATTAAAATGTTATTTTATTAATTTACAAAAGAGATGTTGATGGCTTGGACTAAGGTAATGGTTCTGAAGTAGTCAAAATGTAGAATTCTGGATATATTTTGAAGTTAGTGCAGAGATGAGGAATGAGAGAATGTGGAGAAACATGCATCAAGTCAAGACTTGAGTAAAGTAACTGAAATTAACTCAATGGGTAACACTTCAAGAAGAAAAAGCTTTGAGGGAGAAGAATGTTAACTAAGTTTGAACATATTAAGTGTTAGTGACTATTAGACATCAAAGTGAAGATGTCCAAAAAGCAATTTGCCATACATGTCTGAAATTCAGAGAAGAGTCTGAGCCAGAGATAAAATGTTGGAGTCATAAGTATATTTTTATATATAAAAACCTAAGTGACAGATACAACCGGATAACCAAACGACCAATTGACCAGAGGCTATGATGCACACTGACCGCCAGGGGCTGTCCTGTGGTACTCAGTGCAATCCCACAGCCAACCTTCCATGGCCAGCCAACTTCTCACTGTCCCTCCCCCAAGCCAGCCTCCCACCATCAGCCCCTGGTGCTAAACCATTTGTAGAGGACCTGCTTCTGGGTCTGGGTTTTGTACATAGCAGAGCAGTTCTCTTGCTTGAATCTATTGAAAGTCAGCCTTCAACACAAGTATTTTTCTCGCTCCCATCATTTCCTTCCCCTATGACCATGGTGGGGGCATGACAGTGAGAAAAAAAGGAGGGGGGGGGCAGGAAACCACACAGTGGCAGGGCAGTGTCAATGTCCAGCATTCCTTCCATGCCCAGCCTTATGACAATAGTGTCTTCCCCTGACCCTGCCCGGGGCCTTTGTGTGGTGGCAGACAGGGCCCCTTTCCCAGGGGTGCCAAGGGCCATTTCTCTTTTGGAGATGGCAGCCAAACTCCTGTGATTCCTTCCCTGGCCAGCTAACCTCCTGTGATCCCTTCCCACCCTCCCTTCCTCCATCTCCCTCCCCATGTACTAATTCATGCACTAGACCTCTAGTATATTATGATTAAAGCCTCGATTACCAAAGAAGAAAGTGTAGATAAGAAAAAAGACTAGCCAAAACCGGTTTGTCTCAGTGGATAGAGCATCAGTCTGCGGACTGAAAGGTCTCAGGTTCAATTCCAGTCACGGGCATGTACATTGATTGTGGGCATATCCCCAGCAGGGAGTGTGCAGGAGGCAGCTGGTCAATGTGTCTCTCTCATCGATGTTTCTAGCTCTCTATCCCTCTACCTTCCTCTCTGTATAAAATCAATAAAATATATTTTTTAAAAGAAAGAAGACTGAGCTCTAGGACAACACAATGTTTTTAGATTAAAATAAGAAAAAAACTAGCAAAAGACATTACAAAAGAAGAGTCAGAAAAACAGGAAGAAATCTAGGTGAGTGAAGTAAAGTGACAATGTGTCTTAGAGAAGAGAGAGTGATAAACTGACAAATACTGTGTCTAAGGCAAATAAAGAGGACAGAAAAATAACCATTGCATATGAGGTCATTGGCAACTATGAGAGAGAGGATCAGTTTCTGTAGACAGCTAGGTATCAAACCTAATGGGAGTGGATTTAAGAGAAAATGAGAAAAGGGAAATCAGAGAGGAGTATAGACAATTCTTTCATTTTTTTATAAAGGAAAATAAAGATGTAGCATGATTGCTGGAGGGGAAATCAGGTCAAGAGAATTTGTGTGTGTAATGGGAGACATAACAGTTTCTGTACTGATGGGAATTATGTAGTAAAGAAAAAAACTTGATTTAAAAAGGAAGTAGCATTTGGAACAATGTCTTTCAATAGTGGTGGAGAGAATGGGCAGTCCGTTCATAGAAATAGAAGTGAATGGGGATATATGGGTAGAGAAATAGGAAGTTAATTAAATGTGGTGAACATGTGTAAGTTCTCATCTGTTTTTTTGTTTGTTTGTTTGTTTTTTAGTTTTTTTTAATGGATAGGAAGCAAAGTCATCATCTAGGTATAAGGATGAAACAGAAGCAGTATAGAATAGTCAACTGGAAGTTTGTGAGAGTTAATGTACTAAGGAAATATGGCATGATTGCCAGTCAGTGTAAGGGCCTATTTGAGACTAATGGTTATAAAGTATGGAAATGTGAGACCATGAAACATGGTTGTGCTTTCTGTGGCTGTGTTCAGCTACAGAGGAAGAAGTAGCGGAAGCTGAAACTGGTTTGGCTCAGTGGATAGAGTGTTGGCCTGCGGACTGAAAGGTCCTGGGTTCAATTCCAGTCAAGGGCATGTACCTTGGTTGCGGGCACATCCCCAGTAGGGGGTGTGCAAGAGGCAGCTGATCGATGGTTCTTTCTCATTGATGCTTCTAGCTCTCTATCCCTCTCTCTTCCTTTCTATAAAAAAATAATGAGATATATTTTTTTAAAAGAATTAGCTGGAAAATTTTATTTAGTCTCACTAGATGAGTAAACTGAAGTGAGAGAGGCATGGGAGGTAAGGGGAGACATAGGATGGCATATGCACAGGATTCATTATACTAATTGATTTTGAAATTTAAGTTGCATCAAGAGAGGAGGAAGGAAGGATGTCAAGGGGGTGATGGCTAAATCAATGGTTTAGTGGAAGGAGTTTTGAAGTCAAGGTATCAGAGAATGTTAGTGGGAAAGATAAGAAGCATTGGTTAAAAATTAGAACATTTGAAATTAAAATTATGGTCTTATTTTAGTTCTTGTAACAACTAAGGTTAAAGGTATACTAATAACTATGGGATTAACTGAATGGGATAGGCTGCAGATCCAGATCACAGGAGGACAATGTGTCCAGGGATTGAGAAGCCAGTTTATTGGAATGATCTCTAGGTGAATATTTAAGTCTCTAAGCATGCTAGTAGTCAGTGATTGACAGTGACAGTGAGACTGGAGCTAAAGAAATGAGGGTGAGTGAGCTGGGGATCTGCAGGCCACACAGGAGAGTAAGTAGGTATTTTTATGGTAAAAAAAAATGACTGTGATCCCAGAATCTAGACATGATGATGAGGATAAAAATCACAGCTGCTCCATAAAATGAGTATTATGTGAATAGAAGCACCACCTACATAGCAGGCTTTTGTTTTTCTTTGGAAGACATCTTATTTTAAATTGAGTTACTGAAATATGTCATTCCACAATCTGCAATCAAAGGACACTTAAAACACTCAGATTAAAAATTGAGAATATGTCTCCAGATGAGACATTGAAGTTTGCCTCATACATGGCATATTCATATATGTAGAAAATATGATTTATTGGTGAGCTTTCAGAGTTATTGATGAGGCAATTAAGTGCTTGTAGGGAATCTTCCTAGTAGAAGAAGGCTCTGCTTTTCAGAATGTACAGTGACTTCCAGCAAAATGATTGGTTAGCTTTGCCCTCCTGTGACAAGGCTCTTCTAGGGATTTGAGATAAGAATTTTTGCCTTTTAGGTAAATTTACCTGTGAGCCCTGCATTATAATATTTAACATTCAAGGTATATTAACTGCCATCCTTCTGTCTGGGTAGCAATTCTAGTATATACCTCAGACTAGCTTCCCAAACATCAGTCCTGTCTGCAGCTGATGCTCTATGTTTCTACTCTTTTACACTTTTGTTTTAAAATATTTACTATATTTAGATCAGTGGCTTCCAACCTTTTGTTTGGCCATGCCCCACTTAAGCATCTCTAAAATCCCAATGCCCTTCTATATTGGCCCCTCTTGCCTTTTGGCCAAGAGGTACCCTCTTATAACAATCCAATTACCCACAGATGTTGCCTGAGCTTTCTGTTCATGCCAAGGTTGAAGCCTAATGGTGGCTAGTACCATGGATCTGTCTCTCGTCCAGTGGGGTGAGCTGGGTTCTCCCTGGAGAAGAAACCTGAGTTCCCCAAGATATGTGATCAGTACTAGGGTCTCACCAGCAGTCAAAGGAATCCCAAGGCAGGTGCTGGGAGTGGAGGCCACAGGGGCATAGGCTACTAAGGAGACAGAAATGAACCTCACATCACCCTGCTTGGCCCGGAGAATGGCTGGTTAGCCAGAGACAGGTAAGATTCATCAGGGAAGGAACAACCTAAGACAGACACAGTCACAGAGGGGCCATCAGAAGAGAACTTGGGGGTCAACCTTGGTGGGGCACAGACTCTCACCCCCCAACTTTGCAGGGGCCTCACCCCTTCTGAGGGAGGTTTCCTGCTCCCATGGCTCCTTTGCTTCCCATACCCAGCTCAAATAAGGACCCAGGTAACAGACAGGGACTTGGCCTACAGAAGCTGTCCTCTCACTGCAATAAGATTTGTTTCAGTTGTCTTGTACCCATGGTGAGAGGAAGCAGGTTTTTGATATCCAAATCCAGCCTAATACCAGGAATGCTCAGGGCCTACTCAAGAAGGCAAATAATATTTTTCACTAATATTTGCAGGGTAAAATAAGATTGTTGTTAGAGTATTAATTTTGACAGTAAAATAGTAGTCAAGTTTTCAGAATAATTTAAAGTGGCTAATTGAAATAAGCAAATATTCTAGAAAAAATTAATTGTACTAGACAAAAAGCTGTTCCTAACGTGTTAACTAATTTTTTTTATTGGTAGTTAATCTCATGGTAAAATTGTGTAACATGTAATGAACCTAAAGCAGTCATATTTTAGTGAAAAAATTAAAATTTAAAAGCTATCATGACTACATTATAAAATTCCCAAAACCTGTTTATATTTTTTAATTACTTTATTGATTAAGGTATCATATATTTGTTCTCTTACCCCCTCCATTCCCATCCCAAATCCCTCCCCTCATGTACCCCCACCCTCCTGTTGTCCATGACCACTGGTTAGGCTCATATACATGCACACAAGTCCTGTGGTTGATCTCTCTCCCTTATTCCCACCCTCCCTATCTTAACCTCTGAGGTCTGACAGTCTGATCAATGCTGTTCTTGTTCATCAGTCTATGTTGTTCATCATTTACCCTTAATGAGTGAGATCATGTGATACTAGGAATATACTTACAAGAACTGAAAATGAGACAAGCAATAATGGTTATGCTGAGAGGCAAATGAATCAGTCTGTAGTGAGTTTCTTTCTGGGCCAACAGTTCTTTTGAGTCCCAATTTCAATGTCAAAGAGTTCCTTACGTGTACATGTCAGCAATGATATTTCAGTTCCGGATGGTGGACAAATGGTGGTATTGCGGGTCCAACCCTCTGATTTGGTCCTGGGCAACATGCAGTGACACACAGCTCCTGACTGCTAGTATGGCAAGGCATTGTCAGCATCTTACATCTCTGGACTGTTTCTATTCTGTCTCCATGGCTGGAGCACTCCTGTTAATTCCTCTCTGTTGCAGGAATCCACATGGTCTCAGAGTTGTTTTCTGAAAACAAACAAACATATTCTCATTTTCGATCAAAAGCTAATAAAGGAATATTTTAGATCAATTTGATTTGCAGACAAAAAAACTATTACTAAAGGGTTACCTAAAATATATTATTGGTAGTTCATCTCATGGTAAAATTGTGTAACATGTAATGAACCTAAAGCAGTAATATTTTAGTGCAAAAAATTAAAACTTTAAAGCTATCAAGATTACACTATAAAATTTCCAAAAGCCTTCTAAACTTTAAATAAAAAAGGGGAGATAGTAGAAGAATATCATGTAAGGAAAAATATCCTATAAGTAAATGACATCTAGAAAATTTTTATTTTAGAAAATTAACTTTCATTTGTAATGCTAACAACAAGACACCCATGTGAAAAACACACATAGTGTCAAAACAAGCCAAAGGAAAATCATTTGGGCAAAAAATGAAAAAATATCCCAAGTCAAAATTATAGAAAATATTCCTTTATTAACTTTTGGTCAAGAATATGCTTGTATATTTTCAGAAAACAACTCTGAGGGATTCCTGCAACAGAGAGGAATTAACAGGACTGCTCTAACCATGAAGACAGAAGAGAAACAGTCCAAAGATGGAAGATGCTGATGACACCTTGCCATACTAGCCATTAGCAGCTGTGCATCACTGCAAGTTGCCCAGGACCAAACCAGAGAAGGTCGGACCTGCATTACCACCATTTGTCCACCATCCAGAACTGAAATATCATTGCTAACATGTACACGTAAGGAACTCTTTGACATTGAAATTGGGACTCAAAAGAACTGTTGGCCCAGAAAGAAACTTACTATAGACTGATTAATTTGTTTCTCAGCATAACCATTATTGCTTGTCTCATTTTTGGTTCTTATAATTGTATTTCTTGTATCACATGTTCTCACTAATATAGGGGAAATAATGAACAACATAAACTGATGAACAGAAACAGACCTGGAGACAGGGAAGCATCAATCAGACTGTCAAACCTCAGAGGAAATGTAGGAGAGGGTGGGGAAAACGGGAGAGATCAACCAAAGGACTTGTATGCATGCATATAAGCCTAGCCAGTGGTCATGGACAACAGGGGTAGGGGGCAGGTGTGGGGAGGGGTTTGGGATGGGAATGGGGGGATGAGGATAAATATGTGATGCCTTAATCCAGTGTTTCCCAAACTTTTGACATATGTGCACCCATTCTATATTTTTTATAACGCTGAGTACCCCTCATAAAAAAAGGATTTATTTTAATAACAATCAAAATATATTTATATTTTTATTTTTTTGGTACATACACAAAATAATAAACAAAAATAAAATTATTCATAATAAAATATAAATAAAAGTTATATTATAAATAACATTTGTTTGCATACCAGACCATCTCACACCTCACAAGATCGTCTTGACTTGACTCTTGAGAACGTAGAATTAGGCGCAGCTAAGCAAGGTGCAGTGCATATCCCCACCAAACTCCAGTGCAATGCGTACCCCCCACCAAACACTTCCTGTACCCCTGGGGGTACACCTGCCACACTTTGGTAAACACTTCCTTAATCAACAAAGAAATAAAAACAAAAATAAATCCTGTTGCCCACTCTGTGACACATAACTTTTATTATTCAAAAAGTGAATTCCTATTCACATGGAGGAAGCCTAAAGGCCATTAACTTGGTTAAAAGGAGCTTCCAAAGAGAAAAATAAAAGAACAACAACAACAAAAAACACAATTGAAGTACTGAGGAACAAATCACTAAAAAGTAGTTAACAATAATAATAATATGAAGTGATATAAAAATAGCAAATAAAGTTTCAAAGCATATAATAGAGAACTGAAATGCATAAATATGCCACAATATATATTTATATACTGTATATGAGGCCATTAGAACCATAAGAAATGCAAGAAAATCACTATTAATAACTCATTCTCCAATTGCCCCCCTTAAAAAATGAAATTGTCCCCTGTGGAGTGTGTGCCCCACACTGAGAACCACTGATTTAGATACAGGAGTTTTTTTGGGCCTATGCTCACTACTGGGTTTTCCTGAAAATAAGACATCCTCTGAAAATAAGACCTACTTACAGGTTTCCTTCTGAGTGAAATATAAGGCATCCCCTCGAAAATAAGGCCCCCAGGATTCATAGTTTGTCTGGTTTGTGTTGACAACTACTGCACTACTGTACCGTATACAGGTAATAAATTTCCTTTGTTTTCATTTAACAATAAGTGTGTACCATATTCTTCTTCATGGAAAATTAAGACATCCCCTGAAAATGAGACCTAGTGCATCTTTGTGAGCAAAAATTAATATAAGACACTGTCTTATTTTGGGAAAAACAGGGTAGGATTGTGAGGGTTTTTTTTGTTTTGCTTTGCTTTTGCTATTATTTTCTTAAGATGTCTTATATCTTCATTTATTGAGTAATATTTTATCTTATTTTTTAAGTTTTGGGGTATATTTTTATTGTTGATGGTATGAAAGATATCTCCCATTTCCCCCCTTTACTCCCTCTCCTCCCAGTCCCTACCCATCCCTCAAGGTATTCACAACCCTATTTCTTTTTTTTTTCCCCACTACCCTATTTCTTGTGTCTATGGGCTATGCATATTCTATCTAATAAAAAGGGAATATGCAAATTTTCATAAAAAGGGAATATGCAAATTGTCACTCTGTCAGAAAGATAGCAGCACTAATAGCTACAAGATGGTGGTGCCCAGTCCCCTCAGCCCCACCAGATACCCCCCAATCCGTTTAGCCCTCATTCCAGTGAGAGGCAAGCAGGCCCCCACAGAGAGAAGATACCAAGGCCTGTGGCAGTGTTGAGCAGGCAGGTCCACAGAGGGCAGAGAACCACGAGGAGCAGCCTAAGCTCATAGAAGGACATCCCCTGAGGGCTCCCAGATTGGAGAGGTTGCAGGTCAGGCTGAGGGAGCCACCATCATATGCACCAGGCCTCTAGCCTATATATATGTTCTAAGTGGCAAAATGCTGCAATGACCAGAATAAACGGTTGCTTTGATGCACACTGCGGCCCTGATCAGCTCTCCTATTCTCATCAGAGGTGGGGCTGGCCAGTCAACCACCCATGACCCCTCCCCCCAGCTGGCCGGGCCCCCATCAAGCCCCAATCTGGGCAGGCCAGCCAGACCTCACTGGTGCACAAATCAGTACTGGCCTCTAGTAGATATATAAGTTTGTGGGTTTTTTTTTTTTTTTTACTTATATCTTATTGTCCTCCCAACCCCACATCAAGGTATATTTGTTACATGCATCAGGTCTTTTTTGTTGTTGTTTGTCAATTCATTTTGTTTATTAGATTCCACAAATAAGTTACATCATGTGATATTTTTCTTTCTCATTTTGTCTTATTTCACTTGGCATAATATTCTCCAGATCCATCCATGCTGTCCCAAAGGGTAAGAGATCGCTTTATTTTACAGCTGCATCATATCCCATTGTGTAAAAGTCCTGCCGCGTTTTAATACACTCATATACTGATGCATATTTGGGTTGTTTCCAAATCTTAGTTATTTTAAATAACACTGTTATATACATAGAGATGCATATGTTCTTTCTAATTGGTGTTTTGGTACTTTTAGGATGTATTTTATGTTATTTTAATTTACCCCCTTCCCCCCTTACTCTTTTATTTGTTATTGTGAAATGGGGAATATAAAAGGGAGAGGATGAGCCCTAGCTGGGTAGTTCAGTTGGTTGGAGGATCATCCCCACATGTAAAGTTTGTGGGTTTAATCCTGGGTCAGGGCATATACAAGAATCAACCACTGAACGCATAAATAAGTGAAACAACAAATTGATGTTTCTCTCTCTCCTTTCCTCTCTCTCTCTCTCTCTCTCTCTCTCTCTCTCTCTCTCTCTCTCTCAAGTCAATTAATACTTTTCTGTTTAAAGGCAAAGTGTGAAGGAAGGACAAATCATGATCCAGTCAGTGGAAAACATGTGTCATATATTTTTCCCTCTGATTAGTTGTTCAAAGATTCTTCCTGATCCTCCAAAGAGGCTTTCCTAGGAAAGTTTTCTTCTCTATAAAGTTTACATACCTACTTAGTAGTAGCAGATTTCCTTATTTAGATGAGTCAGGAGAACTACAGCCTGGAACAATCAATTCTCTTTTTCAGGAGGTATTCAGAACTTCTGTGAGGAGATACCAGAACTAAAAACCATGGCAACTGATAAATATATCCAGCTGTTTCAGACTATTTCTGAGCAGCCCATGGCACAGATGAAGAAGGAAGTGAAGAAAAATATTAACTGAGAGAGATCCTGTAATGATATTATGTCAGGTTTTATACGAGAGAAGTGCCATGTAGTTTTAAACATCTTTTGAGACAAAACAATGGGAGATATAATTGCATGATTATAACTTAGCTTTTGAAATTTACTTTGTGCTGGCTTGTATTTAGGATGAACTCACCTGAAAAAACAGATTCAAAAGAATTATACTTTTGTGTAGGATTTTCAATTCTTTTATATTATCATCTTCAATAAGAAGAACCTTTTTATGGTTAGAATTATCTTCAGTGAACAGTTTTAGAAGAGTGGTTGATTCTCATGTTGCATCTCTCTGCCTCAGAATATCTTTCTTTAGAATTTTTAAATCAATTTTTAGATTGAGACGAAGGGAGAGAGAGAAAAAAAAAATCAATCGGCTATCTCATACACAAGTCTCCACAGGGGATTGAACCTGAAACCCAGGCATGACCTGAAATAGAACTGAGGACCTTTTGGTGCACAGGATGATGCTCAACCAACCGAATCATACTAGCCAGGCCCCTCTTGATATTGTTCTGTGATTAATAGAATTCTAGACTGAAAAATAGGAGCATCTATTGCTCCCCAATCATCTTTAAACTCTATTCTTCTCAGAACAAGAGGAACAAGATATCCTAGAGGACTACAAAAGGCCGTTGATAAATATGTTCGCTTGAAACCTTGACATTCATTTGCACAATAACTTTTTTTTTACCCCAGTAAACTTGAAAAATTTATAAAATATATATTTTATTGATTTTTTACAGAGAGGAAGGGAGAGAGATAGAGAGCTAGAAACATCGATGAGACAGAAACATAGACCAGCGGCCTACTGCACACCCCCTACTGGGGAAGTGCCCACAACCAATGTACATGCCCTTGACTAGAATCAAACCCCGGGCCCTTAAGTCTGCAGAGGACACTCTATCCACTGAGCCAAACCGGTTTCAGCAAACTTGCAAAATTTTAACCCAAGTTCTACTTCACTGCTCTACCACGAACTCTTGTTTCAACTATGAGTCTGTTCATGTCAGCAGTTATAACATCTCAAAGCATCATCTCTGTTTTTTACCCCAACCTACTTTTTGTTGAATTCTTCTGAAAGCTCAAATCTGTTTTCCTCCCTCATCCATTTTCATTCTGAGAATTATTGCAATCTCAGTCTTTGCAGGCTACTGACTACTCATTGCCTCCCTTTATTCCTTCAATAGATTGATTTCAAATGGCTGTAGATTTGACAATCAAAAAATTGCCCATTATAGGTAGATTAGTTAGACCTGTCCAGAAATAGTTGTTAGCAATAAACTCATGCTATCACTTATTTTTCAAAATCTAATATTTGACATGTAAATGATTTCATTTTAATACTAGTGGCCCAGTGCATGAAATTCATGTATGGGTGGGGTTGTCCCTCAGCCTGGCCTGCACCCTCTCAAACCTGGGACCCCTGTGGGATCGGGCCTAAACCAGCAGTTGGACATCCCTCTCACAATCTGGGACTGCTGACTCCCTACCACTCACCTGCCTGCCTGCCTGATGGCCACTAACTGCTTCTGTATGCCAGCCTGATTGCCCCCAAATGCCCCTCCCTCCAGCCTGCTCACCTCCAACTACCCTCCCTGCCAGCCTGCTCACCTGCTCACTCCCAACTGCCCCCCACCAGCCTTCTCGCCACCAACTACCCCCCTTGCTGACCTGCTTTCCCATAACTGCCCTCCTGCCAACCTAATAGCCCCCACTTACCCTCACACCAGCCTGATCACCCCCCAACTACACCCCCCTGCTGGCCTGATCAACTACAACTGCCCTCACTGCCTTCCTGATTGCCCCTAACCGCCTCTGCTATGGCCCCACCACCTTGGCTTTGTCTGGAAGGAGGTCCAAAAGATCTCCTGGAAGGTCTCTCAGTCTAATTAGCATATTACCCTTTTATTTATATAGATCCTGAGACTTTTAAACAATGAATAATCTGACCACCTGACAATGTAATATGGCAGGTTGATAATATTGATTTCTATAATGCTAAATGAGTAATTTCTAAGTTATCTGGTATCCTGTCTAATAAGGAAGAATATGCAAATTACCATCACACCATCACAAAGATGGTGGCACCCACAGTGGAGGCAGGGTTTCCATAACACAAGATGGCTGCACCCACAGCAGAGGCCGAGTTCTCATAATGAGCCTTAATGAGCAATCAGCAGGGACCTGAGGCTGCCTGAAGCTAAGTTGGGCAGGGGACCTGGGCTGTGTCACCTCGCCTGATGAGGCTTGACAGGGCACCTCAGGCTTCACCCACACACACTGGCACAAGGCCAGAGGACCTCGGGATGCACTCCCCACCCCATCACTGGGCCAGGGGGTCTGATGCCATGCTTTCTTCCCTGACAGGGCTTGACAGGGCACCTCAGACCACACCCCTACCACAGTGCCAGGGGATCTGAGGCTGCGACTCCCCCCACCCCCACAGGGCTTGGTGGGCAATCTCAGGCCACATCCCCCGGCAAGGGGGATCTTGATGCGGAACCTGAAGGCGCACCCCACACCTTGCAGGACTTGACAGGTGACCTCAGGCCACACCCCTCATCCAGCAGGGCTTGACAGGGGACCTCAAGGAGTACCCCCCACCCCAGCCCAGGCCAAGGGACCTCATGCTGTTCCCCTCCACCCTGGGGCCAGGCCATGGGGATTTCAAGCATCACCCCCTGCCCAGCGAGGCTTGATGGAGAACCTCAGGCCCCACTGCCCATCCTGGCGCTGGGCCGAGGGACCTTAGGCCATGCCTCTCGCCCTTGTGCTAGGGCAGGGGAATTAAGAGTATGCTGGGGGACCTGAGGCTGCATCCCCCACCTTGAGGGGCTTGATGGGGGACCTGAAGCTGTGCCCCTATCCAGTGCCAGATCAGGGGACTCGAGGCAGCACCCCTCGCCCAGTTGCCCAGTGATACTTGACATGGATGGTGCCAGCTGGGTCTGGATCTCACCCAATGGAGGTGGGGCTGCCTGGGGCTGGGTCTCATGCTATTTGAGGCACCATGGGAGGGCAGGGAGTTGACTCTGTCCCACAGCATGCCCAAGATTCTGACAGGAGGAAGATTTTCATATACATTTTACTAATTTTCTTTCATCTCTGACACTTAAGAGAAAGGGCAAATAGCAATATTAAAATATTTACTCTAATTAATCCCCCTTTAATGTGCATGAATATGAATTTTGTGCACTGGGCCACTAGTTTACAATAATGACTCACTTATTTCATTCAGATTCTTCTCACTGATAAAATAGACATGATAAATCTCAACTTACATATTAATATCTGCCTATGAAGACAGATATGTATATACCAGTCATCTGTCCACATTAATTTTCAGTTTTTCTTTAGCTAATATTTTGGGTGTCTACCAATGAGAAGCATGATGTAAAGCAATTTACAATTACAGTCTCACATAATTATCACATTGCTTTATTAGCTATGAGGTAGATGATTTTATTCTTAATTTATAAAAGAGGCAATTGAGGCTGAGAAATTAAATAGCTTAAGTAAGGTTACATAGCTCAAGGAAGTCCTAAAATAGAGAGACTCTATCCCTCTCCATTCCACTCAGGGAAAAAATCAATAAAATATATATTTTTAAATTTAACTGGAATTCTGTATTTTATTTGCTAATATGGTAATCCTGTGAATAAGGCAATTGTAAGTAGGGCTTCCTAATGCAGGATACCAGTTAGTGTTTCCCTGGAGTTTTAGAAAAACAGCCTTGATATGGAACATAGTGGTTGGATAGTGTTATCAGTGCTGTGCTTTTAAGTGGGGGGAAATTTTTTTTTGGAAAGGAGGGAAATAAATTTAACAATATCCTGTTCTTTTTTGTTATATATAATTATTTAAAAATTTGCTACACAGAGTTTCAGAAATCAATTTCTTATATTTTCTGGCTCATACAATGTGGCATCATTGCACCTGAATTTTAGGGTAAAATTCAGTGATGGAACTAAACTATTGGAAAAAGAAAGTAATATTTTGTGAGCCATGATTTTTGCTACTCCATGATGACACAGTGAACTAGAAAAAAGCATTGACCTTGAGTTAGAAAATCTCAGTCCTGCTCCCAGCTGTCACTTAGTAGGCAAGTGACCTAGGAAAAATTATCTATCTTCTATGAACTTCACATCTTTATTTATATAATAGGAATAATTTTTGTCCAGTCTGCTTCACATAGTTGTTAACAAACCTAAATGATATAATAGACACATAAAGTTCTGTAAGTTATACAGCACTATTTAAATTATAAAAAAATAGCTTTAAATGGCAACTATGACATTGAAAATACTAATATTTAATAAATTATGTTCCTTTCAGAGAAACTTGTTCTTTTATTATTTTTGGAAGCAAGAAAAATATTTAATTGCTATATGATTAACTATTCTGGTATTTTATGCCTATGTAAGACCAGTTGAAATCGACTTGTTATAAGCTGAGTAAAGGTAATTAATTTACAGTGTCCTAGTGATGATGTGAGATTATGTAACTCTGGATTATGCAATCACATATAACATATATGTGCTCACAAAAATGTTCCAAACACTGTCAGTGACATGCTGTATGATGATGGTATAATAAGTCTTAAAAATAATTTTGAAACAATTATATTCAGTGACTGGATGACATTCCATTAAAATATTGCCAATGAAAATTTATCAAAAAGGAAAATCTCAAGTTTCTTTGATGATTAAGGAAGCTGATCCCCTGTCAATTTAAATGTTTGTAATAGCAATACTCTCATTTATTAGAGATAATTTACATCTTCCTTATTGCACATATACATATATGAAAGGTACAAAAAAAGTCACCCTTATGTCATTGGCAGAGCATGCAGCAGGAGCCTTGCATGAACTCTGGTTCTTTGAGCTGTTCTGAGTCCATATATTCTAAATTCTTCCTGACTACCCAGAGCCAATTCTTCTTGGAACCCTGCCCACTGTACTAATTGTTGGATATGTAGTCCAAGTTCCTCCTTTATCCTCTGCTCACTAGTTACAGGTGTTGGGTCTGAGCCCCTCTGCCTGGGGCTGGACCTCCTAGGATGCTGCATCTTAGACAGAGAAGTCATGAGAAGTTGTAGGTGTATATACTAGTAAGAATGAGTATTACTGAAGCCAGTGACCTTATAGCCATCAGACAAGAACAGTCCCCACAGCAAAGTCCATACAGGCAGGCAACAGGACACTGGCTGGTGAACATATATCTTTCCCATAAAGCAGCATCAGTCTCTGTACCCAAAGCTATTATCTGCGCCGCCACACTCTAAAATCCATAGAAATAGCCTGGGGTGATCAAGGACATCCTAGCAATACCTGAGCTCTGCGGCTCTGCAGTTTCTCCTGTCTCTCCTGCCCAGCTGCTCTCTCCAACACACTTCTCACTCCATCTTCAGCCAACTCCAGCCAACTAGCTGGTCAGTAACCTACTTTTACACTGTTTAGACAAAGAAGGCTTCGTGCCAACAGTGAGACCAATCATATTGGCTACTGAGGGGGCATACTGTACTTTGCACCTGCTCATGGTATCTTGGCCTGATTAGGTTCCCAGGCTCAGAGTCCTTGAACATCTTGCTTAGGCACATGCTCAGAGCAGCCTTTGGCCATTCTGATGTATTGATAACAAGGCCTCTGTGCTTCCACTGGCCTTGACTATCTGGGGACCTGACGTGGTTCCCACAGTCATGACATCTATTTCTATGATTTACGACTCCTACTATAATATTGCCTTCAACATCTATTGATTTCATAATGGAAACAAAGCTACAGAAATCAAGCAGAGGCAGATTCTTCATGGTGCTACATGTTAAAAAATAATCAGTCTGTTTTTAGCTAAACCTTTTATGTTAAGCCATTGGGTTTCTCTGTCTCTTTCTGTCTCCCCCTCCTCTAATTTTAAATGTGATTTTTTTAAATGAGTATGCTTATTGCACATTAAAATGAAAACTTAGGAATCACTAGTCTTTTCACGACAATTAATTCTCACATTGGCTTCCAGCAATATTTTGAGATTTGTTCTCAAATATTTATTTTATTTTTAAAATATATTTTATTGATTTTTACAAAGAGGAATGGAGAGGGATAGAGAGTTAGAAACATCGATGAGAGAAAAACATGGATCATCTACCTCCTGCACACCCCCTACTGGGCATGTGCCCACAACCAAGGTACATGTCCTTGACTAGAATCCAACCTGGACCTTTCAGTATGAAGGCCAACACTCTATCCACCGAGACAAACCGGTTTTGGCTATTCTCAAATATTTTAATGTATTATTTGAAACTCAAAGGATGTTTAGTCTCTATGATTTCATGACAATATATATAGATTTTTATCAAAGAATTTCTGTCAGAGAGACCCAATCAGTAATTTTTAATGGGGTTGTTTAATCTTTATCCTTTTTTTTTCTCATGTGAAAGTATTGAAATGTCCTTTTTAAGGCATCCCATTAACTACAGTCTGGTTGGAAACATGACAGATATAAAGGGGTCATTGCAGCATTGACCTAATTATGAACATTCTTCTTTTATCAAAGTATTTTTAGGTTTGATTATTTGGTCCCATTAAGCCTGAATGAAAAGTTAGATATTTCCCCCTGTTCTGTTATTGCAAATTTCCTACATTCTTAACTCTATTTTCAGAATAGATTTTTATATTGCTAAAGTAAAACTCAAGTTTAATACATTATTGATCATCTGCAGATACTGATCTGAGATTCAGTAATGTTCAGGTCAAAGAACTTTATTTTTGGCACCAAAGACCACTTTCCTCCCCTTTATTTCAAGGCATTGGTGTCCGTTTCCTTTCTCTAGCTTAGAAGCTGATATTACTTTCTTTTCCCTTTACTATTTAATATTAAGAGGGTCATCTAATGGTCTTCCCAGGATTATTTGCTTTTTAGAGTTTGACACCATGAGAAAAACTAAAGATGCACACCAGCACACAGAGATTTTCATGTACTTGATTAGTGTTTCCTCTATTGTATCAAATGTCCCCCTTTAAGTATTTTAAACATTTTTTCTAATTATAGATATAAGTCCTACGCACTTTGAAAAATAAAAAAAACAGAAATGTAAAATTGTCTTTAATCATAGGACTCAGAGAGAATTACTTTAGCATTGTAGTGTATCACTTTGACTTCTCTGTCTTCCTATTTCTTTCTGTCTCCTAGATCAAAATGTGCATCATTTTGCATATTTTAAATATTTTTTCATTAGACATTTTGCTGTATTTTTATGTTATTATAGACTATTTAAAATTCACCAATAGCTAAAAATATTTCACATTATGATTACATAAGTTTAAAATTAATATGCCAAATCAATATGCCAAATCTGGGTATTTGTGTTGCTTCCAATCTTTAGCTATCATAGAAAATCTCTCATTAGAACTTGTGGATAAATCCTGGATCTCATCACTGATTAAATCCCCAAATTTGGAATTATTTACTAAACTTATGAATCTTTTTGAGGCTGTGAAAAAGCATGTGTGTTTCATTGCATTCTGCTCTCAGTAGGATTTAATGCATTTTTTAAAAAAAGTCTCATGGATTTAACAGGTTAAGATGAAATATAAATATTTTCTCTTTTTAAATTATATTTGTTGATGTATGGAAGTTTTAAAATTAGATGGTAACCCTGGCCAGTGTAGCTCAATTGGGTCAGCATCATCTGTGCACTAAAAGGTCACCAATTGAATTCCCAGTCAGTGCACATGCCCACTTTTCAGGCTTGATTCCCAGTAGGGGGCATGCAGGAAGCAGTCAATCAAAGTTTCTTTCTCACATGTATGGTTTTCTCTCCCTTTTTCTCTCTGTAAAAATAAATCAGTGGAAGTTAGATGGTCAACCTATAAATCATCTCCATTTGGGTTTCTTCTATTGCTTCTATATTTCAAAAATTATCCATTCTGACTGAGATAAGTAAATTTCAACCCATATTTTCTTTTAGTTTATAGAGTCTCAGGATATATACAACTTTCTTTTTTTGGAAAAATACAATGAGCTTTATAAAAATTAAAGCAAGTTATTTTTAGATATTCAGAAAATTTATAAAAGTATAAAGAAGAAAGTAAAAAATGAACCTGATTCCTACCATTGTCTTTACTCAACAAATACTAAGCATGCACTATGTGGCACAACACAGTGGAAAGCAGGTCCCTGATTTTGCTGAACATACAATCTAACTAGGAAGCACAGGGGTAAATACCATTTATGGGGTGTGTCCTTAACAATAGCATATAACCTACGTTTTCATGAGGAAGTTATAGGTAATCTGAGAAATGATGAATAAGAACTTCTTAGCAATGCAAGAGTGTTCCAAGGCAGAGAGAACGGTGCAAGATGTCTGAAACTAGGGTGCAACTCAATTAATTGGGCATCATCCCATGCAGTGTCAGGGCACATACCTGGCTTGCAGGCTAGATCCCTGGTATGGGGGTTTGGGAAGCAGCCAATCAATGCTTTCTTCTCATCTCTCTCTCTCTCTCTCTCTCTCTCTCTCTCTCTCTCTCTCTCCCTCCTTGCCTCTCCCTTTCTCTCTCTCTAAAAATCAATAAAATATTTTTAAAAATAGGATAGCCAGTGTTTAATAGCTGAGGTGAGAACAATGAGAGATAAAAGTATAGATAGGGTTTAGGTTAAGAAGGCCCTTAAGAGTCATGTTAGGCATGTTAGTTACTTTAACATTGTGAGATATTGAAAATTGTTGTTACATTTACACATGCTTCCAATGAGACTTTTTACATGTACACATGTTTAAAATCATAAAATATGGAAATGAGGTTATGCTATACACACATTAAAAAATATATTTTATTGTTTTTTTACAGAGAGGAAGAGAGAGGGATAGAGAGTTAGAAACATCAATGATAGAGAATCATCGATCAGCTGCCTCTTGCACACCTTGTACGGGGGATGTGCCCGCAATCAAGGTACATGCCCTTAACCGGAATCGAACCTGGGACCCTTCAGTCTGCAGGCCAATGCTCTATCCACTGAGCCAACTGGTTTTGGCAACACACACACATTTTTTATTATTTGTTTGTGTAATTCACTCATGTACTCAAAACTATTTATTAAAGGACTGGTATGGGCCAGATACCATAGTAGGTAAACAAAACAGAAAAAAATATCTACTCTAATGGATGTTTCATTCTATGGGAAATAGAGACAAAGGACAAATAAGTATATACTAGACACATTCAAAATGTAAAGCAGATTAAGTTGTCAGAGATTATGAACAATATCATTCTGATTAGGGTGCAATCTCATTTTATTTATTTTTTATTGATTGTTAGAGAGAAACAGAAAATACACATCAATTTATTGTTCCACTTATTTATGCATTCATTTGTTGATTCTTATATGTACTCGGACCAGGAATCAAATCACAACCTTGGGGCACCAGGGCAATGCTCAAACCAATTGAGCTACTGGCCAGGGGTAGGTTAGTGTAGATTCCCCAGAAACAAAACTTGTGATGAGAATTCTTGAGCAAGTAGTTTATTGAGAGTGCTCTCAACTGGTAAGGGCATGAGAAGCAAGATAGTGCAGAGGAAGAAGCTAGACAAAGGTATAATTTCAACCAATATCTAGTCTTAGTCTGATCCTAGGGGAAGCTCATGAATGACACCCTAGCTTTCTATCCCTCCCAAAGTACATGGGACCCTGCTATATTATCTGCTCTTTTACAGTAAAGCCATTCCCATTCTAGCATGTTGCCACCCTTAGCCTATGGAATATTTTTTCACCTTACAATTTTGGCAACTCTGCTTCATTTGATGTGAGCCATCACTTGTGTTAAGCTTCTAAGAGCTATCCAGCAGTGTATTAGAACCACTAAGCAGGGTCCTTACTATAAAAAAAAGTTTCATTCTACCAACAAACTTTCATTTATCCATCTTTATTTTCTTCCCCTTTCATACAACACTCTTCGGATCTTTTCCCAGGTATACTTTCCCAGTTACTGCCAGTACTTTTCAGCCAAGTCCTATACCATTTTGGTGTGTGATTCTTCTACTCCCTTGGCAGACATAGGACTTCCCCAGTAGAATCAGGCTGACCTCCGAATCTAGTTGTTGGTCTGGAGTCCAAGAGGTAAGGTAGGGCCAGGTCCTGAGGAGGGCCAACATTGTCTTATAAGACAGTTACCTCATTGAGACTTCTGCATACTCTTTAAGCAAGAGGCCCTCTCTCCTTGAACAAGAGAAAGTGGGGGCATTCTTCAGGCCCAGAAAGTTAAGGAGAAGCAGAATTCAAGTTGATCAAGTTAATCTACCTAGATATTGTTATTCACAGTCTTTTAAGGCCCTGCTCTTTCTCTATCAGGACCCTGACTTTGGCATAGGAGAGTTGCCTATGCTGAGAATTCAAACTCTTGTGCAGTTAAACTCTTATGATCTGTGTCAGTCTGCACCCTAACTCTAGTAAGTGAAGATCTTTTGAAAATGCCCAAGGAGACCCTCTAACCCTCACACATTGATTTACATTGGTAATTAAGTGACCTGAGCCTGTCATTTACCCCCTTCAAAGCATCATTGGACCCTAGCAATAGCTTTCCAAAACCCTAGTCGAGTTTTTACTAAAATCTCCCATATTTTACAAACACGACTTTATAAAAGCTAGTGCATAACTACATTCCACACATTACTATTATTGGGGTACTATTGCCTTTTAGCCAATGAAACTTTTTCCTAGAACTTCTCATGATACCAACTGTATTCATTCATATTCCAAAGAAGCAAGCCTGAGATGGGATCTTTAAGAAATTGATTTATTGAGGGAGCACCTACAGGTGAATTCTCTTACAAAGCAAGGGAAGTAGAGCAAGTAGAGCAGAGAAAGACCCAAGGCAAAAATGTGCTTTTAACTGAAGTCTAGCCGGTTTAGATGGGAGGCTCTGGAACATGAACAATACCACAAAGTTATGTCACCTTGAGGCAAGGGTCTGTACTGTGTACTAGCAACTCTCAGGCGTATCTAAGAAAAGCAACTCTGGGGTGTTGAGGTCAGTTCTCGAGAGGATGGAACTGTGCAGTGTTAGCATCCAATACTCATTGCAGCTAGGAAGATAGTTACCACTCAGTAAAGGGGATCCCAACAGGACACCAACAACTTTTGATGTATGGGCTCAGGGGAAAAATGTATGCAGAAACCTGAAGAAAACTATGCCACTGGCTTGGGGAAGAACATTCTAGCAAACTAAATGGCCGTGAGGTGAGAATATCCTTGGTGCATTCTAGTAATAATAGAAAGGCCTATGCTGTAGGAGAACTGTAAGTGAGGGAGAGTAGTAGATTCAGTCGGAGAAGAAGTAGAGCCCGATTGTAAGCAGTTTTATAGGCCATGAAATTAACCTTGGATTTTATTCTGAATGAGATGGAGAGATACAGGAGGGTTCTTCATAGGGAAGTGACTTTTTCTGACTGAAAATTTTAAAAGACATAATCAGGCTCTTGAGTTGAAAATACTATATAATAAAGAGGTAATATGCAAATTGACCAGGCCTGCAGGGGAGGACAGTTAGGGGTAAACAGGCTGGCAAGGGAGCAGTTAGGCCTCAATCAGGCTGGCAAGGGAGAGGTTAGGGGGTGATCAGGCTGGCAGGCAGAAGAAGTTAGGGGCAATCAGGAAGGCAGGCAGGCAAGAAGTTGGGAGCCAGAATCCTGGATTGTGAGAAGGATGTCCAACTGCCAGTAGGGGTCCAAGATTTGAGTGGATGCAGGCCTCACTGAGGGACACACACACACCCTTGCATGAATTTCATGCACCGGGCATCTAGTAGATTATAAAATAGTTACAAGATAAGTTTTTGGCCCTGGCCAGGTGACTTAGGTGATTGGAGCATCATCCTATACCTAGTTGGTCAGGCCACTCCCAGGTTGTGGATTTGCTCCCTGGTTGGGGAACATACAGAAGACAACTGATTTATTTTTCTCTCTCATGTCAATGTTTCTCTCTCCCTCACTATCCCTCCTCTATATTAAAAAAAAAAAGGATCCTGGCTGGTGTTGCTCAGTGGCGAAGCATTGAAATATGAATCAGGATGTCACAGGTATAATTCCCAGTCAGGGCACATGCTCAGGTTGTGGGCTGGGTCCCCAGTGTGAGGCAAGCAGGAGGCATCCAATCATCTCTCATCATTGTGTTTCTATCTCTTTCTCCCTGTCCCTTCCTTTCTGAAATCAATAAAACTGTTTTTAAAAATCAATGGAAAATATACTGGGGTGAGGATCAAAAACAACCAACCGAACAACAACAAAAAAAACTGTTGTAATACTCCAGGCAACTGTATTTGTGGTTTGGATTAAAGCTGTATTAGAAGAGATGATGAGAAGTGGTTGTTGGATTGTGGATATATTTTGAAGATAGTTCTAAAAGAATTTGTTGATGGTTTTCATGTAACCTGTATGAGAGAGAAGTAAGGAAGCTTTAGGCCTGAATATCTGGAAACATAGATGAAGTAAATTGTGAGAATAATAGATCTTTTTTTTGAGAATAGAAATTAAAAGTTTGGATTTGATGTCTTACTTTGAAATGTAATTTAGAATCAATTGCAAATTTAGAATAGGTAGTTTGATATGCAACTATTGAGTTTTTAATTGATTAAAATAATTCTGTATTATTTAACAGTCAGATAATTTCTATTATTTGCTGCTGATATGAACAACATTGCCATAGCTATCTTTTAATATACATTGTTGTACATTTGTCTAATTCTTTAAATGAGATTTATGGAAGTGGAAGTTCTTACTTCAGATATTAGATATATAATATAAAATTACTCTCCACAATTTTATACTCATTTAACACTCTAACAGTGTACTGTTTCTTAACACCATTATCAACCTCACATATAGGATGGAACAATAGTAGGTTTATAAGTGTTATGTAGAAAATAATGCAATAATTAGTAAATAACAATATAATAATAACTGTGTTTCATGGACTCATAATTGTAAAATTACTTTTGTCCCACCCTGTATTTTTATTCTTTTAAATAATTGGTACCCTGACAAGTTAAAAATGGCATTTTGCTTATGACTGATAAGATTATGGATCTTTGTTCTACTGTTTGTTGATCTATCTCTTTTTCCTTTTATTGTATTTTTTGTTTAATTTCTTGGGATGCCATCACAAAGTAGCACAGACTGGGTGTATTAAACAATATAACAGTTGTTCAAGAGGCTATAAGTCTGAGATCAAGTTGTTGGCAGCATTGATTCCTTCGGAGGTCTCTCTTGGGCTTGTAGATAGCTGTCTTCTTCTGGTGTCTCTATACAGTCTCTAATCTCCTCTTTGTATAAAGACACCAGTGAAATTGAATTAGGCCCACTCATATGCCCTCATTTTACCTTATTTACCTCTTTGGTGCCTCTATCTCCCAACACAGCCACATTGGGGGTTAGTGCTACACATAGAGATTCGGGGGGAGGGGCATAGTGCAGCCCATGGTACCAGGGTTATTAACTGTTTCCCAAAACATTACAATTATATTTGTAGTAGTGTTTAAATTCTATTTTGCCTGTAATTATGGATTTTGTCTTGTCATAAATAAATTTAAATTTAACTCCTTAATTCATCTGAGTTTAAATATGTGTATATGGTACAAGATAAGCTTCAATATGATTTTTTGCCAATCATCTTCAAACTATTTATTGCAAAGCTATTATTTTCTGATTCTTTACTTACCTTGCATTAAGAAATGTTTCATCAAGCATACATTCATTTTTGAGTTATCGCCATGTTGTTTTAACTGTTGTAACGTTTTAATGCTTTAAATAGTTGGTTAGATTTATTATATTCCCTCCCACTGCTTTCAATTTTTATAATAATCTTAACCATTTTGCTTGTTCACTTTTATTTTCAACACAATCTTTGGATTCATTCTGTTAAGGTTTCCTAAAAAAATTCATTGAAATTTTTATTGTAAAATTGTTCATATTTTATGTTAGATTTATTTCTAGATGGCTTATGGGTTTGGTTGCTTTGTAAATGTCACCTTTTTCCTAATTTTTTTTCCTTACAAGTTATTTCTAATATAAAGGAAATACATTTATTTTTGTATATTTATATATTCTTTTGTTTACCATTTTATTGAACTCGTGTTATTTCTAAATTCATGTTCTTGCATTTTTAGGCATATAATAAATGGTGATAATTCTGTGTACTATTTAAAACACATAACTTATATCTCTATTTCATGTATCATTGTGTTAGCCAAAAATATCCATATGAATAGTCACTTCTAATGGTGATAGCAAGTATTCATATCTCAAACTTTAATTTCATTGCAGCATGTCATTTCTGTGTCTTTTACCTACTCCTGAAATTGGCTCTATTGATGTAATCTGTATGAATGCTCATATGTAAAATCTTGTTTATTTTTTATTGAATTTCATTTTACATAGACTGTTTTATTAAGTAATTTACTATGTGAAAGGAAGTGAATAAATAAAAAGAAGTGGGCAATACTTTCTATTTCATGCTTTTCATAATTCCCCAGGTAATAGCTTTAATAGTGTAGCTCAATATTTTATTAAAAGTACTCAATTAAAATCAATAAACATCATGGCATACTTGGAGTATGCAAGGCTCTGTGCCACAAGCTGAGCATATAGACAGATTAAGGTTTGTCTTTAGCCTCAGAATTTTCTTTTTAGTAAGAGAGACAGACACATAAACCAATAAATGCAATACATTTGGTTTATTCAGGGTAAAGTGAAAACACCAAAGATGGTATAGTCAATTCTATCTGGGTCAGTAGGAGAGTTTTTTTTCTGGGGACATGGAGGAGATAACACTTAAGATGACTCTTGAAAGTTGGATGAGTTTTTGGAAGGCAAGCAAGCAAGAAAAAAAACATTGCAAAAGGAAGGAACAGCATGAGGCTGTTTCTAGGTGTGAAATAGTCTAGTGTATTTGAGGTTTGGTTGTAATTCAGTATTGCTAGCCTTTATTGTTAGGCATTAAGGAACCAGAACATTCAAATCAAAATAAAATATGTTTGTATTATTTGCCACTTATGATGATTTGTGACTTTCCTCTCCTCCTAGGTTTTAGTATAGATCATTAAGAATTGACTAAAGCAAGGATAAAGTAAGATAACTTAAAGAGCTCAGAAAAACAGTGGTACATTATTAAGTGAATTACTGGCTTACTATTAAGATTCATTTCCTTTTAGTACAGTGGTTGAGGCTATTAATTGTACCCTAATATTCATTCTCCCTTTCATCAATAGAAATATAATTTATGTTGGGCATTTTTCAGGCTCCCTTGTAGGTATATAAGGCCAGCCATATGACTATGTTTTAGGGAATGGAATGTGAACAAAAATGGTGGACTCAACATACAGGCCATTCCTTTTAAAGAAAGAGGCATTCCCTCCTTTTCAGTCTTTACATCTTCCCCATACTGGAACATAAACAGATTAGTAGGAGCTATAAAATTATCCTGGCCAAGGAGATAGTAGCTATGTTTTGATGACATTAGATCAGTAGGTTAGAAGGAACCAGGGTCCCTGCTGATTTTGAAGCTGCCTGCCCAGATTTTGAAGCAAACGAAAAATAAATCTCTCTAGTTTGATCAACTGCTATTTGAGATCTCATAGTTATGGCACCAAATTAGTATCTATCAGAACACAGACACTATTTCTAGAAAAGCATTAGAAAAAAATTTAAGCGACTGTGGACATGTGAGTAAATTATCCAATGGAAATTATGCATTGGTAACCACGGCGAATGCTGATGGAACAGAGAATTCTACTATAGCATCCTTCTTCGTTTATACTGGAGATAACACAAAATGAATCTTTATTTTCATATTTCAAATATCTCAAATTACACAGAAATGTTTTTTCACATATTGACAAAATTAACGTCAAAAGAATAGTAATATTCACAATGGGGAAATTGTCCAGTGTGGCAAATAATTCATATAATTTATAATACATCCATATTAAGCTATTTCTGACCTATTGTACTTGAAAAAAGTAAAAAGAAAAATAATCAACTCAACTAATCCAGGAGCTCAGTGCCACTGTGATCCCTCAGAGGAAGGTCTCCTTAGATACCAGGAGCTGAGTGACTGTGTGCTCATGGACATTGTTCAGAATAATCATTAGGAGAAAACTGAGGTTGTGAGTTTGATGGCTTTACATATTCTCCTTTTTACAAGGAGATCAAAGCAAGCTGAAAATATACTTTTCAGAAACATTGATGTATAAATGTAGTACAGCTGATGCAATATTATCAGATGAATAAATAAATTAAGGATCTCTATTTTTCTTTTATATATATTTTATTGATATTTTTACAGAGAGGAAGGGAGAGAGATAGAGAGCTAGAAACATCAATGAGAGAGAAACATCGACCAGCTGCCTCCTGCACACCCCCTACCAGGGATATACCTGCAACCAATGTACATGCCCTTGACCGGAATCAAACCTGGGACCTTTCAGTCTGCAGACCAACACCCTACCATTGAGCCAAACCGGTTTTGGCAGGATCTCTATTTTACTGTGATATACAAAGCATAAATGGCTGCTGAGATTAATTAATAATTTAATTGAATCTAAGGGATTCTTTTATGTACAATATCATGTCATATGCAATAAGGACAATTTTACTTCTTCTTTTCCAATTTGGATGCCTTTTATTTCTTCTTCTTGTTTAATTGCAATGGCTAGTACTTCCAATACTATGTCAAACAGGAGTGGTGAGAGTGGGCATTCCTGTCTTGTTCCTGTTCTTAGAGGTAATGGTTTTAGTTTATGCAAATTGAGTATGATGTTTTCTGTGGGTTTATCATATATAGCTTTTATTATGTTGGGGTATGATCCTTCTATTCCCACCTTGTTGAGAGTTTTTATCAGGAAAGTGTGTTGGATTTTATCAAGTGATTTTTTTGCATCGATTGATATGGCTATATGATTTTTATCTATCAATTTATTTATGTGATGTATCACATTTACTGATTTGCGGATATTGTACCATCCTAGCATTCCCAGAATAAATCCTACTTGGTCATGGTGTATGATCTTTCTGATGTACTGCTGGAGCTGATTTTCTAGAATTTTGTTGAGGATTTTGGCATCTATGTTCATGAGGGATATTGGCTTATAATTATCTTTCATTGTGTTGTCTTTATCTGGTTTTGGTATTAGGGTGATGCTGGCTTCATAGAAGGAGTTTGGCAGTGATACTTCCTCTTGAATTTTTTGGAATATTCTGAGGAGGATAGGTTTTAGTATGTCTTTGAATGTTTGGTAAAAACTCTCCTGTGAATCTATCTGACCCTGGGCTTTTGTTTGCTGGCAGCTTTTTGATGACTGTTTCAATTTCTTCCCAAGTCAATGGCCTATTGAGATTTTTAGATTCTTCCTGATTGAGTTTTGGCAGGTTATATTTTTCTAGGAATATGTCCATTTCCTCCAGGTTCTCCAGTTTCTTGGAATAGAATTGTTAATATTTTGTAACAATCCTTTGTATTTCAGCAGGGTCTGTTGTTATTTCACCTCTTTCATTTCTGATTTTGTTTATTTGGGTCCTCTCTCTTTGTTTCTTGGTTAGCCTGTCTAGAGGTCCATCAATCTTGTTTATCCTTTCAAAGAACCAGCTCTTGGTTTTGTTTATCTTATGTATTGTTTCTTTGGTCTGTATGTAGTTTATCTCTGCTCTGATTTTTAATGTTTCCTTCCTTCTGCTTACACTGTGCTTTTCTTGTTGCTCCTTTTCTAACACTTTGAGTTGTAGAGTTAGATAATTTATTACCATTTTTTCTTGTGTGTGTGTGTGTGTGTGTGTGTGTTTGTGTTTTTGTTTTTTGCAGTAGGTTTTTAGAGCTTTGAACTTCCCTCTCAAGACTGCTTTTGCTGTGACCCATAGATTTTTAATTGTTGTGTTTTCATTGTCACTTTTTTGCCAGGATGTGTTTAAATTCTTCCGTGATTTCTCTGGTAACCCAGTTCTTGTTCAATAGCATGCTACTTAGTTTACATGTATTTGATTTCTTTAGATTATTTTTACTGTAATTGATTTCCAGTTTTATGCCACTATGATCTGAGAAGATGCTTGATATTATTTCTATCTTCTTGAATTTAAAGAGACTTTGCCTATGTCCCAACATGTGGTCTATCTTTGAAAATGACCCATGTGGACTTGAGAAGAATATATATTCTGTGGCTTTGGGGTGCAATGTTCTAAAGATGTCAATTAATTGCATCTGGTCTAGAGCATCATTTAGGATTGATATTTCTTTGCTGATTTTTTCTTTAGATGATATGTCCAAAGGTGACAATGGGGTATTAAAATCTCCTACTATGATTGTATTGCTATTTATATCTCCCTTAATGTCACCCACCAGTTTTTTTTATGTATTTGGGTGTTCCCATATTGGGTGCATATACATTTACCAGGGTTTTTTCTTCTTGTTGGATTGCTCCCTTTAGTATTATGAAGTGGCTTTCATTATCTCTTGTTATGTCCTTCACTTTGAGATCTAATTTGTCAGATATAAGTATTGCTACCCCAGTTTTTTTTTTTCATTTCCATTCACCTGGAAAACCTTTTTCAACCCCTTCACCCTCAGTCTGTGTGTGTCTTTTTTTTCTTCCTGAAATGGGTTTCTTGTAGACAGCAGATATATTGGTCTTGGTTTCTTATCCAATCCGTTACCCTATGTATTTTGATTGGGGAATTTAACCCATTTACATATAAAATTATTATTGATAGGTACTTATTTGATGCCATTTTATTCTATACCCCTGTGTTCCTTCTTTGCTTCCTATTTCTTTTATTTTTTTTTTATTTTTACACTAGACCTTTTTAGCATTCTTGCATTGCTGGTTTGGTGGAGATAAATTCCTTTAGTCTTTTTTTTTTTTTTTTTATCTGTGAAGCTCCTGATTTCACCTGCAATTTTGATTGATAGCCTTGCTGAGTGAAGTATTCTTGGATTCAAACACTTCCTTTGCATGACTTTTTATATTTCATCCCATTCCCTTCTGGCCTAATGAGTTTCTGTTGAGAAATCAGTTGCTAATCTGATGGTGGTTCTTTTATATGTAACTTTCTGTCTCTCTCTGGCTGCTTTTAAGATTCTTATTTTCTCATTGGTGTTTGCCAATTTAATTATAAGGTGTCTTGGCGTTGGTCTTTTGGAATTCATTTTGCTTGGGACTCTGGGAGCTTCTTCGATTTGTGTGGGTTTTTATTTTATTTCAGTAAAGTTTTCTGTCATTATTTCTTAAAACAGGTTTTCTATGCCTTCCTCACTTTCCTTTCCTTCTGGAACCCCTATTATTCTAATATTGTTTTGTTTTCTATTGTCGCAAAATTTCCATAGGCTCTCCTCCTGCTTTTATTTTATTGTTTGTAGAAGCTGCTCCAATTCGATATTTTTTCCATCTTTTCTTCCAGCTCACTGATTCAGTCCTCTGCTTCTTCTAGTAATGCTTTCTATTGAATTCTTTACAGTAGACATGCCATTTTTCATTTCTTCTTGGTTCATCTTCATTTCTTCTTGGTTTTTCTTCATTTCCTCTTTTTTTTTTTTTACTCATATTGTAAACTTGTCTTCCAATCTTTTTAGCCTTCTTATGATCATTACTCTGAATTCTTTCTTTGGTAAATTGCTTGGTTCTAACTAATTTATTTCCTTTTCTGGTGATGCCTGCTTTTCTTTCATATGCAAGCTGTTTCTTTGTCTCCCTATGATCTCTCTTTTCAGGATGTCTGGTTATGTAGTTCTCTCTCTCTCTCTCTCTCTCTCTCTCTCTCTCTCTTTCTCTCTCTCTCCTGTGGTGATTTAAAGGCACAAAATACAACATAATCAGGTACAACATACTAGGCATTGAACAGAAATGTGTTTGCGATAGTAATATCCTCCAATAAAGGTGACCATTAGAGAAATGCAAATTGGGGGGTAGGAGAGATAGAAGAGAAAGAAAAAGAGTGGCAAAGTGAAACTGGGAGAATATGGAAAAAAAAGAGAGTGAAACTAGAACGATACTAAGAGAGAAACAAGGAACTAACTATATATATATGGGAAGGAAACTCCAATAGACCAACCTTTAATCACAGCAAATGCCATCAGCAAGTATCTGGAGATTAAGACACCTTACATCATCAAATAATATCAAGCGAGGAAAGGGAAGCAGAATTAAAAACTAACTAACACACAGCTAACAGAAACATACAACCAAACAAAAAGAATAAGTCAAACAATCTCACCAAAAAAAACCATAAAACTTTGATATAGTTAACATTCAACATACAACTACAAAATGATAGAGAAAGAATTTTTTGTTTTTGTTGTTTTTGTGGTTTTTTTAGGACAGTGAAAAGAGACGTGTGTATGGGTTTGGAGCAGGGGTTGGAAATTAGATATACACAAGTAGGGTGAGATTTTAGCTGGGGGTAAACAGAAAGAATAGGGAAAAATCTAGAGCAGAAAAGGGTTAAGATAAACAGGACACCAAAACGGGAAAGGTTAGGAAGAGAGTGATGGCATAAAGGTAGTGTTGAGATAGAATAAAGCGTTGGTGAAGGAAAGGCAAAAATAAACTGTGGAACACTAATCCTGAAGTAAAATAAAGAGCAAATAATATAGCACTTAAAAAATAATAAAAATAAACAAAAATAAATAATATAAGAAAGGTAAAATAATAGTAGTAATAATGTTAATTACAAATAAAATGCATTAATTAAAAAGGTAAAAATCAAGTGAGGACAAAAGAAAAAAATAGTTTCTTGAGTAGATGTTGCAAATAATTAAAATTAAAAAATTAAAATTTAAAATTTTATTTTTAAAAAGTGCAGTAGTAAAGGTCATTCACTTCCTCTACCATTCTATTTGGCATTCCTGTTTTCCAGTCCGGATAGTATTGCAGTTCACTGCATTTCACTGCTCCTCAGTGTTGTAATCCAGTTCTGATTTTAAGCAGGCCTTGTTTTGATTTTTTATTACATTAGGGTCAATTTGTGATTTAGCCTCTGGGAGGCAGTGTATCTGGGTTGACTTCCAGGGCTTTAAAGTCTCTCTAGCTTTTTTTTTTCTTTTTCTTTTCTTTTTTTCCTCTCTGTGACATTGATCTGTGGAGGCTGGGGGACAAGTCCGATCCGACTGCACTCCCCTGTAATTCTCTGGATATGCCTCCATGTCAGATCAAAACATGTGTTTCTTTATATATTTCCCCTAATTAGGAGCCCATTCCATAATAAGGGGATATGCCTGCCCAACAGCCCAGGGCTTCTCCTTGTAAACACTGCCCCAGCTCTCCAGCTTCCATGCACATGGTGCGCATGGGCTTCTGTCTTCATGGAGACTCCCTATCCCCTCGAAATCTGACCTTCTCGCCATGTGGTAGTGCGCTCCTTTGAATCCAAGTGTCTGCGCAGCCTGGGACCAGCCTTCTGGGGCTAACAGCTGCTTGGTGGTCGCTGCGGCTGTGGATATTCAGGCCTCTGACAAGATCCACTTTTCTGTTAAAGATGGCAAGATTTTCCCCTTCCAAGCCTGTAGGTAGCTTCTGGAGGGGATCCGGCCCTGCCTTGGGTGCTTCCCAGTCAGGGGCACCCTGATCAGCAGCCCCCCACCTTCTCTTGGAGTTCGCCTGTCTCTTAGCTTGCTATCAAACACTCCCAGCACGACCCTCAGATGCTCTTTCTTTCTGCTTCAGACAAGGCTCAGAGCCCGTCCATCTAGTCTTCCACTGTTTTGTCTCTCAATTGAACCTAAGGGCTTTAACCAATATTAATTTATTTGTTTTCATTTTTTAATATTTGTCAGTATTATAGATGCTCCACATTTCCTCCCTTTTTGCTCCTCTCCACCCAACTCCCACCCCATCCTAAGCCTTTCCCATACCATTCTGTGTCCATGGATTATGCATATATACATATATGATATTTAAGCAACGTTAAAAGCTGCTTATTGTAAGCATACTAAAACCAATCACACATATCAAAATAGAGAAAAGTCTACTCGATTAGCAGGTTTGTGAAACATCATACTTTCTGGGAAGTATCTCAGGGAGATGCTGATTAGTCAGGATGAAAGATTGATCAAAGGTATAGTTATAAAGGGAATGTTGTGTGTGTGTGTGTTTTTTTTAATATCAGCTCAAAAGACTGAATACGTTTGATAAGGGATTTGGAATATTTTAGAAATGATGTCATTTAGTTTTTTGTATAATTGGAGATTTAAAATATCTATTGCAGTGAATTGAAACAAATTAGATTTCTTTGAAACGTTGATGCTGCAGATAAATCATTGGACATACGTAGAGGTTGTGTTGGGCAGTAGAGACAACACTAAAATCAGATACAAGACCAAGGGTCTCATCCTAGCTCTGCCATTAATTAAGTATTGTCAAAGGTCTTTTCCAGCTCTGAATTCTGTGATTTCCAAAAGAAATTTCAGTCTTACTAATGATAAAATTTTGTGATGTATGCCCCTTGAATCTGGAATTTGCATGGAAAACGTTTTTGAAAATTTAATTTGCAACCCATTATGATTCAGATCTTAAAACTTGGACATGAACTTAAATGAGAGAATACTTTTTCTAATTAAGATTCATGAAGAGTCATAAGTGTATTTATCTGATTAGGACCATTCATAAATGCAATAGTTTTATTGTAGGAGGACAAAGGAGGTTACATCTCCTTATATGCACAAATGACTTGTGTTTTATTAAAAACCACAGCTTGCTCATAAGTTTTATTTATAGGATAAATGGATTTGCTTTTCTCGACGATTTAAGAGGGAAATTGTAATTATAACATCAAAATGATGAAAAAGCATTTGATTTAGCAGAAAGGAATTATGTTTCAGATTTTACAGGCTTTTGGGTTTTAGGAGAACTTCATTAAATGGATTGTAACCATATATTCTCAACTCACAGAGCACATAATGAGCAATTTTGTAAAGTCACCTTTCTCTATAGGAGTGCAAAATACTATACAGAGTGACCTAGTATCATTACTATTATCTGTGGTAATTGAAGAATCTCACCTATAGAAATCTCACTTCACCAGCCACTACAAAACACTCAATGAGAAAGATAGGAGGTTACAATGAATTATACTTTTATTTACGTGACCTAATGATTTTTTTAAAATAAGGATTGGAAGATATTGGCATAGAACTAGTCCCACTAATAGAGTGACAACTCAGTATATTCCATCTAGTCTCTTTTTTATAATGACACTAACTTTATTTCATTAGTAGAGGAGAATACCCTGAAGGTTGCTCCAATACTTGGCAACATTCAAAATGACACCAATCAGTGGCAGCTACTTTAGTCAATCTGTAGAAACAATAATTTAATTAAAATGAATTTCCCCCTCAAATCTCATATTCCATGTCAGAAGTATTCTTTGTTTGCCAAGATTTTTTTTTATAAAAACTAAGTTAGACAGATGGTTGTCTCTTTGAAAGACAAGACAAAAAGCCAAAATAAAAATTTCCAAAATAGCATGCTTTCCTTAGAAATAGGAATTTGGGGATTTCCTATTTTTGAAATATATTGTGTGGAGGCTTAAAGAAAAATAAGATTATAAGTCCAAAGTTGTAGATTTATACCTTGTTAAGCCTGAAGCTCAAAGTAATATATTCATAACCTGGCTGTCCTGGCTCAGTGGTTGAGTGTCCATCTATGAACCAGGAGGTCACAGTTCCATTCCTGGCCAGGGCACTGCATGAGTTGCAGGCTTGATTCCAGTAGGAGTCATGCAGGAGGCAGACGATATGTGATTCTCTTTCATCATTGATGTTTCTATCTCTCTTTTCCTCTAAATATATATAGTACTATATGCATAATACTAATGTAATTATACAATATTGCAATCTAATCAAAGTGTTATAGGTTCAATTGCTCTCAACCTCAAACAAATAATATTGAAGCCCTAACCTCCAGAGCATGTAATTGCCAGTAAAAGAGACTGAGAAAAAGTGTCTAGTGAGAGAAAACTAGATGGTACTTAAAGGACAGCCTTGCTGTCCATGCCAAGTGCTGCTGATGGTTCAATAAAATTGGATCAGAGATTTCTCCTTTGGCTTAGGCAAAATATAAGTCATTGATGTCATTGGTGAGAGCTATTTCAAGACAAAGAAGTTGAATTAGTGAGTATAGATAAATACAGCAGTTCCTCAAGTAATTTCATTT
Source organism: Vespertilio murinus (assembly GCA_963924515.1). NCBI lineage: Eukaryota > Metazoa > Chordata > Mammalia > Chiroptera > Vespertilionidae > Vespertilio > Vespertilio murinus. The sequence goes on from OZ004710.1 coordinate 46,334,467, forward strand.
CCTTCAATGTAGTTTCATTATAATATTGATGAGATGCTATAGGAATGTAACTCTTATTTATATGTATGTTAGCCTATTTTAAAATGGCCTTCTTTATGAGTTATTTTGCTTCAAGTTGCAGTACCTATGAACAATGTTAAGTGAGGACTTAATGTATTTGGAATAGTATACTAATACCATGGTTTCAAAATAAATGCAGGTCAGGAAGTTGAGTGAGTAGAGACAAGTATTAAAAAATTGTTATAATTGAAGAGGAACAGAAAAATTGACATTTTTTGTTTGTTTATTTGTTATGTTTTAAAGGTGGGTGATAATGAGGCATATTTAAATGTTAGTGGGGTTGGTTCAGCAAAGAGTAAAGGACATAATTGAAGGATTGAATGAGTGAAGTCTTTGTGAAGGTGAGAAATGATGGGATTCAATATAGTAAGGAGTACGCTCCTAATGGATTCTTCTTTTTTAAATTAATTTCTTTATTGATTAAGGTATCACATATTTGTACTCCACCCTCCATTCCATTCCCTCACCCCCTTTTGTCCTTGACCACTGGTTAAGCTCATATGGTGCACATAAGTCCTTTGGTTGAACTCTCCCTTTTATTCCCACCTTCCCTTTGAGGTATAACAGCAACAAGCAGAAGAATATGAGGTTTAGTGTCAGTCTCTGGAGACAGACTTTCTGAATTCAGATCTTGTGTTTGTCACTTGTTTTTCTTTGTGAGCTTGAAGAAACAAATGCTTTCATTTTTCTTCCCTAAAAAAAAAAGTGGATGATATGTGCTATCTAAAGAACCAAATTCCAAGAAATAGAAATAAGATTAGCAGTTGTCAGAGGCCTGGAGTGAGGGATGGGGATGAGGAAATTGGGTGAAGGAGATCAAAAGGCACAAACTGCCAATTATAAGATAAATAAGTCCTGGTGATGTAAAGTACAGCATGGTGGCTATAGTTAACAATAGTATCTTCTATGTCTGAAAGGTGCTAAGAGAATAGATCTTAAAAGTTCTCACATGGAAAAAAGTCTCTGTAACTATCTGAAGTGAGTAATGTTGAAGTAATCTTTAACATAATTTCACAATATATACATATATCAAATCATAACATTGTACACCCCAAACTTATACAATGTTACAGATATCAATTATCCTATCAAATAAAAAAGTAATATGCAAATTAACCATCACTCTTCTACCCCCATAGACCACGACCATCAGCCACACCCACCAACCAATCAAGAACAAGTATGCAAATTAACCCAACCAAGTTGGTTGTGGCCACAGAGAGAGCAGGAGTGAGGCTGGGGATTCCCTAGTGATGGAGGAAGCCAAGCTTTCTGCACACTCTGGCCAACGCAGGCCTCCACTTAAGGTTACAAAGTTTCAATTATAGAAGATAAATAAATTCCAACAGAAATGGCTGCAGTCACAGAGTGAGCAGGAGCCTTGGCTCCACTCAAAGCTACAAAGTTTCAATTGTAGAAGATAAATAAACCCCTGATATCAAGGCCTCCACTTGGGTCTCAGGGGACCATGGCCAGCCTGCAAAGCACCACAGGCCCCTCACCCAGGCCATACCACGGCCCAAGGGAACCCCCACCCTGATCCAGGACACCCTTCAGGGTAAACCGACTGGCCCCCACCCATGCACCAGGCCCCTATACTATCTAATAAAAGAGTAATATGAGGATTGACCATCACTCCAAAACACAAGATGGCTAACCCCATGTGGTCAAAGATAGCTGCCCCCCATGTGAACACAAGATGGCCACCACACAATAGCCAGCAAGACATGGCAGTTGGGAGGGGCCAGACCTGCAAGGGAGGGCAGTTGAGGCCAATCAGGCCAGCAGGGAAGGGCAGTCGGGAGGGAGGGACCAGGCCTTCAAGGGAGAGCAGTTAGGGGCAATCAAGCCTTCAGAGGAGGACAGTTAGGGGTGACCTGGTTGGCAGAAAAAGGAAGTCCGGAGCAAACAGGTTGGCAGGGGAGCAGTTAAACATCAACCAGGCTGGCATGGGATTGGTTAAAGGGTGATCAGGTTGGCAGGCAGAAGTGGCTAGGAGCAATCAGGAAGGCAGGCAGGCGAGCAGTTGGGAGCCAACAGTCCTGGATTAAGAAAAGGATGTCTGACTGCCTATTTAGGTCTGATAACACCAGGATCTGGCCTAAATGAGCAGTCAGACATCCCTGGAGAGGGTGTAGGCTGTGCTGAGGGACACACACCCCTGTGCATGATTTCATGTATCAGGTCTCTAGTTTCCAATAAAACTGAAGAAAAATAAAATAAAATGTGGATGTAATATCAGCACATAGCTCATAGGGTTATTGTGAATATTAAATAGGTTGAGAAAGGTGAACTGTATGAAAGTAATAGTTGGCACATAGTAAGTCCTAAATAAATGCCAACTATTGTTGCTGCTGCTGCTGCAGTTGTTATATGGGAGCAGATACCCATGTGTTAGTAAAATTGTTGGTGGGAAGATGACGGAGTTGTCATCTGATTATACTAAGTATGTTTAAGAAGAATATGATGAAATTAGCAAAAGGACTCATGGGAAAAACGTTGAAAATTTGAGGACAGCAAAGGTATCAAATGTGTGTGTGTGTGTGTGTGTGTGTGTGTGTGTGTGTGTGTGTGTGTGTTTATTGTTTTTTTTTTCTTAGTTAAATGTATTCTGATATCAATGAAAATAGTCCTGTACTAGGAACTCTATGCACTGAATTGTTAAAAGGAGTTAATGAGATAATGTCTAAGAAATACTTAAAATAAAAAGCACCATGTGAATGGGATTATTGTTTTGTTGACACAACTCTTGTAAAGTGAAATGTTTCCTCAAATCATTCTGGGTAGGGAGTAATGTTAAAGGCCATCATGTAACTGGTTTGATTTTACTCCCCAAATCATCAACTCATTAATGTTTCATAGACACTGACTATATTAGAGCATCTTGTTTGTTATCCATATGGGTTACATTTTTACTATTTTGAAGGCAAAAATTAAAGTCAATATATGCAACATTTATTTAGGTAGAGAAGGATTATGGTCTCAAAATATTGAATACACTAGTTACAATTTGTGGTTCTCTTATACTCCAAATATGATCATTTAACAGCCTCGGTTTATTTTAAAACAGGACTTAGTTATTCATGTTTGTCCTGGCAAAGTTAGCATTTTGACAACATGAAATCTTCCCATGCAGCTGGTCATTAGCCCTTTCCAACTGTTAATGTCTCTTGCAATCTGCTTTAATAGTAGCATATAATTAGCTTTATGTAGATCAGAGACATTGGGGGGTAATATTCCAATGCAAATATCAAAATCCCCAGAAAGTTAACTCAAAGAGACATATGTCCTCATCATCCTTCATAACAATCTTTAGCTTTGAACACTGTGGCAGTTTGATTTGTGTAAGGTATTTGGAATCATAATATGGAAATATTGTAATTAAAAACATACTAGAGTTCTGGAAAATATATTCAGGACATTGATACAAATAGCAATATGTCATTAAAGTACATTGTTTGTCTTCGCATATATAGTTCAGTAATCACTGCAAAGAACTGTGCCAAATAATTGGATAAAAATTATTTCTAATGCTAAAGTGAATTTTTCAAGATTATGGTATAAGGGAAAGTTTAAATCAATGCAAATTTATTAAAAAGGTATCATAATGTCTGATTAATCTAAAATTAATGTAGTTTTAATGTATCATACTGATATATATATATATATATATATATATATATATATACACACACACACACACACACACATATATATATATATATATATATATATATATATATATATATATATGAAAACATATATACACAAGCAGATGTTCTAGGAAAAATATGTCATTTCAAAGGGGAAAAGACTCTGATGTTCAAATAAACTTTGAGTCATCCTTTTATCTCTTGAGTTAAGGAATTCCATTTTGGAACTTTAATATTTCAACACATAATGTCTTTAGTTCTCCGGAAATAAAAGTATCTTCATCCTTGGGTAGTTTCAAGCCATTATAGGTTTCTGCTTTCATAAGATGTAATCTTTTTTTAAGGGAAACAACAATTTAAAAATTGTTAAAATTTGATTTTAGAGAGGGAGGAAGAGAGAGAGGGAGAGATCAATGGGTTGCTCCCTATACACAACCTGACCAGAGGTCAAACCTTCAACCTAGGTATGTGTCCTGACCAGGAGAGACATTCCAAGCAACTGAGCCTCACTGGCCAGGGTATGAGATGGAACTTTTTTTTTTTTTTTTTAGTATTTCACTCCTAATAACTCTTAATATGCTTTATTTCTTCTCTTTCTCCTCCTCCTCCTCTTCCTCTTTCTTTGTTTTTATTAATCCTCACCCTAGAATATATTTCCATTGATATTTTTTGGGGGGGAGTAGAAGAGAGAAAGACAGAGAAACATCAATGTGAAAGAAACACATCAATTTGGTTGCCTTCTGCACAAGCCCTGATCAGGGCCTGAGCTGGGGAAGAACCTGCAACCAAAATATGTGCCCTTTACTGGAACCAAACTCAGGACCCTTTGGTTTGCAGGCCAACCCTGTACCCACTGAGCACATTTGGCTAGGGCTAGAGATGTAATCTTTAGAGTGTCTGGTCAACTGCTCTCCAGACTCTATTTATGTGGAAGTATTTCCAGTAATTATATGTGAAAGTGTTGTCTAAGCAGAAGATTAATGGCAAAACTGAGCAAGCCAGGTAAGTATGCAGGATATAACTCTTCACTAGCAGAGAAAAGAGAGAGAACCCTATCATATGTGCCATGTGTCAGACTTCAGAGTCTTTGCAACAGATTAATTTGAGTACTATCAATAATTAAATATTCCTGTAAGTGAAAAATGGAATCTAGTAGACTTCAAATCTGTATGCCCGCAGACTTGTAACTTGGCAGAGCAGTTTCAAGTTACCACCTGTGTCTCAGCTCATAACTTGGCCAGGCTCATGATGTTAAACTCACATGAGGGCAGTGAGTTTACCATCTATTGAATATTCTAGTCTTGGTGTCATTACAGCTATTGCTGATGAATTGATCAATAACCAGAATCCATTCACAGTAAGAAGGAAACTGCAGTCTGGAATTTACATGTGAATATCCTGAGTGAAAAATGTTTACTAATAACTGAATGTCAGATGGGATTTCTTCATTCCTTTTGAGTTTTTCATAAGCCCGTTGCCTGCACCCCAGAGAGTTGGCAAGAAATTCCTGACTAGAGTTTCTCATTCTCCATCAGTTTATTTGTGTCCCTTGATAATGATGCTATTGTCATAAAACCATACTCATTTTCTGGCTGGGGATCATTAAATATTTGTTTACTAAGACATATTCTAGCTCCTGGTAAGTACAAGAGTGAACTCAGTGCAACTTGAAGGACAAGCATTCTCACTCATCTATGATGTTTGACAACTGCTCCTTAGATACTCCAGTGACTGGGATTTTAGGCAAGCTGTGTGGCAGGGGAGGGCAGAGCAAAGATATATTAATAGCCACATTTGATGACTGAAAAATTGGAGACCCAGAAAAGGTTATTTGTACAAGTGGTCACATTCAAACAAGCATTGAGAAAGCATAGCTGGCCTAGTTCAGTGGTTGAACATCCACCTATGAACTAGGGAGTCATGGTTCAATTCCCAGTCAGATCATATTCCTGGGTTGCAAACTTGATCTCTAGTGTGGGGCATGCAAGAGGCAGCTGACCAATAATTCTCTCTCATCATTGATCTCTCTCTCTCTCTCTCCCTCTCTCTCTCTCCCCCCCCCTCTGCCCCTTACTCTCTGAAATCAGTAAAAAAAAAAAAAGAAAGAAAGAAAGAAAAAGAAAGCATAGGTCTTAAGTCCAGGCCAGGTAACTCAGTTGGTTAGAACACTGTCCTGATACTCTAAGGTTGTGGGCTCAGTCCCTAGTCGGGGCCCCTACAAGAAGCAACCAATGAATGCATAAATAAGTAGAATGATAAATCAATGTTTCCCTCTTTCTCTCAAATCAATAATTAAAAATTTTAAAATATAACAGAAGAAAAGATAGGTGTTATTTTCGAGTTTTTGTTTTTGTTTGTTTGTTTTGTTTTGTTTTTTACATTATGCTACATTTTAATATCTGATGGCAGCACAAGTATAGCTTATTTCTACCCCTGATTTCTCAGTCATAGTTCAGGAATATATTCTATGTAGGAAATACATCTCCCTGCAAGTCTGATTATTTTTTGTTCTATTTCTTCCAAAAATGACATGGGGATTGTATTAAATCTGTATATTCTTTGAGTAATATGGCCATTTTAATTAGGTTGATTCTTCCAATTCATGAACTTGAGCTATTTTATCCATTTTGTTGTGTCTTTTTCAATCTCTTTTAATAGTACTTTTTAATTTTCAGCATATACCATATTGTCCCTATATAAGACACTCCCCACTTTTCTAACCAAAAATTAAGAAATCTATATTTTAAACATCAAACAGAACATATTTTTATTTAGTAATTATCACAAGTAATGTTTACATACCAGTACTATGATATTATGCAGCATATCACTTTATTCAGCCTCTGTTGCATAACTGAATACTTCTTCATCACTATGAGTTCCAGACATATCAATTTCCTCAACTTCTATTGTATCACTACTGTCTTCTGAGTTAGTCCATATATGTAAGATCATCCTCATTAACTGGTGGCATTTTCTGAGCTAACTTTGTTCATGTTCTCATGGCCACCCCTTATCTCCTCATGAAATTGAAGCACAGTTTTGCCTTTCCTGTAAAATCAACAATGTTCATTTATCTTGCAAATATTTTTGCCTGAATAAGCTTGGTTGACACACATAAGCCACTCTGGCACTGCTCCATAATCCAAATCTTAAGCCTCTGGTCCAAGTTTGCCCATTTTGCTGGTTTTCCTCTTAAGGCCTTCTTCTTTTTTGGCATTTTAAGGAATTGTTCCTGTTTTCTCCACTGTCTGATCACACACTCAGTGGGAGGAGGTCTAAATCATCTCTCTGCAGCTCTATTTCCATGCTCTTTGTACATCTGATTACATTCAGTTTGAATATTGCAGAGTAAGACAATCCCTCACCTGTAGTGTTTCCCAAGGTGTGGTACACTTACCTCCAGGGATACAGGAAGAGTTTGGTGGGGATATGCACTGCACCGTGCTTAGCTGCGCCTAATTCTACGTTCTCATGAGTCAAGTCAAGATAGTCTTTTGAGGCGTGAGATGATCTGGTGTGCAAATAAATGTTATTTATAATATAACTTTTATTTATATTTTATTATGAATAATTTTATTTTTCATTTATTATTATTTTGTGTATGTACCAAAAAAATAAATAAATATATTTTGATTGTTATTAAAATACATCATTTTTTTTTTTGATGAGGGGTACTCAGCATTACAAAAATTATAGAAGGGGTACATATATGTCAAAAGTTTGGGAAATACTGCCTTACCGGTATTTATCTTTTTATTTATTGAAATCTTTATGGGCTCAGAACATTCTGGTCCCTGTTGTATCTGCACACTCTCCACCTCCACCTCCAATTATGGCATCAGCTGACATTAGTAACAATAAGGCTTGTGATTGGAGGGAGACTGTTTGACAAGGTATGGGCAGCTGTGAAACCTTACAGCTCCCTCCTCAGCTGACTTCCACATATAAGACGCTCCTCGATTTTCAATCTAATGATTTCAGAAAAAATAGCATCTTATACATGGACAAGCATGGTAGGTCTTTCATGTTCTTCATTAAGGTTATTCCTAGGTATTTTATTATTTTGGTTGCAAAGGAAATGTTTTTTCATTTATTTTTCTGAAGTTTCGTTGGGGCAAAAAAAAGCTAAGAACTGCATGATTTCACTCATGTGGGATATAAAACTGAAACTCAAGAACACAAAGAGTAGTGTGGTGGTTGTCAGAGGGAAGGGGATGAGGGCATGAAGGGGACCTAATATATGTTGATGGAAAATTATTTGACTTTGAGATACAGATCTTGTAGCATAGAAATCCACACTTGAAACTTATATGATCATATGAACCAAGGTCACCCAATACATTTAGTTTAAATAGAAAGAAAATAGCCCAGCCAGTGTAGCTCAGTGGTTAAGCATTGACTTATGAACCAGGAGTGCATGGTTCGATTCCCTGTAAGGGCATATGCTCAGGTTGCAGACTGGATCCCCAGTTGTGCAGGAGGCAACCTATTAATGATTCTCTCTTATAATTGATGTTTCTGTCTTTCTCTCTCTCTTCCTTGCTCTCTAAAATCAATAAAAAATATAATTAAAAAAGAAAGAAACTATATTTCCCTAGTTTCAATGACTTATAGAATATGATGATTGCCTTGCAATAAATAAAACCTAATATAAATTCCACAAATACAAAATGTCAGTTTATTAATGAATGATTTAAAATCCTCTACTACAGGGTGACTTTTAAGAATATTTCAGTGATCTGGCCACACCTCACCCAGGTGATGATTCAGCTGATATGGCTGATAAGCTAGGTGTTCCCTGGCTTCCCTAAGGACTCCTAGGAAGGCTGCACACACAGCCCAGTGTTGCTGTTTCTTTTTGTTATGGTTCTTTATACCTTGAACAAGTGATGAGCATAAATATTAAGAAAATTACAGACCTTCAAATCGCACAGCACCTACAATCTCCCAGAGATCAGGGTAATCTTAAGGACTTTATCTCCATAGGACAGAATTATATAGTGGTGAAGTGAGTTCCAGAATTAAATGGACCTGGGTTTGAATCTATGAGCAGCAATTTAGTAGTATTAGCTATCTGACCTAGGAAAAGTTTCTTAACCTCTATTATTCTTTATTTCTTCACATCTAAAATGAGGAAAATGCTGCTATCTGCCTCAGAGTGTTGAGGAGAGAGATAGCACATTAATTATTGTGAAGGGCCTAGCAAAATGTTAAGTGCATATTATGTAGTCAGTATATAAATGATAGCTTATTTTGCTGTCACCACCGTTGCAGCTGCTATTGTTGTTATTAGAGCATCATTGGAAATCCCACAGGCAGTTAGGGAGACCCAGGCCTAAATAAATGAACAAAGTGGGAGAGTGAACGGATGGGCAAAGAATAAGGAATAAGTTACACATCTCCTCTGTGGAGAGGATGTGTAGGAAAGAATGAGGGCTTACTAGTTAATTTCTTAAATTTACCGTGTACATTCAAAGAAAATAAAGTGCCATTTTTGCTCTGTCAAATACATTTTTTAATTCTTGAACAATCAGGGTCATAAAATAAAAGGAAAAGTATGAATTTGCAAGCATTTTTGCTTTTATTGTAAAGTGTATGCTACATGCTTAGGATAAATTTAATAAGCAGGTGGTGATTTACATATTTCTAAATTATCAAAACTGATTTTGAAAAATCCTTTATATATTCACAAGCTTTTTGTTCTTGTTATACTCATACAATCTGTTCTAAGAAAAACTCATTATATTTCTGTTGTGTTTTTTTTCTTTTTTAAAAGAGGATCTTGTTATTTATATAAATTCACAAAGAATACAATGAGTTGATAGAAGTACCTGGGTGTCTTTAATCCCATGGTCTCAAATGTTGCAAACCAAAAATATCCGACAAAAATATACATCCTACTGAAAAGTGATTTTTTAAAGCCCCAATCCCCATCAAGATAGGAAAAAGGGGGATAAGGTTGTTTTTTGTTTGTTTGTTTGTTTTGACATTGTAAAATAAGCATTTCCATCTATTAGGGGAAAATTCTGATAGATAGAGAATGCCTGAGTGTGAAGTGTGATTATAAAACAGTAAATGATTCCTGTCCCTTTGTTCTCCTGAATACAGAATACCCGGGAACACCTATCTGAAAGGTATTGTAAATAACATGTTGGCACAAAATATCACTGACAAACTAAGAGACAAAGTAATTATAAATTGACAAGCACCCAATATTCAAGATCATAGAGAAGGTTGAAGAACAGGTTAAAATATATGTAATTATGATGTTTTGTCATGGACAGTGTAACAACTTTAAAAAGGAGCTTTTGACTATAGAAATCATTTTCTTATGGTATAGAAAGACACTTTTATTATTTTCCATAATTCTAAAAAATCATTTAGTGGCTAAAAAAATATATCATAGGTTGAGTCCATTTATTTCCTGGGCAATCATGTAGCTTCTTTCTGGCACACAATAAGGAAATACACTTCTGTGTGGTCTTTACCAAGATTCTGTTCCAAGGTCCTGCCAAGAAACAGGTCTGGTATAGGAGTGCTTCCCCTAGTCTAGAAGCTCATGTTCTCCTATGTGGTCCTAAATACCTTAAGTATTCTGGTATAAAAATTAAAATAGCAAAAGCAAGTCAGAGGCATAACTGCAGGTGGTCTATGGTCTTGCCTTCAGAAGCCCCATATTAGTAACACATCTCAAGAAGACCAGTTTCTCAAGACAGTACTTGCATTGAACCAAACCCTAACAACAAAAGCATAATAGCTATTTATTAGGTCACAATGCTAAAAGTAAAATTACAGTTACTGAAAGACTTGAAATATGCAAAACCAGCATATTTCCTCTCTAGGCAATTATATGGAGCTCAAGTTAAAGTCAGGAAGTCAGTTAGTGAGCCAAGTAGTGTGGCTTAGTAGTTGAGAGTCAATACAAAAACCTGGAGTTCTCTGGTTTGATTCCTGTTCGGGCACATGTCCAGGATGTGGCTGGATCACAGTAGGGGACATGCAGGAGGCAGCCAATGGATTATGTTTCTCTCTCATTGTCTTTTCTATCTCTCTACCCCTCTCCTTTCCTCTCTCTCTAAAAATCAATAAAAAACATATACATATATATTACATATATACACTGAGTGGCCAGATTATTATGATCTCTGAACACATGATAATATGCCCACTCAGTATGGGTGTGTGTGTATCTTATCTAATAAAAGAATAATATTCAAATTGATCATACCTCTGCTACACCCACCAGCCACACCCACCAGCCAATCAGAGTAAGTAAATTAACCCCAACCAAGATGGCTGCAGCCACAGAGAGCAAGAGGGAGACTTGGGTTTCCCAGGCAATAGAGGAAGCCAAACTTTCAATAATCCTGGCCAACCTAAGCCTCCACTCAAGGCTACCAAGTTTAAATTATAGAAGGTAAACAAATTCAAGCATAAATGGTGGCAGCCATGTAGCAAGCAGAAGACTTGGCTCCGCTCCAGGCTACAAAGTTTCAATTGTAGAAGGTAAATACATTCCAGATACTAGGGCCTCCACTTGGGTCGCTGGGGTGTGGCCAGCCTGAAAACCACCACAGGCCCCTAACCCAGGCCACCCCAAACCCCAAGAGAACCCCCATCCTGATCAGGAACACTCTTCAGGGCAAACCAGCTGGCCCCCACCTATGCACCAGGCCTCTATTCTATCTAATAAAAGAGTAATATGCAGATTGACCATCACTCCAACACACAAGAGGGCTGCCCCCATGTGGTGAAAGATCCTGCCCCCATGTGGACACAAGATGGCCACTGCAAGATGGCCAGAAAGGGAGGGCAGTTAGAAGGCACCAGGCCTGTAAGGGAGGGAAGTTGGGAGTTACCAGCCCGCAAGGGAGGGCAGTTGGGGGTGATCAAGCCTGCAGGGAGGGCAGTTAGGAACAAACAGGCTGGTAGGGGAGCATTTAGACCTCAATCAGGATGGCATTGGAGTGATTGGGGGGGGGGGTGATCAGGTTGGCAGGGAGAAACAGTTAGGGGCAATCAGGAAGGCAGGCAGGTGAGCAGTTGGGAGCCAGCAGTCCCAGATTAAGAGAGGAATGTCCAACTGCCCATTTAGATAGGGCAGTGGGATCGAGCCTAAATGGTCAGTTGGACATGCCTCGAGGGGTCCTATATTGGAGAGGGTGCAGGCTGGGCTGAGGGACACCCCCCCCAATGCATGAATTTCATGCACCTCTATATATTAGAGGCTCAGTACATGAATTCATGCATGGGTGGGGTCCAGACAGCTTGGCCAAATTATTATGATCTCTGAATGCATAATAATCTGGCCACTCAGTGAATATCCTATATAATAAAAGGCTAATATCCAAATTGTCCCTTCGACCAGGAGTTCAACCAGCAACCAACTGCCCATGTCTCCTCCCCCTGGCCAGGCTGGCTGGATCTCACATATGCATGAATTCATGCACCCTGTCATATATATATATATATATATATATATATATATATATATATATCCTAGCTAATAAAAGAGTAATATGCAGATTGGCCATCACTGAAACATACACAATGGATACACCCATGTGGCCAAAGATGGCTGCCCCTATGGGGACACAAGATGGCCACCATAATATGACCAATAGGGGAGGATAGTTGGGAGGGACCAGGCCTACAAAGGAGAGCAGTTGGGGGTAATCAATCCTGCAGGGGAGGGCAGTTACAGTTGATCAGGCCGGCTGAGGAGGGAAGTTGGGGGTAACTGAGCCTGGAGGGAAGGGCACTTGGGGGGAACCCAGCCCTGCAGGAGATCAGTTTGGGGGAGAACATGCCTGCAGAGGAGGGCAGTTAGAGGTGACCAGGCCTGCAGGGGAGGGCAGTTAGGGGCAACTATTACTCCAACACACAAGATGGACGCACCCATGTGGTCAAAGATGGCTGGCCCCATGTGGACACAAGATGGCCACCACAAGACGACCTGCAGGGCAGGGCAGTTGGGAGGGACCAGGCCTTCAGAGGAAGGCAGTTGGGGTAATCAAGCCTGTAAGGATGGCAGTTAGGTATGATCAGGCTGGCAGAGAGGGAAGTTGGGGGCGACTGAGTCTGTAGGGAAGGGCACTTGGGGTGGACCCAGGCCTATAGGGGAGAGAAGTTGGCGGGGACCAGGCCTGCAGGGAAGGGCAGTTAGGGGTGACCAGGCCTGAAGGGGAGGGCAGTTAGGGATACCCAGGCCTATAGGGGAGGGCAGATAGGGGCAAACCGGCTGTCAGGGGAGCAGTTAAGCATCAATCAGGCTGGCAAGGGAGTGGTTAGAGGGTGATCAGGCTGGGAGGCAGAAGCGGTTAGGGGCAATCAGGAAGGCAGGCAGGAGAATAGTTGGAAGCCATCAGTCCTGGATTGTGACAGGGATGTCTGACTGCCTGATTAGGCCCAATCCTGGCTGGGACCGGGCCTAAATGGGCAGTTGGAAATTCCTGGAGGGGTCCCATATTTGGAAGGGTGCAGGCTGGCCTGAGGGACACACACCCCTATGCACAAATGTCATGCACCAGGCCTCTAATTTATATAATAATAATCTGGCCACTCAGTGTGTATCTATATATAAAGAGCAAGAGTTGTAACATCCACAATGACCAGAGGCTCCACTGAATTCCAGGCTGCTAGTGCATCAGGCAAATGGGCTTACTTGCTGACCTCTCAGAGAGAGAAAGAAGCAGAGATGATCAGTATTGGCAGCAGCAGTGGCTGCTGGTGATGCCAGAGAGAGAATAAGGGTGATCACACCCTGCTTCTCTCTCCCAACCTCACCAGCAACCAAGCTTCTCTATCTTTCCCAGAAGTGAGCCTTCCAGACTGCTGGCAAGCAGCCAGTGGTGGCTGCTGATCAGCTCCACCTCTTTTATCAGGCCCAGAGATAGGCCCAGAGGTGCTGACTGGCATAGAGATCTATCAATCAGAACCCAATCTTGGTAAACTGCAAGGCAGATCTTAAGGTGGGGACTGAGGAGAGGTTTCAAAGGCAACATGGTGCAAGCTGTAATAAAGTGATGCAATTTTTAATGACCCATTTGGCAGTATAGTGCATATGGCTGGCTATCAGTCCAGATATAGGGATTATATGTTTTTGTCTGTCAAGAGCATCGCCTCCTGGTAAAAAAAAGGTGTTCCCCCTCCCAGTTAAGCAATCCTATCCTATATAATCTATCTATACTAATAAAAGGGTAATATGCTAATTAGACTGGGTTGGTTTGCCATCTTCCAGTTGTCTGACTTCCAGACAAAGCCTTAGTGATGGGGGCCAAGGCAGAGGCAATTAGGGGTGATCAGACCAGCAGGAGAGGGCAGTTGGGGGCAAGATCAGACCATCAGGGGAGGGCAGTTGGAGGCAAGATAAGGCCATCAGGGTAAGGCAGTTAGGTATGATTAGGCAGGCAGGCAGAGATATTAGGGGTGATCAGGCAGTCAAAGGGGAAAGATAACAGCAATCAGGCTGGCAGGGGGAAAGGTAGGGGCAATCAGGCAGGCAGGCAGGTGAGTGGTTAGGAGCCAGCCATCCTAGATTGCGAGATGGATGTCAGACTGCTGGCCCAGATTGGAGAAGGTGCAGGCCCAGCTGAGGAATCCCTCTCCATGCACGAATCTTGTGCACTGGCCCTCTGATATATATTTATATACATATATGAAAATTACTCAGTGAGGTTGCATTAAAAGCAAAGGACGCCGAAACCGGTTTGTCTCAGTGCTAGAGCATCGGTCTGCAGACTGAAGGGTCCCGGGTTGGATTCCAGTCAAGGGCATGTACATTGGTTGCGGGCACATCCCCGGTAGGGAGTGTGCAAGAGGCAGCTGGTCGATGTTTCTCTCTCATCGACATTTCTAGCTTTCTATCTCTTTATCTCTCTCTTTCTCTCTGTAAAAAATATCAATAAAATATATTTTTAAAAAGCAAAGGACATTAGATAAATTTTTAATGTTATCAAACTAAGAAAGATAGTGACAATAAAACTGATCTTACCAATGGAAGTAAAATTCTTGATTCTGTTGGCAGCAATATCCTGTCCCCATTTTCACACTAGAAATAGCTGTAAATATGCAAAAGTTATTTTTAAAGGCACGTTATCTCCCAGATAATGCTGTATAGATTCTGACAACATTTACCTCTGTGATGCTTACATTGTTTTCAAATAATTATTTATTAAGCGCACACATCACTACCTGTAGCTGAAATATGCAATGACCATGGAAGGTTTACATAATATATCAGTTCATGTAGGCAGGTCAGAAGAAAAAAGATACAAAGCTGGAAGAGAGAGCATGATTGAATTGTTTTGGTAAGACAGATTTTTCAAAATACTTATATTTTATTTGTTTTTTTCTTCTAGCCTAAAAAATAATGTAAAATTTTTATGCTGTTACCAAAAAAACTGTGATTAATGTTTCATTACTTAATAATTTTATTTCATATACTTCTAAAGGTGTAATCTGAAAGGTGTTGAAACTCATTTTTTCTTTCTTGTTTTTGTTTTTTTGTTTTTTTGGACAATTGAAGAAAGAGATTGCCTACCCCCTTATGATTCTCTGAAACATATTATGAAAAACTGATATATAGGTCAGTGGATACATGAATAATTATTCTACATCTACCATGTGCTTAACAGACTTTGGTTCCAGGCAGTATGGAAGCATTATAAAATACTAGAGACCCAGTGCACTAAATTAGTGCTTTTGCAGGGATTCCTCAGCCCAGCCTGAACATTATCTTAATTTGGGAGCCCTCAGGGGATGTACAACTGAAGGTTTAGGCCCACTCCCCATAGAAGCAGCAGTCAGGCAATTTTTTAAATACATTTTATTGATTTTTTTTTCCCGAGAGGAAGAGAGAGGGATAGAGAGTTAGAAACATTGATGAGAGAGGATCGTCGAATGGCTGTCTCCTGCACACCACTAACTGGGGATGTGGCCGCAACCAAGGTACATGTCCTTGACTGGAATCGAACCTGGGACCTTTCAGTCCACAGGCTAATACTTTATCCACTGAGAAAAACCAATTTTGGCAAGTCAGACATTCTCAGTGCTGCCATGGAGGTGGCAGAGGCCTCTGCCAACATCATTGTGCTTGCCAGCTCTAAGCCTGACTTCTGGCTGAGCAGTGATCCCCCTGTGCTAGCGAAGTGACCACCAGGGGGCAGCTCCTGCATTGAATGTCTGCTTCCTGATGGTCAGTGCAAGTCATGGCAACTGGCTTTTCTGCCATTGGGCAGAAACTGGCTCACCAACATTCCCTGAGGGGTTCCATATTGTGAGAGGGTTCACACCAGACCGAGGGACCCTACTGGTGCAAAATAGGGGTCAGGGAGTGACACAGGAGGTTGGCCAGCCAGGGAAGGACTCTGTGAGGGCTCCAGGGCATGTCAAGCTCATCTAGCTCAGTTCTGATTGGCTGGACCCAGCAACAAACTAACCTACCAATTGGAGTGTCTGCCCCATGGTAGTCAGTGCACATCATAGGAAGAGGTTGAGGAGCAGCCTTAGCATATCATTAGCATATTACATTTTAATTGGTTGAACAGCCAACTGGACACTTAGCATATTAGGCTTTTATTATATAGGACTAGAGGCCCAGTGCACAAAATTAGTGCACAGGGGCAGTATCCCTCAGCCCAGCCTTCACCCTCTCCAATCTGGGACCCCTTGATGGATGTCTGACTGCCCATTTGGGATTGGGCCTAAACTGGCAGTTGGACATCCCTCTCACAATCCAGGACTGCTGGCTTCCAACTGCTTGCCTGACAGGCTTGATGATTGCCCCTAACCACTTCTGCCTGCCAGCCTGATCACCCTCTAACCACTCCCATGCCAGCCTGGTTGATGTCTAACTGCTCCCCTGCCAGCCTGATTCCCTTAACTGCCCTCAACTGCAGGCTTGGTCACCCCTAACTGCCCTTCCTGGCAGGCCTGGCTTCCCCACAACTGCCTTTCCCTGCAGGCCTGGTCGCCCCCAACTTGCCTCTTCTAGTGGCCTCGTCACCGTAACTGCCCTCCCCTGCAAGCTTGTTTGCCCCAACTGCCCTCCCATGCAGGCCTGGTCCCTCCAAATTGCCCTTCCATGCTGGACTGATGGCCCACAAATGCCTTCCCTTGCAGGCCTGGTCCCTCCCAACTTTCCTCCCCTTCTGGCAATCCTGTAGTGGCCATCTTGTGTCCACATGGGGGCATCCATCTTGTGTGTAAGACTGATGGTCAATCTGCATATTACTCTTTTATTAGATAGGACAGAGGCCTGGTACATATGTGGGGGCCAGCTGGTTTGCCCTGAAGTTGTTCCCAGATCAGGATGGGGGTTCCCTTGGGGTGTGGGGCAGTGTGGGTGAAGGGCCTTTGGTGGTTTGCAGGCTGGACAAGCCCCCTGGAAGCCCAAGTAGATGCCTTGGTATCTGAGATTTATTTATCTTCTATAATTGAAACTTAGTAGCCTTGAAAGGAGGCCAGGGCAGGCCAGGGCTTTGGGAAGCTTAGGGAAGATGACATGGATAAAGTGTAACTTGCTTTAGACTGTAAAAGAGGAGCAAGGCCCTGGAAGGTGTGACTCAATTGTTAGGAAAGTCATCCTGTGCACCAAAGGGTGGAGGGTTCTATTCCTGGCCAGGGCACATACCCTGGTTGGGGAATGTACAGGAGGCAACTGATTGATGTTTCTCTTTTACATCGATGTTTTTCTCTCTCTGCCCTCCCTTCCTCTGTCTCTAAAATCAATGAAAGCATATCTTCAGGTAAGATAATAATACTAATAATATTACTACTAATAATACTAAAACTTTAGTAAGATCTGTTGTGGCTGAAAGGGGATATGAAGTGGATTACTAATGTGAATTTTATTTTACTCATAAATGGTCTGAATATTTGTCCAATGTACCTTTTACTGTTGTGTTTTCCCTAGGTGCCTTAGACATCATGTTGTCAATAAAAAAATTACCATTGTGTTTATTTTGGACTTTTTATTATTACTTTTAACTACTAGGTTTTACTACTCTCACTTATAATCATATCTTCCTACATATAATTTCTATTCTAGCCAAACTATATTTTTGCCTTTTTTTCTCAATCCAATACATTTTACTCATTCTATTTCTTATTTACCTATAAAAATTCTATCCATCTTTCAAGGTTTATTTCAACATAATTTCCTGCTCTTTCATGAAGCCTTTTCCCAATCAACCCGTATCACTGTGTCTGTTCTTTCATGTCATTAATCATCTTTGGGAGTGGAGCAATAGCAAGTTAATCTTTGTTTCCCAGCAACAACTAGCATAACGCCTCAGGGGACCCACTTTGGTGTGAAGAGACTTGAGGTTCTTTTGATGCCAACCTGGTGGGTATAGATTGTTGCTACTGCTATTGACAGTTGTGGCATCATTCTTACATATGGAGTAGAAACTATATAGAAGCAGATGTTCCTGGGAGTAAGGAAGTAAATGGTCAGTGTCTATGGATGTTGTTGATATGGAAATGAATGTCTTCACGGGACTGAGTTTCCCTCAGAGGATACTAATAATTCTATTAATTTTATGGGTACTTTTTTTCTTATAATTCAGCCATTTCACAAAACCTTAAAAAATTTTATCAAGTTCTATAAAAAATTAAAAATGAAGATATTATTCTCTTCTAATTTGGCACTGTTCACAAGCATGACTCTCAGTTCTACTTATACGCTAGTAGATATTCTCTATCACAGGATCTGTTTCAAAATTACAAAAGGTAATATATATTTTAATTGGATCCCTGTTATATATCCAAAAACTGTAAGTGAAAGAATTACTTAACAGAGTCCCTTCAATTATTTTATCCATTTTAATGACTAAATTCTACTTTCATGTTAAAAATGTTCTAACACTTATCAGCAATTATGAATATAAAAATAAATTCTAATGATATAATAAAATACAGTACATAAAATGGTGCAGAAATATAACTGTTGGTAATTAAGAGATAATGTCCACAGTAATGAATAGTGTCATCCTTTGAGTTAAATATTAAGGTGAAAGAATGTCATTATTTAAAGAGCAGGAAATAATTCATAAATATCATACTCATGCTGTGTCTGATTTACAGGAGTACCACCGGATGACAAAAGCAAGAAAGGTATACAAGGATAGTGTTCTCATGCCCTTGACCCTCTGCAAAACATGCCTTTCTGTCCTGAGGTAAAATATTCTGCTTTAACTTTAGTTTTTCATTTGTAAAATTGAGAAAACATCTCACCTTTAATTACTTCATATGATTTCAATTATTGAAGAATAAAGCCCAAAATAAGAAAGAATATGGACAATTTAAGCAATGTTATAAACCGTGTTTCCCAGAAAATAAAACATACTCCAAAAATAAGACCTATTTACAGGTTTCCTTCTCAGCGAAATATAAGGCATCCCCCCGAAACTAAGGCCCCCAGGCTCTGTCTCAGAATGAAAATTAATTTAGCATAAACTGATCACTAGGGCCGCCCTGACTGGCATCTAGCAACCAGTGACATTACTTGGAGTCGTCAGTTCACTGCTGTGTGGAGGTGGAGCTGTGGTCCGAGTGAGAGGTGAGCACTGAGCTGGAGAGAGGAGGAGACTTTCGAAGATGCCTGTAGAAGAACAGGAGGATTAGAGTAGATAGGACGAGGTTAAGGTAAAATGACACAAGAGGATCAGAGGGGCAATCAAAATGACACAGGAGGATCAGAGGGGACAATCAAAATGAAACAGGAGAATCATAGGGGACAATCACAATGACACAGGAGGATCAAAAGGGATTACAAAAATGGTAACCCCCCCTCTGATTCTCCTGTGCCATTTTGATTCCCCCCACAGATCCCCCCTGTGTCATTTTAAGTGACCCCGCTTCCCCCACCTTGATACCCCAATCCCTTTTTTTACCCCTAGAAAGGAGTTCAAAAAGAAAAAGCTACTCGGTGGAATACAAGAAAGGAATCGTGGAAGACTCTTGGGGCCAAAATCTTACTGCTTTCTGAAAATAGAAGATATTCAGTATTGGATTGGTCCGAAAATGGCAAGCAGAGTATGGTAACATCATTGAACAAGTGGACAACGGAAATGCTAAAAAGCACAAGTGTGGATCAGGTCGGCAACCATTATTTTCTGAGCTGGAAGACCTGATCTGTGAATGGGTTGTTGACAGGAAAGCAAAGTCTTTGGTTGTGTATAGGGCTCAGATTCAAAAATTTGCCCTTGCAATGGCACCACAGTTTGACATAGCCCCCGAAGAATTCAAAGCATCACAACACTTGCTGGATAATTTCCTTCAGGGAAGTCAACTGTCTTTAAGAAGATCTACAACATTGTTTAGGTTGGAAGATACTCAAGTTATTAAGCGAGCACTTGCATTCAAGTCCTTTATTGATGATGCTGACTTCTCTAAATACAATCTTTCCAACATAATTGCTATAGATGAAACTGCAGTGCTTATGGGCCAATAATCTCAAACAACAATTGAACAGCGGGGTGCCTCCTTAGTGTATATTCCCTCCGCTGCTTATGAAAGTTCACATGTTTCCTGTATCTTGGCAATCCGTCTGGGTGGCACTAAAATCCCACCTTTAATCATTTCTTTTTTTTAAAAAATATATATTTTATTGATATTTTTCAGAGAGGAAGGGAGAGAGACAGAGAGCTAGAAACGTTGATGAGAGAGAAACATCGACCAGCTGCCTCCTGCACACCCCCCATCCGGGATGTGCATGCAACCATGGTACATGCCCTTGACCGGAATCGAACCCGGGACCTTTCAGTCCGCGGACCAACGCTCTACGACTGAGCCAAACCGGTTTTGGCACCTTTAATCATTTCTAAGGGCAAGAAGGAAAGATTGAACATGTTTTGGGAGATTTTATTCTGGAAACTGAAAAAGTCTGGGCCACACAAGCAGTTATAAGGAAGTAGGTCAATTTAATGCTGCTGCTTGTTATGCAAGGGAGCCAAAGAGGTCTGCTAGTCTGAGATGCAGCAAGCACTCACCACCTTAAAGACATGAAGACATTTCTTCAGGAAAGAAAAATAGATCAGATAATGATTCCCACAGTAATGACAGCCTATCTCCAGATTCTTGATATTGCAATAAACAAGCCATTCAAAGACAATTTGTGCATGACAATTAATGACTATATTGAAAATAGAATGGAGAGAATCAGCATGGAAACTCTGTGAAAACTAAACGGCAAGAAGTTGTGACTTGGGTAAAGAATTTATGGATAAAAATCACTGACAGTTGCATTGCAAATGCACTGCAAGCAGGCTACCTTGACAAGAAGTACTCATTTAAAGACAGTGCTATTGCTAAACATGAGAGATTTGGTCCACTGATTCTGAAAAAATTGGAGTCACAAGAAATTCACCAGGAAATTCAGGAATTGGATTGTTATGATGGTTTTCCAGATGATGACATGATTGTCATTGAATAATTCAGTAAATTCTTGATACTGTAGGATTCACAGTTTGTCTGGGTTGCGTTGACAACTACTGTACTACCATACCATATACAGGTATTAAATTTCCTTTATTTTCATTTAACAATAAATGTGTACCACATTCTTCTTCATGGGAAAATAAGGCATCTCCTGAAAATAAGACCTAGCACATCATTGGGAGCAAAAATTAATATAAGTCACTGTCTTATTTTTGGGAAAGCAGGTTAGTTCTTATCAATGCTAATTGAAATGACAAATATGACTATGTAACCCTCCTTCCAGTCTGAGGTTGTTTTTTTTTTAATTTTGTTGTTATTTTTTAATTTGTTTTTGACCCTCTTTTTTAGCTATAGGAGAAAGGCCTTGAATTCCATAAGGATCCTTTGGAATATGGAAGGGAAGGTTTGGTGTCACATTAATGGAGCAAAATCAGGCAGAATTAGCATCAACCCTTTTCATGAGGAGAGATGGGAGAACCAGGTGAACACTGGCCTATGAATGCCAGAGACTTGGAGAAAGGCATTTTCTTCAGAACTCAAGCTCAGTTTGGCACCTCAGTTGTGAGGCTGAATACAGAACAACAATATATTTGCACCTCAAAATGTCTTGAGCTTTAACAAGTATAAGGAGGCAGTATTGCCAGAACTGAGAACCAGCCTCAAGAGATTTTGACCAGTAGAGCACTGCGAAGAAAGGAATTAAGTTAATACTAGAACAAGATTTGTCCTGTGGGTAGGTGTTGGGGGTAGGAATCCCAGGAATTCCCTGAAATAAGGGGTGGGGGAGGACTTGGTGGGAGGTGGAGATCTGACTGTAGATTGCTGAATATTTCAAGCTAGTGAGATTTGAGTGTTAATGTTATTATGATCTTTTATACAATGCAAGTTAAAGACTGGAGAGGGAGAGAGGGAAAATGGCAGAAGAACAGGTAGGCAGGTTCTGAGTCTTATACCGAGGAAGAGAGAGAGAGCAGCTGAGGATCACGCTGGGAGTGCTGGTCAGCAAGCCAGGAGACTGGCAAACACCAGAGGAAACTTGGGGTTGGCTGATTAGGGTGCCCCTGACAATTAAGCAACCACAGCTGGGTCCCTTCCCAGAGCTACCTACCAGCACGGACAGGGAAATCTTGCCATCTTGACAGGAAGAGGTTTGTGTTAGAGGCCTGAATATTCACAGCCACAAAGACCACCAAGCAGCTGTGAGCACCAGAACAATGATCATAGTCAGCACGATCACTTGGATTCAAAGGAGCGCTCCATCCCAAGGTGAAAAGGTCAGATTTCACGGAGATCCAGTGAGTCCCCCGAGTGCAGCTGCCCGGTCGTGCTAGGCTCAGGGAGGCTGGAGGACTGGGCTGGGGTTTAAAATAAATCCCCAGGTTCTGGGCTGGTGGTTCCCCTGACGGTGGACATGGCTCCTAAGTGGGGAGATATCTAAGAAGCAGCACGTTTGGATCTGAATCCAAGGCATATCCAGAGACTTACAGGGGAGTGGAGTCGGCACGGTCCTGCCCCCCACCACCAGCCCTCCATAGATCAGGGACACAGAGAGGGGGAAAAAGATAGAAAGGCTTCAGAGTGCTGGAAGTCAACCAGAAACACTGCCACCCAGAGGCTAAAGCACATATGGTCTAGAACTGCTTAAAAATCAGGCCTTGATTACAACACAGAGGAAGAGTGAAACACAGGGAACTTCAATTACCACCCAGACGGGGAAGAGGCATGCCAGACAGAACAACAGAGGAAGTGAATGACCTTCATTACTGCAAATTTTGTTTAATTTTTAATTTTTTAATTGTTTATTTACTTTTTTTAATTCACATTAATTGCAATGTTTACTCAATAAATTATTTTTTGTCTTCCCTCACTTGATTTTACCTTTTTAATTAATTCATTTTTATATGTAATCAACATTATTACTACTACTATTTTACCTTTTTATCTTCTTTATCTTATTTTCTTTTGTTTATTTTTATTATTATTTTTTAAGTGTCATATTATATTCCTTTTTTTTTCCTCTTTTTCCCCCCTTCGGGATTACTATTCTACAGACTATTTGTACCTTTCCTGCTCCAATGCTCTATTCTATCTCAAACCTACCTTTACACCATCACCTTTTCCTAATCCTATCCCTTTGGTGTCCAGCTTATCTTAAACCCTTACTGCTCTACATTTCCCCTACTCTTTCTGTTTACACCTCCAAAAATTTCACCTGACCTGTGTATATCTAATTCCCAAACCCCTGCTCCAAGCCCATTCACACATACCTTGTCACTGTCCTAAAAAAAGAAACAAACAAACAAACAAAAACAATCCTTCCATCTACCCCTTTGTTGTTGTATGGTGAATGCTAACTATATCGACGTTTTATGCTTTTTTGTAAGATTGGTTTGCTTATTCTTTTTATTGGATTGTATGTTTTTGTTAGCTGGGTTCTAGTCACCTTTATTGGAGGATATTAATATTGCAAACACATTTCTGTTCAGTGCCTTGTGTGTTGTACCTGGTTGTGTTTTATTTTATGTCTTTAAATAAATATAGGAGAGAGAGAAAGAGAGAGAGAGAGAGAGAGAGAGAGAGAGAGAGAGAGAGAACTACATAACCAGACATCCTAAAAAGAGAGATCATGGGGAGGCAAAGAAGCAACCCCCATATTAAAGAAAATCAAGCATCACCAGAAAAGGAAGTAAATGATGTAGAGGCAAGCAACCTACCAGAGCAAGAATTCAGAGTAAAGATCATAAGTTGGCTAAAAAGAATGGAAGACAAATTTGATAATATTAGTAAGACCCAAGAGGAAATGAAGAAGAACCAAGAGGAAATGAAGGTGACCCAAGAAGAAATGAAAAATGACATCGCTACTATGAAGAACTCAATAGAAAGCATCAATAGTAGACTAGAAGAATCAGAGGACCGCATCAATGTGCTAGAAGACAAGATGGGAAAAAATACCCAATTACAGCAGCTGCTAGAAAAAAAAATTAAAAACAGGAGGAGAGCCTACGGGAGGGTTTGGGACAATGTAAAACAAAACAATATTAGAATAATAGGGGTTCCAAAAGGAAAGGAAACTGAGCAAGGTATGGAAAAAGTATTTCAAAAAATAATGACAGAAACCTTTCCTGAAATAGAGGGGAAAAAAACCACAAAAATCCAAGATTCTCGCAGAGTCTCAAACAAAATGAATCCCCAAAGACCGACACCTAGGCACATTATTATTAAATTGGCAAACACTATAGAGAAAACCAGAATCTTAAAAGGATCCAGAGAGAGACAGAAAGTTACATATAAAAGAACCACCATCAGACTAGCAACTGATTTCTCAACGGAAACTCATCAGGCCAGAAGAGAATGGGATGAAATATACAAAGTCATGCAAAGGAAGGGTCTGAATCCAAGAATACTGTAACCAGCAAGGCTATCAATAAAAATAGAAGGTGAAATCAGGAGCTTCACAGACAAAAAATAGACTAAAAGAATGTATCTCCAACAAATGAGCAATGTAAGAAATGTTAAAGTGTCTACTGTAAAAATAAAGAAATAGGAAGTGAAGAAGGAACACAGGGGGTTAGAATAAAAATGGCATCAAATACCTTGCCTATCAATAATAAATTTAAATGTAACTTGTATAAATGCTCCAATCAAAAGACATAGGGTAACAGATTGGATAATAAAGCAAGATCCATACATCTGCTGTCTACAAGAAAGCCACTTCAGAAAAAAAGACTCACACATGCTGAGGGTGAAGGGGTGGAAAAAGGTTTTCCAGGCGAATGAAAATGAAAAAGAAAAAAAGATGGGGTAGCAATACTTATATCTGACAAATTAGATCTCAAAGTGAAGGATATAACAAGAGATAAGGAAGGCCACTTCATAATACTAAAGGGAGCAATCCAACCAATAGAAATAACCCTGGTAAACATATATGCGCCCAATACAAGAGCACCCAAATACATAAAAAAAAAACTGATGGAAGACATTAAGGGAGAGATTAATAGCAATACAATAATAGTAGGAGATTTTAATACCTCATTGTCACCTTTGGACAAATCATCTAAACAAAAAATCAGCAAAGAAATATCAACGCTAAATGACACACTAGATGAGATGGAATTAATCGACATCTTCAGAACATTTCACCCCAAAACCACAAAATACACATTCTTGTCAGGTGCACATGGGTCATATTCAAAGATAGACCATATGTTGGGAAATAGGCAAAGTATCTTCAAATTCAAAAAGATAGAAATCTTATCAAGCATTTTCTCAGATCATAGTGCCATAAAATTGGAAATCAACTACAATAATAATAATCCAAAGTAATCATAAACATGGAGACTATATAGCATGCTATTGAACAAAGACTGTGTGACCAGAGAAATCAAGGAAGAAATCAAAAACATCATGGAAACTAATGACAATGGAAACACAACAATCCAAAATCTATGGGACACAGCAAAAGCAGTGTTGAGAGGGAAGTTCATATCTCTACAAGCCTATTGCAAAAAACAAGAAAGAATGCTAACAAATTATCTAACCCTATGACTCAAACAGTTAGAAAAAGAATAGCAAGAAAGGCCCAGTGTAAGCAGAAGGAAGGAAATAATAAAAATCAGATTGGAGATTAACGACATAGAGACCAAAGAAACAATGCATAAGATCAACAAAACCAAGAGCTGGTTCTTTGACAGGATAAACAAGATTGATGAACTTCTAGCGAGGCTAACCAAGAAACAAAGAGAGAGGACCCAAATAAACAAAATCAGAAATGAAATAGGTGAAATAACAACAGACCTTGCCTAAATACAAAGGATTGTTACAAAATACTATGAACAATTCTATTCCAACAAATTGGACAACCTTGAGGAAATGGACATATTCCTAGAAAATACAACCTTCCAAAACTTAAGCAGGAAGAATCTAAAAATTTACCTGGGAAGAAATTGAAGCAGTCATCAAAAAACTTTCAGCAAACAAAAGTCCAGGGCCAGGTGGCTTCACAGGAGAATTTTATAAATCATTCAAGGAAGAACTAAAACCTATCTTCCTCAGACATTTCCATAAAATTCAAGAGGAAGTAACTCTGCCAAACATATTTTATGAAGCCAGCGTCACCCTAATACCAAAACCAGATAAAGACAACTCAATGAAAGAGAATTACAGGCCAATATCCCTCATGAACATAGATGCCAAAATCCCCAACAAAATTCTAGCAAATTGGCTCCAGCAGTACATCAGAAACATCATATAACATGACCAAGTAGGTTTTATTCCGGAAATGCAAGGATGGTACAATATCCGTAAATCAATAAACGTGATACATCACATAAACAAATTGAGAGATAAAAATCATATAGTCATATCTATCGATGCAGAAAAGGCATATGATGAAATCTAACACCCTTTCCTGATAAAAACTCTCAACAAGGTGGGAGTACAAGGATCATACCTCAACATAATAAAAGCTATATATGATAAACCCACAGCCAACATCATGCTCAATGGGCAAAAACTAAAACCATTCCCTCTAAGAACAGGAACAAGACAAGGATGCCCACTCTCACCACTCCTCTTTGACAAATACTGGAAGTACTTGCCATTGCAATTAGACAAGAAGAGGAAATAAAAGCCATCCAAATTGGAAAAGAAGTAGTAAAGCTGTCACTATTTGCAGATGACATGATATTGTATATAAAATACCCAAAAGACTCCATCAAAAAACGAATAGACATAATAAATAAATTTGGCAATGTAGCAGGGTACAAAATCAACGCCAATAGTCTATGGCATTTCTTTACACCAATAGTGAACTTACAGAAACAGAGACTAAAAGAGCAATCCCATTTACCATCGCACCAAAAAAATTAAGATACCTAGGAATAAACTTAACTAAGGAGGTAAAATACCTATATGCAGAAAACTACATGACACTGAAAAAAGAAATAGAGGAAGTTGTAAACAGATGGAAGAACATACCATGTTCATGGATTGGTAGAATCAACATCATCAAAATGGCCATACTTCTCAAAGAAATTTATAAGTTCAATGCACTGCCCATTAAAATACCAATAACATACTTCACAGACCTAGAAAGAACTCTCCAAAAGTTCATTTGGAACAATAAAAGACCCCGATAGCCTCAGCAATCTTGAGAAAGAACTGTAAAGTAGGAGGGATCTCAATACCAAATTTCAAGCTGTATTACAAAGCAACTATTCTAAAACAGCCTGGTACTGGCACAAGAACAGATATATAGATCAAAGGAATGTATTAGAGAATCCAGATATCAACCCAAATCACAATGCTCAATTAATATTTGACAAAGGAGGCACGAGCATACTGTGGAGTCAATACAGTCTTTTCAATAAATGGTGTTGGAAAAATTGGACAGATACATGCAAAGGAATGAAACTAGATCACCAACTTACACCATACACAAAAATAAATTAAAAATAGATACAGGACTTAAACATAAGACAGGAAACCATAAAAATACTAGAGGCATCCACAGGCAGCAAAATCTCAAACAAATGCCTAAAGAACTTCTTCACTGATACTAACCCTAAGGCCATGGAAGCTAAAGAGAAAATAAACAAACGGGACTACATGAAAATAAAAAGCTTTTTTACATCAAAAGAAACCATCAACAAAACAACAAGAAAACCCACTGTATGGGAGAGCATATTTGCAAATGATATCACTGATAAAGGTTTAATCTCCAACATCTAGAGACAGCTTATACAACTCAATAAAAGGAAAATAAATGAGCCAATTAAAAAATGGGCAATGGACCTAAATAGAATCCTCTCAAAAGAAGACAGAAGGAAGGCTAAGAGGCACATGAGAACATGCTCAAAGTCACTAATTATCTGACAGATGCAAATCAAAACAATAATGTGGTACCATCTCACACCTGTCAGAATGGCCAACATCAACAAATCAACAAATGACAAATGTTGGCGAAGATGCAGAGAAAAAGGAACCCTCGTGCACTGCTGGTGGGATTGCAGGTTGGTGCAACCACTGTAGAGAACAATATGGAGCTTCCTCAGAAAACTGAAAATGGAACTCCCATTTGACCCAGTAATCCCACTACTAGGAATATACTCCAAGAAACTAGAAACACCAATCAGAAATGATATAGGCACCCCTATGTTCATAGCAGTACAATTTACAATAGCTAGGCGTTGGAAACAGCCTAGGTGCCCGTCAGCAGATGAATGGATCAGAAAACTCTGCTATGTGTACATAATGGAATACTATGCTGCCATAAAAAGGAGGGAATTCTCATCATTTGCAGTAACCTGGATGGAATTGGAGAGCATCATGCTGAGTGAAATAAGCCAGTCAATGAAAGAGAAACACCACATGACCTCACTCATTTATGGATACTAAAGAACATTGTAAACTAATGAACAGAAAGATACATATAGTGACAGTAAAACAAGAAGCATGCTGTCAAATGACAGCGGAGAGGGGAGGGAGATCTGGGGGAGATAATAGATCAACCGAAGGATTGGTATGCATGCATATAGGTACAACCAATGGACACACAACTCTGGGGAGGGAGGGCATATATGGGAGGGGGGGGCAATGGTAATCTATATACACATATAACACCTTAATAAATTTTAAAATATAAAAATAAATAAAAAGGACTGGAGAATTTCATAGGGTTACATATTAGTTAAAATGAAACTTTTATACCATCATAAACAAAAGTTATTATAAAATTATTATTTTTAGGTTGAATGAGGTATTTGTCCTTGAACTGTACTGCTACGATTTGTTTGATTAATAATCATTTTAGACAAAAAATTCTAGGAGGCCAAATGTTCTTTTACACTGAGTGCATGCACACACACATACACAACTAATCAACAAAATAAAAATGTATTGTCTTAGCATAGGGGTCAAGAATGAGGGATTGATCGGCCCTGGACTGGTGGTTCCATGGGTAGTCTGCCAGGGTATCATCCTGATTTGTCAAGGTTTCCAGTTCAATCTCCAATCAGGACATATACAGGACACAACCAGGAAATGCATAAATGAGTGGAAAAACAAATCAATGTTTCTCTCTCTTTCCCCTTCCTCTCTTTCCAAAATCAAGCAATTAATAAAAATAAATAAATAAGTAAATAAAATGAAGGATGAACTTGTGCAGCAACTATCTTATAGTTGGCTCTTTTGTTTAAAATTATCATTTGGTTTTTGTTGCTTTGTCAATAATTCACGCTCTAAAATATTCTTGTCAGAATCATCATTGACCCTTTTATTGTGTGGCATTTTTACCTCATAATTAAGTATATATATATATATATATATATATATATATATATATATATATATATATATAATATATATAATTTCCAGAGGGAAAGATCAGGATTACTTCCATGCTATCATATATAATACAAATGAATGATTAAAGACATTGAAGTCTTTTAAGATAAAAGAATAACCCGACTGGTATGTCTCAGTGATTGAGTATCAACCTATGAACCAGATGGTCATAGTTCAATGCCCTTTTATTGCCAGGCAGGGCACATTCCCAGGTTGTGGGCCTATCAGTGATTCTCATTGTTGACTTTTCTATCTCTCCCTTCCTCTCTGAAATAAATTAAATTTTTTTTTAAAAAGATAAAATAATAGAGTAATTTGGGATTTTAAATTTAATATTCACAAAGTTATTGAAACAATATAAAATCACTATGTTCATTTGCACTTATTAGTTTAAAGTGAATCAATAATGTATATTTATTTTACTTCCTATAAAACGTCTTAATATTGGCAATTATAATGTTAGTTATTAAAATCAATTAAAGAACCAAATGTGCTCATTTTGCCTTTAAGCATAGGATATATTTTCAAGTTTTAAATGTGTTAGAAACATTTTAAAATTGGATGCAAGTTTTTAAATTAAAGGAGCAAATTAAACTAAAAAAGCATTTATGTTTTAATTTGGGGGAAAAATGTCAGTAGAAACAACCTTTCAAAGATAATGTCAATTTGCAGCCATGAAAGACAATTTTAATGTCAGGGAAACAAATTGCCACAATAAGAATTTATTTAGGAAACAGTGGCATCACCTTTAAAATTAAATCACACATTCATTTCATGTAATCACTTGTTAAAACTCTAGTCTGTCCTAATTTTTTTTTCTATAAGCCACCAATATTGTCCATATCATTCCTCTCCAAAGCTACTTATATTGGTTTTTCTCTTTGTTCTACAAAATTGCCATTAATAAAGGATTTCAATTGTGTAATGGAAAGAATGGTTAAAAATTCCATTAATTCATTGTTAACCAGAAAGTATTGTAGAGTCATTTTAAAGGGATCTAGTATGATAACAGATTGGGGTGGGAAAAGAAATAAAGGAAGAAAATAAATGTAAATATTAGTGAACTCATTTTCCCTGTAGGAGTATTGATTTCATTCATCTTACCTGATAGATAGGATGACTAAGCAAAAAAGCCAAATCCAAAGGCATCAATTAAACAGGAAACAGGAGTGTAGTAGAAGATGGGTGAAGTGATGAATGTTACTTTGTTAAAAGAGGAAAAAATGCAATCATTCTTCATGAGAGATTCATCATTTTTCTTCTGGTACTCAGGCTGTTTTAATAAGCATTTGATAAATGTCCATTTAGCCTTAAGAGAAAAATCATCTTTAAAATATTGGTTCACTGGTCATCTTTAAGATATTTCATCTTAATAAATAAAACTTGATCAGATATCAGATCCCCAGTACTATTGTTTAATGCTTTAGCTTTACTTTTCTAATAGTTGTAGAGAAACACAAAGAAATTTCATCATGAGCAATAGCAAATTCATGACAAAATAGTGCATCGTATACATATTCCCAGTAACACTGAAAAGAGTTTATATGAAAATTTCACTACAGATATTGGTCTCAGTAGCTAGCACATTATTCCAACTGCATATATGCAGACTAAAGATACAGCTATTTTCAGAGGGATTCCATGATATTAAAATGTGATGGTTTGTGAAAATTGTAAAAACTGTGGAATGAAGGTTGAGAACAAAATTTTTACAATTGTTAGTGTGCATGCCAGCTGTCATATATATCTATGAAAGTTTCAAAGATAATTGTGGGGATAAAAGAATACTGTTTCTCGCCGAAACCGGTTTGACTCAGTGGTAGAGCATCGGTCTGCGGACTAAAAGGTCCCAGGTTCGATTCTGGTCAAGGGCATGTACATTGGTTGCAGGCACATCCCCAGTAGGGGGTGTGCAAGAGGCAGCTGCTCCATGTTTCTCTCTCATTGACGTTTCTAGCTCTCTATCCCTCTCTCTTCCTCTCTGTAAAATATCAATAAAATATATATATATTTAAAAGAATACTGTTTCTCTCATTTCATATATAAGCCTAGTCTTTCCATTTATCTCTAATGAGTAGATTGTTTATTTCAAATAGTTGTGCTATAAGGCATTTTTCTAGCAAAAGTTGTGCTATATTCTGAATGAAAATAAAAGGGGAAAAAGATTTATTAAAATTTTATTGGTCATTTTGGGAAGATAGAATTTACTTGAAAACAAATATAAAAGTATAATATGCCGAAACTGGTTTGGCTCAGTGGATAGAGCGTTGGCCTGCGGACTGAAAGGTCCTGGGTTAGATTCCGGTCAAGGGCATGTACATTGGTTGCGGGCACATCCCCGGTAGGGGGTGTGCAAGAGGCAGCTGATAGATGATTCTCTCTCATCGATGTTTCTAGCTCTCTATTCTTCTCCCTTCCTCTCTGTAAAATATCAATAAAATATATTTTAAAAAATAAAAGTATAATATGTGCACAAACTATAGTCTTCAATTATATCTTAATTGTTGTGCTGATTTAAATAGCATACATTTTAATAGTTTAATGCATAAGCAATATTTTGTATGGCTTTGTTGAGAAAATAAATAATATTTGATCTGACCACATGTCTGATAGGCAGGAAATATGAGGGAGTGAAAAATAAACAATCTATATGCAAAAAGCATCTTTATTAGTGAGAAAAAAATATAATTTGGATGACATTCCAGACTTACTATTACCAACAACTACTCTGTATTTAGTTCCTGTTCTGTGATAGAAAATTTATAATATTAACTTATATGTAAAATCATTACAATGTTCTAGTGAGGTATTCCCATTATTATCTCATTTACAAATTCTGATACAGAAGTTCAGAGAGGTTATGTGATTTTCCCATGGTTACACAGCTAGTAAATGGCAGAGTTGGGATTCAGACCCATATGTTATTCATCTAACATAGCTTGAAAGAAAGTAGCTAAGTTCTTAACAATGAAATATTAATCTTGGGCAGTGGGTATAATACAAGGTTATAGACAGGAAGAGAGCATGATGACTGCACTATTTTGAATTGTCTCCCTGTTTAAGGGAAATTGAGCAAAGATGTCATAACCTTCTTATCTGGAAATGTTTACCTGAAAAAGAAGCAAAACCAGCAAAAATTCCTGGTCTATCTTTGCCATATGAGCAAACACAGATAACAAAGAAAAACAAACTTTGTAATTGCTGATCATCATAAAATATTTTCTAAAGGGTTGAAAGTAGTTTAAAAAAATGCCTTTTCCAAGAAACATTGTCTCCAGTGGTTTTTAGCAGCTGGAGATATTGTGCCATTTAGACATGGCTATTTATCAATATACTCAGAGAAATAGAATTACTCTTTATTGTTGCACATGATCACTAATTACAAAAGGCAGTTAACTCAAAGATATACCCCATCTCTTTTAATGAAAACACAGTATTATTTTCTATTCATTTATCATTAAAAATTGCCAAGACCAGCTCTGAATATGCATCTGCAGTGTCCCACACAGAATAATTTGCACCAGATAATATGGATGTTTGACTACTTTATTAAGCCAAATTAGATCTAATAATCAGTACTATTGTACAACCCTATTTCATATGGAAAAACAATCCATTGTGGGGGGGTGTCTGAAAACAAGGTTTTTGCTCACTCTTGGATCTCTTGCTAATGGTTTGGGTTGAAGAGAGATTTTACTAATTTGGGAAATTTATTATACATTTACTCTAATGTGATAATCACTTAAAATTGAGTCAGAGCCTGGCCAATGTGGTTCAGTGGCTGAGTATTGACCTATGAAACAGGAGGTTACAGGTTTGATTCTTCATAGGGGCATATGCCCTGGTTGTGGGCTGATCCCTAGTAGAGGTGTGCAGGAGACAGCTGATCAATGATACTCTCTCATCATTGATGTTTCTATATTTATCTAACTCTCTGAAATTAATTAATTTATATATATATTTATATATATATATTTAAATTAGAGGGAGAAAACCTTAGAAAAGCAAACTTGACCCCCTGTAGCTATTATCTGGAAGAAGGATTTCTCTTCTACCCTTCTAAGCTCTCTGGCTGCATTGAGAATTAAATGGACATGAAAGATTACAGGAGAAATATTAATTTTTATATATGGGGCTTCATAAGAATATGAGGCCCATAGATGGTCAGGCAATTGGGGTCTATTTGAAATTCTGAACCCAGGAAAAGGAGTACAAGTCTGGGGCTTCAAAAGGATGACTGGCGTTTTATATGGAGATGATAAATGCTGGTTGGGCCATGTAGAGTCACTGGGATATAGAGAGAACTTTGGTCTGCAAGTCCTCCCAAGTTCCCCCTCCATAGGTAGCCATATTCTCTGTGGTTTTCTCTGGTGATAGCACTTCTTCCTGAGACAAGCCCTCTAGCTAAATTCCCTTAGGCAGTTTAAGGAGAGGTAAAATGCTCTTCCAGAGCCTTTTGTGTCTTAAAAAACAATCAGACTAAAATGATCTCCTGCCAAGAAGATATATTTTGAGGTGGCAAAACCCCCCTTCCCTGTACCACCAATTCATAGATGAATCACGTTTAGGATGACCCAGAATTTCTAGTTCTTACCTAAGTCCATGATGTAAACATAATCAAACTTCAACCATATGCTATGCCAAAATCTATTTGTAAACTTTGTAATGTGTTCATTACAAACAATTGGAGCTAGAAAGAACATTTATGATGACATAATGACAGAGGAGAAAAATGACCTCTAGAGAAGGAAGTTATTTACTCATGATAACAACTAATTTCTGACAGAACTAGGACTAGAATCAGATATTCCTCTCCTATTTCTTGTACTCTATGTTGCACCTCTTCAATTTTATCTGCAGATATGGGAAGCAGATGATTATCTACTTTGTACTACTTTAAGTAATGCACTCATGATAAACATTTCCTTGATAATGTAACTTAAGACATCACTTCCCTATAGTTAGATATGTGTAAGCTCATTGCTCATGCCAAGCAAAGAATGTGTGAGGACAATTCAAGCTTTTTATAAGCATTCTACTGCAATAACCTTTCTGCAGTCTAAGGAATACTTCTATATGTCTATTTCATTCAATTTTGTTTCTTAAACTTAGGATTTAGTGCTTAATTCATAATTTAGAAAGATTCATTGAAAGGGAAATGTTTAAAGCTTTTTATCAATCTATGGAACAAAGAAAAGGATCATCAAAAAAGAGCCTGAAATATTTACAGAATGTCACCCCCCCCCTTTTTTTATATTGCGCTTTCGTTTTGCAAGATGTCATTCAGGTAGAAGGTACACAGGATCTCTTTGTCTTTTTTCTTTTTTTTCTTTTCTTTTCTTTTCTTTTCTT
The DNA here is from genome assembly GCA_963924515.1 of Vespertilio murinus. Taxonomy (NCBI): domain Eukaryota; kingdom Metazoa; phylum Chordata; class Mammalia; order Chiroptera; family Vespertilionidae; genus Vespertilio; species Vespertilio murinus. Next base: position 46,369,320 of record OZ004710.1, read on the forward strand.
TTCTTTTATTTATTATTTTTTAATTTTTATTTTATTAAATTATTATCTGTGCACATATCTTACCATTGCCCCCCCTCACATTTATTTCATCTCTCCCCAGAGATTTGTGTCAACTGAGAGTACATATATACATGTATACAAGTCCTTCCGTTGATCTCTTATCTCCGGCAGATCTGCCTATCCTCCCATTTTAATTTGACAGTCTGCTTGTTGATTTGCTGTCTCTATATCTATCTTTTGTTTCATCAGTTTATAATGTTCTTTATTATCCATGAATGAGAGAGGTCATGTGGTGTTTCTCTTTCATTGACTGGCTTATTTCACTCAGCATGATGTTCTCCAATTCCATCCAGATTGCCACAAATGATAAGAATTCCTTATTTTTTATGGCAGAATAGTATTCCATCGCATAGATGTAGCATAGTTTTTTTTATCCAATCACCTGCTGATGGGAACCTAGGCTGTTTCCAAATCCTAGCTATTGTAAATTGTGCTGCTATGAACATAGGGGTGCAAATATCCTTTCTGATTGGTGTTTCTAGTTTCTTAGGATATATTCCTAGGAGTGGGATTACTGGGTCAAATTGGAGTTCCATTTTCAGTTTTTTCAGGAAGCTCCATAATGTTCTCCACAGTGGTTGCACCAACCTGCAATCCCACCAGCAGTGCACAAGGGTTCCTTTTTCTCTGCAACCTTGCCAACGTTTGTCATTTGTTGATTTCTTGATGTTGGCCATTCTGACAGGTATGAGATGGTACCGCATTGTCGTTTTGATCTGCATCTCTCGGATAATTAGTGATTTTGAGCATGTTTTCATGTGCCTCTTGGCCTTCCTTCTGTCTTCTTCTTTTTTTAAAAAAATATATTTTATTGATATTTTACAGAGAAGAAGGGAGAGAGATAGAGAGCTAGAAACGTCGATGAGAGAGAAACATCGACCAGCTGCCTCTTGCACACCCCCGACTGGGGATGTGCCCGCAACCAATGTACATGCCCTTGACTGGAATCGAACCCAGGACCCTTCAGTCCGTAGACGGACGTGCTATCCACTGAGCCAAAAACGGTTTCAGCCCTTCTGTCTTCTTTTGAGAAGATTGTATTTAGGTCCATTGCCCATTTTTTAATTGGCTCATTAATCTTCCTTTCATTAAGTTGTATAAGCTGTCTGTAGATGTTGGAGATTTAAACCTTTATCAGTGATAACAATGGCAAACATGTTCTCGCACACAGTGGGCTTTCTTGTTGTTTTGTTGATGGTTTCTTTTGCTGTAAAAAAAAGCTTTTTATTTTGATGTATTCCCATTTGTTTATTTTCTCTTTAGCTTCCATTGCCATAGGGGCAGGATCAGTGAAAAAGTTCTTTTGGCATATGTCTGAGATTTTGCTGCCTGTGGATGCCTCTAGTATTTTTATGGTTTCCCATCTTATGTTTAAGTCCTGTATCCATTTTGAGGTTATTTTTGTGTATGGTATAAGTTGGTGATGTAGTTTCATTCTTTTGCATGTTTCTGTCCAATTTTCCCAACACCAATTAGTGAAGAGACTGTCTTGACTCCATTGTATATTCATGCCTCCTTTGTCAAATATTAATTGAGCATAGTGATTTGGGTTGATATCTGGATTTTCTATTCTATTCCATTGATCTATCTTGTCTGTCCTTGTGCCAGTACCAGGCTGTTTTGAGAACAGTGGCTTTGTAATACAGCTTTAAATCTGGTATTGAGATCCCTCCCACTTTACTCATTTTTCTCAGGATTGCTGTGGCTATTCAGGCTCTTTTTTTTGTTCCCAATGAATTTTTGGAGAGTTCTTTCTAGGCCAGTGAAATATGTGGTTGGTATTTTAATGAGGTGTGCATTCAACCTACAAATTGCTTTTGGAGGTATTGCCACTTTGATGATGTTGATCCTACCAATCCATGAACATGGTATGTTCTTCCATCTCTTTACATCTTCCTCTATCTCTTTTTTCAGTGTCGTGTAGTTTTCTGGGTATAGGTCTTTTACCTCCTTAGTTTATTCCTAGGTATCTTAATTTTTTTGGTGCAATGGTAAATGGGATTGCTATTTTAGTGTCTGTTTCTGAAAGTGCACTATTGGTGTATAGAAAAGCAATAAATTGCTTGGAGTTAATTTTGTATCCTGCTACATTGCCAAATTCATTTATTAAGTCTATTAGTTTTTTGATGGAGGCTTTTGGGTTTTTTATGTACAGTATCATGTCATCTGCAAATAAAAATAACTTCACTTCTTTTCTAATTTGGATGCCTTTTATTTCCTCTTCTTGTCTAATTTCAATGGCTAGTACTTCCATTATTATGGAAAACAGGAGGGGTGAGTGTGAACATCCCTGACTTGTTCCTGTTCGTGGAGGGAATGGTTTTCGTTTTTGCGAAATGAGTATGATATTTGCTGTGATTTTATCATATTTAGGTTTTATTATGTTGAGGTATGATCCTTGTACTCCCACCTTTTTGAGAGTTTTTATCAGGAAAAGGTGTTAGATTTTATCAAATGCTTTTTCTACACCAATTGATATGACTATATGATTTTTAACTTTCAGTTTGTTTATGTTTATTGATTTGAGGATAATGTACCATTCTTGCATTACTGGAATAAATCCTACTTGGTCATGGTGTATGATCTCTCTGATGATCTGCTGGAGCCAATTTGCTAGAATTTTGTTGAGGATTTTGGCATCAATGTTCATGAGGGATATTGGCCTGTAATTCTCTTTCATTGTGTTATCTTTATCTGGTTTTGGTATTAGGGTGATGCTGGCTTCATTGAAGGAGCTTTGAAGTGTTCCTTCTTCTTGAATTTTTTGGCATAGACGTAGGAGGTTAGGTTTTAGTTCTTCCTTGAATGTTTGTTAAAACTCTCCTTTAAGGCTATCTGGCCCTGGGCTTTTGTTTGCTGGAAGCTTTTTGATGACTGCTTCAATTTCTTCCCTGGTCACTGTTCTATTGAGATTATTATTTTATTTATTTATTTTTTAAAATATATTTTATTGATTTTTTTAAAGAGAAGAAGGGAGAGGGATAGAAAGCCAGAAACATGGATGAGATAGAAATATCGACCAGACACTTCTTACACCCCTCCCCCCCTCACCGGGGATGTGCCCGCAAGGAAGTTACATGCCCTTGACCGGAATCGAACCCAGACCCTTGAGTCCGCAGGCTGATGCTCTATCTATTTAGCCAAACCAGCCTCGGCTCTATTGAGATTTTTACATTCTTCCTGATTGAATTTTGGAAGGTTTTAAATTTTAAGAATATGTCCATTTCCTCCAGGTTGTCCAGTTTGTTGCAATAGAGTTGTTCATAGTATTTTGTAACAATCTTTTGTATTTCGGTGGGGTCTGTTGTTATTTCACCTCTTTCATTTCTGATTTTGTTTATTTGCTTCCTCTCTCTTTGCTTTTTGTTTTGTCTGGCTAGAGGTTCATCAATCTTGTTTGTCCTTTCAAAGAACCAGCTCTTGGTTTTTTTGATCTTATGTATTGTTTCTTTGGTTTGTATGTCGTTAATCTCAGCTCTGATTTTTATTATTTCCTTTCTTCTGCTTAGAGAGGGGTTTTCTTGGTGCTCTCTTTCTAACTCTTTTAGTTGTAGAGTTAGATAATTTGTTACCATTTTTTCTTGTTATTTGCAATAGGCTTGTAGAGATATGAACTTCCCTCTCAACACTGCTTTTGCTGTGTCCCATAGATTTTGGATTGCTGTGTTTTCGTTGTTTTTTGCCAGGATATTTTTCGTTTCGTCCTTTATTTCTCTGGTAAACCAGTCCTTGTTTAATAGCATGTTGTTTATTCTCCATGTGTTTGATTTCGTTGGATTATTTTTATTGTAGTTAATTTTCAGTTTTATGCCACTCTGATCTGAGAAAATGCTTGATATGATTACCATCTTCTTGAATTTGAAGAGACTTTGCCTATGTCCCAATATGTGATCTATCTTTGAGATTCATCCACCTGCCCTTGGGAAGAATGTATATTTTGTGGCATTGGGGTGAAATGTTCTGAAGATGTCAATTAATTCCATCTGGTCTAATGAGTCATTTAGGATTGATGTTTCTTTGCTGATTTTTTGTTTAGATGATTTGTACAAAGGTGACAGTGGGATATTAAAATCTCCTACTATGATTGTATTGCTATTTATATCTCCTTTAATGTCCTCCAGCAGTTTTTTAAATGTATTTGGGTGCTCCTGTATTGGGTGCATATACATTTACCAGAGTTATTTCTTCTTGTTGTATTGTTCTATTAGTATTATGAAGTGGCCTTCATTATCTCTTGTTATGTCCTTCACTTTGAGATCTAATTTGTCAGATACAAGTATTGCTACCCCAGTTTTTTTTCCATTTCCATTTGCCTTGAAATCCTTTTTCCATCCCTTTACCCTCAGTCTGTGTGCGTCTTTTTTCTGAAGTGGGTTTCTTGTAAACAGCAGCTATATGGGTCTTGTTTTCTTGTCCAATCTGTTACCATATGTCTTTTGATAGGAACATTTAATCCAGTTACATGTAAAATTATTATTGATAGTTACTTATTTGTCGCCATTTTCATTCTATACCCTTATGTTTCTTTTGCACTTCCTATTTCTTTATTTTTACAGTAGACCCTTTAGCATTTCTTGCATTGCTGGTTTGGTGGTGATAAATTCCTTTATTGTTATTTTGTCTGTGAAGCTCCTGATTTCTCCTTCAATTTTGATTGATAGGCTTGCTGGGTACAGTATTCTTGGATTCAGACCCTTCCTTTGCATGACTTTGTATATTTTATCCCATTATCTTCTGGCCTGATGAGTTTCTGTTGAGAAATAAGTTGCTAGTCTGATGGGGGTTCCTTTATAAGTAACTTTCTGTCTCTCTCTGGCTGCTTTTAAGATTCTTACTTTGTTGTTGGTGTTTGCCAATTTAATTATAATGTGCCTTGGCGTCAGTCCTTTGGAATTCATTTTGCTTGGGACTATGAGAGCATCTTGGATTTTGTGGGTTTTTTTCTTCTCTATCTCAGGAAAATTTTCTGTCATTATTTCTTAAAATATGTTTTCCATGTCTTCCTCAGTTTATTTTCATTGTGGAACCACTATTATTCTAATATGGTTTTGTTTTGTATTGTCCCATAGCTCCTGTTGGCTCATCTGCTTTTAAATCTTTTTTCCTAAAAGCTGCTTTAATTGGGTATTTTTTTCCCATCTTGTCTTCTAACTGACTTATGCAGACCTCTGCTTCTTCTAGTCCTCTCTTTATGCTTTCTATTGAGTTCTCATAGTAGTGATATAATTTTTCACTTCTTCTTGGGTAACCCTCATTTTCTCTTGGTTCTTATTCATTTTCTCTATTTTTACTCATATTGTCAAATTTGTCTTCCATTCTTTTTAGCCATCTTATGATCATTACTCTGAATTATTGCTCTGGATGTTGCTTGCCTCAAACTCACTTATTTCGTTTTCTGGTGATGCCTGCTTTTTTTCATTTGTGGGCTGTTTCTTTGTCTCCTAATGGTCTCTCTTTTCAGGATGTCTGGTTATGTAGATCTCTCTCTCTCTCCTGCATTGAATTAAAGGCACTAAATACAACACAGTTAGATACAACACACAAGGCACTGAACAGAAATGTATTTATGATATTATTAATCTCCAAAAAAAGATGACCACTAGGTAAAGGCAAATTAGGAGAAGGAAGAAGTGTAAAAAGAGAAGAGTGAGGTAGAAAAAGAAAAAGGTAGGAAAAATAGAAAAAAAAGGAGTGTCAAAATGAAGTTGGGAAACAGTGAGGAGAGAGAGAGAGAGAGAGAGAGAGAGAGAGAGAGAGAGAGAGAGAGAAGAAGAAGAAGAAGAAGAAGAAGAAGAAGAAGAAGAAGAAGAAAAAAGAGACTAAGAGAGAAAAGGGGAACTATATATATATATATATATATGGGGAAAGAATTTCAATAGAGCAACCACTAACCCCAGAAAATGCTGGCAACAGTACCTAGAGAATAATACAATTTACAACACCTACTACTATGCAGCAAAAGGAATGGAAAAGAGAAGTAAAAACCAAAAACAAAATACAAAGCAAATTAAAAAATACCACGCAACAGTAACAACAAAAGTATAAGCAAAATAATCTGACTAAAAAGCATAAAAATACAATATAATCAACATTCACATGAACAGCATCAAAAGTACAGAGATGAAAACATTTTTTTGTTAGTTGATACAGTTCAAAGAGGGTTGTGTATGCACTTGGCACAGGAGATTGGAAATTTATATATAAGTAGAGTAGAAATTTTTTAGCAGGGGTGAGACAGAAAGAGTAGGGATAATTTAAAGCAGGATAGGGTTAAGATAAATAAGATAGCAAAAGTGGAAAGGTTAGGAAGAGAGTGATGGTATATAGGTTGTTGAGATAGGGTTAAACAATGCTAAAGGAGAAATGGAAATAGAAGGAAGAACACTAATTCCAAAGCAAAATAAAGAGAAAATAAAATAGCACTTAAAAAAAAGAAAAATGAAACAAAAAAGTTAAAATAGTAGTAGTAATAATGCTGATTGAACCTAAAAGTGCAATAATTATAAGGTAAAATCAAGTGAGGAAAGAAGGGGAAAAATTGTTTCTTAAGTTAAAGATGCAAAAAATGAAAATAATTTTTAAAATATATTTTATTGATTTTTTACAGAGAGGAAGAGAGAGGGAGAGATAGTTAGAAACATCGATGAGAGAGAATCATCGATCAGCCGCCTCCCGCACACACCCAACTGGGGTTGCGCTCGCAACAAAGGCACATGCCCTTGACCAGAATCAAACCCAGGACCCTTGAGTCCGCAGGCTGACGCTCTATCCACTGAGCCAAACCGGTCTCTGCAAAATAATTTTTTCTTTAAATAGCAAAAATATTGTGCAGTTGTAAATACCATTCATTTCTTTTGTTATCCTTTTTGGCACGCCTGTTTCTCAGTCCAGAGAGTATTGCAGTTCCCTGTGTTCCACTGCACCTCAGTGTTGCTAGCTACTGTGTTTCCCCGAAAATAAGACATCCTCCAAAAATAAGGCAGGTTTTATTACCTTACAGGTTTCCTTCTGAGTGAAATATAAGGCATCCCCCGGAAAATAAGGCCCCCAGGCTCTGTCTCAGAATGAAAATTAATTTACCATAAACTGGTCGCTAGGGCTGCCCCAATTGGCGTCTAGCAACCAGTGACATTACGCGGAGTCCTGTCATCACTGCTGTGTGAATGGAGAGAAATCAGTATGGAAACTTTGTGAAACCTAAACTGCAAGAAGTTGTGACATAGGTGAAGAATTCATGGGAGAAAATCACTGACAGTTGCATTGCAAATGAACTGTGAGCAGGCTACCTTGACAAGAAGTACTCATTTAAAGACAGTGCTATTGCTAAACATGAGAGAATTGGTCCACTGATTCTGAAAGAAATGAAGTCACAAGAAATTCACCAGGAAATTCAGGAATTGGACTTTTATGATGATTTTCCAGAAGATGATGATATGATTGTCATTGAATAAATGAGTAAATTCTTGATACTGTAGGATTCACAGTTTGTCTGGTTTGTGTTGACAACTACTGTACTACCCTACAGTATACAGGTAATAAATTTCCTTTATTTTCATTTATCAATAAATGTGTACCATATTCTTCTTCATGGAAAATAAGACATCCCCTGAAAATAAGACCTAGCACATCTTTGGGAGCAAAAATTAATATAAGACACTGTCTTATTTTCGGGGAAACAGGGTATTCCTTAATTTTAAGATGAGGATTTGTTAGTTTCTTGGTTTTTGATTATATAAAACTAGTAATAAACGAAGTCAGATTGTACTTCAGCCCCTAGGTGGCAGTATTTCTGGATTGATGCCCCTGTCTTTTTGGGTGCTCTAGCCTTCTTTTTCTATGGCACTCAATACTGATTTTGCCTTGGAGCTGAATCATGGATGGTTTCTCCCTGCTCTGATTCTCAGCTTCCTGAAAAGCAGTTTCCCCTTCCTGTCTCTCAGGGACAGCCAATCTGTGTGGTCTTTCTTTTGTAATTAGAAGCAAAGGATTGCAGGGGAACCAGCCTAGGTGCTTCATGGGCCAGTCTGCGTGCCCTTACAAACAGACTGCATACCTTTCCAAATCCTATGTTCTCCCTCCATGACAAATCAGAATCGGTTGCTCCCTAGAGAAGCCCACTATTATCAACCTTGAGGACCCCAGTCCACTCTCTAGATCAGGCCAGACCCAATAGCGGGGGGGGGGGGGGGTTGTGGACACAGATTTCTGAGTACCCAGCGAGCATGCTTTTGTCTCTGCTGCTGTGGTGGCCACAGTTTTTGCTGCCACAGCTTTTGCAGCTGCTGCCACCACTGCGGGGACACAGACACCCCATGTTATTGCCTGAAAAATCCAACCTTTCTGTGAAATCTGCATGTCCGTACCGATCGGGATCCCACAGCTTCTCAGTGGTCTCCACAGTTGTGATTTTTTCAGGTCTCAGATACCATCCCCAGTTGCAGCTCTGATGTGGTTGTGAGAGGCAGCACGTACAAGTATTTATCTATGCCACCATCTTCCAAGAATCTCTTTTCGTTACCCCATTTTTTGAAAGGGAATGAAGACTATTTCAAAAAGAAGGGAAGAATCCTTTGGTTTCTGATATTGAATAATATTTAATAATAATATTTGTTTGGCTTAACCTTGTGTCATTTTGTGCATACCTCACAGTTTTACTATACACTGTCATAATATGCCTCAGGATGCCATTACTAGTTGAATGTTTCTTACATAAGTAAAGAGAAGTCATAACTTTATGAATGATGATAGATATAGATAATGTGCAGCTTAGAATTTGGCTTTTGGGGATTGGTAGCATTCTGAATATACACCGTTAAGGTTTTTTTCTTGTTGACAGCTGTCTTCCTTAGCTTCATCAACACCCCTCCTTGAAATTCTCTTTCTTCTTTTCTCCCCATCTTCCACTCTCCTTTTGCAAGTCTTCGAATATGCTAGTTTTTATTTTTATTTTTATTTTTTTAATATATTTTATTGATTTTTCACAGAGAGGAAGGTAGAGGGACAGAGAGTTAGAAACATCGATGAGAGAGAGACATCGACCAGCTGCCTCCTGCACACCCCCTACTAGGGATGTGCCCGCAACCAATGTACATGCCCTTGACCGGAATCGAACCCGGGACCTTTCAGTCCGCAGACCGACGCTCTATCCACTGAGCCAAACCGGTAGGGCTATGCTAGTTTTTATGTGTTTTCCCTCTGTCAGTCCTATTTGACTCCCTTTACTTCCTTCCCTTGACATTTCCTTATTGAAGATCTACAGATGCTGTGGGATTAAGGGCTCAGAATTCACAGGATAGCTAAAATAGATAAGCTTATCATAGATTGGCACTGAAGCCAGCAACACATTATTTGTGCCTCTGAAGTGGAAATGGTTTCAGAGTTTGAAATAAATTCTCTTATTTTTTCTTAAACTAAATGAAGTATGGCTTCATTGATATGTTTTCCATTTATTTGATTCAGGTTGCTGACAGAGACACCCTAGGCTTTTCTGGGTTTATAGGGGTAAGGAAATAGGGAGGCAGAAATGATTGAGATCTTTAAAGAAGAGTTGGCAGATGCACAAAAGAGAAGCTTCCTATCACCAAAAAAGAGAGGCCCTGAACCAGTTTGATGACAGATCAGTACATAGAGATGAGAGAAATCTCAAGTAAGACAAATAAATATCTTTGATGGTGCAGGAAAAATAGGCTTATAATATTACTACTCACTTTAGGTCTCTTTGCCTTGTATAGAAAGGAGTTTTAAAATTAAAGGCAGATTGACTTGATTATTAACAGTAGGATTGAGTTTAAATAATCCTTCAGTAAACATCTTGATCTGATTCCTCAGTTACCAGAAAAAACTTGAACCCTTATCAACTCACCACTAGATATTGTTGGTTACGACTCTTCTCTTTTTGTTAATCCTCCCCCAAGGGTATTTTTCCTTTGATTTTCAGAGAGACTGGAAGAGAGGTAGAGAGAGACTGACAGAAAACATCAATGTGAGAGAGACACATTGATTGGTTGCCTCCTGCAAGCATCTGGACCGGGACTGGGATTGGACCTATAATCCAGGTACATGCCCTAGACCAGGAATTGAACCCATGACCCTTTGGTCCCAGGGCTGTTGCTCTAACAGCTGAATGACACTACCAGAAATGACTTATCTTTAAAAAAAAACACTCAAGTACAGATGACCTTATTAACACAGGAACTTGTCCAGAAAGGTTTGTGAATAGCTTGACAACACATTTGTTTTCTTGCTCCTTATAAACAAATGCCTTTTCTTTTAGACCCTTGTGTTCTTCAGATGATCGTACCTTGATTTATTAATATAAATCACAGAAAACCTTTGAGGTAAATATAGTAGTTTATTTTATGAATTAGTGGATCATAAATATGGCAAGAACTTGGCTGGGTTGTTCAGCTCTTTCTGACATGACAGTAGTCTGATCAGCTAATGTTGGAGAACCTACTTACAAAATGCTTCTTCATACAGATATCTGTCTTGTGCTCTTTGCCTTTTCTTTCTTCTTCAAATGGTGTTTCATTTTGCAGGACTTCTCCATATGTCTCAAGTTTCTCACAGAATGATAGTCTCAGATAATCAGACTTCTTATATGGCAGCTGGTTTTCACAGAGTAAGTGTTTCCAGAAGCCTAGACTTCCTATGACCTAATCAAGGACTTCACTTCTCCCACATTCAATTGGTAAAGCAAATTTTATTTTTCAATGTTTTTATTTCAGAGAGAGGAAGGGAGAGGAGAGAGATAGAAACATCAGTAATAAGAATCATGGATTGGCCTCCTGTATGCCCCCTAATGGAGGTCCAGCCCACAACCTGGGCATGGGCCCTGACCAGGAATCCAAACCCCTGAGCATGAGTCAATGCTCAACCACTTAGCCAAATAGGCCAGGTGGTAATGTAAGTTTTTAAGCCAAGCTCTATTCAAGAGAAGGGAAGAAATAGACTCTACCTCTCAATGAGGGGATGACATCAACATTACAGAAAGCATGTCAAACTCAAAGGCTAACAAGGGCCAAATAAACAAGGTTTCAGTTTATGTGGGCTACAAAAAAACAGAAGCTTCAATTTTCTTGGAAACATAGGTTTATTTCAATAGGTATGTGCTGAATACAAAGGATGAAATAAATGAGTCATTGCCAACATAAAATAATAGAACGTTTTAATAAAAATCAATATTTTACTTGAAATACCAGGCACAGAATAACTGCACAAATTAATAAATGTAATGCAAATAAACCTCTTTTTCTTATTCTCTGAAAGCAAAATATTTCCTATTATGCACAACAACCAAGTCAGTTCAGGACTAATGACATGGCAATCAGCTGCTAAAATATTCGCTGGTAGTATTAGTGGAGAGAAATGGAGCACCGGATTAAAGGCATGTAAGGGAAATTAATGCAACACGATTATAGTAATCAGGCATTAGCAAAGTTGTAGTGAGTTATTAATCATTATGTGTAACAGGATATTGTAAAAATTCAGTTACAAAATTTTTATTTATTATTTATTTTTATTTTATTTTATTTATTTATTCTATAAATCTTTACTGTTTAGACTATTACAGGTGTTCCTCTCCCCACCCCATAACTCCCCTCCTCCTGATTCCCAACCCCTTACCCCCACCACTGTCTTCATCTATAAGTATAAAATTTTTGTCCACTCTCTTCCCACAACCCTCAGACCCCTTTTCTCCTGTGAATTGTTAGTCCAATCCCTTTCTATGTCCCTGATTCTATTATATTCACCAGTCCATTTTGTACTTCAGATTTTTTTTTATTCTCTTGATTTTTAGATTCGCTTGTTGGTACATAAATATTTGATGTCTTTTTGTTGTTCATATTTTTTTACCTTTACCTTTTTCTTCTTCGTCATCTTCTTAAAGAACACCCTTCAACATTTCATGTAATCCTGGCTTTCTGTTGATGAACTCCTTTAACTTTTGTCTTGTCTGTGAAGCTCTTTGTCTGACCTTCAATTCTGAATGATAGCTTTGCTGGGTAGAGTAATCTTGGTTGTAGGTTCTTGTTGTTCATCATATTGAATATTTCTTGCCTCTCCCTTCTGGCCTGTATAGTTTCTGTTGAGAAATCAGCTGACTGTCATATGGGTACTCCCTTGTAGGTAACTAGTTGTTTTGCTCTTGCTGCTTGTAAGATTTTCTCTTTGTCTTTTGCTCTTGGCATTTTAATTATGATGTGTCTTGGTGTGTTCCTCTTTGGATTCCTCTTCTTTGTGGTCCTGTGCACTTCCTGAATTTGTAGATCTATTTCTTTCACCAGGTAGGAAAAGTTTTCTGTCATTATTTCTTCCATTAAGCCTTCAATATTCTTTTTCTCTTCTTCTAGCACCCCAAAAATCTGGATGTTGGTACACTTTAAGCCATCCCTGAGGCTCCTTACACTATCCTCACAATTTTGAATTCTTCTATCTTTTTGCCTCTCTGGTTGGGTGATTTTTGTTTCCTTATATTCCAGATATTTGTTTTGACTCTTGGGTCATGTTGGTCTATAGTTGAGTTTCTGTATATTCTTTATTTCAAACTGTCTATGCTTCATTTCTGGCTGATCCTTTTCCATTTTTTGGTATTCTTATGAAGGTCCTTGAAAGTCTCAGCAAGCTTCTTGGAGGTCTCATCAACTTTCTCAAAGGTTTTTAGAAGATTCTTGAGTAATATTAGAAATGTGATTCTGAACTGTGTCTCATCCAGTAGTTTACTCCCCTCCATCTCTCCCATTTGTGCCATGCTTCTGTGTGTCCTCATTTTGTCTGCCTCCTCATGTTGATGGAGTGGCTTTGTGTGGTCGGTGACCTATAGAGGTCAGTACTCAGTTTCCCAATCACCTGAGGAGGTTGCTTTTGCTATATCTATACCTCCAGGCCAATTGTCTGTGAGGACATATTGTGTCTATAAAGCAAGAACTGCTGTGCTGGAGAGACACCTTGTTTCAGTGAGGCTTTGGTGCTCACTGAGACCATCTCCTGAATGTGTCACTTATGGGTGTAAGGGATTGAAACTGAGCACTAGAACTCTGGTTTCTGGGTCTCAATGAGGTGTAGTTCTGCTACTGTCTGATGCCAGTATTGTCGCAGAAGCTACAGCGTGAACCATAGCCCTGTCCTTCTTGGATTTTTTGCCCCAGGTTGCAATTTTGCTAAACTGCCACAGAGAGGGCCATTCATATGCAAAAGCTGCTGCATGGAGCTTGGATGTGCTGTGAGGGCCAAAGTCTCAGGGTGGAGTCTCAAGGTGCCACTAGGCTGAGGCTTGGCCAACAGAGATGGCTGCCCTTCTGCCACCTCTCAGATGGTGTCCGGCGTCTCCCTGCATCTCCCTGTGGCTCACAACAACACACAGCAAACAATATCATTCATTCAACAAGCAAGCCTTACTTTCTGACGCGATGGCAGACAGTCTTGCCTTTCCCCAGAAACTGGGTTTCAGAGAGATCAGGCACTTGTCTCTCTTTGAGTTGAAGAAAGCTCTGCCCTTTGCCAGCCTGGATCCACTGCCAGACCTTATGGTGTCCTCGCCCCCCTACCTCAGTTTTTCAATGTTTGTGTCCTGGATTCTCCTCTTTCCTTTCAGTCTAATTTTAGGGCTGTCTCTCAGCAAGGTTTCCTTTGGTTTTTGGGAGATAGACATTTGTTTTATAGGTTTCTTTTAACTTGTTGTCTACAGCAGCCGTTTAGGAGTGTTTTCCTACTTTGCTATCTTCCGGGTTCAATAAAATTTTTATTAAAACATTTCTTGCATACTGTTATATTGGTTGGGCCACAAAATTATTTGTTGTGGGCCACATGTGGCCCTTGGGTTGTGAGTTTGACATGCTTGCGTTAGAGAGAGAGAAGGATTTAATGATGGCCATCTTAGAGACAAGCTACCACACATCTCCAAATGTCTGAAGACAACATGTGTCATATTTATCTGTTTCTTCACTACCTTGTACAGTACTTGACATATGATTGAGTTCAATAAATGAAAAAAATGCATATGGGTGCCAGCAGATTCAAAACCCCTCCCAAATAGAGTTACTGAATTTATAGTTGCCAGCTACATGCCTCTATTTTGCATCTCTTGCTGGTATTTCACATTCTACAGCCACAAGGTGGAGTTCATAAGAGTAGCTTCTTTTACAGGCCCAACTTCACCATTCTCCCAATCATGATGTCTCAAGAGCTAGGGATCCTCAAGTCCATCATCTTTATAACCTTCCTCATTCATTAATGTCTATTGAATCTACTCTTCTATCATCTGTCCTCTCTTTTTCAGTTGTGTAGCTACCACAGTAGTTCCAGCCCCCTAACTCTTTTTTTTTTTTTACTATCATATATTCTTCTAATTGTTTTCCTTGTCCCCATCCCTGACTCATGTAATTGTGTACAATGTTTTCTGTCACTATTTCTTTCAATATGTTTTCAGTATCTTTCTCTCTGTCATCTTCTGGGACACCCATAATTCTGATGTGGTTCGCTTGAAGTTGCCCCAGAGGTTTCTTCCACTATCTTCAAGTTTTTGGATTCTCTTGTCTTCTTGCTTCTGATTCTTTGTGTTCCAAATCTTTGACTTGATTCTTGCAATCTTCCATCTGTTTTTAGGACTCTGTATAATATTTTTTTATTTCAGAGAATGTTTTCTTTATTTCTAGTTGATCCTTTATTATTTCTAGTTGATCCCTTTTCATATCTTCATAGGTCTTGTTTATTTTATAGGTCTTTTCTAGGAGATTCTTGAACAACCTTATAAGCGTGGTTTTGAACTCTATATCCAGTCGCTTTTTGTCCTCCATTTCTTTCGTTTGTGATCTGTTTCCTTTTCTCGGCATTTCCGCTGCTTCCCTGAGTTGGTATGGTGGGAGGATCAGCTGTATCTATGCCAGGAGACAGCCTTATTCGACTAGACTTGGAAAACTGCAAAAGCCTCTGTGCTCAACTTGGATGGGGCAGAGTTTCAGGATGGAGCCTTGGCTTTTGGTTAGCTCCGCCCTATGAGGTTCCTGAGTCTCAGTGTTCTTCAGTGTCCTTTGGTACTGGCTGCAGGCACCTCTGAGAGACACCCCTAGAGTTTTTCCTGTTATAAACAGTCTAGTCCAGCCATGGGCAAACTATGACCTGTGGGCCTGATCTGGCCTGTTTGGCTGTTCTATCCAGCCCAAGGAGCCCAAAGAGCAGAGGGTTCTCTTGCTCTCCCCTCTGCTCCTTCACCAGCAGCCCAAGATGAGAATGCCAGCATGGTCAGGTTGCTTTTGTTCCGGCCTCCAGTCCAGTTTAAGAACACATGTGGTCCTCAAGTCAAAAAGTTTGCTCACCCCTGGTCTAGTCTCTCCCTCAATGTACCTGGAACTGGGGTTCAGTGCAGTTGGGAGTGGGGTTAAGAGTTGTCTGGAGCTTATGTCTCCTTCCCACTAGGGCAATCCAGTGGCTCAATCAGTAGTCTGTCCTCTGAGTGAAATGTGCATGACTGGGGGGCTCTGCCTTTCACCCCTCCCCTGAGCTTCCACCTTTCAGCCCAGATTTCCTCTGTATGAGCCTGAGGCCAGAGGGTCTTGCCCAGAATTGGGGTTCAGTGCAGTTGGAACTGGGGCTCAGCACTGTCCGGAGCTTTTGTCTCCTTCCTTCTAGGGAATGCCAGCCGAGCACTCAGCCGCCCCTCCTCTCTGGCTCTGTCCTCTCCCCATGCTCCCACAGTGTCTCCGTACCTTAGACTTTTACAGCTCCTCTGATTTTCCTTCTGGTTTTCTCTTTCCTTCTAGTTATAGAATTTCCAGTCAGTTAACTTTCCTGTTGTTTTGGATAATGTCCACTTTATATTTTAGTTGTATTTTTTTAAATTGTTGAGTGAGGCTGCAGTTAGGCATTTACCTATGCCACCATCTTGGTTTCTCCCACACTTATCTGTTTTGGTTTCTTTGTTGTAGTTTCCACATAAAAAGTGAGATCATATGGTAATGAATCTATACCTGATGCCCTCAAGGTTTATCAGTGTTGACAAAAATGGCAAGATTTCCTTTTGTATATCTCAAGCATATTCTATTGTATAGATATACACCACATTTTCTTTATCAATTCATTCATTGAATGTTCATAGGTTATTTCTATGTTTTGGCTATTGTAAATAATGATGCAGTGAATATCCTTTTGATTTAGTGTATTATTTCTATTACCTATAATAATAAAAACATAATATGATAATTAGACTGGACAGCTGGACATTTTTCCAGTCATCCTTCTGGACGACCTTCCAAACTAAGCAGGGCTGCAAGGGCCTGAGGCAGCTGTTGTGGCTGCGATGGCCGAGCCCCTTGCATGAATTTAATGCATCAGCCCTCTACTTGTATTAATATTATATCACTAGAGGCCCGGTACACAAATTCATGCATAAATGGGGTCCGTAGGCCTGGACAGCAATTGAGGCCTATTAGGGGTCAGCCGCCCCAGGGGCAGGACCCCAGAAGGTTGGCTGGCTGGTGGGGTAGAGACAATGCTGGAGATTGGCTGCAGGAGCACACTAAACACCAGAGGGCAGCTCCTGTATTGAACACCTACTCCCCGGTGGTCAGTTCACTTCATAGCAACTGGTCAAGCAGTTGTTGTGGTCATTGAGTCATAAGGGTCACTTAGGCTTTTATATATATAGATCACCTTTGTTATATGGGGAGAGGAATGGCTTAAAAGGATCCGTCTATCCTCCCACCCCCACAACCCGAGGGAGAAAGAGAGAGGGAGAGAAGAATAGAAATATCAATGATGAGAGAGAATCATTGATCAGCTGCCTTCGGCAAATCCCACACTAGGGATTGAGCCTACAACCCGGGTATGTGCCCTGATCAGAAATTGAACCATGACCTCCTGGTTCATGGGTCCTCACTCAACCACTGAGCCACACTGGGCAGACTAGATCAATCTATATTTGTGGTAATTTGTACTGTCTGCTAGTATGTTGTATATAGGTAAGTGGAATTTTAATTTCTGCTTTATCATATAATAGTTATCAGTTTTCAACCCTGAATCTTAGTTTTCTCATCTAAAAAAAATATACAGACTATAATACCAATCTTAGAATGTTTTTATGGAGAGTAAATTAGGTAACATATATAAACCACTTAGTAGAGCTACAAAACAAGTACATTTCTAACAAGTGTTTATTCTCACCCAGGATATTTGGAAAAGTATTTTGGACCTGCTCTCCCAATCATTAGCCAAGAGAAAGTGATTTAATTATGCTGTGCCTCAGGTCTTCATCATCTGTAAAATATGAGGACAGAATAAGAAAATAGATATTAAGACCCCAGGAAACACTAAACAAATGTTAGCTATTGATATTAATGTTAATTTTACATAAGTTAAGATTGCACTTTGCACATTTGTGTTTCTTCTTCTTCTTCTTCTTCTTCTTCTTCTTCTTCTTCTTCTTCTTCTTCTTCTTTTTCTTGAATCATTGTAATTTAACATAAATATAAAAATCTCCTATATTTATTTTAATGTTTTATAAAGATTTTGTCATATTGAGGAATAACTCCAGATAATGAAGAATGGTACTTATACATGTTTTTTAGCGTTTAGCAGAAATTGTAAACAGATCGTTTTATTTGCCTTTCTCTTTGGCACTTACATCTGAATTGTTTAAGCTCTCATTTAATGTGGACTTCTATTCACTTTTGTCTTTGTGTGAGAACAAACATTTAAGAAGAAATGAGAGAAAGAAATGGGAAAGGAAAGGGAAATGGAAAAGAGAGTCAGAATTTCCAAGACTTGCTACAATCCTAAAAGTCCCCTAATTTTTTTTAAATTCATTAGTGTTGCCTTTAAAATTACATTCTTTAACCAGGCTGCCTTTTGAATTTCAGAGAGAGCCACTTTGCTTTTCTCAGCTTTAAAAAGAAATAAATAATATACATATGTAAGTTGTAAAATATGATGCTTTGATATTTTGAAATACATAGTGAAATGATTACCCCATAAACCCAATTAATATATGCCTCTCCTTACATAGTTATGATGATGTGTATATGTGGTAAGAGGACCTGAAATCTACATTTTTAGCAAATTTCTTGGCTTTGTTTTGAGGTTTCCATGATGATAAGGTTTCATTCTGGTCATTGTTACCATCCTTATTCTATCCCTTTCTAATTTTGTAGTGATTCACAGAACAATACTCACAGGGGTAAATGAAATGTGTCTCACACTGATATATTACAAGGAGTTCCATTTCCATGGTAATCATACAGCTTCTTTATTTTTGTAACAAGTTACACAATAGCATTTCCTTTCAAAGTCATCCACGTTATATATTTCTTTCCAATTCATCCTGCTCACCTACAAGGTCCTCTATGGCTGGGCCATGCCCCTCGCCTGACTGACTACATTAAAGCCTCTCTAGCCATCTGTTGTCTCTCCAGGGCACTAAGCACCTCTCTCCTTGATGACCTTGTCAATGCTGCTCCTCCTGCAGCACCATCCTTCTCTACCAGGCTAACATCTTATCTCCCTCTTTGTTTCAACTTAAATGTTGCTTTCTTAGGGAGAAGTTGCTTGATTCCCTCAGAATAAACTTCCCAGTTTTTCTCTTACCCAGATTATGTTTTTTTTTAATGTTTGATTTTTTAAAAAAATAATTGTCTTAATCTAGCTTGTTATTTGTCTTTCACACAACTATAAACATTTTATCAATGCACAAGATACTTGGCCTGTTAATGAAATTAATAGATGAAATAAGTTGTATGCAGGACCAGCCTGACACTAACAAGTCTGTGACTCTCAAAGTACCCAGACCAGATTGTTTTATTTTCCTTCAAAATATTTTCCCTAATGAAAATTGTAACTACTTTGTTGTTTGTGTAGGTCATTGTCTAATGGCTGTCCTCCCTTATTAGCCTCTAAATTTCAGGAAGGCAAAGATGCCTGTCTTGTTTATGGTTTTCTTCCTGGCTCCTACCACAGGGCCTGAGAGTGTGGGCAGTTTCAATAAGTAGTTACTGAACAAATGAATGAGGTCTTGGAAGAATTGCAATCTACTCCTCTGTCCTTGGGTTTATACTCAGGGCAACTGCTGTTTTCTAAAGCACTGCTATAATTTACATAAAGGGCACTGCCTTAATGAGAGATTTGCTTTCATTCTCTGTGCTCATGGGGAAAAGCCTTAATTTCACATTCAAATGATTTAGGCATATATAAGTATAAAGGATGAATAAATATAATTTATAACAAAACCACTTTGATGAAGGTGTTTAAAACATTTAAGATTTTTGTTTCCATTTAGCTCAAGCCCAGTTCTCATGTATTATAATTTATTTTCTTAACATATTAATTAAATTTACAACTATAGAAAGTGGGAGACACCTGATATTTTAAAGCAAACAAAACAATAGCACTTATCTCATTACTATGTGTTCTTCCAAAATGCTTATTAAGCCATGGAAAACTCTTGCCAGGCCTAAGTAGTAAGAACATTTAACCATTAAAGGAATACATTTGGTTATCAGATCTGAGTTCAAACTTCAGATTTCCTATTATTTGTTTTGTGATTTGGGTAGAGTTACTTCACTTCTCTAAACTTAAGTTTTTACTTTGGTAAAATGGGTTAACTAAAATTTGTCTTGCCTGTTCATTGTTAAAAGCAAGAAAGATTAAAGAGCCCAGAATTTTCTATAATACCTAGTAGTTCTTATTGCAAATGAGGGAAGTTAGAGGAAAATAAAATAAAATAAAATAGAAGCATTTAACAACAAAAAAGGTGAAAGAAAAAGGTGCATTTGGTTTGGAATAGAGCTGGCTTAAGAGTTGAGTACATAGTTACTGGAGTGGAAGGAGGTACAACAGATTAAGTTATAATAAGTTAAACTGTAATAGGTTATGCTACATTAAGTTTTTGGCTGAATTGTGTTCACCTCCAAAATTCATATGTTGAAGAATTAACTCCTAGTACCTCAGAATGTGACTGAATGTGGAAATAGGGCCCTTAATGATGTTATTATGGCAAAATGATGTCATATGTGTGAGCCCTACTGCAATGAGTGGAGTCTTTATAAGAAGAGAATGGGACACTGAGAACACAGAGGGAGGACACACGGAGAAGGTGTCCATCTGCAAGCCAAGAAGAAAGGCCTCAAAATGAAACCAGTCCTGCTGAGAGCTTGACCTTAGACTTAACAGCCACCAGAAATGTAAGGAAATACATTTTTATTGTTTAAGCCACCCAGCCTGTAGTATTTTGGTATGGTAGCCTTAACAGACTAATATAGCCACAGAGGTTGCTTGATATATTTTTTAAGGAACCTATGTGAGAAAACATGTGAAAATGCCTACTATAGTTCCTAGGGAATGCCCCATAAATATAGTTAAATCTGCTGACAGAATATTATAAAGCAGTGGTCGGCAAACTCATTAGTCAACAGAGCCAAATATCAAGAGTACTATTGAAATGTCTTTTGAGAGCCGAAAACCTACTTCTGTGCATGGGCCACGAAGTTTCAATTGCACTGTACATGCGTGCTCACACGTGGTATTTTGTGGGAGAGCCACACTCAAGGGGCCAAAGAGCCACATGTGGCTGGCGAGCAGCAGTTTGACGACCAGTGTTCTAAAGGAAAACTCAATAGATTGGACATCAGGGGACTTGGCTCTTATTCTATGCCATGCTGCTAACTAGCCCCAGGACCTTAATTTCTCTGGGCCTTGGAACTTTCACGTGTAGAAAGAATAGTTTAAACTTTAGATTAAGTGAATTTTACTTTCCTGTAGAGTTGGAGAATTTAATTGATGGAAAATTCCTAATATCCAAAATGTGTTATCAGCAGAGATGAAACTTGAAATCTGTTTTACAGATTTCCAGAGCAATGTTCTTTTTTGCTGTACATTTTCTGCAACCATGACATTTAGCTTTGAGACTTAGGTGTTAGAGGGATTATTCCTGCTTGTTTTTTCACATTAAAATTGTTCAATACCAGAAATTTGCCAATATGTTTGATGTGGAAATCTTTTTATTTCAGTAAATATAGTGTTAAAATATTTGTTGACAGTTCTGCTTTAAAATTGCTCTAAATAAGACCAATTAAAATGAAACCAACATGCAAAAGAACAAGCCACAAGCTAGTCTGTTTTCTGATTAAGAAATGTGTCTTGTATAATTAAGTAGCCAAAAGAAAGTGGGGGTGGGGTGGGATGGGGTAGAGTGTGTGTGTGGTGGGGGGAGAGAAGTCATTGCCTTGGCCTGCTTCTGGCTTGTTCAGAAGCAGCTGCTTGTAGTTGGGATGTTTGTTCTCTTGGTGAAAAGGCTTCAAGGTTCAGCCCATGTGGGGCTGCAAGATAAATTGGTGGCAACTGTGAGTTTATCCAAGGAAAGGTAATATTTACTTTGATCTTCAATTTTATCATAGAAAATAGTTTAGGCTGCACAGTAATAGCAAAGTTTTCATTTAATACAATTTAGACAGGAATAGTTGTTAACCTCTATTTGTGAGACTAACAAAAGGTAAACACAATGGGTACAGCAGTGAAATTTACCAACTTGATCTTAAACTAATAATGGGAA
This sequence comes from Vespertilio murinus, assembly GCA_963924515.1. Lineage (NCBI taxonomy): Eukaryota > Metazoa > Chordata > Mammalia > Chiroptera > Vespertilionidae > Vespertilio > Vespertilio murinus. The sequence continues at coordinate 46,390,915 of OZ004710.1, forward strand.
TAATGGTATGTGCTTTGTAATTTTTACTCTCATTGTATGAACCTGATTACATCTGAATTGGGTTTCTTGGCAAAAATCATTGGACTTCTTCCTTTGACTCTATTCCTTTAAAAAAAACTGTAATAATAATAATTGCTAATGTTTATATAGTGCTATCATCCAGACACTGCTTAAATGTTCTGTCTGTATTAGCTTATTAAATCTTCACAAGAAATCATTTACTCCTCACTGCAACCTTATGAAGTAAATAACATTATCATCTCTACTGTGCAGATGAGAACATTGAAGCACATGCAGATGTGTGACTAGCTAAAGATCACAAATCTTATAATGAGCAGAATTGAGATTTCAATTCAGGCAGTCTTACTCCAGAATCTTTGCCTCTGATCATTTTGAGAACTGTTTTCCCCAGAGGCAACATCCCTAAATTACCACTATCCCACATGCAGTAGCTCAGTCTCTTATCAAACTCTGATTTTACTTCTTCAAGTCTTCATAATCCTCACCTCAGAAAGGTAGTGCATTCAGATGTATCTTTGAAAAATAAGCTAAAGATAAAAAAGAACATTGTGATTCTTTTTTTGTTTTGTTAATCTTCACCTGAAGGTATTTTACCATTGAGTTTTAGAGGGAGTGGAAGGAATGGGGAGAGACAAGGAGAGAGAAACATCAATGCTTGAGAGACACAACTGAGGTATACCCCCTTGACTGGAATCAAACCCAGGACCCTTTATTCTGTAGGCCTTTATCCACTGACACAAACAGGCTAGGTCAGAACATTGTGCTTTTTACTAGTAACTTAAAGTAGCCTCCAAGGCTGATATTTGAGTATGCAAATATGAATTGCCACTACACCCAATCAGCCTCAAGTCCAGCTGGTGGGCTGAAATGCAAAAATTAGGAACTCAGCGCAGATTCCATGGAAGAGAAAGGAGATTTGAGATGATTTCCATTTTAACTGCCACACATACTTTATCTGATTAGTAGAAAGTGGCTATCTTATTACATTTGTTTTTCCTGTTAGAAATCACCGTAATAGTAGACTAATTGAAGCGACCACTTAGACATTTAACTTATATAAATGCCTAATTACTTATACAACTAGAACTAATATAAAACTGTATGTCAATCGTAATGGGGAAAAACAAAAACCATATAAAAAAAGAAATAATACATACTTGAAAATTTGAAGGTGGTAAAGTCCCACATATAATAATTTAGATTGTTGGTTTCACTAGATGTAAGTAATTTTTCTTTCCATTATCCAAATGTATCAAATGTTTCAATTTATTTTTATAAAAATGATTCTATAAGCCTAATGTTTTGAAAAATTGTATTGAGCATATTTATTATATGGTGTACCAAAAATGTATGCACACACTTTGAATAATTAGAATGTTTGTTAAATACATTTAATTTTCAAAATTGAGCTTTCAGCCGTTAAAGTGTATATATACATTTTTTTGGACAACTGTATATGCTTTATTAATTTTATTATGTACATGTCTTTGTTTTAACCCATCTATTTCAAAAATGAAAAAGTGTAATGAATCTACAAAATATCTATATTTTGAGGTGTTATGATCAGCAGGACCCTGTCGGGGCAGGGCCCCAGCACAGGGGAGGAATGAGCTCCCAGACCAATGTTAGTCTAAGCTGACTCTGTCTGCAATCCCTGGCCCCCAGGTATATCCTGTTCCAAGAAATCTCAAGGCAGCACAAACAGAACAGACCAGGTCAAATAGAAACCACTTAAACTGAAAATGAGCCCCCACCCCAGGTATTGTGCAAACTTTTAATGATGTTACTGTACTAGTGGAATTTTTCATAGCTCATAGTGTGATAGGTTATCATGACCCTAGGAGAGGCAAAGAGCTCTGCCCAGTCAGCTATGCCTCCCCCCACCATTGCAAAAACAACTGCCAGCTAGCCTAAGCCAAGGTCTCAAAACAAACTCCTAAAAGGATAAAAGCAGGCTTTCCCGTGTGCTTGAGGCTCTCTCTTTCTTTTTCTTACTGCTGCGACAGTAGGGGGAGAGCCCGGATTTGAATTCATTAATAAAGGCATAAATTCTGATCTGGCGTCTTGGTGGTCTTTTCTGGGGGTCTCTCCATAACAGAGGAAACTGGATGATGACGTGTGGTGTGTGTGTGTGTGTGTGTGTGTGTGTGTGTGTGTGTATGTGTAATGCATGTATATAAGTATAAAAGTGTTATTTAGGTACATTTTCCTTTTGATATTTGTAAAAATCACCAGATTTTAGAACAGGGTATTATAGTCAATTTGATACTTTGTGCTCCTTCAGCCCCATCAGGGCAAACTGGATTTCTAGAGCAAATGAATGAATAGCTCATTGTTTAGGATCACTCTCTAGTCCAGGGTGGGCAAACTTTTTGACTCAAGGGCCACAATGGGTTCTTAAATTGGACTGTAGGGCCAGAACAAAAGCAACCTGACCATTCTGGAACTCTCATCTTGGGCTTCTGGTGAAGGAGCGGAGGGGAGAGCAAGAGAACCCTCAGCTCTTTCGGCTCCGTGGGCCAGATAGAACAGCCAAATGGGATGGATCTGGCCCGTAGGCCATAGTTTGCCTAGCCTCTTATGAGCTGTTTATTGGTACAATCTTCCAACTGGTAAGTTTCTGTAGGTTCCTGATAGTTTAAAAGCATTCTGTCAGGTCAGTCTTTCAATCACACCTTACTCCCATATTCTTGGCATCCCACAGGCAGTTCTATGAAGATACCAAACCAGTTATATACTGTATATTGATATGGGGCCAGAGGCCAGGCCCACACCAGATCTGAACTTGACCAAGGCAGAAAATACAGCAAAGGCTTTAGCTTGGGGCTTAAAATCTTATTGCCTAAAATTGTGTATTTGCTATTATCTGGGAGCCAATGTAGCCTCTGGTTAATATATCCAATGCCTACGTTCTCAGTAGGTTCAATAGATGTATATAGTGTTGGGCTTCAATACTTATCTTTAGCAGAGATCATTATGCCCTCATATGTAATAAGTTCCTGTGTAGTGTTACTGCAAGAAGCATTTCTTGTAGGACAGTAATGAACTCCCTAAACTTGTGTTTATTTAGTAATGTATTAATTTTTACCTTATCTTTGAAGGACAATGTTGCTCAATATAGAATTTTTGGCTGATGAGTTTTTTCTTTTTTTATAATCTAAAAATAGCATCCCATTGCTTCTGGCCTACATGGGTCATTTATTTTTTTTTTCTCTTAGGGGCCATGAGATGGCTCACTTTCTTTTGCTGCTTTCACTATTTTCTAATTTCTTTGTCTTATGACAGTTTAAGTAGACTGTCTTGTTCTGAGTCTGGATTTTTCCCACTTGAATTCATTGAGCCTCTGGAATTTATATGTCATTTTCCTTCTTCAACGTGGAAGATTTTTGGCATTGACTATGATTTATTCAAATAATATTTCATTTTCTAAACTTTCATACTCCTGAGATTCTCATATTAGGAAAATTTGATGGGGTCCCATAAATCCTATTCTGTTCACCTTTCTTCATTTCCCCCCCTGCTCCTTAGAATTGATATTTTCAAGCATTCTATCTTCAATTAATTTTCCTTCCTTCCTTCCCTCTTTCCTTCCTTCCCTCCCTCCCTCCTTCCTTCCTTCCTTCCTTCCTTCCTTCCTTCCTTCCTTCCTTCCTTCCTTCCTTCTTTCCTTCCTTCTTTTCTTCCTTCCTTTCTCTCCTGCTCTGCTTCCTCTGGTTTGACACTAATTGGGAATCAGATTTCTACCTCCCTCAGACCAAGACTGTGACATGCTAGGGAAGGGATGAGGCAAAGGCAAGTGAAAATGCCACAAAGTATTCTATGAATATTTGTGTGGATTTTTCTTGATTGGGCATTTGCTTTGTTGCTGTAGACCTTTTGGTATCTCTGAGAACTCTTACAGGTTTTAGCCATTCTCTAGTTATTGTTTTGTTGTTTATGTCTACACAAAGACGAGGGGGTCTGAAGATTCCTAGTCTACCATTCTGCTGACCTGACATGGAAGTCTTACCTTAAGACTACTGTGTGCATATTCAGCCCCTCTTTTTATCCCTAACAAGGCATACCTATTTGGAGAGGAGACCTTGAGATGGCATACTGCAGTAGTCAAAAGAGAGACTTTAAATTACAGAGAGACCTATACCTATGAAACATAAATTAAAACTAGAGTGTAACCCTATGCATACTCACCAGAATGGTCAAAATAAAAATATGGATAATATTGGGTGTTTAAAAGGACATGGGACACTCACAACTCACATATAGTGCTGGTGGAAATATAAATTATTATAAGATCTTTTGTTAGTATATAATAAAACTAAATATATGAATGGTGAAGACTAAGTACTTTTACTCTTAGGCATGTATAGGGGTGGGCAAAAGTAGGTTTATAGTTATTTGTATAGGAAATAGGAAATAGTAAAATAATTAAATAATAACACAAGAATAAACTTTTGTGTACTCACAATTGTAGACCTACTTTTGCTAACCCCTGTATATATGCCCAACACAAATTCATACCTATGCTTACCAAAGAACATATTGGAATTTTCAAAGCATCACTATTTTTTAGATAAAACTGTCTCGACCCGCGGGTAGTTAACGTGGACCCTAGAGGGGGAGTGGAAATGGATAGGACAAGAGACACAAGAGACAGAGACAAGACAGGCTTTCTGATCAAGTCTCATTTATTGCAAGGTATACAGGGTTAGATATAGTTGGGGAGAATGAGGGAATTCTTCAGCAGGTAACTAGGCAACTAAACCGTAAAAGTCAAGAGTAGGTTATCTCAACAAATGAAACAAATATTTAGGCAATAAACATCAAATGCTGTAAGAACAAAGAGCATCCAGTCGTGCAGCTGTATCCAAATCTCAGGATGTTTAAGCAATAAATGCGAAAAGCTGTAATAACCATGTTATCTATGGCCCTGCAGCTGCAAGTCTGAGAGTACAGTTTCCCACAGGTCATCCTTTCTTTTATTATTTATTTATTCAAGGCCAGAGAGCCCTCCCTGCGGAGACTGTGCCTGTGTTAGGTCGGGAGACTCGGGATACCTGGTTTGACACCTGCATTACCCGTCATCGGCCTAACTGAATGGTTTTGATCCAGTGCCTGTCTTAGGCTGCAGGCAGGGCCTATAGAAATGCCCCTCAGCGTATGCCATCTCCTCTTACCCATCATTGGCTTCCAGTCAAGCTCACCAAGGCCTGTCTCATTAGACAGCATCCGAGTAGGATACGGCATGGGCATCTCTCTCGGCCATTTCAAGCCTGTGGTAATGGACCTGTATGGGTTTCATTTGGATGGCTTCTATTTGTTGCTTAACAAATGGCATGATCTTGTTGAGTAAGAAAGGGCCTAGTAATAGTAAAATCAGCAAACCGAGCAGGGGTCCTAATAAGGGAAGGAGGTAGGGGAGGAATCCATTCAGGCCACTCCAAAAAGGGTTCTCGAACGGCTCCTTTTTTCTTTTCACCAGGTCTTCTTATAATTTCTTTATCTTGTCTCAGAAAACTCCAGATTTATTTGGCGTAGAAGCAACAGTGTTCCTGTAGGGCTCCTGGAACTAGCCTCGGGTTTCGGTGGTATTCACAGAGAGCAGTGATAAAAATGATGAGGAAGGTAAGAATGATGATGGCCCAGATGTACCAAAACATTTCCAGTGGTCACCTCTCAGTCAGGTTGGGCATTGTGTTCTTTTGTATCTGTGGATAAAGGAGAATTGTCCTCAGGGAACCTCATCTTCCCTGGGGTCTGTTAAGCCATTATTGCTCTCAATGCTCTTGTCCACCTGTTTCACTAGGCATTCGGGGAGCCATCTGGCTGATTTCATTTATTTGGAGTAAATGCATACTGACCCTCGGCCCCAGATGAGCACAGGGTCTGACCCGTGCCATGATTTGGAGGGTATCCTTCCACATTACTGAGGTGAATTCTTTCTTTGTTTCTGTTTGCCAAAAGCGAGTAGCCGCTGATGACCCATTGGCATCCAAGTTAAAAAAAAATAAGAATAAAGAGTGCATGTGAAATTATATTTCTGGGGGACCCCTTAATGAGGTACCATTCCCCCTTTTAATTTTATCTATAGTAATTTTGAGGGTAAGGTTAGCTCTCTCTACAATACCTTGGCCTTGAGGGTTATATGGGATGCTTGTTATGTGGGTAATATTGATTTGCTTGCAGAATTTAGAGAAGCCTGAGTTGGTGTAATCAGGACCATTATCAGTTTTAATTTGTTGAGGGCAGCCAAGAACTGAAAAAGTAGTCAAGAGGTGAGCTATTATATTTTTTGTAGTTTCTCTGGTTTGTAGAGTTGCAAATATAAATCCACTATAAGTGTCAATGGTAACATGTATATATTTGAGATTTACAAACTCAGGGAAGTATGTGACGTCCATTTGCCATAGAGCATTAGGAATTAAGCCTCGTGGGTTTACCCCTAGATGAGGGGTAGGGGGATGTAGAGTGCAAACAGAGCAGGCTTTAACAATTTGTCTAGCTTGTTCTCTGGTTATTTTAAATGTAAGCCGGAGGGTGCGAGCATTAAGATGATGTAGCTGATGGGCTTCTTGTGCTCATGTTATTTGGGAGGGACTATCAATAATTAGTGAGTAGGTTGATGCAGGAGGACGAGTGGCCAGGTCTGATAACTGGTTATCTGTTGTCAGTGGCCCAGGTAAGTTAGAATGGGCATGAAGGTGTCCAATAAAAGGGGCTCAGACCTTTTCCTGATTAAGTCTTGTAATTGGCTAAATAATTTGCCAGCTTGAGAGCTATGTTTTATTTGCCCACATGTCTCTAATTGAGGTACAGCCTGGGTGACATAAGCACTATCTGTGTATAGATTAAAGGCCTTCATGAGGAAGGCTGAAAAAACTGCTATGACAGCATGTAGCTTGGTTATTTGGGCAGAGGAGCTATTAGTCTGAAATTGGATAGTGTTGGAGTCCAAAACGTAGGCAGCTATGCCTGTGGAAGAACCGTCCATGAAAATGGACAATGCTTTAGGAAAAGGTTTGGTGGAAGTGATTTTTGGAAAAATAAATTCATGTCTGTTGGCAAAATCAATAAGTTTGTCTGGAGGGTAGTGATTGTCTATGGAGCCTGTATAAGAGGCAAGAGCAACTGGCCAAAATTCAGTGATTTGCATTAGCCAGTCAATTTGTTCTTTGGAGTAAGGTTGAATGATAATATCAGGCTCTTTTCCAAAGTAATGTTTGCCATGATCTCCACCTATCATGATTAAGTCAGAGACTGCTGTATAGTAAGGGTTTAAGACTCGTTTGGGAGATGCTGGGAGATGAACCCACATAAGAGGTGCTGTCTGCCAAAAGACTGTAGTAGGGAAGAAGATTGTCCTACATATGATGTATTGCAACGGGGAATCATAATTCATAAAGGTGATGGTTTGATTTTGGATAGCTTGCTCTACCATGGCAATGGCTTTGAGCCCCCAGCAGTAAGTTCCCTCGGTGAGGTGGGACGGCTGTCTCCTTGGAGGATGTCATAAAGAAGCTTAAGTTCATATTTGGTAAGTAAGGCATTAGCCAATTTATATCTCCCAATAGTGTTTGGAAGTCATTTAGAGTTTTTAAACTATCTAGTCTGAGGGTTAGCTTTTGAGAAGAGATGGTGGACCCTCTCATTTGGAATCCAAGATATGTATAGGGGTCTTCTAGTTGGACTTTATCAGGAGCAATTTGTAGGCCATGAGATTTTAATGCCCGCTGGAGATCAGCATAGCACCTTAGAACTTTTTCTCCAATTTTGCCTGCTACCAAGATGTCATCCACATAATGAATTATATATAAATTAGGCCATCGGTTTCGGATAGAATGAATAGCCGAGGCTACAAAAGACTGACATAGCGTAGGACTATTTGCCATGCCCTGAGGAAGGACTTGCCACTGGAATCTCTGCATAGGGGCACAGAAATTAATTGAGGGGAGGCTAAATCCAAAACGTTTTTGGTCATTAGAATGTAAAGGGATGGTGAAGAAACAATCTTTCAGGTCTATGATAATTTTGTAATATGCAAGAGGTATAGCCACAGGGGAGGGAAGGCCTGGCTGTAAGGCCCCCATTAAAACCATAGTTTTGTTAACTGCTCTAAGGTCTTGGAGAAGCCTCCGTTTTCCTGATTTTTTTTAATGACAAAAATAGGGGTATTCCATGGGGAATTGCTAGGAATAATATGGCCAGCTTGAAGCTGTTCCTGTACCAGCTGCTGGGCTGCTAATAATTTTTCATGGGACAGGGGCCTTTGATCAACCCACACTGGATCATCTGAGAGCCAGGTGATCTTATCAGCATGTGTTGCAGGAGAGTCAATGATCCCTATGGAAAATGACCCAGTCCTGCCCGAGAGGGTTGTGGAACTGGCTCATTGGGGTGAGTAATGCCTGTGGAATTTCTCCCTAATCCCTTCCCGGGTAAATATCTGTGTTTAAACATTTGAAGAGTGACAATTTCATTAGGGCTACAGATGATTATTCCTAGCTGAGCTAATAAATCCCTTCCCCATAAATTAATGGGGAGCCCAGTGATGATATAGGGCTGAATAGTACCTTGGTTGTCTTCCTGGTCCTTCCAAATCAGTATTTTAAAACTTCTTTTTGGATTTCTACTTTGTCCTATACCTTTAAGATTCGTGAGGGTATCTTCTACTGGCCATGTTTGGGGCCAATCTTCCCCTTTTATAATGGTTACATCAGTGCCAGTGTCTACTAAACCAGAAAACTCCTTCCCATCCAACCATAAAGTCATTAGAGGTTTATGGGCTGAGAGCACTTCAGACCAGCAGGCATTAAATGAACCAAATTCCTGCGTACCTCGGGCATCAGTGAGTGCTTTGTTAGTGGTAGTGATAAGGGGAAGGAGTAATAGCTGAGTGAATCTCTGACCTAAGAGGATAGTATTAATATTTTTGGGGGGAAGAGACCATCACTTTGATTTCCCCAGTATAATCATTATCAATCACTCCGGGGTATACTAGAAGCCCATTCATAATGCTACTACTTCTACCAACTATGAGCCGAAAGTTTCTTTAGGTAAAGGTCCAAACACTCCCATCAGAAGCGCCTGTACTCCCATCTCTTGAGTTAAGACTGCGTGGGTGGTGGAACTGAGGTCCAATCCAGCACTTCCTGCTGTTGTCCTGAGGAAGCTTGAAATGGATTGCATGTTGCTGGAATAAAGCTGACTGCCCCATAAATCTGTTTGTGTTTGGGGGCCTGAGGGTATGGCTAGGGGGTTTTTCTGGCTGCTCTGTGAGGGAGGCGCTTTGTTCCTGAGGTTTTATTTGTGAGTCTTTTTCTCTTTTGGGGTGAGGACTGTTGTCCTCGCTATCAAATGACATTAAGTCTTCCTCCTCCTTGGGTTTAGGATTTTTAAATTTCGGAAAAACTCTATCTCTTTTTCCTTCTTGCCTCAATACCTCTTCTCCTGCCTCAATCGCTCCCGTTACGACAGGGTCTTTTTGTTTCTGAGATAAGATTTCATCTATGAGATTCCAATAAGAAAAAGCAGTAATGGGGACCTTCTCTGGTCCAAAGGTCTGATAATAATCTTTAAGGACATCTCCTACCCATTTCCATCTTTTTTCATCAATAGTACCCTCCTGTGGAAACCATGGACAAACTTCTTTAACATAATCAAAATATTTTAACAATTGTTTTACAGAAACCTTTACCCCTCGTGCTTTTAATACCTTATTTAGTCCCTCTACAAACTTTTCATGTTGGCTTATATCTTGTCCCATAATCACTGTTCAACTTACCGAGGTTCAGAAGAAACAGCAGGTTCCTGTTTAATCTCGTCCTCTTCTTAATTTTCTTTTCGCCAGGTCTCCAAACAGTGTTCCTCAAGGAATCCCCTGTGCTGAGGCCCCACAATGGGTGCCACTTGTCCCGACCTGTGGGTAGTCAACGCAGACCCTAGAGGGGGAGTGGGAATGGATAGGACAAGAGACACAAGAGACGGAGACAAGACAGGCTTTCTGATCAAGTCTCATTTATTGCAAGGTATACGGGGTTATATATAGTCAGGGAGAATGAGGGAATTGTTCAGCAGGTAACTAGGCAACTAAACCATAAAAGTCAAGTGTAGGTTATCTCAACAAATGTAACAAATGTTTAGGCAATAAACATCAAATGCTGTAAGAACAAAGAGCATCCAGTCTTGCAGCTGTATCTGAATCTCAGGATGTTTAATCAATTAATGCCAAGAGCTGTGATAACAGTGTTATCTATGGCCTTGCAGCTGCAAGTCTGAGAGTAAAGTTTCCCACATAAAACAAACAAACAAACAAACAAACAAAAAACAGGAATGTAGCCCAATATTCACTGCACATAGGATAGATCAACAGATTGTAGAATAGTCATATAATGCATTGCTTTATAGCAATAAGAGTAAGGGATTTATAACTATAATATACAATATGGATGAACCCCAGAACTGTGAAAAAAGCAAGATGAAAAATTGTAAATACTATGTGATTTTATCTATGGTGTTCAAGAACAAGCAAAACTAGCCTTTATTTTAGAGTCAATTATTGTGGTTAGACTTAGTGGAGGAAATGACTAGCCAGAGCATTGAGAATGAGTTTTTAATTCCTGATAATGTTATTTCTTCATCAGATTTGTTGAAAAAGCATCAATCTATACACTTTGTATCTTTTCACTTTTTAATTAATTAATTATTATTATTTTTGTTAATCCTAACCCAAGGATACTTTTAGAGAGAGTGGAAGGGAGGGGAGAGTCAGAAAGAGAGAAACATCGATTTGAGAAAGACATATCAATTGATTGCCTCCCACATGTGCCCTGACTAGTGTTGGAAATTGAGCCTGCAAATGAAGTATGTGCCCTTGACTCGAAATGAACCCCAAACCCTTCAGTCCTCAAGCCAACGTTTTATCCACTGAGCAAAACTGGCTAGGGTTCTTTTACTTTTCTATATGTGTATTGCACTTCAATAAATGGCATTAAGGAATTAAAAAGTACAATTTGGAATTACCTAAATTTAAATCCCACTTGCTAGTTCTGACTGGTCAGATTTCTTAATTCCTCTAAAAACCACAATAACCTTACTTATATGGTGATGTGGTTGATGGTGACAGAAAGAGTCATAATCACTTTGTGTTGCATTATCACAATGCCCTATCCTATTCTGTATAATAAAAACCTAGTATGCTAAATGCCGGACCATTTGACCAGTTGCTATGATATGCAGATGCTTTGACCGGTAGGTTAGCTTGCTGCTGGGGTGCAACCAATTGGGACTGGGCAAGACAGGCCAGACACACCCTGGAGCCTGCCCACGGTCCCTACCTGGCCCCAATTGTACATCAGTGGGGTCTCTTGACCTGGCCTGCACCCTCTCACAATCCTGGACCTCTTGGAGGATGTGTGAGAGCCAGTTTTGGCCAGATCTCCATAGGCCAGGCCAAAGGACCCCACAAGTGCATGAATCCATGCACTGGCTCTCTGACATCCCCTAAGGGATTTGCAGGCCAGGCTGAAGGATCCCACCAGTGTACAAATCCATGCACTGGACCTCTAGTTAGGTAGATAATAGACAATATTGTTATCTTCATTATATAAATGATGAAGGATAACCATACAAATGTTAACTAGCCCAAGGTCATCTGGATACAGAATTCACATATGTATGTTCTCAAGAGTCCACACTCTTACCACCTATGTCCCTTGGTTAATAGGGCTAACCCCTCATACCCCTCCAAAAGATGTATTTAAAAGAGTTTAGAAAACCATAATTCAATAAATACATTAGATCTCCGTAATTTCCCTTAATGATAAAACATGACCTCTAGCTCTTCTTCCTATGCTTACTTTTCACAGTTATACTTTGACTGTATCGGAATTTCTCTCACCACAGTCTTAGAGTTACCGTATTTGCCGGCGTATAAGACGATTTTTGGCCCCGAAAAATACTTATTTGCTGGCGTATAAGACGACTGGGCGTATAAGACGACCCCCTAACATTTCCACTAAAAATACAGAGTTTGTTATATACTCACCGTATAAGACTACCCCCCACTTGGAGGCATATTTTTCAGGGCCAAAAAATCGTCTTATACGCCGGCAAATACAGTACTTGCCTTTCTGCTAATGGTTCCTTATCTTTCTGGTAATGCCCTTTCAAACTTCGAGGAAGCATAATGAAGAATATGCATGGTTACCTTATTTCATTAATTTCCCACAGTTATATAGTATTATCTGCAGTCTTTTATGGCATGGGGTGTTTTAAATGTATGTTTTCTGTGCCTAGACAATGAGCTTAGACCATATTAGGAGCTCAAATTATCATTGAAATAAAAACCTTTTATTCTTAGTAACCCATATCTCTTATATGTATTTTCTTTCTTTTTTAAATAGATTTTTTATTGATTTCAGATAGAAAGGGAGAAGGAGAGATAGAAATATAAATGATGAGAGAGAATCATTGAACAGGTGCCTCAATGCCCCTCCTGGTGATTGGGCCCACAACCTGGCCATGTGCCTTTGACTGGAATCAAACCAGGGACCCTTCAATCCACAATCCAAAGCTCTATCTACTGAGCCAAATGAGCCAGGGCTATATGTATTTTTCTTTATTAAAGACCTTTGATAATTCTATTTTAAAAATATATATTTGTATTTATTTCAGAGAGGAGGGGAGAGGGATTGAAAAATACAAACATCAGTGATGAGAGGATCATTGATTGGCTGCCTCCTGCAAACCCCACACTGGGGATAGATTGAACTTACAACTCACATATGTACTCTGACCTAGAATCAAACTGTGACCTCCTGGTTCATAGCTCATCACTCAACCACTGAGCAATGTCAGCTGGGCTGGTAATGTTATTAAAACCAAAGACTTGATAGTGGTTGGAAGCAATGTGATAGGTTCTTTGCAGCAGAAATTATTTTGTACTCCAAATGACACTGTTTGGTAACGACTTAGTTTGTCTATAAGCATAGCACCAACTAAGGTAACCACCAAAACTTTTCAATGCAATCCTTTTCTAGGGAGTTATATCAAATTTTATCATTAAAACCAATATAAAAATAATATTTGTTTTATATAAACTAGGTTTACAGCCACATTTTTGGAAACACATCTGTTCCATAAAGACAAAGAGCCCTACTTATAGTGATCACTTGCTTTATACCATGTAAATGACATTGTTTCTTTTGTGTTTAATGAACTTTCCCATTACCTACTTGCCAGTTGGATGTAGACATTAGCAATTTTGGATCATGGATGCAAATCTGGTCTTATTTCTATATTGTGATGTCCTTGGTCAAAAATCATTTTATAGGGCAATCCATTGCATTTCTTGCCAGCGAGATAACCACAGAGCCGTTCCAATCTTTGCTATTGGTAGATTTCCTTCTTGTAAGTTTTGGCAAGTTGGCTGGGAGCCATATGTAGTGTATTTTTCTGGCTACCATGAAGTTGTCCATCTACTAGTATTTAACACTGCCCTGGTATGAACTCATAAGCTAAATAGCTCTCTGAAATATATAACTATATAATAGGGGCAAAAGGCTGAAATAATCCACATTTTAATTAAATCAAGAGAGCAAATGAATGAGGAAATAGAAAAATCCCAAAGTATGCAAGTAATTGAAGTTTCATTTGAGATTTAGTAGTATTTCAATAATAATGAGGGCTGTGAGAAAATATATATTTTTGGCCTTGGAACTAAGCCACTTGAAAACATAGATTAATGACACAGCAAAAGGAAGCACGTGCAAAATGCATATGTGTGTGCTGGTGTGTGTGTGTCTGTGTGTACATGCTCCCGCAAAAGCGGCTATGCGAGCATCCTGCCCGTGTGTATGGCTTGTTTTCTTCTGGTTTAGGGGTGAAGGGTAGGGAAGAGAAAAGAAATCACAGGTGGTAGAACTGAGTAGCAGTGGTAGATATGGCTTATACAAACTTACCAAATACTATGGCTTAGTTTTAGAGCAGTACTTTTCAAACTGTAAGTTGAAAATTATTAGTGGGTTATAAAATCAGTTTAGCAAGTTACAACTATCATATTTAAAATATAACAGAAAACATCATTATGCATCATGTGTAGTTATAGCATTAATTTATAAAAACTGGTTTCATGTATACACATTCTATCAGTAGCAGACACACATGTATATGTACCAGGTCACAATATAAAATATATGCTTTAAGATTTTAAAAAATGTTTGAGGTCTTCTGATTTAGAGACAGATTAAGTACCTTTGCCCACTTTTTTACACATCTTGCCAAAATGATAATGTGATTTCCCCTGATTTGGGAGAGTCAAAAATAGTAGTATTAACAAGCTAAAATGAATTATAAATTTCCTTTTGGTGATGCAGATAAATACCAAGACAATCTAAAGAGTTTTTTAAGTTATTTTAACTTAATTCACACAATAAGAGTTACATATCAAATAATATGAAGATTCAAATAATCTTTCTAGGAAAACTCTAAGAAGAAACTGGCTAAATTTGAATCTCTGGGAGTACTTCAGAATCCCTGGACTTTTCCAACTGTAGGAGCCCACCTGAATCAGAAATAGAGCCTTCCCTTCCCCCCCACACAGAGGCATGCACATGTACACACACACACACACACACACACGCACGCACACGCACACACACACACACACACACACACACACACACACACACACACAGTAGTGGCTGCAGTGCACCTAAAGATGCCCATCCAAACCTACAATTCCAGGAGGGTTTTGGGCCCTCTTTAGGATCCTGTAGTATTCACTTGAGGCCTCTTCAACATTATACTGCCTTACTGTAGCTATCCATAACATGTTTCAAGCTATTTTGATCTTCATTTATTTTCATTTCAATGAGAAAACTGAGTAGGCTATTTGATGATTCATTCGTTTTTCCACATCCATGGCCTGAAACCAATCAGGTTTTTCTCATTTTCAGAGCTTGTGCTAGTGTCCATCTATCTAAAAGGCTGTCTTTTCTAACGCTTCATTTTTGTATGTATTCCCTGGCTTATAGATATAGTTTCTAAACCCACAACTGGTTTCACCTGAATTGAGAAAAATGCTGTGATTCTATCTACATGATATCAGATTAGAATCGTGAGTAAAATTTCCATTTTTTCCTTGCTGTTTTATAGAAATAGTCGGAGATATTTGAGTAAGGTTATACTGTCTGGTTTTAACAAAGTTAAAATGGCATTTTGAATAGCAAAACCATTTTTTGCCAGCCTTGTTTATTCAGAGGATCAAAGGGAGTGTGGCTCTGTAAATATGCAAAAAATAAATGTATGGAAATAACTGTTCATTTTATATTGTCTTAATGTTCAATGAAGATTGCCACTTAATTGATCCAACTGTGGTGATCAGAATGAATCAGAATTAATGGCTGAAATTAATGGATTGACAGTGCTATGATAAGAGCTTGCTGCTACCTAAAGCTTCTCATAATCATTCAAAGAACACCTTATTTATTGTTTGTTTTGTTTTATTATTATTTGTTGCCCATTTTACTGTTCAGAGTGGACATGTATTTTATAAATGACAATAAGCCTGTTAGTGTGATACATATAATGTAGAAGTTTCTGGTTGCATTTGTAATAACAATCAATTTCCTTCTCTAATTACATTAATTGTAGCATTACATACTTTTATAATTTGCACAGGATTGTGCTTAATTAGATTCATGTTGTATTTCAATAAAACATTTTTGCCACAGTCATAAATCTCTAGAACACTATGTCATGAAGATAGTGGGAACTGAAGATTGATCGATAGTGTAGGAATTCATTGGGAAATCATGTCATGTTATTGATCACTAAAAGAGTCATTAATTTATGGAAGCTGGTTGGAAATTTTTGCAAGTTTAGAACTTACTTTAAAATCATTTTCAATCCTAGCTACAGGTTTTCTCAGAGAAAGGGAATCAGAATGGGAAGGAGGAGGGAGTGAGGGAGGGATAGAGCAAGGGAGATGGAGACCATAACAGAATGAAAGAGAGAATATAAATTTAAAAAATTTAATTGTAAAATGTTTCTGTGTTGCATTTTGTTAACAGAGTAAGGTGAAGGGCATGTGTGTATATCAAGGCCAGTAGCAACCTATTACTGGTTCATAATAAAATTGAATAATTGGTTTCTGAAAGTAATCTTTATTCTCTCAGAAATGTAACTGACAGAAAATACCTAGGTATTCAGTCTAAAAGCAGATAGCTCACCATAAGATTCAAGTAGCAGGTGAAAAACAGCCCAGAGTAAGTTACTTTCTTGCTTTCAAAATGGAAATATTCTAAAGGTAGAGTCCTGTTTTCAGATGCTAATTAAAATGGTATAAAAAAGAACGTAAAACTCGTTTGTAAAAGAAAGGAAAGCGTCACACCTTGAAATCTCATTATTTGCCATTTAGTTTATGATACAGTGATTTTGGTCATGTATACATGTAATGGATGTTTTTATTTAACTCTATGTTTCAAATATGTTTTATTTATCTTAGCTTCATTTAGGGCTTTGAAGTACCTGTGACAAATTATGTAGGTTGACAGATTGGATTTAAATAATCCTCTCTTCTTTTTTATTTTAAACCTCCTCAATTTTAAATTCTGAAAATGTGTTTGGGATAATATAGGTTATAGAATGACAGTTTCTGAGCTTTTACCACGGGTGGAAGTTTGGAACACCAGCAATGCAGCACGGCTGATAAAGAAACCTAGTATTACTGTTGCTAGATTTTTATTTCTATGGTAACCATGATGTCACTGGTGCCTGCAATGCTTAAACCTTCCATCTCTAATAACTGGAGCTGATTTGGTAGGACAGAAATATACAATGAAAGAATCCCAATTAATAGACCGTAATCACCAGATGAGATGATATAGATAATGTTTGCAAATGTAAAAGGCTGAATCATGGCTGGAATCAAAGGAAAATGAAGCATAAGGTTTATTTTATTAAGAGGAAAGGCATGTTTTTAAAATATATATATAGATAATAACATGAGTCTATAGTAGATGAAAAATATGGTAGAAAAAGAAGCTAGGTATATGCTATAGTCTTCATTATTTATAACTGGGAATATGCTTTGGGAATTAATGTTTAATTCCTGTTGAGAATAAGTGACTTTATATAACAGGAATATTGCTAAGAAGGATATTAGTGAATTTTTATCATATTGCAGGTGGTTGTTTTCTATTTATACTCCTTTCCCTAAACTTTCTTCATTCTCTTCTCAATGAAGGATAGGTGTCCATTTGCATGTTGAGCTCTAATCTAACCTTTCAGGGGGAAAGGACCTTCTTAACTGCATGGGTTTAGAAAAAGAAAACTTAGCCCATGCCCATATTTTAAAGGAGAAAAAATATTGTAGGTACTAATAACAACCAGAAATGTCCCAGATCGTTTATGAGGGAGATTGCAGAATGACATTCTCTTTAAAGTGATCTGAATTATTCTCCAGCAAAGAGCCATTTTAAAGTCAAGACAAGCAGTGGGAGAGGAAACATACACGTCTGCTGTGCCTACCTTACCCTGATGGCTTAGTTCTCAAGTCCAGACCAGCTTATCACACAGTACTGCCAACACCTGTTCATGGAAATTGTTGTTGAGGTGGAGCCAAGTAGAGCATGCCAGGGGACTGTCCCTCTGTTTTATATCAGCCTAGATGTCCTCATAATGGTGGAGGGTAGGGAGGTGGTAGTATCTAAATGCCTCACAGTTTAAGACTGTTTTCTGAGTTGTTCTTGTAAAGCCACTTTCCTGTAGTACTGACTGTGTTTCCAAACTATTGAAATTCATTGTTTTGGGTTTGATGTTTAAATACTTTACAGGGGACAATTCTTCCTCATTAGAGAGAGATAACATGCCTAGCTTGATCATGTGCCTGCTAGCACTATTACTTTATCTGACTGCAGCAATCAACTATATAGACACTGTGTGATAAAAATGCAACCACTTGACACACAGACTGAATTCCAGCTGCCTCTGAGCTCTGTAAATCTCTTGCTTTATAAACACTCCTATCCTTGATAACATATTGAGGAAAAAGACAAAATAAGAATTACTCTTTGTACTGCACTGAGAGCATCAAGTCATTCAAGCTTTCATTGGGCAAAATTGGAACATTTCCCTAAAGAAAATATGGATTTATATTTCTGGGTTTGATGGAGTAAGACTGAAAATTACCTCTTGCTTCTATTATTTACATATTTATGTATCCTAACAGTAGAGAGATAAAGAAACTTTTACACATAAAGAGATTGCCAATTGCACAATGAAAAATATTCTCAATTAATAATACTGATTATAGCTGTCACCCATCTACAACTAATAAAAGATAAACATAAATTGACCATCCCTCTGCTACACCCACCAGCCAATCAGGAGTGAGTATACAAATTAACCCAACAAAGACAGTGGTGTCCATGGAGCTGGAGCCAGCAGGAGTCTTGGGTTGCCCCTGGTGATGTAGGAAGCCAAGCTTCTGGCCTGCCCTGGCTGCTGCTGAAGGAGTGGCTGGGGTCACCGTGGGCATGGCCATCCTGAAAGCAGCCCTCAGCCCCTTACCCAGGCTGCGCCATGCCCCAAGGGCACCCCCACCCTGATCCAGGACACCCTTCAGGGCAAACTAGCCGGCCCCCACCCATGCACCAGGCCTCTATATATACTAATAAAAGGGTAATATGCTAATTAGTCTGGGAGACCTTCCAAACATTCTTTTGGACAAAGCCATGGTGGCAGGGCTGAGGCAGAGGCAATTAGAGGCCAAGACGGGAGGGCAATTGTGGGTGATCAGGCCAGCATGGGATGGCAGTTGTGGGTGATAAGGCCAGAGTGGGGGAGGATTGGGGGTGATCAGGTCAGCTGGGGGGGGGCAGTTAAGGGTGAGAAGACCAGCAGGGGAGTAAGTTGGGGGGCAAGCAGGCTGTCAGTGGGGGTCAGTTGGGAGTGATCAGGACAAGTGGATGGGGCAGTTTGGGGTGAGCAGGCCAGTAGGGGTAAGTTGGGGGTGAGTAGGTCAGTGGGGAGGAAAATGGAGGTGATCAGGTTAGCAGGGGGGCATTTGGGGTTTAGCAGGCTGGGGAGGCATTTGGGGGCCAGCAGACTAGCAGGCAGAGGGGTTAGGGGCAATCAGGTAGGCAGGCAGGTTAGGAGCCAGCAGTCCCAGATTGTGAGAGAGATGTCCAACTGCAAGTTTAGGCCCGATCCCTGTAAACCGGCAGTAGGAAACCCTTCCAGGGGTCCCAGATTGGAGAAGGTACAGGCTGGGCTGATGGACACCCCCCCCCATGCACGAATTTCATGCACTGAGCCACTAGTTGTCATTATAAAATCATACTTTTCGAACACCAGATGCCTGAGATTATATGTTAGGCAAAGTAGAGAATAAGATGGACATAATCTGTGTTCACATTGAGAAGTATCTAAAGAATTTCTGGTATTATTTGCATAAAATGTCATCTAGAAAGGAAAATTAAATAATTTTCATAATATCCTCTAATGATACTAACACTAGGCCAAGTACTTTATACAATGCAGTATAGTGTAGGATAGATATGAAGAGGATGCTGGCTTCCAATCCCTCATCCACCAAATACCAAGGGTAGTTTGACCTTGGGCAGCATTCTCAATCTCTTTGTGCCTTCATCTGTAAAAGGAGAATAGCAGCAGCTATATCAGAGAATTGTTACATGACTTAAATTTTAGGTGAGAACCTGTCATACAGTTTGGGATCCACAGATGTCAGCTCCTTTTATTAACTACTAGAGGCCTGGCGCACAAAATTCATTCATAGGTAGGGTCCCTAGTCCTGGCTGGCAATCAGAGCTGATCTGTAGAGCAACTGGCAGGGTCCTCGGAAACCCTCCTCACCCCCACCTTGCCCTGGCACTACCCACTCACCTGCTCCACTATCCTGCTGCAGTTCCACTTTCATCTGAGCCCATCAGGGCTATCAGTGCCTCCACAGTTGCCTGCTGCTAGTGCTGGTCCCTGATGCCCATCATATTCCATGTCACTCAGATCAGCGCATATCTAACTTCCAGTTAGTCACACTCCTGCCTGGGGGGGGAGGTGGGCAATTTGCATATTAGACTTTTATTATATAGGATTATTGTTTCATTTGATAAAAATTGCCCAAGTTTGCAAAGCTGGTGGGAGGAGACAGGTAAAGAAGAGAAACAGTATTTCATACTTCAAAAATAGTGAATTGCTAATTATGTGTTTAGAAAAGTTTTTGGTCTTTATCCCATGTTTTTCCCTACTATTATTTCTCAAAATATTATTATTTAGCCATGCCAATCTTAAAATGTCAGTTTTCCCCCACAAATGGCCATTTATTTTTTTATTGTAGAGTTCAGAACTGCCCAGTCCAAACTGTTCCCTTTTCCCAGTGATGAAAGTAATAAAATTCTTTTTCTAGCATTTAATTCTTTGACTTATAATCTGCTCCAAGCAACTCTGCCCATGCCTGACAGACATGTCAACCATGTAATTGTGCTCTTAAGAGATTCACCAAAGTTTTGATCATTGTTGTTGATGTTGTGTCAATTGCCACTTTTGGCTTCCTGTGGTTTTCATATAGTATCCCATATTTCTGTTTTCCTCTCTTATTAGTTACTATTTGATAGAAAAGACTTTTTCTGCATGTCAAAAACATTACAGCTGAAACGGGTTTGACTCAGTGGATGGAACATCGGCCTGCTGACTGAAGGATCCCAGGTTCTATTCCAGTCAAGGGCATGTACCTTGGTTGTGGGCACATCCCCAGTGGAGGGTGTGCAGGAGGCAGCTGATTCATGGATGTTTCTCACTCTCTATCTCTCTCCCTCGGTAAAGAATCAATAAAAATATATTTAAAAACAAAACAAAAAACAAAAAAAACAAAAACACTCCAGAGTGTTTATAAGTGTTTTGGGAGTAAAGTATAAGAGTATCTCATAGAAGTGACCACTAAATATGACATCATTTGACCTAGGGAAGGACATAAAACCTAAGAGGAGCCCTAGCTGGTTTGGCTCAGTGGATAGAGCATCAACCTATGGACTGAATGGTTCCATCCATGTTCAGTTAAAGTCAAGGGCACATGCTCAAGTTGTGAGCTCGATCCCCAGTGGGGGCAGGGGTGCAGGAGGCGGCCAATCACTGATTCTTTCTCGTCTTTGATGTTTCTATCTCTCTCTCCCTCTCCTTTCCTCTCTGAAATCAATAAAAATATATATAAAAATTAAAACCTAAGGAAAATTCTATGTATTATCACACAGGATAAAATTAATATGTAGAGTCTAAATTTGACTTTATCATTTATTACTTGAGTGATTAAAAAAATAAATTAGCTAGTTTCTCTGTACCTGAGTTGGCTATTCTATAAAACAAGTTAGTGATCATATCTGTTTACTTACTTATTGATTTTAATTTAGCTTTATTGTTGGAAGTATTACAGATGACCCCTTTCCCCCCATTAACCCCCTCCATCTGGCACCTGCATGCCCCCAAGGCCTTCACTGCACTATTGCCTGTGTTCATGTGTTATGCTTGTATGCATATAAATTATTTGGTTAATATCTGCTCCTTCCCATGTCTCTGGATATATTTTGTTCATCAGTTTATTTTGTTCATTAGACTCCACATATGAGTTAAATCATGTGATACTTATCTTTCTCTGACTGGTTTATTTTTTAATTTTTTAAAATTATATTTTATTGATTAAGGTATTAAATACGTTTCCTTATGACTGGTTTATTTTGCTTAGCATAATACTCCCAAGGTCTCTCCATGCTATCTCAGAGTGTAAGAGATGCTACTACTTTAAAAAACTGTTTTTTATTGATATAAGAGAGAGGAAGGGAAAGGGAGAAAAAGGGAGAGATAGTAACATCAGTGATAACAGAGAATCATCATCGGTTGCTTCTTGTAAGTTATGGCTCACAACCTGGGCATGTGTCCTGACAGATAATTGAGCTGTGACCTCCTGGTTCACAGGCTGATGCTCAACTATTGAGCCACACCAGTAAGGTGAGATCCTTCTTTTTTATAGCTGCATAGTATCCCATTGTATAAATGTATCATGGCTTTTTCATCCACTCATCTACTGAATGGCACTTGGGCTATTTCCAGATCTTAGCTATTATAAAAAGTTCTGCTATGAATATAGGGGTGCATATATTATTTCTGATTGGTGTTTCAGGTTTCTTAGGATATATTCCTAGAAGTGGGATCACTGGCAATTTGAATTTTTTGTTTTTGGGTGAAACTCCATACTATTTTCCATGGTGGATGCACCAGTCTGCATTCCTACCAATAGTGTAGAGTTGTTGTGGGCAATGAGTGAGATGATTGTTAAGAAACTACTTGGTAAACTATACATTTCTAATACATTTCTAGACAAATATTTGCTGTGGTAGTAATGGTGATATATGCCTTGCTTGCAATGGAAATGATGTTTCTGTTAGATTTTATTGACTTCTTTCCATGTTTAGGTAATGTTCCACTATAAACCACCCCTAAACTTAGTGATTTAAATCAACAGCAATAATATATATTTTTTATTTATTTTTTAATATATTTTATTGATATTTTACAGAGAGGAAGGGAGAGAGATAGAGAGCTAGAAACGTCAATGAGAGAGAAACATCGATCAGCTGCCTCCTGCACACCCCCTACTGGGGATGTACCCGCAACCAGTGTACATGCCCCTGACTGGAATCGAACCTGGGACCCTTTAGTCCACAGACCGACGCTCTACCACTGAGCCAAACCGGTTTTGGCAATATATATATATATATATATATATATATATATATATATATATTTAATTATGAATCTGTTACTTGGGCAGGGCTTGGTGAGAACGGCTCATCTGTAATATGTGATATTCAGCTTGGGGAGGTTTGAAGGCTGTTGGCTGGAATCATCTGAAGGCTCACTCATGTGTCAGGTAGTTGATGTGGGGCTGCAGGTCAGGTCTTTACATGGGACTGTCTGCTGAAACAACTACTTGATATGGTTATTATGTTCTAGATATAGAGAGATAGAGAGGGAGGGAGGGAGGGAGGGAGGGAGAGAGAGAGAGAGAGAGAGAGAGAGAGAGAGAGAGAGAGAGAGAGAGATGAGGAGAGAGAGAGGCCTCCAGGCATAAGCTGTATTTACATTTTATGATACAAATTCTAAATCATGTAGCATCATTGCTACTGTATTCTACTCCACAAAGGGAGTCATTAAGGCTCACTCATTCAAATGAAGGACTATATTTCACATTTTATGGGAGGAACGTTAAATAATATTTAGATATAACCACAACCACCACTACTATCTAGTGTGTTTTTTTTTTAATATTTAGTGCATGCCATATATAATACTGCATTATATCATGTAAACCTCACCAAATATCTGTGTGATCAACTCCATTGTCCCCATTTTAAGATGACAAAAATAATGCTCAGATGTTTAATAGCTTGTCTAGTGTTGCAAATGAGAGGATCTAGGACAAAAAGTCATGATATTAAGCAATGCAAACATTATTTCCATTTGTCATTATACTTGTTTGAAGATAATAGGAATGCATTTTTTTTTTTGGAGGAATAGGGTCTGACTACTAAGAAATGAATCAGAGGAACCCTTTGACACCTTTTAATAGATGATGGATTAAAATGATAAAAACATGTAAGTCCTCTCTAAAATGAGTGCCTCACTGGTCAATAGATAATGGTTCAATTATTATCAGTACTAGAAGCCCAGTGTACAAATTCGTGCAAAGGGGGGGGGTCTTTTTGGGGTGACCTGTGAGGATTGAGCCCCGGCTTGTGCCCCAGTCTTGCAGCCTCAGCTCTTGTCCTTAGCCTTGCAGCCCAACAGGCCTGCTTGGCAATCTGCTGTGGCCTGGTGCCACTGCCCTCAACTGCTTCACCATCCCACCTGCAGGACAATCAACCAGGGCCAGGCCACCTGCCCAGCATCCTCTGTGCCTGGGAGCTGGGCAGTGGCCCTGCCTCCTGCTGCCAATGCTGGTCACTATCTGCAGGGCGATCAGAGGGTTGATAGGGCCCACACTCACACCCACCTTGGCCTGGTGCTGCCTGCTCACCTGCTCCACCATCCTGCTGTGGTCCTGCTCTTGTTGGGGCCCATTGAGGCAGGCAGTAACTCCACAGCAGACTGTTGCCAGCACCATATTGCTGACATCCGCCATGTTCTGTGCCACACCCTGGTGGTCAATACATGTCATAGCAAGCAGTTAAACTCTTGGTCCCCTGGTCAAATGGCTGAATGGAGGGGACAATTTGCATATTAGGCTTTTATTATATAGGATAGAATGCTTTTGTATGCATTTATTTATTTTATTTTTATCATTTTAAAGTATATTTTATTAATTGAAAAGAGGAAGGGGGAGGGAGAGAGAGATGGAAACATCAATGATGAGAGGAAAACATTGATTGGCTGCCTCCTTCATGCCCCTCCTCCCCCGGGAATGGCGTCTGGAACCTGGGCATGTGCCCTTGACTGGAATCAAACCTGGGACCCTTCATTCTGCAGGTCAATGTTCTATCCACTGAGCCTAATCAGTTAGGGCTATTTTTTATTCTTTATTGATTAAGGTATTACATAATATGTAATACCCTCCATTGCCCCCGCCCCCCAGCTCCTGGCATCACCCCCCTAGTGTCTGTGTCCATTGATTATGCTTATAATCATGCATATAAATCCTTTGGTTGATCTCTCCAGTTTTCTACACCCTCCTTAGCCCTCCCTCTGAGGTTTGATGGTCTGATCAATACTTCTCTGTGTCTGCATCTATTTCTGTACATCAGTTTATGTTGTTCATTATATTCCACAAATGAGTGAAGCCATGTGATATTTATCTTTGTCAGACTGGCTTATTTCACTTAGCATAATGCTATCTGGGTCCATCCATGCTGTTGCAAATGGTAGGAGATCCTTCCTTTTTACAGCAGCTTAGTATTCCATTGTGTAGATGTATTAAAGTTTTTTAATCTACTCACCTTCTGATGGCACTTAGGCTGTATCCAAATCTTAGCTATTGTAAATTGTGGTGCTATGGACATAGTGGTGCATATATCCTTTCTGATTTGTTGATGATAGCCATTCTGACAGGTGTGAGATGGTACCTTATTGTCATTTTGATTTGCATCTCTCATATGTTTAGTGACTTTGAGCATGTTTTCATATGTCTCTTTGCCTTTCTTATGTCTTCATTTGAAAAGTATCTATTTAGGTCCATTGCCTATTTATTTATTTATTTATTTAGGTATTATATGTGTACATAGCTTACCATTGCCCCCCCTCCCATTAATGCCCTCCCTCCATAGAATTTTGTGTCCATTGGTTGTACTTATATGAATGCATACCAGTACTTTAGTTGATTTATTATCTCCCCCAGATCTCCCTACCCTCACCCCCCTGTCATTTGACAGTATGCTTGTTGTTTTACTGTCACTATATCTATCTTTCTGTTCATTAGTTTATAATGTTCTTTAATATCCATAAATGAGTGAGGTCATGTGGTGTTTCTCTTTCATTGACTGGCTTATTTCATTCAGCATGATGCTCTCCAATTCCATCCAGGTTACTGCAAATGATGAGAATTCCTTCCTTTTTATGGCAGCATAGTATTACATTGTATAGATGTACCAGAGTTCTCTGATCCATTCATCTGCTGACAGGCACCTCAGCTGTTTCCAAAGCCTAGCTATTGTAAATTGTGCTGCTATGAACATAGGGGTGCCTATATCATTTCTGATTGGTGTTTCTAGTTTCTTGGGGTATATTCCTAGTAGTGGGATTACTGGGTCAAATGGGAGTTCCATTTTCAGTTTTTTGAGGAAGCTCCATACTGTTCTCCACAGTGGTTGCACCAACCTGCAATCCCACCAGCAGTGCATTAGGGTTCCATTTTCTCCGCAACCTCACCAATATTTGCCGTTTATTGTTTTGTTGATGTTGACCATTCTGACAGGTGTGAGATGGTACTGCATTGTTGTTTTGATTTGCATCTCTCGGATAATTAGTGACTTTAAGCATGTTTTCATATGCCTCTTGGCCTTCCTTCTGTCTTCTTTTGAGAGTATTCTATTTAGGTCCATTGCCCATTTTTTAATTGGCTCATTTATTTTCCTTTTATTGAGTTGTATAAGCTGTCTGTAGATGTTGGAGATTAAACCTTTATCAGCGACATCATTTGAAAATATGTTCTCCCATACCATGGGACTTCTTGTTGTTTTGTTGATGGATTCTTTTGCTGTAAAAAAGCTTTTTATTTTGATATAGTCCCATTTGTTCATTTTCTCTTTAGCTTCCATGGCCCTAGGGTTAGTATCAGTGAAGAAGTTTTTTAGGCATATATCTGAGATTTTTCTGCCTGTGGATGACTCTAGTATTTTTATGGTTTCCTGTCTTATGTTTAAGTCATGTATCCATTTTGAGTTTATTTTTGTGTATGGTGTAAGTTGATGATCTAGTTTCATTCTGTTGCATGTATCTGTCCAATTTTCCCAACACCATTTACTGAAGAGACTGTGTTGACTCCATTGTACGCTCGTGCCTCCTTTGTCAAATATTAATTAAGCATATTGATTTGGGTTGATATCTGGATTCTCTATTCTATTCCATTGATCTATGTCTGTTCTTGTGCCAGTAGCAGGCTGTTTTGAGAATAGTGGCTTTGTAATACAGCTTGAAATCTGGTATTGAGATCCCTGCTACTTTACTCTTCTTTCTCAAGATGGCTGCAGCTATTTGGGGTCTTTTATTGTTGCAAATTAACTTTTGGAGAGTTCTTTCTAGGTCTGTGAAGTATGTTATTGGTATTTTAATAGGGAGTGCATTGAACTTATAAATTGCTTTGGGAAGTATGGACATTTTGATGATGTTGATTCTACTAATCCATGAACATGGTATGTTCTTCCATGTGTTTACATCTTCCTCTATCTCTTTTTTCAGTGTCGTGGAGTTTCCAACATATAGGTCTTTTATCTCCTTAGTTAAGTTTTCCCTAGGCACCTTAATATTTTTGGTGTGATGGTAAATGGAATTGCTTTTTTAGTCTCCGTTTCTGTAAGTTCACTGTTGGTGTATAGAAATGCCAAAGATTCTTTCAAAGAACCTACCTTGGTTTTGTTGATATTATGTATTGTTTCTTTGGTCTCTATGTCATTTATCTCTGCTCTGATTTTTGTTATTTCCTTCCTACTGCTTACACAGGGCTTTTCTTGTTGCTCTTTTCCTAACTGTTTGAGTTGCAGAGTTAGATAATTTGTTACCATTTTTTCTTGTCTTTTACAATAGGCTTGCAGAGATATGAACTTCCCTCTCAAGATTGCTTTTGCTGTGTTCCATAGATTTTGGATTGTTGTGTCTTCATAGTCATTTGTTGCCATGATGCTTTTAATTTCTTCCTTGATTTCCCTGGTAAACTAGTCCTTGTTCAATAGCATGCTATTCAGTTTCCATGTGTTTGATTTCCTTGGATTATTTTTATTGTAGTTGTTTTCCAATTTTATGCCACTATGATCTGAGAAGATGCTTGATATGATTTCTATCTTCTTGAATTTGAAGAGGCTTGGCCTATGTCCGAACATGTGCTCTATCATTGAAAATGATTCATGTGCACTTGAGAAGAATGTGTATTCTGTGGCTTTGGGGTGAAATGTCCTGAAGATGTTGATTAATTCCATCTGGTCTAGTGTGTCTTTTAGCATTGATGTTTCTTTGCTGATTTTTTGTTTAGATGATTTGTCTAAAGGTAACAGTGGGATATTAAATTCTCCTACTATGATTGTATTGCTATTAATCTCTCACTTAATGTCCTCAAGCAGTTTTTGTATGTATTTGGGTTCTCCTGTACTGGGTGCATATATGTTTACCAGGGTTATTTCTTCTTGTTGGATTGCTTCCCTTAGTATTATAAAGTGGCCTTCATTGTCTCTTGTTATGTCCTTCACTTAGAGATCTAATTTGTCAGATATAAGTATTGCTACCCCAGCTTTTTTTTTCATTTCCATTCACCTGGAAAACCTTTTTCCATCCCTTCACCTTCAGTCTGTGGGCATCTTTTTTTTTTTTTTTTTTTTTTTTTTGAAGTGGGTTTTTTTGTAGACAGCAGATGTATGGGTCTTACTTTCTTATCCAATCTGTTACCCTATGACTTTTGATTGGATCATTTAAACCATTTACATTCAAAGTAATTATTGATAGGTAGGTATTTGATGCCATTTTTATTCTATCCCCCTGTGTTCCTATTTGCTTCCTATTTCTTTATTTTTACAGTAGACCCTTTAGTATTTCTTGAATTGCTGGTTTGTTGCAGATAAGTTCCTTTAGTCTTTTTTTTTTTTCTGTGAAGCTCCTGATTTCACCTTAATTTGATTAATAGCCTTGCAGGGTACCATATTCTTGGATTCAGACCCTTCTTTTGCATGACTTTGTATTTGTCATCCCGTTTCCTTCTGGCCTGATGAGTTTCTGTTGAGACATAAGTTGCTATTCTGATGGGGGTTCCTTTATAGGTAATTTTCTGTCTCTCTCTGGCTGCTTTTAAGATTCTGGTTTTGTCAATGGTTTTTGCCTATTTAATTATAATATGCCTAGGTGTCGGTGTTTTGGGATTAATTTTCTTTGGGATTCTGTGAGCAACTTGGATTTGTGTGGGTGTATTCTTCTCTATCTCAGGAAAGTTTTCTGTCGTTATTTCTTGAAATACTTTTTCCATATCTTGCTGTTTCCTTTCCTTCTGGGACCCCTATTATTTTAATATTGTTTTGTTTTGTATCGTCCCAAAGCTCCCGTAGGCTCTCCTCCTATTTTTTGATTTTTTTTCAAGTAGCTGCTCTAATTGTGTATTTTTTTTCCATCTTGTCTTCTATCTCACTGATGCGGTTCTCTGCTTCTTCTAGTCTACTCTTGATGCTTTCTATTGAGTTCTTCATAGTAGTGATGTCATTTTTCATTTCTTCTTGGGTCACCTTCATTTCCTCTTGGTTCTTCAGATCCTCTTGGTTCTTCTTCATTTCCTCTTGGCTCTTACTCATTTTGTCAAATTTGTCTTCCTTTCTTTTTATCCATCTGATGATCATTACTCTGAATTCTTGCTCTGGTAGGTTTCTTGCCTCTAACTCATTTACTTCCTTTTCTGGTGATGCCTGATTTTCTTTCATAGGCGGGTTGTTTCTTAGCCTCCCCATGATCTCTCTTTTTAGGATGTCTGGTTATGTAGCTTGCTCTCTCTCTCTCTCTCTCTCCTGCTTAGATTTAAAGGTATAAAATACAACACAACCAGGTACAACACACAAGGCACTGAAGAGAAATGTGTTTGCCATATTAATATTCTCCAATAAGGGTGACTAGAGCCCAGTTAACAAAAACATACAATCAAATAAAAAAGAGAATAAGCAAACCAATCATACAAAAAAGCATAAAACTTTGAAACAGTTAGCAGTCAACATACAACTACAAAGAGATAGAGAGTAGAATTTTTATTTTTATTTTTATTTATTATTATTTTTTTTTAGGACAGCGACAAGGTAGGTGTTGATGGGCTTGAAGTAGGGGGTTGGGAGTTAGATATACACAGGTAGGGTGAAATTTTAGGAGGGGATAATTAGAAAAAATAGGGAAAATCTAGAGCAGTAAAGAGTTAAGATAAGCAGGACATCAACGGGAAAGGGTTAGGAAGAGAGTGATGGCATAAAGGTAGGGTTGAGTTAGAATAGAGCCTTGGAGAAGGAAAGGTATAAATAGTCTGTTGAATAGTAATCCCAAAGGGGAAAAAAGAGAAAAGAAAAAAAAAGTATATAATATGGCCCTTAAAAGATAATGATAAAAATAAACAAAAGAAAATAATATAAAAAAGATAAAAAGGTAAAATAGTAGTAGTAATAATATTGATTACATATAAAAATGAATTAATTAAAAAGGTAAAATCAATTGAGGGAAGATAAAAAACATAATTTCTTCAGTAAACTTTTCAACTAATGTAAATAAAAAACAAAACAAAAACATAAAAATAAAACAATTAGAAAATAAAAATCAAATAAAATTTGTAGTAATGAAGATCATTCACTTTCTCTGTTGTTCTGTCTAGCGCACCAGTTCCCAGTTTGGGCGGTAATTGCAGTTCCCTGTGTTTCTTCCATGTTGTAATCATGTCCTGATTTTAAGCAGTTCTAGAGTCCATGTGTACTTTAGCCTCTGGGTGGCAGTGTTTCTGGGTTGACTTCCAGGGCTCTGAAGCCTTTCTAGCTTTTTTCCCCCTTTCTGTGTCCCTGATCTATGGAAGGATGGGGGTGGGACAGGGCCCCACTGACCATACTCCCCTGTAACTCTCTGGATTTGCCTCTGGAGTCAGATCCAAACGTGCTGCTCCTTAGACATCCCCCCACTTAGGAGCCCTCAGTCCACAGTCAGGGGCACCTCCAGGCCAAAACCCTGGGGTTTCTTGTAAACCCAGCGCCAGTCCTCGAGCCTCCCTGCACCTGGTGCGCATGGGCTTCCACACCGCGGGGGACTCATTGGACTCCTCGAAATCTGACCTTTTCACCTAGGGGTGGAGCGCTCCTTTGAGTCCAAGTGTTCACACTGATTGTGGTCAGCGTTTTGGTGCTCACAGCTGCTTGGTGGTCTTTGCGGCTGTGGATATTCAGGCCTCTGACACAACCCTCTTCCCATCAAGATGGAGAGATTTCCCAGTCTTCGCCCTTAGGTAGCTCCAGGAAGGGTCCCAGCTGTGGGTGCTTAACTGTCAGGGACACCGTGATCAGCTTACCCCCAGTTTCCTGGGTGTTTGGCTTTCTCTTGGCTTGCTGACAAGCACTCCCAGCACGACCCTCGGCAGCTCTCTCCTTCCTCTTCAGGACCAGGCTCAGAACCTGTCTACCTGTTCTTCCGCCATTTTCTCCCCTCCCATTGCCCATTTTTTGATTGAATAGTTTATCTTACTTTTGTTACCTTGTCTTAGTTCTCTGTAAATTTTGGAGATTAAACCCTTATTGGAGATAACATTGATAAATATGTTATCCCATGCAGTGGGTTTCTTGTTTTTTGGAGGTTTATTTAGCTGTGCAGAAGCTTTTTATTTTGATGTAGTCCCATTTGTTTATTTTCTCCTTAGTTTCCATTGCCCTACGAGCTGAATTGATAAAGATATTGCTTTGGCATATGTCTGAGATTTTGTTGCCTGTGGATTCCTCTAGTATTTTTATGGTTTCCGTCTTATGTCTAAGTCCTTTATCCACTTTGAGTTTATTTTTGTGTATGATGTAATTTGGTGATCTAGTTTCATTTTTTGCATGTATCTTCAATTTTCCCAACTCCATTTATTGAAGACACTGTCAATGACTTCATTGTATGCTCTTGCTTCCTTTGTCAAATGTTAATTGAGCATAGTGGATCGGGTTGATTTCTGGCATCTCTGTTTTATTCCACTGGTCTATGTGTCTGTTCTTGTGCCAATACCAGGCTTTTTTGAGAACAGTGGCTTTGTAATACAGCTTGAAATATAGGTATTGAGATCCCTTCTACTTTGCTCTTCTTTCACAGGATTGCTGTACCTATCTCTTTTATTATTATTATTCAAGATGAATTTGGCGAGTTCATTCTAGGTCTGTGAAACATGTGGTTGGTATTTTAATGGGGAGTGCATTGAATCTATAGATTGCTTTTGATAGTATGAACATTTTAATTATGTTGATTCTACCAATCCATGAACATAGTATGGTCTTCCACTTTTTTATGTCCTCTTGTATCTCTTTTTTCAGTGTTCTGTAGTTTCCTGAGTATAGGACTTTTACGTCCTAAGCTAAGTTTATTCCTAGATGTCTTAATTTTTTTGTGTGATTTTTTTTTTAGTATCTCTGTAAGCTCATTATTAGAGTATAAAAATGTAATAAATGTCTGGGTGTTAATTTTTTATTCTGTTTCATTGCCTAACTCATTTTTTAAGTCTAGTAATTTTTATGGAATCTTTAAAGTTATCTATGTACAGTATCATGCCATCTGTGAATAAGGACAGTTTTACTCCTTTTCCAATTTAGATACTTTTTATTTCTTATTCTTGTGTAATCGCTATGGTTATCACTTCCACTACTATATCAAACAGGAATGGTGAGAGTGGGCATCCCTGTCTTGTTCCTGTTCTCAGGTGAAATGATTTTAGTTTCTGCCCATTGAGTATGATGTTGGCTATAGGTTTTTCATGTAAGGCTTTTATTATGTTGAGGTGTGATCTATTTTTTTCCACTTTGCTGAGGGTTTTTATCAAGAAAGGATGTTGAATTTTGTCATGCATTTTCTGCATAAATTAATATGACTATGTCATTTTTATCTCTTAATTTGTTTATGTGATGTACACTGTTTATTGATTTGCAGGTATTGAACCATCCTTGTAACCCTGGGATAATTCTTTGGTCATGGTATATGATCTTTCTGATGTACTGCTGGATCTGATTTGCTAGAATTTTGTTGACGATTTTGGCATATATGTTCATGAGGGATATTGGCCTGTAATTCTCTTTCATTGTGTTGTCTTTATCTAGTTTTGGTATTTGGGTAATGCTGGATTCATGGAATGCGCTTGGAAGTGTTCCTTCTCCTTGAATTATTTTTAGAATACTCTGAAGCGGATATGTTTCAGTTCTTCTTTGAATGTTTGATAAAACTCCCCTGTGAAGGATTCTGGCTCTGGGCTTTTTCCCCTTTTTCTTTTTTTTTCCCTGGAATTTTTTTTTTTTATATGAGTGTTTCAATTTCTTCCCTAGTTATAGGCCTATTGAGATTTTTAGAATCTTTCTGATTTAGTTTTGGAAGGTTGTATTTTTTCTAAGGATGTGTCCATTTTCTTCATTTTGTCTAGTTTGTTGGAATAGAGATGTTCTCACTATTTTTTTAAAATAATCCTTTGTATTTGTGTGGGGTCTCTTTCATTTCTGATTTTGTTTCTTTGAGTCCTCTCTTTGCTTCTTGGTGAGGCCAGTAGAGTTTCATCAATCTTGATTATCCTTTCAAATAACCAGCTCTTGGTTTCATTGGTATTTATTATTGATTTTTGGTCTCTATGTAATTCATTTATTCCCTGATTTTTATTATCTCATTCCTCCTGCTCACTCTTGGCTTTTCTTGTTTCTCTTTCTAACTCTTTAAGTTGTAGATTTAGATATTTTATTATAATTTTCCTTGTTTTTTTAGGTAAGCCTCTAGAGCTATAAGCTTCCCTCTTTGGACTGCTTTCACTCTGTCCCATAGATTTTGGATTGTGTTTTCATTGTCATTCATTTCCAGGATATTTTTAATTTCTTCTTTAATCTCGTTGGTAACCTAATCATTGTGAAATAGCATGCTATTCAGCCTCCAAGTGTTTGAATTTATTAATTGTTTTTATTGTAGTTCATATAGAATATTATGCCATTGTGGTCTGAGATGATGCTTGATATGATTTCAATCTTCTTGAATTTGAGGGACTTTGCCTGTGACCCAAAATGTGGTCTATCTTTGAAAATGTCCCATGTGCACTTGAGAAGAATGTATGTTTCATGCCTTTGAGGTGAAATGTTCTGAAGATGTCAAGTAAGTCCATTTGATCTAGTGAGTCATTTAGGATTGCTGTTTCTTTGCTGATTTTTTCTAGAAGATTTATCCAGATATGTCAAGAAGGTATCAAAGTCTCCTACTATGATTGTATTGTTGTCGATCTCTCCCTTGATACCTTCCAGGAGATTTTTATGTATTTGTGTGCTCCTCCATTGGGTGCATATATGTTTACCAGGTTTATATTCTCTTATTTTATTGATTCCTTCAGTATTATGAAGTAGCTATACTTATATATTGTTATGGCCTTCACTTTGAGATCCATTTGTCTTATTCAAGTATTACTACCCCAGCTTTTTTCTCATTTTCATTCACCTGAAAGATATTTTTCCATCCCTTTACTTTCAATTTGGGTAATTCCCTTGTTTTGTTCTGAGGTGGGTCTCTTATAGACAGCATATATATAGGTCATGTTTTCTTATCCATTCAGCCACTTGATGTATTTTGATTGGAGCATTTAGTCTGTACACTTAAAATTATTATTGCTAGGTACTTGTTTGTAGCCACTTTTTTGTGTGTGCCTGTCTTCCTTCTTCCCTTTTTATTTATCCTTTTTAAATCAGTTCCTTTAGCATTTCTTGCGTTGCTGTCTTTGTAGTGATAGAGTATTCTTGGATTCAGTCTCTTGATTTGCATCACTTTGTAAACTTTCTTCCAGGCCTTTCTGGCCTGATGTGTTTCTGTTGAGAAATCATTTAATAATCCCATGGGAGATATTTGTATGTAACTTTCTGTCTCTCTCTTAATGGCCTTTAAGATTCTCTCTTTGTCCTAAACGTTTGCCATCATAATTGTGAGATGTCTTGGTATGGGTCTTTTCAGGTTTTATCTTGTTTGAGACTCAATGTGCTTGTGTGACCTTTCTTCCCCAAATCAATAAATTTCCTCACATTATTTCTTTAAAAAGGTTTCTAACCCTTGTTCCTCTTGTTGTTGTTCTGGGACCTCTATTATTCTTATGTTGCTTTGTTTCATGTTCCTAAAGTTCCCTTAGGCTTTCTTTCTGTCTTATTTTTTTTCTACAATTACAGCTCATTTTGGATGTGTTTTGCTTCTAATTCACTAATTTGTTCTTCTACTTCTCCTATTGTACTGTTGAAATTTGCCATAGGTTTTTTTTTTTTTTTTTGTAGCTATATCACTCTATTTACTCTTATATAAGTTGTTGACTTCTTTTTTTTTCATTCATCTGGTTTATGAACTGTATGGCCCTTATTCTGGTTTCCTTTCTGACATATTGCATGCCTCCATTTCACTTAGCTACTTTTCTGGCAATTCTTCCTTTTCTGTCCTTTGGGGGTTTCTTTGCCTACCCATTTTTGCTCTCACTGAAGGATATAGGTGTTGAGTCATATAGGGGTTGCTTTTCAGTTGGCAGTGACCATTCAGGCATTGTTTGTTCCTTGGGTAGTCACACAGTGGCTGAACCTCAGTTAGCAGATGCCCCTTGGGTAGGTGCTGCTCCCGGGGCTGTTAGCAGCAGTAGTGGCTCCTATGGCTGGCAGGGGCAGGCCACTTGTGTGGTTACTGCTCCTGTACAGGGTTGGGCTGCTTGTGTGGCTGCTGCTCCTCAGACAGGGACAGACTGCATGTGGCTGCTGCTCCTTGGGCAGGCAGGGGTTTAGCTGCTTGCTGGATTGATGCTCCTTGGAAAGGGAAGGGTTGTTTGTGTGGCTGCTGCTCCTAGGATGGGGGTGGTCCACTTACAGCTGCTGCTCCTTGGATGGGGGCAGGCTAGTTGCAACTGCTGCTCCCCAGAAAGTGGTGGGCCACGTGGAGCTGCTGTTCCTCAGATGGGGGTGGGCTGCTCTAGTGGCTTGTCAGTATGCTTTTAATAATCAGCTTTAACATATCAATGTCGAACTATAATGTATATCTGGAAACTTAAAATAGTAACTGAGAGTAATAATCACCTCTCAAGAACTTATAAGATATTTAGTGCCAGAGTAGATACCAAAGAACTAATTAACTCTGTCACCAATTAGAAAACCTATGGAGCTTGTGATTTAAAGATACAGAAAAACTGAAGTTAGTGACTCATAAGCTTCCTGGTCATTTGATGAGTTCTGTGCTTCAGCAACTGCAACAAGAGGAATCCTTCACAAGATGATGGCTAGATTCATTGACTGCAGTGAGTGTGATGTTTTATTCCTATGACTAAGGAATGCTTTGTGATTAGAGTAGTTCTTGCAGTGCCATTCAACTTACAAACTTTGTTCAGTCTTGTTTATAGTGTCAAATAGGTTGCACACTTATTTGTTGGTTTTGGAAAGACCTAACACATCACTCCTGTGTGAATTGACTCAATTGACAGTAGGGATGCCTTTAATTTAACTTAATCAAGTGCAAGGCCCTCTGCTTTTCTTGGCTCTATCAGCATAGCCTCATAGAGGGTGGTAATTATATGTGGGAGGCAAACAGATGTATATGGTCATACTCCAGTGTGGAATGAATTTGGAAGGATAAAAAGAGGCACACATTTGTAAGGATGTTGTCTATGATACATTGTGTCAAATGAAATTGCTGAAATGAGATTGAAATCATCATTAATGAGCCATGCCTTTTGGGACATTCAGATTCAAAAATGCAAAAAATAAAGATGGTTGTATGCATTTATATTCACATCCTTGCTTTGCTTACTTAGTTTTAACAATATTGTTGCTGCAAGGATGTTACCTTTTAAAAACCCATACATTAAAAGAGGTGAAATATTTAAACTACTATCCATATATCAATATTTTAGTTTTTTTTGTTTCTTTTGTTTTGTTTTGGTGAAGTTCAAGTGAAGCAAAATAAAATCCTTTTATAAATGAGCTAGGCATTTTTGGTCCAACTAGTAAGTGTTTATCTTTCTACAAGGTTTGTCCAAATTTAGAAAAAACAAAAACGAAAACAACAACCTAGAATAAAAACTTTGAGGAGCAGAAAATCAATATGGGTAAACTGAAATTAAGATGTAATGTTTCTCTGTCAGTTCCTCCTTTAGTTCAAACCTTTATTGAAAAAGTAAAGTTTAATACAATGTAAACTCACAGGATAAATCTACTGTAGGCCAATGCAGCTTGCTTTTCTTTTTTTTTTTTTTTGCCTGCTAAGCATAAAACACTGTGTATCTGTCAAATGAAATCTGAAACATGCAGTTATCCATGAGAATGACACATGTTTCTACTCCACTGAGGCAGATATTTGATGAACATATGGAATTTTGATGAACATGTAATTATCTTATAAACATTTGTTTTGTGATGTTTTCAACAAAAATACTACATTTAAAAAGAGCAAGAGAAGTGCATTTGGTGGCTCATCACTTCAAGTATATTATTTTGTACCAAAATTAGAGGCAAAAGTGGATGCTGTACCTATCTGCCAAGCCATAACTTTCTTTCCAGATCGAGTCATATTTTGAAAGATCTTCCAAGAGCTGTATTCAGTTTTTTCCCATTGTACCCATATAACTCAAGATAGCTGTGCACCAAAATTTCAGAAGTCAGATCCTGAGAATCCAGGTTGCAGGTTTAATATAATGGAAAATTTCAGATTTAATTAAATATAAAGTAGATCTTAAATTTTCTCAAGATGTTTAGGCATAGCACGAAAAATTTGGGGTACAAATGAGATGTTTAATATATACTCTCTACACAAAATCAGCCAAGGTGTGCATCATCATTAAATGTTTCACTTCATAAAATGACTATGCTCAAAAATCTATATTATTTTGATTGTTCAGAACTCTCTGAAGAATTCATGATATTGACATTGTACTTCTCTCACATGTGATTATTTCTGCACAAATATTTTGTTAATGCCTATATAAATATATACTGTAGCCAGAAGAGAAGATATACTTTTATGTACCAGGGTAGTACATTTGGATGTACATTTGGGAGAGATGGAGGATATATGGAATGCCATTCTTAGCTATATGTTCATAGTCCAAATCTAATCATTCTAATGGATATCTTTCATTACTCATAAAGAATCTTAAAGTAATTATTGTGTGTTATTTAACTAAGATTAATATACTTTCTGAATAACTTGGCCTCAAAAAAAAAATACTCTCTTCTCCATTCTTTTGAAAATGGAAGAAAATACATCCAGCTCACAAATATTTTTGTAGGGTCTAACATATGCCACTTTTACACAGCTCCACACACTGCATTATAATGTTTGCTTAACAATATTTTCCCCTGACTCTAGAATATGTACTTTAGGAGAAGAGCGACTGTGCATTAATTATACCCATACTTTCTTTACTCAGTTACAGTGTGGTGAATATGTGAGTGAGAATGTAAGTAAAGGCATAAACACTTGAGTGAAAAATCTAATCAGTGTGTGAATGGGTATAGTGCAGTCAAGGAAGGACACATTTCAAACTTGGAGAAGTAGTATGAATACCAGAAAAGACATTGAGAATGAGGTGACACTTGAGCTGAACCTTAAAGGATAGATAGAAGGCCATCAGATTTGGTTACTAGTCCTTAGTTACTTTAGAAAACAGGTTCAGTGATATGCTGAGGGAAAACAGTAGATTGCAAGAGGCTGAAATGGGTGGGTATGAAAAAATGGAGATATAATCTCTCTTTTAAATTATTTTAGGAGTATTAGGCATCTAAAGCATCCTGATCTAACTTTAAATCCTGGCTTTGCTTTTTACAAACGGTGTGAGTGTAAGTAAGCTACTGAATGGTTTGATGTTCCAGCTTTTTTATCTTATAAAATGAGGATTATGACAGTAAGTATCTTCGGTGAGGACTGAATGATACTAGTAACTCTATGTAGGCTAGTATAGCATTTAGTGTAAGTGCCCAATGAATGGTAAATTAAAACAAACAGGAGGGAAAGGCCAGTAGCAGGAGAGAATAGCAAGATTGAATAAGGAAATTTATCTTTCATCAAGAATTTTGAGATATCAAGTGAGTAAAGGCAAATTTCTCATAGTAAAATCTTACAAACGATTCCATGGTATTTTCTCAACCAAGAGCTTTAGTAACCCAAGAAATTCTTTTGACTTTGGTGTTCCTATTTTTGCCTGCTTAACTTTTCTCAGTGCCTTATACTGCTGAGCTATATCTCCTGTGAATCTTGATACTTCCAAAGCTGCTTGTATTTGTTCAGCCTGCTCCTAAAATATACCTGTGATGTGTCCTTAGGATCATGCTATAATAATTACAGGATGACACAATCATAGTACCATCACCTTTTCAAGCAAACTTTGAATTTTAGAAGGGATCTTTTAAAAATAATTCATTTATTTTTACGTGAAGAACATTTTATATCTCTAAATTGCACTAATTAATTTTGTTCTCATGTCATGCATTTCTGATTATGTCTTCATAGAAGAGCTAATATTTTAAAATTTAATTTACATTTATTTATTATAATATGCGGGGGCTGGATGTGGCAGGGGCCAGACATGGGGATCTCAATTTTCCACATCCTGCATGGAAAGAGAGATGAATGAACCGGTACTAGTGGAGGCAGCCAGGGATTGAGAAATATTAGAAATAAGGAGAGAAGACACAGAGATAGATTTTAAGCTGGGAGCTGGTTGGGCCGCCATACTGTCTGCTGGAGAGGCAAGAAGAAGATGACGACGGCGACCCCTCCCAGCACATTTATTTTATACCCCAATATCAAGAAGCAACACCAACTTATTTGCATTCTTAAGTAGGCCCTCCCATGCCTGGATTTACATAGCTATTCCCTCCTCTGCAGACACATGGGCCAATATGAAGACCAAGCTGACAACATGTCTACCATCATGGGGATACATGTTCCCAAGGCGTGGCTCTGCATACCCTTGAGTTCAGCTGACAATAATTAAGGAAAATTGCCCATGTGCTTTTCCAAGTGGCCCTCTACAATAATACATAATTTAAATGTTTTAATTCACACAAGTAGCAATTTAAATTAAAATAACTCTGTTACATCCTATCAACATACTCTGTTAGTGAGGCTGTGACAGGAACTCTCCTGCATCTGTAGTGCAAGTGGAAAGGGTACAGCCTTTACAAAGAGAAAATGTGGCACTATCTACCCAAATGATATGTAGCAATCCCATTTCTCCTGAGTAGAAGTTTTATTTTTCATTTAATTTATTGGGCTGATATTAATTAATAAAATTATATAGGTTTCAGGTATAGAATTCTATAACACATCAATTGTATATTGCATTGTGTATTCACCACCCACAAGGGTTCTTACAGAGGCGCAATATAAATAATTTGTATTCTGCCTCTTTTCACAAGGGATTTGTCCTGTCACGATAAGCCAAAAATAGTGACTGATTAGTGGGGAGGATTTTAGGTTTCATTTTACTCATTAATTGTTTAAAGCTCTTTGGATGGATTTGCTAGGAATCTGATACAGGCCTAAAAAATGCTATTTGTTGGAAATAGGTATTTCAGTGCCCTTTGAAGCTCGGGTTTTTCCCATGGATTGGCCTTGGACCACAAATCAAAGGTCTGAATTCTTTTTGGAAAATATGCTATTGTCAGGACTAACCACCATACCCTGAGTGATGGATGAATAGATTAGTCTGACACACGTGAAAGAGAGGCTAAGGGACTACTTGATTATAGGAACCAAGCACCCTCATTCACCTGGCTCATTAGGCTTTTACTATAGTAACAGCTTTAACCTCTAGCTACTATCAGCAGGGTAAGTATTAATGAGAAAGCACATACTTCTACAAAGTCATGTCTAAAGACTAAACAGAGAGATTCCAGTAAAACACCTGGGGGCTCAGATTTGTTTGGAAAAATTAAGGCAGGGGTTGCCACCTTCAGCATGGTCCCCCTAGAGTAAGGTGACTAAATCGTCCAGGTGTTGGCGGGACAGTCCTGATTTCTAACAATTTTTCCCGTGTCCCGCGGCATTTGAAAAAAGTCCTGATTTTTGGAAAGAATCTTTCCAATGTTTCCAATCTTTCCGAAAATCGGGACTTTTTTAAAAAGCCGCAGGATGCGGGAAAAATTATTAGAAATCAGGACTGTCCCGCCAATATCTGAATGATCTGGTCACCTTACCCTAGAGGCCCCTACCTTTCGGAGAATCCTTATTACAGACTTTCCAAGCAAGTCCCATGCTTTCCCACACAGGTATTCTTAAATTTCAGTATCTTCGTTTGTATCAATATCATTGAGGTAATTCCTGTACTGTAAGATGAAACTATTTAAAAGATGCAGTTGGATGAATTTGAACAGAAGTTAACCATCACTATAGTCAAAGTACAGGACCTTTCTAGCACCCCAAAGGATCCTCTTGCCACTTTGCATTCCATTCCTTCCTGTGTCACAGGCCCTAGGCAACCATTGATCTGCCTTCTGCTATTGTATATTAGTTTGCATTTTCTGTAGTTTTATATTAATGGAATCATATAATATATATTATTTTTGTCTGATTTATTTTTTTTAATATGCATGCTATTGTACATTGCAGATTTTCAATTTTATTGATAAGTAATTACTACCATTGTTTTTTTTCACTTATTGGTACGAATTTGGATTGTTTATAGTTTTAGGCACTATGAATAAAGTTTCCATAGACATTTATGGACAAGAGTTTTTGTAGACATGTTTTTATTTATCTGGGATAAATATCATTAATGGAACGGCTAGTTTATAGGGTAGGCATATGTTCATTTTAAAATATATATATATATATATATATATATATATATATATATATATTATTGATTTTTTACAGAGAGGAAAGGAGAGGAATAGAGAGTTAGAAACATCGATGAGAGAGAATCATCAATCACCTGCCTCTTTCACACCTCCTACTGGGGATGTGCTTACAACTCAGGTACATACCCTTGACCAGAATCAAACCCGGGACCTTGCAGTCCACAGGCTGACACTCTATCCACTGAGCCAAACTGGTTTTGGCCATATGTTCAATTTTTAAAAAGCAATTCTCAACTAGTTTTCAAAGTGGTTATACTATTTTACATTCCCACTTGAAGTTCTTAATAGTTGTATTTAATCCACATCTTTGCCAACATTGTGGCGTTTATTTTTAAATTAATTTTCTAAAGGTTTTAGAGTGGTATCTCATTGTTATTTCGATGTGCATATTCCTGATGTTGAACATCTTTCCGTGTGCTTACTAACTGACATACTTTTGTGAAGTGCTTGTTTAAATTTTTTTTACTCATGGTTTTATTATTTTTGCCTTATGATTATTTAATTGTAACAGTCCTTTTTATATTCTAGACATAAGTCTTTTGTCAGAAATATGTAGTGAAAACATTTTTTCTCATTTAACATTTAGCCATTCAGTCTTTTTAATGGTATATTTTGAAGAGCAAAAGTTTTAGATTTTGAAAGAGTGGACTTTATCAATTCTTTCTTTTACCATTTGTGTTTTGTTATCTAAGAAATCTTGTCTATCCTGATGTCACAAAGATTTTCTCCTACGTTTTCTTCTAGAGGAGAACTTTTCAATAGAAGTTTTTGAATGGTGGAAATGTTCAGTATCTGCATTGCCAAACATAGGAACCACTGGCCAATTTTGACTGCTGAGCATTTGAGAGATGGCGAGTGAGAATGGAGAAATTAAGTTTTAATTTAATTTTATTTTTGTTTAAATTTAAATATGAATTGCCATAATACTATGGTCGGTGACTAATGTATTGTACAGTGTCATTCTAGAGGTTTTATAAATTTATCTTTTATATTTAGATAAATGAGACACATCAAGTTAAATGTTTTATATGGTAAAGGCAAAAGTCTATAGTCATTACTTTCCATTTGAGTATCCACTTTTCCTAACACCAATTGTTGAAAACATTTTCTCTTTCTTGTTGAATTAGTTTGGCACCTTTGTTGAATATTTATTGTCCACATACTATGAATCATTTTCTGAATTCTGTATTATATGGATCTAAGATCTATATTTCTATTATTTCACCAGTACCACAGTGTCTCAAGTATTGTACCTTTAGTGTGTCTTGATATGAGATACTATAATTTTGCCATGTTATTATTAAAAAAAACATTTTGGATATTTTAGGTTATTTGCATTTCCTTATATATTTTGGCATTGTCTTGTGAATTTCAACAAAAACCTGCTTGCATTTTTATTTAGATTATGATAATTCTGTACATTGACTTGGAAAAATTGAAATTTGAACAACTTGTATCTTATAATCCCTAAACATAGAAGATCTCTTGTTATTTATGATTTGGGATTTTTTGATGAGCAGGATGCCAGAATGATTTCTTTCCTGGGTTTTTGTCCACGTGAATTCAAAGAATGAAGCCACTGACAAAAGGTGGTAGGTGAGAAGTACAGAAACTTTATTGCAAACATATTCTACCTCTAAAACCCTAATTCAAAGTTCCTAATTCTAAGACCCCTCTGTCTCTAAGAAGTGTGGCCACTGCTCTCTTTGTATTGAAGTATTACATAT
The DNA here is from genome assembly GCA_963924515.1 of Vespertilio murinus. Taxonomy (NCBI): domain Eukaryota; kingdom Metazoa; phylum Chordata; class Mammalia; order Chiroptera; family Vespertilionidae; genus Vespertilio; species Vespertilio murinus. The sequence goes on from OZ004710.1 coordinate 46,433,945, forward strand.
TCTGGAGACACTTTCCCTTAATCTAGGACCCCTGTGCTTTCCTTGTTGGTCACTATGCTATGCAATTCCAATATCAAAGGCCAAATCCCATGTGGTGCCCCCCCCTCTTTCTTTTCCCTTATTTTGAAACATTCCTCTATCCTCTGTGAAAATGTTTCTGCCCCCCTCCTCCTGCCGATGTTCTATGACTTTTCTTTATCCTCTGTGAATATATGTCTTTTTACCCCCTTATCTTATCCTGTGGCATTTCTCTGTCCTTCACATATCCTTCTTACCTGTTCAGGTTGGAGTAGCCTTTGATCTACCTTATAGCTGCTTTAATACCTATCAAGCTTATCTTGACATGTCTTGAGACTGGAACCACTGGTTTCTCTGCTCAACAAGTAAAATGTCCTCTTTTTCTGGCATAAGATGTTTTATTACCCCTACTATGGGCCCAGCACATGAAATTGTGTGAAAGCCAGACTTGGTGTGCCACGGGATACAGCGTCAAGTCCTGCCAGCACTGAAGGATGCAGTGTCAAGGCACCTCCTGGTGACCAGTCTTCGGTCATTACAGTGTTACCACCATTGGGTTACTTATATAGATGGATCTCCCAGCTGCTCAGGTCAAGGATGCTTTTGATCTAACTTAAATATGCTTTAATTGTTCAGGTCAAAATGCCTCTATTCTCTCTGGACTCACTCCCCTCCTATCTGCCTAATTAAGCTAGCTAGCTTACCCTTTTCATTTAGGTCTCCTTTACACTCTCAACAGTGTTTAGTAGCTTTTAGTATGGAGGTATGCATCTTATGCTAATTTTTTCCTTTGTGATTTTTATTTTTAGATACTGTGTTAAATTGAATTATTTTATTTTCCAATTGTTTTTCCTAGTATATAAAATATAATTAAGTTTTGTATATATAAACCATATATAGTGAAGCTCTTCTAACTTCACTTATTTCGTATATGGCTTAGATTATTTTATATAAACAATAACACTGGAAAATAGTGGAAACTTTATTTGTTTACATTCTTTTAAAATTATTGAATTCATTGGGGTGACATTGGTTAATAAAATTATATAGGTTTCAAGTGTGTAACTCTATAATACATCACCTGTATATTATATTAGTTGTTCATCAACAAAGTGAAGTCTCCTCTATCACCATTTAATATTCTCCTTCACCCTCTTCTACCTCTCTCTAATAGAGGGAGATTTAACTCTTCCTTCCTAATATGTTTGCCTTTCTTTTTCTTGCCTCAGTGCAATGGCTAGTACCTTCAGTCAATGTTGAATGAATGTGTGGAGAGCAGGCATCTTTACCTGGTTCCTGATCATAGCAGAAAATGCTTTCTATTTCAATATTAGTAGTATAAAATCTGTATAATATCTATATATAAAATATTCTATTATACCAGTTTGTCTACCAAGTCACTTTTTGGAAGACAGTTTGGTTACTTGTAGTCTTTGGAAAATATGAATGGAGCTGCTGTAAGTACTCATGTATAGGGTTTTGTGTGATCATACATTTTTACCTCATTTGCCTAAATACCTTGGAGATAACATGTGTTTAATTTTAATGGAGCCCACTTGGCAATTTTTTATTTCAAGAATCATAATTTTGCTTTAATCATATATATATATATATATATATATATATATATATATATATATATATCTTTTATCCTAATATATAAATTTAATACTATAAAATTTCCTCTAAACACTGATTTCACTGTATCCCATATATTTTGATAAGTTGTATTTTCATTTAGTTTAAAATATTTAAAAATATATATATCTTATTGATTTTTTACAGAGAGGAAGGGAGAGAGAGATAGAGTTAGAAACATTGATGAGAGAATTTGGTAAACTGGATCATTTGGTAAGATTATATTTTTAGTCTTGTAAGAAACTGCCAAATTGTCTTCTAAAATGGCCATATTGCTGTGCATATCCATCAGCAATGAATGAGTTCCTGTTGCTCCACACTCTTGTCAGTATTTGCTATTATTAGGTTTTTGTTTTATTTTATTTCAGCTATTCTAATTAGGTGTGTAGTGGTATCTCATAATAATTTTAATTTATAATTCCATAATGTCTATGATTTTGAGCATATTCTCATATTTGTTTGCAGTCATGTTTGGAGAAATCTATTCAAATATTTTGCCCACTTTTTAGTGGCATATTTTCTTACTGCTGAGTTTTAACTATTATATGTATATTTAGGATATAAGCCCTTTAGCACATGTGTCTTCCAAATATTTTCTACAAGTCTGTGGTTTGTCTTTCCATTATCCTAATGGTGTCTTAGAGAACATGTGTTTAATTTTAATGGAGGCCACTTGGCAATTTTTTATTTCAAGAATCATAATTTTACTTTTTTCACCCCATCTAAAAAGTTATCACCAAGCCCATCACTTGCTAGATTTTCTTCTGTTATCTTTTAGGAGTTTTATAGTTTTGGATTTTATGTTTAGATTTACAATTTACTGTGAGTTAATTTTTTGTGTGTAAAGGCTGTAAATTCTATATCTTGATTCATTTTTTTTTGCATGTGGATGTCGTTATTCCAGTACCATTTCTTAAAAGACTATCCCTTCTCCATTTAATTGCCTTTGCTCTTTTGTTAAAGATTAGTTGTCTATATTTGTATAGGTCAATTTCTGATGTTTCTATTTTGTTTCATTTATCTACATGTCTAATTTTTTTTTAAATCAATATTGAAGCAGTGTCTTTCAAGGGATTGGGTAATTTCATCTAAGTTGCCAAATTGTGGAAATAATATTGCTTATGTCTATCATATCAGCAGTGGGCAGTCCCTTTTCATTTTTGAAATCAACAAATAATTCAATCTCCTTTTTTGTTTAGTCTGGCTTGAAATTCATCAATTTTATTGATCTTGTCAAAGAACCAACTTTTGATTCTGCTGATTTTTCTGTTTTTAATTTCACTTCTTTTCTAATTTTAAAAAAATATATATTTGTATTGATTTCAGAGAGGAAGGGAGAGGGAGAGATAGAAACATCAATAATGAGAAATAATCATCGATTGGCAGCCTCCTGCATACCCCACACTGCAACCTGGGCATGTGCCCTGACTGGGAGTTAATTGAACCGTGACCTCCTGGTTCATAGGTTGCCGCTCAACTACTGAGCCATGCCAGCTAGGCTATTTTCTAAATTGTATTTATTTCATTCTACTTGCTATAAATTTATTTTGCTTTTCTTTCTATAGTTTTCTATGGTGGATATATATATATTTTTTTCTCCTAATATATAAATTTAATACTATAAAATTTCCTCTAAACACTGATTTCACTTTATCCCATATAGTTTGATAAGTTGTATTTTCATTTAGTTTAAAATATTTTTAGAAATATATATCTTATTGATTTTTTACAGAGAGGAAGGGAGAGAGATAGAGAGTTAGAAACATTGATGAGAGAAAAACATCCACCAGCTGCCTCTTGCACACGCCTACTGGGGATGTGCCTGCAACCAAGGTACATGCCCTTGACCGGAATCAAACCTGGGACCTTTCAGTCCTCAGGTTCACACTCTGAGCCAAACCAGTTTCGGCAGTTTAAAATATTTTAAAGTTTCTCTTGATACTTTTTCTTTGTCATGTGTTATTTAGAAGTGTGCTGTGTAACATCCACATATTTTGAGATTTTCCAGCTATCTTTCTGTTGTTGATTTTTAGATTAATTTTATTAACTCTGTTCTTTTATATTTGTTAAGGTGTTTCATTGCTCAAAAGTTGGGCCATCAAACACATGGTGAATGTTCCTTGTTAGCTTGAGAGTATGTAACTCCATCCTTGACCTCTACTCACTGTCATTAATTTTTCCTACACTGTATCACAGTAGCCTTTTTCCATGATTATTTTCTAGATTTTAGATTTAATCTTTTATGCTGGATTTTACTCCTACACTGTCCTAGGCACATTTGTTATCCATATTGGTTGGGTGCTCCTTTGCCAGGAACTGGACTTTATGGATGCTGGGTGTTAGACAGAGAAGACATGAGGGGTGATAGACATATAGGAGAAGCTTTACTGCAGCCCAAGTAGCCATTACCACTAAGGAGCCAACAGACAAAACAGTCCATTGCACACACAGTAGCCCTTGCTAATACAGTAGCAAATACAGGAACCATTGCAAATATAGCAGCTGCAGCACAAAACTGTCACATAAAACAGTCCTTTCCTCTGCTGGTCACTAACACCTCTTTTAATCAAATTAGACAAAAGAGGCTTTTTGCCAAATAGTGACATCAATATTGAGGTGACAGAAAGGCACACCTGCACAGTGCATACAGTGTAATTGCTGTGTCCTTGCTCAGATTCATCTTGAACATCCAGCAATCTCTGGACGGGGCCCTAACACTCAAATTGGCCTTCAAATCAGGTATAATTTGAGTAGGGTTCCCACAATATTCTCTAATGAGTTGATTTTTTAAATTTTTTTATTTAAATGCTGCTTTGCAGATATTTCCCCTACCCTGACCTCTTCCTTGAGTTTCAGACACATATTTGACTGCTTACTGAACATTTCCACTTCCCCAAATTGAAAACATCTCAAATACATCAGTGTTTCACATGTCATAGGTACTCAATAAGTTTATACTGAATGAATGAATGAATGAATAAATGGAGTGATTGCATTATTGATTGTATAAAGTACTTCAACATTTCTTCCTAGGTAGATCTCAGGATTTGGCAGTCAGGAAATAATCTATGCTATCATCAGTAATTACCAAATAGCAGCTTTAGGAGCTAATAATATTGAATAAATGATATTTAGTACGGACTAAGGATTTTGCTAATTAGTGTACTGTATATTCAGGGGTAAATATAAGAAAAGAGGTTTATTGGTAGGTAAATGCAGAAAAATTTTAAAGACCATTTTTTTCTCTTAATTTCTTTGAAATACATATGACTAAGGCAAAAAATGAAATAAGATGCATGAGCTGATGGAAACTAAAGACTAGGAAGCTTTTCAAGGAGTATTTGGTGATCTCTTCTTGTGCAGAGCGATGTTCAGTGTAGGGAAATGAGAGAGTAATTTGTAGGGCTACAGTAAATAAGAGTAGGTATAAAATGTGAGAAACTGAGAAAAATAAACTAGTAAAAGAGAAGTAGAAGGACAGAATATCATTTCTTGAATCTCTCAACCCTTTTCTCCCAGCGCGCGCGTGTGCACGCACACACACACACACACACACACACACGCACACACACACACAAGTTTACCTTTCCCTCTACCTGGGAGTTTGCACAATGTGGGGGCGAGCATATTTTTATACCTGAAGCGATATATATATATATATATTTGTCTAATTTTTATATATTTGTCTATTTTATATATTTGTCTATTTTTATATATTTGTCTATTTTATATATTTGTCTAATTTCTATATATTTGTCTTTTGTCTAATTTGATTAAAAAATATGTGATATATATATATATATATATATATATATATATATATATATTTCAAAGCTAAAGTACAGAGGCATGGGAGTTACTATTAGAAAGGTGTCTGAATTGTGTGCTCAACATATACAACTATAGGGTCATGAAAAGGCTAGGGAAAGATAATTGATACCTGATGGTAATGCTTGGTTTTGAGGATAAAATCAAAACTAAACTTTGTCTTATGGAAGTTAAAGAGTTAGGGGAAGTATGTGCTTGTGGAATAAAACTGTTTTTGTGTTCAGTGTCTTCCTTTTTTTAAAAAAAAAAGAGAATTGTATCAGGGTGAGAAATATGACTGGTTGAAAGGAGAAAAAATGTATTGCTTGTAGAAAGTATAATTATATACATAGAAACCTATGAAAATAAACTGTATTTGAGATTAAGAGATTGCAATAAAGTGGCCCATGACAAGATAGAAATGCAAAATCAATGTATTTCCTATATATCAATAATAAATAGTGACTGTAGTGGCAATAATCTCATATTCACAACGATATCAGAAATATAATGTGCCTAGGAATAGTCCAAATACAGCTAATAGAGAAAAGATAAGATGCCCTGGCTGGTTGCTCAGTGATTATGGCATCAGCCTGCAGACCTAAGGGTTGCAGGTTCCCTTGTCCCTATAGGAGTTAGGGGCAGGGTGCATGCAGGAGGCAACCAATTGGTGTGTCTCTCTCAAATCTCTCTCTCTCTCTCTCTCTCTCTCTCTCTCTCTCTCTCTCTCTCTCTCTCTCTCTCATCATTCCCTTCCACTCTATTTAGAAATCAATGGAAAAATATCCTCAGCTGAGGAATAAAAAAGATAAATACTTAACTAAGATACACTTTTAAAACTTAAGACAAATCTATGTTCCTGGAGATGTTCAATTCAACATGGTAAATCAATATATAGAATGTATAAAATTAACACAATTCCTAATATTGTTCTATAGCTTATCTTGAAGAACAAACAGGGAGACCTACCTAAAGGGATTTTGAAAAATAAGAAATAAAATGTAAGGAGAGTCTCTTATCTTACCATGTAATATAACCCAAAATTAAAATACAATAATTAAAATTGTAGTATGAGAATGCTGCAGTCTAGTAAGATAAATGGAATACAATAAATTACCACCTAACAGACTCTAGAATAGATAAGAATTTATATGATAAAGGAAGCATCATAAATCAACAGTAAACATTATTTGAGAGTGAAATTTTGGCCATGTAATTGTCTAAAAAATATCCAGTAAGATTTTCACTTCAATCATATATTACCTCAAAAAATTCTATAGGAGATAATATTTAAAATATTAATTGTTTAATAAATTGGTCAGTTTAGAATGGATAGGAACATTTTAGCAGAGAAGCTATGAATAATAGACTGCTGGAGTGAGGGGGAAAACAAGAACAAAAACACCAAAACAACTAACACTCCCAAAGAAATAGGTGAGCACAACTGGCCAATATGGTAAATACATCCCACGTCACTAGTAGTTAAATACCCATTAAAGCAGTAAAGGGACGTTTTTTGACCTATCCTATGAATTATTTTTGTCTCATTAATAATTAGTGGTACTGAAGAGAGTAATGGGAGTATAAATTGATAAAATTTCTAAATCATCAATTAAAAAATAAACATGCACCAAGAATTTCAAAAAGGTTTGTACCGCTTAACCAAGCATTCTATTTCTAAGAATATATCCTAAAGAAATAAATTAGAGATGTGGACAATTTATGGGCACAGATTTTCACAGCAACGTTATTGAAATTGCCAAAAAATTAGATTATTTAGATATTTGGAAGCAAAGGTTTGGTTAAATAAATTATGGTATATTCATACTTTCCAATTATGAAATCACAGTTTTGAAATTCTTGTTGGCAAGGAATATAGCTTCCAAAATATATGTGACCTAAACTTTTTAAAAATATATTTTATTGATTTTTTTTTACAAAGAGGAAGGGAGGGGGATAGAGAATCAGAGACATTGATGGGAGAGAAACATCTATCAACTGCCTCCTGCACTCCTCCTACTGGGGATGTGCCTGCAACCAAGGTACATGCCTTTGACCTGAATTGAACCTGGGACCCTTCAGTCTGCAGGCCAATGCTCTATCCATTGAGCCAAACAGGTTAGGGCTGTGACCTAAACTTTTAGAAGTGTGGCAGAAATCCATAAGTAATAATGTTAAAGAAATACTGAAAACACCTAAATGTGAATATCAATTGTTTCTTAGAGTTTGGATTTGTAATTTTATTGATGTCTTTATTGATGGATTGGAAACCAGTCAGAAAGAAAAGCATCACTTACCTTTCATATACATTACCTCATGTGGTCCTCAGAATAATGCAGTGTGGTGGATAGTATTCAAATTATTATATCCCTTTTACATATGATGAAAAAAATTATTGAGATAACATGTGACTTATCCAATGACTCAGTTTTTAAGAGGGAATCTTTTAAAAAAATAAATATTTATTGCTCAGATTATTACAATTGTTTCTCCTTCCTCCATCCATAGCACCCTACCACCTGGTTCCCACCCTTTGCCCTTACCTTCTCTCCCTCCCCCCACTATTGTCCTCATCCATAGGTATACAATTTTAATCCAGTTTCTTTCTGCACCCCCACACCCTATTCCCCCTGATAATTATCAATCCACTTCCTTTCTTTGCCCCTGATTCTATTATATTCACCAGTTTATTCTGTTCCTCAGATTTTTAATTCACTTCACTTGATCTTCTTCCTATTCTTAAATAATACCTTTCAGCATTTCATATAATTCTGGTTTGGTGGTCATGAACTCCTTTAACTTTATCTTATCTGTGAAGCTCTTTATATGCCTTTCAATTCTGAATGATAACTTTGCTGGATACAGTAATCTTGGTTGTAGGTTCTTGCTATTCATCACTTTGAATATTTCTTGCCACTCCCTTCTGGCCTGAATAGTTTCTGTTGAGAAACAGCTGATAGTCTTATGGGTGCTCCCTTATAAGTAACCAACTGCTTTTCTCTTGCTGCTAGTAAGATTCTCTTTTTGTGTTTTTCCCTTGGCATTTTAATGATGATGTGTATTGGTGTGTTCCTCTTTTGATTCCTCTTGTTTGGGTTTCTGTGCACTTCCTCTACTTGTAAGTCTATTTCTTTCACCAAGTGGGAGGTGGGGAAAGTTTTCTGATATTATTTCTTCAAATATGTTTTCAGTATTTTTCACTCTCTCTTCTTCTGGCATCCTCATAATTCTGATGTTGGTACTCTTGAAGTTGTCCCAGAGGCTCCACACTATCTCCAACTTTCTGGATTCTCTTTTCTTCTTGCTTCTCCAATGGAGCATCTTTTGGCTCTTTGACCTGATTCTTGTTTTCCTCCATTCTGCTATTGGATCTCTGCATAATATTTTCCATTTCAGTCAGTTTATGTATAATTTTTAGTTGGGTTGCATGAAATTTATCGGCCTTTTCTAAGAAATTCTTGCATAACCTTATAACTGTGGTTTTGAACTCTATATCCTCCATCTCTTTTGTTTGATATCTATTTCCTTGTCTCAGTATTTTCGCTTATTCTCAGAGTTGGTAGGATGGCTTTGTGTGTTTGGTGTCCTATATGGCCCAGTGTGTCAGCCTCCTCAGTTACCTGAGGTAGACACTTGGTGTTCCCCTTTGTGGATTCTAGTTGTAGATTTCCCACTCCGCCAGCTTTCCTGTATTTTTAGATGAATTGTGTTCTGATTTTAGTTGTTGTTTTTTAAATTGTTGTGCGAGCCAGCAGCTTAGTTGCTTACCTAGGCTGCCATCTTGGTTCTCCAAAGAGGGAATCTTTTATCTCTTGTGTAGTCCCTGGTATATAGTTAGCACTTAACTATGTATCTTTTGAGTGAATGACTTAGCTCAAAACTATTCTGCAAGCATGACTATAGTATTCATTCTATTGTAGCTCAAATTCCTGAAGCAAATCATCATGGTTTGGGCCTTCAACACTTGGCAACTTCTGAGCATTTTTTATAATATATTATAATACTTTATTTGCATTTATAGAACATTTAACTGGAGCCAGAAATATTGAGTGTCTTTATGATTCATCAATTTGATTTGGTATTAATAACAATAATGTTTTGTGATTTAGAAAGTAATTGCCTCAAGATCAGGGGTTGTGCCTTCTCTATGTTCAAGTCTATGCAGAGTTACTCAATTAGCCATGGCACAGTCAATTTGATAGTTTAGACTATCTTAATGTTTCCTTGTGTCGCAATCCATCATATTGAATGTGCTTTGATTCAATTGGATTATTAAAATGGACACACAAAAGAAACTGGCCTGACTATTCCATGGTACATAATTTTTGGGTCATAGGCAAGGTCCTATAAAGCATCTAATATAGTTCCTTGAACATTAGAACACTCAATAAATAAATGTTATAATGATGGTAAAAGCAAACTTAACTTCAATCACAACATTTGGTTCCAAGCAATCAGCTATCTATACTGAAAATGGAGGAACAGATGCAGTTATTAAAATTATATTTTCCAGCTTATTGAGATATAATTGACATATACATTATATAAACTTATGTCCAATGTGTTGATTTGATACATTTATATATTGTAAAAATGCTTACCACCATAGATAGCATTAGCTATCATCTCCATCAAATTACATAATGATCTTTTTTTTTAGTGAGAACATTTTGGATCTACTGTCTTAGAAACTTTCAAGTATATAATAACAGTATATTATAAGCTATAATCATCATGCTGTACATTATATCACCAGAATTTATTCATTTTAAAAGTAGAATGTTATACTCTTTGTACTCTAATTTACATTGTCAGAAACCTCAGCTGAAAGTATAATTAAGTTCAATACTTATTATTCATTGTTTCCCATTATCATGGAGACATGCAATATCAACACATTTTCATATTTTAACCTGGTCCCAGTGGAGTTTTATTAAACTTATTTTCATAGTCTCATATCATGATAGCATTTTTACCATAGTATCTACAAATTTTCTGTTTAAATTATCATGAGACTTCTATGCATTGTTCATATAACATTTCTTCAGTTAAAAACTTATGCTTTTGAGGAAATATTGTACAATTTATATTTATTAATACAGTAGGATTTCTTACCAAAAACAAACAAATAAAAAAACCCCAAAAAACAAAAAACAACCCCCCTAAAAAAATTTCATGCCAAAGTTTTAAACCATTAAACATGGGTGAATTATTGTACTTGGATAGCTATCAAAAGAGGCATATTACAGCAAGAAAAGAAGTCTACCAATATTTTAGCACAGCACCAAAAAGCATATATTACAGCAGTAATGATACTCTCATCTAGGATGTTATAAGCAAATTCTATTCCCCAAATTAAAATATTAAAACTGTTAACAGTAATGGGACTGTCTTTGGAAATAGAGCATTTAAGGAGGCAATTAAGGATGAATGAGGCCAGAGATTAAATAGAATTTATATGCATATATGCATAACTCATAAACACAGATGATAGTGTAGTGAAGGCCTGGGAAGGAGTCAGTGGGGGGAAAGGGGAAATATCATTAATATTTCAACAATAAAGTACATTTTTTATTTTTATATCTAAAAATATATTTTATTGATTTTTTACAGAGAGAAAGGGAGAGGGATAGAGAGTTCGAAACATTGATGAGAGAGAAACATCTATCAGCTGCCTCCTACACACTCCGAATTGGGGATGTGCCCGCAACCAAGGTACATGCAGTTAACTAGAATTGAACTTGGGACCCTTCAGTCCACCGGCCAATGCTCTATCCATTGAGCCAAACCAGTTAGGGCTAAAGTATATTTTTTTATAAAAGAAACAAAATATGTTCACTGAAGACAAACTAAAAAAAAAAAGTATAAATGAGCTCATAAGGTGTGTGCCCCTAATCTGATAGGATTGGTGTCTTTATAAGAGGAAAAGAAACCAGAGTACATGCTCTCTTCCCTCTTTTCCAAAGCAGAAAGACTATGTGAGGACATGGGGAGAAGGTGGCCACCTGCAAGGCACAAAGAGAGTTCTCATCAGAAACCAAACCTGCTGACACCTTGATCTTAGACTCACAGCTATCAGAAATGTGAGAAAAAAAATGTCTGTTGTTTAAGCCACCTAGTCTGGTATTTTCTTAAGGGGGCCCAAGTTGATTAATATTCAAGATTTGTGGATGAAATATACCTCCTAGGCTCCCTGATAAAAATCAGTTTTCATCCAGTATAAATTGAGAATCATATTAAAGATGAGTGGAAGCATGCCAGCACAGGTATCCAGAAATTGTTTTCAAGAGAGCCATAAAATACAATATGTTGCTATTGATTCTAATAAGGATAAAGGGGAAGAAGTAATATAGCTTCACTAGAAACTTTTATGAGTTTCAATTTAAGACATTTTTATTTTTTTAAAAAATAGGAGATTCTCATGTATGAGGAAAAATACAAAAGTTTGGTATCAAAGCTTCTGATAATGTTAAATGTGGCAAACACTGTTTTGTGTGTTTAGTGGTGTGAGAGCAGAGTTGATATTATCATGAACAAGTAACTGTAGCCATTCTGGTTTATAGCAACTATTCTAGGCAACTAGTCTGACTGTACTATTCAATATCAGTGCTATTCTAGTCATTAATTTCTTCAACTATAATTGATGCTTAGAGCAAGAAGAACAAAAACATGAGGATTTGCTGAATATCCATGTTAGTAACTCAACAGAGAAAGCTGATGTGGTCAGCTTCTTTCTGAGTCTGTCTTCCCTGTCAAAATAAATGATTACAGATATGAAAAAAATAGAATGAACATTTTCAGATAAATAATGCTCATTCTGGGGAAAGACCCTCAAGTGTATGGAGAAAAACTGATCTTTAAGAGCTTTGTTACTCTGTTAATCTAATCTTCAAATTCAAAATTTTGCCACTATTGAGAACATGTGAGACAATGCTCCACAGATTGAGAGGCCAGATCCTGAAAAGGAGATTCAAAATGTTGTATTTTTCATTTTTTAAAATATATTTTATTGATTTTTTACAGAGAGGAAGGGGTAGGGATGGAGAGTTTGAAATATTGATGAGAGAGAAACATCTATCAGCTGCCTCCTGCACACCCCCTACTAGGTATGTGTCTGCAACCAAGGTACATACCCTTGACCCAAATCGAACCTGGGACCCTTGAGTTCACATGTCAATGTTCTATCCACTGAGCCAAACCAGTTATGGCATGTATTATTAATTTTTAATTGATTTTTTAAAGAGAGGATGCAGAGGGAGAGAAACATCTATGTGAGAGTGCAACCTCTATAGATAGTCTCCTGCTTGCTGTCCCCTCCCCCAGGGATAAAGGCTGCAACCAGAATCACATCAGCAACCTTTCAGTGCACAGGTTGACACCCAACCAACTGAGCCATATTAGCCGAGGTCTCAAAATGGGTATTTACAGAAATATTTCTTATAATAACTGCAGAGCTTTCAATGATTTACTTTAAAGAAGGCAAAATTTGTAAAAAAAAAAAAATAGTGAGTTGGCCCAGTCATTGTGGCTTAGTGGTTTAATGACCTATGAACCTGGAGGTCATTGTTTGATTCTGGGTCAGGGTACATGTCTGTTTGTGGGCTCAATCCCTAGTGTGGGATGTGCAGAAGGCAGCCAATCAATGATTTTCTCTCATCAGTGATTTTTCTCTCTCTCCTTCTCCTTTCTTCTCTCTGAAATCAATAAAAACATTTAAAAATATAAAATAAATGTGTTGTTAGACAATATTAAACAAGAAATCAGACTCAGTAACTTGGCTAGGTTTTAATAAGCTAAATCATCCATTCAATATTTACTGAGGGTTTCTATGTGTAAGACATTAGGTTAAGCACATGCAATGATAGATAAAAAACCAGTACCTGTCCTAAATAAATTTATATTTTGTACAGTGGTTATTAAAGTATGATGATGATTCAATAGGTAGGGAACAAAGTAACTAGGCAATGCTTCATAAGCATGCCTAGAAGCGTTTTACTTCCTAGATTCACATTAGGAATACAAATCTAAATTGCCCTTGGCCTCAGAAGTCAGGAGAAGAAACTGTAATCCAGTACTGTTTAATAGAAACCTAATATAAATCACAAATGCAATTTTACATGTATAGTTTTGACTCTTCTTGTAGCCACATTAAGTAATGTAAAAACAAAATGGTTAAAGTCACTTCCATAATAAATTTTATCTATATACAGAATATTAAATGTTAGCATAGAATAAATATTAATTATTTTAATATTAATATAACGTCTTCAAAATTATATGTATACTTTATACTTACTAAATATCTCCATTTCAACTAGCCACATTTTTAGTACTTAAAAAGACATATATAGCTAGTGGCTATTATATTGGTCAGAGCAGTTCTAGTCCATAGGATCCTGAACTTGTCTGGGAGTTTGAAATCTATTATTTCTGAAACTTGCCTTTTATGTGATCCCAGCAATGAACTTTTTAAGAGATGCCAGATGAGCTTAGCTCAATTGGACAATGTCTACTGACTGGATCCCAATAAGAGCTCCATACAAAGAAATGCTATTCCAGTCTCTCTAAACCATCAAGAGCCATATTTTCAGTTTCCTCCTTCATGTACCATTGGACATACTTTTATTTTAGTAGTTATGAAGCTTTAGGACATTAAATCAACATTTTCTTCTGTATGACTGCATAATAAGGCTGATGTGTTGAGTCAAAATAATCTGAGTCCTGAATCCAGATTAGTCCCATGGAAAATTCCTATCCTCATATTTAAAACTAGAAGCCTGGTGCACAACAATTTGTGCACTGGAGGGGAGGGTACCTCAGCCCAACCTATACCCTCTCACAGTCCAGGAGCCCTCGAGGGATGTCCACCTACAGGCTTAGGCCCACTCCCCAGGGGATGGGGCCTAAGCTGGCAGTCAGACATTCCTCTGGCAGCCCAGGAGCCCTTGGGGGATGTCTACTTGCCAGCTTAGGCCCACTCCCCTAAGCTGTAGTCAGACATCCATAGTTCTGCCAAGGAGGCAGGAGAGGCTCCTACCACTGCCACTGTGCTCACAGCCCGGCTTGTGGCTGAGTGGAACTCCCCATGTGGGAGTGCACTGAGCCCCAGGGGGCAGCTCCTTTATTGAGCATCTGCTCCCTGGTGGTCAGTGCATGTCATAGTGACCAGTTGTTTCCAGTTGTTCTGCAATTAGGGTCAATTTGCATATTACCCTTTTATTACATAGGATGAGGATAGTAATAATACATTCCTTACAGTGTTTCTGTAAGAGATATTTGAAATAATGTTTATAGATTTAAACAAAACACTTAGCATATTGACTATCAATGGTAAGAATTCCATAAATAGTATCTTTTATTATGTTATAATATTAATAAGACAGTAGCCTCTTTATTTTTGTGTTTTTTATACCTAGCATAGCAGGCTTTTAATATATTTTATTGAATTAATTAGTCAAGGCTCACCAGATATGATAATGTATAAACTTGCTCAAGCTTTTAACTTTCCAGAAAACAGAAACCTTAGAAATGTTACTGCTAAACAATTAAATTGAGTAGTCTTGACTTAAAAGTTCAGAAAATTAGTCTTAATTCTATTATTTCTCTAAAACTGCAGAAGCAAGTTTTGAACTTGCTTTTTCAGAGAAAGTGACTTAAACATCCAAAATCCTGTGGGTCTGTCATGGCCTTAGTGTGCATTAAGAAGTATCTGTGATTCTTTCATTTTTTCCCATTGTCTAATGGAAATAAAGAATGTTCTTTGATAATCTGCTACAAAACACTTGGTCAAAGTGAAAAGACTCAGAATGGAAAAATCAAAATTCAATTGTCCAACATTACAATGAGTCTTCTTATTTCTTAGAAATACCGTATTTGCCGGAGTATAAGACGATTTTTTGGCCCTGAAAAATACGTATTTGCCGGCGTATAAGACGACTGGGCGTATAAGACGACCCCCTAACATTTCCACAAAAAATACAGAGTTTGTTATATACTCGCCGTATAAGACTACCCCCCACTTGGAGGTATATTTTTCAGGGTCAAAAAGTCGTCTTATATGCCGGCAAATACGGTAGTCTTATTGGAAGAATAGAGTTTAGAATCAAAAGAGGTCAAGATCTTAGAAACAGACACTACTCAATACATACATACACATCCATTCAAAGATATGTACACACAAACACTGTCATACACCCAGGCTGACAACTCCTGTTAGAATTCTTTAATATTTTCAACAATCATTGAAAAATATGACAAGTACTTCTTAGAATATGCCAATGTTTGGATGATTTGAAATTCTATGTTGAACCACTGATACGATTATTTTATTTCAACTTCATTATTTTGGCTGTTCCCCAACCATAGCCTATACAGTAGCAAATTTTGAGCTGCTATTGTCACAGGAAATGGTGTGGTAGTATGTAACTTGGAGCCTCTCTCAAAGAATTGTTCACTGAACATCAAAAAGGGTCATACTACTTATTCACAAATAGAAACATGTGGATGTTTCCATTTTGCAGATTATAAAGGTCATTGTTCTTAAGAATGCTATACTTAACCTTTTTTTCAGCCACACCTGCATTAAAACATTTTCTTAACATCTTCACCAGAGGATTTTTAAAAATTGATTTTAGAGAGAAACATCGATGTGAGAGAGAAACTAATAGGTTGCCTTCCGTATGCACTCTGACCTGGAATTGAATCAGAGAACAAGGTTTTGGTACATAGGACAGTGCTCCAACCCACTGAAACATAACAGCCAGGGTCACAGCTGCATTTTTCTTACTGATTTGTGTTCTCAGATTATACAGCCCCTGAAGAATGTGGATTGATTTCCCAAATAAATAGATAGCCTTCACTTTTAGGATCCAGATAGACTTAAGGAAAATGAATCTTGCTACATTTGATAAGAGGCAGTGTTCAAACTGTTTTTGAGCACTAGTTATAGGGTCAGAGAGAACTGAATTTGAATCCTGGCCATGCAGCTTTCTAGCTTTGTGACCTGTTTTCTTATCTGTAATCTGAACATAATAGTTACCTTGTAAGGTTTTTCCAGTGTTTTAATGTACAAATTACTATTATCATTACTGCTAGAGGCCCATTGCAGGAAGATTGCTGCAATATGGCTTTCTATGGCAGTCTCCCTTGCCACGCCTGCTTCCCTCCTTTCTCTGCCTCCCCACTTGCTTCTTCCCAGCTTTGCTCCATTCTGAAGCACTTAGCATTCTTCTGTGCTATCTTCAATCCTAGCTCTGCACCTGGACATACAAATTAACTACCATTCTCCCACCTGATTGGCTGGTGGGTGTAGCTGTTGAGTGTAGTGGAGGTACGGTCAATTTGCACATTTCTCTTTATTAGATAGTATTATTATGATACTAGATAGAGCAGATATGTCTGCAATAATTAGGAAAAAGATGTTACAGTAAATTATGGTTCTAGGCAATTAGTAAAGCATTGAATATTGTTTTCCAAGATGCCTAGGATGGTAAAGCAAATGTGGCAAATGTTGTCAATTGGAAACTGGGTGATGGGTATATGGGAGTTCTTTGAACAGTACTAGTTTTAAACTTTTCTGTAAGTTTGTGATTAATCAAAAGTTTTTAAAGTTGCAAAATTGTCTAAGCATGTATTGTCTTTGAATTTCCATAGTGTGTTTGTGACTAGGCAACAACTCAGGAACCATGGTGACTCTTTGAATTTGTGATTCATTTGGTTGCTGTCTGAGTGTAGTACCTCTATTGGGTTTTATGCTTGTTAATACATTTGTCTTACTGTGAAGATTTCTTTGTTTGGGGGAGGGGGTGTCAGATTACTCAAACATTAATGATGTCCTAATTTGAAGCAAGTTTGCATCCACACTCAGGGTAGCATGGTGACTTTAGTTGGGAGCCCTCTCTGCTGTGAGATGACTTTCTGAAGTCATCTTTGTTTTTTGCCCTAGAAGCTCTCTGGTTCATTCCCCCTTCCTGCTCTTCTTTGAGATCAGTCCAAGGTTCCTAATGAAAAGACCCATCATTGTAGTGCCCTTTTCCCAGCCTCACTGTCAGCTAGGAAAACATTGAAGCTGTTAAAATAAATTCTCCTCCTGCCTGGAAATCTTTACTTAGCAAAGTTTTATAATATATTACAGTTTTAAGAAAAAATCTAAAACAACCATGGAAGTGCCTTTACATTGCAAAGAAAATCCTGTGTTAACTTTTTTATGTGGTTCCAAATTTCCTTTCAGCAATAAATCAAGTAAGGGATGTGAAGGTTCACAAACATGACACGGCAAAACATGTTGGTTTGATTTTACTTTTGAGTGTAAAATGGGATCATCCTTGGCCATGAAGGCTAAATTCCAGGCATGAAGCCCTTTGGAATGTCTCCAGAAAGATGGTGTTATGTATTTAATTACAAGAAAGAGAACCAATTTTTACTCCTCTGTGTCACTTTCTATGAAAAAGTCACTTGGTTGAGTCATTTTCATCTGGGAGACATAAGACTTGTCCTTGTCCAGTGTAGAAATGGTTTGTAGAGATAAAAGCTGTATGCATATTTGGGTATTTGCTTTCAGAAATAACCTGATATAGTTTTAAAAACATCATGGGCTTTAGAAGTCTCAGTGGGACCTTTCAAGGAAGGATGACACAATGTATCTAAAGCTTTCTTTTTTATATATAATAAGTCTTTATTGTTCAGATTATTACAGGTGTTTCTCTTTCCCCACCCCCCATAGCTCCCCACCACCTGATTCCCCACCCCACCCCATGCCCTTACCCCTGCCACATATAGGTATGGCTTCTTAATTAGGAAATTTCTTGGGTTTCTGTCAGGAGTCTCACTAATCTAAGTGTATTATCTCTTTTTCTGTTGTTCACTGAGATACAGATTAAATTATTGGCCTTATATATTTGGGAAAAGGAACTAGCTACCTTTGATAAGTTCTTGAATTTTGCTGGCCACATAAACCTAGCATAAAGTAAATCTTATGAAATATGTGAATTAGCATTGTAAAACCATAAGGTAGGTGGAATTTCTTTTTAAGATTTGTGGTCATCATGAGATAATCATGACCGGGGACATGAGGTGAAATTTGGTTTTGAGCCTCTGGGCCCTTGACACTTTGCTTTATTTATGTCTTACTTGGGAATGAGGGTGGGGGGAGGGTGGCACCTCAATCCTATAACATTCTAAGTGAACTTAATGTACATTCTATTTTAATAGCTTTTTATAGTTTCCATTTTTTATTAATGCACCCTGAATATGCTGTGCTTTTTATTGTGAATAACCAATAAAGGATGGCTGTAAAAATAGTCATAATACTATATTATTTTCTTCCATACTTTTATCTCCCACTGTAAACTTAGATGCTGCTCAGAAATGCAATTAAAGTAAAATGAACTCACAAAGAAAACATTTTAGGCTATGAGAACAGCTCATTCAGCTCCCCATGGCTTCTTTCACTGGACATATTCATAATAGCACAATGTTTGCTTGGCTTAGTTCTTGATATAATCTTCCTTATTTTTAGTTATATAGTATCAATGATTAAACAATTGCTTACAGAAGTTGAAGACAGGCATTTCATAAGTATCTAAATTATTGGGAGACTGATGAATACCAGTTACTTGTGGTGAGACAAAAAAAGTTAACTAGATAACTGTTTCTGAAGTGTGATTTAATCCCATGGGATGCAAGAGGATTTTGTATTTTAAATGGTTAAGGTCCAGTAAATTATGCTGTCACTTAAATATGTTACCACCACTACCAATTAATCACCCATTATGTGCAAGTTATTATTCTTGGAAAACAGAGGTATAAAACATACCTTTGATCCTCAGATAATGTATAATCTCTTTCAGGGAAAATATAATGTAATTTAGTAGATAGTGAATTAGTATGTATAGGCAATAATTAAGACTCCCAAGAGAAATCTTGCAAGGATTATTTTCCAAGGAAGGTCTCACTATAAAAGTGAGATTTAAGCCAACTCTGGGTCAATTCATAGGGATCAACTTGCAAGTTCCAAAAGTAGAAGACAGGATTGGGTTTAGAAGGACCAGAAGTAAAATCATTTTTTTCTCTTTTATTTGTAATATGTTAGTGTTGCTGTTGTTGTTATTTTGTTTGTTTGTTTTTTTTCAGAAATAGAGACATATGCACCATGAAACTGAAGAGAAGGCTGAAATAGAAGGTCAAGCTAGATTTTAGAGATTCTTGAATGCAAAGCTGACAAATTTGGGCTTAATTCTTTAGCTTGAAGGATTTTTAGCAGAAGAGTAACATGATTTCAGAGAATTCCATAGAATGATGGGATCATGGGTAAGGAAGAAATTGAAAGCAAGGGAATCTACTGCCATTCTTAGACCAAGCAAGAGGGCACTCATAACAGAGCCAAGAATTTTAAAGAGCAACTGCATTAGAAACACGGAGGGTAGATGTATTGAAAAATAACAGGGGTGTTACTGGCACTTGGGGTCCAGTACTCAATGTTGAACATCTCCTTCTATGACCAACACCTTTCAGTTCCAAGGAAGTAATTTGTTGTATCTCCTCCCCTATTTATTGAAAAGAAAAACAATGGGGATGGTATCTGCAAAGTTTATTTGACTGTGCTGCTACCCATACCAGATATCTGAACCACAAAACTGGTTAGGTAACAGATAAGACTTATCAAATTCTTTCTATCAGTTGGCATGAATGACTAATTTCTTACCCATTGAGATATTATTTTCCAGTAGTGCCTATAGAATTTTCCTCAGTTCTTTTCAAAGTAATTAATAAGTTAGCATGGTTTTCATAAGAGTTGAACCTTACAACTGAAGAACATTTTGCAATATTAAACAATGAATAGTCTTCACAATGTATATAGTTAGGTCTAGATGTACTTATGCATCAAGTATTGATCCATTTTTTACAGTGGCAATTAAATAAACATTGAATGATATATTTGAAAGTACTTTTATTTATGTTAACTGGTACACTGAATATTTTTTTAAAAAAATAAAAAGTATACCTTATTAAAATACTTTTGAATTAATTTTATATTCATTAATTATAAATAGAATTTAGAGTTTAACAGATCAAAATAAAATAACCGAAACCATATATTAAAATATTTTCTTTTGATTTATATCTGTTGATTAAAAAATTCAAATCTATATAATTTTAATGTGATTATATTTTTATTTTTAACCTTTGGTTGAGCTATGCCAATTAGACTCAACTAACTAGTGTATAAAATATTGATTATAAATTCTTAATGATTTTGTTGAAATGAAGGGAAGAAAATTGGTTTAAAGAATAAATATGATATATCAACTTATTTTTAACATTATTTTTAACACTATTATAGATGTCCCCATTTCCTCCCCTCCTTTGCCCACCTCCACTCAGTATCCACAATTTATGATTTTTATACAACTTCATCTTATTATCCATCCAGCATTCTTGGCCCATAAAAGAATTATTCAGATGATAGTTCAATTGCTGCACATCCATGCCATGATTTAGTATTTTCAGTATTTTTAATTTTAGTAATGCTAGTAGATGTTGAGTAGTACTTAAGCTAAGAATACTAAGCATGCCTATCTACCCTTAAGTATAAGTGAAATAGTTAGCTAGCTATCTACATGAACTTATTTTCTACCACAATGATTTCTGCTTATGATATGTGATAGTATCTTAAATTATATGTTTAGGATTTATTCCATTTGATTAGGCATTGTCCTTGTTAAAATGTAGAAGTCTGTTGTTCTTTGGACACTCCACTCACAAAATCTCAATTTGTTCCATGATAAATGACAAATAAGTTTTGGAAATGATAGTTTAAATAAAATTAAACATTTCTTTTCTTGGGGGCTTCTCCAATCCTATTATAGTCTAATGTGAATTGTGATACTTCAAAAAGGTAAAGCATGTAGTATTCACAAAGCCTATTCAACCATGACCCCTTAAAAATAAACCATATTTTATTTTTAGCCAAGTAAGATTTCATTGTATATTCATACTAGTGGCCTGGTGCATAAAATTTGTGCACATTAAAAGGGAATTAGGAGAACATCCAAGATGGCGGCCTAGGCAGTCTCCTAAGCTGCCGCCTCATCAACAATTTAATTAAAAAAACAACTAAAATCAAAAAGGACTTCACCAAAACGTCAGGAAAGCTGGCGGAGTGGAATAGCTACAACTAGAAAGAAAGAGAGAGGCTCACGGATCAGACTGGGAGCCTAAAAGCGCTGAGGTAGGGAGACGCTCGCGCACGCGGCCGCCCAATACCTGCCTGGCTGGAGGGGAGGAATCCCCGATTGCACGGAACCCTTTCTGACTGTACTGAACCCCAACCCCGGCTGAAATTCCGTGGTCCCAGGCTCATACGGGTGGAGTCTGGACTGTAGAGAGGGGCACCCAGAGACTCAGAGACTCAGAGACTCAGAGACTGGGAGACCAGGGACTGGGAGCCGCAGCCAGCAGGGTCTACAGACTCGCGCGTGCGAGCAAGTATGCCCTGAGGTCTGACCGCCGCCCCTCCTTAGCGGAAGGAGTCAGAAGCTCCAGCTCTGACCACGGAGGCTGCCGCTGCCTCTCTGTACAAGGTGGCGGCCTCTCTGTAGTGGAAGGAGTCAGAAGCTCCAGACTACAGAGACCAGTCCAAGTCCGGGTGAGCCCCTGGAGCACCCACGCTCTTGCTTGGGGAAACTGGGACGGTCAGGCGGAAACTCAGGCGAGTGCACAAGGGCAGGGCAGAAGCCAAGACTGTCAGTTCAGCCCTGAGACTCCGCCCCATCCAAGCTGAGCAGAGGCTTCTGCAGTTTTTCAAGTCTGATCCTATAAGACTGTCTCCAATACAGAAGTTATCCCAGAGTAGACACAGCTGATACCCACATCCAATTGGCCTGAAGGTCAATTCACAACAATAGAGACTTAGCTACAACAAGGCTGTGCACGCAGTCCACAAAGGGGATCACCAAGAGTGTCTACCTCAGGTAACTGAGGAGGCTGACCCACTGTGCTATATAGGACACCAAACACACAAAGCCATCCTACCAACTCTGAAAAATAGTGATAATGCCGAGACAAGGAAATAGATCTCAAACAAAAGAGATGGAGGATATAGAGTTCAGAACTACGGTTCTAAGGTTATGCAACAATATCCTAGAAAAGCTCGATAAATTTCATGAGACCCAACTAAAAAG
This sequence comes from Vespertilio murinus, assembly GCA_963924515.1. Taxonomy (NCBI): domain Eukaryota; kingdom Metazoa; phylum Chordata; class Mammalia; order Chiroptera; family Vespertilionidae; genus Vespertilio; species Vespertilio murinus. Next base: position 46,456,588 of record OZ004710.1, read on the forward strand.
TATAGATAAACTGACTAAATTGGAAAATATTATGCAGAGATCCAACAGCAGAATGGAAGAACACAAGAATCAGGTCAAAGAGCCAAAAGACACTCCGCTGGAGAAGGAAGAAGAAAAGAGGATCCAGAAAGTTGAAGATAGTGTAAGGAGCCTCTGGGACAACTGCAAGCGCACCAACATCAGAATTATGGGGGTGCCAGAAGAAGAGGGAGTGCAAAATACTGAAAACATATTTGAAGAAATAATATCAGAAAACTTCCCTCACCTGGTGAAAGAAATAGACTTACAAGTACAGGAAGCCTACAGAACCCCAAACAAGAGGAATCCAAAGAAAAATTCTTCTCGACACCTCATCATCAATATGCCAAGGGTAAAAGACAAAAAGAGGATCTTACAAGCAGCAAGAGAAAAGCAGTTGGTTACCTATAAGGGAGCACCCATAAGACTATCAGCTGATTTCTCAACAGAAACCATGCAGGCCAGAAGGGAGTGGCAAGAAATATTCAAAGTGATGAATAGGGAGAACCTACAACCAAGATTACTGTATCCAGCAAAGTTATCATTCAGAATTGAAGGGCAGATAAAGAGCTTCACAGATAAGAAAAAGCTAAAGGAGTTCATCACCACCAAACCAGTATTATATGAAATGCTGAAAGGTATTACTTAAGAAGAGGAAGAAGGTCAAGTGAATTAAAAATCTCAGAAATAGAATAAACTGGTGAATATAATAGAATTAGGGGCAAAGAAAGGGATTGGATAGATAATTATCAGGGTGAAAGGGGTGTGGGGTGCAGAAAGAGACTGGATTAAAATTGTATAACCTATGGATGAGGACAATAGTGGGGGGAGGGGGTAAGGGCAGAGGGTGGGGTGAGAATCAGGTGGAAGGGAGCTATGGGGGAGAAAAAGGAGAAACAATTGTAATAATCTGAGCAATAAAGATTTATTAAAAAAAAGGGAATTAATTACAGGAAATGTTTTAATATTGCTTTTTGCCCTTTTTCTATAATAGAAGTGTTCGGCTGGGCACACTCCCATCAAGCCCTGCTAGGCGGGGGAACACAGCCTCACATCCTGGCATGGTGGCAGGGGGAGAGGCCTAAGGTCCCCGGTCCTGGCCCATGCCACACAGCCTTACCAAGACCTGCCAGCCACAAGACCCCAGACCCACCACACCACGGGACCCATCAATGCACCTCCTGGTGACTGGTCATTTGGTCATTATAGATAAAAATAAAGTCATGCACTAAAGCATGCACATTCATTTTCAATGCCTGATTTATCTATGTTTTCTAAATTTCAAAATAAATAAGATAATTAGCCAGATAGCATCATAATGCCAAGTTTTTTATATAATGACACATACCATTCTATCCACTCATTCTATGCTCCATTTGAATTAATTAAATGTATGCAAATCATATGAAAGACACTGTTACTTGCTCTTAATAGAGGAAACATTACTTCATCACCTAACACCATAAAGTGGTGTAATTGGCACATACTGATTTGAAGAACAGAAGGAAAACAAACACAAAACAAAACAAGAAACAATGGTCAGTGCTGTGGACAGAAGAATCCTCTGTCTTTCCCTTTCTATTTTTCTGCTTTTCCCATGAACCTGTTTGTGCTCTTCCTCAAAATCAACACAGAAGACAAAATCAGCTGCAATTTATAGTGCTATTTGAGTACAAAGAGGTGTTTTTCAATCTTTACATTTTTTTAAAATTACTGCAGCTTAACTTGCTCCCAATGTTCCAGGAGCCAGGCCAGCTGTGTGGACACATCTTTGCTAGGTGCTGTCAGGCTTCAGGGCTGGGGCAGGGAACACACCAGGTGTTGCTGGAAACAAATCAGCTCTCCTCTCTACATAGCAGGAGTCTTTTCATTATACAATGCAAAGCAGCAATTCTTTTTCATTACCCTCATTCCCTAGCCCTCCTCACTTGGAGGCATAGGAAGGGGCTGGGAGAATATTTAGTCTGGGCTCTTTGATTTCTCAGTTAAACAACTGAGTCCAGTGAAAGCTGCTTCTCTGAGCGCAATGCAAACCAGCTCAGGACTAGCTGCATCTGGAAGGCAAGTGGCAGAGCTGACCAGGGGCTTTGACTAAGCCCAAGTGCACGGGGTCACAGCAACCTTGGCAAGCGGGCTGCTTCTGAAAACTCTAGGCCCCTCCCATTTCTGCACCCCAGCTCCCTGCTCTCCCCCTTTCACCCACAGGTGCCACCGGCATGGTGTGCCCCAAGAGTTGGTGTGCAGATACCAGGGTTGCAGGTTCAAGATGCTCTGCCTCCTCCTGGAACTTTGAGCCATAAGCGCGGGTAGGTACCTTTACACACAGTCTTGGTCTTTGGTCACTGCTGAGGTTTTCTGGAATCTCTAGGCCAGGGACAACCAGGACCTTTGCCTCTGACCAATGCCATGCCTGCAGCCTGCCTGGGGTACTCCCAGCCTCAGGAAAGCATGGGGGCATGGCCTGCCTGGGTGAGAGCCCTGGGGGGATGGGGAGTTGGCTAGTCTTCCCACCCTCAATTGGGGTAGAAGGCTGATCAAGGGTGGGGCCATTTCAGGGCAGCCATTTTGTGATGGTGTTATGGTGTAAGGGTCAATTTGCTTATCACCTCTTTGTTATATAGGATAGATACTACATCATCTTTATCCAATCATTCATTGATGGGCACATACATATCTTGACTATTGTGAATAATGCTGGATCCATGTACACTTAAATGTATACTTTGAAGTGAAATGCTTTAAAAATATCAATTAAATCCATTTGGTCTAATGTGTCATTTAAGGGTGCTGTTTCTTCATTAATTCTCTGTTATGTTAAGTCCCCTACTGTTAGGATTCTTGGCCTATGATGTGTGCTCTGAAAAAATTCACAGATAAAAGAAAAGACAGATGCAGAGAAAAAGTTTACTTTTCCATAAGGGCAAATAACAAAAAGTTATTCTTCCTTTTAAAGCCTTGGACAAAGAAGGGAGGGGAATTATCTGGCTACTGCTGTTGCTAAATGACAGATATCAAGAGTGTTGTAGTTTGTTAGTTCTTCAGGAAACTATCTGTGCAGATTTCCTAGGGAGGTGTCTTATTAATATTCTTAGAGCAAAAATTATGAAAAGTTCAAAAGAGGCTTGTTTGAAGAGGAGAGGGAAGAGAACTTTTTTTTTTTTTAACTAATTATCCCTGTTGTAAAACCTGCAGGGAGGAGGGGTATATATGTAAGAGTAGCTTATCTTGTCCCTCAGTTTGAACAGCGGGGCTGTTTGAACCAGAGGAACTAACAAGCTTGGGGGCTTAATTACCAGGTACTTCTCAAATTGTGGGGCTGCAGCAAAGGAAAATAAAGGCCTGTTTCTGTCCTTACAGCTGCTATACAGTATTACTGTTGTTTCCTCCCTTTATGCTCATCAATATTTGCTCTATATTTAGATACTCCTATGTTGGGTGAAGAAATGTTTACAAGGATTATGTTCTCTTGTTTGATTGAGTCCTTTATCATTATGTAATGTACTTTGTCTCTTACTATAGCCTTTGCTTTAAAGTCTATTTTGTCTAACTTAAGTATTGCTACCACAGCTTTCTTTTCATTTCCATTTGCATGAAATATTTTTTTCATCCCTTTATTTTCATTCTGTGTCTTTCTATCTGAAGTGAGTCTCTTATAGATAGCATTTGTATGGCTCTGTGAAAAAGGTGATGAGATTAATCACAAATTGATAGTTACAAAATAGTCACGGGTATGTGAAGTATAGCATAGGAATATTGGCAATAATTTTTTATAACTATGTATGTTGCCAGATGGGCACTAGATTTATTGAGGGGATCATGTTACAAATTATATAAATATCTAACCACTGTGCTGAACTCCTGAAACTAATACAAAATAATATTGAATGTCAAGTGTAATTGAAAAATAAGAAATAAAAAATAAGCCACCTGTTATACTTTTATTCTTCTCAATATAGTTTTGGAAATTCTTAACAATATAAGATAATTTCTCACTGACAATTCTGAGAAAAGGCTACCAAATGGAGCATGAAACGTTTATGTTTTGAAATATAAATCAGAGGATAAGAAAGTGAGCAGGACAGAAATTGGTATGTCTATAATCAGATCCTTCAGCCTGGCTTTAGGTCTATGAAATTGCCCTGGATTGAGTAGCCAGTAGGGAAGAGGGACTCTGAAAGGCACATGGGAAAAGATCAATTATGCCTTCTCAAACTTTCAATTTCATGGTATCAGGCAACTAATGTGGCCTTTGGATTTATGTAAATCTGCAGTTCTTCAACTTGGAAATATTCCTGTTCTAGTGACATTCACTAAGTATATTCTTTCTAATTGGTAAAATTGACATGGAAATCATATATTTTAGGGAACAAAAGTTCTACTTTCAATCAGTAAAACCATTTTCCTAGTAACTCAGCCTTAAAAGTTTGAAATCATCTATGACATTTATGTATCCTTTGCCCCCATATTAAATCTATCACTGAGTCCTGCTTCATTAATTTTCTTGATTTTTTTTCCACAATTCTAGCTCAGAACTCATCTCCCTGTTCACAACCATTCTTCATGATATGGTCAGGTTCATCTTCATGAAAACTCTTTCCCCTCATTTATATCTATTTCTCAGATGCCTTTATGGATACAACATTTCAAAATTTTTCAGATGCTATTCAAGAACTTCTATTTCCTAGCCCATGCACACTTTTCCACTGCTGTGTTCTACTGTCCTCTAATAAGAGTCCTTTGCCCCAGAGTGATTTACTGTCAACCAGCTATAAGCATTCTCTTCCACTCATTTTCCCCTTTCCTTCACATCTGCACCTACCTAAAATCAACCCATTCTTCAACACACAGGGAACAAAATTTGTGGTTGGTAATTAGCCTTTCACAACATCAAAACATAGTGATATCTACCTCTTCTGGACTAATTAAGCATTACTCTTTGCGGCATTGATTTGTGACTAAGCCCTGTATGTTTTGCCCTGTTTCTACCTTATCTCTTCAAGTATATAGTAAGTTCCTTCAAGGTAACAATTTTATCTTATCCTTATTTTAATCCTCTAAAACACATAAAACACTTTTGAAGAATTCTAGTGAATGAAAACATTTTTTTTATAAATCTGATCTCTGAACACAAATTTGAGCATAATAAAAATAACTGAACTTTCCTCAAAAATTAAACATTTCTCAGTATTCTGATTTTATATTAGTACTTGAAATTCCATATATTTCCCCCCTGAAACATTATATGCATTCTGTTGCATTCATTAATCACTTTATTAGCAATAAAATTCCCATTTTTATGGTGACTTCTTTATTTACTAAAAACGAATAGGGAAATATCATTATTTCTTTAGAATTTTGAAAGAGAAAGTGATGTTTTCATTCCATAAATCTTTCAAACTTAGCACTTCTCTAAGAGAACTTCAGATTTATCTAACCACCAAATGAATAATTCATATTTGTAATAAGCAGAGATGTTATCTTTTGGAAGAGAGAGGAACTCATTTCTGATGATCCTAAATTGTTGATCAAAACCACCTTGAAAGTGTTGCCCTGATTTCCTTATTGACTAATTATAATTTGAACATGTTTAGGCACAACTTATGGTACAGCAACTGATTGCAGATGTCTAGTGGAGCAAACTTATCTTTTCTTTCTCCTTTTTCTTAAAGAAAAACGTGTTAGAAAATGCCAGCATTTGGGGTGCTAATATGAAATATGTGTCTCCCAGCAAAATTTCAAGGAAAATTAGCAGGCAACTTGTGTGTGCTGGGGTGTAGAGCCTGTGAAGGAAGAAGGCTAGAACCCTGCTACCTTCACAAAGCACAGGAACAGTTCATCATCAATATTCATATAAGACAACATCATGGTAGTTGCCTGGAAACAAGAGGGAATCAAATAATGAAAAGGACTCTGATGCGCCAGTGCACCAAATTGAATTTTAAAACTACTAGAAAAACGGGTTGTGACCAATTTAGCTCACATAATACAGTGCTTGAAAATGTATTCTTAAAAAAATCCTGCATTTAATTTTCCTGTCACATTACATGAGTTTTTCAATGGGATATTTAGAGGCAGTATTAATTGGTCACTCAGAGTTTAGGGAAATATAATGGTAAAGCCTGATTTAAATGTTTTATAAGGCCATTTGGGAATCTTGTAAATGATAGGGTATCCCTAAGGATAACCCTTCTGATTACACATTTATAACCCTACCCCAAATATTCTATCCAGCTTAAGGAGGCGCCTATTAACTTGTCAGTTTAAGGCAATGCTTCAAAATCCCCATTCATTCTTATGACAATATGAAACAAATGATTTCAGAGAGTTTGAGGTGACTGTTCTGTAGTTTTCAATGGTGGAGAGAAGAATATCCTACAGTGGCATGAGAGGATCACTCTGGCTAAATTCCTCCCCTTGTCAGCACAAAGGATACTCTCTCTGTCAAACTTGACAGGGGTAAGAAAAACAAATGCCTAAGCTGTTATAGAAAGATCAGATCATTTAAATATGAGAAAACGTGTAATGGAAGAAATTGGCCCAGGAGTTCTAACATTTTATTGCTCAAAAACAAAACTTATGGCAGTGATTCAGTGTCAGTGTATGAACCAAGTGGTCACTGGTTCAATTCCTAGTCATGGTCAGAGCACATGCCTGGGTTGCAGTCTCGATCCCCAACAGGTGGTTCTCTCTCATTGAAGTTTGCTCTCATTGGTGTTTCTTTCTATCCCTCTCCATTCCTATTTCTATAAAATCAATTAAAACATATTAACCCCCCCCCAAAAAAAAAAAAACCACAAAACTTATGTATGGCATTATTTATTTATTAAAAACGTTATTAAATACATTTTCATAGATTAGACCTAGAAAGAACATCCAAGATGGCGGCCTAGGCAGTCTCCTAAGCTGCCGCCTCATCAACAATTTAATTAAAAAAACAACTAAAATCTAAAAGGACTTCACCAAAACGTCAGGAAAGCTGGAGGAGTGGAATAGCTACAACTAGAAAGAAAGAGAGAGGCTCACAGATCGGACTGGGAGCCGAAAAGCACTGAGGTAGGGAGACGCTCGCGCACGCGGCCGCCCAATACCTGCCTGGTGGTGGGAGGGGAGGAATCCCCGATTGCACGGAACCCTTTCGGACTGTACTGAACCCCAACCCCGGCTGAAATTCCGTGGTCCCAGGCTCATACGGGTGGAGTCTGGACTGCAGAGAAAGGCACCCAGAGACTCAGAGACTCGGAGACTGGGAGACCGGGGACCAGGAGCCGCACTCACAGTCTGCAGGGTCTACAGACTCATGCTCACGAGCAAGTATGCCCTGAGGTCTGACCGCCGCCCCTCCTTAACGGAAGGAGTCAGAAGCTGCAGGTCTGACCTCGGAGGCTGCCGCCGCCTCTCTGTACAAGGTGGCGGCCTCTCCTTAGCGGAAGGAGTCGGAAGCTCCAGACTACAGAGACCAGCCCAAGTCCAGGCGAGCCCATGGGGCACCCACGCTCTTGCTTGGGGAAATTGGGCCGGTCAGGCGAGTGCACAAGGGCAGGGCAGAAGCCTTCAGCCCTGAGACTCCGCCCCATCCAAGCTGAGCAGAGGCTTCTGCAGTTTTTCAAGTCTGATCCTATAAGACTGTCTCCAATACAGAAGTTATCCCAGAGTATACACAGCTGATACCCACATCCAATTGGCCTGAAGGTCAATTCACAACAATAAAGACTTAGCTACAACAAGGCTGTGCATGCAGTCCACAAAGGGGATCACCAAGAGTGTCTACCTCAGGTAACTGAGGAGGCTGACCCACTGTGCTATATAGGACACCAAACACACAAAGCCATCCTACCAACTCTGAAAAATAGTGATAATGCCGAGACAAGGAAATAGATCTCAAACAAAAGAGATGGAGGATATAGAGTTCAGAACTACGGTTCTAAGGTTATGCAACAATATCCTAGAAAAGCTTGATAAACTTCATGAGACCCAACTAAAAAGTATACATAAACTGACTAAATTGGAAAATATTATGCAGAGATCCAACAGCAGAATGGAAGAACACAAGAATCAGGTCAAAGAGCCAAAAGACACTCCGCTGGAGAAGGAAGAAGAAAAGAGGATCCAGAAAGTTGAAGATAGTGTAAGGAGCCTCTGGGACAACTGCAAGCGCACCAACATCAGAATTATGGGGGTGCCAGAAGAAGAGGGAATGCAAAATACTGAAAACATATTTGAAGAAATAATATCAGAAAACTTCCATCACCTGGTAAAAGAAATAGACTTACAAGTACAGGAAGCCTATAGATCCCCAAACAAGAGGAATCCAAAGAAAAATTCTTGGAGACACATCATCATCAATATGCCAAGGGTAAAAGACAAAAAGAGGATCTTACAAGCAGCAAGAGAAAAGCAGTTGGTTACCTATAAGGGAGCACCCATAAGACTATCAGCTGATTTCTCAACAGAAACCATGCAGGCCAGAAGGGAGTGGCAAGAAATATTCAAAGTGATGAATAGGGAGAACCTACAACCAAGATTACTGTATCCAGCAAAGTTATCATTCAGAATTGAAGGGCAGATAAAGAGCTTCACAGATAAGAAAAAGCTAAAGGAGTTCATCACCACCAAACCAGTATTATATGAAATGCTGAAAGGTATTACTTAAAAAGAGGAAGAAGGTCAAGTGAATTAAAAATCTGAGGAATAGAATAAACTGGTGAATATAATAGAATTAGGGGCAAAGAAAGGGAGTGGATAGATAATTATCAGGGTGAAAGGGGTGTGGGGTGCAGAAAGAGACTGGATTAAAATTGTATAACCTATGGATGAGGACAATAGTGGGGGGAGGGGGTAAGGGCAGAGGGTGGGGTGGGAATCAGGTGGAAGGGAGCTATGGGGGAGAAAAAGGAGAAACAATTGTAATAATCTGAGCAATAAAGATTTATTTAAAAAATACATTTTCATAAAATATAGAATATTCTGTATTAAGACTAGGGCACTGCTCCTTAATATTAAATGATATGGCAAAGTGTCATCTCACTTATTCCATAAGCACTTATCAACTACGTACTAAGAATCTATTGTGCCCAGGGTCCTGGGCAGAGAAAGCTATGAAGTTGATAAACCTCCAGCATCTGAAAGTTGGAGCTCACAGCCACACAGTGGAGGAGGAGATAGTATGTAAGTTAATAACTATAATAGCATCGTAGATGCTATAATGAACTGTTTAAAGCTTTTCACAAATGCAGATGAAATAATAAGTTATTTTCTCTGGCAGAATTAGGAAATCTTCACTAAAAAACTGAGTTAAGCCTTAAATGATGAATAAGAGATTTTGCCTGATAAGAAGTGAGAAAGGTCTCCCAAGCAAAATAATACCATTTAAAAAGTTCACAGCAGCTTGAAAAACAAAACAATGAGGTAAAGAAAGAATAATGAAAAGATATGTTTTAAGTGTTGGAAATCTCTGGTTGTAACTATTGAAGAGCTTTAGAAATCAATGAACCCCAAGCTTTTCTGATCATAAAAAAAATCAGTGTTTTGTAAAATTACAGATTACCTGGTCCTGAATGAGTATAGAATGTGTATTTTCTCAGATGGTTCACAGACATTACTTTATAGCAATTACCCATGGTTTACGGAAACTGTGTTCTAAAATGATACTTAAATTTTAATGTGGCCCTAGCTGGTTTGGCTCAGTAGATAATAGTGTCAACATGAGGACTGAAGGGTCCCAGGTTTAATTCCAGTCAAGAGTATGTATTCATGCTTGATTCGTGGCCCTGGTCAGGGTGTGTTGTATGCAGGAGGGAACTGATCAATGTGTCTCTCTTACATTGATGCTTCTCTCTCTCTCTCTCTCTCTCTCTCTCTCTCTCTCTCTCTCTCTCTCTCTCTCTCTCTCTCTCCCCTTCCCTTCTATTCTCTCTAGAAATCAATGGAAAAGTATCCTCTGGTGAGGATTAACAACAAAAATTTAATGTGCATTAGGATTACTGGAAGAACTTGTGAAATAACAGATTTGAATTAAATTCAGGTGGTCTAGCCTGGCATCTATTTCTGACAAGCTCACAGGTAATGATATTGCTGCTGGTCTATGTATTGCACTTGGAGGGGAAATGTTTTAAGCCATACTAAGGAGATAAGGGCAACATCAAGTCAGACATTTTAAAGAAGTAACATGGCCAGATTTGTTTTGGAAATCTCACCTGGTAGTGTTGCAGAGAATTGATTTGCGTGGTGTACAAAGTTAGAGACAGGAAAAAACAGTTAGAAAGTTATTGTCATAGTTTGGATGTGAGGCAATGATAGAATAAAGTATAGAATTAGAAGTAATATTGGAAAAGATGATATAGTTTTGAAATAGTTCAGATTGAGATTCACAGGAAGGTGTGACCAGATGGTTGTGTGGGGTGTATGGAGAGGAAAAGGGATAAATCTCTTGTAGGCAACTTGTATACACATGTATTTACATGAGGATAGAAGTAAAATAAGTTTTACAGAAAGATAATTATTTAGGGGATATTGCATTTGTATCAGTCAGGGTTCTCCAGAGAAATAGAACCAAGTAGGGGGAGATTTATTTTAAGGAATTGGCTCAGGCACTTGCGCAGGCTTTGTGCATATAAAAACTGATGGGGTATGTCTATAAGCTGGAGACTCAGGAAAGAGTTGGTAGTCCCAGTCTAAAAGCATTCTATTTGCTGGCAGAATTCTTTCTTGCCCTTTCCCTGAAGGGTCAGTCTTTTCTCTATTCAAGCCTTCATCTGATTGAATAAGGCCCACACACATGAGACTCCCATCTGCACAATATGAGCATTCAGTAATATGGTGTTTAAATGGAAATAAATAATGGCCATCCACTTAATAGAAAAAAAATGTGGCTATTAAATATAATGTGATAGAACACACGTTTTCAAACTGTTGAGCAAAGAGTTGGAAATTCCTCAATGTGATTTTTAAAAGGTTTACCACAGCTGAAACCGGCTTGGCTCAGTGGATAGAGTGTCAGCCTGCGGACTGAAAGGTCCCAGGTTCGATTCTGGTCAAGGGCATGTACCTTGGTTGAGGGCACATTCCCAGTAGGGGGTGTGCAAGAGGCAGCTGATCAATGATTTGCTCTCCTCGATGTTTCTAATTCTCTGTCCCTCTCTTTTCCTCTATGTAAAAAATCAATTATATATATATATATATATATATATATATATATATATATATATATTTTTTTTTTTAATTTCCAATAAAAGGTGTGAAGAAAGTTGCCGGTCCCTTAGATCTCTATGTAACAATTCAAACACACCACTTCTGTTTTCATCAGTTTTAAAGATTGGTCCATTTTGAGACTTCAGATGAAGAAATGTGTTCTAAACCTAACCTCCTTCATGAGTTAAAAGCCAAAATAAATAGGATTGCTAAATATAATAAGAGTTTTCATGATATATTGATAAAGAGCATGATGTGAAATTGTATGTACTTGCCATCTGTCTGACTCTATTCTTCATTCTCATTATATTAAAATGAGGTTAATAATAGTACTTATAATGTTATTTTGAAGATTAAATTATCTAATTAGTGTCTGGAACTTAACAAGTGCTCTGTAATAGAAAACAGTCTCAAAGGAAAAGAATATACCAAAAGCTTATAGTTATTAACTCAAATTGAAATTACACATGATTATTTCCTTCATTGGCTCCTCTCAATTTTTCCTATAATGGTCGAATACTATTTCTAGTCAACAAAAGCATAATACATGTTGTTCAAAAGAATAAAGACTCCCCTATGAACAGGCCGTGCTATCTAAATTTATATTTCACAGTGATGGTGACTTCCTCTCTATGGCTTTCCTTACCAACAGACCTTTCACTGATTGAAGCTATTTCTTTGCTTTGTAAGCTCTGTAATAGCTGCTGTCCACTGTGATCAAAATAAACAAAAATGGGCTATCTGCTGTAGTTGATGAGCATGTTTTTGTAGTTGTGCTTCAATTGTAAAGGATTAACTTTGTGGCTTTCAGTTTCTTTATGTGGAATATTGTGTTAACATTGTTTTTCGCTGAGTTGGTTAAGGATCTTGTTTAGTGTATTCTTACTGGAATATGTTATTTTTATAGAAAAAAGTCACTCCTTCCAATGACACTCAATATTTTCTTGGCTATTTTCATTTTTATGAGTCTTTTAACTCCTATTTTGTATCTTTTCCATCTGTATATTATAAGTTGAGGTTTAACATTTATACATTCCAGATCATCTTGAGCAAGGTGTTTGCAAAATAAACCACATGTATTCCATGCATGATTAACCATATTATTTTAGGGTTAAAGAATAGGTAATGGGAAATACTAACTAAGCTATTTATAAATCCAATTACCATCACCATAATTTCATATGATTTTCTGTGTGTGTGTGTGTGTGTGTGTGTGTGTGTGTGTAGTCAGGGTTCCATGGTTTTTTTTCTCTTTTCAGGTGCACGTGACCTAGAACTGGTTGACACTGTATTGCTCATCATCTTTTTATGGTTACTAATTTAATTCCATTGTGGCTAGAAAAAATACTTAGAGTAATTTGAATATGTTTAATTTTATGGATTTGCTCTGTGGCCCAGAATATGGTCTATTTGCTAAATGCCCTATGTGCATTTGTAAGAATGAATGTTCTGCTGTTCACTGGAATACTCTATGAATATCAATTAGGTCAAGTTGCTGGATAGTTGAATTCAAATCTGCTCTATTTTTGATGATCATCAGACCAATTATCTTGATAGTTTTGAGAGAGTGGCATTTAAATATCTGACTACTTGACATGGCCTGTGTGGCTCAATTGGTTGGAGTGTCCTCCCATACACCAGAAGGTTGGTTGCAGGTTTGATTTCTAGTCAGGGCATATACCTAGGTTGTGGGTTCCATCTCAGGTTGGGGTGTATGTGAGAGGCAACTGAATAGATGTTTCTCTCTCACATCAATGTTTCTCTCTCTTCTTCTCTCTTCCCTCCTTCGCTCTCCAAAAAACAAAAAAACAAACAAACAACAAAAACAAAACAAAACAAGTATCTGACTACATTATATATTTGTTCATTTCTACATTGAGTGATAACAGTTTTTTGTCACTTATAATTTAGAACTCTGTTATTATAAGCATAAACAATTAGGATTGTTCTGTCTTGATGATGTCCTCTTTACAATCTCTTGTTCCTTTTTCATTATCAAAATACCTTGTTTAATCTTTGTAATATTTTTTGTTCTGAAATCCACTGTGTCAATTATTCATATAGTCACTCCCGGTTACTTTTGACTTGTAGTAGCTCAGTATATTTTTTCTAGTCCTTTTAAAAAGTTTACTTGTACATTTACATTTATAGTGTAAAGGTAGTATATAGTTTGATCTTGCACATCTATTCAATTTGACATTCTAACTTTTAATTCAGAGAGTTTGAAGTTTTATATTTTATGTGATTATTGATTAGATTTAAGTTTATTATCTTGATTTTGTGTTTTCTGTCTGTTCCATCTGATATTTGTCTCAATGCTTTCTTCTGCCTTTTTTTTTATACTAAGTGATATTTTAAAAATATATTTTATTGATATTTTACAGAGAGAAAGGGAGAGAGATAAGAGAGCCAGAAACGTCGATGAGAGAGAAACATCAACCAGCTGCCTCTTGCACACCCCCCACCGGGGATGTGCCCGCAACCAATGTACACTCCCCTGACCGGAATCGAACCCGGGACCTTCTAGTCCACAGACCGACGCTCTACCACTGAGCCAAACCGGTTTCGGCTACTAAGTGATTTTTGTGATTCCCTTTTATTACTTAGTTGGCTTTTTGGAATAGCTTTTGGTTTGCTCTTTTAGTGTTGTTTTGGGGTTTAGAGTATGCATCTTTAACTTCACAGTCTATCTTCAAGCTATATTATAGTTCTTCACATGTCATTTTTCACATGTAGAATAAAAAACTTACAACATTATACTTTAACTTCATTCCTTTTGACTTTATTTGATGCTCACTATGTATTTTGAAGTACACAATGATTTCTTATTTTTGTTTAATGTCATTTACCTTTTAACGATATTAAATAATTTTTATAAATGTTTTATATGTATCCATGTATTTACCATTTATGGTGCTCATTATTCATTTGAGTAGCTCTGTGTCTCCATTTCCATGCAATTTTCCATTTTCTTGAAATATTTATTTTAACATTTTTTGTAATGCAAGATTGCTTGTGTTGATTTCTTATAGAAATTGTATGTGTGAAAATATTTTCATTCTCACTTTTTAATGTCATTTTCATTGGGTGTAGAATTCTAGATTTGTAGATGCTAGTTTTCACTCATTACTTTAAAAAGCTTGCCCCACTGTCTTCTCACTTGTATTGTTGCTAACAAGAAATCTGCTATAATATTTATCTTTTTTTCTTCTGTGCATAATGTGTAAATTCTCTCCCATCTGGCTGCTTTAAAATGTGGTTTTCCTTTGGTCACTGGTTTTGAGCAACTTGATCATGATGTGCCTTGGTGTAGTTTTCTTTTTAATTTGAATTGTTAATTGTTGAAAATATTAGATACGCCTTCTTTCCCCCGCCCCATTAACTTGCCCCAGCTGCTCCCACCAACCAGCACATGCTTCACCCTCCCCCTACTGTTTGGTGTAGTTTTCTTCATGTTTTTAGTTTGCCTGGGGTTTGCTGAAATTCTTGGTTCTATAAATTATACTTTTTATTTGTTATTTTTTGTTGTGTTAATCCCCATCCAAGGATATTTCCATTGACTTTTTTAGAGAGGTGGGAGGGAGGGGAAGAGACATAAACATCAATGTGAGACACATATCAATTGGTTGCCTCTGACACATGTCCCACTTAAGACTGGGGGTTGAGCCTGGTGTACATGCCCTTGATTGGAATCAACCCAGGACCTTTCAGTCCACAGGCTAACTCTTTATCCACAGAGCCAAACCAGCTAGGGCGATTATATTTTTTTAAATCATTATACTTACTTTATTATCTTTTGTTAATCCTCACCCAGAATATTTTTCCTTTCTTTTTTTTTTTTTTGAGGAGAGAGAGAGAGAGAGAGAGAGAGAGAGAGAGAGAGAGAGAGAGAGAGAGAGAATATTAACATCGATTAGTTACCTCATGCATGCACCCTGCTGGGAATCCACCCCAAAATCCTGGCATGTGCTCTGACCAGGAATCAAACTATGACATCCTGTGCAAGGGTTGACAATCAGGGAGCCACACCGGTCAGGGATTGGTTATACTTTTGAACAAATTTGTGAAATTTTGGCCATTATTTCTTCAATTTTCTTTTCTATTCCAAACACTCCTTGCCTACTCCAATTACATGCATAATAACATGATTGAAATTGCTGATACTCAATTTTTTCATGTCTTATTTGGATAATTTTTATTGTTAGGATTTCAAGTTAACTACTCTTGTCTTCTCCATTTTAAAATATGATGTTAATCCCATTTATTAACTTGGATTTTTACAAATATTTTTATGTCTCTAACTTTTTGAATTAATTAGATAAACTTATAATTTTCTTGTCTTTCTATAAACCAGTTCTGACATCTGTATAAGTTCTAGATCAGGTTCAATTTATCAATGTTTCTCCTTATTATGGATTGCATTTCATTCTGCTTTGTTTGTGAAATCAGGAGCTTCACAGACAAAAAAAGACTAAAGGAATTTATCTCCACCAAACCAACAATGCAAGAAATGCTAAAGGGTCTACTGTAAAAATAAAGAAATAGGAAGCGAAGAAAGAAAACAGGGGGATAGAATAAAAATGGCATTAAATACCTACCTGTCAATAATTACTTTAAATGTAAATGATTTAAATGCTCCAATAAAAAGACATAGGGTAACAGATTGGATGCAAGAGGCAGCTGATCCATGATTCTCTCTCTTGGATGTTGTTCAATAGCATGCTATTAAGTCTCCATGTGTTTGATTTCCTTGGATTATTTTTATTGTAGTTGATTTCCAATTTTGTGCCAATATAATCAGAGAAGATGTTTGATATGATTTCTATCTTCTTGAATTTGAAGAGACTTGGCCTATGTCCCAACATGTGCTCTATCTTTGAAAATGACCCAGATGCACTTGAGAAGAATGTGTATTCTGTGGCTTTGGGGTGAAATGTTCTGTAGATGTTGATTGATTCTATCTGGTCTAGTGTGTCATTTAGGGTTGATGTTTCTTTGCTGATTTTTTGTTTAGATGATTTTTCCAAAGGTGACAGTGGGATATTAAAATCTCCTACTATGATTGTATTGTTAGTAATCTCTCCCTAAATGTCCTCCAGCAGTTTTTTTTTTTTTTTAATGTATTTGGGTGCTCTTGTATTGGGTGCATATACGTTTACCAGGGTTATTTCTTCTTCTTGGATTGCTCCCTTTAGTATTATGAAATGGCCTTCATTATCTCTTGTTATGTCCTTCACTTTGAGATCTCATTTGTCAGATATAAGTATTGCTACCCCAGCTTTTTTTTTTTTCATTTCCATTCACCTGGAAAACCTTTTTCCATCCCTTCACCCTCAGTCTGTGTGCATCTTTTTTTCTGAAATGGGTTTCTTGCAGACAGCAGATATATGGGTGTTGTTTTCTTATCCAATCTGTTACCCTATGTCATTTGAGTGGAGCATTTAATCCTTTTACATTTAAAGTTATTATTAATAGGTACTTATTTAATACCATTTTTATTATATATCCCTGTGTTCCTTCTTTGCTTCCTATTTCTTTATTTTTACAGTAGACCCTTTAGCATTTCTTGCATTGCTGGTTTGGTGGAGATGAATTCCTTTAGTCTTTTTGTCTGTGAAGCTCCTGATTTCACCTTCAGTTTTGATTGATAGCCTTGCTGGGTACAGTATTCTTGGATTCAGACTTTTTATATTTGCATGACTTTGTATATTTCATCCCATTCCCTTCTGGCCTGATGAGTTTCTGTTGAGAAATCAGTTGCTAATCTGATGGGGGTTCCTTTATATGTATCTTTCTGTCTCTCTCTGGCTGCTTTTAAGATTTTTACTTTGTCGTTGGTGTTTGCCAATTTAGTTATAATGTGCCTTGGTGTCAGTCTTTTGGGATTCATTTTGCTTGGGACTCTGGGAGCATCTTGGATTTTGTGGGTTTTTTCTTCTCTATCTCAGGAAAGTTTTCTGTCATTATTTCTTGAAATGTGTTTTCCATGTCTTCCTCAGTTTCCTTTCCTTCTGGAACCCCCATTATTCTAATATTGTTTTGTTTTGTATTGCCCCAAAGCTCCCGTAGGCTCTCCTTCTGATTTTTAATTTTTCTTTCTATAAGCTGCTCTAATTGGCTATTTTTTTCCATCTTGTTTTCTAGCTCACTGATGCGGTCCTCTGCTTCTTCTAGTCTACTCTTGGAGCTTTCTATTGAGTTCTTCATAGTAGCGATGCCATTTTTCATTTCTTCTTAATTCATCTTCATTTCCTCTTGGTTCTTCTTCATTTCATCTTGGTTCTTACTCATATTGTCAAATTTGTCTTCCATTCTTTTTAGCCATCTTATGATCATTACTCTGAATTTTTGCTCTGGTTGGTTGCTTGCCTCTAACTCATTTACTTCCTTTTCTGGTGATGCCTGCTTTTCTTTCATGTGCGGGCCATTTCTTTGTCTCCCCTCATGGTATTTCTTTTCAGGATGTCTGGTTATGTAGTTCTCTTTCTCCTTTCTGTGTGTGATTGAAGAATTCCTTGGAATCCACATCTTTGTGCCAATTTCGGCGTTGCAGCTGTTCAGTGTTCTCCACTGTCGTGGGTTTTTCAGGCCTCAGGTAAGATCCTCTTTTCTTTGTAAAATGGTGTAGTTTTCCCTTTGAACCTATAGCTCCAGGAGAGGTCTCTGCTGTAGTGTGGGCTGCTTGATCAGGAAATATTTTCCACCAGAACCTCCCTACCTTCTCTTAGAGTTCTGCTACCACTTAGCTTGCCAACTAACACTCCCCGAGTGATTTTCACTCCTTCTATCTGCTCTGGGACTAGACTCAGAACAGGTCCATCTGTTCAGCCACCATTTTGTCTCTCTCTTTGATGTTTCTAACTCTATATCCTTCTCTCTTCCTCTCTGTAAAAAATGAGTAAAAATATATTTTAAAAATACACCTTTGCTTATACAGACCAAGAAACCTGGTATTGCCACCCTGAGATAAATACCCTAAACTTTGTCACCAAGAGCTCAGAGGTATTAGGGTCATGCCTGGCTCATGTGGTTACATATAGTGACTTAGAATTTAAGACCTCATGATGTTTGTGTTTCAGAAGATGGAAAAAATGCAAGTTCCAATTTTTCTACCATAGTCATTATTTTACTACTTTTGTGTGCCTCATAGAGCTAGCTTCTTAAGAAATACCCCATTTTTTTCATGGTTGCCAGGTGGCTCAATAAATAGAGGTATGCTGGATAAAATCATAGAGTAAATAATATATTTATGGGATGCATATTGATAATGATGTGCCTTTCATCTTATGTGTTTATTTGCATTGTATTTCAAGGGGTATTTGCTCATATGATAGCAACATATTATAAGAAGACGAAATGAAAGTGGAACCAAGGCAAGCATTATAGCTGAAGTGCAATGGAAATTAAAAATTAACACATTAGTAACGAGAATGTAGAACAAGATTTACTGATTTGAGAAGATTCAATTTAGGGCTGCCTTTCCTTTTTATCTTAATTCATGGGGCAATTTGTTAAGTCCTGACACACTGAATTATAAATTTATCATTTCCCCCTTAAAATTTTTATTAAATTACTTTTGACAGGCATATACTAATGAAGAAAAATATGAATAATTGTAATCTTCCCTATCTTCCCTATCTTTATGGGGAAAAATAATGATATAACCCATGCATTGATTTTAATTTCTTAATTGCTAAGTTGAAACAAAATACACAGCATGTTCCTGTAGACTTCTCACTGGGCAAAACTAAATCCCATCTCTTTTTCTAGCCTGGGGCATTCAGTTAAGTCACAGAAAAGGGAATTTGGCTAAACCATTGAAAATAGCTATGGAATGTAAAACAAAGCAAAACAAAACAAAACAAAACAAACAGATGTAACCCATCTTCTTGATATGAACAGGAAATCAGTAAATGTCTAGGGTACAGAAACTGTCTTTCAACATTGTATAATGCCTTATCTATATGTTGTCATATTTATTTTTTCTTCCTCCTACTTGTTTTTCCATATTTCATCTTAGTTTTATACAAGGGTAGAAATATTTTCAGGTTTTTAGAAACCTGAAAGAAAAAATAATATGTTAAATGCTAACGAACATAAAGAGAAAGAAAGAAATATTGATGTAAGAGAGAAACTTTTATTGGTTGCCTCCTTTATGCACCCCAATGATGATCAAACCCACAACCTAGGTATGTGCCAGATGAAGAATTGTACCCGTCAGTTTTTGATGTATGGGACAGCACTCCAACAAACTGAGCCACACTGAATAGGGTGCTGATGATTAATTTTAGTATTTATTTTGGTAATTAGGCATAAGAACTACATGGATTTGCTCAAGTTTTGAGGTACCTTTTAAATTCTCCTTCAAAAAGCTTAACCAAGGTTTTCCTGGTTACAGAAAACATCTGATCACTTTGCTCATAAGGGCTTTTTCCACCATATCCTTTAAAAGTAAAATCATCCTGGCCAGTGTGGTTCAGTTAGTTGAGTGTTGTCCTATGCATCAAAAGGTTGTTGGTTCATTTCCCAGTAAGGGCACATACCTGGGTTTCAGGTTCCATCCCTGGTTGGGGAGCACGTGGGGGGCAACTTATTGATCTCTCTCTCTCTCTCTCTCTCTCTCTCTCTCTCTCTTTCTCTCTCTTTCTCTCTCTCATTCCTTCCTTTCTTTCTCCCTCCCTAATCCCCTCTCAGGTAAGGATTTAAAAACTCATGTACAATGTATTGTCTGCTTTCCTTATTTTTATTATTTTTATCAGATATAGTGCCATGAGTTGGCAAATGTTTAATAATTCATTTAAAATAGTATATATTTTATTGATTTTTTTACAGAGAGGAAGGGAGAGGTATAGAGAGCTAGAAACATCAATGAGAGAGAACCATTGACCAGCTGGCTCCTGTACAACCCCTACAGGGGATGTACCCACAGCCAATGTACATGCCCTTAACTGGAATCAAACCTGGGACCTTTCAGTTTGGCTCTATCCACTGAGCCAAACCAGTTTCGTCTAAAATTTCATTTTTTAAAATATAATTTTATTTATTTCAGAGAGAAACGGAGAGGGAGACACAGTTAGAATCATTGATTGGCTGCCTCCTCCATGTCTCCCATGAGGAATTGGGCCTATAACCTCGGCATGTGCCCTGATGGGGAATCAAACTGTGACCTCCTGGTTCATCCTGAGTCAATCCTGAGCCACACTGGCTGGGCTAAAGTCCCATTTTCCCTTATTCATTTTATTTCTTTCCCCAAAACTTACTTAACTCAGTTTCAATCAGTATTTCAAATCATAAGAAAAATACATTGCTCATTATTTTATCATGTATCTTTATTCAAGATGTCCCTTTGAATGTCTCATATCCTTCCAAAACAATTTATTCTATAACTTTGAAGGCAGGTTACCTGCATTGTTTGTGGAAAACAAAGGTGGGAAAGAGCAATCATCATGCATATTAGGATCAGAGTTAGCTGTAAACCTCCTTAGGATAATTATATAAATATATATATATATATATCCTAGTCATATCCTTCCTATCCTTGTCAGTGTTTATATCATAAAGACCCATTAATACCTAATACCATTGCATTAGTCAGGGCTCTCCAGAGAAGTAAAATCATAGTAAATAAATAAAACAAATGAATAAATAAAATCCAGTCCTATATTATAGTCTATAGAAATATATATTATAGCAGCTATGATTTACTATAAAGATTAATCCCCAATAACTGCAGATAAAATAGGTAAGTGGGAGACACAGGGAACTGATGGTTTAGTTCTATTTCAAGTTTGAAGGCCTGAGAACCATGAAGGCTAATGGTATAGTTCCAGTCCAAAGGCCAGCAGGATTAAGTCACAGGAAGAGCCAAGTTTCAGTTCAGAGTCCAAAGGCAGGTAGAACCCAGTGTCAACAGTTTAAAGACAAGATAGGCAGGGAGAATTCTATCATACTCAGAGGATGGGCCAGCCTTTTTGTTTTATTTAACTGATAAGGTCCACCCATTTTTAGGGAAGTCAGTATGCTTTATTGGTCTACAAATTCAAATATTAATCTCATTCAAAAAGACTCTTACTGATAATACCCAGAATAGTGTTAGACCATATATCTCGGCATCCCATGGCTCATGACACATAACTGTCACATAGCCACTAGAAAATGGGTTCAGATTTTGATTTGCCCTAACCTATACAGATAAGTTGGACTATTACTTCACAGTGGAGAGAAGAAATAGCATCTATGGAATATAGGAGATCCCTTAGGATCTTACTAATATCATGCGCTGTGATTATGAAGGTCATTAGAAAACTACAACAACCCAATTTGGTGAGGAATAGTATATCCTCACATAATAGTTTAAGAGCCAGCAGTGTTTACAAATGAAAAACATAAAGTTTTATACTTAGCCCCACCCCCTCTTGCTGCCCACCCCCCTCCACACACACACTTATTAGCAAAATATTTTGGCCATGAGTGAAACAATTAGAATATCGGAGGATTAAAAAAATGTCATTTTAATTTAATTTTCATTATCCCATATAATAAATATCTGATATGCAAATGGTCATCATGTCCTTGTGCCCTCATGCCCTGTGGCCAGGGAACCTGAGGCCACAACCCTAACCCCAGTGCCAGGCTGGGTGACCTGAGTCTGTACCCACTGCCCTGCAGGGCTTGATGAGGGTAGGGCAGGCTGGGTCTGGGTCTGACACATTTAGAGGTGCATGCAGGTGGGTGGAGACTTGACTCTGGGTGCTGTGGTATACCCCAGACTCTGACAGGAGGGAGATTTTCATATACATTTTACCAATTTTCTTTTATCTCTTGAAACTTTTATTATAGAGAAAGGGCAAATAGCAATATTATTTTAATTTTAATTAAATCATAATTCCCTTTTAATATGCATGACTTTTGTGCACCAGGCCACTAGTTTATTAATATGGGTGGGGGTGGTACTGTTTTGCTTTCCATGAATCAGATTGATGTTTTTTTTTTTTCCCTGACTGAGAGCTACTCCTCCACTAGTGGCCCAAGATGTTACTCTGTCCTTGGTTTGTATGGAGACAAGTGGGGTTGGCTGGCAATCTGGCATTTTTATCTACCTGGTCCCCAGAATAGTGGGATGGACCAGCCCCTCTTCCAATCCCAACTGAGGATTCTTTGTTGCTATTCAGAGCCTTTGTTTCCTTTGCATAGTTCTAGATGCTGGCAGGTGTGGTAGGCTGTATTCCCTGCCTGAAGCTACTGGTAGGGGCTGGCTCTTCAGGAGACAAATGGCTGCTTATGGAAGGTTATGGATTTCCCAATGCTAGAGCCCTGGGGATATCTCCCTGTTATGCCTCTATCTCCAGCCTCTCCACAAATCTGTGTCTCTCCCTGCTCCCCACCCAACTGAATTAGTCTTATGTTCTGGGTTTAGTGAATGAATGCAAAGATAAAACAAAAGCAAAGAAACCACAAAACTGCTAGTTTTCTCTCCTGCCTGCACTGCATTGCTCAGGCCACTTTTCAGCTGACCTGTCCTGGTGCAGCCTAGGTATGGATTCCTTGGGCACTAGCAGCCCTGAGGGTTTTCCTTTTCTCAGTTGGGTATCAAGTCTCTCACCAAGGGTCACGGCTTTGGTTTAATGCAGCTTCCATCTCATCCTCTTGGCCTGGTGGCCTGGTGGCCTGGTGGCCTTCTCCTGCCCAGATCCCTATTCCTACTGTTTTCTAGGCTTCCTCTGACCTTCCTTGTTGATAATTGTCTCCTCAGCTGTGTCTAATTTGTTAATATTGGGTGGATGTTCTCTGATTTAGTTGTTTTACCCCCAGACTTCGTGATCCCCAAGGACCACATGGGAGCTGAGTCCCATGCAATAAACAAAAGAGCCTCTTCCATGCTAGCATGGACTCTGTTCCACTCACGCCTATAGCATGGTGGAAGAGAGGCTGAACTTCCACAGATCAAGGGGTTTTATAGGGGTGGTGATGTCACTGCTTTGGCTGACCCTGATTGGTTGGGTGAGGGCTTGGGTCCAGTTACACAAAATGGAGGATAGCTCTGCCCTGTTCTGCCCTGCCCCACAGTACAAAATGGAGTCAGGAGTTAGCCTCGCCCTGCCCTCCTGTAGCTCTCCAGGGCCTCCCCTCCCATGCCATCCTCCTCCCACCCCACCTCATAGCTTGCTACTCTGCCACCTCCTGTAGCTTTCTGCTGCCCACTTGTAGCCAGTAGCTTGCTGCCACCGCCCCCCGTAGCTATCCACTTGCTGCCTGCCCTGCTGTAGCTCCTTCCACCCTCCACACCCCCATAGCTTGCTGCACTACCCCCTCCTGTAGCTTTCCACCAACTGCTGGTAGTTTACTACCACGCCCTCCTGCTGATCCATGATCTGTTCATTACAAGGTCAGTCATTATGCTTCACAGCTTAGCGGCCATTTGCATATTACATCTTTATTATGTAGGATAATTTATGTTGCCACTTCTGCTTCTTTACCCTTAAGGAACTAGAACAAAAATCCCCACTCCTTAAATGTGGGCTGTGCATACACATAAGTAGAAGGAGGCCAAAAAAGGGGCATCTTTCTAGTGGGTAATCCTGATAAACACTATCTCATCAGATGACCAAGTTATCATCAGTGATAAGTCATGCTGATTTTATGTGATGAGGATGGTACTTTACCTCTGTGATCTTACATCCCCAAACCATATCACTAATGTAATAATGTAAAAAGTATCCAACAAATTCCAATTGAGAGATATTTTACAAAACTGACCAGATCTTCAGAAAATCCTCAAGTTAACTCAAAATAAGGAATGTCTGAGAATCTGTCACAGATAAAAGTTGCCGAAGGAGACAATACAACTGAATGGTAACGTGGTAGCCTAGATGGGATCCTGCAACAGAAAAAAAATAGGTAAGAACTAAGGAGATACGAATAAAGTGTGCACTTTAGTTAATCATTGTATATCAAAATCAGTTCATTAATTGTAACAAATATACCATACTAGTATCAATTAATAAAATGAGAAATTGGTTCAGGGAATGTTAACTCTGTACTATTTTCATAGCTTTTCTGTAAATCTAAAATTACTTATTAAAATTTAATTGGCCATAAAAAGGGATGTAGAAAAATTATATGATTAAGGTTACTCATATTACCTTAATTGTGTGCCATAGATTTATCTAGAATGGCAAAATTGTTTGCCTAGACCTTTAGTAAACATCTCCTAATTTGAGCACCCACCCAGAAATTGAAACATCGCTCTGTGCTTCCTAATTTTTGGAAACTAACTCAACTAAAAAAGGACTTCTAATGATAAACAATTTGTCTTTCCTGTCAACTTTCCATTCATCTTCATTGTGAGCAGTCTCAAGTGCATATACTATCAAGACCATATGCATTGACAGTAATTTTCTTCCATTAGGCACATTTTGCTGATTGCAGTCCCTGAGTATGCTGCATCACTGGCCTTGGGTATTTTGTAGCTGTCTCACTCTAGCCAGCCTATTGAAGAACATTTCTGTTTTAACAAATTTAATTATAAAAAGAAACTCTGCTTATTTTGTTTCTTTGCTATAGTTCTTCAAAATCTTCTAGGAAAATATCATCTCCTTGATACTCATTCTCTTAGAGAGTATGTGAGCAGATCAGATGTTATTTTTGTGCAAAGTCATGTATTCCTATAGCCTACTTCTGGGATGAGAGATGAAAGTTCTATAAATATTCTTAGAAGGCAAGTCAGATTCTTTTGTTTTCAGAACAAAGCATTAAATAATCTATAAAAATACCTCTATTTCAATGATAGTTCTTTTAACCAAATTGATAAAAAGCAGAATTTTCAGTAAATTTTAACAGAATACTATCAGTTCTCCAGTGATTGTACCTCCATTTATTGCTATGGGACATTAAATCAATTAAGTATCTGATATATTGTAAGTCCTGTATAAGTGTTCACCAAGAGTATTGTTATTCCTATGAAGATACATTATGCATACTGATTGCTCATACAAAAATGAAATAAGTATTAGATACATGCAGTTCATATTGGAAAAGAGTGCTGATTGTGACTGTCATTCTCAGTGACCTTGAAGGCTCAGTGAACATTGATGAATGGCAGGAGCCTCAAGTGGTGATTCCATAAAACAAAAACCATGAGATCAATTATCTTGACTAAGAATCTCTGATTAGTATTTTTAATATAATTTTCCCTAAAATTGGAGGGATGTTAGTTTTCTTTTGAGCCCAAGTTATAACAATAGTCTTCTTAAGACACTATGAAGTTTACAAAATATCTTCTCATACATTTTCTGAAAAAACCTAAGGAGTCAGTATAAAACCAAAATAGAGCAAAATGTTGGTGCAGCTGTAAGGAATATATTAATCTGTGTTATGATTTCTCCTTTCACATTAGTGAAAATTTAAGGCTGACATTGGATTTTCTCCTTACAATTAACATTAGCATTTTGTGACAAGTCATCAAATGAAGAAAATTTGCTGGTTCTGAATTTTATGCAGTTGAAGTCCTGAGATTAAAAAAAAAATCTGGATGTTTATTTTACATTGCTTTTCTATTTATATGATCATTTTCTGCAATTGTGGAGAAAAGTGCCCATCCTATATATAATAAAGATGCCATAGTTCATAATATCCTAGCTTAAAAACCAAGGCCTACACTGTCCTGCATATTATCTGGTTAAAGCTAAGTGCTCAGTGTTTACTGAATGTGTTGTATATGGGTTTAATATGAGGACTTTAGCCACAAATTGTAAAGAAGAACTTACTTGTTAAGGAGCATGTTCATGGCTTCCCTTAAAATTATAAATTTTGCACATTGCAGTACCTGAAAAAAATCATAGCTTTCATCAGATTTCAGAGATCTCCTATTTAAGATATTTGATAAGAAAAGCAAATTAAAGCATAATAGATGTAATCCTAAATCGTGTCTATTTGCATTAAGGTATACCAGATAGTTAGAATGAACCTTTTGGGTAACATCTTTCATAATTAAATTAATTAATCTTATTCCCATGTCTATGCTTAAATATTACCTTATCAAAGAAAGTTCTCCTGAATAAGCTTCATAAAATAATACTGCTTTCATCTTCTTGCAATTGCCTCCCTTTATTTTGAAAGAATGTATCACCAGCCCTGGCAGGTATGGCCCAGTTGGTTGGGTGGCATCCTGAGCATGGAAAGGTTACTGGTTGTATTCCTGGTGGGGTATGTGCTCAGGTTGTGGGTTTGATCCTCTGTGGGTGCAACAGGTGCAGCTGATCAATGCTTCCCTCTCTCACACACTCCCTTCCTCCCTCTCTAAAATAAATTTAAAAATCTTTAAAAAAGGATATATCACCAAATGACAATATATATTTTTATTTGTCTATCTCCAAACTGTCCACTTTATTAGACTTTATGACCCCTCAGAATAGAAGTTTTATACTTTACATTGCTCTCTCTCTCTCTCTCTCTCTCTCTCTCTCTCTCTCTTTCTCTCTCTCTCATCTTCAGAGCCTAAAACTATGCCTGTGTATATAGCATTCAATCAATAAATATTTGTTGATTAATACACGAATTAATGCTAGCCAATAAGTTGTTACCTATTGAGTAACCAAATGTGTGAGTGTTAAATAGCAACATAGAGTTTTTCAGGAGCTTTAGAATTTGGTGTTGCTCATGTGGGAGCCATTTTCAGTTTTTTCCAAGTTATAAAATTCTTTAAAATTTTAAAAATTCTTCATTAAAAATTCTTGTATTGATTTAGTGGTATCAGAAAAAAATGCAGGGTTGAACAGAGAGATACAAAGAATATATGACTCAAAGATCACTCTGATTTGAAGAGGTACATACTGCCTGAATTATGATGTGATTCCTGGCATGGAAATATCTTGTAGCAGGTGTCTTATAAATCATACTGAAAGAATAAACATTCAGAAACTCCACAATGGAATGAATATAGGCAATACCTATTTCTAGAATCATAGTAAATGAAGTTTACTTAAAGACTCATATTTTGAACTATTACAGATCAAGAAGGTATAAAAATGTGAAACATACAGGTTTAGACTTAACAGCAAATGTATAGAATTTATATGATGAGAACTATAAAACTTTGTTGAGAAAAAAAAAACATATAAAAAACACCAAAGTTGAATAAGTGGAAAACTGTATTCTGGTTGCAGATTTATCAGTTTTTGCTTCTTGTATTTTTTCAAATTAAATTTATTGGAAGTGATAATGGTTGATAAGATCATATAGGTTTCAGTTCTTCATGTATTTTGAAGCTCTTTTATTAGGTGTGTAAACTTTAAGGATTGTTTTGTGCCCTTGTGAAATAAGAAATGAACTTCTTTATTCTTAGTAATATTCTTTGCTCTGAAACGGACTAGATTGTTTCAGATTTCCTTTGATTTGTGTTAGTATGGCATTTTTCCACCCATTCTTTTGTGTTTAAATTACTTGTATTTATAATGTGTTTTTGTATAGGGAGAAATAGTAGGACTTTGCTTTTTTATCAGATTTGAAAATATGTGCCTTTTAATTGGAATGTTTAGACATTTTACATTCAATGTAATTATTGACATAGTTTTAAATTGACAATGTTGTACTTTATATTTGTTTAATTTCTTTCTGCCTTCTTTGGGGCTAATTGATTATCTTTTTTAAAAATACTTTTATTGATTTCAGAGAGGAAGGGAAAGGGAGAGAGAGATAGAATCATTGATTGGCTGCCTCCTGCATGCCCCGCACTGGGGATTGAGCTGAGAACCTGGGCATGTTCCCTTATCAGGAATTGAACCATGTCCTCCTGGTTCCTAAGTCTGTGCTCAACCACTGAGCCATGCTGGCTGGGCTGGTTATCTTTTTGTAATCCTCACCCAAGTGTATATTTTTATTGATTTTATGATATCTATTTTATCTCCTTATTGGCTTAAGAGTTAAAACTGTTCACTTAGTGGTTGCTTTTGGATTAATATTATTTCACAGTGAAGCCTCCAATGATATACTACTTAATATAAAAGAACTTTAGTTTTATAATTTGTACTTATTTTTATTCAACTAGTCAGTTATACTTAAAATATTTAAATAATAAGGATGAAAACATCCTAAATTTACCCAGATTGTTGTCATTTCTAGTGTTCTCTTTTCTATGTAATACTGCAGAATATGCTGTCTGAGATATTTTCCTTCTGCCTGAAAGATTCCATTTAACATTTACAGCATGGGTCTGCTGCTGCTGGATTCTTCTGCCTTTATATATATGAGATGGTCTTCATTTAATCTTTATTTTTGTAAGGTAAATTAAAGGAGTATAAAAATCTAGATAGATTTTCTTATTTTTTGGTCTTAGTATTTTAAAAGTATTGCTCACTGTCTTCTCATTTGCATTGTTTCTGCCAAGAAATTGCTGTTATCCTTATATATGTTTTTCTCTATGCAGCAGGATCCCCCCCCCCAACCCCGTCTGATTGTAAGACCTCTATCTCTGGTTTTGAGCCATATATTTATTAAATGCTTTGCTATGCTTTCCTCCCATATTTTGTGCTTGTAGTATATTGAGCTTTTTGCCTCTATGGGATTATAGATTTCATTAACTATGACAAATTCCAATTACATACATACTGAGTGGCCAGATTATTATGATCTCTGAATGCATTATAATCTGGCCACTCAGTGCATATCCTATACAATAAAAGGCTAATATGCAAATTATCTCCTTCACCAGGAGTTTGATCAGCAGGCAAATATATGCCTAAGTGACCATCACAATTGGAACAACCCAACAGATGACCAAACAGGCTGCGTTGAGCAACCAGGCCAGCAGGGGGGGGGGCAAGGTAAAATAAGTTGGGGGTGACCAGACTGGCAGTGGGTCAGTGAGGGGCAACCAGGCTGGAGGGGATGGGCAGTAAGAGGTGATAAGGCTGGCGGGGGCAGCAGTTAGGGGTGACCAGGACAGCGGGGGTGGGGCATTTGGGGGTGATTAGACTGGCAGGGAGGCAGTTGGGGATGTCCAGGCCAGCAGGGGGTAGTTAGGGGTAATAAGGCAGGCAGGCAGGTCAGCAGTTAGGAGCCAGTGGTCCCTGATTGTGAGAGTGATGTCCAACTGATGGATCAGGACTAAACAGGCAGTTGAACATCCCCCGAGGGGTCCCAGATTGGGCTGGGCTGGGCTGAGGGGAACCCCCCATGTATGAATTTCATGCACTAGACCTCTAATGTGTGTGTATACACACACATACACACACACACACACACACACACACACACGCTGAGTGGTCATATTATTATGCATGCAGATATTATAATATTCTGGCCACTCAGTGTATGTATGTTCAACTGGTTTAACTTATCCGATGACTCACTGATAATTGTTTATTATGATTACTTTAAGTTATTTTCTGTTTAATTTTAGATAATTTTCTACCTAATTAGATATAAATTGACACAATTTATATTCCATATCCATAGGTTTATCTCTAGAAATTTATTTTGGGTGTTTTAAAATACTTTTTTTTTTCTGTTTCTACTATATATCTTTAACTCATGGAGTACAGTTATAATAACTATTTTAATATCTTTATCTACCAGTATGACAAATATTTTAGTTTTATCTTGCTCTCCATGGACTGATTTTTTTTCTTTTCTTTTCATTATTGGTTGTATTTTGTTATTGGTTTTCTTTTCATGCCTGGTAATTTCTTTTTAAAAAAAAATATATTTTATTGATTTTTTACAGAGAGGAAAGGAGAGGGACAGAGAGTTAGAAACATCGATGAGAGAGAATCATCAATCAGCTGCCTCTTACATACACCCCACTGGGGATGTGCCCGCAACCCAGGTACATGTCCTTGACCGGAACTGAACCTGGGCCCTTTCAGTCCGCAGGCCGATGCTCCATGCACTGAGCCAAACCGGTTTCGGCCATGCCTGGTAATTTCAAATTGGTTGTAAGATATTATACATTTTATCATTTTTGGGTGCTGTATATTTTTGTATTCCTATACACATTCTTGAGCTTTGTTCTAAATTGTAGTTAATTAGAAACAGTCTTATCTCTTGGAGACTTACTTTTAAGATTTATAAGTCAGGGCAAGAGCAGAATTCAGTATGGGCCTAATTATTCTACACTACCATGGGGAGAACATTCTGATTACATTGTCTTATACCCCATGAATTGTGAAGCTGTCCTTTCTGACTGGTGGGAGCAGGCACCATTCCCAGCCCTATGTGACCACTGTATACCATACTTCTAGTACTTTATGGTGGTGCTCTTTTTAGTCTTGTATAGTTTCCTAACACGCATGCACTGAGTACACACATTCAGCTGAGTACTTGAGGAGGTCTTTCTATGAATCTCTAGAGTTTTCTTTCTGTTCAGCTTTGTCACTTTCTGTGCTGTTTTGCACCTAGGTCTCCCCAAACTCTCAGTTTTGTTTTGTCAGGCTCCACCTTTGTTTTCCCTCTCCCTTATTGAAGACTGGAACTCTCACTATAATAAGTTTGGGAAATCATAGACCTCAACTAGTTGCACTTCTATCTCTCAAGGACCTTTATATATATATTTCATTGTCTTATATACAGTGTCTTGACAACCATAGTTTAATATATTTGTATTTGTTTGTTACAATTGGCTTCAAGTAGGAGAATAAATCCAGTCCTTGTTATTCCATGTTGCTTAAAAGCAAAAAATGTATTCCTTTAGTATTATTTTTTAAATGAATTACCGAATTAAATACTTATTTCTTTTTCTCACTAATAACCAACATTAAGGCTATGTATTTGTCTCTAAATATAGAGGTTTAATGTGTTTTTAAAATATTCTAGTTATATTGATTTTTTATCAAATAATGTAAATTTGTTTCTTTATAGAAGATCAAGTCTTAGCATTTCTGAATTCTTATACTGATTATAATCTTTAGTGTTTTTCTGTTTACATATTTAAGTTCAAGTTAGCTTTGTAGAGTACTATGTATATTTATTAAGAGTTTATCTTCAGAACCTCTGTACACATTGTAATAAACAAATTTCAGACCCTCATCAGGTAATTTTAATGTTTTTCTATTTCTCACATAAATAATGCCTTCCTTCATTGTAAGTTAAGTGATTTGTGTATGCTTACTTCATTCAGAGTTCTGATTAGCTTAAGCCACTCAGCATGTGCAATCCCCCAGGCATTTGTGATTGATTCAAGAGAGGAAATTCAGGTCAATTGGAAGTAATGCAATTTCTACCACAAAGGACTTTGCTTTTCCCTTTGATAGCTTGGAGAAGGATGTGAGCCTTATAGTTGTTGCAGCAATTTTGTGGCTTTAAGGCAAGAGTTTGGATTTGACAGATATAGAATTTTTAGTGTAGAATTCAAGTGTAAAATATATTATGAAATATATAGTAGAAATATGGAAATAAATTCATTATAGTTATCATTTTAGCTGATTGAACAAGCTTTTTCTGAAGCTATCCCACCTCCAAGTTTTCAGGTATTAGAAACAATAGATTGCTGTCTTTCTTTTTTAAATTGCATTTGAGTTTTTGTTTTGTGTTTGTCACTTGCAGCCAAAGTATACTCATAGAGACCCTGAGTGATATTTTCAATCAAAACAATAGTGTTCAGAGTTAACAAAACAGGTGAGCAGTAACCCTTACAGAAATATTATGGCCTCCTGGGGTTTGTAGTACATTACAGATGCTCTAATACTTATGCATTGTATAAATAAACAATTTCTTTAAACCCTTGTTTAGAGTCTTACGTTCTTTCGAAATAACATAAAGGCTTCATTTTCTGGTTTATAAAATCATTAGTAGAAGAGAAGCTACAGATAAGGAAAGTGAAGTGATATTATTATGGGCAGGCTCTTTGATGGCAGAGGGAAGTCACAGTGAATTTTCTTAACATCCTGGACTAGTCAGAAATAACTCACAAAGCATAGCAGGTAGATGGGTGCAAAGACTCCTATTTTGTAAAATGTACCTGGTGTTCATTATGGTAAACCTTAATTATTTGAAACAGTAAAATTAGTTTTACTATCTTCTAAACATAGTCTGTATTTAGTATTAGTTGTAAATGTGTATCTGTATATATAAAAGGCTAAGTGACCATCACATCCGAAACAACCCAACAGAAGACTGAACAGGCTGTGTGGGGTGATCAGGCTGGCATGGGGGTTAGTGATGAGCGACCAAATAACTGAACAGCAGGCTGCATGGGGCGACCAGGCCAGTTGAGGAGGGACAGTTGGGGGTGACTAAGCTGGCGGGGGGGCACTAAAGGGGGAACAAGGCCAATGGGGGTGGGCAGTTAGGGGTGACCAGGCTGGTAGGTGCGGCAGTTCAGGTTGACTACATTGGCAGAGGGGGGACAGTTAGGGGTGATCAGGC
Organism: Vespertilio murinus; assembly: GCA_963924515.1. Lineage (NCBI taxonomy): Eukaryota > Metazoa > Chordata > Mammalia > Chiroptera > Vespertilionidae > Vespertilio > Vespertilio murinus. Next base: position 46,489,153 of record OZ004710.1, read on the forward strand.
AGGCAGGCAGATGAGCAGTTAGGAGCCAGTGGTTGGAGATCCCCAGAAAGGTCCCTTATTAGAGAGGGTGCACGCTGGCCTGAGGGGACCCCCTGCTATGCACAAATTTTTGTGCACAGGGCCTCTAGTTTAGTAATAAGAGTTTCAAACCTATTTAGGGTTCTGATAATATTTTATCTGATTATGATTTTTCAAACATGAGCTTTTTCCTTAGGTTTGTTAGAGGAGAAGAATAAAATAGAAAGGTTCTTGGTTATGACTAGGACTACGCATATTTTGTAAATATTGTAGTACTGCCATTCAGTCTAATTCTCCTTGTTCCTTTTCCCTTTATATTTGCAAGGCATATTATCACAGGCATATTCCTTCATGAGAAGAAAAACAAAGGCACAACATAGTACTGATTAATCATTTCCCAAAGGAAGAAGAAGGGTCATATGTTTTGCCTTGAAAAATACTTAAGAAAGAGAATACTTTATAGTTGAGTTTGAAAGACTTTTTGAAGTGGTGCTGTGATAGCTGGGTGCATTGTGTGTACGTGTGTGTGTGTGTGTGTGTGTGTGTGTGTGTGTGTGTGTTTTATTTTTGGATCAGTCCTACTTAGAATACTGCAGCAGCAGAATACCCTATTGAATATTCATTACTTTACAAGTAGTCTGGCTTTTTCTGAGTCCTAGAATGAAATTATCTAAGATAAAAGAAAAATAGAAATGGTTTTCTTTTATTCTCTTAGTTGCCTTAGGTTTGTTTGTTTTTCCGAGGGAAAAAGTGGCATTTTCTCCCTAAAGCTGACCTCAGTTCTTGAGAACTCTCCCTAAAAGAGAAAATACTATACATCAGTCATAATTTCAAGTACCATTCATGTACTTGCTTTTCTAATATAAGAGAAGGCAAGGAGCAGTGGTAGAGAATCATTTCAAATATAAGTTACAGAAAGCATGTGTGAACTTTGAAAAAATTAAATGTAAGTAAGAAGTTGTGATAAAACTGTGCTTTGAATGCCCATCAGATGTTTTAAAGAGGAGGAATACACAAAGTGAATCTGTATTCCATTGAATCCCTTAAAGATACAGTTGATCACATTGTTTGACTCTAGTCTCTGTCCAAAAATATGTTACTTTCTTTAATCTAATAACCATATATATGTTTTTTTAAAAAGCCCTAATGAGAATCTTATTGATGACATGATTTTTTGTTTCTCTACTACACAGATCTAATTAATGTATCCAGGATTTTGAAAGAACAGTCAGTTTTCAGAGAAAGTTTGGTAACTTTGTTTTTTGTTGGTGGCAGATTAGAGTAATTGTTTTTTTAATTAAAATTTTTTCAGGGTGCCAAAACTGGTTTGGCTCAGTGGATAGAGTGCTGGCCTGTGGACTGAAGGGTCCCGGGTTCGATTCTGGTTATGTACCTTGGTTGTGGGCACATCCCCAGTAGGGGGTGTGCAGGAGGCAGCTGATCGATGTTTCTCTCTCATCGATGTTTCTAACTCTCTATCCCTCTCTTTTCCTCTCTGTAAAAAATCAATAAATTATATTTAAAAACAAAAATGTCAGGGTATTATTTCTAAAGAACATGAGGAGATGTGAAACCACTCATTTCTCAATTCCTTCAAGGCTCCAATAGTATGAAGATACTGACAGAGTCACTCACAAAATTGTTTCTTAGGTTGGTCTGTCTGTTTGGCTCTATGTAATTAACTATGAAACCATTATTTTGCAACAAAAATTCCAATTTTCACCCAGCTTGTGTGTCTCAGTGGTTGAGCATCAACCTATATATGAACTAGGAGGTCAGGGTTCTTTTCTAGGTCAGTACACATGCTGAGATTGTGGGCTTGGTCTCCAGTAGGGAGCATGCTGGAGGCAAACAATCAATGATTCTCTCTCATCACTGATGTTTCTGTCTCTACCTCTCCTTTCTTCTCAGAAATCTATCTGTCTGTCTATCTATCTATCTATCTATCTATCTATCTATCTAATTCCAGTTTTCTTTAAAGCAGTGTCATGTTTAGACGTGATGCCTCCTCGATTATGGCCACTGTGTACTGACCCATGCCATGAAATATAAGACATAAGTTGTAAGTATAGATCATGTCATTTCAATTTGAAGGTTATTAAAAAATGAGAATCTCTATCTTTTTCATTTGCAGAAATTTTTAAAGACTGTGTGTGTGTGTGTGTGTGTGTGTGTGTGTGTAAGCATGTGTATATGTATGTATGTGTGTGGCACATATGCATATATCTATATCAGTGAGGGTTCTCCAGAGAAAGAAACTGAACCAATAGAGTATGTGTGAGTAAATAACCTAATAAAGAGGGACTATGTTAATTGATCCTCACACCATTGCAAATATGGTGGTGCCCACAGCCAATAAGGAGAGAATATGATAATTGTCTATACCACCCTCAAAGATGGCAGCAACCACAGCCAATAAGAAAGGAATATGCTAATTGAGTGTCACACCCTCAAAGATGGTGGTGCCCACAGCCACAAGATGGCAGCATCCAGTTCCCTGGGCCCCACCAGGGTGGCAGGCATGTGGCAAGGCTGGGCTATCCCTCTGTGCCTGCCTTCAGAGTCCCCTAGTCCCCTCAGCCCTCCAGCCACCCAGGGCTGTCCAAGGCTCAGGTAGGCAGGGCCAGCTGAGGCTTGTGCTGCCGGCAGTAGCAGCAACAGAGGTGTGATGGAGCATTGCTTTCCCCTGATTGCTGAGTTGCCTCCTGCCCCTGAGGGCTCCCAACTGTGAGAAGGGGCAGGCTGGGCTGAGGGACCTCCCTCCCCTCCAGTGCATGAATTTTCATGCCCCAGGGGAAGAGATTAAAGGCAGAAATTTAAGTAGTTGGCTCAAATAATTGTGGGTCTTGACATGTCTGAAAATTTGCAGGACATGTAGGCAGGCTTGAAATTCTGGCAGGAGTTGTTGCTGTAGTCTTGAGACAGAATTTGTTCTTGCTGGGAAACCTCACTATTTGTTCTTAAGGCCTTTCAAATGATTAAATGAAGCCTACCCACATTATCAAGTATAATCTCCTTTAGTTAAAATCAACTGACTGCAGATATTAACCACATCTATAAAATACTTTCACAGCAACACCTAGGTTACTGTTTGATTAAATAACTGAATACTATAGCCTATCCAAGTTAACACAGAAAAGTAATCAGCACAATATCTTATAGGGACATATAATTCTTAGCTTTATTTATTTATTTATTTTGCATTTCACCACTAAATAGACAAATTGTCCTTATTTTTTCTCTAAATCATTATGTAAATATTCTTTTGTATGTTTGTATTGGTTTTAGATAGATGAAAGGAAAAGAGATAGAAACATCAATGATGAGAGAGAGTCATTGATCCACTGTTTCCTGCACACTCCCTATGGGGGAATGATCCTGCAGGCCACACACCCCCAACCCTGCTCCGGCTTGTGCCCTGATTAGGAATCAAATCATGACCCCCTGGTTCATAGATCAATGCTCAACCACTGAATCAGACTGGCTGGATGAATATTTTTGTAATTGATTTTTTTACAGAGAGGAAAGTAGAGGGATAGATAGTTAGAGACATCTATGAGAGAGAGACATCAATCAGCTGCCTCCAGCAACCCCTCCCCCCCTCCACTGGGGATGTGCTCACAACCAAGGTACATGCCCTTGACCGGAATCAAACCTGGGACCTTCAAGTTTGCAGGCCAGCGCTCTATCCACTGAGCCAAACCGGTTTCGGCTGGATGAATATTCTTAATAGAGGTTAGATTTATTGTCTTTATCATTTTTCCTCTTGGTAGCTAACAAGATATTTTGTCTCTAACTTGCTAATCTAAAGTTACCTGCTTCTAACAATGATCATGTTTTTGCAAGATTTTGTTGGTTTCTTAGGGCACTTGAGGTATGTCTCTAAATTTGAGAAAACGGGTTACTAGTGCCTCATGGACAAGGGCTATTTTGAAATAGTTCATCTTGCTCTTATGAAACAGATAATTATCACAGAAGAAACTACATCCCTTTTCAAACAGATTTATTGTCTTTTCATTTTATTGATATTTTTGGGACTAGAGGTCCAACATAATTCATTGTAAAGATGTGATTTTGAACAACATGGTAGTGAACTATTCAACATTCTGTTCTGTTTACTCTACATTTGTAAGAAATGTTCTGTTCCTTTGATAATGGCAGTAGAAAAAGTAACTATTTATAATTTTACCTTGGTATGTTTTGTAAAACTTTTGATATCTTAAAGTCATTCTTTTGAGGATCATCTCATTTGGGGTTGTTGGTTGTCCAATACATCATGCCACTTAATATGGCTGAAGACAAAATTAAGTAATATCCAGCTTTTGATAGATACATGGAGAAATAATGATTTTTTAAAGATTAAAAACATATTTTTTTATTTTTATTGATTTATAGAAGAAGGGAGAGGGAGAGAGAGAGGGAAATATCAATATCAATGATAAGAAACAATATCAGCTACGTCCTAACCACCCCCCTACCCCCCCACCCCCCGCCGACTGGGGATCAAGCTCACAACCCGGACATTTGCCCTCCATGACAGGGAATCAAACCATGACCTCCTGGTTCATAGGTGGACACTCAACCAGTTACCCACACTGGCCAGGCAATATATATATATATATATATATATATATATATATATATATTTAATTTGCTTACATTGAATGAGCAATTTAAAACTCAAATCATTAAAAGATATAGCTGGTATTCCAAATTGGCATATCTTATCCCTTGCTTCTCCAAGATAATAAACTTCAAAATGGGCCAAAAATAATTTCTAGTAAGACTGATTAATGAAATTAATGAGATTAATGTGTGTGTGTGTGTGTGTGTGTGTGTGTGTAATAGAAAACATACATACAATAGGAATGTTGGAGATTATTAAGTACTTGCCTTCAGGAAGAATGTACCAAGTTGTCCCAAATATGTATAAGCTTTAAATTTTAGGACTTTTAGGGGAAAATCACTATTACTAATTCATTTTAATGCTTATAAGCCTTAAAATTGCAGGTACACAGCAGATATCTATTGTGATCAATTTGCTCTGATGGAATTATCCTGGAAAGTGCCCCCTTTCATGAATAATCAAAAAATCTAGTAACAATTTTTTTTGAAGTTGTTGAGCCATGCTCCAGTTTTTAAGTTAGTATTTAAGAAGATTATGCCAAAGGCTTTACTGAAGTTGCAAATGTAATGTTGTGGTAGTTTGACTCTATAGGACATCCTGAATCAATAGTGACCTTTAATAAAATTTTAAACTACCCGAGTAAGGGAACAGTTTTTACCTGGCAGTTGTTGGAAAGAAGGTACTTGGTTAAATTTGTACACTTTTTCTTTGGGTTATATATCTATCAGTGACACTGACATAACACAAATGGCTTTTTAACATGATGCATGATAGAGTAAAACTTTGTGTAATATGATTTCATCTGAGATCCTAATTTTAAAAAGAAAAAGGTTAGTCGATAAAAAATTTAGTTTTATCTTTAACATTTGTGGGAGGTAAAAAAAAAAAACAAAAAAAAAAAACAAAAAAAAACAAAAAAAAAACAACAAACTGAATACTTTCCTCCCATCTTCTAAGTTCTGGCTGAGCTGAGACAGATTAACAGGAGAAAATCATGTTTACAATACATGTAAAATCACATAGGCATGAAAATTCTAAAGAGAATGAATGAGGCAACCACTGGGTATATAAGACATTTTGAACAAATATGAAAGGGGGTAGAATGGGGTATTAGATTTCAGAAGTGAAAATGGGTAGTTTAGAGGTAGTTAAAGAAGAAGGAACACACCTGGCAGGAAAATGCTTGCTGGGCAACTCAGAAACAATGGTACACAGTGGGTATCTAGCTAACAGGCCCCTGCCTGAAGCCCTCTTGTTTACCATACTTAATTCAGATTAGGCTAAGGCAGCATCTTAAGATCTCTTTCTTGGGGTCTCTTTGTTTTTGTCTGATCATCTGTGAACTGCAACATCTTAGCCAGAACATAATTTAAATATATATAGTGATTAATAAAATTTGACATTCTGATAATAAAAGGATGGACAAGTTAAGAGAAAGGAATAAAAGAGGAGAAACCATATTTTTGAGTAGCGGAGAGACCGAAGCAAGATGGCGGCCCAGGAAGTCTCCTGGGCCGCCATCTCCTCAACAATTTGGAAATAAACAACAGATAAAACCAAAAGGGATCGCACCAGACCCACAGGAAAGCTGGCAAAATGGGAAGGCTACAACTAGACACAAAGCAGGACGTCGCTGCTGCCATGTGGAGTTTAAAACTACAGCGAAACTGAAACTGCTGCTGATGCCGGAAATGTGGGAAGCCAGACCTCGCCCCGCCCCGGGGCCCAGGGAGTGGGCCAGCCCTGCTGCCACTACAGGAGCTGATGGGGGCCTAAGCAGCCATCTCCGCTGCCGCTGCGCCTTCGCCGCGCCTTTGCCGCGCCTTTGCCGCGCCTTTGCCGCGCCTTTGGCTCCTGCCTGGACTAGAAGCCCGTGAGCGGGACCTCCCAGCCCACCCACAGTGCTAGAGAGGAGCTGGCGCAGCGTCTCCCCTCCCGCACAACCAGCTCGGCCCAGAAATGGGAAGGCTACAATTAGACACCAAGCAGGGTGCCGCAGCTGCCATGTGGAGTTTAAAACTACAGAGAGCGGAGGACTGAGAACGTGGGGCAGTTCTGTACCGTGCTGCCTTCCACTGGTTAAGACCTCCAAGAGCAAAGGCCTACCTAGATGAGGATGCCCCTACTGTCACCTGTAGAGGGGCAGCACTGAGCTGGCCAATATTTGTGGTGGTGGTGCTGCTTGTCCTGGCTCAGGGGAAGTGTTCCACTAAGTCTGAAAGACTAAGACATCGCGGGGACTCTCCGCCACCGCCCATGGCCTGCTCTGCCAGGCCTTCGCGTGCGCTGTGCTGGCGATGCGCCTTCCATTGGCAGACGCGGAGAATCCTCTCTCCGCTGCCACATGGCCACATGGCCAGGCCAAAGCATCAGACACTATCACCATGCGGATTTTAAAACTACAGGGGAAATTGAGCCACAGGAGCTACCATCGCTGCTGCACCCACCGCCGCCCCCATGAATGGGAATCCACCGAAATCAGGGCTACACACCGGGCTCATAGAGAGTGTGGCTTCAGAAATTAGCCTCTGCATCCACAGAAGCTCCACATTCACAACAAAGAGGACACCACTGAGGGCAGACTCTCCCCATGCAGCCATCACAGCCCGCCCACAATCTTCCCAGCCCACCCACCATGCTGGGAGGGAAATGGAGCGCGCTGGTGAGGAAATGGCACGGTGCCTTCCATTACCCACTCAGGCAAGCCCATCCTCCGATGCCACATGGCCAAGCCGAAGCTCTCACCACCACCGCCATATGAACTTTAAAACTACAGTGGTAATTGAACCACAGGAGCGACTGTCAATATTGCACCTGGCACGGCCACCCGCCACTGCCGCCGAGAATAAAGGAAATCCACCAAGAACAGAGCTCACCACGCCTTGGGCTCAGGGAGTGGGCGACCTCAGAACTTAGCCCCCATGTCTGCAGCTGCTCCGCTCCCACACCGAACGAGACACCTTTGAAGGTGGTCCCCCCGCCTGCAACCATCTCAGCCCAACTGCAGCTGTCCCAGCCTGCCCCCCATGCTAGCAAGGAGCTAGCGCAGCGCCTCCAATATGCGACCCCAACACCCTAGAGGGGCCGTGTGCCCCGGGTGAGCCGAGTGTCCCAGGGGGCCGAGAGCCCCGGGTGAGCCGAGTGTCCCAGGGGGCCGAGTGCCCCGGGTGAGCCGAGTGTCCCAGGGGGCCGAGTGCCCCGGGTGAGCCGAGTGTCCCAGGGGGCCGAGTGCCCCGGGTGAGCCGAGTGTCCCAGGGGGCCGAGTGCCCCGGGTGAGCCGAGTGTCCCAGGGGGCCGAGTGCCCCGGGTGAGCCGAGTGTCCCAGGGGGCCGAGTGCCCCGGGCGAGCCGTGTGTCCCAGGGGAAGCAGTGGGACCCAGGGGAAGGGGCGGTGAAAACCAGAGGAGGAGCGGACTCTATTCATATGGTCCTGAGATAGTCACCATAAAACAAGCAGACTGCCAAATGAGGAGCAGATTTTATTCATGGGGTCCTGAAATGGTCACCATAAAACAAGCAGATTGTCAAATGACAGGGGGGAGGGGAAGGAGACCTGGGGGGAGATAGGAGAACAATCGAGGGACTGGTATGCATGAACATAAGTACAACCAATGAACATAGAACTCTGGGGAGGGAGGGCATAAATGGGAGGTGAGGGGGGCAATGGTAAACTATGTACACAGAAAATACCTTAATAAAATAAAATTAAAAAAAAAACAACATATTTTTTATTTTACCCTTACAGCCCTATCACAACTGCTCTAACAATCAAATCAACTTAAGTCAGATAAACAATATACATTAAATTAATTCATATGTATGGAAAACTACATGTGTGAGTTAGATCCCCCATGTACATGGGAGGTCCAGAGGCAGAAAAGTAAAATGGGGTATCTCTGAAATTCTGAAGTAAGGATCAACTTGGGCCTTCAGATGGGAGCAGTGTCATTTACAGGACTATAAGAGCAGATGGTATCCTGCCTAAGAGATTAGTTATGAAAGTTATTTCTAGTGATAACTTTGGGGATGTAAAAATAATTTTCCTTCCACCATGTCGGTTATTCTAGTTGGGCTAACAATCTAATTAACAGAGAGAGTTTAGCAGGATAAAATGTCCAAAGTTTATTATATGAGTGTACATTCTGAGGTCCATGAGAATGTGACCCAAAATATATTGGGCAGTTGGGATAATATTCTGGACAAAGGAAAAGGGTTGGGGGCAGAGACTTGGGATTTAAAAAGGGAAGTAGTTAATTCATAACTAAACATGGTAAACAAATCCTTGCTGGGCAACCCTGAAACCAAGGGAAACAGAAGAAAAAAGGCTTTGCTAGATTTCTTCCTATATGTTCTATATGTGCTAAGTTATCATCTGTACAGATGTTCCCTTCCTTGAAGCAGAGTTTTATATCTGAATTTCTTGAGGCAGGAAGGGAGAGGGTCCGAGTTCTTTTAAGAGTTTCTTAATAACTAGCTGAAAATCTATGTTCCTGAAGGCACATTTTTGGGGTTGAAAAACTTTAGTCCATAAGATTTAAGATTTAAGATTTCATAAATCTTACGGGCAAGTTCCCCAATTTAAATTCTCTGAGGGATAGGTAAGAGTTTCTCTTGAGCTACAGGATCTTGATTGCCTTCTGCTCAAAATCATCCACACACCTGAACATCTTGGGGAAACCTGTTCTGAACCCCTCTATTCCATGCATGCCACCCCAAAATACGTGCTTATATTGCAGATTCAGAATCCAGGGTATTAATGACTGTGTGATAAGTGCAGATCTAGAAGTGGCAGTGGAATAATGAAATGACTTTCAGAAAATTGTACAACTGTAATTAGAAAAAGAAAAATGAAATCATCAACATGGGATCAGCCAGAGTTCCGTATGTTATTCGTGTATCTCTTTATAACCTTTCAGTGCACTACCTAGAAGAAGATTAATGCATTAAATATATATTTGTCTTAACAAATATAACAAAGAGAAATTTTCTCAAGCTTTTAGTTCAGACATACAATATTCTATAAAACAAGGAGGAAAGTAATTAATTTTCAATTCATTTGCAAAGCCTTTGTGTGGATAATGAGAAAAAAAGATTATTGCCAAGTTATGGACTTGATGTGCTATAATTAGAAATAGGGCCCAAATTAAGTTATTCATTCAACTAGAAATGTATTCAGGATCACAAAGCTTGGATGAGTGTATTTTCCTATGTTATGAAAATAAAGATTCCAGTAAGCTAGCTTCTACATTTAATATGAATGGAGACAAAATAAAATAACTCCAAATCACATAAAGGCTCCAGACATTTTCAAGGAGATAGGAAGGTGGGTTTGTTCATTTTCAGGCATACCATTTTATGGCATTGGGAGGAATCCAAATGAGTTTGCCTCATTCTTTGATATGGATTATGTTGACTGTTGTGCTGATTGCATTTTGATCTTTGCTGTATAAAATATATATTTTACACAGTAAATAATAAAACTATTCTGAATTGATATGTAGAATAGCAGTAATTTATGAAATTCTTGTTCTGCTTTATAATTCACTCTTATCTCCCAAGAAACTGGGCTTTTTTGAACTGCTCCCACAAAGAAGATATTGTCCACTATTTGATGTCACCTGGGACTTTCAAGTCACTGATGTTAAATTCACTCAGTTTTATGAGCTGAGGTGACATCATTCTGATATTTTTGCTGTGTGTTGCAGAGTTAAAATACAGCAAAATTATTGAGTGGTTGAGGTTATAGCCGTTATCTCCTTATTCACGACTCCTTTTTCCTTTGTCTATAGCATTCTAAGACTCCAAGGGCAGTATACCTACTGGGGAGTAGATATTTTGGGGCTTCAGATATTTTCATATAGTACTTCTAATGTACAGAGGAAAGCTTACTAAAGTAAGCTTAAAGTCCATTATTCCATGGTGTGGGTTTCACATAGCCATGGCCACATGGGCACAAGCTTGCTTTTTGAGTGAAATTTCCTGAAAAAATATCATTAAGGTAGTCTTACTTTGAAGTAACCCCAATTATTTGTATATTTCACTCTAATACTGGATAATTTACAAAATGTATAATTGAAACTTTTAGCATATAAGTTATAAGGTGAGATAAGACAGGCACTCCAAGAGGTATACTCATTGTTTTATTGGTGTGGGAGGTATAAGCACAGATCAGAACAGCAGCAATGTTATGCACTCCCAATAGCCAAACTTATGTATGGTCAAGCAAAGACTTTTACTATTTAGCATTAAAAATAATGCTTGTGTAGATTTGCAAAGTCAAAAAATGGGTTACAAGATGATTGCAAAGTTAAAAACCAGGGTGAATCTCGAAAAAATCCTATAGTAAGGTAAGTAACACAATATCTCCATTTCTTGAAGCCATAGGGAATCTTTGTTTTATGTAATACTCCACTGTTAATCATAACCAGAGTAAATGTAACTGCATTTGATAATGCTTTTGCTACTGTTTTGAGCAGTTGAAACATTTTGGCATATTTCCTATTCAATTTTGGTCCTTAAGGCATCTCCCATTCAGAGAGGTTTCTCCATGTTAATATTCATGCTGTTCTATTTGGCTTTCCCTTTTGCTTCAAGCAATGTCTTCTTAGTTGACATATTGAAAAGGGTGAATTGCCAAATCAGGCTTTGTATACTACTAAGAACTGGGGAAATATTTTTTTAAAATTATATGCATATAATGCATGTCATCAAAATCAGTGGTATTGTTAATGTGAATAAACTCACAACACAGTCACTTGAAGAGGGGAACTTCTTCCCTGCCCTTATGATCATCTCACAGAATAGAGAAACAAACAAAGATACACAGACCATCAACATCTGTAAAGTGAAAATTCCAAATTTATAATGGAATTAATGCTTTCAAAGCTATAAACATCAAAAACGGCTGCATCTGCTAATCCTCACCTTTGACAACAAGCTGTGTTGAAAGGCAGTCAGTTGGTATTGCAGGCAAGGACTATGGGCAGAGGGCTTGCAATTTGTTTACTGTTTTCTGGTGCACATCCATGGGCCATATGGTCAGGCTCTTCATGGAAACTAATTGTCCATAATTTTCTTTCAGCATGAGAATAGGGTAGTAAAAGGATTCAGAGCTGCAGAAAAACATCAACAAAATCTGATTATTATGAATGTTGTTTGAAGTTTGATATTATTACATATCTCATCTACTGTCTACACATATCTTAGAGTCAGGTTTGTATGCTCTTGTAATTAGTCAATCAGAGCTATTTTATGCTGTTGTTAAACAAAACTTATGGTTTCCAGAGAATTAAATTCTTTCCTTGCTTGTTGAGGTTCTTGAGGTACCACTGAAATGACTACTTTCAGAAGCCCAGTCCCCTTGGGAAAATGAAATATGTTAGAAGAATATTTGCATGGAGTTACATTCCTCAGTTTCCAATGTGCCATGTCCCTTAAACAAGTCCTAAAAGAGGTACAACTGTGGGTTCAGCAAAGCCAAAAGCAAGGCCAGTGTCCACAGCTTCCTTTTCATGTTGCATCTGGGTCCAGTTTAGCATTCAAGCGGATTAAAGTCCATTATTCCATGGTGTGGGTTTCACATAGCCATGGCCACATGGGCACAAGGGAGCACAACAGGAGAGCCAGCCCCATGCGAGAGTAAAATCCAAGACAAAACTCCTTTGTCTAGGAGTTTTAATATTCAGGTTTCTTACTCTTGCAGTGGCCAATTTAATTCTGGCTACTAATTTGTTCTCAGGAGTGATTGACAATCAAGTAAGCACCTTCAACATCACTCAGACCTCACTGGGCATGTGTCCAAGCCACCTTTGTCTAGTCCTTTCCCCATTGATCAATAGGAAACAGACTCGGGGGGTGTAAATTAGCAGAGCTGATTAAGGCATGCCTATATTGTCTAGTCTTCCCATTATTCCTTTCTTGTTGAATAGTAACCATATTGTTGTTATAATAGTGTCATTATGAGACTGGAAGTTTGTCCTGATTGAAAGTATTGCCAGCCACACAAGACAAGGGCCTGGGACATGCAATCTAAACCACCAGCAGCATGGTAAATGGAGAAGACAAACTTTTCCAGTCTCTTGGGATTGCAGGGCTCATTTATAGATTGAGTTTGGGGAAGAAAGTTTTAAGTTATTTTGAAAGAATTATGTTGGCTATAAACAAGGGAGAGGGAGAGAGGGTGAAGCAGAGAAAATTTTGGGATGGGTGAGTAGTCATAAGTATTTTATGCCTCTGGACTGGCTGTGGGCAATAGTCTAGAATGGTCACTGTGTAAGGAAGATGGGTTGCCTCTGGTTCTTGGCTTTTTCTGTTATATAAGAACTAAAATCATAGCCTGGAAGTTAAAGTTTCAGTATACAGTAAGCAATATGAGCAGTCTTCTGTTGAATTCTGCCTATAGATGTTAACAAACTAATTCTCCTTTTCTCTCCCTCCTACCCTCTGAACTGCTGTAATTTAATTTAGGACATCTTAGCATTTTTTTCTGGTTACTGTCTTTGTTATCAGGACCTCAGTGTCGAGTTTGTCTGCCCATATGTACTGGCCCAAAGAAATACACAAGCAGGAGTTTTCAGTATAAGAAGAAAAATAGTTTAATATTGAATTGGCCAATTTGGAGTACAGGGAGCTAATGCTTAAAGACCTAACTTCCTGATGCATATGGGTTACAGATTATGCAGGGCAAAATCAAGACACTGTAGGTTAGAGGTTTGTGATTGTGCTGGGAGCTGGTTGGTCAGAGGTGAGGTAAGGGTAATAAATCATTTCCTCCAGTCTAGAAGACTGCTCTGCGGTCTGTTCTTGTGTCTCTCCAGTCTCCTGGGAAAGTAGCCATAGGGTCTTTTCACCTTAGGGCTCAGGAGCTGAAACATAATATGAGTCAAGATGATATCTTTAGCCTACCAGAGGTCTGGACTATGTGACCATTAGTCTTCTGCTGCCTCGAGAGAGATGATTTCTAGAACTAGGATTTAAAGCCAAATGTAATCGAAGTCATAGGGAGGCTCAGTTTCATTTGCCCCAGAATGTAGGTTTTTCTCTCTACCTCATGGTGAGGACTAAGTAGCACAGATCCCTTTCTTTCCCAGGGCCAATGAAATGCAGCTTAGAAGAATAATCAAACTGACTATAATTGTTTCTCAACAACACAAAGAGTCAGAGTGTATGTATTTTTATCCACAGCAGATTTATGTATGCACATTGGTTTTCTTTTGATTATGTAATCATATGTTGCTAATATCACCAATTCAAAACTTCCACTTTTAATAACATGGATTCTAAAAATCCTTTCTAATTCAATAATGAAGTGGACATCATTATAATGGAAGTCAATTAGAAAAGTTAGGACAAAGTAAATATCAAAATAGTATGTGCTATGCACATGGTTTTAAAGGTATGTGTATATCTTGGAAGTCAAGTGCTTGAGTAACAAATGTGATGTCTTTTATCTTCAAAGATAATAGTGATCAACAGTCTAGGTTCTAAGCTTTGTTTTAGTCAGAAGAAAGATGGGACTGTATGCAAAATAATTTTCATTCCTCATGTCTTATGACCTGTGGCACACCATTGCAAGGCAGCCAATTAATGAGTAGTGCCTTGTATAATCAAATCTTGAAATGAAACCAACTGGCCTGTATGAGAATTTGCCCCATGATGTAGCTCTTTTTAATACCATGCTGTAAACAATACAGCAAATAAGTTCTAATTGGAAGAAGTCATAAAAATACATATTGTCCAAATGGCCTACAGTTATTGCTCATGCTATGATATCAGTTCTGAAATTCTGGTTCTAATGAGTGAAAAAATAAATGGGATTTTATGTTATAGGAGAGGCAAAGACTATTTGCTTAAAGTAAAATGAAAGGTCGAACAACTTGGTGGTGACATCCTTTATTTTTATGGTACTCAAGAAACTATTTTAACTGAAAATTATTAAATTGCCTTAAAATGGGTCTGACTTAATTGTCTATAAATACTAAGTATTGAATAGTTGTCTTTATATCTTATGACTTGAATAGCTTTAAGTTAAATGTACCTTAAACTCCGACTCCTTAGAAAGTCTATCGCCTTGTAATCACTGCTGACATTCTCTTTGAAAGACCACCTGCATTTGGTAATAGCAAGTGCTCCACAGTGAAAGGATGTGTGTATTCCCCCCCCCTTTATTTAACTTTGTCTTAAAAGGATTTGAATGATAATTTTAACAAGGAAGTTGTTACAACATATTTTGTGTCACCAGTCACATTTGTGTGCCATTTAAATTTGTGATGAAAAAAGAAAGTTGCATATACTTGGGTTTGGCTGAAAGATGATACTATGCTTATCCAGACCACTTAGGTTTGATAAGTGGAGCTTAATGACTCAATCTCACAAGAACAATTTCCCATGAGATTTTCAGATTGTACAGCTGTGCTTTTAACTGTGTATACTGTAGGAACTGCCTTGTTGGTCCACTTCATCTTGGGCTTACTTGGCATAAACATGTGATTTCTAGAACTTTATTCACTCACCACCTGTGATAAGAACATATCATTTTGCCAATACCTCATGTTGATAGTTAATAATTTATTAGTTAATACTTAACAGTTGATGCCTTTGTCAGAGAGGAAGAAGCATCCTTTACCTTTCAAGTTCTTCTATCTAGACTCATAATCAAATGAACAAAAGATAGATTGCCAGGAGAAAAAATAAAGTTGAATAATCAGTATACCTCCTGGATATAGGGGAGAGTCCCAGGAACACCGAATAACTCTGCTTACCCTCGCCTTTCAAAAAATATTTTTGATTTGAGACACACACACACACACACACACACACACACACACACACGAGGAAAACACTGATCTGCTGCCTCACGTAAACTCCCAGACCCCAGGGATCAAACCCACAACCTGGACATGCGCCCTGACTAGGAATTGAACCGGCAACCTTTTCCTTTAAGAGACAATTTTATTTTGGTTTAAGGGAGGTTGATTATGTCACCATATTTACTTTAGATGGTAGTTAGAATCCTTGAGAGCAAAAATCAAGATAGCAGTAGCAACCAAATATTTAGTAAAATGAGGGCTGTGTGTAAAATACTGTTACTACTTACTGGCAATACAGAAGGGATCCAAGTTTGCCACCCCTAAAATATGCCTCTTTTTGGATATTGATTATTTTGGGCTGGTTAATTTTAAGAAACAATAGACATGGGAGCCACTCTGACATCCAGGGTTCTATAGAGAAGGAAGCATTTAAATTTGCTTGACAACCTTACCCTTGTTAGTGATGTTTTCCTGGTAACTGCCCATAACTGACTACCACACCAGCATCTTCTTTTGTCTTTAGCTGAAGGTGGTATTTTAGATGATGGTTTCCACAGCTTTAGTGATGACTCAGTGTTCCTGGGTTTCTCCCATGCATCCGGGAGGTATACATGTTAATAAACCTTAATTTGTCTTTTGACTGCCAAGTCTGATTCTTGTTAATTTGATTAGACCAGACAGAAGAACTGTGAAAGGTGCTAGAAAATGTTCCCTCTCTGACAAGAGTTAGTTGCAATATTTGTGGGAGATTACTATAAATATTGAAATGTGGACTAATAGGCATGTAAAAATAATCACATAGAGGTTGGGGTTTAAAGTAGAACTTACAGCAGAAAGTCAGACTTATATAAGCAGCAACGAATGATGGGAGGGCATGACAGGCAGAGTTTCCAGCCCAGGAAGTGACTGGAGCAAATGGGAGGCTATTGAGAACTTCACCTGGAACCTCAAACAGGTGTTAATAAAGGTTGCTTCATGCTGACTTTGTTGTTAATTACATGTGTATATGCAAATCTATAAAAAAAACTATAGTTAATTGACTGCAGGATGGTATGATTATGATTTTTTCAGACAGCTGTTTTTAGGTGAGAATTATTATTTCAGGCAAATTTCTGTTCACATGACTACCTCCAATATATGAAAAGTGCACTCACATGTATTTTGAATTGTTTGCCTCCTGGTGGGAGCAGGAAGGGAGAGGAGAACTAAGCTATAACTGTGGTCAGCCCAGTCCCCTTGCTTTGTCTTCTCAAAACAGCTCCACTACCTATTCCCCAAGTCACTAGGAAGATGTAATAACGCACCTTACACAGCTCCTACTCATACCAAATATGTTCAAAACAGCATAAAAACACCAGACCTGCAAGTTCAAAGAAAAGGATTAAGGCATTGTGATGGGATTGCTCTAACTATGGACATGATACCTTCTTTCTCACCTCCTACTACCACCCTCCCTCCACAGGCATCATGTCCTCTTTGTTTTCCTCCGCCAACCTCTGCATTGCCACCTCTCCCTTGTAAATTTGACAGAAACACAGGGGCCTTAGCTCCTGTGGATCTTTAACAAAATATCACACAACAGAAAGTAACTCCATAGTCTCATTTTCATAACAGCAAATTTTTTTCTGGTCCCCTAAGTGTGATTGTGATCTGCCAGACTTGTGAGTTCAGAGAGCATCCTTCTTTTTGTTCATAGAAGCAGTGTCCTAGCTGCTAAGTGCACTAAGTGGACCACAAAGGCTGGGGGTAGGCAGGTGCTCTCTGCAGTGTTCAGTAATTAGAGATCTCCATCATTTGAATTGGACTGGCCTCTCTTTCATTCTTGACAATCTGAGCCATTTCAGCTGTGCTATGACATTGCATCAAAAGGTCATGTTCCTACTGCTAGAGTGAAAAGTGAAGAATGTAAGAATTCCGTTGGACAAAGGATCCAGAATTTGGTATTTTAAACTTTTGCCTAAAATTACCCAAGTGTTTATTCCATTATGTTTGGACCTTAGACTATAATATCTGGGAAAAGCAATAACACAAAAACAAAAATGGATTATTTATATCTGTATGGTATAAACAATGCCATTGACATCCTTTGTTACAACGAGGTTTAAAATGTGAAAAGAATTTAGTCCATGGAGAAAATCTCACAAAATGCAAGCTCTTAAGATGCAATGCTATTATATTTTGTATACTCTTTGTACTTGATAGGGAATAATGTTTTGGGTGCTGTGTGTTACTTTTTCATTCCTAGTCATCATATATCTACCAAAAAGAAGAGACATTGAAACAGCCCCTTTCTCTTTCCCTTTTGTGGCCTACTGTGTAGGTGATGGAAAATTTTTGCTCAACTCTTTTGCATTTGTCTCAAGATCTTTTTCCATTTTGATTTCAGCCATAAGGAGTGGTTGTTGAATGCTGATGAGGCACTGGGTAAAGCCTCCAGTTTTTGTTTTTGTTCTTTATTTGCTTTGTTATAGGTATTTTTGGTTGTTGTTTTTTTTTTGTTTTTTTTGTTTTTTTGTTTGGTTTTCATTTTGGCTAAATTGTTTCAGAAAGTTAGACACCTTTCTCTCTCTTAATTGGGAACCTCTAATGTCAGTGAAATTGTTTCCCACAGCTGTTTTTAAGATGTCCTTGTGACTGCCTGACCAGGTGAATAGGTAAATGTTTCAGTGATTTCTCATGAGAATAAATCACCTTGCTTGGACTGGGCTTAGAAAGAGAAGTGAATCAAATGCCACAGAATCTTAGCTGAAGCTATCTCCTAGCTTGGTGGAATGCCTCCTTTTTTGTGATGCAAATAGTAATTTATTTCTGCCCAAAAGCAGGTCAGCCACAAGGATTAGTTTGCTTCCAAGGTGGGGGAGCTACTTTAACTTGCCATTCTGCTTTTTTACAAGGTTCTTATTTACAACAGTTTCTTAATGAGTTATGTCAGAGTAGCTGCTGGTATGATTCTCTTGATAGCAGGGCCTGTGAAGCAGAATGGTTAATGGTGCTCACCTTGCTAATTCCAGTGGAGCACATTTCAGATCCACAATAGTGCCAAAGACATTATTCCAACCTCACAACAAATGGAACAGTGCCACCTTTTGGTCATGAAGTAGGAAAACAAATTTGGATGGCTAAGATTCTGCAAGTCAGAGAGGTGATTTCAAACTATTTGTTACTGATTTTGGTGATCATACAATCTACAAATAATAGTAACCTAATTATTTTCTGTTTTCTTCTTTTCCTCTTTGTGGCGGCCCCTATGATTTGATTGCATTAATTTTGTATAATAATTGTGTTTCAGGAGAAACTGAATCACAGTACATCTTAATTATGCTTTGCACAGGAATTAATTGCACATGCATTATGCAGTTAATCTGAAGAACACCGTGGTTACCACTGTACACATGGCAACTTGTTTATGCAGTGGTAATTAATCTGAGAAAATATTTGGGAAAATTTTTGAAAGAGGGAATCACCGAGCATTGCAGTACTTATTAAGGATTGTGAGTTGGAGATTGATTTTAATTTAACAAAATTATTTTGAGAACACCTTGTTCTTTCTCTACCTAGCTTTTCTCACCAAACAATGAAGTTTCAATGATTTGAATTAGAATCATTCATTTTGAAATTATTTCTCTTTAATACTTTTTTCTTAAATATGTATTTATTGATTTTAGAGAGAGAGGAAGAGAAAGAGAGAAAAACATTGATTGGTTACCTCCTGCTGGTACACCTGTCTGGGGACTGAACCTATAACCTGGGCATGTGCCCTGACCTGGAATTGAGCCAGTGACTTTCATGTGCACAGGACAATGCCCAACCAACTGAGCCACACTGGCTAGGGCTTTATTAGTTTTTTTTTTTTTTTCAGCAGGAAGAGGTACATTACACAAAATCAAGGTGATAGCAAGTTTTCAGAAAAGAAAACCCCAAGGTACATAGCAACAATTATCTATAAACAATTGATCCAATCTCTTACAGCATCTACAAGTCAGTGCAATGGTGATTGATGTCCAGAATCTGTGAAATCTGAATTCTAAAAGAATCATAAAAATGCATTTCCTTGCCATAACCGGTTTGGCTCAGTGGTAGGGCGTCGGTCTGTGGACTGAAAGGTCCCAGGTTCGATTCCGGTCAAGGGCATGTACATTGGTTGCGGGCACATCCCTGGTAGGGGATGTAGAAGAGGCAGCTGGTCGATGTTTCTCTCTCATTGACGTTTCTAGCTCTCTCTCTCTCTCCCTTTCTCTAAATATCAATAAAATATATTTAAAAATGCATTTCATGGGTAACTTCTAGGAGAATGTGGGGGATACAAAAGTAATACTTTTCTTCTCACCTTCTAAGTTATTCTATCTGGCTAACAATCAAATTAACAGACCCAGAATAACAGGAGAAAATAAAACTTTAATACATGCACAAGGGGAAGTCACATAAGCATGAACATTCCAAAGACAGTGAGGTAAAATTGGGTATATATATATATATATATATATATATATATATCCATATCTATCTACTATATAATCATTTTGACAAAGTAGGAAAGGGATGAGATGGGATCTGAGATTTCAAAATAAGCAGGCAATTTATAGGTGGTTGAGGAAAAGTGGAACAAGCATAGCAGGGAAATTTTTGCTAGGCAACCCAGAAACAATGACAAATGAGAAATCTAATCAACATGACCCTGTTAGCCACCCTCCCACCCACCATACTCAATTCAAATTTGGCTAAGATGAAAACCCCAAGAGTCCCTTCCTGAAGCTGGCCCTCATCTGAATCTCTTAGACAGGAAAGGAAGCAGAAACAAAAGTTCTCTCTGAGTCCCCTGTTTTCCAACAACCAGTCTAAAATCAACATTCTCAAAGACAGTCTTAGTGTGGCAAAACTCCTTGCCCTTAAAGAACAAAGGATTTTTAAAATATGTTTTAAACTCACAATCCCCCAAACTAAATTTCCTTCTCCCAAAATTCTCCCCCAATATTTCCTTATATGAGTTAACTGCATAAAGAAGTTTCTGTGCATACTGAAATATTTTCAGGAGAGTTTTAAGCCTGTATTAAGTGAGAAATTTAATCTGCATATTAGTGGTCAATTATTGAAGACTAGAGGCCCAGCACACTAGGAAGCGCCCCCCGCGGGGGGCTGGGACCTGCACCTGACCTGCATAGCACCAGCTGCTGGCCCTTGCATTGTGTCCATTGGGATGGGGGCAGGCGCTCCTGTGTGTTGTGTCTTGGCTCCTGCCTGCCCCAGCCTCTCCATGTGTTGTGTCTACTCTGGTTCGCCCCAGCCCCAGGTTCCCAGGGGCTGCTGGGGCTGGGGGCAGCACGCAATCCCCTCCCACCCATCTGTGCACTCAGCTCCTCCTGAGTGCTCTTGATGCCCCACTAATTAGCATATTTCCTGTTTAGATAGGTAGATAGATAGATAGATGATAAATAGATAGATAGATGATAGATAGATAGATAGATAGATAGATAGATAGATAGATAGATAGATAATACATGTAGATAGTTTCTCTTAACATGAAGGAAGGAGTAGAGAAACTTTGGCTTATCAGCAAACTTGGTAAAAATATATTAAAATTAAACTGTTGGGCCTCCTAGGTATTAGGTCTGATCAAAGAATTGAATCAATACCTTGGTCTGATGAAATAATTGAATCAATCAATACCTTTAGCAATTTGTAAGGACATTTTCTTTATTTTTAAAAATGTATTAGAATTCTTCACTCTTAAAAACCTTAATTTTTCAATGATAACCAAAAAGTAAACAGCCAACACTTTAAACACACTCTTACTTTCAAGAAAATATACATTCAACAAAGTACAAGAGACCTTCTGTAATAAAAACTAAGAGCAGGTGAATTAAAACGTGTCTAGCAATTAATGCTTCAGTACTACATGCTATTTTAAAATATTTAGATGTATATTATTTAACTCAACAATGCTCCAAAGTCTTTAAGTTAATAAAGACTTTGGGAAATTATGTATAGGCATATAAGGCTGGAGAAAAGGCAGGGGAAGAGGGAACAGGCCCCCAACCTATTCCCAGGCCTCTACCTGCTTGGATTCAAGACTGCCACATTTTTCCTCAGAGATAGCATGCTAAGGTTTGGGCACTAATAAGCTCAGCTTCTGATAATAGCCAGACTGTTAAATAAGCATTGGCAGTTTTAGTGAAGAACCCATTCTTTGGGAGGGGGGGAGGGGGATAAGAAGGCACTGAGGTGAGAGCAGTTTTTTAAGCACTAAAGGGGTGTGAATGTTGGCCTTGGGATCTAAAGGCTCAGTGAGGGGTCCCTTCGCCATGTCATGTCACAGAGGAGCTTTGCAAGAAGACTAAAGTTGTGAACCTGGAGGTGAGAGTACCTAGTGAGCCTGAGAAAGGGGAAAATTTCTTATTCAGATGAGGGAATAGTCATGGAGGAGATAAAGAGATAAGGTGTTTACTGTCCAAGGAATGGCTCAGCCTTGTGGAGTGAGAGAGTAAAACTGAGGTAGGTGACTGTGGTTTGGGATAACTGGGCTTTATGAGGGGATACATGGTAGCCCCAGCCAGGCACCTAGGTAGAATGAGAAAAGAGTGAATGGGGCATTTAGTGAGCTGCAGTGTAGAAGTGAGGTGGCTAATGGCTGTGAGACTGACCTGTCAACCCCCATAGTAGAGACTGAGGAGTGGACAAGAGTCTCAACGAATTCGAAGAGGGCAGAATAAGTGGCCCTAGTGTCAATCAGAAAGGAGATCAGCTAACCTGCCACCACAGTTATTACATGAGGCTCTGTCCTGGTGATGTAAGTCTTTGGGGCCCTGTCAGGGCCTGGCAGCTTCTTTGGTGGCCAGTTCCAGGAGGTCCAAACTGGATCCAGAGGGCAGCATTGCTGGACTGGCTGAGGTACAACCCAGAGGAGCCAGACTATAATCTGATTTCCAGTTGCCTTTTCTTCTGCACCTTGAGCAGGGCCCAGGCAGGAGTCTTGGGTTTGAGCATAACTTGACTTAGTATCCTTTCTTGTTACATTTGAAGCATGGCCCCTGAGGAAGCTTAGCCCCTGACTTACCCATGGTTTGTGGACCAGCACTTCATTTGGAGTTAATGAGAGTGGTGGCTAGGAACTGGAAGGTCTTCTGGGCCTCAGCCTTGGCCTGATCTTGTCTTTGTATTTGGATTTAGATCTCCTTATCTCTGTTATTAAAAACCTTAAAGGTCAGGTTAACAAGGTCTTTTTGATGGGTTTGTGGACCTCTGTCTATTTTTGAAAATTATTGTGTGTGAGGGGCTCACTGGGATATAAAATGGGTATTCTGGAGAAGAACTCTCTCTCTGGAGATTGGGTCTAAGGTGGTCAATTTTTGTAAGGCCTCCATGAGGAGGAAGAGAGCTGGGTTTTTGCCAGGGCCTTGAATGATTTCATTAAGTTTTTCAAATTCCTTTGTAAAGGTGATAAGGTCAGAGGAAAAAGGTCTGAGATACTCTAAATCTGTGCAAGTATGGACATAGAGAATGGGACGCGGACTCAGTCCCTGCTACCTTCCTCAGGGATGGAATTGGCACAGGAATAGAAGCAGCTGTTGAGGAGGGTGGTCTTTGGGTGGCCTGAGAGCAAGTGTTATGTGGGAAAAGGCTGTTTTGGAGCTTACATTTTTGGGACTTGGTCTGTCAGGGTCTGGGGAGAAGGTGGTTGCTAGTTAAGAGGATCTGGGATTTGGGAATCTGCTGCAGATGAGGGAGGGAATGTGTAAGTGGGTGGAGGTTGGTGGTCTGCTGTGTCAAAAGTAGATTCAGAATCAGAAGTGTTAGGGACATGATGTTTTGTGTGAAGGAGAAATTTTTGATGCTAGAGCAGGACTGAGAAAGATGATTGGGACTGAAGGGTGAAAAAGGCCTGGATGTAGGTAATCTCTGACCATTTTCCATTGCAGTGACAGCAATTACTTAAATTGTGCAATGTATTAAAATTAAAAGTGCCTTTTTCAGTCCATTGAGACTTATTATCTAGTTTATGTTGTGGCCAAACAGTGTTACAAAATAAAGTGAGGTGGTTGGGCATGATTTCTCCCGTGAGTGTGCAGAGTGTGGTGTGGCCCATGAGAGAGGAAGGGTGAGTGACAGACCACAAATCCAAAGGTGACTGTTTACCAAAGGCATCCCTGCTGCTAAACCAATCACTGTGAGAAATGAGAGGTGACCCTTTGGACTGGGCATCCCCAATCCAGAAGGACTCAAAGACAAACTGCTGAGGAGTCTTCTGGCCTAGTGCTAGGACTTTTGAGATGAGAGACTTTTGAGAAGGCAGTAAGAGAAAATGAGCAGAAGCCTCGAGATGATGGAAATTGTAGAATGGCACTCACCTAGAAAAGATTGGCCAGTATGGGATGGAGAGTCAGCAATGGAGGAGATATTACTGGTCTAGTGTCCTCCTTGGCTGGCTGACTGGGGGTCAGGGTGGGTGGAGGTGTGGAGATAGTGAGGGGGGGCCAATTGGGGCAGCAATTGAGTCACCTAAGTAGGATTCAGAGGTAAGCCCAGTACAAGCTGTCACTGCCTACTTCTCTACCAATAGCAAACTAGGGGTGACTGAAGCCAGGACAATTGCTCCTTTTCCTCAGATTGGGAGGACCTGTAAGAGAGGGAGGCCTGATTGAGCCTGGCAACTGAGTATGATTCAGAGCTGAGCCCAGGATGAACTGCCTCTTCCTACTGCTCTCTAAGTAGCAAAGTCCTCAAGACTGAAGCCTGAACGATGACTCCCTAATCCCATGGAACCCTTCCGGGGTTTAAATACCAAATGTTAGGATCGCCAAAGTAGGAAAGCACAAGGTCAGAGTGGTGAGGGGTCATTAATTTATTTGATCATCCGCACAGCAGGTGGCTGAGCCTTGATGGTTGCAGCACCCAGTGAAGGGAGCTAGCGGCTTTTAAAGGACTTTTGGTGGCCTTTTCTGGGCAGAGACTTCTTTGTATACTCAGAGGGGAGTTGCAGCAAGTGAAATGTGGTCTCAGCAAAGGGAATGTCCATAGTGAAATGGCCTGAAAAACAAGTTCCCAGGGGAGAGGTATTGATTCAATTCTTTGATCAGACCTAACACTAGGCAGTGAAAGTTGATGTTTATTCAATTGGATATAGGATTACCCTTTCCAGTGTGAGACAGAATCAAGACAGTTTGGGGGCCAAAAAGCATTTAATCAGATGCATTCTTTGGCCTTGATACAGCAATGAGGACCCCTGGGCTGGCTCCTGGAGCTTTTCCACACAGGCCCTGTGTTTTGGTTGTAATCCTTTCAAAGTTTGAAAAAGGGAAGAATGTTTGTTTTGCTTTTTTTCTTTATAAACAATCAATACTATGTAATATAGCATGTTTCCTGTTCTGCCTTAGCTGCTAGAAAACAGGGAATTTCAGTCATAAACCATAGTGACTAGCATATATCAGGTATGTAAGAACATTTAGTTTCTCTAAATATTTTAAAATATCTCTCTTCTCTTTTTAGCTTTAATTATCACTAATTACATTAAGTCTTATTTTTATAGTGTCTTAGGTCAGTCTACTATAACAAAATACCATAACCTGGTATCTGAAACATTTACTTCTCACATTTGTGGGGCCTGAGAAGTCTAAGTTCAAAGTGCTACCAAGGTGCAGTTTTTTTTGTGTGAGAGCTATTGGTTTGGATTGTGGAGGGCCACTATCTCACTGAGGGCTCACATGACCCCTTCTTTGTTTGAGAGAGAGAACATGCTCTTTATGTCTTTTTACAAGGACATGAGTCTTAATCATGAGACCTCCACCTTCATGAACTCATCTAACCCTAATTACTTCCCAAATGCCCTATCTCCAATACCATTACATTTGGGATTAGGACTTTAATATATGAATTTTGCAGGGACATAAGCATTCAGCCAATAACAAATAACTCTTTCAGATCTTTAGGAAAAAAAATGGGGATTAACTACAACATTTTAAATATCACATCTATAAAACAGGATTAGGTACCATATAGAATAGAATCATATTTAAGGACTTTACCTTCAAAGGGTTTTTATTTGTCATTAAAAACAAATGGAAATAAGTATTTAAATTTACTTTGTGAATTAAATTTATTTTACAAAATTAACATTTTAAATCATACATAATATCTATAATATTTAAACCAATGAAACATTTCAAATGGAATTTTTATCTTCTGCTTTCCTAAAATATGTTCAATTTAATATGTTCAGATATACACTGTTTCCTCAAAAATAAGACAGTGTCTTATATTAATTTTTAATCCCAAACATGTGTTAGGTCTTATTTTTAGGGGATGTCTTATTTTCCCATGAAGAAGAATACGATAAACATTTATTGTAAAATGAAAATAAAGGAAATTTATTACCTGTATATAGTACAGTAGTACGGTAGTTGTCAACACAAACCAGACAAACTGTAAATCCTACAGTATCAAGAATTTACTCATTTATTCAATGACAATAATGCCATCATCTTCTGGAACATCATCATAATAATCCAATTTCTGAATTTCCTGGTGAATTTCTTGTGACTCCATTTGTTTAAGAATCAGTGGACCAAATCTCTCATGTTTAGCAATAGCACTGTCTTTAAATGAGTACTTCTTGTCAAGGTAGCCTGCTTGCAGTGCATTTGCAATGCAACTGTCAGTGATTTTCTCCCATGAATTCTTCACCCAAGTCACAACTTCTTGCAGTTTAGGTTTCACAAAGTTTCCACACTGATTTCTCTCCATTCTATTTTCAATGTAGTCATTAATTTCCATGTGCAAATAGTCTTTGAATGGCTTCTTTATTGCAGTATCAAGAGTCTGGAGATAAGCCACCTTTCCTGCAGGAATCATTATCTGATCTATTTTTTCTTTCATGAAGAAATGTTTTCACGTCTTTAGCGTGGTGAGTGCTGGCTGCATCCCAGACTAGCAGACCTCTTTGGCTCCCTCACATAAAAAGCGGCAGCATTAAATCGACCCACTTCCTTATAACTGCTTGTGTGGCCCAGGCTTTTTAAGTTTCAAGAATAAAAATTCCCAAAACACGTTTAATCTTTTCCTTCTTGCCCGTAGAAATGATTAAAGGTGGGATTTTAGTGGCATCCAGATGAATTGCCAAAATACAGGAAACATGTGCACTTTCATAAGTAGTGGAGAGAATATACACTAAAGAGTCACCCTGCTGTTCAATTGTTTTTTGAGATGATTGGCCCATAAACAATGCAGTTTTATCCATAGCAATCATGTTGGAAAGATTGTATTTAGAAAAGTCATCATCATCAAAAAAGGAATTGAATGCAAGTGCTCTCTTAATAACTTAAGTATCTTCCAACCTAAACAATGTTGTAGATCTTCTTAAAGACAGTTCACTTTGTTGAGGGAAATTATCCAGACAGTGTTGTGATGCTTTGAAGTCTTCAGGGGCTATGTCAAACTGTGGTGCCATTGCAAGGGCAAATTCTTGAATCTGAGCCCTATTCACAGCCAAAGCTTTGCTGTTCTGTCAACACCCCATTCACAGATCAGGTCTTCCAGCTCAGAAAACAATGGTTGCTGACCTGATCCACACTTGCGCTTTTTAGCATTTCCCTTGTCCACTTGTTCAATGAGGTTACCATACTCTGCTCGCCATTTTTGACCAATCAGATACTCAACATCTTCTCTTTGCAGAAAGCAGTAAGATTTTGGCCCCAAGAGTCTTCCACAATTCCTTTCTTGTACTTCACGGAGTAGTTTTATCTTTTTGGGCTCATTGCTAGGGGTAAAAAAAAAAGGGGGGGGGGAATTAGGATATCAATGTGGGGGGAGGGGGATCACTTAAAATGACACAGGGGGGACTCGAGGGGGGGGAATCAAAATGACACAGGTGAATCAGAGGAAGGATTACCATTTTAGTAACCCCTTTTGATCCTCCTGTGTCATTTTGATTGCCTTCTCTGATCTTCTTGTGTCATTTTATGTGATCCCCCTCCCTCCACCCTTGTGCCACTGATCACCTTCACCAGACATCCCCCCTTTCCCTTTATCAGACATTTACCCCCTGGGGCCTGCCTGGGAACTGTCACTGGGCTTGCTGGGGCCTGGATCTAGGCTGGAGCAGGGTCTGCCACTGACTGAGAACCTTCAGTCATCATGAAGGCGGCCAGGAGCATCAGGTAGTGTCACCAGAGCAGATCAGCACTCACCACCTTCGCAGTGTCCCGTTCACTCTAATCCTCCTGTTCTTCTACAAGCATCTGGGAAAGTCTCCTCCTCTCTCCCTCCCTGTGTTCACTGCTCACTCAGACCTCTGCTCCGCCTCCACACAGCAGTGACCTCAGGACTCCACATAATGTCACTGGTTGCTAGACACCAGTCTGGGAGGGCCCTAGCGACCAGTTTATGGTAAATTAATTTTCATTCTGAGACAGAGCCTGGGGGCCTTATTTTCGGGGGGATGCATTATATTTCACTCAGAAGGAAACCTGTAAGTAGATCTTATTTTCGGAGGATGTTTTATTTTCGAGGAAACATGGTAGCAGTGTTCTTATTATTGCTGGAAATGGAATATATGTAATTTTCTCTTCTACCTCGATTGAAAATACTACAAGCTTTGCCCATTCGTTATCTTAATGTAGTTGTAACAGAACTGTTATATTTTATATACTTTGTGCGTAGACATATTTTCTTGAATGATATATCAAAGGTAATGAATTTTTAATCTATGGAAGTGTACCAAGTGAGGGAAATTCTAAAGATCATATATATATATATATATATATATATATATATATATATATTATACTTCTCTTTGATTCAACATATATTTAATTAAATATAATATTCTACTCAAAGAATTTGTCGCAATTGAGAAGCACTAAGATTTGAGTTATGCTTTTTTTTTGTTATATTCTTGTGATTTTATTTTTTCCTGTGTATGTTTTTTCTTTCTTTCTCAAAAACTTACTTCAAAGCCTTCTTAAAAGTCTCCTTTACTGCTTCTTTATGTATCTTAAACAAAGAGAATATCATTTTCTGAATATGCTGGGCTCCTAGGAAATATTACTGGTGAACCAAAGAAAAATCAATAGCTTTCTCTTTCATCAGCATTATCAAGCCCCGTTCAAGCAGATACCTTTATCACAGAAAAGAATCTGTGATAAAGGTATCTGCTAAGCCAACCTTTAGACTTTTTTTTTTTTGGTCTGGTTCACACCTCTCAGATTTCAAGGGACAAAACAGAAACCAAATCTCCCTCTGCTGTTATCTTATTTCCTCTTCTTGAGTCATGGCTTCTGCCACCTTTGGATAAAGATGTGATGAGCCATAAAATACATGTCTGCTACATGGCTCACAAGATAGGTTCAGCACAAGGTCAGAAATCTGCCAAATCTTCTCAATTCCAAACTAACTCTCATAATTAGCCTGACCTAGTACTTGACTAAAGATGACCCCCCCCTTCCTAAAATAGACTCCGCTAGCTAATGAAATGTAAAATGTGATATTATTTTATAGACTTTTATACATTGAGTTTGGTATGTTTAAAGTTTTAGAAGTACTTAGAGAACACAGCAAAGTGAAATAAAACTGTCAGTGGAGAATGAGTACTTGGTTCATAGAGGATGAATGTAGGAACGTGTGCTGTGGGAGTTCTTTAAGAAGTTAAGATATGTGTGGGCTCAGGCCCTGGGTAAGGTGGTCAAAAAGGGAAGAGCAGAAAGAAAGTTTTGCAAAACAACTGAGTCTTTTTAATAATTTTGCCTAAGACCAAATTTGTTCTATGCCTATCAGTAAATCATTAATGAAGCACTGACTCTTAGAAAACTATAAGCAGAAAGTGAATAGCAGGCAACTGTGGGAGACATTTTGGGATCCCTAAACTTCTTAAATGACCTGAAAGTTGCCTGATATATTTCCAGAGAATACTAACATGAGGGCTGAAAGAATTTAGCTAACTTCGTTCTTTCTTCCACTACATATATTTAAATAGGGAAAATGACATTATGTTCTTTTGTTTTAAAATGTCCTTTTCTCCAGGATAATGAATACATATGGCATGCATTATACTAGTCAAAAAGTTATATGACAACAAATAATTCTCCAATATTTAATCACCATATTTTAGTCCCCTGTTCCCCAGAGAAAAAGTTCTATTTCTTGAATATTCTTCCTGAGACATTATTTGAATATACAATATTATCTATGTTTGTATCTTCATTTGTTTTAACAATAATGGGAGCACATTTCTACAACTCTGTTCTGAATTTTCTGTTTTCAGTTAAAAATGTATCTTGATCCAGGAGGATCACAGCTGGGACAAGGAAGTATAATTATATAGAGGTTACCACCCAGCTCCCCTTTTGTATGACACAAAATTAAGCCACTGCTCCTTTGTGTGAAAAATTAAATACACATTTCTGGCTGGTGAGGGAACCAAAGGAAGGGACCATCACTTCTTCCTCCTGGGAGAGGTGTAGAAAATAAAACAAACAGCTTGTCTATACAAAAAGAAATTGACAGCCAGTTTAAAATGGAATTTCCATGGCCTAGAGCAAAGAATAACCTTACATGATATTATTGTACAAGGTCATTATAATTTTTGCCAGATTTAGGTTATCCCCAGTACCTACAGGGTATCAATAAACATCATTATATATATATATATATATATATATATATATATATATATATATATAGTTGATGCTCGGAGACAAAGGTAACAAAGCTCTAGATATTTAAGAATTACAACAGCATATTGTATAATTACCCCAACAAACATACAAACCAATCCTTTGAATGTCTGACAGCAATTTAAAAACAACGTGAAAGGACTTCATGCCTTCCACTATGCAGAGGGCCCCCTGAGAAGGCACCAGAGCATTCTATATTGGCCTGTCTTGCCCTTTCGGCCAAAAATGAACCTCTTCTCGTGGTCCAGGTGCCCATAACTGTTGCCTGACCTTTCAGTTCATGCTGAGGCTGAAGCAACAAGGCGGCTGGCACCATGGATCTATCACCCGCCCAGTGGGGGGAGCTGGGCCCTCTCTGGAGAAGAAACATGGAGTCCCAAAAATATGAGATCAACACCTGGGCCTCACCAGCAGGTGAGGGGTTCCTGAGGGAGGTGCTGGGTGTGGAGCCCATGGGGGCATAGGTCATCAAGGAGAAAGAACTAAACCTCACATCACCCTGCTTGGCCCCTGGTGATGGCTGGTTAGCCAGAGACGGGTAAGATTCCTCAGGGAAGGAACAACCTAAGACAAGCACAGTCACAGAGGGGCCTTCAGGAAAGAATCGGGGGTGAACAGATGTGGGGCACAGACCCTTACCACCCCTCCTGCAAGATGGCAGGCATCTGAACCTTCTCCCATTCTGAGGGAGGACTCCTGCCCCCATGGCTGCCTCGCTTCCCATGCACAGCTCAAATTGGGACCCAGATAACAGACAGAGACTTGGCTGACAGCAGCTGCCCTCTCACTGCAACAAGACTTGTTTGAGAGGCCTTGTACCCATGGTGTGGGCAAGTGGATTTTTAATATCCAAGTCCAGCCTAGTAGCAGGAATACTCAGGCCCTTCTCAAGAAGGCTAATAATCAATCCACTAATACACACATGGTAAATAAGATAGTTGCTAGAGTGTTGAGTTTGGCAGATGAATAGTAGCCGGTTTCTCAGAGAAAATCAATGTGGCTAATGCAAATAAATTAATATTCTAGAAAAACTGAGTGTACTGTACAAAAAGCTGTTCCTATAGTATTAACAAAATTCTTATTGGTAGAGCGTCTCATAGAAAAATTGCACAACATGTTATGAACCTGAAGCAGTCATAGTGTAGCACAAATAATTAAAATGTAAAAGCTATCAAGACTACAGTATAAAATTTCCAAAAGTCTCCTATTATTTAAAGTAAAAAAGGGGGTGACAGTGGAAGAATATCATGTAAGGAAAAATATCCTGAGAATAATTTACATCTAAAAAATGTTTTTGTATTTTAGAAAATTAACGTTTATTCGAAATACTAACAGCAAGATACCCATAAAAATACACACATGGTGTTAAAATAAGCCAGAGAAACATTATTTGGGGGGAAAATGAAAAAGAATCCCAAGTCAAATTTAAAGAAATTATCCCTTTATTAACTTTTGGTTGAGAATATGTTTGTATGTTTTCAGAAAACAACTCCTAGACCATCTGGAATTAGGTAACAGAGAGGAATAGACAGAAGTGCTCCAGCCATGAAGACAGAAGAGACACAATTCAGAGATGGAAAATGCTGATGACGCCTCACCATACCAGCAGACAGCAGCTGCGTGTTGCTGAAGGATTCCCAGGACCAAACCAGAGACAGTTGGATCTGCATTAGCATCATTTGTCCACCAACCAGATCTGAAATATCATGGCTGACTGGTACACCTAAGGAAGTAGTTGACATTGAAATTGGGACTCAAAAGAACTGTTGGCCCAGAAAGGAACTCACTACAGACTGATTCATTTGCCTCTCAGCATAATCATTAAGGCTTGTCGCAATTTAGGTTCTTAAAAGGGTATTTCTTGGATCACATGATCTCACACATCTAGAGGAAATAATGAACAACATGGACTGGTGAACAAAAACAGACCCAGAGAAAGAGAAGCAGCGATCAGACTCTCAAACTTCAGAGGGAAAATAGGGGAAGGTGGGGGTAAAGGGAAGAGATCAACCAAAGACTTGTTTGCATGCACCTGGGCCTAACTGGTGGCCATGGACAACAGGGGGGTGGGTGGGGAAATATGTAGGGAGGTGTTTGGGATGGGAATGGGGGGAAAAGACAATTATGTGATTCCATAATCAATAAAAATAAATTTAAAAAATTTATCTTGAATATCATTCCATTTGGGTCTAACTAAAGCTTTATATTCTTATTAGCAACTGCAGGATATTCCAACTTATAGATGTTTCATGATTTATGTAACCATCACCTATTGAGGGACATAATGTTTTTAATTTTTCTGAAGTACAGAAAAATTGGCAATGAATATTCTTATGCATCTGTCTTTGTGGGCATATGCAAATATATCTCTAGATAAATTCCTAGAAATGGAGTGGTTGCAAAGGCCATGTGCATTTTAAATTTCAATACATATAAATCTCAATTAGGTTCCAAATCTACACTAATAAAAGAGAAAGATGCAAATTGACCATACCTTTGTGACATCCACCAGCCAATGAGGAGTAAGTATGCAAATTAACCCAACCAAAAAATGGTGGGTTAATTTGCATATGCAGGCTCAGTGCAGCAGTGCACAGGGCAGGGCTTGCATCATCATCCTGGTGATGATGCAGGTGTTTCACACCGCTCCAACCCCTCTGGGCCTCTGAGCAGTGTAGGAAAGTGGAAAGGCAGCTCCGGGCCAGAGCAAAGGCAGACAGGTGGCTCCAGGGTGTCAGCAGCCATACGAAGGAATGCCCATTTTTGCACAAATCTTTGTGCATCGAGCATCTAGTATTAAATTATATGGGAGACTCAAACACTGAAGGATGACTGCAAAAATCTGTTAATTTAAGGTCAAATCTGATTCATATTTCTTAGCCAACTAATTATTGAGCATCTATTATATCCCAGACACCAGAGACACAGCAAAGTCTTCCTCTCAGTTACATTCCAGTACGGAGCTTACATGGATAATATGGAGGTAAGCTTATAAACTTTCTCTCATTTATTTGGGCACAGACTTACAAAAGATAGATCTTGCTTCCTGCATTGCTATTGTTTTGCATTTCCCTTTTCCCTAGTTGTACTATTGTTAAAGGAATTACTCTTGAGGCTACAGGAGGATATCCAGAAAATCCTCACAGACATCCTCATAAATGTCCCACTCTTCCATCAAGTGGAACCCCCATAGCACTAGCAATAAAAAGCAATAGTGATCTTGGTTGGAGGAATCAAGATGGTAGCATAGGTAAACACCACAACTGCATCAAAATTCAACTAAAATACAAAACAACTATCATCCAGAACTGCAGGAAATTTGGCTGAGTGGAAGTACTACAACAAGAGAAGTAAAGAAGAAAATGCATTGAGACTCATAGGAGGTGTGGAGGCTCAGAATGGGCTGGTCTGGCTCCCATGTGTACTGCTCTTTTTAAAAAATATTTTATTGATTTCTTACAGAGAGGAAGAGAGAGGGACAGAGATTCAGTAACATTGATGAGAGAGAATCATAGATCAGCTGCCTCTTGCACACCCCCTACTGGGGATGTGCCTTCAACCAAGGCACATGCCTTTGACTGGAATTGAACACGGAACCTTTCAGTTCACAGTCCGATGCTCTATCCACTGAGCCAAAATGGTTTCGGCGGTACTGCTTTTTTAATCAGGAAAGAGATAGCCTCTTTGGAGACCATATGGAGGAGCAAGGAGTCCCAGACCCTCACCATACTCTCCCAACCCAGGGTCACAGAGCTGGGGAAAGAAGCCCCTAAAGGCAGTCATAACTACAGACTGTAAAAAAACAGTGTGGATTGGGGCTGAGTGGTTCACTGTCTGTTGGAGACACAGCTGCTCCTCTTAAAAGGACAGCAACATGAACTGAATTTACAAGCTCTCACTTTGTCTGAGCTCCAGTGGCAGGCTAGGCTCTGGGGCCCCAGACACACATGGGGAGAAACTGGACTGTCTGGCATTGGGTCAGGAACATGGGGGCAGCTCTCTTCCAGAAGGAGATGCTTGCAGTGGTCATTGTTCCCATGCTGGGATCACCCCTTTGAGGGCTTACTGGCAACCATTGCTGTTTGCTCCTCCTGGTGATTCTCTGAGACCCCACCCCAACCAATTTACAACCCCACTCAAGCAAAGTGCAGTGGCTTTTGCATATTAATAGCCTGTTCTTTCTTAGCCTAAAATCTGTCAAACAATCTGCAGCTGGGTCAGGGAGCCCCAAAGCTATCAAAAGGCCTAAGGCTGGCACCAGCCTGCCTTGCTTCACAGCTGGGCCTCATCTGGGCACTTACAAATCCAATACAAAGATGGGAAATCTGCATATCTCTCTGTAGCTCTACTGGGTGGCCCAGACAGTGGCAGACTTTGCACCTCCATGGAAATCCAAGAGCCAGTTTACCCAGTGGTCAGTGTGGAACCATACCAGATTACAAGTCTTCACATCCATAAGTGACACACTCAAGGTGCAGACTCAGTGAGCACCAAAGCCCTACTGAAGCATGCCTTGCCCATAAGGGTGTCTCCAGCACAGAAGTTCTCCCAGTGTAGACACAACTGGTCCTCCGGCCAATTGGCTTGCACAGCAACTCTCCCAATGCAATCATAGCTGATCCCCACAGTGAATTGGCTTAGAGGTCAGTTCCTCCCAACAATCAAGGCTCCACTACAAGACTTTATACACAGCCCACACAAGGGTGCACAAAGAGTGTCTACCTCAGGTGAATGAGGATGCTGAGCCACTGGGCTCTATAGGACACCCACTACACAAGGCCACTCCATCAACTCAAGGAGACATAGAAGCTCTACCGAATGCACACAAACAAACACAGGGAAGTAGCCAAAATGCAGAGACAAAGAAACATGTCACAAATGAAAGGAATGGAAGAAAGAAAACTACTGCATATAGAGTCTAAAACCATAGTTATAAGGTTACTCAAGAATCTTCTAGAAACCTCCAAGGAACTTAGTGAGACTTTCAAGGATCTTCATGAGAAAACCAAAAAAAAAAAAAAAAAAAAAAAAAAAAGGAAAAGGACCAGTCAGAAATTAAGCATACACTGAATAAATTGCTTTTTTCATGCCAGTGCTATCAGGGTCCCACTTGCTGGGAGAAGGGGGCATTTATGAGGATTTCTGTATTATATATAGGGATTAAACATAGACTAGTGGATCCCAAAAATCAAGTCAATGATTTGAAATACAAGGAAGCAAATATACCCAACCATATGAACAAAAAGAGAAAATAATTTCAAAAAAATATGAAGATAGTTTAAGAAGCCTCTGGGACAACTTCAAGTGTACCAACATTTGAATTATGGGGTTCCAGAAGAAGAGAGATAGCAAGATATTGAAAACCTATTTGAAGAAATAATGACATAAAACTTCCCCTACCTGGTAAAACAAACAGAATGACAAGTCCAGGAAGCACAGAGAACCACAAACAAGAGGAATCCAAAGTGGATCACTCCAAGACACATCATAATTGAAATGCCAAAGGCAAAAGACAAAGAGAGAATCTTAAAAGCAGCAAGAAAAAAAAAACCAGGAGAGGAACCAAGATGGTGGCATAGGTAAACACCTGAACTTGCTGCCATGCACAACCACATCAAAACTACAACTAAAACAAAACAGATATCATCCAGAACCATGGGAAGGCTGAGTGAGTGAAAGTTATACAACTAGAATTGGAAGAGAAAGTTGCATTGAGACTGGGAGAAGGTGCTAAAGTGCAGAGGTATGGAGGTGGGCATGGAAATGGGCTGGCAGCTGGGAGTGCTGTTGCCTTTTTCAATTGGGAGTGAGATATAAACTCATGACTGCTCTGAACTCCAGTTCTGGACGATACTCTGGGGACCCAGACTCAGATGGGGAGAAATTGGACTGTCTGACATCAGGATAGGAATGTGAGGGCAGCTTTCTCTCAGAGGTGCTCGCAGTGATCATTTATCCTGCAAAGTTCCCAAGGACACAGAGACCTGGGGACCTCTTCGGGGCATGGCTGATGGGAAGCCATTGCTGTTTGCTCTGCCTGTGTGATTCCATGAGACCCTGCCCCACCCAATTTATAACCCCACTCAAGCTGTGCACAAAGACTTTTGCATATGAATAGCCTGGCCTTTTGAAAACTGCAGCTGGGTCAGAGAATCCAGAGTTTCCAAAAGAAGGCCCAAGGCTTAAGAGCAGCTTGCATTGTTTCACAGTGGGGCATTATCTGGGTACCTCTAACCCCCCCCCCAAAAAAAAAGAGAAGGAATCTGGAGATCTGTCTGTAGTTCCTGCTGGGTGGCCTCAGACAGTGACTAACTTTGCACCTCCTTGGAGATCCCAGAGCCAGTGTACCCAATGGTCAGAGTGAGACCATCTGATTAAAACTCTTCAGATCATAAGAGACACACTCAGGGGGCACACTCAGTAAGCATCAAAGTCCCAATGGAGTAAGTCCTGCGCAATAAGGGAGTCTCCAGTATAGAATTTCTCCCATTGCAATCACAATTGGTCTTTATAGCCAAGTGGCCTGGAGGTCAATTCCTCCCAGTGATACCAAAAACAACCAAGGCTTAATTACAACAAGACTGTGCACACAGCCCACAAAGGGGTTCACCAAGACTGTACACCTCATGTAAGTTGGGAGGCTGAGCCACTGGGCCCTATAGGTCATGTAACACACAAAGCCACTCTGTCAACACAGGGAACCAGTCAAAATACAGAGACAAAGAAAGAGGTCACAAATGAAAGAAATGGAGGAAAACTAACTACTGGATATAGAGTTCAAAACCATGGTTATAAGGTTACTCAAGAATCTTCTAGAAGCCTCTGAGAAATTTAGTGAGACCCCAAGGATATGAAAAATGACCAATTAGAAATTAAGCATACTGTGACTGAAATAAAGAATAATATACAGAGATCCAACAGCAGACAATAGATTCCCAAGAATCAAATTAAAGATTTGAAATATGAAGAAGCAAAAAACACCCAACTGGAAAAGAAAAAAGAAAAAAATAATCCAAAAATATGAAGATAGTGTAAGGAGCCTCTGGGACAACTTCAAGCATACCAATAACCGAATTATGGGGATGCCAGAATAAGAGAAAGAGAGCAAGATATTGAAAACCTATTTAAAGAAATAATGACAGAAAACTTCCCCTATCTGATGAAAGAAAAAGACTTACAAGTCAATGAAGTGCAGAGAACCCCAAACAAAAGGAATCCAAAGTGGACCACACCAAGACACAACCTAATTAAAATGCCAAAGGCAGGCCGAGACTTGTTTGGCTCAGTGGATAAAGCATCCACCTTTGGACTGAAGGGTCCCAGGTTTGATTCCGGTCAAGGGCATGTACCTTGGTTGTGGGCACATCCCCAGTGGGGGCCGTGCAGGAGGCAGCTGATCGATGACTCTCTCTCATCAATGTTTCTAACTCTCTATCCCTCTCTCTTCTTCTCTGTAAAAAATCAATAAAATATATTTTAAAAATAAAATAAAATGCCAAAGGCAAAAGACAAAGAGAGAATCTTAAAAGCAGCAAGAGAAAAACAGTTAGTTGCCTACAAGGGAGTGCCCATATGACTGTCAGCTGATTTCTCAATAGAAACTATGCAGGTCAGAGGGAGTTGCAAGAAATATTCAGTGATGGATAGCAAGAACCTACAGCCAAGATTACCCAGCATAGCTATTATTTAGAATTGAAGGTCATATAAAGAGCTTTACAGATAAGAAAAAGCAAAGTAGTTCATCTCTGCCAAATCAGTATTATATGAAATGCTGAAGAATATTTTTATTTAAGAATAGGAAGAAGAAGAAAAAGGTAAAGATAAAAAATATGAGGAACAACAAAGTGACAACAAATACATATATATCAACAAATGAATCTAAAAATCAAATTAGTAAAAATCTGAAGAACAGAATAAACTGGTGAATGGAATAGAATGAGGGACATGGAAGTGGAACAGACTGATGATTCTCAGAGGGAAGGGGGTGTGGGGGTGTAGGGTGTGGGAAGAGATTAGACAAAGATTTTATATGCATGTATGCAGTACCTATGGACACAGATAATAGGGTGGCAAGGTCCTTGGGTGGGGTGGGAACCAGGTGGAGCGTAGCTATTGGGGGGAAATGAGAAGGGACATCTGTAATAATCTCAACAAATAAAGATAAAAGGAAACAATTGTGAAGTATCCTTCCTGATGTCAGGCATCATTCTTAATCGGAGTTCTTTTCACTGATAGTTGACATCCCAGATATGCATTACCTTCCAAATATGGCTCTTGTTACATCAGGATCACAGATTCTTGTTCTGTGTAAAAGCTAATGTGTTGTCCACCTTGAGTCTTAAGGGAGCATGGGTGCTTCCAGTCAGCAGTAATACTGTAAACTCTACACCCATTATATGACCAAATAATTAGTCCCAGCCTGTGCGCTCAATGACTTCTTGGCTGGTTGCTGGCTGTATTTAGAAGTTGAGAATGGTGATTGTGGCAGTAGTATATTTCAGCTATATAACAGGCAAGATGATCAAGGCATTTGCTTAGAGCAGCTGGTTATTTGGATGAACAGAAAGGCAGATTGAGTAGTTCTGAATAACTGGGTATTATTAGCAAGTTTACATAGTGTTCCAACTCACAGTCATCTCTGCTTAGGGAAAATTTTAGTAGGCCTTCCAAGTTAAGAACTTGGATCAAGAAGCTAGAGCATAAAGGAGGTACTTTGAGTGAAAAAGTGACTTAAAAATCAATGAAGATTTCATTTATACTAATAATTTTTAACATTATTTTGATCCATTTTAGTTTTTAGAAGGAGTGAGCAAAACTAATTGTAAATTAAGTTTATAGCGAAATTTGTGAAATTAAAATCCATTTCATTTTACTCTGGCTATAAATAATAGACTATATTGGCTTTTATTTTTAATGAAATATGATGAAAAGTAAATTGGAATTTTTATTATGTATATTCTTAAACCTGAAAAGAGTTGAAGGGGGAGGGAAGAGAGTTGGCATAGCCAGATGGTCCCTCTCTTCTTGTTTCTATATATTCTTTTGGCTGAGCTTCTCTGGCACAAGATATGCTACCCAGAGGAATCAGAAAACTACTTTTGTGTGTTAAGAGCTACATGTCAATTAATCATTACAGAGCTCATATAAACCCTGGCCTGTGTGGCTTAGATAGTTGAATATTGTCCTGTGAACTGAAAGGTTGCTGGCTCCATTCCCATTCCCAGTCAAAGTGCATGCCCAAGTTGTGGGTTCAGTCCTTGGTGGGGGTGTGTATGAGAGGTAACAGATCAATGTTTCTCTCGCACATGGATTTTTTCCTCTCTCCCTTTCCCTTCCTATTTCTCAAAATCAATAAAACCATTTTTTTAAGAAAAATCTCATAAATTATGGTGTGCTTTTTTTTCTGGGAGAGAATTTAAATTTTTTTCAGAAAATATATATTTCTACAAGGAGAAACTAATGGTGTTTATAGGTAATTTTACATTTCCTTGAGGAATATCATCACCTCAATATATTGAAGTTTTGAATTTAGAATATGTACAGATGGAATAATGTGTGTGTGTGTGTGTGTGTGTGTGCGTGCTCACATGCACATGCTTTACTGTTCCCTGAAAAAGAGCCAGGACAATTCACTAAATTTCTGATTCTTATAACCATAAAGCCTGACATTGGAATTTATGCCATAATCTGCCCTGTTTGATGAGATATACCCTGTTAAACACTATACTTGTATGATCTCACACTTTAAACCTCTTGGGTAAAAGGGCATTTAAAAAATTATTTTCATTAAAATAATTACCGTATTTGCCGGCGTATAAGACGATTTTTTGGCCCTGAAAAATACCGTATTTGCTGGCGTATAAGACGACTGGGTATAAGATGACCCCCTAACATTTCCACTCAAAATACAGAGTTTGTTATATACTCGCCGTATAAGACTACCCCCCACTTGGAGGCATATTTTTCAGGGCCAAAAAATCGTCTTATACGCCGGCAAATACGGTAATTATTTTTTATTGTTGAAAGAATTATATATGGCTCCTTTCCCCCCCCCCCCATTGATCTCTTCTAGCCTACCCCTGTGGACTCCTCCCACACCTGCCAGTCCTTCACCACCCTGCTGTCAGTATTCATGAATTATGCATATATGCATACAAGTGCTTTTATTTTTCTCTTTCCACCTACCAACCACCCTCCCCTGCCTTAAAAAGGTAGTTTTCAAGAGTAAGATATGGTAATAGGAACTTTTACTGATGATGCCTAAAATATTACCTACACAGCCCTGGCTGGTTTAACTCAGTTGATGGAGCATTGTCCCCTGCACAGAAAAGTTGCCAATTTTATAACTGGTCAGATCACATACCCAGGTTATGAATTTGGTCCCCAGTTGAGGTGTGTATGAGAGGCAACAAACTGATGTTTCTCTCTCCCATTGATGTTTTTCTCTCTCCCTATCCCTTCCTCTCTGAAATCAATAAAAACATTAAAAAATTAAATAAATATTATCTACACATTTTTAAAAACTTTTTAAATCTATTTTTATTGATTTTTTTTTACAGAGAGGAAGAGAGACGGATGGAGTTAGAAACATTGATGAGAGAGAATTATCGTTCAGCTGCCTCTTGCACACACCCTACTGGGGATGTGCCTGCAACCAAGGTACATGCCCTTGATCAGAATCGAACCTGGGACCTTTCAGTCCGCAGGCCGATGCTCTATCCACTGAGCCAAACCAGTTTCGGCTATCTACACATTTTTTCTTTCAGATCAATATGCCACCAGTATTTTAAAAGTACTTTAATAACCCAAAAGAATGAGTGTTTTTCCAGATATTCTTCCTTATAAAACATGTTTTTTCATTAAATCCAGTGAAAGTCTATAGATCAATAATTTCTAAAAAGCAAAGGAATTCCTAGGTGTGCCTTGAGTCTTGTTTAGAGTTGTTGCTGTTTGCTTATAATATATATGGCAGATGAGGTATAATAAAAATATTTGAGACAGTTATATCACAACACTAAAAATAATTTTTAGAAATACTGAGAATGATGGCAAAATCTATAGTCTGGCCTCCCTTTGTGGGACACAACCGGGCTGATCAGGGAAAGGTACCAGCCCAATCACCCCACTGATGCAGCCACTGCCAGTCACCACAGCCACCAAGGTGTTTTCATCAACATGGACTCTGGTCCTTTCACCATGAAAAAATGGCAACTTTCTTTAGGTATTTTCAATAAATGTCTTTCATAGGATATGCATTTCTTTATTTTTTATCCTCACCTGAGGATATGTTTCCATTGAGTTGTAGAGAATGTGGAAGAGAAAGGGAAAGAGAGAAACTTTAAAGTGAGAGGAACACTTTGATTGGTTGCTTCCTGTATGAGCCCTGACCTGGGCCCCAGCCAGGAGGAACCTGCAACTTAGGTTCATGACATTGATCAGAATTGAACCCAGACCCTGCTGTCGGCAGGCCAAGACATTATCCACTGAGCCAAACCGGTTAGGGCAGGATATGACATTTCTTAGCCCTCCAGGAGTGGACCTT
Source organism: Vespertilio murinus (assembly GCA_963924515.1). Lineage (NCBI taxonomy): Eukaryota > Metazoa > Chordata > Mammalia > Chiroptera > Vespertilionidae > Vespertilio > Vespertilio murinus. The sequence continues at coordinate 46,530,807 of OZ004710.1, forward strand.
CATTTTTTTTTATTCCATGAGTGTAGTGGAAAAGCCCTAGATCAGCTTTTTTAATTCTTATACCCAATTTACTAAGAATATTACCAGTGGTATACAGGGAGCTTAGCTAATGAGCTATCAGAAAAGGTGTTTCCTCTGTCCTTCACACCAAGCACCTCTAATCTCTGGCTCCACCCCTGCTAAGGCCTAAAGCCTCCAGCCCAGGGCAGGAGACCCCCAGCTGGCTCCAATAGCCCAGTTCTGCTGCTGGCCAAGGCTGCAAGCTTCTAGCCAAGCTCAGGCCCTGGTCACTCTGATGGCCCAGCTCAGCACTGGGCAGGAACCCCAAGCTGGCTCTGATCACTTGGCTCCACCCCTGGCCGAGGCTGTAATCCCCCAGCTTGCTCTGATCACGTGCAGGAGACCCCCCAACTGGCTCTGATCACCCAGATCCACCCTCAGCCAAGGCCACAAGCCTCTGGCATAGACTGAGGCCCTGAGAAGGGATCCCCAGCTCACTCTGATGGCCAGCAGAGAACCCCAAGTTGGCTCCAATCACCTGCAGGGGACCCCCAGCTGACTTTGATTGCTTGGCTCCACCCCCAGCCAGGGCCACAAGCCTTTGGCCCAGGGTCAGGCCTGGGAAGGGACCCCCAGCTAGTTCTGATAACCCGGCTCTGCCCCCAGCCAAGGCCAAAAGCCTCTGTCCCGAGGCTCAGGCACTGGGCATTCACAGGGAACCCATAGCTCCCTCTGATTGCCTGCAGTGGACCCCCCACAGCTGGCTCCTATGGACAGACTCCCTCCAGGCCAAGGCCAGCAAGGGCAGGTGGAAAGCTTGTCTTCCTCCATTCCTGGGGAAACCAAAGCCTCCCTTCTGCTCTCTGTTACCACAGCCATCTTGGTTGGGTTTATTTGCTTATTAGCTCCTGAATAGCTGTTGGGCGTGGCTGGTGAGTGTAGCAGGGGTACAGTCAATTTGCATATCACTATTTTATTAGATAGTATTATAGATCTAATTTCTAGTGTTTTCTTTCCTGAATCAGAACTCTTTTTTTTCACCCCTATCCTATGGATTCATTCATGTCATATTCAGGATAAGATTCTATAAACTACAGATTCTAGTGAGTAGAGTTCAATGCTTCTCTAGTCATACTGTGTGCTGCCTATCATTTCCTTACTAGTGAAACAACAACACATGTTTTTGTTTGTTTGTTTTTATTTATATGGGAAAAGCAAATTTGATGGGACTCTAGTTTTATGCCAAGATTGTACTTCTTTTCTTAGGTTGACAGGCAGTTTGGGTTTTTGGCTGTTTTCCAGATTTGTTTTTGATAGACACTGCTTCACATGAAAGAGAAAGGATATTATTGCACTACATCAATATATGATGTCAAACTGCCCCCAGAAATTATGTTTGTACTTTTGAGGTTTGATCTTATACTGCTTATCACATTCATTACAAAATAAGAAATTCTATTGTTTTAAACATTTAAAAATATTTAAGTGTTTGCAAAAGAAAATAAATTATATGTAAGATACAGTGAATTATAATGAGCATTCTTTGTTCACCTAGTTTATGAAAAATAACAGCATTACCTTTCAAGTAATCTGAGTCCTTCCTCCTTCCCTCCTCTCACTGAGGTAGTCTCTATCCTGAATTTTGCATTTATCATTATCTTGCTTTTCTTTAGATGTTTAACTAGTGACCCAGTGCACAGATTTGTGCACATTGAAAGGAAATTAATTAGAAGTTGGCCAATGGGGCAGGACTGAGCGAGATAGGGCAGACACTGCCTGGAGCCAACCTCCCATGATCCCTCCTTGGCTGGCTGCACCTGTGGGGGGGGGGGGATCGCAGCTCTAAAGGCATCTGCTGAGTGAGGGTCCCCCCCCCCCGGCAGGTGGGGTCCCTGCCTGAAAAACCCTGCTCACTGTGGGGATATGGCCAAAACTGGCTTTCTTACTTCCCCCTAGGGGTCTTGGAGTGGGATAGGGTATTCTTCAAAGTTGCTTTTGTACAAGGTAAGTGCCCCAGCAACAACATAACCCATGGTCATGGCCGAAAGCACCTCAGCAAGGAATTGGGCTCCCTCTTCTCTGGTTTCAGGTGTATCACCTGAGAAACTCTGCTGCCAAGTCACTGCAGCTCTGTAGCTCCTGTGTTGAATGTCTGCCTCCTGGTGGTCAGTGCACTTCATAGCAACTGGTTGGAATGGTAGAGGGACACTTAGCATATTAGCCATTATATATATATATATATATATATATATATATATATATATATATATAATCTTAGAGGCCCGGTGCACAGGAGGGGGAGAGTCCCTTAGTACAGCCTGTATCCTCTCACAGTCTGGGACCCCTTGAGGGATGTCCACCTGCTGGCTTAGGCTTGATCCCTTAGGTTAGACATCCTTCTTGCAGTCCAGGACACCTTACTCCTTACCGCCCACTTGCGGCAGAGGTTGTGGAGGCTCCCGCTACCACCACTGTATTCACCAGCCATGAGCCCTGCTTGTGACTGAGCAGAATTCCCCCTATCAGAGCACACTGACCACCAGGGGCAGCTCCTGCATTGAACATCTGCTCTTTGTGGTCAGTGCATGTTATAGAAACAGGTAGTTCTGATGTTCCATTGATTTGCATATTAGGGCCTTATTATATTGGATATTTATGTGTGTATCCCTCAAAGATCATCTTTTTAATTTTGCAGATTAATTTTAATATACAAAAAATCACACTGTGTTTTTATCGTGATTTATTTTATTTATTTATTTTTAATATATTTTATTGAATTTTTACAGAGAGGAAGAGAGAGGGATAGAGAGTTAGAAACATCGATGAGAGAGAAACATTGATCAGCTGCCTCTTGAACACCCCCCACTGGGGATGTGCCCGCAACCAAGGTACATTCCCTTGACCGGAATTGAACCTGGGAGCTTTCAGTCCACAGGCTGATGCTCTATCCACTGAGCCAAACCAGTTTTGGCTGGTGATTTATTTTTAAGATAAATAGTATTTTTTTCAGACTCATATTATTCCATGAGGATTTGATTCCTTATTTGCTGCTTTATGGAAAATTCCAGTATGTGACTATTTCAGGATGTATTTATTAATTCTACTATTAATGGACACTTAAGTTCTATTTTTTATTATTTTTATTTTTTAATATATTTTTTATTGATTTCAGAGAGGAAGGGATAGTTAGAAACATCAATGATGAGAATCACTGATTGGCTGTCTCCTGCATGCCCCATACTGGGGATTGAGATTGCAAGCCAGGCATGGGTCCTCACTGGAAATCTAACCCTATCCTCCTTGCTCATAGTTCAATGCTCAACCACTGGGTCACACTGGCTGGGCGAGTTCCTTTCATTTTTTATTTTAAACTATTAAAAACTGTGCTGGCAAGAACATTCTTTAGCTATCTGAAAATTTGCAGAAGTTTACTATGCAGATAAAGTGCATGCCTAGTGCACTTGTTGGGTCAAAGGGTATGAGCCACTTCAACTTGATTAGATAATGCCATTTTATTTTTTAAAATTATTAAGTGTAAGTGCTTCAGTTATGCTCCATTTTTTTACAACACTTAATATTGTCAGACTTAAGTGTCTGCCAATCTGGTGAGTGTGAAATGGGTGACTTTTGAATTCCCTCTAATAATGAGGTTTAGCTTCTTACATATGCTTTTTTGCTATCTGTACTTCTATGAAATGACTCACCATTTGCTCATTTGTCTATTAGGGATTTGTATTTTTTATTGATTTTGAAAAATATACTATGGCTACTAATTATTTTTAAATTATGTATTATGTATTACACGTGTCTTTTTGCTATGTGGTTTGTCTTGACATATTTCAATTAACAGAAGTTTTACGTTCAAACATAACCAAATTTGATAATTTTTCTTAAAGTTTTTTATGTGTTTTTTAAACAAATTCTGTCCTAGAAGTTCATAAACATATTTTCCTATATTTGTTTTTGCTAAAAGTTTACAATTCTTACCTTTTCCATTTAACTTTTTATATCTATTTTTTATGGTGTTAGGAGGGATTCTGATCCCATGTGCAGAGCAAGTTGTGGCAGAACTGTTCATTGAGATGGTCATCCTTTTCCCGCCAGCTCTGTCATAACTCAAGTGTTTTATATGGATGGATTTCTTTGTGGGCTCATAATTGTAGTTCACTCATTATTTTGTCCTTCCCTCTCCTCAGTCTATATTGTTTCAGTTATTATAGCTTTATAAAATTCTTGATAACTGGCTTTTCTAATTCTGGATTGTCATAACTATTCTTGATCTTTTGCCTTTCCATATAAACTTTCTAATCACATTGCTAAATTACATGCGCATGCAAATACACAGATACACACACTTCTGTTAGAATTTGGTTTGGGATTTCACTGAATCTCTATTTCCATTTGACTGAAGTGGATTGGCATATAGTTACAGTGCCTCACTTAATATATCAATATATTTAAATATTTATGCAATTTTTAAATTTTTTACTGTATCTCCATAAAATTCTTGCAATTTATTTGATTTTATTCTTTAGTGTTTAATGTTCCTGATATTGTTATGTGAAATTTTTATCCTTATATCTTCTAACAATTTGTTATTGGAATATAGAAGTATAATTGACTTTGCTATTTTATTTCAAATTCAGCAATCTTGGTAAACTGTCTTATTTGCAATATTTATATGTAGACTAGAGGCCCATTGCACGAAGAAATTCATGCAATAGGCCTTCCTTCCCTTGGCTTCCAGCACTGATTTGCCTCTGGCACCAGGAACCCAGGCCTTCACTCTAGCCAGAGTCTGCCTTCTTCCTCTGTGCTACAGACTCTGGCCAGAGTCTCCCATCTTCAAGGCAGACTACCATCTTTGTCTTTGCTGCAGACTCTGGAGTCTGTAATTTTTTCTCTGTGGCACTCTGTTCCTGTAGATCCCTTCACTCCTGGCCCTCCCTCTTATAGCAGGCAGCTGAGCTACAGCCATCTTTGGCCTTCTCATTTGCATATTCACTCTGATTGGCTGTGCACATAGCAGAGGTATGGTCAATTTACATAATTGTCTATTATTAGGTAAGATTAATTGCATTTCTGTAAATGTAACATTATTCCTTGTAAATAATGGAAATTGAATTTCTTAATTTTTTACCACTCTGCTTAACTCATGCTGGCAAGGACTTCCTGTCCAATGTTGGATAGAATTTTTGATAGTAATTTCCATTTCAGGTTATTTTATTTTAGTTTGCTAAATTTTTATCTTGAATCGGCACTTAATTTTATCATACTCCCTTTCTGCAGCTCTTTAGATGATTTTTTCTCCTTTAAATTATTAATGTGATGAATTATCACATTTGATACCACTTGATCACACCTTTGTATTTTTCACTTTAGTCCCTTGTTGTGGCAGGCAGTGCAGTCAGTTTTGTGCAGGTGCACTCATCTTTCTGTACTTCTTACCACTCACCCTCTGCCCAGGGGTTTCTCTAATGCCAAGGTGTAGAAGCCCTGGGTATGTGCTTAAAAGTTATGAACAAATGGGAAATGATTCCCTCTGGGGCAATTCAAGCCAGTCAAAAACATTTTCATCTTTTCTGCTTGGAATCCTTATGCATTGATAGAGGATGGTGTGGGGTGAGGACTCCGGTTAAACAATTACATTACTTTGCTTTTGCAGAAGGGTGTGCAGCATGTGCACACTGAGCAGGTCTGCTAGGCCAGTGGTCAGCAAACTCATTAGTCAACAGAGCCAGCTATCAACAGTATAACGATTGAAATTTCTTTTGAGAGCCAAATTTTTCAAACTTAAACTTCTTCTAACACCACTTCTTCAAAATAGACTTGCTCAGGATGTGGTATTTTGTGGAAGAGCCACACTCAAGAGGCCAAAGAGCCGCTCATGGCTCACTAGTCACAGTTTGCAGACCATGGTCTAGGCTTTTTTTAATCTTGATGTATATTACCCGTCCTCCTCTTGATTGGAGCCAGGCTCACAGTATTTTATGATTAGCTAATTTAAAGTGAGGGGTTAGCACTAGCTGGTTTGGCTTAGTGGATAGAGCATTGGCCTGAAGACTGAAGGGTCCCGGGTTTGATTCCAGTCAAGGGCATATACCTTGAGTGTGGGCACATCCCTAGTGGGGAGTACGTAGGAGGCAACTGATGGACATTTCTCTCTCATCAACGTTTCTAGCTCTCTATATCTCTCCCTTCCTCTCTGTAAAAAATAAATTATATATATATATATATATATATATATATATATATATATATATATATATATAGTATTTTTCAAATTTTATTTTATTGATTTTTTACAGAGAGGAGAGGAAGAGAGAGGGACAGAGAGTTAGAAACATCAATGAAAGAGAATCATCGATCAGCTGCCCCTTGCACACCCCCTACTGGGGATGTGGCCACAACCAAGATACATGCCCTTGTCCGGAATCGAACCAGGGACCATTCAGTCCACAGGCTGACGCTCTATCCACTGAGCCAAACCGGATTTAGCAATAAAATATATTTCAAAAAAATAATAATGTGAGGGGTTGGCCATTGCATTTCAAATTGCAGCCCCATAGGAGCTGCAAGTTATGTGACCAAAATGGTGGCTGCCAAGTCACATGAGTTAACATGGTGGTTGCCAAGTCATGTAAGCCAAAATGGCAGCTCCCTAAATTGTTCTTTAACAGAAAAGATAACTTGTTTATTTTTATACCAGGTCCTGAAGTTTTCATTGTGAAAGTATTTTAAATGACCGATTCCATTTCTTTAATATTTGCTTATTGTCTTTATTTTGGAGACACTTTTATTAAATCCCTTTATCTCAATTTTTGAATTTATAGGGATAGGGTTATTTCTCATACCCTATTTCTGCCTTTTCTTTCCAAATATTATTTGTTTGTAACTTTCTTTATTTACCCCCCCCCCCTTTTTGTTGCCATTTTAGGTTTTTATTTTTATTTATTTATGTTTGGTCAATTTTATTAATCTTCAAAACCATTTTGCTTTATTTTTCTTCTTTATTCTAAGTTTACTTTCTAGTTCATTTCTGCTCTTATATTTATTTTTTGTCTTGTGTTTTATTTAGGTTTATTTTTTCTGTTTTTTTGGTATTTTTTATTACTTCAATTGCATGTTCAGACCATTAATTTTGAGACTCATTTATTTATTTTAAATATTTTTATTGATTTCAGAGAATAAAGGAGAGGAAGAGAGAGATAGAAACATCAATGATGAGAGAGAATCATTGATTGGCTGCCTCCTGCACGCCCCACACTTGGGATCAAGCCCACAACCCAGGCATGTGCCCTTGACTAGAATCGCAATCTGCAGGCTGACACTCTATCCACTGAGCAAAACCAGCCAGGACAATTCATTTCTAATATAATAATTTAAGAGAATAAATTTTCTTCTAAATACTGGCTTAGATGTAGTTAATATTGCTCCCTCTATTCCTTTCTATTTATCCACACTTCTTTCTGCTCAGGCTGTTTTTGAGCAGTAGGACTTCTTACTTGGTTGCTCATATGTAGGGTTTCAACAGAGTGAAGTGGAAACTTCCAGTCCTCCCAAAGGTTAGGTATGGAATTGACATGGCATTCCTTCTACCCTCTTCTATTGGCTGGCCAAGCAATCTCAGAGCATCCCAGATTTAAGAGGAGAAAATACACCCCATATCACAATGGAAGGAGTGTCAAAGAATTTGAAGCCAAGTTTAACGTGATACAAGTAATGTCCCTGAAATTTTATTGTATGTTATTTAATTACTGTTTGATGTCACACATTTTCTAATTTTAACTATGATTTCTTTATTTGACCCACGAGTTGCTTAGAAGTATTAGTCTTAATTTCTTAATAAACATGGGTATTTTATAATATCTTCATGCCACTAATTTATAGTTCAGCTGTATTATTGTCAGTAAAATTGATATATATAATGCTGATATGTATTATGTTTATTGAAACAGAGTTTTACTTAGAATATATATATTTTTCCTAAGTGTGTCTTACATAATTGATAATGTGCAATCTTCTACCATGTACATTACATCAGATATGCTAATTGGATTGTTCAAATATTCTATACCCTTACTGAGTTCTTTGCCTTTTTACTTTTCCAAATAAGAGATCAGTTAAAAATCTCTAACTATAATGGTGGATTTCAAATTTTCCCTTATGAGTTTATCAGTTTTTCCTTTATATAATTTGAGGCCATGTTACCTGTACATACATATTTAGAATTATTATATATTCTTGGTGAAATAGCCTTTTGTCATTATGTAGTTGCCATCTATCATTTTATCAGAGTGTATTTCATTTGCCATTAATATAGGTAAACTATTTTATTGATATTTACACTGAGTGGCCAGATTATTAGGATCTCTGAATGTATAATAATCAGGCCACTCAGTGTATAAAAGGCTGATATGAAAATTGTCCCTTCTACCAAGAGTTCAACCAGCAGGCTGGCCAGCCAACCGTTCATGTCCCCTCACCCTGGCCAGGCTGGCAGGACCCCGCCCAGGCACAAATTAATGCACCAGGCATCTAACATATACATGTGTATGTATATACACACACACACACACACACACACACACACACACACACACTGAGTTGCCAGATTATTATGGACTCAGAGATCATAATAATTTGGCCACTCAGTGTATAGTACTTGCTGAACTTGTAGATGATTGTATTTTAGTTCTAAAACATTGTTTACCATTTAAATCTAGTATTACCTCTGTCCCTTTCTTTATCTCCCTTTTGGAACTCTAATTATGTGACTGGTAAAACTTTTCACTTCATTTTTCAGATCTCTTCAGCCCTTTTTGAATATTTTAATATGTTTTTATTGATTTCAGAGAGGAAGGGAGGGGGAGAGAGAGATAGAAACATCAATGATGAGGATCACTGATCAGCTGCCTCCTACATGCCCCACACTGAGGGTTAAGCCCACAACTTGAGCATATGCCCTTGACAGGGAATCAAACATTAGCCCTTCTGGTTCATAGGTCAACAATCACTTAGCCACACCGGCTGGGTCTTTTTGTGTATTTTATATCTCTGTGTCTCTCCATGAGGTGTATCAATGATTCCTTTAGGTCTGTCTTCCAGTTGTTGTTGTTGTTTTAATGTTATTAGCCACATTTAATGATTTTACCTCAAATTAAAAATTAAAAAAATATTAAAGTATAAATTAAATATTATGAAATTCTATTTATACTTTTAGATGTGCTTTCAATTATTTATATTTTCAAACTTCACATTTATTTTTGAGACATTAAACACAATTATTTAATATCTCTTATAGTTCCAATTCCTAACATCTTGATGGTCTAATAGTCTGCTTAGCCAAAGCCAGTTAGGCTCAGTGGATAGAGCTTTGGCCTGCGGACTGAAGGGTCCCAGGTTCGATTCTGGCCAAGGGCATGTATGTTGTTTGCAGGCACATCCCCAGTAGGGGATGTGCAGGAGACAGCTGGTTGATGTTTCTCTCTCATTGATGTTTCTAGCTCTCTATCCCTCTCCCTTCCTCCCTATAAAAAAATCAATAAAATATATTTTTAAAAGTAGTCTTGTTTATTTCTGTTTATTCTCTGTTGTGGCATTCTTTCTTTTTTTAAAACAATAATAAAGATATTTAATAAAATATTTTTCCATTGATTTTTTTTAGAGAGAGTGGAAGAGAGAGGGAAAGACATAGAGAAGCATCCATGTGAGAGAAACACATTGATGGGTTGCCTCCTCCATGTGCCCCCACCAGGGCCCTGGCTGGGGAGAAGCCTGCCACTGAGGTAAGTGCCCTTGACTGGAACAGAATCTGGGACCCTTTGGTGTTCTATTCACTGAGCAAAACTGGCTAGGGCTCTTTCTTTCTTTCTTTCTTTCTTTCTTTCTTTCTTTCTTTCTTTCTTTCTTTCTTTCCTTCAAGTTCATTGTACTTGGATGGTCATACTGGTATAAATGGAAGTCTCATAAAGTCTATTGATGTTTCACAGGCATTTCATTAGCATGTGAAGAGAATTGGACTCATTGATAATGAAAACCTGCTTAAGTAAAGATATACTTCTAGTCAGGGATATGATATTCTCCTGGAATTTATTGGTAAGGGCATGACAGCAGAGTCATTTAGTGAAATTAAAAGTAATACTCAATTGATTTTAAATGTTTTACAAAATGGACATTGGAATGTCCATTAAGTTTATAATTTTGGGGTTAACATTTATTCTTTGTACATAAAACATTTTAAGAAAAATCATTTAAAATTCATACTCTAATACATGCAGATCTTCAATATATTTTTCTCTCTGAAAAGTAGCCTCTTATTCAGTAATTAATATCAATTTTCTTTTTACTTTTTTTGGATACTCTGAAGCCTGAGATTGCTGATTATAACATAAATACATTGTCCTTACTGCATAATGCAAGCTCTGGGAAAAAGGGGCACAATCACTTCTAACATTTCCTCACTGTTCCTTGTAAAATCAGAATATCTAAAATTCATTTTGTAGTTGTGCCAGTTATAGCATTAAAGTGAAAAACCACATCATCCCTTCTCTCTTTTGCATCTTCTTTCCTTCATTCTGTACTAACACGTAGTTGAAACCCTTCATCACTGCTCTGTCTTATATCTCTGTTAGACAAGTTTTTCTGGAGATGCTGGAACTGCTCAGCTTTCTTATTTGTGGGATTGAGAATTATGCCGTTTGTTCATGTTTTGCTTTTTATTATATAGTAGTCTGAGAAAGAGCATGCTGAATGTTAGAATAGTGATTATCTCCTCATACTCATCATCTAAAGCCTTCTGGGCCTGTCAGCCTAATCTCCATGCTCACCACCACCCCAAACAGGCAGCTGGAAGGAAAGTTGTTATACTCCAGACTTTGATGGGCATCGTTGCTTACATTAGTCTTGCCTTTGTAACACAATAAAAAGGACCCTTCTACCTTTTGGTGAGTTAAAGACCTCATTAACTTTATTCTAATTGTATAAGTTTAGTTCACATACGCTAACATAAATGGAAACAATAAGAGTAGATCCAGCTGGACAGCAAATCTTATTTGAGACCCCCCGTTTTATCTTTCAGATTATTCAAGAGTTAATTAAACTTTTCTAGATGTGAATTTAAAACTTTACCTCAATATAATAGGAAATAAAAAATGGAACATTATTTATACGTTGGAGATAGAAGTTTTTAATCATAAAGAACAACGAAGTCATGTTGTTTCACTTCCTATTTAAATAAGTTAACTAATTAACCAAGTTTAGTTATTTCATTAGGTAGCTTAATCATAACTTTATTGCATTAATATGATTAGAATATGTTTGGTTAATGTAACTTCTGCCTCCTTTTGTAATTACTTCTTTTTAAGCATAGAGATTTAACAATTTATAAATTGACCAATCAGATAAGTTAAAAAATCTTTGAAAACAGAATAATGTTTTATATACATTAATCATATTAATTATCATATTTAATAGTTTTTTCTCCTCAATAAAAAACTAGCATGAGGGCTTTAACAGTTCTCCAGTTGTTTTAGCTATTCCACCAACCAGACTATTTTATTATTCTTAAGCCTCTGGCAAAATTCTCTGTTTCCAGATTACATTAGCTTGGATCAGATTTTCTGAAAAGTGTTCTGTAGAACATTAGTTCCTTAGGATATTAATATGTGTCACATGAAGGAAGAATACCATACTCAAACAATTTTGGAAATACTTGGGTAAGCAAATGTAAATGGGTTTGCTTATTCATTCATTCAGTGAGTATTTCTGTTCCAGGTACTGTTGAATCAACATTCAAGAAGACATAACAAGGCCTCATCATCATGATACTAAGACTTTAGGGATAAATGTAGGTGAACAGCAAATATATAACATTAATATCAGATACTTAACACTGCTGTGAAATATATTAAAGTAGAATACATGATGAAGAATGGCAGGGATGGGGTTCATTTTAGATAGGAGATAAAGGAAGACCTCTCAGAGAAGCTGTTATTTAAGTAGAAATGTGAATGAATTGAGGGAGCCAACCATGCTATGATGTGGATGGGAGATGGAGTTTTCAAATTAGAGGAAAGAGCAAATTCAAAGGCCTGGATATGGGAATAAGCTTGATATATTTAAGGACCAGCATGAAGGCCAATGTTGCTGTAGTATAATATTGAGATGGATAGTACTAGAAATGAGGTCCAACAAACAGTAAAGGTCTAGTTTATTTAGATCTTGTTATGCCATAGTAAGGAGTTTAGGTTTTATTACTTGGAGATGCCTCATAATTTTGGAACCTTTAATATGCTGTTGCATTCTATGAAGCAAGAAGAGTATATACTTTCAAAAATTGTATAATCACAATTGCTCTTTTATTTTGAATATCTTTAAGGATTAGGTATTAAGTGTGATCTTTGAAATATACTTTGAAAAATATTGGAGTAGGTACTTCTGAACCACTGGTTTTTTGTATAATTGACTAAAGTTTAAAGCATTCTGAACTCAATCTACATTTATATTTATATTCTCATATTCCAGCATTAGTGTGAATTCCATTTTAGTCCACTTTTCAAAGTTAATTCACTTTAAATTTCCTTTGAAACACATGAGCCAATTCATCTTAAGAAGAGTTTTTAGAGGAAGAAAGACTTTGGGAAGCCAGTCTATTTAAATATTTAAAAAGTTGCTATTTTTATTGAAATGCATTTTTTCCTTGCTCTTTCCTCAAGCATTTTACATTTATAAATCATGTAGTGTTGTTATTTTTATGTTATGAATTAAGAATTCTTTTAGTGCTCTAGATCAACTTAACTTCTTTTAAAAATGTTTTTATTGATTTTAGAGATGAAAGGAGGGGGAGAGAGGGGAGTATGAAGGAGAAAGGGAGAGAGAGAAAGAAAGAGAGAGAGAGCGAGTCAGAGACAGAGACAGAGACAGAGAGAGAAACATAGAGAGAGAACATGAATGTAAATAAGTAGCTTTGATCACTTGTCTCCTGTATGTACCCTGAACTTGAATGGAAACTACAACCTGGGCTGTGCCCTGACCCAGAATCACACTCGGAGACTTTTTGGTGTATGGGACAATGCTCAATCAACTGAGCCACACTGGCCAGGATTGCTTCTCCTTGATGGTTCTTGTAAAACACTTTAAATTGTGGTTTGAATGAAATTAGCATATCTTTTATAATAAAAGGCTAATATGCAAATCAACTGAACAGCAGAATGACTGGTTGCTATGATGTGCACTCAGCATCAGAGGGCAGACACTCAATGCAGGAGCTGCCCTCTGGTGGTCAGTGAGCTCCCACAGAGGGAGTGCCACTCAACCAGAAGCCCAGCTCACAGATTTAAAGCATAGAGGCAGTGGCAGGAGCCTCTTCCATCTCAATGGCAGCACTAAGGATGTCTGACTGACAGCTTAGGCCTACTGCCCACAGACATCCCCCAAAGGCTCTGAGACTGCAAGAGGGTGTAGGGACCCCCCTCCTGAGTACATGATTTTCATGCACTAGGCCTCTAGTTAAAGATAACTGTATCTCTTGCTCTTCCGTATCGCTTGTCTATCCATGCAGAAAGTCATGATTTGATATGTTTATTCAGTACTTTAATGTGCATGGTTCTTTGTAAGATATACAATAAAACTCAGTAAGTCATGGGTCCTTTTATCTGTGAGTTTCTTATCGAAGACAGGCTACACTGGATGTGAGCATACAACAGTCATTAATTACTTAGTATGAGAAAGGCAGTCTCCTAGACATGTATAGTTACACAGAACTGATGTCAAAAGAAGTATGGAAAGTACTTAATGTAGATAGTACAGATACAAGATTCCTGTATGAGGGCCTCTCATTCTTTGACACTCTTTCCATTGTGATATGGGGTGTATCTTCTATTCCTCTTAAATCTGGGATGCTCTGAGATTGCTTTGGCCAGCCAATAAAGGTGGGTGGGAGGAATGCCATGCCATTTCCAGACCTTCCTGGCCCCAGGCCCTTTTATATTATTTTATTTCTGCTTAGACTTATGTTATCCCCCTATGCTTTGCTTGGTTCACTGATATTAATTCTTCATATTTCAGGTCAAATACATATTTACAAAGATATTTCTCTGGCCAAAACCAGTTTGGCTCAGTGGATAGAGCGTTGGTCTGCAGACTGAAAGGTCCCAGGTTCGATTCCGGTCAAGGGCATGTACATTGGTTGCGGGCACATCCCCGGTAGGGGGTGTGCAGGAGGCAGCTGGTCGATGTTTCTCTCTCATCGATGTTTCTAGCTTTCTATCCCTCTCCCTTTCACTCTGTGGAAAATCAATAAAATATATATATATTTTTTTAAAAAGATGTTTCTCTGACTATAACAACCACTTCTGTTAAATGTTATTCAGTGCTTTCCTTCTTAATACCTTTAGCATTCTTATTGTTTTTGCTTAAAGTATCAACTTTTAAATAATATCTGTCCTGATTACTATGCTATGATCTTCTTTATGACAGACTCTATGTCTCATTTTGTTTACAGTGTTGTCCCCAGAGCCCAACACAGTGCCTGACATGTGAAGGCACTCCATATTTGTTGAGTGAATAGATGGATTAATGAGCTCAAAGAATGAATTCCTGATCTCTGGTATATTTGATAGGATGAAGGACTTTTATAATAAATGAAAGAAAAATCTTAAGGAAATGCATGATGAAAATCATCCTAAGGAGGGTAGTGAGCTGAAGTTGGTATCAAGATGTTATAGTGCCTTTGGTATAACACAAAGGAGAAAATGATGCAGAAATTCAAAAGCTATGGCATATATCTGTGATTTTTACTTTTGATGAGGCATTAGCATTCCTCATGATATGAACAGTAATCAAAAATGGAGAAAACATAGGCATTCCAGGCTGCCAATCAGAAAAGTAACAATATGTAGAAATTATAGAGAATCTCCTATCTCACTAGCTGGAAGAACTTTTCATCATGAAACATTTCTATCTATTGTCTATATTGCCTCATAAGGCAGGAAACCCTCTCACAGAAATTATGTAAGCATTATTAGGATTTAAATCTGAGTGACATTATAAAACACTGGATAGCAGTAGTAGCCATCTGGTGGTCCGTGAGGTCCTAAAGGTTGATGAGCGATGCTTTATACAACACTTCCTACATTGGATAAAAAATAGTACAAGATGAATCCCCTTCTATATCAAAATTTCACATTTTAAGATAGGATATTCTTCAGACACTAATTAGGTAGTGAGAAAATAAAATAAAAATATAAAGAAGTACATGGTGAATGATCTTCAGTATTAAATGAAATACTATTGGACTTGTAAAAAGCAAAAAGATCTCTTCTGGTTAGTGGAGAAAGTGACATTTGTGCAACACCTTGAGAATAGATCAAGTATTCAATAGGCAGAGATAGAGAGAAATGGTGGTGGGAATGTACACAATGAAGACATAGTAATAGTTCTGAATGATTGAAGTACAGGGTACTGCTGTAGGCTAAGTCCAGCAGGTCATAATAGATGCAAGAAGTCCTCAAAAGGTTGAGTGGACATATTCAGCATGGCTGAAAATCTGCATGTTATTATCTCCTGATGGAACTGCTGAAGGCATTTCCCCTAGCCTAATAATATTTTACTGTTTACCAAACCTTACCTTTTTGCTAAAGGGAAAATGTGTGAATAAAAAGCCCTGGGTTCAGAGATTTGGGAAGACCACTTCACTAGAAAGTTGAGCCTCCCCTGGCTCCCCCATGCTTCCAAAATCTGTATTTCTTGTCTAGTTTATTCATTTATGCGCAACCCTCCTGCAGATTCCTGAACCCTTGCAGTGGAAAGACTGTGGCAGAGTCCCTATTAAGAGGTTCCTGATAGGTGAACTTGGAAAGTAAAACCACAGTAAATACAGATTTAAAATTGAAAGGATCCTTTTTGTATAAGTAATTTGAGATGCCCAAATGTTAATTTACTTGGCCTATATTGCATTGCTATTATGTGGCTGAGCATAACCTTGAATGCTATTCTGTTTGATTCTTAAACCAATAGTTTTATATTATACTATGTTATCATATTTCACTGCCAGACTCTGAATGGCTCTAAGAGTAAGAGGAAGGCCTTTTACCTGATATACACTGAGTGACCAGATTATTATGATCTCTGAACACATAATAATCTGGCCACTCTGTGTGTGTGTGTGTGTGTGTGTGTGTGTGTGTGTGTGTGTGTGTGTGTATACACACATATGAGAGGTCCAGTGCATGAATTCGTGGATGGGTGGGGTCCAGCCAGCCTGGCAAGGCGGAGGGGGCATGGGCAGTTGACTGGCCTGCCTGCTGGTCCAACTCCTGGTGGAAGGGACAATTTGCATATTAGCCTTTTATTATATAGAATATACACTTTTATTATATAGGATATATTCATAGATCATAATAATCTGGCCACTCAGTGTACATGAGTGTTTATAAAAATATTTTGAACAATATAATTAAACCTATGGTTGGAGGAGGAAATAAGTAAGGCCAAAGGAGAAGCTTAAATTTGGAGGGGTAGATATATTCAGCTTGACGTGCTATCCAAAATGCATATTGTTAGACTCTTACAGGATGCAACATGGAATATGGCTCTAGAGATCAGGAGAGTTGTTAGGTGTGGAGAAAGGGATCTGAGAATCATTCAAAAGTTATAGAAAATTGAAGACATGGAATAAATAAGCCTTTAAAAAGAAAATAATTATAAATAAAACACAGAAAAGACAAAGGATATAACCTTATAAGTAGTATTCACATTTCCATGGTATGAGGAAAGGGAACCAGTGATGGTCATAGAAAGGAGAATGAGTAACTTTGAAATAAAGCTAAATTTTAAGAAACATGGACTTGTAGGACCATATTCTATGGTGTGAAATGTTGGAGAAAGATGAATGTTAATGTAAACACTGTTGATGAGACATTTCACAGACACTTCACAGTGCATCTTTGTATTCACAGTGTAATACTTTTCCTAGGCAAAAGGAGAAAACATTTCTTCCTTTTTGCTTCAGTGGGACTCTGAGCCTACTTAAGTAGAGAATTGTCCAGCTGTCATGAGGGGCCACTGCTACCATAGGGTCCTAAGTATATATCCAAAAGCTGCTTAAGGAAATGTCATATCTGAAGCTTAGCAGCAGCTACATCATGTTTCACAAGGGAAAGTGTATGTTTCATTTTATTGCATTGACTGTACCAGTCCCTATGTAAAGGGCACGGGAACGATATGCCGCTGTGAGATACTCTGGATTTCTGGGTTGGATTTCTCTGACAGCTATCCTACCCTTTACTCAATTGTTTGAATTGTAAGGACACGGAATTTATAATCTTCAAAGACCCACTTTCCTGCTTTCTTCTTTCTTACCCATTCTACTATTCCTTTACTTTTTAAAATAAAAAGATGAAGGCAGTACTGGCATTTACACTGTAACTCACAGTATGATTGTGAGAAGACAGTGTGAATATGAATAAACCTTTCATTTTTATTTTATTTGGTTAACATTGAGTTTTCTTCCCATACCTATGAATTGTTACATTTTATATACCCCTTATGAAAACTTGACATTTTTTATACACAATTATTGTAATGGAAATAAAGTACCTTTCACTGTAGTGGCCCCACTATGAGATTGCTCCTTTAACTATCTCATCTGGGTGAATCAGAATGCAACTTTTCTATAGGTTATATACCTTGAATTTTTTTTCAAATGATATTTGTATGTGTATCATTTTCCACCCAATTATCTATGCAGTATTATTTGTGAAATAGTTATCTAGATTAAGAACGTGGCTAATGGAGAATAGAACAAAGTTTTGGAGTTTGGAATTGCTACTTTTTTTAGGATTAGGGATTACTTTTCTAATAAAAAGAACCCACTTCATTTCATTAACTATACTGGTGCAAAATAATTTTGGAGTCACTAAATAACATGCATACACAGGTTAGAGTTGAGGTTGAAGTTTAAGCAGTCAGGGTCTGACTGCTTAAACACAAGTCCATTTGGTTAATAAGTGACACTCATGAAGTTCAAGGCTCTCCCTCTATACTAGGTTAGGCCAGTGGCTTAAACAAAAGGGGTTTTTGCCCTGCAAGGTACATTTGGCAGTGCCTTATCACAACTGGAGGGTGAGTGTGTTATACTAGGGGCATCTAGTGGGTGGAGGTCAGAGATGTGGCCAGACATCTTCCACAAGAAAGAATTATTCAGCCCAAAATGTCATTAGTACTTAGGTTAGAAACCTTGGCTAAAGTCTCACTTTTTCACAAACCTTTGTTCTTTAACTGTAGCTAACCTTCTCACAAATATATGAGATAAGCCAAGGTACTAGTAGACCTGATGACGTCAGTGAAAATATCTCCTTTTAAAACTTTCCCACTAGAGGAAGGAACAGGTTGTGGAAAGCCTGCCATTTCTCTGGAGCTCCCACTATACATCAGTTACTCAGGTGCTCTGCAGATATTATTTCACTTAATCCTCATACAGAAGCCTTATGAGGTAGGCCATTTTTTACAGGTGTTCAAAGTGAGGCTCAGAGAAGTTAGAATAACTTTCCAGGGATATACTGAATATCAGTAAAATTGAAATTGGCCAACCACAGTGAATGTTCTTTCACTAAACTGGGTAGGCCACGAAAAGTTCTTAATGTAGATAGTACAGATACAAGATTCCTGTATGAAGGCCTCTCATTATTATTCAGTAAAAGTACTGAAACACTGAACAAATTTTGCTTGCAAAGACTGATTAAAGAACATATCAAATTCTATCTCATCTTTGATAAAAAATTGAGGCTGACAATCTCGCCTATTAATATAAAATTCATTGTTCAGTGAACGTGAAGGTCTTTTCAAAGCATAATGTTTCATTTTACTAGATGTGAACAGTATGATGATCTCTTATAGGTCTTTTCCAGTCATTAGAGGATTTGGTGACCCATCCTTTCTTTATGCCTCCACTTTCAGTAACTTAAATCCTAGATAACTAGCAAATATTCAGAAGTAGGTACTAAAGGACAGACAGTGGGAGAGACAGAAAGAAAACATAGATGTGTCTAAAAGTGTGCTTTTCCAATTCTTTAGCACTAAGATATGGATGTATTAGACATTTTATAGTGAAACTTAATTTACCCTGCCATGTTTTTGAAATAACCATCAGAACCAATCTATATTAGAGAACCAACTTAATTAAAATTCCTATAGCCTACAATTTTAGAGACCGATAACAAGACAAACAACAAAAATTTAGTGGTTCTAATAGTTGTTGCTATAATAGGTCTAGGTATCTAGTGTTAAACAAGTATGCACATGCCAGCATTAATATGTTCCCATATTTAAAACAAATTATTGGGTCTGAAAATTTATAAATACTGTTTTTATGCCAAATCTGTCCTTACATTGATTTCCCAACTACTGTGTGGGAAGAGGGACTTGTTCACAACCCTGCCCTGAGTTGACAAGAGAAGGGGCCATATTTGCTGCCTCCCTCAAGGACTCCATCTGAGATTAGTGATTAGTGACTGTTTATGATGAACAGAGATATATTATCACATCCATAATTTTTTACCCATACCCTGGCCTTAAATTTTTATTTTTAAAAAAATATATGTTATTGATATTTTTACAGAGGGGAAGGGAGAGGGATAGAGAGTTAGAAACATTGATGAGAGAGAAACATCGATCAGCTGCCTCCTGCACATCCCCTACTGGGGATGTCTGCAACCAAGGTACATGCTTTTGACCAGAATCAAACCTGGGACCCTTCAGTCTGCAGGCCAATGCTCTATCCATTGAGCAAAACTTGTTAGGGCCTGGCCTTAAATTTTTAAATAAATTGTGTACCTCATTAGAGTATAATTTAAAAATACTTAAATTGCAAGCCTCTCAGATTGAAAAGTGGGATGATTAAGGTGAGGGTAGGGGGTGTTCAGTAGAACATATTTCCTTTCTTATAGTTCCAGAGAACAAAATAGAAATACAGAGTGGTGGCTTTTCTCTATTACTTTAGTAGAGGCCCAGTGCACGAAATTCGTGCATGAGGTGAATGTGTGTGTGTGTGTGTGTGTGTGTGTGTGTGTGTGTGTGTCCGTCAGCCCAGAGTGCACCCTCTCCAATCTAGGACCCCTTGAGGGATATCTGACTGCCTGTTTAGACCACTGGGATTGGGCCCAAACTGGCAGTCGGACATCCCTATCACAATCCAGGACTGCTGGCTCCCAACTGCTCCCCTGCCTGCCCAATTTCCCCTAACTGTCCTCCCCTGCTGGTCTGGTCACCCCCAACTGCCCTCCCTTGCTGACTAGTCACCCTTAACTTCACTCCCTTGACAGCCTGGTTGCCACAAACTGCCCTCCCTTTCTAGCCTGGTAGTCCCTAAATGCCCTCCTCTGAAGGCCTAGTCACCCCCAACTGCCCTCTTTTGCAGGCCTGGTCTCCCCAACCTGTCCTCCCCTACAGGCCTGGTCCCCTCCAACTGTCCTCCCCTGCAGGCCTGGCTGCACCCAACTGCCCTCCTCTGCCGACCTAGTCACCCCTATCTGCCCTCCCCTGTAGGCCTGATTTCTCACAACTGCCCTCCTCTGCTGGCCATCTTGTGTCCACATGGGGCAACCATCTTTAACCACATGGGGGTGCCCATCTTCTGTGTTGGAGTGATGGTCAATTTGCATATTACTCTTTAATTAGATAAGATAGGGGTTGTTTGCAAAGAAGTTTCTGGGTAGGGGGAACTTCTGCCAGCATTTTCTGACACTAGATATTTTAAGTTCACTAGGGATTCATAAATGAAAAGTTTTAATTTCTAGACTACTATTAACTAGAATGCTCTAGGAAACCAAGTACCCTTGGATGGAGAATGCTAGTGAGGCGACAGAAATGAATGTGCATGTAATGCTGGTTCTTGAAATGACTTTTCATCTAGCTCGAAATCCATGCCATGATAAAGGAAATAGAAAAACAATATTGAAATTGGATTGTAAGAGATTGCATAGAGACTGCTGTTTATATTTTAGAGTTAATCTAATCTAGAGTCAGAGAGAGGCAATGCAACTCTTTATCAATGAAATACCCTAAAGTCAAACAAAAAATCAAATATTTGAGTTCAATTTTTAAACATAGGAATAGAAATATATAGATTCCAGAACTGTGGTATTTCACCATCCTGTGTAGCACTGCATGGCACCCTTTAAGGGCATAAGGGTTGGTCTTTTATAAGGTGCAAATGTAGAGCCCATTAGGATCTTGTTTAAATCTTTTATGGTCTCTCTCTCCATTTGCATCTAGTTTTACAGTATTAAATCCACCATATATATTGCTAACTTGAAATGCAATAGAAGTATTTTAAATGTCATTGGAATGAAACTTTATAAAGGTAGGCATTAGAAACTTAATATTCTTCATATGGACCTCTAAAATCAAAGTGTATTTTGAGAGGTAAATATGGAAAAAATGACTCATCCCAAATATTTACAAGATGTCAAAAGATGATCATGTACTTCACTGATGCAAAATGCAGAAATGTCTTTGCATTTTGTATTAATGTCATCACCACATACTTTTCCAGTATCTCTCTATTGCTCTCAAGAGAGCCATCTTTAAATAAGGCTATACCATGTCTGCAGAGCAATCTGCAGTGGGCTGACAGCCTTTTGAGGATATCTTGCACAGGGAATATTTATGACACCTCTGATTATTTTAAAATGTATTGACTTTTAACTTTTATTATGATCCATGAAATGAAGTCTATGTATGTGAATATGGATGGTGTGGACATATACTTGTCCTTGTATATCATGTCAGTAGACTTAGACATAGAAACAGTAAGTTCCATCTTTATTAAAAACAATGTAGTAGATTATTTCTTGAAGCACACCAGTAGTGTTTTTGTGGAATGGAAATTATCATCCAAATGACTAAAACTCCCACAGAGATGGTGTAGGATATTTTTATGTATCTGATATGTTAAATGCTAATTATAAAGATGGGAATGTTAACAGTAACTCTGTCAATTTAAAATACAGGTATTAAACAAATAGAGAGCTTATAATTAACATTTAAAAATAGGCAATTAATGACCACTGATAGTAATCAAAACAAGTAGTAAGTTAAGTGCTATATATAACGTTATAAAATTAGATCTGTAGATTTATTTTTGAATACTCTTTGTGCTATTGTTCAAAAAACTGCTCAGGCAAAAACAGGCACAAACAGAATTCATAAGGTCAAAATGTATAATATCCAAGCAGAATACTTGGTTAATAAAGAAAATTGAGTGTTCAAAGGACCAGAACATAAGGATTCAAATGGTCCTTTAAAAAGTACCCTAGTACATAATACTATGTGCCCATGAGGAATACTTGACTTGCTCATGTTACCATAAAAATATCAGAATATAGGTTTTGGTAGTGTTCTTTTTTCCAGATGTAGTAATTCTCAAAAATCTGAATTCCCACAGATCAGATTCACTTTAAAGGAAATCAAGGTTATTTAAAGAAGCAGATAGGTATGTGTTCCGCCTGGCAGCATAATCCTGTGACAAAGTATGCAGCAATTCCTGCAGCATCAGACAGCCACACAGAGTCCCAATCTGTCTTATGGTGTTCCAGGTCCCAGCGCTGCAAAGTTCTCTCTCACACATTTGGTGCAAGCACCTTTAGCAAGGCCTGTCCAGGCTGGCTGCTGGATCCTTATCCTGAATCCATCTTTTGAGGCTAAGGGGAATGGAATCTAAAACTGCAAGGAAGGATATGTGCCTTGTTTAAGTATTTCAAACTAGTTTTGTTTCTGACTAATTTGAGAACTTATTACATGATTGCCTTTGAGGCACAGAGGATTCAGCATTCTTTGTTAGAAGGCTGAACAGTGAAGCATTCAGTGCTTTTCTCTTTATGGCTCTAAGTGCACTGAGGCATCATTCTCCATGGTCTGACACAGATGTGTATTTTGTAATGATAATGGTCAGTCTTTGCAAAGATAGAGGATAATGTCTGAAATACTGATGAACCATTTTAATTAATTATCTGGTAGATTGTGAAATAGGTTGTGGAGTATGGCTGCGGGAGAAAGAAGCCCAATAGTAGGAACCTAGATACTGAAAATGACATTTACATTTTTAAAAAAGCATATTATGTTTGGTTACCATGAGAATATCAAGGTAACCTTAAGGCTGAAGGTACTTTGCTGAAATAAAGAAAATGGAAAGAAATGTCTTTATCAATAGATTTTTTTTGTTTAGTGGTTGTTTTATCTACAGTACCCAGGAAATGGAATTGTGTGTCAATTTTAATAATAATCTGTATCCTCCCTAAATTCAGGTAAGCACTAGAATATGTAAATCCTAAATCAATGCTACTAACCCCCCATAAGCATGAGTGAGTTAGTCTAGTAATTTAGATCCCTGATCACTTTCATCTGAATTATTTATAAATTGACCTCTTTCTCCAACTGTTGGCAGAAAAACATGCAATATGGATTATGAAAATTATTTTATTACAATATGCTAATGATAAAATATAGTTTATATATAAGTATTCATCAAATCTTCCATAACTTTCTAATTTATTTCTTCCTTGTATTTTGATCTGGTCCTATAATGAGATGCATATAGGGTTTGGAGATCTTTCCAATTGTAGATAAGGAGAGTTTCAATAAAAATATTATTTCCTGCAGTTAGGTAAGGGTCTGCTTGAGATTGTAGCTGGATTTTTACATTCCCTTTTTCAGTTGTAAGCTTACCTCTTAATTTATATACTGAATAGTGCTCAGGTATTTTAAATCTATGCTTCATGGAAGATGCTGGGAGCATGAGGACCATGTTTCATTCTTCTTTGAGTATTTGTACTTTGCTGTGTAGTAATGAATGATTAATATTTGTAGATAGATCACCATTTATTGAATATTAATAAGCACCCACTAAGAAGCAGATTGTAAGCTACAACTACAACCTGAGAACATTGGGAAGCAGATAATATCCCAGCTTTAATGACTTTTATATCATAGCGTTTGAGGGGCAGACAGTAAACTAATAACACTTTGTGCTAAGTGAATTGAACATGGCAAAATAGGGTGAGGTGGTCAAGAATGGCTGTGCTAGAGGCTTGGGAATCATTTTAGAAAGGTCTCTCTTGGTAGGTAGTGTTTTAACTAAAACCAATTTTTTTAATTTATGACATTTTTCTTTCTTGTGTTTTATTATTGTCCTTGTAACTAGAATTTTGATTAAAAATAAATGTGCCTTTTCTAAAAAAAACTTAATATTAAACATTGTCTATAATTTCGCTTTAAGTTGAATAAGAAGTAAGTAAATCTGATCTTTCTGAAGATTTTGGGAAGCTGACAAAAATTCAAAAAAGAAAATGATCATGCCGTTAAGGTAAGCAAACTTATATGAACTACATTTAAAAAAAACTTGGTTCCAGCCTTGGATGAAGGTTCATGGCAGGTCTTATTTTATTTGAACAAGTTTCCTGCCTTTAATCGAATCCCTACAATACTCCATGCATAGCAATAAAATATATTCAGTGATCTTTCTGAAGGTTCCATTGCTAGACAGTACTATATATCTCTTTCGAGAACATTGGAAAACTTCTTTTCATTTGGTATGTGCAACCAGCTCAGATTTTTTTCATGAAGTTTCTGACTTTTACATTAAAATTGTATCTCTCAATAAACCTGAAAATTTTCTGAAGTTCTAAAATGATATATCACTTTTCTGATTAAAACTCACCAATGGATCCTCACTGTCATTAGAAATAAATCTTAAATTTCTCCTATAATTTACAGGATTCTACAGGGTGAAGCACCTTCTTGCCTCATGTTGGTCACCCCCCCACCTCCACCCCAGTTCTCCCATTGCTTTGATGGAGCAACTCCAGCCTGCTTTTTACTACTTGAACAGCCTGTCATCTCTTTCCTGCTTCATTGTATTTGCACATGATAGTTTTAGGTCTCAATGCAACTGTCTCCTATCCCCTCTGTATAAAGTTGTATACCCACAATCACCTTCTATCATATAGACATATTTTAATTTTCCATTAATATTTACCAATATATGACATTAGATCATATATCTCCTTGTATATTATATAATTTTGCTTTCTCCCTGTGTGGCTATACGTACCCTGGACTAGGAATCTTGTGTTTCTTAGAGACACGATAGCCCTTGTACCCAGTGCAGTATCTTGCATGTAATGGGCACTCAACAAATGTTTCCTGAGTGAACGCAAGGGTGAACAAGTTTGCCTGATGCTGTAGATCATCGTGCTGCTACATCACCACATTTCACATGTGTTTGTCCTCAAAAGTATAAGCCTTGCCCTAGTTGGTTTAGCTTAGCAGATAGAGTTCAGTTCGCCAACCAAAGGGTCCTGAGTTTGATTCTGATCAAGGGTACGTACCTTGGTTGCAGGTTCAATCTCTAGCCCTGGTTGGGGTATGAGGAGGGTAACCAATTAATGTATTTCTTTCACACACATTGATGTTTCTTTCTCTTTCTCTCTCCCTTCCACTCTCTAAAAAAATCAATGGAAAAAATATCCTTGGGTGAGGATTGAAAAAAGGATAAGCTTCCACAGTTGTAATTTTTATTTCAATTTCATGAAAATTTACCCTGAGAAATCAACTCTAGGTAGTCCACAGCTCTATAAACTTCCTTTATAAAATACTGAAATTATTTTTGAAGTGTGTTTAAGATATATGGATTGTTCACTGTTTTGCAATCAAGGTGTCCTCATGAACAAACCCAGGCCAATTCTCATAGTTTCTTACCTGTTTGCCCTATGACAATGGCATTTTAAACTTTGCATTTGCTTGTTATATCTGTGATTAAAATGTGAATAAAAATTATTTTTCCCCTTTAAGATGTCAGTCTAGTGTAACACTAAATAGAGTAAAATAACTTTTCAATGCTATAGTATGACGTGTTTTCTAGTACTTTACTAACTGGAATCCTCAAATAACATGAATTATTTTGGAGTCTAGTCTGAAACTATTACTGTTGTCTCTGGAGAGAGAATGCCTGATTCCTCAAATTTACTTCCTCTTCTTGCTGGCTATGACCTTGCACAAGTTGCTGACCTTCTGTGGTTATATTTTCCTCATTTGTAAATTTGTGGATCATAACAGTACCTATAACACTGTATTTTTGTGAGGCAATTTAATGAAATAATCTATGTAAAGAACATAGATTAGCACCTTACTTAACACATAGAGGGTTTCAATAACTGCTCCCTATCACTATTTTTATTACTCTTTTAAACATTCTGTTTTATAGTAGGTTGATTTATTTGAATGAAAAAAGTTTTAAGTGTTAGGTTAAGGCATCTATATGTTAATCCACATTGTGATACTATTTAACTGCCTTAGAGAGACACTTAAGTTTAATTCTATAAAGACAAATTGGAAACAGAAAACAAGTAAGAAAACTTTCCAAATGCTAATAAACAGTCCTAGTGTTTTATTAAAACTGAGCTAGTGTTGCTCAATCATTGAGTGCTGACCTATAAACCAGGAGTTCACTGTTCAATTCCTGATCAGGACACAGGTTGTGCGCTCAATCCCTAGTGTGGCACGTGCAAGAGGCAGCCATCAATGATTCTCTCATCATTGATGTCCCTCTCTCTCTCCCTTCCTTTCTGAAATCAATTATATATATAGTCAATTATATATCTAATATATCTAATATCTGATATATAATTTATATTCTAATAAACAAACATCATTTCATTGTCCCTTTCTTATTTCTGAAATATAATATTAAAGATGCAAAGGAAAATAGGACAAGCAAAACTAGGGTGGTTGTGATCAGTGCAAGTTATATCAAGTGTTAAATGGAGGGCAGCCTTTAGTTTATACTTGTCCACCCGGAAGTTTGCAAAAGCTCTGTGAAGAAGGGGTCTGGAAATTTTAACAATGCTGATGTTTATTTTGCTTATTTGCTTTAATAGTTTGAACATATTTTTAATATAGAAAGAAAAGGAGATACCTGACTTTGGTATAGAATTGTATAAAACATACTAGAGACCCATTGCACAAAATTCATGCATGGTATGTGTGTGTGTGTGTGTGTGTGTGTGTGTGTGTGTGTGTGTGTATCCCTCAACCCAGCCTATATCCTCTCCAATCTGGGACCCCTTGAGGGATGTCTGACTGCCTTTTTAGACATCCCTCTCACAATCCAGGACTGCTGGCTCCCAACTGCTCGCCTGCCTGCCTGCCAGATTACACCTAGATGCTTCTGCCTGCCAGCCTGACCACCACCTCACTGCTCCCCTGCCGGCCTGATTACCCCTAACTGCCCACCCTTGCCAACCTGTTGACCCCTAACTGCCATCCCCTACCAGCCTGGTTGCTCCTAACTGCCCTCTCCTGCAGGCCTGGGTCCCCCCAACTATCCTCCCCTGCAAACCCACTCACCCTTAAATGTCCTCCCCTGCCAGCCTGGTCACCCCCAACTGCCCTCTGCCTACCCAGTCACCCCTAACTTCCCTCCCCTGCAGGCCTGGTTCCCTCAAATACCCTCCTCTGCAAGCCTGGTCCCCCGAACTGTCCTCTCCTGTAGGCCTGGTCTCCTCCAACTACCCTCCCCTTCAGGCCTGGTTCCTCCCCTGTAGGCCTTATCATCCACAACTGCCCTCCCCTGCTGGCCATTTGTTATGGCCATCTTGTGTCCACATGGGGGTGGCCATCTTATGTGTGGAGTGATGGTCAATTTGCATATTACCTCTTTACTATAGAGGGTTATTATATAGGATTTGAGAGATTTGTATATACAGTTACTTGTAAATTTATTTCATTTTATTCAGCATAGAGTAGGAGGTTGGGGGCAGATATCTGAAATACAGAACAAAGGAAGGAATGCTATTTCTAGTTCTACTTTACTGGAGCAATGGCAAGGGCATTTGGTATATTTTGATGTAAGATCTATTTTACCATTCACTTATCCATAGTCAAATGATCCTTACATAACCAAATGCCACATTTCTTCGAGCATTGTAATGAAAATGTTTTACTTTATATCAATTTCAGGTAATAAAGTTAATAGATATTTGTTAAATGAATAATATGCTTATTGAATATTTTAGGAAGTTGCTAGAGATGACCAAAATATATAAAATAAAGTATCTAATCATTTAGTTTAGGAATTAGCACATAGTAATAACTAAATATTTTTAGCTAACAAGAGAAAATATTATGATGTCATTCTTGTCTTTAAAGTAATTTTCCTGAAATGAAAGAGACACAAAGACTGATAGGCCTACATATAATTCATTTATTTACTAAGAATTAATTAAATACAGTGTGGGGCAAAAGTTGGTTTACACTTGTTTGTATGTCAAACAACACAATAAATTAAAAAATAATAATAAATAATACAGGAACAAACTTTGTGTTTTGCACACTCAAAACTATATACCTAATTTTTCCCCATCCTGTAATATATCATGTTTAAATTATTGGCTGAGGGGTGGGGAGGTAAAGATCAATTTTAAAAAATAATGCAGTAGATAGAAAGCTCACAGTCTACTTTGTGGTGGATGAAGGAGTAACAAACAGTACTGACTAGCTTACATTCTTATTTCATTTAATTCTTATAATTGAATATGCTAAATATAATGATATCAATTTTACACATGATTAAATTGAGGCTTAGAGACTTGCAAGAGCTGAACCAAAGTCATCCAGTTACTTAAATAGTAGATTCTGAATTTCAACTCAGATGTCTAAAGCTAAGCTCAGTGATCTTTCCTTATACCTAGCTTCCTTAAAAGTAGAAAATATAAAAACAAAAAAAATTAGTGTAATGCAGAATGAAGTACTATAAGTATCATAAAATATATAAATAATAAGCTGTATCATATGGGTTCAGGTAACGTTTAGATAATAAAGATAGTGGGTATATTTTGAATCACTGATTAATTTCACCTACCTTTATTATATAGTATACTATAAGCATTATGTAGGTACAAAATACAGAACCAATATAGTATGGTCTATATTTTAATAGTTTATGTTTAGTTTTGTATTAACTAAAATGTTTTGATATAATAGTATATGTGTGTGTGTGTGTGTATGTGTGTGTGTGCTAATATTTATTAAAAGCAAAAGGAAAACCACTTGAAGAAGATTAAGTAACTGAGATTACATATAGATATATAATTTTTTTCACAAAAATATATCAAGAAAGAAAGTTTTCTGACCTTAAAGATCATTGATTATGTTGACTATGATCAGGAAGGGAAAATATTAGGTGTAGGGAAGAATCAGCTGAGAATAAAATACCTTTAAGTCATCTATTGAAAGCGTTTATTCTGGAAAGAAGAAGCCAGGAAATGAGAATTAGCCATCCTGTATGAGGAACATAAAAAAAAAAACAGACAACTGTAAGTTTGCCCTAAGTAAAGAAGACAACCACAAGTAGTATGGGGACTTTTTATGCTAATGATAGAGACTTTTATGTGAGAAAATAATGCATAAGTGGCTTATTATTTTTCAAAAATAAAAATTTATTGCCTTACCAGAATTAAGGCTATTGATTGGCTCAGTCTCTGTGTATCACATACTTGAAATCACAGTTCTGTTTTTTTCTGACACATGCTGAACCAGTATAATTGATGGGACAAGAGCAGCAAGCAGCTGCTGTTGTAGTTAGACATGTGGATATTTCAGATGGAAAACCTTAAGTACAGGTGACATTTAAAACTTGATCTCAAATTTTATTTTGTTTGAAACTTGTTTAAATCTCATTAAAAGAAATACAAAATAGTTGTATTTTATTTAACTGGAGAGTATTTTGTGTATCATTCTGAATTCCTCCAAACTCACTGCTAGCTAGATGCATTTTTATTTTCTTTCTAATAGAAAATAGAGTCCTGTCACTACTTTTGCATTTTACCTCCTTGTCAATATATATATATATATATATAATATATATATATATATATATATATATATATAGTATATATATATAAAACTGTTTTATATGAGCATCCCCCTCTCCCAGCCTCTTTTCATAGTTAGAGAGAACTCTGTGTTCTTTCTAATCACATTTTCCAGAAACAAAACTGCATTAGGAAATGTGAATTTCCAAATTTTCATTTCAGAAACAATGTTACTTTTTTATTTTTTTAATCTTTTAATGTACAAGATAGTATATTTAATACCAATAATTATTTTACTATGATCATCTATTAATAGAACATATTATATTACATTAATAAGATTCCATAGACTACCATTTTTAGTGAGAGTTATTAGGACAGAACTATTTTATAGTGTCCTATATAATAAAACCCTAATATGCAAATCAAATGAATGGCAGAATGACTGGTCACTATGATGCACACTGGCTGCCCGGAGGCAGATGCTCAACACAGGAGCTGTCCCCTGGGGGTCAGTGTGCTCCCACAGTGGCAAGTGCAGTGGCAGTGATGAGAGCCTCTTCTGCCTCCATGGCAGTGCTAAGGATTGATGATCCAAGCAGTAAGGATCCAAGCAGGCAGGCGGTAAGGAGCAAGCAAGTAGGCAGGCAGTTAGGGGTGAGGGGTCTAAAGTGGCACTGGCCAGGCTGAGTGACCCCCCACCCACAAGAATTTCATGCATTGGGCCTCTAGTCTATATATATATATATATATATATATATATATATATATATAAAACCCAGACACAGTTAATGGTGAAACAACCAGAACAACCAGTCGTTATGATGCACTCAATGCAGGAGCTGCCCCCTGGTAGTCAGTGCACCCCCACAGTGGAAGCACTTCTCAGCCAGAAGACAGGCTCATGGCTGGCAAGGGCACCAGTAGTGGTGGGAGCCTCTCTTGCCTCTGTGGTAGCACTAAGAACTCCTTGGGGGATGTCTGACTGCCAGCTTAGGCGGACATCCCTCAAGGGAATCTAGACTGCAAGAGGGTGCAAGTTGGGCTGAGGGACCACCCCATCCTTCCTCAAGTATATGAATGTCATGTATCAGGCCTCTAGTCTGGTTATAATACTTTATTGTTTAGAAAGTGGATATAATGATGATTTTGATTATATATTTTGTATCTGTTAATGATCACTATTTTTTATTGAAAATATATTGCCTTAAATTAAATATCAAGTGTTTTATATACACATATAGTGCTAACATAAAGTGATAGTTTTTCATTATTGTAAATTTCACAGTTATATATTTTCTACACAGCTGCAGTTATACTAAATATAGTGTTGAACATTTTCCTCTTCACTTAATATTATGTCACAAAGAGTGTATAGTGTTTCTACCATTTTTTATAATTATCATAATTCTAATGCATACTTAGTAGCTTATAGTCAGGCCATAATTTATTTATTAAACTATTTTTCTAAATTTACTCATATATGTTGCATCATATTTTTTAAAATAAATCTTTATTGTTCATATTATCACAGGTGTTCCTCTCCCCCCCCCCCAAAGCTCCCCTCCACCTGATTCCCAACCCCACACCATGCCCTTAACCCCCGCCACTGTCTTCATTGATAGGTGTAAGATTTTTGTCCAATCTCTTCCTGCATCCCTCAGATCCCTTTCCCCCTGTGAATTGTTAGTCCAATCCCTTTCTATGTCCCTGATTCTATTATATTCACCAGCCCATTTTGTTCTTCAGATTTTTAAAAAATCCTTTTGATTTTTAGATTCACTTGTCGGTAGGTATATATTTGATGCCTTTTTGTTGTTCACAATTTTTTACCTTTACCTTTTTCTTCTTCTTCCTCTTCTTAAAGAATGCCATTCAACATTTCATGTAATCCTGGTTTGGTGTTGATGAACTCCTTTAACTTTTTCTTGTCTGTTAAGCTCTTTATTTGACCTTCAATTCTGAATGATAGCTTTGCTGTGGTGCAAGACTCAGGGAGACACGGGAATACCATCTGAGAGGCAGAGGAAGGAAGCCATCGCTGTTGGCCATGCCCCAGCCCCAGAGTAGTGATGCCCTGAGACTCCTCCCTGAGACTCTGCCCCTCATAACACTTCCAAGTTCCAAGCAGCGGACTTTGCATATGAATGGACCTCTCAGTTGCAGTTTAGCAAAATTGCAACCTGGGGCAAACAGATCCAAGGAGGACAGGATTGTGGTTCACACTGTAGCTTCTGACAGTACTGGCCTCAGACAGTAGCTGAACTGCACCTCATTGAGACCCAGAAACCATAGTTCTAGTGCTCAGTTTCAATCCCTCACACATATAAGTGACACATTCGGGAGATGGTCTCAGTGAGCACCAAAGCCCCACTGAAACAAGGTGTATTCCCAGCGCAGCAGTTCTTCCTTTATAGACACAGCGGATCCTCACAGACAATTTTCCTGGAAGTCAATTCCTCCCAGTATACCAACAGCAACCAAGGCTTAAATACACCAAGACTTTGAACTAAGCCCACAAAGAAATATAGCAAAAGCAACCACCTCAGGTGATTGGGGAAGCTGAGCTACTGACCCCTATAGGTCATCGACCACACAAAGCCACTCCATCAACACAGGGAGACAGCCAAAATGAGGACATACAGAAGCATGACACCAATGGGAGAGATGGAGGAGAGTAAACTACTGGACGACACACAGTTCAGAATCACATTTATAAGATTACTCAAGAATCTTCTAAAAACCTTTGAGAAACTTGATGAGACATGGAAGAAGCTTGGTGAGTCCTTCAAGGACCTTAATGAGAATATTAAAAAAAATGGAAAAGGACCAGCCAGAAATTAAGCATACAAAGTCTGAAATGAAGAATATACCGAAACTCAACTATAGATTGTTATGGCTGGCAGGACCCTCTCAGGGCAGGGCTCCAGCCCAGAGGAGGAATGATGTAGCATGATGCACTTTATGTTAGTCATGGGCTGGCTCTGTTTGTAGTCTCCGGCCCCTGGGTATGTCCTGTTCCAAGTTATGGCAAGGCAGCACAAAGAGAACAGACCAGGTCAGACAGAAACCGCTTAAACTGAAAATAAGCCACCTGCCCCAGGTATTGTGCAAACTTTTAATGATGTTACTGTACTAGTGGAATTTCTCATAGCTCATAGTGTGATAGGTTGTCATGAGAACTCTGCCTGGTCAGCTATATCTCCCCTCACCATTGCAAAACAACTGCCAGCTAGCCTAAGCCAAGGTCTCAAAACAAACTCCTAAAAGGATAAAAGCAGGCTTTCCTGTGTGCTCAGGGCTCTCTCTTTCTTTTTCTTACTGCTGCAACAGTAGGGGGAGAGCCCAGATTCGAATCCATTAATAAAGGCATAAATTTTGATCTGGAGTCTTGATGGTCTTTTCTGGGGATCTCTCCATAACGTCTGGAGGCCCCCCAGCGAGATACCACAGAGATCTCTCCCTTGTCTCGGTCCAAGGGGACAGGTCGAGAGGTCTCCCATATTGTCTGAAAATTTAACTCACCTTTCTGATCTCCTGAGCTACCATCAGGACTGATGAGATCCATCTCCACTGGTAAGATAGGATTGTCTCTGGTTTTTCTGGTTTTTCTGGTTTTCTGGTTACTGTGCAATGTTCCATTCTGGGGACTTGAGGAAGGTAGGATGCTGTGTAACTTCCCAGTCCATGCCTGAGGCCATGAAGACGGCCAAAGGTTCTGTTAAAATTTCAGTCTGTGGTATTAGGAACAGACCTGGCCAGGTAGTTTTGACTTATATTGCGGTTGTTGTGTTTGGTGTGTCTTTTTTTACTTCTCTGTGTTATACTGTGAAAATAGGTCAAGATTTGTCTGTGTATTTGTGTGCCCTTCTACAGTGTTTTTTGAAAAATTTCCAGGACTCCAAGAAACAGGTGGATGAATACGGCTCTGATGTTAATGCTTTTGATTTAACCACTCTTTTCCCCCAGATCAACGGCTGGTCTGTAAGATAACTTTCCCCTCACGGTACCTAGAGTATTAGTCTTGTTTTATTTGTCCAACCTGAGTGTCATTTCTGTTTTGCTGAAACATTATAATAGTACTTGAAAGGGTATAAGAACAGACGTTTGTTTGATATTTTGTTTCTCTGCTTGGGTATAATCATTTGTTCATGTAAGTATTAAAGCTGAGTACTCTGATAGCTAGCAAACCGCCCCAAGTGGACACTGGGGTCCCTTTTCCCAGGGGTCCTTGCTTTCTGCCAGAGGGAAAACGGCCCGCCTAACAAAATTTCTATCTATGTTTATTAATTTGCAGGTATGAAATTGTAATAATTATGGTACAAAAAGTTAAAAGTGGAGACCAAATTCTAAAGTTAACTATTTACAAGAAGGAAGCTTGTGCTGGCAAAGTCACCAAGTCTGCCCAGCAAGCTCAAAAACTAAATGAATCTTATTTCAGACACCTGCCTCCACCCAGTCTTCATCAGTGATGAAGGAACGGTTTCAGAACTGTTTGTCTCAATTGGCCATTTAAGTTTGATGTGACTAATGATTACAATACATTGTAAAATCTTTAGAAGAAAAGGAAAATATTTTGAGGGCAACTTAGTCCTTGTATGTGTATGTCAACTCTTAAGTTATTCTTTTAAAATCATTAATATTGATGGAAAATACTCAGAGGAACTTTCCAGAACGTTCAGGAAGTCTGATTGCAGTGTAGGGGTCACCGGTTCCCCCTCGCCACGTTCGTCGGCAGGAGGCAAGTGTTTTTCCCAGTGGGAACAGAGTGGACTGTCAGATGAAAGTGCCTGGCCCTGGTGGAAGCAGCACCTTTGCCACCTGGGACCTGTGCCGCTCTCTGTCTCCACCTACCCGGTGTCCATTCTCTCCAGGGGTTGTTTAGAGTAGGTGGAGGGGGCGGCCTACAAAGAGGGAAATTCTTTCGTGACCCCCCTGTACCTCAATGAGACCCCAAAACCCCTGTGACTGCTTGGACACTTTTCACCGTGTTCTGTTAGCGGGCTAAAAAGTACAGTTGGAAAGTCTCCACTCCCCTTTTCAGGCTTATCAGAAACTGAGGTCCTTATCTGTAGGAAAAATGTGTCATTTTAAATTTCAAGCAGTTGGAGGCCTGGGAACAGGGTACTGCTCCCTCCTCCCTCTGCCTTTTCTGAATATTTTAAATATTTTTTGAAAGTTATATATATGATGAGAAGAAGAACATGGAAGGGTTGAAGAAAAGGCCAGCAGTGAATAAGAAGGAATTAGTATGCATATTGTTGGAAACAAAGGCACTGGAAGGGAGGATGCCCTAGCAGGTTAGACTCCAAGAGTTGTTTTTTTTGTTTTTTTTGTTTGTTTTTTGTTTTTTTTGTTTTTTTGTTTTTTTTTAACTTAGAGGAAGAGGACTGACAGGACCAGGGCTCCTTTCCATTAAGCCCCCATGGGTAACCTTACAAGTGAGAGGCAATCCTATTAATTTCCTGGTGGACACTGGGGCAGTTTATTCAGTCTTGACAGCCGATGGGACCTTTAAGAAGATATTAGTCCAGGGAGCCACCAAACAAACTGGCTATTTTCCTGGGACATCAAGAAGGACTAAAGACCTGGGAAAGAACACGTACTGGGGGAATGCAGCTGCTGAACTGGACCAAAGTGGAACAACGGGTCTTTGAGGCTCTCATCTCAGCACTTGCCCTAGCCTTGCCAAATGTCACCAAGGGACTGAGGTAAGGGGCATTGCCAAAGGGGTTCTCACTCAGACTCTAGGTCCCTGGAAGAGACCTGTTGCCTATCTGTCTAAGAGGCTAGACCCTGTGGCAGCAGATTGGCCAGTGTGCCTCTGGGCAGTGGCCACTATAGCATTGCTGGTGAAGGAGGCAGATAAGCAGACTCTGGGCCAGGAACTAGCCCTGACAACACCCCATGCCATTGAGGCCCTCCTTCAAGTGCTCCAGAGAGATGTATGTCAAACCCCAGAATCACCCAGTGCCAAGCTCTTCTCTTGGACCAGCCCTGCACCCAGTTCCATAAGACACTGGCCATCAACCCTGCCAGCCTGCTTCCAGATGATCCAGAGGAACCCATTCATGACTGCATAGAGGTAACAGACGCAGTACTAACAGATGTCCTGCCATCATCATCAGACCAGGTACTGTTCACGGATGGGATCAGTTATGTTCAGGATGGTATCTGATATGCAGAGGCAGCAGTGGTCACCATGTACCACACCGTTTGGGCACAGTTCCTGAACTTTTGGCCTTAATCCAGGCCCTTTGATGGAGACACAGTGCCATCCGCCCGGGAAAGAGCGTTACCAACTCCAGCCAGAAAGGACATTATTTTAGCCTTATTTGAGACCATCTGACTCCCAATAGCAGTTACAATAATGCACTGCAAAGGACATCATAAAGGGGAGACAATTAAAGCCAGAGGATATAGAGCCATAGACCAAACTGCTAAGGAAGATGCCCAAAAACCAGTGGGGCCTTTACAAGTCTTAGTAACCCTGCTGGACCCCGACCTACACCAAACAAAAAGAGAAATTCGCTTAACAGAAGCAAGTCATCAAAGGACCAGATGGTTGGTGGACTCTACCAGATGACAGACTGTTGGTCCCAGAGGCTTCAGGTCAGACATTAGTTGCCCAGTTACACCAGGTTACCCACTTAAGTGTCACCAAGACTTTTAAACTTCTATGAGGCAGATACTACCAAGCTTAGATAAGGTAATTAAAAGCATAGTCACTAGAAGTACTGCCTGTGTACAGGTAAATACTAAGCAAGGTAAGAAGGTCCCCCTGGGAATTTGGGCCCCAAGGAACTTCCTGAGGAGAGCATTGGGAGGTAGATTTCATAGAGATTAAGACACCAGCATTAAGGTACAAGTGCAGGCTAGTTTTTATAGACACCTTCTCAGGCTAGATTGAAGCATACCCCAATAGGACAGAAATTGCCTCTGTAGTAGTAAAGAAATTAGTCCAGGAGTGTATACCTAGATTCAGACTGCCAGTAGTCATAGGATCAGATAACAGCCCAGCCTTTGTGGCAAGGTATTTCAAAGTATAGCTCAAGCCTTAGGAAAGGAATGAGCAGGACTCTAACAAATTTAATTAAATTTGTCCTGGAAACCGGTGAAAATTGGACCAACCACCTGCCCTTTGCCCTCTTATGGGCCAGGTGTACCCCCTACTGGGATGAGTTCCCCCTGTTTGAGATCATATATTGTAAACCTCCTCTCCATCCTTTCAAAGGTCAGGAAGAAACTAAAAGCTGGAA
The DNA here is from genome assembly GCA_963924515.1 of Vespertilio murinus. NCBI lineage: Eukaryota > Metazoa > Chordata > Mammalia > Chiroptera > Vespertilionidae > Vespertilio > Vespertilio murinus. The sequence continues at coordinate 46,567,933 of OZ004710.1, forward strand.
TTCATAACCATTCCCTTGCTCAAGTCCTTACTGGCTCTACAGTTTACCAAGAGAGCCACCCATAAGCTTATTCCAGATGAATTGCCAGTGCCCACCATGTACCATGTACACCCCTTCCAGCCCAGAGACTCTGTGTGGGTAAAGAAATTCACTCCCCAAAGACTCACCCCAACCTGAAAAGGATGCTACACTGTTACCCTGAGCACGCCCATGACTGTTGAAGTAGAGGACACCCAGACCTGACTACACCACTCCCAGCTCCTGCACAGAAAACAGCCTGGATCCTGGCAACCATCAGCCTCATCCGTGAGATCACTAGCCTGAGCTCCACACAGGCCAGGAGGAGACTTGATGCCTGCAGGAGGGGAATTGGACTTCAGTGAGGACAGTACTAATGGGATCTGTGGTACTAAGGGGTCTTGGTAACTGTAAAAACATTTTTTGCTAGCCAGTGAAAAAGTCTGAGGCTTAGTAAAGCTAAATATGCGAGCAGAAATTAAGTCAGCAAATAGGCCAGGATTTAAGTACCCTGGATAAATCTATAGGAAAATTAGAAGAATCGGTCGGGTCCCTAGCAGAAGTAGTTTTGCAGAACAGAAAAGGTTTATATCTTTTATTCCTCAAACAGGGAGGACTCTGTTTAACTTTAGGAGAAACTTGTTGCTTCTACACCAACCATTCAGGAGGGATCAGAGAGAGCTTAAGCCAGCTAAGGAAGAGACTGAGAGAGAGAGAGAGAGAGAGAGAGAGAGAGAGAGAGAGAGAGAAGAGGAAAAGCAGCGAGAAGGGAACTGGTATCAGAACCTCTTCTCTTGGTCTCCATGGTTAACAACACTCCTGAGTTCGATACCTGGCCCCATTATACTAATAATCTTAGGACTGGCCTTTGGCCCCTGTGTTTTCCGGCACCTAGTCTGTCTTTTACAGGAAAGTATCCAGACAGTAAAACTAATGGTCCTCCAGACCCAATAACCTAGCCATGGAGGATGGCTGCGTGCCATCGGAATCAAGGATTCGATTCCACTTTAAGACCAGTAGGGAATGTTATGGCTGGCAGGACCCTGTCCGGGCAGGGCTTCAGCCCAGGGGAGGAATGATGTAGCATGATGCACTTTATGTTAGTCATGAGCTGGCTCTGTTTGCAGTCCCTGGCCCCCCGGTATGTCCTGTTCCAAGTTCTCTAGAGGCAGCACAAACAGAACAGACCAGGTCAAGCAGAAACCACTGAAACTGAAAATAAGCCCCCTGCCCCAGGTATTGTGCAAACTTTTAATGATGTTACTGTACTAGTGGAATTTCTCATAGCTCATAGTGTGATAGGTTATCAAGACCCTAGGACAGACAAAGAACTCTGCCTGGTCTATATCTACCCCCACCGTTGTAAAACAACTGCCAGCTAGCCTAAGCCAAGGTCTCAAAACAAACTCCTAAAAGGATAAAAGCAGGCTTTCCTATGTGCTCAGGGCTCTCTCTTTCTTTTTCTTACTGCTGCGACAGTAGGGGGAGAGCCAGGACTCGAATTCGTTAATAAAGGCATAAATTTTGATCTGGAATTTTGGTGGTCTTTTCTGGGGTCTCTACATAACATAGATCAACATGCCCCAAGAATCAAACCAAATATCTGGAATATAAGAAAGCAAAAATCACCCAACCAGAGAGGCCAAAAGAAAGAAGAATCCAAAAGTGTGAGGTTAGTGTAAGTAGCCTCCAGGACGGCTTAAAGCATACCAACATCCTGATTTTTGGGATGCCAGAAGAAGAGAGCAAGCAGAATATTGAAGGCTTAATGGAAGAAATAATGACAAAAAACTTTCCCAACCTGGTGATAAAAAGAGACCTACAAGTTCAGGAAGCACACAGGACTCCAAATAGGAGGAATCCAAAAAGGAACCCACCAAAACACATTATAATTAAAATGCCAAGAGCAAAAGACAAAGAGAAAATCTTACAAGCTGCAAGAGAAAAACAACTAGTTACCTACAAGGGAGTACCCATATGACTTTCAGCCGATTTCTCAACAGAAACTATACAGGCCAGAAGGGTGTGGCAAGAAATATTCAAAATGATGAACAACAAGAACCTACAACCAAGATTACTCTACCCAGGAAAGCTATCATTCAGAATTGAAGGTCAAATAAAGAGCTTCACAGACAAGAAAAAGTTAAAGGAGTTCATCAACACCAAACCAGGATTACATGGAATGTTGAAGGGTATTCTTTAAGAAGAGGGAGAAGAAGAAAAAGGTAAACAATTATGAACAACAAAAAGGCATCAAATACATATCTACAAGCAAGCAAATCTAAAAATCAAGAGAAAAAATCTGAAGAATAAAATGGACTGATGAATATAATAGAATCAGGGACATAGAAAGGGATTGGACTAATAATTCACAGGGGGAAAGGGGTCTGAGGGATGCGGGAAGAGATTGGACAAAAACCTTACACCTATGGATGAAGACAGTGGGGCATAGGGTGGGGTTGGGAATCAGGTGGAGGGGAGCTAAGGGAAGGGGAAGAGGAACACCTGTAATAATCTGAACAATAAAGATTTTTTTTAAAGGAATGGTACATATACCTAGGTACCCTACCTGTCTACAAATTTTGTGCACTGGATCTCTAATATTTATATAATGTGCACTATATCAGCAATCATATTACAATAATTAATTGTATTAAAATAAGACATATGTACCTTCATCTTGCACAATGTTATGTGTCAAATTTATTCAATTAAAAAACGAATCCTGGCTGGCATGGCTCAGTGGTTGAGCATTGACCTATGAACCAAGAGGGCATGGTTCAATTGCTAGTCAGGGCACATGCCTGGGTTGTGGGCTTGAATCCAGGCAGTCAAACAATTATTTTTCTCTCATCATTGAAGTTTCTATTTCCCTCTCCCCCTCTGAAATCAATAAATCTCTTTATATAAAAGGATAATATTCAAAGTGTCCCCTTGTAAGTTCAACTGGGAGACTTGGAGTTTGATCGCTTGCTATGACATGCGCTGACCACCAGGGGTGAGCATGAAACAAAGGAAGACCCTGACCAGCACCAGGCAGTTGGGGAAGGGAAGCCTTGGCCAGCAGTTGGAAGGCCAAAATTGGCCCTGATTTCTGGCCAGGCTGAAGGACCGTTCCCATGCATGAATTTTGTGCACCAAGCCTCTAATATATACTAGTATATAAAAATATGCTTTATGTGTAGTGTATTACTGTAACATGGCTTCTGTGTCCTTCCTCTGTTCAGCAGAAAGAGTCATCTCTCAGTATTCTCAGCATACTGACAATTCTTAGAAAGCTCCATTCAGGTCACAAGTCTCTTAGTTCACTTCAGAGATGCACAGCATGTCTGTCAGGGTTTATAAGGAGGCAATTCAGTGTTCTTAGATGTGCATGGTTTTCCTTTTTGGCTTTTTTTTATGGCATTTCATTAGGAATTCCATTTAGGGTGCTTTGCAAGTAAAGTGGAATCCCAAGGAATGATGTCCATACCATTTTTTTAGCCCGAGGCAAATTTCTTGAACACGTTTTTGTTGTTAGGAATATGGAGAAACTCAGTGTTGCATCCTCTCAGCAATGCCAAGAACACTGCTCAGGTGTCCTGTAGCCCTGTGGGTAGGTGTTCTTGTAGCCACCTTTCATGTCTCTTCCTCACTGCCATCCATGTGCTGCCTGAGCCAGGTCTGAAGTGCTTGAGACATCTGTAGGGGTGCAGGGTAGTATGTGGATGAGACTCACACACTGTTTCAAGTGGATGAAGTACCAGTGGGATAATTTCTTGAGAATAAAGTCCTAGGGGTGGAATCACAAAGTCAATTTTAACATAATTATGGCCCTTTCTAAAAAGGCTTTACCAAATAAATTAGCCCACAGAAATAAATTCCTCCAGCAGTTTCATTCTGGTGAAAATTGTTCATTGTTACTTCTGTAGCTGTTTCTATTTTAGTTTTGTAGCTCACTCAATATAAATTTATGAAGCTTTTATATGCCAGGCACTGTGCTAGGTACCGGGGATATGAATAATAATAAGACTGCATGTTTGCACTGGGATAAGTTATGGCCTACTGAAAAAAGTACTTATGAAACTGATGAACAAAAATTACTCTTTTGAGAGTACCAAGAAAGTAGTATGTCACCATCACAGGAATGCAATTAATCCTAATTATGGTAGATAGGGGAGATTTCATACTAAGAAAATACTATCTGGCTTGGGTTTTGAAGATAGAATGATGCTAACAAAGAAGAGGAACCTCTTAGAGGGAATATTAAATCAAAGGCATACAGTTAATAAGAAATTATATAACAAGCATATAGAGTTCATACATAGCAGATTATTGAGCAGATAGTTTGAAGACAAAGGTGAGGACCTATGATAAGTTAAATAGACTTATTTCAATCTGTGCAAGATGGAGAAACCATAATGGATGCAAAATGGTATTATTTTGTTAGAAATATGCAATATTCTCAAAAGGAAGGATGACCTGGAGTAGAGAAAGATTGGTTTCAGGAAGATGATAAATGATCCCAAATTAGTAAAAAATTAGGATTGGGATAAAATCCAATATTAGAGATATTGCTCATGTAGAATCCAAGAGATTTTGTAATCAATAGGAGGACTTAAGAGTGACAGCAGATACAACTCCAGTTTCTAGTTTGGAATCTTGAGTGAATAGGAATGCCATTAACTGAAACTAAGAATAGAATAGGCAGGGAATTTATGATCCTAAATACAATGGTGTAGCCTGTAACAGGCTAACATCCCTGCTATGAAAAAAAAAAAATAGAAAACTGGAGACAAAACAAAATGATCTAAAATGATTTGAGCCCATCAGGTGTGGCTCAGTGGTTGAGCAGCGACCTATGAACTAGGAAGTCACTGTTCTGTTCCTGGTCAGTTCATATGCCCAGGTGGCAGGCTCAATGCCCAGTGTGGGCATATAGGAGGCAGCTGATCAATGATTCTGTCTCATAATCAATGTTTCTCTCTCCTTCTCTCCCTCTCTGAAATCAATGAAACTATGTTTATATTAAAAAAAACAAACAAACATCAGAGAGCTGCTGAGGCAACTTGAGGGGAGTAAAGGAACACCAGAGAGATAAGCAAACAATCTGAGCCACTTTTTCCTTGGAGCATTTAAAAAATCTTGGGATAAAGATGGAGGCTGGGAATCTGAACAGAGGTTTGTAGCCAAGGAGTAGAGACACTAAACAAAGTTTCAGGCAATCTCATAGGTCTGGGCAGATAAATATCCAGGGATGCCAATCCAGCCAGTACTTTTGAGGGGCCAAGAATTCAGAGAGAGAAAGAGTAATAACAGAAAAGTGAGTCTGACACTTTAGCATTTCCCTTTGAGGTATGTATTTGTTGAATTCTTAAGCTATGTGAGGTCAAAGGATAACAAACTTAACAAAAAAACTAAAAAACAGAATGAAGTATTAGGTATTCTTAGAGAATGAAAGTGACCCAAAGTAGATCATGATTTACCTCTACTTTATTTGTGTATCACTTTGTAATCTCAATTTTCACTAGAAAAAATCATAGGATCCAGAGCTTCTATATATTTTCATTTATATTATCTACCATTGGAACAAAAATTGCAAGGTACCAAGAAGCAGGATGAAAACAAAAACAAAAAACAGATTCATGAATGTCCCCGTTTTTTGTTTTTTTTTTTGAGTTATCAGACACGGACATAAAAAGGATGGGATGGTGATTACTATGTTTAAGAATATAGATAACAAGATGGAGGCTTTTATCAGAGAAATAAGGAGTGGTGAGCCAAGCAATAAGGAGCAAATGGTATTATGTGGATAAATATGTGGAATAATGAAATATATATATATATATCAACACATCCATGAAAGAATTGTCTTCAAATGAGAAATACTAAAAGTGACCTTAAAGAAATAATGGAAGCCAGAATACAGTAAAAGGACATTATTAAAGTATTAATACAATGGCCAAGCTAGTGTCATATATTCAGCAAAGATATCCATAAAATATAAGGAAAAATACATTTTTAGAAAAACTAAAAGTCACATAATTGATTGTCAAATGATTTTTACTAAAACAGCAGTTACTATATTGGGTAAAATGAAAATGATCCCAGATGAAAAATATGCAATGCAGTTTTTTTAAAGAGTAACAGGAAGTATAAATAGGTGGGTAAATATAAATGGATATTGATAATAGAGAAAATAATAATATCCTTTAAAATAATTCTGCACACTAGCAGGGAAGTGAAACCCACTGCTCAGGGATAAGTATGAATTGTGTGTGTGCCTGGTGCATTCAATAAAAACAGTTGTTTGTGAGTCTAGTAAGGAGGGGAACTTGTAGATTGGTCACTGGAGACCCTCCCTGTTTTCCCCAGATATGAAGACAGAACCATTGCCCTTTATTTTGGCTTTATGCTACAATTGACCTATTGATATCCTCATATCAATTTAAACTTGGGTGATGAATAAGGGAGTAGTATAAGTGCCTCCCTAGAAAGTTAAGTAGACCCTTGACCAGGAGGGAGAGGGTCACAATGTAAGGTGGTTTTTTAAAAAAATGAACTTTATGATTGATGAAAACATTGAGGGCTAGGTGTAGGGAATTGTGTAGGGAATTGGTGTAGGGAATATATATACACCAGAATATGTAAATTCAGACTAATCAATGCCTCTGACAAAAAAAAAATTCATCCAGCCATGGGAGCCATTTGCAACTTTGTAACTTAAATAGAAGTGCTTTAAGGCTCTGTGTATGTCTTTAAAACTAGCTACTGGGTCGCAGTTCCATTGAATGCCTTCCTTGGGATCACAGCTTTGTGTGTGTGGAGAATTGAAATGAATGCCTTGTTCATTATGAGTAAGTCCTGGAACTTCATTGCAAATAGGAGGGCTCTGGTGAAATATTGGCCTTAGTATTGGATGTATAGTTTGAATATCTGTGAGGCAGGAAATTTCCATAGTTCTCTAGCCCAAATAGGATGAATCATTTTCCTAGGGTTGACATAACAAAGTATCACAAGCTGGATGGTTTAAAAAAACAAATTAAATATTCTAATAACTATCTATGATCTTAAATGGGTACTACATTTAATCAGGGTGATCACTTGTAAGTTATATAATTTCCAATCACTGGTTGTATACCTGAAACTAACAGAATATAGTATGTCAACTGAAAATAATTGTTTTTAAAAAATCAATTGGAGAAAAATATATATCTTCACAGATCTGGGGCTTAGAAATCTAAAATTAAGGTGTCTGCTGCTCTGTGCTTTCTCTGCACCCTTTAGGGGAGGGACTGCACACTTTAGGGGAGTGGGGGTCCTTCTGGGCCTCTTTCAAACTTGGGAGCCTCCAGAAATTCTTGGTTTGTGGAAGCATAACTCCAACCTCTGACTTTAACTTCATTTGACATTCTCTCTGCCTCTCTTTCTTTCCTGACAGTCTTTTTATAAGGACACCAGTCTTATTGAATTAGAAGCCCGCCCTTCTTTACTAGGACCTCATCTTGTTGTTGTTGTTTTTTTCCTGGAAATGAAAATAATTACTTTTGTCCTTAAACATCATTCTCCCACTCTTAAAAACATGGATTGCTGAAACCGGTTTTGCTCAGTGGATAGAGTGTCAGCTCGTGGACTGAAAGGTCCCGGGTTTGATTCCAGTCAAGGTTGTGTACCTTGTAACTGGCACATCCCCAGAGGAGGTGTGCAAAAGGCAGCTGATCGATGATTCTCTCTCATCGATGTTTCTAACTCTCTATCCCTCTCTCTTCCTCTCTGTGAAAAATCAATAAAATAGGGGAGAGACAGAAAATGGCGGAAGAATAGGTAGGCAAGTTCTGACCCAGGTCCCGAGGAGGAAGGAGAGAGCGCCCGAGGGTCGTGCTGGGAGTGCCTGTAAACAAGCCAGGAGAAAGGCGAACACCTGGGGAAACTGGGGGCCCCTGATCAGGGTGCCCCTGACAATTAAGCACCCACAGCCCGATCCTTTCCCTGAGCAACCTAAGGATGAAGATGGGGAAATCTCGACATCTTGACGGGAGGAGAATTGGATTAGAAGACAGAATATCCACAACCTTAAAGACCACCAAGTAGCTGTTCACCCCTAAACGCTGACTACAATCAGAGCGAACGCTTGGATTCAAAGGACTGCTCCACCCCAGGGTGAAAATTCAGATTTTGCGGAGATCGGGTGAGTTCCCACCGCTCCACACTTCCGAGCTGCGCGCGCAGCCCCCCCCCCCCCCCCCGCAGCAGCTAGCACACAGCAGCCTGCACACACCAGGCACACAGAGGAGTCTGTGTTTATAAGAAACCCAGAGGTGGACTGGAGGCACCCCTGACTGTGGTCAGGGCTCTTAGTGGGGGGATATCTAAGGAGCAGCACGTCTGGATCTGACTCAGAGAGAGTTAAAGGCGAGTGTGGTTGGCTCCTCCTGCCCAAACCCCACCCCTCCATAGATCAGGGACACAGAGAGGGGAAAAAAGCTAGAAAGGCCTCAGAACCCTGGCTATCTGCCACCAAGAAACACCGCCACCTAGAGGCTACAGTACATATGGACTCTAGAACTACTTTAAAATAAAGACCTGATTACAACACAGAAGAATCAGAGGGAACTGCAATTAACGCCCAGGCTGGGAACTGGTGAGTTAGACAGAACAACAGAGGAAGTGAATGACCTTCATTACTGCAAATTTTATTTGATTTTGATTTTCTAATTGTCTAATTTTTTTCTGTTTTTGTTTTGTTTTACAAGTTATATTAGTTGCAAAGTTTACTTAAGAAGATATGTTTTTTTCACCTTTCCTCACTTGATTTTACCTTTTTAATTAATTCACTTTTATATGTAATCAATATTATTACTACTACTATATTGCCTTTTTTATCTTTTTATCATATTTTCTTTTGTTTATTTTTATCATTATCTTTTAAGGGCCATATTATATACTTTTTTTTTCTTTTCTCTTTTTCCCCCTTTGGGATTACTATTCAACAGACTATTTATACCTTTCCTTCTCCAATGCTCTATTCTAACTCAACCCTACCTTTATGCCATCACTCTCTTCCTAACCCTTTCCCTTTGGTGTCCTGCTTATCTTAACTCTTTACTGCTCTAGATTTTCCCTATTTTTTCTATTTACCCCCTCCTAAAATTTCACCCTTCCTGTGTATATCTAACTCCCAACCCCCTACTCCAAGCCCATTCACACCTACCTTGTCACTGTCCTAAAAAAAATCCTTCTCTCCACCCCTTTGTAGTTGTATGCTAAATGCTAACTATATCAAAGTTTTATGCTTTTTATGTAAGATTGGTTTTATTATTCTTTTTATTTGATTGTATGATTTTGTTAGCTGAGTTCTAGTCACTTTTATTGGAGGATATTAATATTGCAAACGCTTTTCTGTTCAGTGCCTTGTGTGTTGTACCTGGTTGTGTTGTATTTTGTACCCTTAAATCTAAGCAGGAGAGAGAGAACTACATAAACAGGCATCCTAAAAAAGAAAGATCATGGGGGAGGCTAAGAAACACCCTGCCTATGAAAGAAAATCAGCCGTCACCAGAAAAGGAAATAAACGATTTAGAGGCAAACAACCTACCAGAGCAAGAATTCAGAGTAATGATCATGGGATGGATGAAAAGAATGGAAGACAAATTTGACAATATGAGTAACACCCAAGAGGAAATGAAAGATAACCAATAGGATCTGAAGAAGAACCAAGAGGATCTGAAGAAGAACCAAGAGGAAATGAAGGTGACCCAAGAAGAAATGAAAAATGACATCGCTTCTATGAAGAACTCAATAGAAAGCATCAAGAGTAGACTAGAAGAAGCAGAGGACCGCATCAGTGAACTAGAAGACAAGATGGAAAAAAATACCCAATTAGAGCAGCTGCTAGAAAAAAAAAAAATCAAAAAACAGGAGGAGAGCCTACGGGAGCTTTGAGACAATACAAAACAAAACAATATTAGAATAATAGGGGTCCCAGAAGGAAAGGAAACTGAGCAAGATATGGAAAAAGTATTAAAAGAAATAATGACAGAAAACTTTCCCGAGATAGAGAAGAAAAAACCGACACAAATCCAAGAGGCTCGAAGAGTCCCCAACAAAATGAACCCCCAAAGATCAACACCCAGACACATTGTAATCAAAAAGGCAAAAAACATTGACAAAACCAGAATCTTAAAAGCAGCCAGAGATACACAGAAAGTTACATATAAAGGAACCCCCATCAGACTAGCAACTGATTTCTCAACAGAAACTCCTCAGGCCAGAAGGGAATGGGATGACATATACAAAGTCATGCAAAGGAAGGGTCTGAACCCAAGAATACTGTACCCTACAAGGCTTTCAATCAAAATTGAAGGTGTAATTGGGAGCTTCACTGACAAAAACAGACTAAAGGAATTTATCTCCAACAAACCAGCAATGCAATAAATGCTAAAGGGTCTACTGTAAAAATAAAAAAAAATAGGAAGCGAAGAAGGAACACAGGGGGATAGAATAAAAATGACATCAAATACCTACCTATCAATAATTACTTTAAATGTAAATGTTTTAAATGCTCCAATTAAAAGACATAGGGTAACGGATTGGATAAGAAAGCAAAGCCCATACATCTGCTGTCTACAAGAAACCCACCTCAGAAAAACAGATGCCCACACACTGAAGGTGAAAGGATGGAAAAAGGTTTTCCAGGCAAACGGAAATGAAAAAAAAGCTGGGGTAGCAATACTTATATCTGACAAATTAGATCTCAAAGTGAAGGACATAACAAGAGACAATGAAGGCCACCATGACCAAGTAGGATTTATTCCTGGAATACAAGGATGGTACAATATCTGCAAATCAATACATGTGATACATCACATAAACAAACTGAAAGTTTAAAATCATATAGTCATATCAATTGATGCAGAAAAAGCATTTGACAAAATCCAACATCCTTTCCTGATAAAAACTCTCAACAAGATGGGAGTACAAGGATCATACCTCAACATAATAAAATCTATATATGATAAACCCACAGCAAACATCATACTCAATGGGCAAAAACTAAAACCATTCCCCCTAAGAACAGGAACAAGACAGGGATGCCCACTCTCACCACTTCTGTTTGACATAGTACTGGAAGTACTAGCCATTGCAATTAGAGAAGAAGAGGAACTAAAAGGCATCAAAACTGGAAAAGAAGAAGTGAAGTTGTCCCTATTTGCAGATGACATGATATTGTATATAAAAAATCCAAAAGACTCCATCAAAAAAATAATGGACTTAATAAACGAATTTGGCAATGTAGCAGGATACAAAATCAACCCCAAGAAATCTATGGAATTTCTATACACCAATAGTGAACTCATAGAAACAGAGACTGAAAAAGCAATCCCATTTACCATTGCACCAAAAAAATTGAGATACCTAGGAATAAACTTAACTAAGGAGGTAAAAGACCTATATGCTGAAAACTACATGTCACTGAAAAAAGAGATAGAGGAAGATGTAAACAGATGGAAGAACATACCATGTTTATGGATTGGTAGAATCAACATCATCAAAATGTCCATACTTCCCAAAGCAATTTATAAGTTCAACGCACTCCCTATTAAAATACCAACAACATATTTCACAGACCTAGAAAGGACTCTCCAAAAGTTCATTTGGAACAATAAAAGACCCTGAATAGCCGCAGCAATTTTGAGAAAGAAGAGTAAAGTAGGTGGTATCTCTATACCAGATCTCAAGCTGTATTACAAAGCCACTGTTCTCAAAACAGCCTGGTACTGGCACAAGAAGAGACATATAGATCAATGGAATAGATTAGAGAATCCAGATATCAATCCAAATCAATATGCTCAATTAATATTTGACAAAGGAGGCACGAGCATACAATGGAGTCAAGACAGTCTCTTCAGTAAATGGTGTTGGGAAAATTGGACAGATACATGCAAAAGAATGAAACTAGAGCACCAACTTACTCCATACGCAAAAATAAATTCGAAATGGTTACAAGACTTAAACATAAGACGGGAAACCATAAAAATACTAGAGGCATCCACAGGCAGCAAAATCTCAGATATATGCCAAAAGTACTTCTTCACTGATACTGCCCCTAGGGCAATGGAAGCTATAGAGAGAATGAACAAATGGGACTACATCAAAATAAAAAGCTTTATCACAGCAAAAGAAACCATCAACAAAACAACAAGAACTCCCAAGGTATGGGAGAACATATTTGCAAATGATATCACTGATAAAGGTTTAATCTCCAACATCTACAGACAGCTTACACAACTCAATAAAAGGAAAATAAATGATCCAATTAAAAAATGAGAAACGGACCTGAATAGAATTCTCTCTAAAGACGACAGAAGGAAGGCCAAGAGGCACATGAAAACATGCTCAAAGTCACTAATCATCCGAGAGATGCAAATCTAAACAACAATGCGGTACCATCTCACACCTGTCAGAATGGCCAACATCAACCAAACAACAAACGGTAAATGTTGGCGAGATTGTGGATAAAAAGGAACCCTCGTGCACTGCTGGTGGGATTGCAGGTTGGTGCAACCACTATGGAGGACTGTATAGAGGTTCCTCAAAAAACTGAAAATGGAACTCCCATTTGACCCAGTAATCCCACTACTAGGAATATACCCTAAGAAACCAGAAACACCAATCAGAAAGGATATATGCACCCCTATGTTCATAGCAGCACTATTTACAATAGCTAGGATTTGGAAACAGCCTAGGTGCCCATCAGCAGATGAATGGATCAGAAAACTATGGTACATCTACTCCATGGAATACTACGCGGCCATAAAAAGGAAGGAATTCTCATCATTTGCAGTAACCTGGATGGAATTGGAGAGCATCATGCTGAGTGAAATAAGCCAGTCAATGAAAGAGAAACACCACATGACTTCACTCATTTATGGATATTAAAGATCATTATAAACTAATGAATAGAATGATAGATATAGAGACAGTAAAACAACAAGCAGACTGTCAATTGACAGCGGGGGAGGGGGGTAGGGAGATCTGGGGGAGACAAGAGATCAACCAAAGGACTGGTATGCATGCATATAAGTACAACCAATGGACACAAAACTCTGGGGAGGGAGGGCATGTATGGGGGGCGGGGAAATGGTAAGCTATGTACACATATAATACCTTAATAAATTAAAAAAATGTAAAATCAATAAAATATATTAAAAAAGAAAAAAAGAAAACATGAATTGTACTCTGTCTCCCCCCTGTCCCCAGCCTTCCCATTTTGAGACAAATAATGGTTTTGGGGTGGTTCATCTGCTTTCAATCTTAGATCTAGAGATCTCTGAATTGATGTGGGACAGGCTAATCATCTAAGTCCTATCCTTTATGAGGCGAGAGTTTGTTGCGTTCAATTTCACATTTAAATTTCACTGTTATTTAAACCAATTTGGGATTATTATTTTTCAAAATATATTTTGTTGATTTTTCTTTTTTTATATTCTTATTGATATTTTACAGAGAGGAAGGGAGAGAGATAGAGAGCTAGAAATGTCGATGAGAGAGAAATATGTATACATATTAACTAGAAGACCAGTGCATGAATTTCATGAAGGTCTTTAGTGGCTGCCAGCTGGGGCTGCCCTTCCCTGGCTGCCTGCCTCTGGCTATAGCCTTCTTTCATTCTGCCCTCCATTCCATGCTTCTTTCCTGTCCCTGTGTAGATTGTGTGTATGGAAACAGCCATTCAGACTTCTTGGGCCTTTCTTGTGATGTTAATGTTTGAGTATGATGTAAGGATTTCAGAGGAAAGGCTGGAGGGCTGGCACAGTAGGGCAGGGTAGGTTTTGGCCCCATAGCAGGACCATTTCTATTCTATCAGGAGTTCTCACCACCTTCTTATCTCCAAAGTCTCACCTTGTGCTTGAGGCACCTCACTGAGAAGTTATCCTCAAGTATCAAACAATCTGAGTCAATGGCACATAGGCAGTGGTAGAGAAGGGTATTCTTTGTGGTAGTAGTCCAAGGTGGCACCTGCCTTCTGGAATAGGAACTCATGTTAACTATTTACATATATAATGATTTTTATTTCCACATAAATTCACATTCTGAAGTACTGAGGGTTATGATATTAGCATAGCTTTACTAGGGGTTACAATTCGACCCATAACATAGGGCAACTCTTTGACAATGACCCAAAGGTTTGTACAAACGTACAGATGAGTCCAGTGGTTGTCAAGAATATTCAGTGGTAAGATGACTGTCTGACATCCAAGTGTGCTAACCTTTAGGTGCTATCCTTTATCAGGAGCCTACTAATTAAAAAGTAAAAACTAACAATTTTCCACTGAGCTCCATCATGTATGATGATGTCCATGCCATCTACAAATTGTATTAGTGCTCACTTCTTTGACTTCAAGGGGCTTCTAAGGCAGGGCAAGAGTCTGGAAGAGGGGAAACTTCTTGGGCACCATGGCAAGGGACTAAGGACAGGTAAGGCCACCCTCTCCTGCAGTTGGGATATTCCAGAGGGCCCAGGTTTGGCTGTATCCTGTAACAAAGAGGCCTTGATGGCCATGCCAAACTTGCGGGATGTTTCCTTCATAACCCAAGGCAAAATTGATTACTGAACACAGAGGGTAATGGATCAGGGTGTGTGAGATTATCTATTTTCAGGAGAATCAAGTGTGCAGCCAGTAATTGCTGCTTTAGCGGTAGACAGTGCAAGGCTGAGGAGAGCACTTCCTAGAATCAAGAGCCCAGCAGCAACTCCTGAGGCATGGCAGGGAGCCTCTGCAGTGCCCTCCAAGGGCGCTAAAGGGGATGCTTCCTATATACATAGCAGTTTGGACAGATTCTAAAGCCTTTTTGTCAGGGAAGGCACCATTCCAGGTGGAGTAATTTGCAAGTAACACTAAAATGGGGAGAAGTAAAATTTGTAAATGAGGAATATGTTACCTCCATATCCTAAAAAGGCCTAAAATACACTCAGCTCGTATTAATATTGCTTGTGCTGGGAGAGTCAATATGCTGTTTTGTTTTTTCATTTTTTCTATATTTTTTATTGATTTCAGAAATAAAGGGATAGGGGGAGAAAGAGACAGAAGCACCAATAATTGGCTGCCACCTGTACACCCCCTTCTGAGGATTGAGCCCACAACTGTGGCATGTGCCCTGACTGGGAATCAAACTGTGACCTCTTGGTTCTTAGGTCAACGTTCAACCAGTGAGCCACACCTGGATAATACTCTGTTTCTTGATGATGGCCCAATGGAGCAGGCTTTGTTTTACTGAATAATTTCAGGAACTTAATGGATGGAGTCATTAATTTTAATAATATGATATATAGGGACCTTAATAGATGTGAGCATAGAATTAATTAGGTTGGAGTAATCCACTGTGAGGTAGTTTTATTCTTTCCAGATTTCTGAACCTAGAGGTTTCTGAAAGCTTCTATCCTAGGTTTTTCCCATCTCTCTCTCTTGCTGAAGCTCCCTGACTCACTCCCTTCAGTGTATGCTTCTCTTTAGCCAGACCTTTATCCTGAATTCTAGATTCATTCTTCTCAAACAAACTGAGCATTTCTACCTGTAGAAGGCACCTCAAACTCAGGATTCATGCCCGTCCCTCACAAATCAGCTTCTTCACTTTAAAATACAGAAGGGAAGAGGAATCTTAATTTTTAAAATTTTATTTATTTTTAATGTCTTTATTGATTATAGTGTTACATATATGTCTTTATTCCCCCATTACTCCCTCTATCCCCCCACTCATGCCCTGTTGTCTGTGTCTTTCTATACTACTTCAGACTGCACTCTTTCCCCTAACTATACTTCCTTCAGAACTGATCAGTTCAACAGGAGAAATAAGGGTGTGGTGGTAAGTATGATGGAGGGAGGGCCAATTTTTTCATAATTCGCATAGGACTATTAGCCTTTAGAAATGTGTATGGTTATATCTTGGTTAACATAATATACACCAGTGCACAAATTCATGCATGGGTGGGATCAGGCCTGCTGGCTCTGATTAGGGCTTATCAGGCTGTGCCAGCCTAGGGGAAGTAATGCAGGAGGTTGGCCAGCAGGCCCCACCCTTGATGGGGGGGCTATTGGGCACAGAGCTGGGGGGGGTACAGTCAGTTAGCTGGCCAGCCCCACCCCCTGGTCAAACTCCTGATCGAACTCCAAGTCAAGGGGACAATTTACATATTAGTCTTTTATTATATAGGACTAGTGGCCTGATGCATTAAATTAGTGCATGGGGGGCAGGTGATGTCTCTCAGCCTAGCCTGAATCCTCTCCAATCTGAGACCCTTGTGGGATTGGGCCTAAACTTGCAGTTGGACAACCCCCTCGCAATCTGGGACTGCTGGTTCCTAACCACTCACCAGCTCACTTGCTTACCTGCTGATCACCCCTAAACTTTCTGCATGCTGGATTGGTTGCCCCCAACTTCACCCCCTTCCAGCCTGCTCACCCCAACTGTTCCCCTCTACCTGCCTGGTCGCCCCCAACTGCCCTCCCCTCCTGGCCTGATCACCCCTAACCACCTCTGCCTTGGCCCCACCACCATGGTTTTGTCCGGAAGGACTTCTGGAAGGTCTTATAGTCTAATTAGCATATTACCCTTTTATTAAGATTGACAGGATATGACATTTCACCATAACTATAACATATGTACCAATATTACTCTGAGAATACATACTTCGTGCTATAGGAAGGCATCTAATACATTACAGTGTATATGTTGTAAGTAGTAGGAAATACTGTATCCATAGCAATAACATATACCCTGTGGCTTCCCTTTCCGATTTGGGAATGGTTCCCCAGTTCTTTTAATGTTTCCTGTCCCCTAATGTATTTTTTTTTGTCATTCAGTGTAACTTTATTTACTATTCAATGCACATGATTTGAGGTCGTTAATTTTTAACCACCAAAGATTCAAAGGACTATTTTTTCCATAAAGTTTAACATTCACATCAGTGAATTCATGTATTCATGTATTTTTATTGTAAACATCTGAATTATTCACATTGTCTTAGATCCTGAACTTATAAGCATGGACTATGCACAGGCTGGCAGCAAGCTAGGAAGCCACTCTGCAAACCAACAGATACTCTGCATAAGGAGAAAAGTCATAGCACAACATTTAATGCCCAACCTGAGTCCCTTCAGAATCTTACATATATTGACTTCTTAATTCATATAGTATTAAGAACTCAACTGCTTGGTTGGTGACAGGGTTGACCTGGTTTCAGGAGAATTATTCCTGAATTAACTAAGGAAAGGGAGGCCTCAATATTTTCTTGGTTGCTTGCTCCTCCCAGCACCTTCATCTTTATTCTTTTTTTGTGTGTGTGTGCTTCCAGTTCTTTATTTATTTTTTATTTTTTATTTCTTTATTTAAAAAAAATTATTAAGGTATTATGTGTACATAGCTTACCATTGCCCCCCCATATATGCCCTCCCTCCCCAGAGTTCTATGTCCATTGGTTGTACTTATATGCATGCATACCAGTCCTTCGGTTGATACCCTATCTCCCCCAGATCTCCCTACCCTCCTCCCCCGCTGTCATTTGACAGTCTGCTTGTTGTTTTACTGTCTCTATATCTATCTTTCTATTCATTAGTTTATAATGATCTTTAATATCCATAAATGAGTGAAGTCATGTGGTGTTTCTCTTTCATTGACTGGCTTATTTCACTCAGCATGATGCTCTCCAATTCCATCCAGGTTACTGCAAATGATGAGAATTCTTTCCTTTTTATGGCCACATAGTATTCAATGGTGTAGATGTACCATAGTTTTCTGATCCATTCATCTGCTGATGGGCACCTAGGCTGTTTCCAAATCCTAGCTATTGTAAATAGTGCTGCTATGAACATAGGGGTGCATATATCCTTTCTGATTGGTGTTTCTGGTTTCTTAGGGTATATTCCTAGTAGTGGGATTATTGGGTCAAATGGGAGTTCCATTTTCAGTTTTTTGAGGAAGCTCCATACTGTTTTCCACAGTGGTTGCACCAACCTGCAATCCCACCAGCAGTACACGAGGGTTCCTTTTTCTCCACAACCTCGCCAACATTTGTCATTCGTTGTTTTGTTGATGTTGGCCATTCTGACAGGTGTGAGATGGTACCACATTGTTGTTTTGATTTGCATCTCTCGGATGATTAGTGACTTTGAGCATGTTTTCATGTGCCTCTTGGCCTTCCTTCTGTCGTCTTTAGAGAGGATTCTATTCAGGTCCATTTCCCATTTTTTAATTGGATCATTTATTTTCCTTTTATTGAGTTGTGTAAGCTGTCTGTAGATGTTGGAGATTAAACCTTTATCAGTGATATCATTTGCAAATATGTTCTCCCATACCTTGGGAGTTCTTGTTGTTTTGTTGATGGTTTCTTTTGCTGTGATAAAGCTTTTTATTTTGATGTAGTCCCATTTGTTCATTCTCTCTTTAGCTTCCATTGCCCTAGGGTCAGTATCAGTGAAGAAGTACTTTTGGCATATATCTGAGATTTTGTTGCCTGTGGATGCCTCTAGTATTTTTATGGTTTCCCGTCTTGTGTTTAAGTCCCGTAACCATTTCGAATTTATTTTTGTATATGGAGTAAGTTGGTGCTCTAATTTCATTGTTTTGCAAGTATCTGTCCAGTTTTCCCAACACCATTTACTGAAGAGACTGTCTTGACTCCAATGTATGCTCATGCCTCCTTTGTCAAATATTAATTGAGCATATTGATTTGGATTGATATCTGGATTCTCTAATCTATTCCATTGATCTATATGTCTCTTCTTGTGCCAGTACCAGGCTGTTTTGAGAACAGTGGCTTTGTAATACAGCTTGAGATCTGGTATTGAGATATCTCCTACTTTACTCTTCTTTCTCAGAATTGCTGTGGCTATTCGGGGTCTTTTATTGTTCCAAATGAACTTTTGGAGAGTCCTTTCTAGGTCTGTGAAGAATGTTGTTGGTATTTTAATAGGGAGTGCGTTGAACTTATAAATTGCTTTGAGAAGTATGGACATTTTGATGATGTTGATTCTACCAATCCATGAACATGGTATGTTCTTCCATCTGTTTACATCTTCCTCTATCTCTTTTTTCAGTGACATGTAGTTTTCAGCATATAGGTCTTTTACCTCCTTAGTTAAGTTTATTCCTAGGTATCTCAATTTTTTTGGTGCAATGGTAAATGGGATTGCTTTTTCAGTCTCTGTTTCTATGAGTTCACTATTGGTGTATAGAAATTCCATAGATTTCTTGGGGTTGATTTTGTATCCTGCTACATTGCCAAATTTGTTTATTAAGTCTATTAGTTTTTTGATGGAGTCTTTTGGGTTTTCTATGTACAATATCATGTCATCTGCAAATAGGGACAACTTCACTTCTTCTTTTCCAATTTTGATGCCTTTTATTTCCTCTTCTTGTCTAATTGCAATGGCTAGTACTTCCAGTACTATGTGAAACAGGAGTGGTGAGAGTGGGCATCCCTGTCTTGTTCCTGTTTTTAGGGGGAATGGTTTTAGTTTTTGCCCATTGAGTATGATGTTTGCTGTGGGTTTTTCATATATAGCTTTTATTATGTTGAGATATGATCCTTGTACTCCCATCTTGTTGAGAGTTTTTATCAGGAAAGGATTTTGGATTTTTCCAAATGCCTTTTCTGCATCAATTGATATTACTATATTATTTTTAACTTTCAGTTTGTTTATGTGATGTATCACGTTTATTGATTTGCGGATATTGTACCATCCTTGCATTTCGGGAATAAATCCTACTTGGTCATGGTGTATGATCTTTCTGATATTCTGTTGGAGCTTATTTGATAGAATTTTTTTGAGGATTTTGGCATCTATGTTCATGAGGGATATTGGCCTGTAATGCTCTAGAATTGTGTTATCTTTATCTGGTTTTGGTATTAGGGTGATGCTGGCTTCATAGAAGGAGTTTGGAAGTTTTCATCCCTCTTGAATTTTTTGGAATAGTCTGAGGAGGATAGGTTTTAGTTCTTCCTTGAATGTTTGGTAAAATTCTCCTGTAAAGCCATCTGGCCCTGGGCTTTTGTTTGCTTGAAGCTTTTTGATGACTCTTTCAATTTCTTCCCAAGTAAGTGGTCTATTGAGATTTTTAGATTCTTCCTGATTGAGTTTTGGCAGGTTATATTTTTCTAGGCATATGTCCATTTACTCCAGGTTGTCCAGTTTGTTGGAATAAAGTTGTTCGTAGTATTTTGTAACAATCCTTTGTATTTCGGCGGGGTCTGTTGTTATTTCACCTCTTTCATTTCTGATTTTGTTTATTTGGGTCCTCTCTCTTTGTTTCTTGGTTAGCCTGGCTAGAGGTTCATCAATCTTGTTTATTCTTTCAAAGAACCAGCTCTTGGTTTTGTTGATTTTATGTATTGTTTCTTTGGTTTCTATGTCATTTATCTCTGCTCTGATTTTTGTTATTTCCTTCTTTCTGCTTACACTGGGCTTTTCTTGTTGCTCTTTTTCTAACTGTTTGAGTTGTAGAGTTAGATAATTTGTTACCGTTTTTTTTCTAGTCTTTTAGAATAGGCTTGCAGAGATATGAACTTCCCTCTCAAGATTGCTTTTGCTGTGCTCCATAGATTTTGGATTGTTGTGTTTTCATTGTCATTTTTTGCCATGATGTTTTTAATTTCTTCCTTGATTTCCCTTGTAACCCATTTCTTGTTCAATAGCATGCTATTCAGTTTCTATGTGTTTGATTTCCTTGGATTATTTTTATTGTTGTTGATTTCCAATTTTATGCCACTATGATCTGAGAAGATGCTTGATATGATTTCTATCTTCTTGAATTTTAAGAGACTTTTCCTATGTAACAGCATATGATCTATCTTTGAACATGACCCATGTACACTTGAGAAGAATGTGTATTCTGTTGCTTTGGGGTGAAATGTTCTGAAGATGTCGATTAATTCCATCTGGTCAAGTGTGTCATTTAGCATTGATGTTTCTTTGCTGATTTTTTGTTTAGATGATTTGTCCAAAGGTGACAGTGGGGTATTAAAATCTCCTACTATGATTGTATTGCTATTAATCTCTCCCTTAATGTCTTCCAGCAGTTTTTTTTAATATATATTTGGGTGCTCCTGTATTGGGTGCATATATGTTTACCAGTGTTATTTCTTCTTGTTGTATTGCTCCCCTTAATATTATGAAGTGGCCTTCATTGTCTTTTGTTATGTCCTTCACTTTGAGATCTAATTTGTCAGATATAAGTATTGCTACCCCAGCTTTTTTTTCATTTCCGTTTGCCTGGAAAACCTTTTTCCATCCTTTCACATTCAGTCTGTGGGCATCTGTTTTTCTGAGGTGGGTTTCTTGTAGACAGTAGATGTATGGGTTTTACTTTCTTATCCAATCCGTTACCCCATGTCTTTTAATTGGAGCATTTAAACCATTTACATTTAAAGTAATTATTAATAGGTAGGTATTTGATGCCATTTTTATTCTATCCCCCTGTGTTCCTTCTTCGCTTCCCATTTTTTTTTTTTACAGTAGACCCTTTAGCATTTCTTGCATTGCTGGTTTGTTGGAGATAAATTCCTTTAGTCTGTTTTTGTCAGTGAAGCTCCCAATTACACCTTCAATTTTGATTGACAGCCTTGTAGGGTACAGTATTCTTGGGTTCAGACCTTTCCTTTTCATGACTTTGTATATGTCATCCCATTCCCTTCTGGCCTGAGGAGTTTCTGTTGAGAAATCAGTTGCTAGTCTGATGGGGGTTCCTTTATACGTAACTTTCTGTGCATCTCTGGCTGCTTTTAAGATTCTGGTTTTGTCAATGTTTTTTTGCCAATTTAATTATGATGTGTCTGGGTGTTGATCTTTGGGGGTTCATTTTGTTAGGGACTCTTCGAGCATCTTGGATTTGCTTCAGTTTTTTCTTCTCTATCTCGGGAAATTTTTCTGTCATTATTTCTTGAAATACTTTTTCCATATCTTGCTCAGTTTCCTTTCCTTCTGGGACCCCTATTATTCTAATATTGTTTTGTTTTGTATTGTCCCAAAGCTCCCGTAGGCTCTCCTCCTGTTTTTTGATTTTTTTTTTTCTAGCAGCTGCTCTAATTGGGTATTTTTTTCCATCTTGTCTTCTAGTTCACAGATGCGGTCCTCTGCTTCTTCTAGTCTACTCTTGATGCTTTCTCTTGAGTTCTTCAAAGAAGCGATGTCATTTTTCATTTCTTCTTGGGTCACCTTCATTTCCTCTTGGTTTTTCTTCATTTCCTCTTGGGTCTTACTCATATTGTCAAATTTGTCTTCCATTCTTTTTATCCATCCCATGATCATTACTCTGAATTCTTGCTCTGGTAGGTTGCTTGCCTCTAAATCGTTTACTTCCTTTTCTGGTGATGGCTGATTATCTTTCATAGGCAGGTTGTTTCTTAGCCTCCCCATGATCTTTTTAGGATGCCTGTTTATGCAGTTCTCTCTCTCCTGCTTACATTTAAAGGTACAAAATACAACACAACCAGGTACAACACACAAGGCACTGAACAGAAAAGCGTTTGCAGCATTAATATCCTCCAATAAAAGTGACTAGAACCCAGCTAACAAAATCATACAAGCAAATAAAAAGAATAAGCAAACCTATCTTACAAAAAAAGCATAAAACTTTGATATAATTAGCATGTAGCATACAACTACAAAGCGGTAGAGAGAAGGATTTTTTTTTTTAGGACAGTGACAAGGTAGGTGTGAATGGGCTTGGAGTAGGGGGTTGGGAGTTAGATATACACAGGAAGGGTGAAATTTTAGGAGGGGGTAAATAGAAAAAATAGGGAAAATCTAGAGCAGTAAAGAGTTAAGATAAGCAGGACACCTAAAGGAAAGGGTTAGGAAGAGAGTGATGGCATAAAGGTAGGGTTGAGTTAGAATAGAGCGTTGGAGAAGGAAAGGTATAAATAGTCTGTTGAATAGTAATCCTAAAGGGGAAAAAATGAGAAAAGAAAAAGAAAAAAGAAAGAAAGAAAAAAAAAAGTATATAATATGGCACTTAAAAGATAATGATAAAAATAAACAAAAGAAAATAAGATAAAAAAGCTAAAAAGGGCAAAATAGTAGTAGTAATAATATTGATTACATATTAAAGTGAATTAATTAAAAAGGTAAAATCAAGTGAGGAAAGATGAAAAAACATCTTCTTAAGTAAACTTTGCAACTAATGCAACTTAAAAAAACAAAACAAAAACAGAAAAAATTAAACAATTAGAAAACCAAAATCAAAAATTAAATAAAATTTTCAGTAATGAAGGTCATTCACTTCCTCTGTTGTTCTGTCTAGCTCACCAGTTCCCAGTCTGGGCGTTAATTGCAATTCCCAGTGTTTCTTCCGTGTTGTAATCAGGTCTTTATTTTTAAAGCAGTTCTAGAGTCCATATGTACTGTAGCCTCTAGGTGGCGATGTTTCTTTGTGGCAGAGAGCCAGGGTTCTGAGGCCTTTCTAGCCTTTTTCCCCTCTCTGTGTCCCTGATCTATGGAGGGGTGGGGTTTGGGCAGGAGGAGCCAACCACACTCGCCTGTAACTCTCTCTGAGTCAGATCCAGAAGTACTGCTCCTTAGATATCCCCCCACTTAGTAGCCCGTCCACAGTCAGGGGTACCTGCAGCCCAGCTCTGGTTTCTTATAAACACAGACCCCTCTGTGCGCCTGTTGCGCGTGAGCTGTTGCTTGCGGGGTGGTGTGTGTGGGCTGCTGTGCGAGAGGTACTGCGCGGGGGGGGGGGGGGGGGGGGGGGGGGATCCACGCTCTGCGCTGGGAAGTGCTGCGGTGGGAACTCACTCGATCTCCGCAAAATCTGATTTTTCACCCTGGGGTGGTGCTCTCCTTTGAATCCAAGCGTTCACGCTGATTGTGGTGAGTGTATAGGGGCAAAGAGCTACTTGGTGGTCTTCCTCTAATCCAAATCTCTTGCCATCATGATGGCAAGATTTCTCCGTCTTCGCTCTTAGGTCGCTCTAGGAAAGGATCTGGCTGTGGGTGCTTAATTGTCAGGGACACCCTGATCAGGTGCCCCCCAATTTCCCCAGGTATTCGCCTTTCTCTTGGCTTGTTGACCGGCACTGCCAGCGTGACCCTCGGGTGCTCTCTCCTTCCTTTTTGGGACCCGGGTCAGGACTTGCCTACCTATTCTTCTGCCATTTTCCTCTCTCGCCTCATCTTTATTCTTATCCTCAGCTTTTTGGTCATCTTCTCCTTCACTTTAACCTCCTTTTTCTTCCTCTTTTGCATCCTCACATTCTTCCTTGGCACCTTCTTCCTCTTCCTTGCCTTCCTCTTCATCAGCCACTTCCTTCTCCTTTTCCTCCTCTTCACCTTCTTCTTCAGGGGGAGGTTCATCCTTAGCTTCCTAATGGTCTCCTCCACCTCAATCTGCTCCTCCTGAACATTGCTGGTGTATTAAGAAGGGAAGGAGCCAGCTGACATCCAGTAGGAGCTAGTCTGTAAACCACCTTAGGCAGATGGACCAACAATCTGGGAACTCTGGGAGTAGCCACTGGCAATGCTTCCCATGCTAGTGAAACTGAGCTGGGTCTCCTCGCCTTCCAAGAGTTTCCTGTTATCTGCAATGCCAATGTCCAAAGCCACAATGAGGAGATCCTGGTATTCTTATAAATACCATGCCAATTCACTCTCTGTAGTTCTCAAATCATTTTCTAATTTGTTGATTATGTCCTGCATAGAACTAACATTGTGATTCTGCTTATCCTCCAGGTCTTGTAACTGCTTTCCCAGAGCATTGTTCATGCCCCGGCATGCTTTGATCTCCAGGGTCTTGGCCTTGAGCAGGCAGCGGCTTTCAGACACCTCCTCTTTGGTGGCATGCACCCAATGTTCTTGGCAGTGCTCTTGGTCAGCATGGTAAGCAGCTATTTTACCATTCTTCTGCATTCTGCCTGTTCTTGGCAGCCAGCTTCTTGGACTGGGTGCAGACGTCCTTGAGCGCTGCAGAGAGGTCGGACTTGGAGAACATGTCCATCTCCATGGAGATCTGAGCATACTGGATCTGCACCTGCAGCTGGTGATCTCCTCTTCATGCACCTTCTTCAGAAAGGCGATTTAGTCCATCAGGCTATACATGCACTTTTCAATTTCAGTGTCAGAGAGAACTACCTCATCTGCACCTTTGTGAGCCTCTATCAGCCAGCCCTCTACGTCATCATGGTTCAGAACCTCTTCCTGGCAACATGCCCAAAGGTTGCCCCCAGTCCCTTCCAAGCCCTGGTGCCTGCTCACTGCCACTGCCCTCTCCTCGCCTGGGATGGTCGTGGTGGACCTGGGCACAGACATCCCATTTTCATTAAAATGTTCAACTTGGGCCTGCTCCAACTGTGTCCACAGGCGGCCTAGGTGGCAAACAGTGATCCCAGAGCTCCTGGCCACCACCGCCTATGCAGGTCCCCAATAGAGGCCTGGACCCGAGGGCAGCTTCAGGTCTGTTGGTCCCCGATGTTGGCCTGGATCCTGCGGAGGGCATCAGGTGTTACCTGCCAGGCCTTCCCAGTTCCTGATGGCAGCCTGGACCCCGAGGGCGGTGTCAGGTGCTGTCCACCAAGCCTTCCCAGTCCCCAATGGCTGCCTGGACTCTAAGTATGGCATCAAGTGCTTCCCACCGGGCCTTCCCAGCCCTGATAGTGACCTGGACCCTGTGGAGGCATCAAGTATACTCCGCCAGGCCTGCCCAGTCCCCGATGGCCACCTGGACCCCAGGGGTGGGGTCAGGCGCAGCTGCCCCTCCTGCATATGCAAATTACCCTCCGTCTTTGTTGGTTTAATTTGCATGTCACTCCTGATTGGTTGTGGGCATAGCAGAGGTACAGTCAATTAGAATTTTCTCTTTTATTAGTATAGTTTCCTTTTATAAAAATGAAATGAAATACAGTGTAAAGAGTATCAGAGTTTACTTTCCAGATAGAATCAGGGCTGGGTTCATGGTGGATATAGTATAAAATATGGAGGCATTAAATTTATCTGAAAGCTCATAATGGAATAAATGAAAGCTTTTAGGCTGAGGAGGATGATAGGGGAAGGTTGGTGTTGCAGGCAAATTGACATTTTAAAAACCTTATTCTGGTGAGTAGGCAGCATGTAGAACATGGCAGGGGAGTCTAGAATCAGGTGATCTCCTTAGGGGTCTCCTGAAAAGTGGAGGGGATAGATGTCCAAGGCTGGACCTGGAACCAAAGTATTGGGATTGGAGCAGAGGTGGAATGCAGAATCTTTCCTTAAATGTTTGAATTGCAGTCAGTATGATTTAGAGATTGTTAGGGTTAAAGACATTTTTTAATTTAAGATGTGCCATGTGTCTTACTCCTTGTTATTTCTTTCACGTAAATTGGCAGTATATATTCATTTCCCTTATATTAAAAATAGAAAGTTTCTCTTATAATTATAAATTATATTATATTTTGTGTTACTCTTTTTAAGATTTCTTTATTGATTAAGTTATTACACATGTGTACTTATCCCCCATTACCTCCTATCCCTCCACTCTTGCCCCCCCGCCCCCCCCCACACACACACAGTTGTCTGTGTCCATACAAGTCCTTTGGTTGTTCTCTCCCCCTTACCCTCAACCTTTCCTCTGAGGTTTGACCATCTATTTTGTATTACTCTTGTGTCATATTTGACAAATATTTATTTAATCTACAGCCCATTTGATTTTAGTTTTTATTTTCTATTAATATTGACTCTGACACCACATTTTATGTTTTAGATGATCTATTCTATTTATATCCTCATTTATTTCAAAAAAGAAAATTAATTCTCCATAGAATAAACATTCTGTTCTATTTTGTTAGTTTTTCTGTATTTTTATTTTTTCATATTTTAATTATTTAATACATCCATTATTTTTTCAGTGGTTTAAGGATGAGTCTAATTAATTATTTTTGAAATTTGCTATTCAGTTATTTCAGCACCATTTATTAAGCAATCCTTAACAGGTCTGTTTTTGATAGCTTACTATATAATGTGATTTGTAATACGTACATATCTAATGTTTGTCCATGTTTCTGGTACAGAGCTCCTAAAAGCTTTGAAATTTTTTACATAATGAAAGCCAAAAATATTTATCTCTTTTAAATTTCTTAAGGTGTGTTTTACATTCCAGGATGTGGTCTATCTTGGTGAATATCCATGTAAGCTTGAGAAAAATGTGTATTTGCTGTTGGATGAAGTGGTCTATAGATGTCAATTATATGTAGTTGTTTGGTAATGTTACTGAATTCCACTATATACAGAGTGTGGCAAAAGTAGGTTTACAGTCCGCATGAAAAATAATACAATAATTAATTAAAATAATACAAAAATAAACTCTGTTTTGTATAGTCACAACTGTAAGCCTTCTTTAGCCCCACCCCAGTCTGCCTGCTGAATCTGTCCAGTTCTGACAGATGTGTGGTAAGTCTCCAACTATAATATTGGAGTCATTGGGGGGAGAGGGGGTAAGGGCAAAGGGTGGGAAGGGAACTGAGTAGTAGGGAGCTTTGGGGGAGAAAAAGGAGAAACAGTTGTAATAATCTGAGTAATAAAGATTTATTTTAAAAAATTAAAAAAATAATAGTGGAGTCATCTATTTTTTCTTGCCATGCTATAAGTTTTTGAGTCATGTGGTTTGATGCTCTGCACATACAAATTAAGAATTGTTATATTTTGTTGGGAAATTGACCCCTTTATCATTATGTAATGACATTTGTTATATCTGGGAACATTCCTTACTTTGAAATCTGCTTTGTCTGAAATTAATATAGCTACTCCTGCTTTCTTTTGATTAGTTTTAGCAAGGTAAATGTTTTTTTTTTCCATTGATTTTCTTTTAATTTGCATAAGTCTCTATATTTAAAGTTAATTTCTTATAGACAAAGTATTTTTATTGTGTGTTTTTTTAATCTACTCTTCAACCTGTCATTAAATTTAAGCATTTAGACCACTGACGTTCAAAGTGATTATTGGATTAATATAAATTGTTACTGTTTTCTACTTGTTGCCCTTATTCTTTGTTCTAATTTAATCTTCCATTAATTTTGTTCCTTTCATGATATTAATTGAGCATTTCATATAGTTCTGTTTTCTCTCCCTTTTTAGTACTAGTATATAGTTCATACTCCCGCTTCCACCTCCCCTCTGGCTTTATAGTGGTTGCCCTAGAGTTTGCTTTATGCATTTTCAACTAATTCAAGTATACTTTCAATATTACTTAACTAGAGGCCCAGTGCATGAAATTCACGCACTAGGGCGGGGGGTCGTCTGGAGGGGGGAAGCTAAGCCTGCAGTTGGACATCCTTAACACTGCCATGAAGACGGGAAAGGCTCCCACCCCTGCTGCTGCACTCACCGGGCTTAAGCTGGGCTCAGGGCTTCTGGCTGAGTGTCTCTCCCCCTGTAGGAGTGCACTGACTACCAGAGAGAAGCTCCTGCATTGAACATCTACCCCCTGGTGGTCATTGCTTGTCTTAGTGACCAGTTGTTCCCCTGTTCAGTTGATTTGCATATAAGCCTTTTATAATATAGGATGGTTAGTATGAGTACCTTATAATTACAAAACAATCCTATTTTTTCCTCTTGTCCTCATATCATTGCTAACATTAATTTTACTTAATATAAGCTTACATATTAGACATATAGATAAACATATAATGAAATACACTGTTGCTATTACTTTTAATAAGTTCTTATTTGTTAGATCAATTAAGAATAAGAAAATTAAAAATTTGATTTTACCTTCACTTAGTCCTTCTTTAGGCTCTTTGTTTTTGCAGACCTGAGTTTCTGACTTATATTATTTTCCTTTTCTCTAAGAACATGTTTTCAATATTTCTATGACAGATCTAGTTACAACAAATTCCCTTAGTATTTGTTTGTCTGAGAAAGCTTCTACTTTTCCTTCAGCTTTGAAGGATGATTTCACAGGGTGCAGTATTCTAGGTTGGTGGAATCTTTCTCCCAACATTTTAAATATTTCATTCACCTCCCTCTCCTTGTTTTCATGCTCTCTGAGGAGAAGTGGATTGTAATTCCTATTTTTGTTCCTCTAAATGTTAGGTGAGGCTCCCCCCAATCCTCCTTTGGCTACTTCAGGATTTTTTAATCTTATTATTATTTTTGTAATTTGAAAATGGTATGCCTGTATGTATGTACATTTTCATTGCATTATATTCCATTTGATATTCTCTGCTGAGTTTTCAGGATCTGTGGTTTGTTGTCTGACATTAACTTGGAGGAACTTCTCAATCTCTACTGTTTCAAATATTTGTTCTGCTTCTTTTTCTCTTCTTTCTCTAGTATTCCCATTAATCATACTTTATACCTTTTGTAATTGTCCCAAAGTCCCTGGATATTCTGTTTTTGGTCTTTGCCCCCCCCCCCCCCCTTTTCAGTTTTCTAAGATTCTATTGATTTACTTTGTAGCTCAGAGACACTTTCCTTCAGCTGTGTCCTAATAAATCCACAACACATATTGTTCATTTATTTTTGTCTCTAGCATTTCTTTTTGGTCCTTTCTTAGGATTTTTCATCTCTATTTACACCACTTACATGTTTTCTATTAGAGCTTTTAACATATTATACATAGTCGTGATGTGTTGTTATAATAACTTCATTATTATATAGCAGGAAAAGAGGAGTAGATAGCATAGGCATGCCATTTATGCATTGCAATAGAAAGGACTGATTGAGCACACAACAACATATGTGTCACCTGGTCTGATAATTCCAACATCCCTGCCATGTCTCATTCTCATGCATGCTCTTCTTAAAAATAATTTTGCTTTTGGTTTTGTCTTGTAATTTTTGTTTGGTATTTGGATATGATGTATGGATTGAACATGACTAGGACTTTGCTAATGCGGTTGTGTGGTATTGGAGGAGGAGAAGTGTTCTAATAGTCCTATGATTAGGCCTCAGTCCTTTAGTGAGTCTGTTTCTGGACTATAATTGTCACAAACGTCTCTATTTTTCTCTCCCCTTTAAATAGAAGATGATAGCTAGAGTGGGCTAGAATTGAAAATATTTTCTTCTTCTATATAGGGGGAAGCTAGAGCCAGCTGGAGTTGGGTGTTTTCCTTCCCCCAGCTTAGCCAGGTTCTGATAATACCCCCAGCAAGTTAGGCCCTGGCTAACTTGTTTCTCTTAGAGCAGAACTTTCTAAGAAGTTCAGAGTACTCTATAAAGTGTTTCAAGGTGGTTCCTTCTCTACTCCCCCTGCTGAAAGTTGGAGGGTATTTTTTTTCTTTGATACCTATTGTGAGAGGGTCGAGCTCCTGGAGTACATATCACAATATTGTGTGGCCTCCTATGACTAGGTCCCTCTGGAATTTTTAAGTCTGAGTTGTCCTCACTGAGCCTCCAATAATTTGACTATTACATTGTAGGTTCCCCTACCAGGGCAATGGTTCCTAAGGTGATTTGCACAGGTGAGAGAGTCCCTGGATTTGTTTATAGCTCCAATTTTGAGGGTAGTGGTTTGGCCTGTATCCTCTCATCTCTAATGGATACAATAATTGTTGATCTTTCAGTTCATTCAGGTTACTTGTTAGGACATCGTGCTGACTTGCACTATGCAGACCCAGAAACCTGAACACCTTTAAAAATTAATGCACTATTTCTGATACCATTAACAAACTAATCTACTTGGTTTCCTAGGTATATCATTATGTCAGTATCAAATGATATACTGTTTTCTTACCAACATTTATTCTCCTTATTTTCTTTTGTTTTTTATTACTTTCCAGCAAGTTGCAAAACAATATTTAAAATTAGTAGGTATATATACTTGTTTGTTTCTAAAATTAATGACAGTGCCTAGAATTTTATTTGTGAGTTTTTTGTTTGTTTGTTTGTTTTTATAAAAGATAAATTCTTTACTATTTTTAACAATAAACTTCCTGTTAATTTGATGACACACTAAGTTTACACCACAGAATTTTTTTTCTGTGTGAAATGAATACATACATTTTGGACCTCAATTATCTCTATATCAGAATCAATCCAAGTTGTTTTTTTAAAAATTGGTATAAACCACCATCGTTAGTTTCTATGTTGTCAAATATAGTTTAGTTTCTAAGCTGGAAAGTATAGTTTCCTGTGTTAGCCTTGATCTGAAATAATTGTAAGAGAATGATGATGTAAAAATTTTGGATGGAGTTACAAAAAAACTTGTGTGCATTCAGTTTATTGCTAATTTTGTTGTAAGTTTTCAATATTTGAGCCTATGTCAGGTGAACTTGTGGGATTAATAAATAATGATACTTTTTCTCCCATTTCTAAGTTCTTCTGGCTGGGCTAATCATAAAATTAACAGAGATGGATTAACAGGAAAAAAATCAAAGTTTTTGATAATTGTACATAATTTACATAGGTATGA
Organism: Vespertilio murinus; assembly: GCA_963924515.1. NCBI lineage: Eukaryota > Metazoa > Chordata > Mammalia > Chiroptera > Vespertilionidae > Vespertilio > Vespertilio murinus. The sequence goes on from OZ004710.1 coordinate 46,599,307, forward strand.
AAATTCCAAAGACAGTGATGCAATTTTGGGTATATATGAAATTTTTGGACAAAAGAGAAGGGGGTGGGGTCTTAAATTTCCGAAGCCAGTGGGCAATTTCCATCAGTTGAGGAACAGGGAACGTATACATAGCATACTTGCTAGACAACTCAGAAACAATGGGACACAGTGCATACCTAGTTAACAGGCCCCTGCTCTAAGCTCTCTTGTTTACCATTCTTTTGTTGTTGTTATTTGCTAATCAATGAATATTTTTCCCTTGATTTAAAAAAAAAATCTTTATTGTTGAAAGTATTACATATGTCCTTTTTTTCTCCTATTGACCCCTTATAGCCTGTCCAGCCACCCACCCCAGGCCTCCACAACCGTATTGTCTGTATCCATGGGTTATGCATATATGCATATAAGTTGTTTTGTTGATCTCTTCCCACCCACCCCCACCTTCCTTCTGAGATTCCACAGGCTTTTCTGTGCTTCTATGTCTTGGGATCTATTTTGTTCATTAGAGTCTACATATGAGTGAAATCATGTGATAACATTTTTACTATGGCTGGCTTATTTTGTTTAGCATAATACTCTCCAAAATCCTCTGTGCTATCTCCTAGTGTAAGATATTCTTTTTTTACTGCTGCATAGTATTTCATGTTATAATTATACCACAATTTTTTTTATCCACTCATCTAGTGATAGGTACTTAGGCTGTTTCCAGATCTTAGCTATTATAAATCATGCTCCTATGAACATAAGGGTGCATACATTCTTTTTGATTACTGTTTCCGGTTTCTTATGATATACTCCTAGAAGTGGGATTATTAGGCTAAGATAACCTAAAATATCCTTCCTGAAACAGGTTTCTCTGTTTGAATATCTTGGGAAGGAAAAGGGGGAGGGTCAAAGGTTCTTATTTAAATCTGTTTCTTGACAAACAGCTTCAAATCAATATGCTAAAAAGACAGGTTCAAACTTTGATTTTCTTCCCATTTTCTATGAGTTTCCCACATAATTAGATTATGAGAGAGTGTGCATGCATTTTCTCCTTCCAACACATTCAGAAATGCTTGCAAGTGTTCAATACTTACCAGAAAGTGATTGGTGCATTGCTCAGTTACTAAGACATGATTTCTGGGGATAAATTCATTTGTGCTCGTCAGTCAGTTTCACTCACAATACTTATAGCTTATATTTACTTATAAGTTACTGTGGATGAGTTAGTGTTTAAAACAGATACCAAAATTTTGGTGATCAAGATACTGAGACTAACCTAACCAAAGGTCATAGAACCAGTGAATGGAAATGCTTCCAATATTACTCAGGAATGTTTAAGTCTAGACCTTCTGTTCATAACTTCATGTCATGTAGCATATCCTTTTCAGTGGCTGAAGGATATTTCCCTGAGTCATGTTCTTCCTTCACATGTGCTTTTTCTTGGAATGCAGATTTGGACAGCACCTATAGTCTTTCTGAACACTGCTAACTACTCTACCATCTCTAGTGTGCCCATAGCTGTTGCTTCCCTTTCTAAGTCATGACAAAATATTGAACTCAGTTCATGTTTTTATAGAAGGAAAGGGGAGAAAGAATTTGCATCTCTGTACGTGTGCACACCTCCTTTTTTTCTTCCATTTGCTACCATCTTTCCTCTGTTGTGTATTTTTGGTGGTATTGGTAGATATTTTTCACCTTATCCTTTTTCTTTACTTGGTAAGTCACTTCTAGTCCCCCCAGAAGTCAAACTTATATCACTTCCTTCTTTATTTAAATTCCTGTTGAAATGCAGTTTACTGATTTTGTCTGCTAGCAGACATGATTCATATCGTATGCTAGATGATCGCTTGTTATTGACAGTAAATTTATGTCAATACATGTGTACATTATTATCAGTATAGTCAAAAGGTAAGAGTTCCAAGAACTGAAGCTTTTTCATTTAGTAAAAAAATCATTCAACATATACTATTATTTTGGTATTAAAACATTTGAGACAAACTACTCAAGGCAAAACAACGAAATGAAAGAAACAATTCTTCTCCTTTAAAGCTTGTCAGTCATATTACATATGTGAGAGATGCAGGTTAATTTAATCCTATATAATAAAGAGGTATTATGCAAATTAACCCTCATGTCCTCACAAGATGGCTGCCTATGACCAGGCTGGCAGAGAGGTAAGTGAGGGACGACCAAACAACTGAACAAGCAGACTGTGTGGGGCAACCAAGCCAGCAGGGAGGTTAGTGAGGGAATACCAAAAGACTAAATAGCAGGCTTTGTGGGGTGACCAGGCCTGCGGGGTTTGGGGGCAGTTGGGGGCAACCAGGCTGGCAGAAGGGGCAGTTGGGGGCAACCAGGCCAGAAGAGGGATAGGTGGAGGTGATTTGGCTGGCATGGGGTGCAGTGAGTAGCAACTAGGCCAGTGGGGGGGGGGCAGTTTGAGGAAACCAGGCAGGCAGAGGAGGGCAGTAGGGGGTGACCAGGCTGCTGGTGGGGGGGAATTTGAAGGCAACCTGGCTGGCAGCAGGGGAAGTTAGGAGTGACCAGGCAGGCAGGCAGGTGAGCAATTAGGAGCCAGTGGTTCAGGATTGTGAGAGGGATGTTTACCTGCATGTTTTGGCTTGAGGGGTCCCAGATTGGAGAGGATGCTTACTCCAGCTCCATGGCAGCCTGGGCTAAGGGGACTCCCCTCCTGTGCACAAATTTCATGCACTGGCCCTCTAGTATAAATATAAAACACAGAACTGTAAACTCCCACATATACTGAGTGACCAGATTATTATCATCACTGAACACATAATAATCTGGCCACTCAGTATTTATCCTATATAATAAAAGGCTTATATGCAAAGTGTCCCCTCTACCAGGAGTTTGATCATCAGCACAGCCATCAAATTGCCCATGACCCTTCCCCCTGGCCAGGCTGGCCAGATCACACCCATGCAGGAATCCATGCACTGGGCCTCTAAAATACATACACACACACACACACACACACACACACACACACACAAATAAAAGAGAAACATGTAAATTGACCATCACTCTGCCACACCCACCAGCCAATCAGAGTGAGTTGGAGGCTTCCATGGAGCTGGAGTAAGCAGGAAGCTTGGTTTGACTCTGTCAATGGAGGAAGCCAAGTTTCCTACACGCCCTGGCCTGCCTGGCTCCCAATCAAGGCTACAAAGTTTCAATTATAGAAGATAAATAAATCTCAACAAAGATGGCAGTGGCCATGGAGCTACAGTAAGAAGGAGGCTTGGGTTTCCCCTGGTGATGGAGGAAGCCAAGATTCCTGAACACCATGGCCTGCCCTGGCCTCTGCTTAAGGCTATAAAGTTTCAATTATAGAAGATAAGTAAATCCCAACTTGCTTCCAGCCAGCCCTCGCCTATGCTTGGGTCACCAGAGTGCGTGCCAGCCTGGAAACGACCAAGGGCTCTTCCCCAGGCTGCCCCATGCCCCAAGGGAACCCCTACTATGATCAGGGACACCCTTCAGGGCAAATCAGTTTGCCCCCACTCATGCACCCAGCATCTATCCTTCTATCTAATAAAATAATAATTGACTGTCATTCCAATACACAAGATGGCTGCCCCCATGTGGTCAAAGATGGCTGCCTCCATGTAGACACAAGATGGCTGCCATAAGATAGCCTGCAGGGGAGAGCACTGGGGTGGGAGGGGGCGCCTACAGGGGAGGGCAGTTGGGAGGGACCAGGGCTGTTGGGGGAGACCAGGCCTCTAGGGGAGGGCAGTTAGGGGTGACCAGGCCTTCAGTGAAGGGCAGTTAGGGGTGACCAAGCCTGCAGGGGAGGGCAGATGGGGAGGGGGAATCAGGCCTGCAGTAGAGGGCAATTGGCTGGGGGACCAGACCAGCGGGGGGGCGCAGTTAGGGACAATCAGGTCAGCAGGCAAGCAGTTAGGTATCAATCAGGCTGGTAGGGGAGTGGTTTGGGGGTTTTCAGGCTGGCAAGCAGAAGTGTTTAGGGACAATCACTGTAGTGATTAGGCTGGCAAGCAGAAGTGGTTAGGCAGGGGAGCAGTTGGAACCCAGCAGTCCTGCATTGCGAGAGGGATGTCTGACTGCCTGTTTAGGTAGAATCCTACTGAGATCGGGCCTAAATGTGCAGTTGCACATCCCTCGAGGGGTCCCATATTGGATAGGGTGTGTGGGCTTGCAGGCTGGGCTAGGGACACACCCCCTGTGCATGAATTTCGTGCACTGGGCCTTTAGAATACACACACAGACACGCGTGCGTGCGTGAGCGCCACACACACACACACACACACACACACACACACACACGCTGTGTAGCCAGGTTATTATGCATTCAGAGATCATAATAATCTGGCTACTCATTGTACAGATCACCACGTGTATTTTGATAACCATTCACTTTAGATAGCTCAGAGTTTATATATTGAATATATTACTCAGATTCTAATCAGAGATGCCTAGAATTTTAAGTGAATGTTAAATGTCAGTAGTGTTGATAAATCAATACATACTAATTATCATGCCTAATATATTACTATTAGAGGCACAATGCACAAAATTTGTGCAAGGTGCTCAGCTCTCACAGCTGCAGCTTCTTCTGGAATTTTTTCTGGAAGGTCATTTGGTTGTCTGGTCTAATTAGCATATTATGTTTTTATCATTATAGATGTAACATGACTTCTATATTAGTGCTGTTTGTGATTTCCTCACAAGTAAAATATCCTTATCTGGTAGAATTAGAAATAAGCTTGGCTTTAAATAAGTCAACAAAGGAACTTAAAAGTAAAATCATGGTATCCTGCAAAAGGTCATTTTTCTTTTGAATATCATAAAATAATGGTATTTTAAAAATATAAACTTGGTATTTTACTAATCAGAATTTTACAGCTTAAATCTAAAAGTATATTTCTTACTGTCTTAGATTTTACTCTACCATGCATCTAGTTGGGATATAGAGTTCTGAATGTGCTAGCATCCTCTCTCCAGTTTCAGCGGTGTAGAAAGTGACATACTTAGCTGCACATCACCATACCATTTTCCTCTCTTGATTAAATGGGATAGTGAAGCCATCACTTAGGTAGTTGACCATTTTAAGATAGCGTCCCACTGGTAAACACCAAAGACTTATAGTTACATGTGCTACTAATGTTTTATAATACTATTAGGGGTTTAATTTAATGGTGCTTGAAGAATCAAATGAGTGTTGTGTTGATAGCTTAAATGCTTGAAAACGAATTATTACCAGTTTACAGTACCATATTAATCAGATCAAGAATTCCCTCAGTCTAGCAGAAAGCAGCTAAAAATGAACAATTTATAAACATTTTATAGAGAAGGACAAGGAGGAAGTCTTTTAAATGTATCTATTGATTAATTTTATATAACTCTTGAAGAAAGCAATCAGCATAACTTATAGTACCTCATTGCAATATTACAGTATATTTGAAATCACTTACTTTCTCCTTCTTCAAAGTACCTCTCTTACTACTGAGGCTTAAAGAGAAATAAATGGATTTTTAACTATATATAGGACATTTTATTATTTTTTTCTCATATTTTTTCGACTTTATAACGAAAACATAAAGGATCATACTTGATGTGGCTTCTTTATATCCTTCTGTTCAGCTAAAATTCAGGTGGCTCTGAATGATGGTTGTTCTGAAGCTTAGCTGTAATTTTGCTGAAGGAGTGGTAGATGTGAGTAAGGCATTTACCTTTGATACCAACTTAATCAGAAGCCCTGGAAATGGAATATTTTAAGTAAAACAGTTTTTGAAAATCCAATCTAAATTCCTTAGCCTGACATTCAAAACTCTCAAAAATTAGCTTTTACCATTCTTTTCTGGATTTTTCGTCTAAACTTATGAACCTTCCATTCTGACAGACTGATTTACTCACTCTATTCCAGATATGCTTGTGGAATTTGTTTTATATTTATCTTGTACCATATACATGCAAAGTGCTTTTCATGCATTATTACATCTAATCATCAGGACAGCTCTATCATGTAGGCGCCTTTCTTACCCCCATTTTATGCATGAAAGTAATGAGGTTTAAAGTGGTTCAAATAATTTTCCCTATGCCACAAAACTAGTTAAGTGGTAGAACCACATTTTTAACCCAGATCCTTCTGATCCCAATGATCTTGCTCTTAACCATGATACTGTGTAGTTCATATCATTCATTCAACCTGGAAGGCTTCTGAAAGCCAGGCTCATCCACCTCATTTATTCAGACCTAGTCAAACTTTGAGATGTAAGTTAAGTGCCAACTCCTCCAAGAAGCCTTACCTTAATAACTCACAATATTATCACTCTTTCCTTGCTCTGAAACTATCATCACTCACTTTGACCTTATCACACATACATTACTTCATATGCACTCCTTTGAATTATACATATTATACTTATGTGTTTAACATGTCAGATTTCTCTGATATAATTATAAGTATAGATGATGACAATTGTATCTCCCTATTATCCTCAGCATTAACATTTCATCGTGTGTTAGTGGCTGCTGAATAAATCTGTGAATAATAAGTAATTTTCTGACAAGGTGAAAAAATATATGGATTAGGCTATTATAATGCAACAGCTCCTCATCTGGAAAGTTTATAGGCAAAGAAAACAGTACTGTATTAGATATAAGGATAGAATAGTGGCAAGAAAATAAGTCGGAAAAACAGTTTTTATTATTGAATATAATAGTTACTCTTCAATAGGTAATGTCCTCTGCTTCTAAACTGGCTAGAACAGCTAATATTTACTGAGGACCTATTAGGCACTCAATTTGTGTACCATTTGATGAACTTTATATCTCTATTTTCTACAAAACTGGGTAGTTGTTATTGAAACCAAAAAAGTCAAAAGAGGATGGGTACCTCCCCCTATCCCCATGTGTGTTGTGAGTCAGTGAGAAATGACACAGAGTGTTGCAGTGAAAAAAAAGTTGAGCCGTTTTATTATGAAATTGGTGCACTGGGGGTGGGGAGGTCTCTCATCCCAGCCTGCCCCCTCTCACATATTGAGAGCCCTCAGGGGATGTCCTACTGATGTCTTAGGCTCCCTCCCCACAGAGAGCTGGCCTAAACCGCAGTCTGGCCTCCCTTTGTGGGAGACAACCTGGCTGATTAGGGGAAGGTACCAGCCCCAACACCCGGCTGCTGCAGCCACTGCCAGTCACTGCAGCCACCAAGGTGTTTTCATCAACATGGACTCCAGTCCCTTTACTAACTCACAATATTATCACTCTTTCCTTGCTCTGAAACTATCATCACTCACTTTGACCTTATCACACATACATTACTTCCTATGCACTCCTTTGAATTATACATATTATACTTAGTTATGTGTATACTTAGTATGAAAAATTACAACTTTCTTTAGGCATTTTCAAGATGTGTCTTTCATAGGATATGCATTTCTTCCTTCCTTCCTTCCTTCCTTCCTTCCTTCCTTCCTTCCTTCCTTCCTTCCCTCCCTCCCTCCCTCCCTCCCTCCCTCCCTCGCCCCTCCCTCCTTCCTTCCTTCCTTCCTTCCTTTCTTTCTTTCTTTCTTTCTTTCTTTCTTTCTTTCTTTCTTTCTTTCTTTCTTTCTTTCTTCCTTCCCTCCCTCCCTCCCTCCCTCCTTCCTTCCTTCCTTCCTTCCTTCCTTTCTTTTTCTTTCTTTCTTTCTTTCTTTCTTTCTTTCTTTCTTTCTTTCTTTCTTTCTTTCTTTCTTTCTTTCTTTCTTCCTTCCTTCCCTCCCTCCCTCCCTCCCTCCCTCCCTCCCTCCCTCCCTCCCTCCCTTCTTTCTTTCTTTCTTTCTTTCTTTCTTTCTTTCTTTCTTTCTTTCTTTCTTTCTTTCTTTCTTCTTTCCTCCTCACCTGAGGATATGTTTCCATTGACTTTTAGAGAATGTGGAAGAGAAAGGGAAAGACAGAGAGAAACATCAAAGTGAGAAGAACACTTTGATTGGTTGCCTCCTGCATGAGTCCTGATCTAGGCCCCGGCCAGGGAGGAGCCTGCAACCTAGCTGTATACCCTTGATCAGAATTGAACCCAGACCCTGCAGTGGGCAGGCCGAGGCATTATCCATTTAGCCATACTGGTTAGGTCAGGATATGACATTTCTTAGCCCTCCAGCAGCAGACCTTTGTTTTTTTCTCCAGAAGTGTTGTGGAAAAACCCTAGATTCCCTTTCTGGATTCTTATTACCCAAGTTAAGAATATTACCAGTGACATACAGAAAGCTTAGCCAATGAGCAGTCAGAAAAGTTGCTTCCTCTGTAGTTCACACCAATCGCCTGCTGGGCCATGCCCAGGCCTATAGCCTCTGGCTGAAGCTTTAGGTCTGCCAGGGGCCCCCCAGTTCCCTCTAATAGCTGGCTCCACTCCTGCCCAGACCTAAAGCCACTAGCTGAGGCTTTAGGCCTGGGCAGGGGAATTCCAGACCCCTCTGATTGCCAGCTCCACCCCTGCCCAGGCCTAAAGCCTCTGACCCCCACTTCCTTCTGATCACTGGCTTCACTCCTGCCCTCTTAGCTCTAATAGCAGGTTGGCCCTGCCCAGGAGCCCCCTGTCTCAGGCCCTTCCCAGGCTGTTCAGGGCCACGCAGGGTGACCTGGGTGCCAGGATGTTCCTGGGACCCAGATGCTGGGCGCTTATGTATGCAAATTAACCACCATCTTTGTTGTGTTAATTTGCATACTCACTCTGATTGACTATGTATGTAGCAGAGGTATGGTTAATTTGCATGTTTGTATCTTATTAGGTAAGATGGTGCCATCCAGGAGGTAGGGAAAGCTAACGCTCAAAAGCCACAACTCCCCTATGACTTACAGATAAGAGGTTTTCTAGAGCAAAAATCATGAGTAATCATGAGTGAAGGGTTTGGGTTAATTTGTCTGAATTAAATAAGCAGTTAATTTTCATCTAATCATTTTCTTCCATCCTCTTCTCACCTTTTGTTTGGTTTTTAGGATATGGCAGGGTGGCTATTGGCTTTGTGAGCTGGAAAATATCCTAACAATGTGTCAGTGGATTATCTTGAGGTGCAGGGGTTGAAGAAACACATTTTGTGACTCTTTTTATGCAATTATAATTTCTTCTCTTGGATATTTATTTTTCCTGCAGGATTTCAGGTCCTGGTCTAAGCAATTTCTTCGATGTTTAAAAGGATGCTGCATGACTTCCTGCTTATGGTTAGTCCTCAGTAGCTCACAAATCTATTTTGTATTAAATGTATTTTCTGAGGCTATTCATTCTCTGGCATCACTAGCTTCATTTTACTCTGATTAGAACATTGAAACTCTGATTAAGTAATTTTCTCAGGTTCAAACAGAATTAGCAATTGGAGTAAGATTTGCACCTAAACCGATGCACAGGTTTTGCACGCCCCCAAATTTTGATTAATAATTGTGTGAAACACCTGTGAGAATTTTTTTGCCAAAAGAGGGGATTTTGTTTGAGATCAGCACATTCTATTCTATTTTAAACTATTTTAAAAGCTCTTGATCACAGGCAGTTCCCTAAGTTGTGTCAACTGCTGCACTATTACAGACAAGCTTTCATTTAAATCAGGGGTGTGGGACGTTCATATAAGGCCCTAAAAATCATTTGGCCCAGGCATTAGAGGTGATTTAATTAGATGTTTGACCAAATATAGCAGGGTAATTTTTAAGTTGATCATTTTTTTAATTTAAAAAAAAATATATTTTATTGATATTTTACAGAGAGGAAGGGAGAGAGATAGAGAGCCAGAAACATCGATGAAAGAGAAACATCAACCAGCTGCCTCCTGCACACCCCCTACCGGGGATGTTCCCACAACCAATGTACATGCCCTTGGCCGGAATCGAACCGGGGACCTTTCAGTCCGCAGACCGACACTCTACCACTGAGCCAAACCGACCTCGGCTAAGTTGATAATTTTATATGGGCTACGAATGATGTTATAAATATCCAAATGGCCCTTGGCAAAAAAAAAAAAAAAAAAAAAAAAAAAAAGGTCCCATTCCCTGATTTAGATAATACCTCCTTTGTCAAAGTAGACACACTCATTCCTGTATGCTTCCATGCTCATGCATCAATCACAGTAGTGTTCACACTATTATAGGTAGTCTCTTGTGAGTGGATTATGATCCCCTTGAGAGAAAGGACCATGTACTATTTGACTTTGAATTACCCTTACCTAGTAGCACCAAATGTAGGGACAGAAAAAATAATTATCATTCCACCTTAATGTGTTTCATGTCAATTTGATTATTAGTCCAGCCACAGGAAGTTAGAAAGGTGAATGTGCTAATGTTTCCTCCCTGAAGGGTTTCTATATGAATTCCTTTAGACAGTTGAGGGGAAGGAGTCAAAGCTTCTTTCTGATTCTTTTGTTTTATAAGAATAACCAGTTTATTATTATTATTATTATTATTATTATTATTATTTTACTACAAAGGTAGTAATAGAATGTTGTGAGGTATTTTCTCTCTCTTTTAAACAACACTGCATTAGTTTATTATTTAATTGTTTTTAACAATTCTGCGCCCCCCCCCCCCCAGCTCTCCTTTGGTAACCATCATCTTGTTTTTTATACCTATCAGTTTGTGTGTTTGTTTTGTTTACTCATTTTTTAAGTTCCATATATAAGTGAGATTAAATAGTATTTGTCATCATCTGGTTTATTTCACTGAGTATAATACCTCTAGGTCCATCTATGTTGTCTCAAATGGCAATATTTCATTCTTTTTCGATTTTTTACTAAGTAATATTCCATTGCCTATGTATGCCATATCTTCTTTATCTATTCATCTCTTAATGGACATATAATGGGCCTGTGGGGATGGGTTGGAGCAGACCCTCCATGGTCTCAGGGTTGCCCCAAGTTTGGGCTGATTGGTGCTGTTTGCCGAAGAGGTGCGGGCCTTACAGCTTGGAGGCATTCTTATTGACTGAACAAGACAGCCAAGGTTCCTTACCATCATGGAGCTTACAGTCTAGTGGGTGACTCACAACAGAAACAAACAAATAAGATAATTCATACGGGTTATTTATTCTGAGCTCATACAGAAGTGGTCTCACATCTGAAACATGGCTACGTATTGGCTGGGCAGTATTGTGTCCATCAACTGAGGAGATAGTTTGGGTGTCTATCAGGGGGGAGTGTCAGCAGTTGATCAGGTCAGCCAGACCATTTTCCATGGATCTGGTGATCAACTGTATGGATTGTCCCAAGAATGACTTCTTGCAGGATCAGACCTGTTACAAGGCAGCTGTGGCTTGGGCCAACCAGAACTGGGTACCAGTACTCAACATAGATATCCCAGTGGATGAAGTCAAACAGGGTGTTGATTCCAAGTGATCACTAGCTCTGGGCCTACTTTTCCCACTGGGAGAGCATGTGGGCCACATCTATTTGTGTCACATTGGCATTCCCCAGCAGGTATTCCAGGAGGTTGGGATCAACTGCCACTCACCCTTTGGCTGCAAGATTGTAATCCCACTACAATCTGCCTAGAGGGACTCTGGACAGGCTGTACCCAGTAATGCCCTGCTGCTCCTGACACTGAACTTGACAACAAATGCCTTAAGAGGATGTGAAGCTTCATGGACCTTATTGTTAATTTTATTTTCTCTTTTGGGTTTGTTCCTTTTGTGAGAGGACAGATCAAATATATTTTTTCTTTTGAGAACAACAACAGCAAAAAATCAACATTTTAAATATTTTTGGTGGCAAATTTTGATCCCCCTCACTGTCAAAGTAGCTAGGATAGAGAAGATGTTCAAATAAACATACATATGAAGGCTGTCATTAAAGAGCCATTAGCTTTGGTTGCTTGGGGAATGTGGACAGTGCACCCTGCAAGAGTTTATGTTATGGTAGAGAAAACCTGAGAAATGCAAAATGACTATACTACTAGGCCAGAAGCAGCAGTGCCATTAGAGGCAATAAGCTGTTTGACCAGGTCAAAAAGGAAGAGATGGCTTCTGATTGGGTAGAGTCAAGAGATTAAAATACTAGAACAGTGATTTTCAACCTTTCTCATGCCATGGCATACAAAATCTAATTCCTAAAATTCTGTGGCACACCAAAATATAATTTTTGCTGATCTGACATAAAATAAAAAACATGTATAATTTTTATTTATACGCACTGGACAGCTATTGTGTTTGCTGTAGTCTTTTTTTAAAGTTGGCAGTCTAAGGGAAGAGAGGCCAGTGCTTCTCACTAAATTGTCAGTTATTGCATGTTTTAATTTTTTTCCATGTACATGGCCTTTATTTGGGGCTGTTGGGGGAAAAGAGGGAAGAACTAGGACTGGTGAGTATATGGGGGTAGGGGGTTTCTCCATTTTTTTTTAATTTAGTTCATGTTGCCTGGAGGTTAAGATGAGTGAGAACAGCTGTAGAAGTGAGAAGAGAGGAAAAGGGAAGGTCATGGAATGAACAATTTCCTTAGGGAAGAAAGCCAGGATAAGCATACGGAACTGGGGATGGGGAAGAAAGATACCCTTCATATAATGAGACTCAACCATGGTCACTGCTTGATGGCAGCTCTCCCCCACCCCCACACACCCCACCACCCTTCCCTCCCCTCCCCATCCCAGCTCCAGGCCTAGGTGCCTACCCTGCTAGCTCCCTCAACTTTCTGTGGAGAGGAGGGGCTGAGGATGTGGGCATGGTAGCATCCTCTGCCTCCGGGTCTCTTGCCCAGGAGAATTGCTCACTGAGCCTGCCCTAAAATCCCAGCCAGAGTTAGGAGGTCAGGAAGCCAGGGAGCAGGCAGGGGAAAAATTATGCCCTTCGACACTCCTCCTGACCCTCTCCCTCCCTGGCTTCTCACACAAGGTTGCAACTCTTGGTTCAATCCTTGTATATCTTGCCTTAGGTTTGGTTGCACTGGTCTCGTGGATAGATGCAGTCCCCTGCGTGAGTAAGCAGCTGCCTGTGGCCATGGCAAGGGTGGCCACTGTGCCCAAGTGAAAGACATCATGTCACTGCACTCAGAGGACTGGGAGGAGCACTCTACCTAGGACATGGCCCCTACCTGCTTGGCTGGCTAGCACAGTGCCCTGCTCATGGGTAACAGAGATAAGCTGCCATTTGGACAGCTTCTGCAGTGTTGCCAAATGGGTCACATGTCCAGTTTACAGCCAACTAGCACACCTTGGCATTGGGGTGAAACTCCTGAGTCTCCCTTTGCCACTTCTTGTGGACACTGTCCAACATTTGTGGTGCACTGATGTCAAAGCAGATGAGCACATTATCTGAATTAGGATAGGCCAGGGGCTGGACATGATCAAAGTAAGAGAAACCTGAAGTGACCCACATGTTGGGGACGCTTGTCTATGCCAAAGCTTGCAGTGTAGTTAAATATGGTGGGTACGCAGTTCCGTTCCATACTTTGCAGCATTCTCCGTGTCTGCCCTCCCCCTGGCTCCCCCCAAAAGCACACCTCCCGCCCCATGATCTGGCAGTGATCCCTCTGCATCTCCATGGCCCTGGTTCCATGTGGCCTCTTCCCTAGCTGTGGCTTCTGCAGCCACTGGGACCCTCATAAAACCCTCACCAGGGGCCCCAGAGGCAGCTGTGCCCCATCCCCAGCCCAGAAAAAGTCTTAAGGTGCATCAGTGTGCTTTTTGCAATATCAGTTGAAAATTGCTGTACTGGAAGATAACTTAAAATATTATAGATTTTGGTGTCATTTGGTCATCATTTAACAAAAGATACCGAAGAACCTGGTGTGTCTGATGCTGTTCTGGACTAATTAGGGGACAAACCAGCTGAAAAATGTATGTGAGCACTACTTGTAGTTGCAAGGTTCTTTGTGAAGATCTAAGTGGGTACTATGCATTTAGTACACTCTATTCAACAGTGGTTATTTCCCTATATCCTCTCCATTTCCTGAGGTACACTGGTTTCAAATGTGAACATTGTAGGTACAGCAAAAATGGTACTACTAGGTCAGTCCTCCAAAATGAAACTCACAGCTGCAAAATTCCCTGTTCAGTAAATCATGCAATTAAGAAAATCCCGTCAGTGATTTTCCCAGATTAAAGTTAATGAAAAAGGAAATATATAGGTGCAGTGAGTAGTCGCTGTGAGGAGCTTGGTCCTCGGCCAGATGCTCAAAGTGGTTGCACTCACGCCCATGGGGTGGGTTTCCTTAAGGCCATTGGGGGCGGGGGAAGGAGGAGGCAGCAGGAGGGGGAGAACTCTGCAGGGGATGGGGGAGGGTGGGGAAGGGGGGAGAACACTGGCTCTGAGCCTGCAAGAGGGGGCGCTGTGGCACCTGCTTAACCTCCACAGCCTGCGCCACAGAAGTCACTGGTCCTGGGCCTGTGTGGATCATTGCCCACCAACTGGAGCTGTAAGTGTCTCCCGCTACTCCTGCCTCCACTCCAGCTGCAATTACCCCAATTGCCGCTACTATCACTGCTGCCGCTGCCCCCACACATCATGAGTGCCAGCAACCTCGACCACCACCTTCCTGGTGAGAAAACACCGGAACTGGACAGTATGGCTGATGCCAGATCTCGACTGTGCCTGGCCGTTGTGTGCTCCAGTAACCAGAACCGGAGCATGGAGGCCCACTACTTCCTTAGGAAGCGGGGGTTCAGTGTCCGGTCCTTCGGTACAGGGTCCTACGTGAGGCTCGGGACCAGCACCCAACAAGCCCAACGTTTATGATTTCCAAACCACCTATGACCAGATGTACAACGACCTTGTTCAGAAAGACAAAGACCTCTACACGCAGAACGTCATCTTGAGCATGCTGGAGAGAAATAAGCGAATCAAGCCCAAGCCGGAAAGGTTCCAGAACTGCCAAGATGCATTCGACCTGATCCTCACCTGCGAAAAGCGAGTGTACAACCAGGTGGTAACGGAGCTGAATTCCAGGGAGCAGGTGACCTGCCAGCCAGTGCATGTCATCAACGTGGATATCCAGGACAACGACAAGGAGGCCATCTTGGGGGCGTTCCTCCTCTGTGAGCTGTGCCAGTGCATTCTTCTGGTGGATGACATGGAGAACAACCTGGACGAGCTGCTGCAGGAATTCGAGGAGAAGTGTGCCCGGCCCTTCCTGCACACCGTCTGCTTCTACTGACCACATGCAGGTGCATTCCCCAAAGCTGCGGCTCTTTCGCCCGCTGGTTCTCTTCCGCGGCTGGACTGCTTTCACTTTGAGGACTAATGTAGGTGCATAGTGGTGTCCAAATAAAGTGTACTGAGGAGATGAGACGACATACATAAGTGCAGATTAATAACACCGTGGGGTTTTTTTCAACCCCACTTATGAGTGGGACATCGTTGTTGAAATTTATAAAGAAAGTTGTTTATTTATTTATTTTTTTGTCGGCGTATAGAACGTTTTCTTTCTCTGATGTGTATGTCTTTGTGCGTTTCTGCCCTGTCTGGCCCAAATGCACCAATACATGAGTAAAGCAGTGGGATGCATCTTATTAGGAGAGAAACTGCAATTGTACAATAAACAACAGAAAAGAAAGTTTGTCAGCTAGTGTAGAATCTGCACGGTGCGTCCGAGTACGGCCGCATTGTTCATTGCTCCAAACTGGATTATTACCGAGGTTTTGGCTCAGTTCTTCAAAAATTCTTGGCTCCCTTGAGTCATTTTACACATTTATGTCTTAGAGAACCTCTGTGTGAAGTTCCGATATCAATTGACACGAGAGAAATTTATTTTTCATATAAATTGAAAATTTTCTATTGGGTTTCATTTCAAACAGTGTTTCTGTGATGTTAGTAAAATTGGTATTAAAGTAATCGGTTTTAGTGAGAGGACACTGGAAGGGTGAAGAAATAATAATACCCTGGTCAAGCACTTCTATGAGTTAGTATTGAGGTAGGGATATTGTTAACTACTTGTTCTCCAGCTACGAAATGGTAGACTGACAATATTCAATTAGTGCTGTTCTTTGGATAAGGCTGAAAAAAAAATTACCCAAGACATCAGCAATAAAGTCTGAAGCCTCAAAACGCAGTTTTCATGGCAAGTTCTGTGAAAACCTGGGCACTTGGGTCACATCAGCCTCGTTTATGATGATGTAATTTGCAAGTTACTACCACCTGCAAATAAGTCATAAAGGATCATTCAAATTAAAGTAATATGACATGGGGAAATCTTAGCATTTTCATCTGTTATTTCTCATAAATATCATTGTTTTAAATTTTGTTTGAATCTAAGTCATATATTGATTAGTTTTCGGCAGCTTGTGAATCAGGGTTGAACACAAATTATTATAAATAGAGGCAATCATGAAATACAGCAGATCGGGTTCAGCTTATTTGCATATGTTATAGGGAATGATGATACAAAAATTATTGGCTTCATTTAGGGGCTTCTGATTTTTTCCCAAGATAAATAGTGTGTAATCTATGATATTTATTTATTTATTTATTTATTTATTTATTTATTTAGAAGTTTGTGTTTGTTTTTATTATTTTTTAAATAATTACATGTGCTTTTAAAATTATTACACTATTTTCGGTTGAGCAATTAGAAATCTTATAAGTGCCTTATGATCTTTAAAGATGAAAATAGTGGTGAAAGTGAAATGCTAAACTTTGGTGGTCTGATAGGAAGTTTTGGCAAAGTTGCATAATAATGAGTCTGTAGTTAGTGTATTTTCTAGACTAGTGAAAATCTTCATTATAACAATGTTAATGTGTACCTTATTTTTCTTTGCTGTGATTTCTTATTGAAAGACAGATTTTTTTAAAAACATGGGAACAAACTAATATTTTTACCATACTCAAGGGGCCATTTCCCTGCATGCATTTTAATGTGACAGTTTTTAGCAAAGAAAGTAAAGGTTTATTTAAGGAAATGGCACCAAGCCTGGAATCACAAGTGAGCCAAAGCCCTAAGACCTGGCTAGCTGATGGCTTCTATGGGATGGGTTTATAGGAGAAAAAAGTGGTTAATCATGGTGATTTAAGGGAGTTAGGATGGTGGTCTCTGTTAATAGGTCCAATCCAGGGTAGTGGGTAGTTGATCATTGCATCTGGTACTGATAACAGCCATGACATTGTTCTGTCTGGTTTTGATAGGGTGTGGTTGGTGAGGTCCTGTGTTTTTTCTGGTTCTGCAGCTGAAACACAACTGTGGGAGAACATTATGGAGTTTCCTCAAAAAATTAAAAATGGAACTCCCATTTGACCCAGTAATGCCACTCCTATGAATATATCCTAAGAAACTAGAAACACCAATCAGAAAGGATATATTCACCACTATGTTAATAGTAGCACACTTTACAATTGCTAAGATTTGGAAACAGCCTAAGTTCCTGTCAGCAAATGACTTGGTCAGAAAACTGTGGTACATCTACACAATGGAATACTAGTCTGCTATTAAAAAAAAAGGAATTCTTACCATTTGCAGCAGTCTGGAAGAAACTGGAGAGCATTATGCTAAGTGAAATAAGCCAGTCAATGAAAGAAAAATACCACAGGACCTCACTCATTTGTGGATAATAGAGAACATTATAAACTGATGAACAAAAAGATAGATACAGAAGCATCAAACAGATTGTCAAATTACAGTGGGAAGGTTGGGGAGTGGTGGGGTGATAAAAGATCAACCGAAGGACTTGTAGGCATGCATATAAGCATAACCAATGGACGCAAGGCACTGGGGGATGAGGGGGCAATAGGAAGATATGTACATATGTAATACCTTAAGCAATAAAAAAATAAAAATGGAAAAATAAAATATGTAATTAAGAAATTAAAAAACAAACAAATAAAACCAATATTTTGTCTTATAGTTCAACTAAAACTCCATTTCCCTGGTCAACAGACTTGAGAGGCTTTATTCCTTAGGCTAATGCTGACCAGAACCTAATTGTTCTGTGGACTTAGTGATTAAAGGTTTGGATGTGCAAGGAAGGAGAGAGACAGGTGCTAGAAGAGGCCAATTTGAATCAAAAGTAAAGAAAGGTTAAAAGGCCATATTAAAAGTTTCTGGGTTCACAATATCCAAGAGTATAATTAGAATGTTAATGCCAGTTCCTGAAATGGTTCAAATGGGTATTCAGTTAGTTCCAAATAAGAATAAGTATAATCCCACAGAAAATGACTGTGTGTGTGTGTGTGTGTGTGTGTGTGTGTGTGTGTGTGTGTGTGTGTTTGTGTGTGTTATTCTTGGAACAAATTCCTCACTGTATCTCTAATTCCTTTTAATCTCTACTCAAAAGACTCCAGTGACTCATTTGGAAACAGAGGAAACAGTGTTATGACTTTTCTAAAATTTGATGCAATAAAGTCCATTTTGCTTTTCTACATGTATTCTCTGCTCACTTGGGAAAATATCTCTGTTGATTTTATAGCAGTATTTTTTTTAAATCTTGATGTGAATACAGCAGTTTTTATTAAGCTGGTAACTACATGTGACTAGAGATTCCATTTTAGCCTGATAGAACAATGTCATGAGATCTTCAACAAGTATTTACTGATTGCTTTCAATATCAGACAAGCTCACTCACTTTTTCCTTAAACTTTCAAAATTTTCGCTACTGCAAAAGATTGTCTCAGCTAGCAATAAACTGTTGATCCTTGCTATGCATAATGTTCTCCATATCATATTTTTCTTTCTGAATTTGGCATTAGTCATGTTCTGATAATGCTATCTTTTGTATACTGGGTTACATTCAATTGTTTAGCTTTTATTGAAATATAAAAACTGAATTCCTTTCTTGATGACAGGCTACAATACCAGATTACAAATTGTTAATGGATTATGTTATTCAAATGTGGCTTCTGATAAGGAGAAAATTCTGATAAGTTCTTAATTAAATTACAGCAGCCAGAGAAAAAGTGACAGTACTGTTAGTCTGTTCACAGCTTTAAAAAAAAGGCTGTTCACATTCCTTCCATTGCCTATTTGAACTTCAGATTAATTTCAGAGGTGGCCATTTCTGGAATGATTTTAGCTGGCACCATAATATAACCCCAGGAGCTTCCAATTGTTGTTTACATATGGGCTTTTTGGACTGTTGCCCACAGCCAATTTACAGGAGCAGATATTTCTTTATGTGGACTCTGTGCTTATCCCAGAGCAGGTCCCACTTCACAGTTTCATTTCCCTTTGCCTACAACGAATGTAAGTTTCTTTCAGGCTACCCATTCTCTGTACCCCCTGTTAGGGGTGGGGAACATGTGGCTCCCAGGCCATAAGAGGCCCAATAATCATTTGGCATCTGCAAAGGCATTCAGGGGCAAGTTATTTAATTTAACCAAAGATTAGTGTTTCTACTTTGGTGTTTCTGATTGGTGTTTCTAGTTTCTTGGAATATATTCTTAGGAGTGGGCTTACTGGGTCAAATGGGAGTTCCATTTTCAGTTGTTTGAGGAAACTCCATACTGTTCTCCACAGTGGTTGCACCAGTCTGCATTCCCACCATCAGTGCACAAGGGTTCTTTTTTCTCCGCAACCTCGCCAACACTTGTCAGTTTGTAGATTTGTTGATTTTGGCCATTCTGACAGGTGTGAGATGGTACCACATTGTTGTTTTGATTTGCATTACTCCAATAATTAGTGACTTTGAGCATGTTTTCATATGTCTCTTGGCCTTCCTTCTGTCTTCTTTTGAGAAGATTCTATTTAGGTCCATTGCCCATTTTTTAATTGGATCATTTATCTTCCTTTTATTAAGTTATATAAGCTGTGTGTAGATGTTGGAGATTAAATATTTATCAGTGATAACATTTGCAAATATGTTCTCCCATACAGTGGGTTTTCTTTTTGATGGTTTCTTTTGCTGTAAAAAAGCTTTTTATTTTGATGTAGTCCCATTTGTTTATTTTCTCTTTAGCTTCAATTGCCCTAGTGGCAGTATCAGTGAAGAAGTTCTTTTGGCATATGTCTGAGATTTTGCTGCCTATAGGTGCCTCTAGTATTTTTATGGTTTCCTGTCTTATGTTTAACTCCTGTATCCATTTTGAGATTATTTTTGTGTGTGGTATAAGTTGGTGATCTAGTTTCATTCTTTTGCATGTATCTGTCCAATTTTCCCATCACCATTTATTGAGGAGACTGACTTAACTTCATAGTATGCTCGTGCCTCCTTTGTCAGATATTAATTGAGCATAGTGATTTGGGTTGATACCTGCATTTTCTATTCTATTCCATTGATCTATATGTCTGTTCTTGTGCCAGAACCAGGCTGTTTTGAGAACAGTGGCTTTGTAATACAGCTTGAAATCTGGTATTGAGATCCCTCCTACTTTACGTCTCTTTCTCAGGATTATTTTTGTTATTTGGGGTCATTTATTGTTCCAGATGAATTTTTGGAGAGTTCTTTCTAGGTCTGTGAAATATGCCTTTGGTATTTTAATGAAGAGTGAACTGAACTTATAAATTTCTTTGGGAAGTATGGACATTTTGATGATGTTAATTCTACCAATCCATGAACATGGTATGTTCTATCATCTGTTTACATTTTCCTCTACCTCTTTTTTCAGTGTCGTGTAGTTTTCTGCATATAGGTCTTTTACCTCCTTAGTTAAGTTTATTCCCAGGTATCTTAATTTTTTTGGTGCAATAATAAATGGGATTGCTTTTTTTGGTCTCTGTTTCTGTAAGTTCACTATTAGTGTATACAAATGCCATACATTTCTTGGCATTCATTTTGTATCCTGCTACATTTCCAAATTCATTTATTGAGTCCAAGTTTTTTATGGAGTCTTTTGGGTTTGTTATGTACAGTATCATGTAATTTGCAAATAAGGATAACTTTACTTCTTCTTTTCCAATTTGGATGCCTTTTATTTCCTCCTCTTGTCTAATTGCAATGGCTAGTACCTCGAGTACTATGTCAAAGAGGAGTGGTGAGAGTGGGCATCCCTGTTTTGTTCCTGTTCTTAGAGGGAATGGTTTTAGTTTCTGCCCATTGAGTATGGTGTTTGCTGTGGGTTTATCATATATACCTTTTATTATGTTGAGATATGATCCTTGTACTCCCACCTTGTTGAGAGTATCTTTCAGGAAAGGATGTTGGATTTTATCAAATGCTTTTTCTGCATCAATTAATATGGTTATATGATTTTTATCTCTCAATTTGTTTATGTGATGTATCACATTTATTGATTTGCGAATATTGTACCATCCTTGCATTCTCAGACTAAATCTTACTTGGTCATGGTGTATGATCTTTCTGATGTTCTGTTGGAGCCAATTTGTTAGAATTTTGTTGAGGATTTTGGCATTTTTTCTCATGAGGGATATTGGGTTGTAATTCTATTTCTTTGTGTTGTATTTATCTGGTTTTGGTCTTAGGTTGATGCTGGCTTCATAGAAGGAGTTTGGAAGTGTTCCTTCCTCGTGAATTTTTTTGGCGTAGTCTGAGGAGGATAGCTTTTTGTTCTTCCTTGAATGTTTGGTAAAACTCTCCTGTGAAGTCATCTGGCCCTGGGCTTTTGTTTGCTAGAAGCTTTTTGATGACTGTTTAAATTTCTTCCCAAGTCACTGGTCTATTGAGATTTTTAGATTCTTCCTGATTGAGTTTTGAAAGGATGTATTTTTCTAGGAATATGTCCATGTCCTCCAGGTTATCCAGTTTGTTGGAATAGAGTTGTTCATGGTATTTTGTAACAAACCTTTGTATTTTGGAAGGGTCTGTTGTTATTTCTACCCTTTCGTTCCTTATTTTGTTTATTTGGGTCCTCTCCCTTTGTTTCTTGGTAGCCTGGCTAGAGGATCATCAATCTTGTTTACCCTTTCAAAGAACCAGCTCTTGGTTTTGTTGATCTTATGTATAGTTTCTTTGGTCTCTATGTGGTTTATCTATGCTCTGATTTTTATTATTTCCTTCCTTCTGTTTACACTGGACTTTTCTTGTTGCTCTTTTTCTTACCCTTTGAGTTGTAGAATTAGATAATTTGTTACCATTTTGTCTTGTTTTTTGCAACAGGCTTGTAGAGATATGAACTTCCCTCTCAACACTGCTTTTGCTGTGTCCCATAGATTTTGGATTGTTGTGTTTTCATTGTCATTTGTTGCCATGATGTTTTTAATTTCTTCCTTGATTTCTTGGGTGACTCAGTCCTTGTTCAACAGCATGCTATTTAGTCTCCATGTGTTTGATTTCTTTGGATTATTTTTATTGTAGTTGATTTCCAATTTTATGCCACTATGATCTGAGAATATGCTTGATATGATTTCTATCTTCTTGAATTTGAAGAAACTTTGCCTATGTCCCAATATGTGGTCTATTGTTGACAATGACCTATGTGTACTTAAGAAGAATGTATATTCAGTGGCATTGGGTTGAAATGTTCTGAAGATGCCCATTAATTTCATCTGGTCTAGTGTGTTGTTTAGTATTGATGTTTCTTTACTGATTTTATATTTAGATTATTTGTCCAAAGATGACAGTGGGGGTATTACAATCTCCTACAATTATTGTATTGCTATTAATCTTTCCCTTAATGCCCTCCAGCAGTTTTGTTTTATTATGTATTCGGGTGCTCCTGTATTGGGTGCATACATGTTTACCAGGGTTATTTCTTCTTGTAGGATTGCTCCCTTTAGTATTATGAAGTGGCCTTCACTATCTCTTGTTTTGTCCTTCATTTTGAGATCTAATTTGTCAGATATAAGTATTGCTATCCCAGCTTTTTTTTTTTTTTTTTTTTTTTTCATTTCCATTCGCCTGGAAAACCTTTTTCCTTCCCTTCACCCTCAGTCCGTGTGTGTCTTTTTTTTTTTTTTTTGAAATGGGTTTCTTGCAGACAGCAAATATATGGGTCTTTTTTTATTATCCAATTGGTTACCCTATGTCTTTTGATTGGAGCATTTAATCCATTTACATTTGAAGTTATTATTGATAGGTACTTTTTTAACGCCATTTTATTCTATACCCCTGTGTTCCTTCTTGCTTCCTATTTCTTTATTTTTACAGTAGACAACCTTAGCATTTCTAGCATTTCTGGTTTAGTGGAGGTAAATTCCTTTAGTCTTGCCGAAACCGGTTTGGCTCAGTGGATAGAGCATCAGTCTGTGGACTGAAAGGTACCAGGTTTGATTCCGGTCAAGGGCATGTACCTTGGTTGAGGGCACATCTCCAGTAGGGGGTGTGCAAGAGGCAGCTGATCAATGATTCTCTCTCATCAATGTTTCTAACTCTCTATCCCTGTCTCTTCCTCTCTGTAAATAATCAATAAAATATATTCTGAAAAAATTCCTTTAGTCTTTTTTTTCCTGTGAAGCTCCTAGTTTTTCCTTCAGTTTTGATTGATAGCCTTGCTGGGTACAGTATTCTTGGATTCAGACCCTTCCTTTGCATGACTTTGTATATTTCATCCCATTCCCTTCTGGCCTGATGAGTTTCTGTTGAGAAATCAGCTACTAATCTAATGGGGGTTCCTTTATATGTATCTTTCTGTCTCTCTCTGGCTGCTTTTAAGATTTTTACTTTGTTGTTGGTGTTTGACAATTTAATTATAATGTGCCTTGGCTTCGGTCTTTTGGGATTCATTTTGCTTGGGACTCTGGGAGCATCTTGGATTTGTGTGGGTTTTTTCTTCTCTATCTCAGGAAAGTTTTCTGTCATTATTTCTTTAAATAAGTTTTCCATGTCTTCCTCAGTTTCCTTTCCTTTTGGAACCCATATTATTCTAATATTGTTTTGTATTGTCCCAAAGCTCCCATAGGCTCTCCTCCTGATTTTTATTTTATTTTTTCTAGAAGGTGCTCTTATTGGGTATTATTTCCATCTTTTCTTCTAGCTCACTGATGCTGTCATCTGCTCCTTCTAGTCTATTTTTGTTGCTTTCTATTGAGTTGTTTATAGTAGCAATGTCATTTTTCATTTCTTGTTGGTTCATCTTGATTCCCTCTTGGTTTTTTTTCATTTCCTCTTGATTCTTATTCATATTGTCAAATTTGCCTTCCATTCTTTTTAGCCATCTTATGATCATTACTCTGAATTTTTGTTCTGGTAGGTTGCTTGCCTCTAACTCGTTTACTTCCTTTTTTGGTGATGCCTGCTTTTCTTTCATGTGCGGGCTATATCTTTGTCTCCCCATGGTTTCTCTTTTCAGGATGTCTGCTTGTGTAGTTCTCTTTCTCTTGCATTTATTTAAAGGCACAAAATACAACAGTACCAGGTACAACACAAAAGGCACAGAACAGGAATGTATTTGTGATATTAATAACCTCTAATAAAAGTGACCACTAGAGAAAGGCAAATTAGTGGTTAGGAGAGAAAGAAGAAAAGTAAAAAAAAAAAAAAAAAAAAGTAGAGGGATAAATAAAGAGATAGAATAAAGAAAAATAAGAAAATAAAATTGGTGTTGAAATGAAAATGGAAAACAGGAGAGAGAGAGAGAGAGAGAGAGAGAGAGAGAGAGAGAGAGAAGAAGAAGAAGAAGAAGAAGAAGAAGAAGAAGAAGAAGACTAAGAGAGAAAAGCGGAACAAACTATATATGTATGGAGAAAATTCCAATAGAACAACCACTAATTCCAGCAAATGCCAGCAACAGTATTTGGAGATTAATACAAACTACAATACCTGCTAATATCAAGCAAGGCTAGCATAAACAGAAGTAAAAAAAACAAAGCAATTAAAAAATACTAAGCAACAATAACATCAAAATTATCAACATATCAATCTCACTAAAAAGCATAAAAATTCAATGTTATCTACATACACACAAGCAACAACAACATAAGTACAGAGAGGATAACAGGGTTTTTTTAAAAAAATACTTAATATAGCGAAGAGAATGGTATTTATGCACTTGGAGCAGGGGATTAGAAATTAGGTATATAAATAGGGTGACAATTTTAGCATGGAGTATACAGAAAGAATAGGGAAAAACTAAAGCAGGAAAGGGTTAAGATAAGCAGGAGTAGAAAAGGGGAAAAGTTAGTAAGAGTGTGATGATGGAAAGGTCCAGTTGAGATAAGGTTGAATGATGCTATAGTAGAGATGAAAACTGAATGAAGCCGAAACCGGTTTGGCTCAGTGGTAGAGCGTCGGTCTGTGGACTGAAAGGTCCCGGGTTCGATTCCAGTCAAGGGCATGTACATTGGTTGCGGGCACATCCCCGGTAGGGGGTGTGCAAGAGGCAGCTGGTTGATGTTTCTCTCTCATCGACATTTCTAGCTCTCTATATCTCTCCCTTCCTCTTTGTAAAATATCAATAAAATATATTTTTTTAAAAAGAAAACTGAATGGAGAAGATTAATACAAATGTAGAATAAAGAGAAAATAAAATGCTATTTAAAAAAAAAAGAAAAAGGACACAAAAATGCAAAATAGCAATAGTAATAATAATGATTGAAACTAAAAAATGTAATAATTGAAAAGGTAAAATCAAGTGAGGAAAAAAGTCTTTACTTAAATAAAAGATGTAAAAAATGAAAATGAAATAACAAATTGAAAAATTAGCATAAAAATGTGCAGTAGTTGTTATTCATTTCCTCTGTTGTTTTATTTGGCAAGCCTGTTTCTCAGTCCAGACAGTATTGCAGTTCCCTGCATTCCACTGCACCTCAGTTGTGTAAGCTAGTCCTTAATTTTAAGTAGGGTATTATTTAGTTATTTGTGTCATGTTTTGAATTATTAATTAAAAGTAATAATTTAAAACGTCAGTTTGTAATTCAGCCTCTAGGTGGCAGTGTTTCTGGATTGATTTCCCCGTATTTTTGGCTGCTCTAGCCTTCTTTTTCTATGGCACTCTCTGCAGTCTCCTGAGGTGGGCTGCTTTAGTGCTGCCTCCCAGATGGTCTCTGATCCCCTGTTTCCAGGAAGGCAATTTCCCCCTGCAGTCTCCCAGGATATACCAAACTGGGCATTTCTTCCCTAGTGCTCAGAAGCAAGGGGATGAAGGGGACCAGGTGCAGGATGAGTCTGAGCCAAGGTGTCCCAATGTTCCACTATTGGTAGGACAGTCCCGATTCTTAACAATTTGTCTCGTGGCCCTTTGTGTTTTAAAAAAGCCCTGATTTGGGGGGAGATCACGCCAAACCCAGCACTGTGTCTTGCTGCCGCTGCCACTGTTGGAGCCTTTCTGGCTGTGCAGGATCCCAGGGAGTGGAGCAGCCCTGGGGGCGGAGCTGCTGCAGCTGCAGCTGCAGGCGGAGCTGCTGCAGCTGCAGCTGCAGGCGCAGCTGGCTAGCCAGATCCCTCAAGGTATCCCCGGAAAACTCTGACCTTTCCATGGGTGATTTAAGAACTCCCTTGATTCCACGTGTTTACACCGTGTGGGGTGTCACAGCTGTTCAGTGGTCCCCACTGTTGTGGGTTTTTCAGGCCTCAGATAAGATCCTCTTTTCTTTGTAAGATGGAGTAGTTTTCCCTCTGAGCCATAGCTCCGGGAGAGGTCTCGGCCGCAGTGTGGGATGCTTGGTCAGGAAATCCTGTCCAGCAGACCCCTTCCTTCTCTTAGAGTTCTGCTACCTCCCAGCTTGCCAACTAATACCCCCTGAGTGACTCTCAGGCGCTCCTACTATTTGCTCTGGGACTAGGCTCAGAACAGGTCCATCTGTTTGGCTGCCATTTTATCTCCTTCTGTCTTTCTTCAGATATTTTAAGAAAACTATATCCCAAACTAAATACTTAAGGGGAAGGGATGGAAGTCAAATATACTAGAATAAAAAAAGACCACTTATACCTCCTCGGGTATCTAAAGGTTAACTTAAAAAATGCAAAAACCAGTGTTCAACTCATGTTCTCTAGTACCAGTCTTTAAAGTTTACTGAAGCTTAATAGTAATAAAGGCAGCAAGCACTTCTTGCTATAGGGTACACTTTTTAACTTTTCTTCATGTGTATTTTCATTTTATTGTTAAAATTTTACATTTAAAAAAGGCATTTTTTTCTTTACTATGGTACAAGGAGGTTAACTCTGTACATTAAAATCTGCATATGACTATTCAGTTTTATGTTCTAATATCTTTATAGATTGAATATTATCTAGCACTAAGTTGCCCAGATTCATACTCCAATAGTTTAAAATTATACTATTTTTATTGTATTTCCCCATTTGAAGTTGGTCTAGTTCAGCAGTTTTCATCTGGTGTGCTGCAAGAATTTTTAAAGCATGTAGTACCTGACTATTTAGTCAAGTGAACTGACATTTTTGCCTTTAAATTGTCAAATAAAAAAAAATGACAACTGCTACCACCACGAAAATTATACCTATTTTTTGTGTCAGATCAGCAAAAAAAATATTTTTTTGGTGTTCTACAGAAATTTAGTAAATTGACGTTCATTCCTTAAAATACACTCCCCCCCCCCCCCCCCCGTCTTTGCTGTTTGGGAAAAGGGTGTTTTAGATTGATTTTTTTTCAAGATATACATAATATTTGTATCTGAATAGTATGAAGGTTATAATTTTAGTGTTTAATATTTAAGAATAACAATCTGTAGTTCGATATTAGCAATTTATGAAAGGCAAATTAGTCATGTTAGTTTTTTTATAGTATATTAGCAAAATCCTTTTTTATTTCTGTTATAGGCCTCTCTAGTGAATTCATCCTCTTCCTTTTTATATTTATCTCTTTCTAGTAAGGCCATGACCAACTGTATTTATGTTCTGATTTTCCCTCATCTCCATTTTCAATTATTATCCTCCTCACATTGCTGCAATTTGGCTAAACTCAATTTCTAGGTGCTTGTTTGTATTCTTGTTTCATTCCATTTGCTGAACTAAGGTCAGTGTTTCCTAAAACCACAATGACTGTAATTTTCTTTTTTAAATTTGGTGATTACCACATTTTATATGATCTTTTGTTTGTTTTTAAACAGTTTATTCCAAACTATTTATTTTAAATTTCTTCTTTTCTCAAAATAATTTTATGTGCCCTTGTCTTTCTGTGTTTTATAAACTAGCTCTAGTTGTAAACCAGGTAGTCAGGGATCACTGAGTCTGAGCTTCTTTCTCTATACAGTCTCAATTACTTCTTTCTTACAATGCAGAAATAAATCCAAGTTTTACTTCCTTTGGTCCTTAACACTCCATTTATCTGTAATTGCTACCTTAGCATTTCCTCATAAATTCATCAAGTCAGTCATTTTAAACACCTAAGTACTTTAGATTGTATTTTCTGCTCCTGCCACTGGATTGTCAATGATCTAGAGAGTTCCCAAACTTTATATTAGCAATGTAAAGTCTATTATAATACTTCTAAACCCAGCCACTTATAATATTAATGAGGAAAAGTAGTCTTCTTCTCATAACCACATTATTGTGTGATTCAGGTAAATATGGCAGTGATTGAACTATATCAGTGCCCATTTAAAATCATTATTTCAATCATGTTTTTAAAAATTATTTATTAAAGGCGATGTTATTTGTGTAAGGAAAAATTGAAAGTTAATGTTATGTGAAAAATGAGCACGGAATAATTTATTCTCCCTACAGGTGACTGTTCTTATCAAGAACGGTTGCAAGATAGACAATAAAGCAAAAAATGCCAAGACCCCAGGCACCTATCCTCTGTTGTATTAATTTAATTACTTAATTGCCACTGTTTGAGTACCTTAGTTTGTATTAGGTACTTCAAGTAATTTTACATGTGTATTCTAGCTTTAAAGTTTTTTTTCCCTATAAAAGGCATATTTAGATGAGTGGGGCTTCAGGGGTCCACCTTGGTTACTGATTGAATAAATGGCTCATAAAAGCCAAATTCATAAGGAACTACTGTTATATTGAGGTATCTAGGAGACATATAGAAATTAGCCATCTACTTTAAACCAGTATTTAAGATTCAAATATTAGGTAAGTCAAGAGTTATACACTGTTATCAGATATTTTTTTCCTCTGGAAAAGTAACCTCTTAAATTAACTGGAAATGTATACAACAGTGCTCTGGATTTTACCTCTCTCACAGTTTATCATATAGTCAACTGATCCTACTGTACAGCTTGTAAACCATTATATGTATTGTCTCCTTAAAGATATAGGCATAAATGCGATAATTTCACCCTATTTTTCCATGAAATATTCTCATCTTTATAATGTTGCTGGGTGCTGATTCATATATGTTATCATTCCGCCTGAGGATAGATACATTTTAGTGTTAAATGAGCTGATCCCTTATATGATGATGTTGGGGAATGGGATTCCTTGGTCTGTTTAATATGTTATATGATTATGATTTATTGGTCAAATTTATTTTCTGTGTCTTCCTGGATCATGACACATGAAAAGGAATATGGCTGCTGTCAACCTTTATAACTAAAAGGTAAATCCAGTCTATTCTGAAATAGCAGAAGAAATGCAATATGTGACATGCAAACTGGTGATCCATAAGACAATCCTGGAGAGCAAAGAAGAGGAATCATCTTATATAATCCTATCTAATAAAAGAGAAACATGCAAATTGACCATACCTTTGCTACGCTACCAGCCAATAGGAGTGAATATGCAAGTTAACCCAGCCAAGATGGCCAGACCCATAGAGGCCAGGTGGCACTGGGGTTGCTGGGGTGGATGGGAGACACAAACTAGCAGAGAGGCTGGCACCCAGCAGCCTCAAGCCCTGCCATGGCCTTGCTGGGGCTTGGGGGGCCAGATCCAAGACACAAACAGCAGCAGGCCTTTCACCCAGCAGCACTAAGGCCAATGGCCGAGGTGCTGGGGCTGCTAGGGGTGGCGGGTAGGGGGAAGCAGAGATACCCCCAAGAAATCCATGGAAAGGGAGATAACTATCATAACTTTATCTCCCTTTCCACAGGATGAGAAAATTGCCCCAAGTTTATTTAGTGATGTGGCCCACACCTTTCTACAAACACAGGGTATGTTATGACCACTCCCAAGAAGGTCTGGTCAGAATACCGTCTCCAGGGAATAACACTATTATGGAAAATATCTAAAAGAGGAAACAAGCTTTTGTTGGGTTTATTTTTAAGGTCAGAGAATATGCCACCCCAACATATGCTGTGTTGTTATATTGATGATATTGAGCTGCAGATGCTTAAAAAACAGCCAATGCTTTCAAAGGCTTTCAGTGAAGTCTCCTGCCTAAAATCGGACCCCCTAAAGGAGCTTAAATGTCATAGGTCCTCTTGATGGAAGAAGGGAGAAATGTCATCAGGCAGAGAAGACAACTATCACAGGACAGGATAGTAAAAGTTGACATCACACCCAAACTATGTTACAAACTATTTCCCCCCACCTCCGTTCATCTTTCCTAAAAATCACTTACTCTCCTCTAAGAAGCCTACAT
This sequence comes from Vespertilio murinus, assembly GCA_963924515.1. Lineage (NCBI taxonomy): Eukaryota > Metazoa > Chordata > Mammalia > Chiroptera > Vespertilionidae > Vespertilio > Vespertilio murinus. Next base: position 46,629,464 of record OZ004710.1, read on the forward strand.
CCCCTTTCCCTAAGAAGAAGGTATTTTTTAAAATATATTTTATTGATTTTTTACAGAGAGGAATATAGAGGGATAGAGAATTAGAAACATCAATGAGAGAGAGAGACACAGATCAGCTGCCTCTTGCTCACTCCCTACTGGGGATGTGCCTGCAACCAAGGTACATGCCCTTGACCGGATCAACCTGGGACCTTTCAGTCCACAGGCCAACACTCTATCCATTGAGCCAAATGGGTTTCGGCGGAAGAAGGTATTTAAATATGGATTCTAAGCCACCTTGAGGAGTTACTTATTTTTCCTGGGATCTCCCACATATAGACGAGGTACACATGTTAATGAACTTTAGTTTTTCTCTTGGTGATCTGTCTTTAATTACAAGGGACTCCACTAAGAACTGAGAATGGTAGAGGAAAACGACTTTTCCTCCTCCATAATTCTATCTCGGGAAATCAAGTCCCCAGGTGAAAAATGAGCTTGGCTCAAATACCAAGCAATCCTGCCTGATATTGGCATCAAAGTGGGATGGAGGTCACTACAGACTGATTTATTTGCCTCTCAGCACAACCATTATGGTTTGTCTCAGTTTCAGTCCTTATAAGGGAATTCCTTGTATCACATGATCTAACACATCTAGGGGAAATAATGAACAACATAAATTGATGAACAGAAACAGACCTAGAGACAGAGAAGCAGACTGTCAAACCTCAGAGGGAAGGTAGGGAGGGTGGGGGCAAAGGGGAGAGATCAACCAAAGGACTTGTGTGCATGCATATAAGCCTAATTAATGGTCATGGACAACAGGGGTGGGCATACGTGGGGAGGGGTTTAGAATGGGAATGGGGGATGAGGACAATTATGTGACACCATAATCAATAAAGAAATTTTTAAAAATACAATAAAACAAACAAAAACAAAGTGGGATGGAGGGCACATGCATGTTTGCTGGTGGGATTTTTAAAGTGGTTCAACATTTTTGGAGGATGACTTGACAAATTCGATAGAAATGTTGAAGGTGCATCCAAGAGTCTTCTACTAGGAATCACATCTGCTGAGATAAAGCACAAGTGAATAGACTCTTGTCAGAACCCAGGATGCTACTGCAGGATCCCCTTCCACCATAGGAAAACCTGGGAACAACCTGCACTTTCAGGACAAGGTGGCATCTATACTTATAAAAGGGTAATATGCTAATTAGACTGGACATCTTCAGGGTGACCTTCTGAGTGTCATTCCCTACATCCTTCCCAACAAAGCCATGTTGGCAGGGCCAAAACAGAGGAGGTTAGAGGTGATCAGACAGGCAGGGGAGAGCAGTTAGGGGGATCAGGCTGGCAGGCAGGTGAGCGGTTAGGATCCAGAGGTCCTGAGGCGACCCAGATTGGAGACAGTGCAGGCCGAGTTGAGAGGATCCCCTTCCCGTGCATGAATTTCGTGCAAAGGGCCTCTATTCCTGTATAATAAAAGCCTAATAGGCAAATTGTTCAACTGGAAGTTTGACTGCTTGCTATGACATGTGCTGACCACGAGGGGGTTGTGTGGAACATGGCTGGTGTTGGTGAAGCAGCACTGGCAGCAGGCAGCAGTGGAGTCACTGCCAGCCCCAATGTGCCCTGGTGAGAGCAGGACCATGCTGGAATGGTGGAGCAGGTGAGCGGGCGGTGCCAGGCCAAAGTGGGTGTGAGCCAGATCCCATTGCCTCACAGATGGCAACCAGCAGCTGTGGCAGAGGAAAGAGCCTCCTACTGGTCCTGATTGATTTCCTTGCAGTGGTGGCAGTGGGTGGTGGGGCTGCTGCCAGGCTCCCAGGTGCTGAGGGAGCTGGATGGGGGCCCTGTGTTAACTGATCACCCTGCTTAAAGCAGCTGGCAGGCCCATATCACCTGATTGGGCTGGGCCCCAGGCTGTGGTGGAGAACTGGAGGTGGGTGACAGTGACGAACTTCTGCAGTGCCTGGTGGAGGGTCTGCGACCTTTCATGGGTTACCTGGGGGTGGGGTGACAGGGATGGAGGTGCGGTGTGAATACAATGTGTCCTCTGAGCTGCTCTCAATCCTCCTACTACCCTTCCCAGGGACGCCAGGGTTTGTGCGCTGGGGAAGTCCCTGCACTCAGGTGCTGGCCACCTTCGAGGAGCCCGCCATGCACCTGTGCAGACTCTTCCAGTGAGCCTGTTTGTATCCACTGGGATCGCAGGGGCCAGTCAAGCTCCCTGTGGGTTCACTCAAGAGCTGATCTGCAAGGCTGGCTGGGAGAGAGTACGCTGCCCACCTGGCTTCTGTGCACCACTGCTGCACTGTCCCAGCCATGGCATAAGGCCATGCTCACCACACCTCTGAGTGGGGACTCCAGCACCATGGCTCAGGCAGAGGGGGGTGCTTTAGCCCAGGTGCAGCCCAGGTCCCTGAGGTCAGCTGGACTCTTGCATGCCAGACTCTTGTGCTTCCATCTGCCAGGCCTAAGGACTACATCCGTGTATGAGTTTCATGCACCAGTCCTCTGGTCTGTTTTATAAAGTAAGGGAAGCAGTTTTGGATGAAAGCTTGGAGGAGAGCAAGAGCTTGGGTTGTGGTAGCTTCTCATTGGCTGAGTTGTTGTTAGGCCAGGAGAAAATCTTCCTTCCCACTGCTGGGAATATGTAAAGTAAGCTTCTTCTTGTAGGGATATGTAAATTAAGCTGCCAGAAGTGGTATGTGCATGGGAGCTCTCCCTTTATGGCTTTCCAACACCATTTAGAATGAGGTTTTCCTTTATTCATTTTCACAGCTCTCAAATATTAAAATTGTATTTGCCTTACTGCCATATTTATACATCCCAATGAAAAAAAAGGATCAGAAATGTAAGATGCATTGATGTGCTTGCAGATCCTTTCTTAAAAGGGCATTTTTCTTACTTTAATGGCAGTATGGGTTGCATCAATAAACATTCTAAGAGTCCACTTAGAACCATTCATAGTCTTGCTAGTTTTTGACAGCACTATTGAAGTAAATTGCTAAACTGAAAACTTCAATTTATTATGAATTATGCCTTCCATTAAGTCATTGGAGTACTGAGTAGTTTAATATGAATTTCAAAAGCATGTTTTGATTCTTACTAATTGAGTACCAAAAAGTTGACCTTACATGGTGGCTCTTTACCTAGAAACATAAACTTCTTGTAAAACAGGATTGGTTCTGTGGTATTTAATATGTCCCAGATTGATGAAATGTTTGGCAGTGTCTTAAGAAATTAGAGTGTAGTTGACTATGATGAATGTGTAGCTTCCCTGGAAAAGCTTCCAGAGAGGCAGGCAAGTTATAAAGTGACTTGATGACATGAATTGAATTATGACAGAAATCCATAATGCAAAGTTAAGGTAACCACAAGAGAAATATAGGACATAGTCATAATACCTAAGAATAACAATAGCAATAACAATAAGGAAATTTCGAGATGTATCCATTTGTATGATTATATAGAAAGTACACTAAAAGGAAATGATAATATTCATTTTCTGTATTTATAGGAAAGATATGTCAAGCTATCTCAGTAACCACATAATCTGATATTAGTTTATAAAGATTTGAGATAAATGACTAAGTTTTAGGCAAATATTACTTTTAGTAAAACTAGTTAGGAAAAATATCACACTTTGTTAAGACCAAGTAAGATATTGCAATTAAGAAATGCTAATTAATTTTAGAGAAAAATAATTTTTGATTATTAAAGGTTTTGATTTATATATTTGCATGTTTAATTATTGTGAAATGTTTGACAAATGGCAATTATAATGACAGTATTCAACTATCTGTGGGAAATTTATGTATTGCCTTGTCCTATTTACCAGGAGAATACATAATCTTATGAAAGAAATTTTGATAATTGAATTTATATCTACATTGTGTTTGTTTGAGTAATGGCTAATATTTTTGTTTTGTGCCTAGGTTTAGAGGCTTACTTGAATTGAATGGTCAAACTTAAGCCTCTGGAAACATGGAAATTTTAAATCATGGCACAAGCAGATAACATTTCTTTATAACTTCTGGAAAACCAATTATATAAGTAAAACCCATACTTTTGTTTACTCTTTTTTTTCTCTCTTCAGTACTTATTTTTGTAGAGTAACTTTAAGTTAACAACAAAATTAATAGGAAGGTCCTGATATTTCTAGGATACTCCCTACCCCTACACATACACACTCACTCCCGCATTGCTACATCACTCACCAGAATGAACCTACATTGACACATTATAATCACCCAAAATTCATGGTTTACCTTAGCATGTGCTCTTGGTGTTGTGGACAAATGTATGATGACATGTATCCATTCTGTGTAATAAAAGGGTAACATGCAAATTGACCCTAATGGCGGAATGCCTAGGAAGAACCCATCACTATGATGTGCACTGACCACCAAGGGGCAGACACTCAATGCAGGAGCTGCTCCCTGGTGGTCACTACACTTCCATAGGGTGAGCTCTGCTCAGCCACAAGTTATGCTGAAAGCTGCAAGTGCAGCAGTGATAGCGGGAGCCTCTCCAGCCTCCTGGGCAGCACTAAGGATGTCAGAGTGTGCCTAAGCTGGCAGGTGGTCATTCCCTGGGGCTCCCAGGCTGCCAGAGGAATGTATGACTTGCAGCTTAGGTCCAATTCCCCTGGAAGCAGGCCTTAGCTGGCAGGTGGACATCCCCCAAGGGGTCCTGAACTGTGAGAAGGCACAGGCTGGGCTGAGAGATCCCTCCAAGTGCATGAATTTTCATGAACTGGGCCTCTAGTCCATTATAAAATCATCCAGAATATTTTCATTGCTCTAAAAGTCCTATGTGTTCTGACAATTCATCTCTACACTTCTCTGGCAAGCACATTTTTTTCAAGATGTCATGTGGTTGGAATCATATAATATTTCGTCTTGTCAGAGTGGCTTCTTTTGCTTACTAATATGTATTTAAAGATCCCCCATGTCTTTTTATGGCTTGATAGCTCATTTATTATTAGTATTGAATAATATTTCATGGTCTAGATTTATCACAATTAATTTGTCTCTTCACCTCCTGAAGGACATCTTTTTATATATATTTTAATTGATTTTTTTACAGAGAGGAAGGAAGAGGGATAGAGAGCTAGAAATGTCTACAAGAGAGAAACATCAACCAGCTGCCTCCTGCACACCCCCTACCGGGGATGTGCCCACAGCCAAGGTACGTGCCCCTGACCAGAATCAAACCCGAGACTCTTCAGTCAGCAGGCTGACACTCTATCCACTGAGCTAAACTGGTTTTGGCATGAAGGACATTTTTTTTCCAGTTTTGGCAATTATGAATGAAGTTGCTATAAACATCTATGTGCATGTTTTTATGTGGATATGTTTTCAAGTTTCGGGGGTAAATACTAAGTTACGTGATTGCTATAGAATTATGGTTAAGAGTATGTTTAGTTTTATAAGAAATTTCCAATCTGGTTTAGAAAGTGGATGCATAATTTTGCATTCCACCAGCAATGAGTGAGAGTGCTTGATGCTTCTCATTTTGCTGGCATTTGATGTTTTCAGTGTTCTGGATTTTGGTCATTTTAATAAGCATTTAGTAATGTTCATTGTTTTAATTTGCATTTCCCTGAAGATACATGATGTAACATTTTTTATATACTTATTTGACATCTGTATATCTTCGTTGATTAGATGTCTGTTAAGGTCTTTGACCAATTTTTTAATGTTTTCTTACTATTGAATTTTAGGAGTTTGTATATCTTGAATAACACTTTATCAGATGTGTCTTTTTTAATATATTTTATTGAATTTTTTACAGAGAGGGAGAGAGAAGGATAGAGAGCTAGAAACATCGATGAGAGAGAATCATCGATCAGCTGCCTCTTGCACACCCCTACTGGGGATGTGTCCGCAGCCAAGGTACGTGCCCTTGACCAGAATCAAACCTGGGACCTTTCAGTCCACTAGCCAACATTCTATCCACTGAGCCAAACCACTTTAGGCCATATGTGTCTTTTGCGAAAAATTTTCCCATTCTGTGACTTGTTTTCTATTTCTCTTAATATTGTGTTTCATAGACCAGAAGTTTTTAATTTTATTTTTTAAAATATATTTTGTTGATTTCAGATAGGAAAGGAGAGGGAGAGAGATAGAAACATCAGTGACGAGAGAGAATAATTAATTGGCTGCTTCCTGCATGCCCCACACTGGGGACTGAGCCCACAACCCAGGCACCTGTCCTGACTGGGAATTGAACTGTGACATCCTGGTTCATAGGTTGATACTCAACCACTGAGCTACACCAGTTGGACAGAAGTTTTTAATTTTAATGAAATCTAGCTTATCCACTATTTCTGAAAACCAGGAGTGCCAGGGGCAGATCAATCAAGGAGAAAGATCAGTGTCTCAGCCAAGCAATAAATAAGAATGGCTGAGGCTGCCTTCTTTCTTTCTTTGTCCCTTTAAAATAATCAGGCCCTCAACAGATTGAATCATATCTACCCACATTAGGGAGGGCACACTACTGACTCCACCATTGAAAATTCTAGGTTCTTGTAAAAATACCCTCACAGACACAATGAATAAAATGTTTAGCCAAATATTTGAGTACCCTATAATCCAATCAAGTTTGACACAAAAAAATTAGCCATCACAGCTATCAGTTTAAATTGGTTTTTATAACTAGTAGTATTTATATTTGATTGTGAATTAATATATTAATATTATATTAATTATATTATAAATATTATATTAATATATTAGTATTTAATAGTCATGAAAGTTATACTTATCTCATAGTATATGTCATCATTAGCTTTAAAAAGAAAACTAGGATATCAGGGATATAGATGTCATATTATAGTTATAAATGAAATATTAACATTTTACATCTAATTATTTGTTGAAAACATTGAATTATTGCATATATTGTTAGGTTACTTTTGCATGAAATTTTTTTCTTATGGTATAATATATTCCAATAATGCTATCACAAATTACCACAATCATAGTGGTTTAAAACTTTATTATTTTATTGTTATCAAAGTAGTAAAATGGGTCTCCCTCGAATAAAATCAAGATGTTGGCAGGGCTAAAATTCTTTCTGAAAAATTTAGGAGATAATCTCTATTTTCTTAACTTTTGTAGCTTCTATGGACCACCTGCTTTCCTTGTCTCTGGCCCCCTTCTTCCATCTTCAGAGCCTGCAATGGCTGGCAGTCTTTTTCATGATGCCATATATCTGGTTCTGTTTCTGCTGTCTTGTTTTTCTCCATTTAAGAACCTTATGGGTACATTAGGCTCATCAGATAATCCAGGATAATCTCCTTAATTTAAGGTCAGTTGATTACAAACCTAATTCCATGTGCAACTTTAGTTTCCTCTTGGTATATATAACATAACATAGTCATAGGTCCTGGGAATCAGGATGTGGATATCTTTGGTGGGATAATTATTCTGTGATAAACTACTACAGACTTAGTGGCTTTTAAGAACAGAAATTTAGCCCAGCAGTCATGGCTTAGTAGTTGAATGTCAACCTATGAACCAGGAGTTCATGGTTGGATTCCTGACCAGGACATATCCTTGGTGCAGGAGGCAGCCAATCAATGATTCTCTCATATCATTTATGCTTCTATCTATTTCTCTACCTCTTCATCTCTGAAATCAATTAAAAATATATATCTTTTTTTAAAAAAGAACAAATTTATTCTCTCACAATACCAAAGACCAGAAATCTGGAATCAGTATCACTGGGCTGAAATCAAGGTATCAGCAGGTCTGCACTGCCTATGAAGGCTCTATGGAGAACTGCTTCCTTCCTTCTTTCCCTCAGCTCCATGGTTATAACTCCTTCTCCTGACCTGTGTGTGTCAAATCTCCCATTGTCTAGCTCACTCGTGATTTGATTTAGAGCCCACCTCAATAATCTAAATTAACCTCTCTATCTCAGGATCCTTAACTTAATCACATCTGCAGATACCCTTTTTCTTTATAAGGCACATTTACTAATTCCAGAGATTAGGACCATATAGCGTTGAGTGTCTATTATTGAGTCTGCTATATGCAGTCTTGGAATTTTTGGAGTTTGTAAAATCCATTAGAGAAACAAAAAAAATCTGCTTAAGAATACATTGCTTACTATGGTTTCAGAATCTACCGTATTTGCCAGCGTATAAGACGACTTTTTGGCCCTGAAAAATATGCCTCCAAGTGGTGGGTAGTCTTATACGGCGAGTATATAACAAACTCTGTATTTTTTAGTGGAAATGTTAGGGGGTCGTCTTATACGCCCAGTCTCTTATATGCCGGCAAATACGTATTTTTCAGGGCCAAAAAATCGTCTTATACGCTGGCAAATACGGTATGATAACCTTCCAATCTCTAAAGGCAATTAATATGAAATACCAAAAGATAAGTTATTAACATGAAATGGTAATATAAATTACTTCCAAGTGCTAAAAATAAAGATTAGTTCAAGGTATTTGTTAACTTTTGGAATGTTCCTGTTGAAAATACTTCAAGCACTATTTTTTAAATAAAATTTTATTGATTTCATAGAGGAAGGGAGAAGAAGAGAGATAGAAATATCAGTGATGAGAGAGAATCATTGATCAGCTGCCTCCTCCATGTCCCCCACTGGGGATTGAACCAGCAACCCGGCCATGTGCCCTGACTGGGAATTGAACCTTGGTCTCTAGGTTCATAGGTCATTGCTCATCCACTGAACCACACCTGCCTGGCTTAAGTACTATGAACTCCATTCTACCATGAATGTCATAAGAGGAAATTAGCATATTCTCAAATATTATTACTCTTTCAGGCCTCACTTAATGATTGGAGCAATGTTTCCAAATTTCTCTGAACCTTTCCATCTCAGGACAAGTGACGTGTAGGAAGTTGGGCTGTCTGCCTATGTACCATTCCCCTCAGCCTACCAGAACAAAATCGGTTTCTGAAAACATTGTATACTTGAGCGGATTATGATCCTTCTTGAGGTCCTACAAAGATTACAAACAAGGTTCAATACCTCTAGGACTGTCCACATATTGTCAAGTTGCACACAGCTGAGATCATATGTTCCCCTAATTTATCTATAATATATAAAGTTCTCCTCCCTCTTTTTTTAACAAACCAGACAAAGGTAGCAATCAATTTCTATATATGTATATGTTTTCCACCTCAATTCGAATGCACTAAAAAACTAAGATACCTAGGAATAAACTTAACTAAGAAGATAAAAGACCTATATGCAGAAAACTACAGGACACTGAAAAAAGAGATAGAGGAAGATGTAAACATATGGAAAAACATACCATGTTCATGGATTGGTAGAATCAACATAATCAAAATGTCCATACTTCCCAAAGCAATTTAAATGGCATACTTCACAGACCTAGAAAGAACTCTCAAAAAATGCATCTGGAACAAATAGATCCCGAATAGCCACAGCAATCCTGAGAAAGAAGAAAGTAGGAGGGATCTCAATACCAGATTTCAAGCTGTATGACAAAGCCACTGTTCTCAAAACAGCCTTGTATTTTCACAAGAACAGACATATAGATCAATGGAATAGAACAGAGAATCCGGATATCGACCCAAACCTCTATACTCAATTAATATTTGACAAAGGAGGTATGAACATACAATGGGGTTAAGACAGTCTCTTCAATAAATGGTGTTGGGAAAATTGGGCAGGTACATGCAAAAGAATGAAACTAGATCACCAACTTACACCATACACAAAAATAAACTCAAAATGGATACAGGACTTAAACATAAGTCGGGAAACCATAAAAATATTAGAGGCATCCACAGGCAGCAAAATCTCTGAAATATGCCAAAAGAACTTCTTCACTGATACTGCCCCTAGGGCAATGGAAGCTAAAGAGAAAATAAAGGAGACTACATCAAAATAAAAAGCTGCTCTTCTATTTTATGGTATGCAGTCTTTTAAAATATATTTTATTGATTATTTTACAGAGAGGAAGGGAGAGGGATAGAGAGTTAGAAACATCGATGAGAGAGAAACACTGATCATTTGCTTCCTGCACACCCCCTACAGGAGATGTGCCCACAAGGAAGGTACATGCCCTTGACCAGAATCGAACCTGAGACCCTTCAGTCCGCAGGCCGATGCTCTACCCACTGAGACAAACTGGTCAGGGCCATTTTATGGTATTATTTTGTTCAATTATATTGACTTTGGTTTTAATATACTTTTATCATTCATTATCTACTTGAAAACCCACAGTTTTAATAAATTTATTTTTAGACAGATTTTAAACAAAGGATAGCTTATAGTAAAGCATGTTAAAGCATTTCTGTTGTGCATTTTAATGAGATATGGGGCTGCTCAAATTTACTTTGTTAGTCCCAGCATGGCCTTTAATTTAATCATTAAACAATACTAATAATTTAAACAGAATATGAAGGCTAAGAGAGGATGAAAGTAAAATGCTGTGGTCAGAATTGCTCCTAAATTAATTGACTTATGAATCAATTACAGCTGCTACATACTGTTAGGAATTGTATGGAGTAAGGGCCATGAGAACATAGCCTTGAAGAAAATGGTTTCATTGACATTTTTTTTTTATTTTCTGCCTGATAATTAGATATGTGAAATATTAGATAAAAATTATGGGGTGTCTGATGAAATTTCCTGACAAATCAGTAAAAGCTGATGATGCATATTATCTGACCCACATATACTTTAACCATCAATAAAAGGTAAGATGGACTCACAGACTATATGTTCCTTTTTTTTTCCTCTTTACTTTCATCACAAGTTGCTTATGTTTCCCATCATTTTTGGAAAATGATTTTATTTGTTATCTCAGTGATTAAAAACTACCTCTCCAACCCCACGTGCTAAAGTGGATGCCAAAATTAACAGAATTATATGAGAGAAAAGAAAAGAACAGGAGAGATTTTTTTTCTTTTTTAATCAAATTAAAAATATTTGTTTTTTGAAGTAAACACCAGGTATTTTGTGGATCTTTTATTTTTTAAATGAAGATATCCAAAGTAATTTAATAAGCAAATGTTATTATTACTAAGAAGCTGATATTTTTATTTAGAAGATGGGATCTGAAATTTAAAAGAAGCCTTTTATTGGTTGCTTAAATATTTTGAAATAAAATAGTAGGTTTTGGCAAAGCAAAGCAGATGATTTGTGGTTTTGCTTTACAAAAAATGTGAATGCATCTGATACTCTTAATCGAATGGTGAACCTAATATGAAGTATTCACTACTTTCACTGGTGTGTGGGTATATAAGATTGCATTACAGAGTTCTTAAAAAATGAATTAATCTTCATAAGTACATGTTCCTATTGTAGCACATATGTTTAGTCAAATGAAGCAAGAAAGAAATGAAATAATAGGACAATTTGTCGTTCGAAATTAAAAAGAATTAAAATTGTGATATTCTACTGGAGATGAATTTTATTAATAAAATGTAAGCTTTCAGAGAATTTCTAGGATGGGAAAGAGCTATGACTTTACTAGATGCCAAGTATATTTGGCTTTTAAATTAATATTCATTGAAGAAAAAATATAAAATTACTAGATTTTAAATAGTTGAAAGAAGTTATACAAGAACAAAGGAGGCTAACTATACCTTTGTGTCACTGAGATAAGATTGTAGTAAAGAAAATTGTGTAATATTAAGTAGCATTGAGCTTTCCTGTAAAAATAAATATTACGTACATGTATACAATCTGAATGCTTTTCTGATATCTTTATTAAGTTGGTCATAGTTTCAAGCCTAAATGTTGCTTTAAAAGCAACAAGCACTTTAAAAAGTGTATTTTTGCCTGGCTGTGGCTCAGTTGGTTGAACATCATCCTATGAACTGAAAGGTTGCCAGTTTGATCCCCAGTCATGGCAAATGTCTGGGTTGCAGATTCAATCCCAGGTTAGGGTACATAGCAAAGGCAACCAATTGATGTCTCTCTTTCTCTTTCTCTCTTCCCCCATCTCTCTTCTCTCCCCTCTCACCCTCCTTTCCTCTTTCATGATGTCCTTGGGTGAGGATTAAAAAAAAGAATACACTTTTTACAAGGCCTCTGAATGACTGTAATTATTTACCATATGTGGAATTAAGATTATTGATGACATGATCCCCAAATCCCCCAGGATTGATTTGGTCAATTTAGATGGATGTCCTTGAAATGAATGGTTAAGACCTGACCAAGTGTTGTGGGGTTTTGTGTGTGTTTTTGTTTTATAATATTTTTATATATTGAGTCCAAATGATAAGGAAGGAGCAAATGAAGGACATTTTAATTTTATTAATCTCCTTTATTTTTAAATACATAATCATTTCTCATCTGATTTTCTATTTGACTTGGAATTGAATGCTATGAAAATTTGCAATTCAATATAAGGTTTAAAAACAGTATGGTAGAGATTTAAGGGAGTGAGAAAAGAAATTGGGCATATGGAAAAGTAAAGTGCTTTCTAAGGATGACCATATAAGTATATAAATATGTATCAATAAAAATCTTTTTAAAAACATAGTACATATAAACACTTAAAAGTAACTCACAAATAATTTACATGCATTTTGAGTGAGCTTGAAAGTTTCTAATATCCAAGTCATTTTTGTAATGTTTTCTAATACTGGTTAGCAGTATGTATGTATGTATGTATGTATGTATGTATGTATTTAAAAACTAGAGGCCCAATGCACAAAATTTGTGAAAAAGTAGGCCTTTCATACACCGGCTGCTGGCACCAGCTTCCCTCTGGCAACCAGGGCTTCCCTTGCAGCCTTTGCTTCATCCAGAACATTGTCTACAAGGATATCTGGTCTAATTAGCATATTATGTTTTTATTATTATAAACTGAAAGCCTGATGCATGAAATTGGTGCAAGAGTAGACCTTCCTTTCCCTGGCTGCCAGTACTGGCTTCCCTCTGGCCCCAAGGACCTGGGCTTCTCTCCAGCTCCCTGAGGCTCCCGCTTTGTCTGGAAGGAATTCTGGAATGATGTCTGGTCTAATTAGCATATTACCCTTTTATTAGTATAGATACTATTGAATGTCTTCTGTTTTCAAAATTTGTAATTATTTTGTACATTAAACTTTTCAGTAATACTTTTTTAAAAACACCAAATATCCTTTATATATAGTGCTTCCTTACTATTTGTTGTAAAATACCACATGATATTGAAAATCTCATTTAATTCAAATATTTATTGACTGCTAGTAATTGTGCCAGGCACCTGGGATACGATGGTGAACAGGAAAACACTCTATCTCAAGATGTTGCAGTTTAGTTGATTCATAAACCAAGCAAGCAGTTATATTAAAATTCTATTTGGGCCATTACTAATAAGTAGTTTAAAATCTGGTGAATATCTCTTCTTAACTGGCCAAGTACATAAAATTCATAGTTTCCCAGACATAAGTTAAACCATTTAAAAGGCTTCTTGTTAGCTAGGATGTAGGAGTTGTAGAAAGTATTATTCTGAATCCATTTAATCTTACCATATTCCATCCAGTGGCTATTCTGATTTCCAAGATTATTTCAACTCTCAGCTTGACTGAAACAAATAAATGAAATATAAATCACCTGCTTGGTTATTGTTCTGAAATTGATAATAGAAATATGGAAGAATATGAAAGCTATAATTTAGGCACATTAATTCAGATAGGCTGTGTTACCCTGTTTTACTTATTAATAATCCATTCTGTGTTCTTTCAATTTGGAAAGAAAACACCTAACCCCTAAATAATGTGGAGGAAGTTTCATTAATATTGTGGCAGAGTAAGCTACCTGATGAATCTGTTGTGGACACTTGGATTAGAAGCCAACTGTAAGGATTAGAATGTGAAAACCATAGGTTGCAGTTGTATTTCAAGGATGAATAAAACTTCCAGCATATGTAGGGTTATCAATCATTATGATTAGAAAATCTATATGGTGGGTACTTCAAAAATGCTTTGATATCTGGATTTACCTCAACCCATACCCAGTCACTTAACACTCCTAAACAAAGGACCATTTAACCAGCTTTGCATTTGACTGGACTGAGATTGAATAGCTTGGATGTAATTTTCAGTTTGGCTGAACACCAATAGAAATTCATTCATTCTAGCTCATATATTGCCCTGTGCATTCAACTTCTTTACTGTTCAGTCAAAGAAAAGAATTGAGAGAGCAGATATCCATTTCTCAGCAGGTTTTGTGATGGTAGGGGTAGTGGTTATTATTTTACCCTTAAGTGGCAGCTGTGTTCTCATTTAAGGCAAATACTACTAACATGCTGTTGGGAGATATAAAAGGTCTTTGTGAACCCTGGCAGAAATTCCTTGCAAAAAAATGAAGTTTTAGTTCCTTTAAGAAGATACACATCCTAGGATATTTGTAAAAATCCATTAATTCCTAGCCATTCGCTGTAGATATGTGTACAGGAAAGATGAACCCGAACTCCCTGAAGGTCTTTGCAAGAAAGCCAGATAAGAGTTTAAAACCCAAACTGCAGATTTGTTTAGGAATTGTAGCATTTCCCTCCCTGGGCTACCTGGTGCCAGCTTTAAAAATTCAGAAAGATTTATTCCACTCTTAAAATAACAATTTAATTCACACCAGGTTTCCTTCCAGATTCAGTGTTAAAATAATTCACACACAGGTATATACAAATTATATATATATATATATATATATATATATATATATATATATATATACGAAATTACCAAAATATCTTGAATAACATTTATAAAACAAAGAAAATGAAAATATAAATGATGAATATCACCTGATTTTTTCCAGAGAATTATTGATACAACTTATGAAGCATTATTAGGTGCATACAGAATTTAGCAATCTTTGAAGGCAATGCAACAGGTGGTAACCTAAAGGTCTCTGAAAATTGCTTCATCAGCACAAGGTTCCTCAGCAGTTTCCCAGTATGATATCAATGGGGTAGGCACTGATGAGGTCAGGGAAGAGCACACACACAGTGGTAAGAACAAAGGATTGGAAGTCAAGAGATCTGAGTTCTATTTTTGTTATAGTCTCTTGATCTCAATTGTCTCAACATCTATAAAATTAGTAAAGGTCACGGGATGTCCTTAGGATTTTTGTAGGCTTATGGTCCTGTGGTTCCAACTCAAGAGAAATAAGACTTTGATTCCTAACCCAGATGAATAAAGCTACTGTGGAAAATTAAGACTGGCAACATTAAGCTATTAGCAAAGTGTTTCAATAACATGAACAAGTGCTAAATAATATAGAAGGAGGAGGTTAAGTAAGTTTGATAATCCATGCTGTGATAGGAAGGCTTTTGGGGGGATTTTGTCTATATTTTGGTCTTGTGGGTTGAGTAAAGAAGAATAGAAAAAAATCTTATTTGGTAAAACAAACCATGGGACAACATAGTCGAACTTACACTTTCATGTTTAAACTATAATTCGAGTAACCTAGTCAATTAAATTGGTCTGGAATAAATGAAGGCAATTTTCAGAATTTTGAAAGTGAACTAAAACATCTTAGTGGTTTGGATTTGTGTGTAACATTCCTCAAATTACCTTATAAAATTATCTTTTCAATACAAATAATTATTTTTAGCCTTCCTAACATATTCTATAGCTATTCTCGATGTTGTAATTTTCCTTTTGGAGAAAATAGAACAAAAATGGATTTACTAGATTATAGATACAAAAAAAGATGATACTAAGTATGTACATGAGAATATTCTTAGGTGTTGCTTCCTTATATTTTTGCATGAAGGAATTAATTTTATAAGATTAATAGTATTCAAAGAGACCAATAAAAGTGTGGCAAATAACAGTGAAAACTTTCTTTAAATATAAATATATATTCATTTTTCAACTAGAGGCCCAGTGCACAAAATTCCTGCATGGGTGGGGTTCCTAGGCCTATCTGATAATCAGGTTCCCTGCCTCTCCCCCTCCTTCCCTCTCAACCCTCTCCACCTGTATCTGCCACAAACCCCTCCTCATTCCGTTCCCCTTCTCAGCTCGTGGCCGGGCCCTAATCAGGCAATCCTGATCTGCTAGCCACGAAAGGACTGGGAGGATGGCCAACAGGCCCCATCTGCAATCTAGGTCTGAGGTCTGGGGGAAGCTGCTGCATTGAGTGTCTGCCCCCTGGTGGTCAGTTTGCATAATACTGACTGGTCATTCCATCAAAATGGTCACTTAGGCATATTTGACATACAACATTATATTAGTTTCAGGTGTACATCATAGTGATTTGACATTTCTACAACTTAGGATGTGATCACCTAGATAAATCTAGTACCCATCTCATTATGTACATGGTTGCTACAATATTATTCATTATATCTCCTAGGCTTTACTTTACATACCCATGACTATTCTGTAACTACCAATTTGTACTTCTTATTTCCTTCACCTTTCTCCCACATTCCCACCAACCCCATTCTCATATGGAAAACAAATGTTCTTTGTATCTATGAACCTCCCTGTTCGTCATCCATGCCAGGCACTTCAGGTGTGCCCCCATGTGGGCTGTGTGCAGTATCCTGCATTCATTGCTATTTTTGGCACATCATCAGTCGAATTCACCCCTGGCTGATTGATGTAGACAATCAGCTGTGACTATAGTACAGGAGCTTGTATGCAGGGGCTGACCCCATGGAGCAGAACTTGCTTCTGCAGAATTATAGTGCCTGAGTCCACCCCTGGAGTATATTGCTATTTGAGATGGTAGGCGGTACTCTGGTGTGTTCTGAAGGTGTCCACTGAGTGTGCTGGCTCTGGGGCCTTTAGGAGTTGCAAACCAAGGTCAGTTGCTGCCTGTGTCCTGCCCTCAGCTACCTGGCATAAATGACAAAGTTATCTAAAGATGGAACCACTTGCTATTGCCATGGAGGTGCTCAGGAGAAGTCATGCTGTGCAGTAGTGTAGAACTTGGGACTATTTTGAAAGAGGTATGCAACACATGGAGGCCTGGTGATGCTTGTTTGGGGTTTGTGGAACTTTGAGAGATTTTAGAGAAGTCCACAGAATGAGGGCAGTTTGTATGGAAAAGCCACTGGAAGCTTCTTGTGTGCACCTGAAATTTGGGTAGGGTCTTAGGGAATCAGTTGGGTGAGATAAACTGTATTAAGTGGGTTGATGAATACTCAGATTGGTACCTCCCCTCCCTGTGCCTGCAGAGGAACAATGGCCTCTGCCAGGACTTTTGTCTATGAGAAAGCTGCTTTGCCAGCACTGTGATGTCACATAGTACAGTTCCTCCCCGCTATGCGGCTGGTGCCTTTCAAGCTACTGTCCCAGCATTGGAGCTCAGAGGGAGTAAGCCCAAGTAAGTCTGTCAGCAGCCCCTTTAAGAGGGATTCCTGGGATTTCAACAGCTTTCCATGTTACTCAGCCACAATCCCTACCGGTTTTTACAGCCAGAAGTTGTGGGGACTTTTCTTCCTGGCACTGGAATCCTGGCCTTGGAAGCTATGGTGTGGTGTGGGGCTGGGACCCATCACTCCACAGGGGGTGGAGGGAGACCTCTGCAGCTGAGATATTCCTCTAGATTTTTTAGATACTTTTACGTCCTAACCCCTTCTACCAGTCTCAAAGTGGCTTCTTCTTTATATCCTTAGTTATTGAACTTTTGTTCACCTAGATTTCAAGTGGTTCTCAATAATGGTTGTTCTGTAGTTTAGTTGTTATTTCTATGTGGTCATTGGGGAGATGCTACTAGTGCATTTTCTTACTCCACTGTCTTGACCGGAAGCCCCCATATATAATTCTTAGAGGCATAAAACATTTAAACCAGGGATGAAGTGGTGGTCTTTAGTTTATTATTTGCACTTACAAAAAACAATATTCATGTATCCTTCCTTTGTTAAAACACACACACACACACACACACACAC
Source organism: Vespertilio murinus (assembly GCA_963924515.1). Taxonomy (NCBI): domain Eukaryota; kingdom Metazoa; phylum Chordata; class Mammalia; order Chiroptera; family Vespertilionidae; genus Vespertilio; species Vespertilio murinus. Next base: position 46,647,296 of record OZ004710.1, read on the forward strand.
ACACAAACAAAACAAAAAACAAACAAACAAAAAAAGCCCTGTCATTCTTTGGAGCCTTTAAGAACTTGCTGCTTAGTAGTGCCATGCCCCCAGTTTGAAATTATTATAAAACTTCTCTCCAGGTATGGATGGATGTTCTTACATTGACTGTTGAAGGCTGGAAGGACCAGATGGAAGAGAAGCACTGGGCAAGGTATGGAAAAAGGGTGTGGAGCTTGCATGCCCTCTCCTGATGCACCATTCTCCCAGCTCTTCCACGTGTTCAGCCCAGACACTCTCCAAATCCAGTGAAACTATGTATGTTAAGTGTCATTTAAGAGTATGCTTAACTTCCATGTGGTCATCATTTTAAAATGTTATGTTGTTACTTCCAGCTTAAAAGACATCCATTGCCTTATTACATGGCTTCATGGTTTGAATGCTTGTTTGTATTTTATCATAGATGTTTCTTAAACTTTTGAATAGAGAATTGCTTTTTCGTTTAGTGAAATATGTTTCCTAAGATGCTAGTGAATTATATGAAGACATTGTGACTTCTTTGTATAATTACAACCAGGACAGATATGACTAGCACAGAAAAGATTGATTTTGTGATATGTTGTCCTGTGAAACAATTAAGTTTTGCTGACTTATCATAAGTTTGTTCATAAGGATACCCATTTATTTAGCTACTAAGGAAGGAAAGGGAAAGCTAAGAGACAATTTTCTACCCACTTCATTTTGCCCTGTTCAGTAGATGTTGAAAGTGTTATATCTTAAGATAAGAATTTCTAGCTCTAAGTATTTTTTAAATGCCTTTTGTTACAGTTCTTTATAAAGCAGTAGGAATAAATATTTTAGTTTTCAGAGAAACTGTGGAAGTCTGTGTACCATTGAACCACAAACCACATGGCTATGTGTTAACACTGTTGTAATTTAATAAGATAGTATTGTCTCTATATTAATTATACTGTGCATTAGATCTCTGTAGCTTATTTACTACTTGTTACAAGTTTATAACCTTAAACCCCACCACTATTATCCCCCATTCCCAATACCTGTTAACCACAATTTTATTCTCTGTTATTTTGATTTTTAGAGGTTAGACTTTTTAAGATTATATACTTAAGTGATATCATAACAATACTAGTCTTTATGTTTGAGTTAATCTTACTTACCATGATGTGCTCAAGCTCTAGCCATGTTGTTGCAAATGGCAGAATATCCTTTCTAATGGCTGCATAAATTCCATTGTGAATATGTACAACATCTTTCTTATCCATTCATCTGTTGATGGGGATTTGGGGTTGTTCTTGTACTTTGGCTAATACTGCAATAAACATGGGAGTTCATGTATCAGATTGAAATTTTGTTTTCATTTCTTTTGGATATGTACTCAGAAGTGGAACTACTGGATCACATGATAGATTCATTTTAATTTGAGGTACCTCCATATTGTTTTTCATAGTGGTTGGACCAATTTACATTTCCACAAACAATGTATAATGGTTTTCTTGTCACCATTTCCTCACCAATGCATTAATTCTGACAAGTGTGAAGTGAGATTCCACTGTGGTTTTGATTTGCATTTCCCTGATGGTTGAGCATCTTTTCATGTATCCATTGGTGGTTTTGACGTCCTCTTTGGAAAAATATCTCTTTAATTCTTCTGCCTATTTTTTAATTGAATTGGTTGGTTTTTGTCATTGTCATTAAGTTGTATGAGTTCTTTATATTTACATTTTAACTGATATATAGTTTTTTAAAAATGTCTTTCCATCCTATAGTTTGTCTTTTCATTTTGTTGTTTCTTTTGCTTTGCAGAAGATTTGAGTTTAATATAGCCCCATTTGTTGATTTTTGCCAGTTCTTGATATGGAAGAATTGAGGTAATATGTGATTTTGACATTTAAGGCTTTGTTTGTCAAGAATAAAAAAATAAAATGAAGAATTTGCAAAAATATACATAAGCTGAGATGCAAACTTTGAATAACATGTATTTGAATCAGTGGTTAATAGTTTAATTTATGAATGTATTAACCAATTTCAAATTTTTATTTAAAGATATTCTTATACCATACAATCTCTAATATAATTCCTGTTTAGTTTCCAAAATAAACCAAAAGGTGTGTGTTTCTTTTTTAAGAAATGTGTTTTCCTTAGGTTCTAAGCTGAATATGCATTATAGAATGTTATATAATGCACTCTGAATATGCATTATAAAATGTTATAATATGTCAGAAATCAAGAAAACCAGAAAGTAATATTTTGAAATTTTGAGTATTGCATTAATCTCAAATGGGAACTTTTGATTTCCCTAATACATTTCTTTACACAAGAATAACTAGACCGAGGAGTGGATAAAATAGGAATGGGCTTTCAGGGGGTGCTGACCTCAAATAAGCTATTCTACCCTTAGGGCATCCCTAGAGTATGCCATTCTTAAGGCACTAGCTATTTAAAAGCAAATATTTCAAATAGAGATCATGCCTTAATTTACTATCAATGAGTTTTTAGCTAAATTGATAGAAACATCATATAGCATGGGAACTTATAATAGGGAAAACAGAGAGAGAAACAATACTGGGAATGGGGAAATGTGGTACCACACTGGCCCCCTCAGTTCTTCCTAGAGTTAACTACACATGTACAGCAGTTATTCAATGCATTTGGGATGGAGGTCTTTGTGGTCTGCTTAGTTACAGAATCCCTCTTTAGGATCCATAAAGTATTATCTCCATGTCATCCCAACTTGCAGTTGGAGTTAAAAAGCAAAGTATCCTTCTGCCAACATTTGTTTCCAACTAGCTGCAATTCAGAATAGTGTTAAGTTTAGCAGGTCCTTGTGACACCTGCTCTGCCTTTGCAAAATTTTAATTACACCCAGCTCTGCTCAGGAAAATACAAGCATTTTTCTGCATTAAATATTGGGAAGAGATGCTGATTACCTGAGGACTAGAGTGAGCTTAGCAAACACAAATCTTTCTCCTTAAGGAATGCCATCGGAATGTCACAGTACAGAGCAGCATACAAAACAAAAATACAACAAAACAAAACACATTGTCTTCAAGAAATGTGGCATGAACATTTCTTGCTGGAATTCATATGCCCCACTTCTTTTTTTTAAATTATTTTATTGATTTTTTTTTAGAGAGAAAGGAAGGGACAGGGAGAGCGAGAAACATCCATGTGAGAGTAAACATTAGTCAGCTAGCTACCTCCTGAATGCTTCCCACCAAGGATCTAGCCTACTCCTGAGGCATGTGCCCTGACTGGGAACCGAACCGGCAACTTTTCGCTGCACTAGGTGATGCCCAACCAACTGAGCATCACCAGCCAGAGCTAAATACCCCACTTCTAACTTAATCTGCACAGGATTAAACAACTTTGAGGAGAAAGGGTGCTACTCTGTTAGTGAAATACAAGATGTCACAAAAATGTATACACAACTAATGGCTTAATTTTAAAAATGAAATGTATTTTAATAAACACTGCCTTTATAATTATTCAAAATGTGTTCATACATTTTTGGGATACCATTTATATTTAATATGTCATTCCACCTTTTTGGGGGACAGCAGGGAAGGGAATAACAACATTCTTAGACCATTATCATGGTGTGTGCAAATCCTGAAACTCTGACAGAGAGTGAGAATGAGTCCCAAATAGAAACTATAAACAAAGGGTTGTAGGTCAGAGTTTTAATGGAAGGGATACTGAATCTGAGTACTCAAAGGTTGAGTGACATGTTAATAGTTTATTTTGTTTACTTTTAGTTCAAAAGTCAATTCAGCTGTTACCTTTATTATTCAGTTACTTGTTCATGTGTAGAGAGAATAAACTAGAATATGGAAGGTTGTCTCATTTTTAAAAAATGCCAGTTAAAATAATGCTTGGACTTGGCCAGTGTGGTTCAGTGGTTGAGCATGGACCTATGAACCAGGAGGTCACGGTTCGATTCCTGGTCAGGGCACATACCCAGGTTGTGGGCTCAATCCCCAGTATGGGACTTACAGGAGGCAGCAGATCAATGGTCTCTGTAATCATTAATGTTTCTCTCTCTCTCTCTCTCCCTCTCTCTCTTTCTCTCTGCAATCAATAAAAAATATTTAAAATATTTAAAAATAAAGTAATGCTTGGATCTGACACAGGTAGGTTAAACAGAACCTCTCCTCCCTTTAGGAAGGCATTAAGTAGTCAACCTTGAGGTTTGAGAGGATGGTGTGGTTTAGAGGATAGAATAGATAATCTCTGTGACCTTTTTGTTGTTTTTGTTACCCCATCTATTCCCTTAGTATAAATGGCAATAAAATCCTTTTAACACAGCGCTCTGAATATGCATTTAAAATTAGTGAAAACTTCATTAATTTTACAACCAGAATGGGAGGTAGAAGAATCCAAGAAATACTATGGCTGGTGTCAGCCTTAAACAGCAAAAGAACACTGGTTGAGGAATGGCTTTAGAGCCTAGGAAGGTCACATGTACTGTGAGGCTTAAGAAAATATTAGTATTGAGTGATGGGGCCTATGGCAACCTGGAAAATGATATACCTGCCTGAAGGCAGTCAAATTCAGATTCTTAAGAGAACAGTGTACTGGAAAAACAAGTAAATAAGTGGGGTAGTGCCCAGGAACAGATGGTAGGTAGTTCACTCCTACCCCAGGACCTGGCAAATACATCTACACTAATAAAAGAGAAACATGCAAATCAAATCACTCTGCTATGCCCAACAGCCAGAGTGAGTATGCAAATTGAACCAAAAACATGGCAGTAGCCCTGCCCCACAGCTGCTCCCAGCCTGTGGGAGTTGGAGAAGTCAGGCATCAGTGCCTGAGGCTGGCTGCAGCCACTGAGACCAAGGAGCCTCCTGCCCTGTGATCCCAGGCCACAGCCAGCCTCAGAAGCCTCACATCTGCCCACCACACATCCTGGGGGAGAAGACAGGGAAACCGGGCCCCAGTGCCTGAGGCTGGCTGCAGCCTGGAAGATGAAGAAGCCACCTGCCCTGTGATCCCAGGCCACAGTCAGCAACAAAAACCTCAAGTCCACCTGCCCCATGTCCTGAGGGAGACAGAGAAACCGGGCCCCAGCTCCTGAGACTGGATGCGACCTGGCAGATGAAGAAGCTGCCTGCTCCGTGATCTCAGGCTGCAGCCAGCTGGAGAAGCCGCCCACCCCACGTCCTGGAGGAGACAAGAAACCGGGTGGGTGCCAGTGCCTGAGGCTGGCTGCAGCCCGGGAGATGAAGAAGCCACTTGCCCTGTGATCCCAGGATGCAGCCAGCTGGAGAAGTTGCCCCCACTGCATTCAAGGGAAGATGGAGAAGCTTCCCAACTGCAGTCCAGGCGCCAGCACTTACAACTGGCTACAGCCAGGTAGATGGAGAAGCCGCCCACCCTAAAGTCCCGGTCACAAGCACCTGTGGCTGGCTGTGGCCTGGGAGATGGAGAAGCCACCCGCCCTGCGGTCCCAGGCACCAGCACTTGTGGCTCCAGCACAGGCAAAGTCACCTTCCCAACATCCCCTGGGTCTGCAGCAGGCCTGGGCACCTATGGCTGACCCAGAGGGAGGGAAACCCGGATCCCAGGTGCCTGTGGTGGGCTGGAGGAGGGAATCCTGGGTTCCGGGTACAGGGCCGAGGTAGAGCTGGTTAGGGGCAATCAAGTCAGCAGGGGAGCAGTTAGAGACGATCAGGCTGGCAGGCAGAATCAGTTAGGGGCAATCAAGCAGGCAGGGGAGCGGTTAGGAGCTAGCAGTTCTAACTGGATAGGAGCCAGCAGTTCTGACATCCCATCTGTGAGAGGGATGTCCGACTGCCGGTTATCACATGAGGAGTCCTAGATTGGAGAGGGTGCAGGCCAGGCTGAGAGACACCCTCCCCACCATCACCCCCATGCACGAATTTTGTGCACTGGGCCTCTAGTGAATAAATAAATGTTTGATATATAAAAGCGACCTTGAACATTATGCCTGGACCTAAAAGTTGGCCCTAAGCTTTAATTTTAAAAAGCTCCTGCTGAATGATTCTCCGTTGGGAGTTGGAAAAGTTTTCATAAAGGAGTTAATATTGGACTGACAAACAGAGGGATGTGTAAAATTTTGCTTATAATGAATTGAATTTTGGGTAAGAGCATGGTTAAATACACAGAAGCAAAGAGTATGTAGAAAAAGCAAATAATTTGCAGTAACAAGTGGTGATAAGTGAGGCTTTGAATATAGGTTGGATACTTGTGAAGGACATTGAATACCATTTTGAGAAGTTGTGTCAAATAATGATATGTAGCAGCTGGGAAAAAATTCTCAGATGGATTATCTACTGCCCTTTGAGAATGAATATCTATTGGGGAAATGTCTGGCACTTTTGCTGGGCAGTGGATTTTAAGGTCCACTGTCATTCCACAGTGACATTAATTAATATCAAAGGTGAAGAGGACATTTTTATATTATCTACTTCAACCTTATTTAACTGATGCATAAACAGGAGTCTAGGGAAT